>CP136055.1:27023418-28399043 GCA_032464435.1 Aegilops umbellulata | reverse complement strand
TCAACTTATTCAAATCAAGTCTACGATATAAAGAGAGAGGCATAACACTAACACCGGCTCCAAGATCACATAAAGCAGTTTTAACATAATTTCCTTTAATGGAGCATGGTATAGTAGGTATTCCTGGGTCTCCAAGTTTCTTTGGTATTCCACCCTTAAAAGTATAATTATCAAGCATGGTGGAAATTTCAGCTTCTGGTATCTTCCTTTTATTAGTAACAATATCTTTCATATATTTAGCATAAGGATTCATTTTGAGCATATCAGTCAATCGCATACGCAAAAAGATAGGTCTAATCATTTCAGCAAAGAGCACAAAATCCTCATCATCCTTTTTCTTGGATGGTTTGGGAGGAAAAGGCATGGGTTTCTGAACCCATGGTTCTCTTTCTTTACCATGTTTCCTAGCAACAAAGTCTCTCTCATCATAACGTTGATTCTTTGATTGTGGGTTATGAAGATCAATAGCAGGTTCAATTTCTACATCATTATCATTACTAGGTTGAGCATCGTCATGAACATCATCATTAACATTTTCACTAGGTTCATGTTCATTACCAGATTGTGTTTCAGCATCAGACATAGAGATATCATTTGGATTATCAGGTGGTTCAGCAATAGGTTCACTAGAAGTTTGCAAAGTACTATCATTTTTCTTTTTCTTCCTTTTAGAAGAACTTGGTACATCAATATTATTTCTCTGAGAATCTTGCTCAATTCTCTTAGGGTGGCCTTCAGGATACAAAGGTTCCTGATTCATTCTACCAGTTCTAGTAGCCACTCTAACAGCATAATCATTTTTCTTACTATTCATTTCATCGAGCAATTCTTTTTGAGCCTTAAGTACTTGTTCTACTTGAGTGGTAAGCATAGAAGCATGTTTGCTAACAAATTTAAGTTCACCTCTAAAATTAGCCATATAATCACCCAAGTGTTTAATCATATAAGCATTTTGTTTTAATTGTCTACCAAAATAAGCATTAAAGTCTTCTTGCTTAAACGTAAAGTTATCAAACTCATCCAAGCACTGACTAGCCATTTTAGTAGGAGGGACTTCAGCTTTATCATATCTATAGAGAGAAATTACCTTTACTACCTGTGTCGGATTATCAAGATCAGGAGGTTCTTCAATAGGTAATGGATCAAGATCATATGTTTCTTCAACAGTCGGTAAATTAAGACCATGTATTTCTTCAATAGGAGGTAAATTCTTAACATCTTCAGCTTTAATACCTTTTTCTTTCATAGATTTCTTTGCCTCTTGCATATCTTCGGGACTAAGAAATAGAACACCTCTCTTCTTTGGAGTTGGTTTAGGAATAGGATCATTAATTGGAACAGGAGCTGGCTGAGGAGCTTTCCAATTATTTTCAATTGTCAACATATTATTCAATAGAATCTCAGCTTCATCCGGTGTTCTTTCCCTGAAAACAGAACCAGCACAACTATCCAGGTAATCTCCGGAAGCATCGGTTAGTCCATTATAAAAGATATCAAGTATTTCATTTTTCTTAAGAGGATGATCAGGCAAAGCATTAAGTAACTTGAGAAGCCTCCCCCAAGCTTGTGGGAGACTCTCTTCTTCAATTTGCACAAAGTTGTATATTTCCTTTAAAGCAGCTTGTTTCTTATGAGCAGGGAAATATTTAGCAGAGAAGTAATAAATCATATCCTGGGGACTAGGCACACAACCATGATCAAGAGAATTAAACCATATCTTAGCATCACCCTTTAATGAGAACGGAAATATTTTAAGTATATAAAAGTAACGAGATCTCTCATCATTAGTGAACAGGGTGGCTATATCATTTAATTTAGTAAGATGTGCCACAACAGTTTCAGATTCATAGCCATGAAAAGGATCAGATTCAACCAAAGTAATTATATCAGGATCAACAGAGAATTTAAAATCCTTATCGGGAACACAAATAGGTGAAGTAGCGAAAGCAGGGTCAGGCCTCATTCTATCTCTAAGAGATTCCTTGTTCCATTTAATTAATAGCCTCTTAAGTTCACGACTATCTCTGCAAGCTAAAATAGCGACAGAAGATTCCATATCAAAAACATAACCCTTAGGAATAACATGCCTATCTTCCTCATCACTTTCATCAATATAATCAGATTCAATAATTTCTTTCTCTCTAACCCTAGCAATTTGTTCATCAACAAATTCACTAAGGGGCACAGTATTATCAGACATAGAAGTAGTTTCATCATAAATATCATGCATAGCAGATGTGGCATCATCAATAACATGCGACATATCAGGACGAATAGCAGAAGCAGGTTTAGGTGTCGCAAGCTTACTCATAACAGAAGGTGAATCAAGTGCAGAGCTAGATGTCAGTTCCTTACCTCCCCTCGTAGTTGAGGGATAAATTGTTGTCTTAGCGTCTTTCAAGTTTTTCATAGTGTCCAGCAGATATAAATCCCAAGTGACTCAAAGAATAGAGCTATTCTCCCCGGCAACGGCGCCAGAAATTAGTCTTGATAACCCACAAGTATAGGGGATCGCAAGAGCTTTCGAGGATAGAGTATTCAACCCAAATTTATTGATTCGACACAAGGGGAGCCAAAGAATACTCTCAAGTATTAGCAACTGAGTTGTCAATTTAGCCACACCTGGATAACTTAATATCTGCAGCAAGGTATTTAGTAGCAAAGTAATATGATAGTGGTGGCAACGGTAACAAAAGAGCAATGAAAGCAATGTAATATTTTTGGTATTTTGTAGTGATTGTAACAGTAGCAACGGGAAAGTAAATAAGCATAAACCAGTATATGGAAAGCTCGTAGGCATTGGACCGGTGATGGATAATTATGCCGGATGTGGTTCATCATGTAACAATCATAACATAGGGTGACACAAAACTAGCTCCAATTCATCAATTTAATGTAGGCATGTATTCCGAATATAGTCATACGTGCTTATGGAAAAGAACTTGCATGACATCTTTTGTCCTCCCCTCCCGTGGCAGCGGGGTCCTAATGGAAACTAAGGGATATTAAGGCCTCCTTTTAATAGAGAACCAGAACAAAGCATTAGCACATAGTGAATACATGAACTCCTCAAACTAAAGTCATCACCGGGAATGGTCCCGATTATTGTCACTTCGGGGTTGCCGGATCATAACACATAGTAGGTGACTATAGACTTGCAAGATAGGATCAAGAACACACATATATTCATGAAAACATAATAGGTTCAGATCTGAAATCATGGCACTCGGGCGCTCGTGACAAGCATTAAGCATAGCAAAGTCATAGCAACATCAATCTCAGAAAATGGTGGATACTAGCTATCAAACCCTAACAAAACTAACTCGATTACATGATAGATCTCATCCAACCCATCACCGTCTAGCAAGCCTACGATGGAATTACTCATGCACGGCGGTGAGCATCATGAAAATGGTGATGGAGGATGGTTGATGATGACGACGGCGACGAATTCCCCTCTTCGGAGCCCCGAACAGACTCCAAATCAGCCCTCCCGAGAGGTTTTAGGGCTTGGCGGCGGCTCCGTATCGTAAAACGCGATGATTTCTTCTCCTTGATGTTTTTCTCCCCGAAAGCAAATATATAGAGTTGTAGTTGGCGTCGGAGGAGCTCCAGGGGGCCCACGAGGTAGGGGGCGCGCCCTAGGGGGGGCGCCCCCACCCTCGTGGACAGGGTGTGGGCCCCCTGGTCTTCATCTTTGGCAAGGATTTTTTATTATTTTTAACTTGACGTTCCGTGGAGTTTCAGGTCATTCCGAGAAATTTTGTTTTTTGCACATAAAACAACATCATGGCAATTCTACTGAAAACAGCGTCAGTTTGGGTTAGTTCCATTCAAATCATGCAAGTTAGAGTTGAAAACAAGGGCAAAAGTGTTTGGAAAAGTAGATACGACGGAGACGTATCAGTAGACTCCCCGGCAACGGCGCCAGAAATCCTTCTTGCTACCTCTTGAGCACTGCGTTGGTTTTCCCTTGAAGAGGAAAGGGTGATGTAGCAAAGTAGCGTAAGTATTTCCCTCAGTTTTTGAGAACCAAGGTATCAATCCAGTAGGAGGCTATGCGCGATTCCCTCGCACCTACACAAAACAAATAAATCCTCGCAACCAACGCGATAAGGGGTTGTCAATCCCGACACGGTCTCTTACGAGAGTGAGATCTGATAGATATGATAGGATATTATTTTTGGTATTTTTATGATAAAGATGCGAAGTAAAATAAAAGCAAAGTAAAAAGCAAAGGAAATAACTAAGTGTTGGAAGATTAATATGATAAAGATAGACCCGGGGCCATAGGTTTCACTAGTGGCTTCTCTCAAGAGCATAAGTATTTTATGGTGGGTGAACGAATTATTGTTGAGCAATTGACAGAATTGAGCATAGTTATGAGAATATCTAGGTATGATCATGTATATAGGCATCACGTTCGAGACAAGTAGACCGACTCCTGCCTGCATCTACTACTATTACTCCACTCATCGACCGCTATCCAGCATGCATCTAGAGTATTAAGTTCAAGAAAACAGAGTAACGCCTTAAGCAAGATGACATGATGTAGAGGGATAGATTCATGCAATATGATAAAAACCCCATCTTGTTATCCTCGATGGCAACAATACAATACGTGCCTTGCTGCCCCTACTGTCACTGGGAAAGGACAACGCAAGATTGAACCCAAAGCTAAGCACTTCTCCCATTGCAAGAAAGATCAATCTAGTAGGCCAAACCAAACTAATAATTCGAAGAGACTTGCAAAGGTAACCAATCATACATAAAAGAATTCAGAGAAGATTCAAATATTGTTCATAGATAATCTTGATCATAAACCCACAATTCATCGATCTCAACAAACACACCGCAAAAAGAAGATTACATCGAATAGATCTCCACAAGAGAGGGGGAGAACATTGTATTGAGATCCAAAAAGAGAGAAGAAGCCATCTAGCTAATGACTATGGACCCGAAGGTCTGAGGTAAACTACTCACAGTTCATCGGAGAGGCTATGGTGTTGATGTAGAAGCCCTCCGTGATGGATGCCCCCTCCGGTGAAGCTCCGGAACAGGCCCCAAGATGGGATCTCGTGGGTACAGAAGGTTGCGGCGGTGGAATTAGGTTTTTGGCTCCGTATCTGATCGTTTGGGGGTACGTAGGTATATATAGGAGGAAGGAGTACATCGGTGGAGCAACAGGGGGCCCGCGAGGGTGGAGGGCGCGCCTTGGGGGGTGGGCGCGCCCCCCTACCTCGTGGCCGCCTCTTTTGTTTCTAGACGTAGGGTCCAAGTCTCCTGGATCATAATCTTCCTAAAAATCACGTTCCCGAAGGTTTCATTCCGTTTGTACTCCGGTTGATATTCCTTTTCTGCGAAGCTCTGAAATAGGCAAAAAGCAACAATTCTGGGTTGGGCCTCCTCTTAATATGTTAGTCCCAAAAATAATATAAAAGTGGATAATAAAGCCCAATAGTGTCCAAAACAGTAGATAATATAGCATGGAGCAATCAAAAATTATAGATACGTTGGAGACATATCATTACCTTGCTGTTTTTATATTTTCAGATTACAAAAACCTATATCTACCATCCATATTGCACTTGTATCACCATCTCTTCACCGAACTAGTGCACCTATACAATTTACCATTGTATTGGGTGTGTTGGGGACACAAGAGACTCTTTGTTATTTGGTTGCAGGGTTGCTTGAGAGAGACCATCTTCATCCTACGCCTCCCACGGTTGATAAACCTTAGGTCATCCACTTGAGGGAAATTTGCTACTGTCCTACAAACTTCTGCACTTGGAGGCCCAACAATGTGTACAAGGAGAAGGTTGCGTAGTAGACATCAAGCACCAATGTCAGTGTCAAAACTGGCGGATCTCGGGTTGGGGGTTCCCAGCGGTGCGTCTAAGGTTGATGGTAACAGGAGACAAGGGACACGATGTTTACCCAGGTTCGGGCCCTCTCTATGGAGGTAATACCCTACTTCCTGCTTGATTGATCTTGATGAATATGAATATTACAAGAGTTGATCTACCACAAGATCGTAATGGCTAAACCCTAGAAGTCTAGCCTGTATGACTATGGTAATGAGTATTCATCCTTTCCGGACTAAGTCCTCCGGTCTATATAGACACCGGGAGGATGTAGGGTTACACAAGGTCGTTTACAAAGAAAGGAATCTACATATTCAGCCGCCAAGCTTGCCTTCCACGCCAAGGAGAGTCCCATCCGGACACGGCTGCAGTCTTCAGTCTTCGTATCTTCACAGCCCATCAGTCCGGCCCATGGCTAATAGGCCGGACGCCCGAGGACCCCTTAGTCCAGGACTCCCTCAGCGCCCCCAACATTAGGAGCTTAAAATGTTTGGACTTAGTTGGACTTAGCCATTTTCGCCGACCACGGCGCTCTGGGCCAGGGCGTCATACATGGCGCCCAGAAAAATTGCATGGCGCCCCCAACTTCAGGAGCTTAAAATGTTTTGCTTCCAGACTTAGTCATTTTCTATGACCATGGTGCCCTGGGCTAGGGCGCCGTGCTGGCAACGCATGGCGCCCTGGGCTGGGGCACCATGCTGTAGATGACCATGGCGCCCTTGGCTGGGGCGCCGTGATGTAGACGACCATGGTGCCCTTGGCTGGGGCGCCATGCTGTCAACTGGCCCAGTTCTGTTTTTGTTTTTGATTTTGATGAGAATGCTACAAAGTTTCCGACAATAAGTGTTGACAGACATAAATGACACACATCAAAGTTTCCAACAAATAAGTTCACGACATCAAGTTTTGGACAAATACTACTAGTCCTCGACAAACCATAAGTTCACAACATCAAGTTTTGGACAAATACTACAAGTCCTCGACAAACATAAGTTCACGACATCAAGTTTTGGACAAATACTACAAGTCCTTCCCCTTCATCATTTCCTTCCTTTCCCCCTCTTAATCGGTGCAACATCCTTCCCCTTCACTAAGCGCTTTATCCTATACAGTTGTGGCACCTCCTCTTCCTCCTCCTCCTCTGAGGCGGCCTCGATCACTGGGGCCTTACGTGCCTTCCTTGCATATTTTCCCGGAGTATACTTTCCACGCCTTTGACTCGGCTGAGGCGCATCGGGCATCTGTGAGGTGTTAATCTCATCACGCGTCTGTTCATCCCCCTCCTCCTGCATGTCATCAATTGATTCTTCGCCTTGCTGCTGGATGCCGCTTGATGATGATCTCGACCTCGATGAAGCAGTAGGGACGGCGACATCGGTGGAGCGATAGCCTAGTAGAGCACCAAGGCCACGTGCCCAAGACTTGCTCCGCTATGAAATTGACATATCATGAAGTTAGGAGATATACCTTGAAAATATGCATGGAAAGCAAATTATCAAATGTCATACCTCAACAAAAGCTTTAAGCTTGTTGTACAACTCTTCACTTGGAGGGTATTTGAGTGCCTCGCCGGCGTCATTGACATGCTTCGAGAGCTCGTTTTGCTATTGGACACAATAGGAAAAATCATTTTGGCACAATGTAGGCGAGCATATAGATAAAATGGTAACTTACCACAAAGCGGATAGTTGGCACCAATTCATACCGTCTACCATCTCTAATAAGCTTGTTGTACTCCATATTGGCCATCTGACCAAAACCTGGATTGGGTTCATGTAATATGTCCCCTGGCTGAAATGCGGGTGTGTTAAGTTGAGTACGTGCAACGGAACGAAACCACACAAGATAATTGTTGAATGCTTCTGTGTCAAAAGGCCGTGGGGGAGGCTTAGAAGTGGGTTGACGCAATGAAAGATCAATCTTATTGAGCTTGTGCTTGAACTCCTAGATATACAAGTCATGCTCTCAATCCCATTTTTATACTCTTCTTCTTCATCTTGTCGAGACTGCATAACATTTGACAATTGCATTTTCGTTACTATCTTGAAAACAATGGAGAAAGCATTTGAAGTGCTATGCACTTACCTATGCAAATGTAGTGAAGTGTCCTTGTACTTCGGCGGGGTCTCTTGAAATAAGCCAAACTGTGTCATAACTCGTTGTGGCTGATAAAACACAACAACATAATAACAAATCAACGGGCAATGCATCCGCCATAATTGTGCTTCCTGTAGACACTTTGGGTTAAGTCTGAAAGTAATAAAACCAGCTCCCCTACCAATATTGCCCTCAATTTCGTACGGTTCCCAGGTAACCTATAGACAAAGATTAAGAAAAAACTACATTGTTAGTATGATTTTTGGAAAACCGAAGAAACCGAAAAGACAAAGCAAGAAGCTACTAAGATAACCTGCTCCGGCGTCATGATGTCAAGCTCATTGCAGTAGTGCAAATACATGGTCTTTGAATTGCCAACAAAACCTTCAACCTTGTCCCACTTATACGCCCATGTAGGCATACGGTCCGAGTCATCATGATCATCCCACGGGTCCTAACCCTTTGGTGTCAGCCGCCCCATTGGCAAGTGCTCCCAACTCCAGATCGATAGTAGAAGCATCGGACCACCGATGTTGGCTTCCTTTGACTCTACGACGTTTCTTGGATTCGCGCTCCTACGCCACGCCTCGTCCAGCTACACACAAACAAGAAATATGTCATTACAAACTAGAGAAAAATTCTACATGGTGAACACACTTTATAAGCAAAACTACTTACCTGACGATACAAATAAGCCAACGCCTCCATACCCCAACTGAGTCCATGCTCCCACCCAACAAACAGCTTAAGCCACATCAAGGAAGCGTTCACACCAGTGCCGTCAGAGAAAAGAGTCCGGCTGACTACATACCACAAGTATGCCCTGGTATACTGCTGCACTGTTTGATAGTCCGCATCAGCCGGGCATTCCCAAAGTGTTCAACAATCCAATATAACTTGCACCGGCGGACTTCCCTTGTACCCCTGGCTCCCTCCCTATGAGTCCAACCATAATCTCACGCCATCCATCGGAATATGTGCTAAAACAAATAGGCTCTCCTTTGATGGGAAGTCCAGTGATCAGAGAAACATCCTGCAAAGTGTCCGTCATCTCCCCAGCATAGAAGTGAAAGGTATGTGTCTCGGGGCGCCATCGGTCAATGAGTGTGGTGATCGCACAAGGGTTCATCTTCGGCATCGAACGAGAGACGAGTGAGATGAAAGGGAGAAGACTGGTCTTCCGGATATACTCCGTGTATCGCTCGTCATACTCCACCTTGTCATGAACCGCACCGAACCTCGGGTGAAGCTGATAAAAAACCCTTCCTTCATATGCCATGAACCGTCCATGATGCAATTGATCATATGGTGGACGGATAAGAGAAGCCATCCTGCAAATTACAAATGTATATGCTAAGCCCCGTTGTCATTTGCAAATATCCGCACTAGTGCAAAAACATACATACATGTGCAAAATTTCTACACTAATTCTTCTTACATACACCATATATGTGCATATAATTTTCTACAATATCATACACCATATATTTGCACTAATAATTTCATATACCATATATGTGCGTACATATCCTAACCAAATTCATAGCACTTTCATAAGAATCCTATATCATACATATCCTAAATCACACTAATCCCTACATTATCACACCAAAATCCACTATCCATTTCAAGAAAAGGACGAACTAGGGTTTCACCCAAATCAATCAAACGAAGAGATTTCAACCAATAGAAAGAGAGGAAAGGGAGGAGAATACCTTGAGGATTCGAAGGGCAACCAGATCCACCGATCTTCGGCCCAGATCCGCAATTCTTGAGTGGGGAGAGGGAGGGGCGATTTTAGGGGCGCCATGTGTAGGGAAAGAACAGAGAGAGGATAGAAAGAACGAATAGAGAGCAGAGGGGCTCGGGCGGCGATGTGGTGAAGGGGTACGGCACCCCAGGCCGGGGCGTCGTGGTACAGCCCATAGCGCCCTGGGATGAGGCGTCATCGGACCAAGGCCATGCCGACATGGCAGTCAGCGCCGACGCGCATGGCGCCTTTGACCAGGGGGTTATGTTATCTAGCATGGCGCCCCGGGCACGAGCATCATGGGGGTAGGGCCATTTTATGAAATATTTTCAAAAGAGGGTCATTATGTGCTGAACTTTGGCCAAAGGGCTAGTTTGGTGTTTTTTCACCCGAAAACCAATCTAGACCCTGTTCTGGCACCCTGCCAGAGGGGGGTCATCTCCGGTGGCCATCTTCATCATCCCGGCGGCCACCACGATGAGAAGGGACTAGTCCACCTTCGGGGCTGAGGGTTTGTACCAGTAGCTATGTGTTTAATCTCTCTCTTTCGTGTTCTTGAGATGTCATGATCTTGATGTATCGCGGGCTTTGTTAATATAGTCGGATCATATGGTGTTTTCCCCTCTCTATCTTGTTGTGATGAATTGATTTTTTCCCTTTGAGGTTTCATTGCTATCGGATTGAATACTTTTATGTATTTGAGAACACTTGATATATGTCTTGCAGTTGAATACTCGTGGTGACAATGGGGTATCGTATTGATTCACTTGATATATATTTTGGCACTCAACTCGCGGATTCTCGAGGTGACATTGGGGTAATCTATGCATGGGTGTTGATGCACGTTCTTGTTTTTGTTTCTCTGATAGAAATCTTGGGGCACTCTTTGAAGTTCTTTGTGTTGGATTGAATATTATGAATCTGAATTTGCTTTGGTGTTATGTTAGTACAAACTCTTGGTTAGATCGATCGGGAAGAATAGCTTCGTGTTATTTTAGTATGAACTCTAGGATAGATTGATCGGGAAGAATAGCGTTGAGGTGGTTTTGTACCCTACAAACAATTTCGTCTTATGTTCTCCGCTAGATAGGAACTTTGGAGTGATTCTTCGTTGCACGTTGAGGGACGGTTATATGATCCAATTATATTAGCATTGTTGAGAGATTGCACTAGTGAAAGTACGGACCCTAGGCCTTATTTTTAAGCATTGCGATACCGTTTTTGTGCCCGTTTACTATTTTCTACCTTGATGTTTTATTTATTCAGATTATAAAAATATATTTCTACCATCCATATTACAGTTTTATCAGCACCTCTTCGCCGAACAAGTGCACCTATACAATTTGCCATTGTAATAGGTGTGTTGGGGACATAAGAGATTTCTTGTATTTGGTTGCAGGGTTGTTTGAGAGAGACCATCTTCATCCTACGCCTCCCACGGATTGATAAACCTTAGGTTATCCACTTGAGGGAAAATTGCTACTGTCCTACAAAACTCTGTGCTTGGAGGCTCAACATGAGTCTACAAGAATAAAGTTGCGTAGTAGACATCAAGCTCTTTTCTGGCGCCATTGCCGGGGAGGTGAGTGCATGAAGGTATATCTTTAGAACTTGCAATTGAATCTTTTAGTTTCTTTTTTTATCACTAGTTTGGTTCGTAGAAGAAAACTACATAAAAATGGAATTGAGGTTGTATCATATTATTGATCATCTTTATAATATCTTTCTTGAAAATGATGGTTCGGAAAATTGTGCTCAATTGATAGAAGAAGAGTTCTATAAAATGCATGGTATAAATGATGAGCATGATTGCAATGTTGTTAGTATGAATTCTTTGAATATCCATGATGCTAATGATATGCGAAACCATAAGCTTGGGGATGCTATGTTTGATGAAGATGATATTTTTAGTCCCCCAAGTTTTGATGAGAAAAATTATTATGACGATTGCATGCCTCCTACTTTTGATGATTATTGTGATGATACTTATGTTATAAAAAGTAGTGATAATTATTGTCATAATTTTGAATATCCTTTTACTGGACATTACTCTCCTAATGTGGGAACAATTTTTAGTATTCAAGTTTCATATGATACTCCCACTATTGTGAATGAGAATAAAATTGCTTATATGGAGTGCAATAAATTTTCTATGCTTTTGGATCATGAAAAGAATGCTTTATGTGATGGTTATATTGATGAATCTATTCATGATGTTACTGAAAATTATTATGAGATAGGAACTTATGATTCATGATGCTCTCTTTATGTTTCAATTCTTATCTTTTATGCGAGCATCTTTGAAATCATCATGCCTAGCTAAAAGGCATTAAAGAAAAGCGCTTGTTGGGTGACAACCCAGCACTTTTACCTACTATTTTTGTGTGTTCACATGATTAGGCTACTGTAGTAATCATGTTTTCTTGGTTTCGTTTCAATAAAGTGCCAAGTAAGACCTTTGGGATGGCTTACGGTGATAATTGATTTGATCTTGCTGAAAAACAGAAACTTTTGCGCTCAGGAAAACAACCCTCATTTTTAACACAAGCGTGATAAAATGCTGATTCTTTTTGCAGAAGGTTAATAGACAAATTATATAGGTCTTCCTAAATTTTCAGAATTTTTGGAGTAGCAAAAGTATGGTTGGAGTACATATTACTACAGACTGTTATGTTTTTTGACAGATTCTGTTTTTTATGCATAGTTTGCTAGTTTTCTAGTTTCCATGGCTTATATTGCTCAATATAAATTGTGGAAATGATATGCTACAGTAGGCATTGTGTGAGAATAATTATGAATCTTGTCTTTGACAGTACCAAAAGTGAAATGTTGTGCTCTTTATCATACTAACTATCTCATAATGTTCCGTTAAGTTTTGTGTGATTGAAGTTTTCAAGTTTTGGGTGAGATGTCGATATGAGGAGAATAAGGGGACCCTAAGCTTGGGGATGCCCAAGGCACCCGAAGGTAATATTCAAGGAAGATCCAAGCAACTAAGCTTGGGGACGCCCCGGAAGGCATACCCTCTTTCGTCTCCAACATTATCTGTAACCTCACTTGGAGCTATATTTTCATTCATCACATGATATGTGTTTTTCTTGGAGCATCATTTTATTTTGTTATAATTTGCTTGCTGTTATTTAGAATAATGTTTTGCATCTTTTATTTTAATAAAAATGTCAAGTATAGCCTTTGCCATGCTTATTTTGCAAGTCTACATGTTGCTGTTTCAAAACAGAAAGTTTATCGATGTTGCAAAAATTCCCTAGAAAAGTCAGAATATGACAAAATGTTGAAACTTTTTGCACGATAAGATATGATAAATTTTCTACAGTGTGGTTAATTTTCATAATTTTTGGAGTTAAATAAGTATTGGTACTCTTTCATTCTTTACAGACTGTACTGTTTTGGCAGATTGCTGTTATGTTTGCATTGTTTGCATATGTTTGCTTGTTTAATGATTTTATTTGGGGATAGGAGTATTAAATATGCAGAGGCATTTAGTATGCAATGTGGATTAATAATTTTAGTGATTTGCTACAGTAGAGAATGATAAAGTTTTTGCATTGGTTTATACTAACTTATCTCACGAGTTCTTGTTGAGTTTTGTGTGGACGAAGTTTTTGAGATTTAGGAAAACCGTGATATGAGAAGAATTAAGGAGACACAAAATCTCAATCTTGGGGATGCCCAAGGCATCCCAAGATAATATTCAAGCAGTCTCAAGCATCTATGCTTGGGGATGCCCCAGTAGGCATCCCGCCTTTTTTCTTCAACAATTATCGGTTAGTATCGGTTGAACCTAAGTTTTTGCTTCTTCACATGAGTTGTGCTATTCTTAGAATGTCATTTTATTTTCATTTTGCTTGATGTTTTAATAAAATGGTTAAATTTGAAAGTTTTTAAATAAAATAGTGTCCTCAAATAGTTGCCAGGGAGGCTAGGTAAGCGGCATTCACATCCTGTTAACGAAGTGGAATTGCTCTAGTGCTTCAATTATATCTTTTTGAGCATGGTGTCCTTTAGTATTTTTGAAGAAATTCTTTGTTGCTTCACTTAAATTAATTTGAGAGAAAGAAATATTATGCTCGGGATCATCATTTATATCTTTTTGGAGTAGCTTGTCATTTACTCTTGTCCTTCACTTATATCCTAAGAGTAAATTGTTGAATAAATTGAATGTCATGAAGTTGAAATCATATCATGCCTACTGGTAGCTTCACATTGGGTTTAGAAAGTGAAATATTTTGAGGCTTGACAATCACAATATTGGTCATACAAGCAATTCATGAATAGTTAGTATAAGGAAGAGAACTTTCACATGCAAATACACTATCTTGGAAATCTTTTGTGATTGTGAGCCTGCATCAAAATATTATATGCCAAAATTGTTGACGTTGGACAAGGAAGACAACGTAATGGTTTATGTTTGTTCATATTCACATAGAAGTTATATTGTCATAGATCCTTCAACATGTGGTTCTTGCCCCCCATCTTTGCTAGCCAACAATTCCGCACCAAGTAGAGATACTACTTGTGCATCCAAAAACCCTTAAACCCAAATCTTATTTTCAAGAGTCCCCCATACCTACCTAAGTATTGAGAAAGATCCTTCAAGTAAGTTGTCATTGGTGCAAAAAGGAAATAAAAATTGCTTCTAAAAGTGTTAGATCATTTAGTGTAAGAGAAAATTGAGCGTTGTACGAACTTGTGATGGCAAAGAATAAAAGCGACAGACTGCATAATAAAGGTTGCTATCATAAGGGGCAATATAACGTGACATTTTTTGCACTAAGGGGTTGAGCATACAAACAAATAAGCGCATGGCAACCTCTGCTTCCCTCTGCCAAGGGCCTATCTTTTACTTTTATGAAATTACTTTTATGCAAGAGTCAAAGTTTTTCCCTCTATTCCTTTTTATTTTTCTCTTTTGGCAAGCATCATGTGGTGAGGAAAGATCTAGGCACATATGTCCAGTTGAATATGGGTAGCATGAGTTATTATTGTTGACATCACCCTTGAGGTGAATACGTTGGGAGGCAAAACAATAAGCCCTTATCTTTCTATGTGTCTGGTTGAAACGTTTTGCTCATGTGTACGCGGTGAGTGTTAGCAATCATAGAAGACTATATGATGGTTGAGAATGTGGAGCTCTTACTTAAACCCTGTTGAATAAGTTGAATTGCAATTACTTGGTGACTTAGAACATAGGTTGTTGAATTTCAAGAGAGTTCATTGTTTGAACATTAACATGTGAATTGGTTGCTACTTTCACATGAGAAGTTTTATAAGAAAGAATTGTTGTTATGATGCTAGGAAAAGTGACTGAAAATATCATTGATCAAACACCTGCAGTTTGCTAGCATTCACACTACATAAATTATTTCTTTTATCATTTACCTACTCGAGGACGAGTAGGAATTAAGCTTGAGGATGTTGATACGTCTCCAACGTATCTATAATTTATGAAGTATTCATGCTGTTTTTATATCATTCTTGGATGTTTTACAATCATTTTATAGCAACTTTATATAATATTTTGGGACTAACCTATTGAACCAGTGCCCAGTGCCAGTTGCTGTTTTTGCTTGTTTTTTACATCGCAGGAAATCTATATCAAACGGATTCCAAACACCGTGAAACTTTTTTTGGATTTTTATGAACCAGAAGACATCCAGTGGGCCAAAGAAGCACCTGGGGGTGCCCCTAGGGGGGCACAACCCACCAAGGCACGCCTGGGGGCCCAGGCGCGCCCAGGTGGGTTGTGCCCACCTCGGTGGCCTCCTGCACCCCCTCTTTACCCTATAAATTCCCAAAAATTCATAAAATCCTAGGGATTAACCTAGATAAGAAGTCCCGCCGCCGCAAGGCTCTATAGCCACCGAAAACCAATCTAGACCCCGTTCTGGCACCCTGCCGGAGGGGGGGAATCATCTCCGGTGGCCAGCTTCATCATCCCGGCAGCCACCACGATGAGGAGGGAGTATTCCACCCTCGGGACTGAGGGTTTGTACCAGTAGCTATGTGTTTAATCTCTCTCTCTCATGTTCTTGAGATGTCATGATCTTGATGTATCGTGGGCTTTGTTAATATAGTCGGATGGTGTTTTCCCCTCTCTATCTTGTTGTGATGAATTGAGTTTTTCCTTTTGAGGTTTCATTGCTATCGGATTGAATACTTTTATGGATTTGAGAACACTTGATATATGTCTTGTAGTTGAATACTCATGGTGACAATGGGGTATCGTATTGATTCACTTGATATATGTTTTGGCACTCAAATCGCGGATTCCCGAGGTGACATTGGGGTAATCTACGCATATGGTTTGATGCATGTTCTTGTCTTTGTTTCTCTGGTAGAAATCTTGGGGCACTCTTTGAAGTTCTCTGTGTTGGATTAAATATTATGAATCTGAATTTGCTTTGGTGTTATTTTACTACGAACTCTTGGTTAGATCGATCGGAAAGAATAGCTTTGTGTTTTTTTAGTACGAACTCTTGGATAGATTGATCGGAAAGAATAGCTTTGAGGTGGTTTCTTACCCTACAAACAATTCCGTCTTATGTTCTCAGCTAGATAGGAACTTTGGAGTGATTCTTCGTTGCACGTTGAGGGACGGTTATATGATCCAAATATATTAGCATTGTTGAGAGATTGCACTAGTGAAAGTACATACCCTAGGCCTTGTTTTTAAGCATTGCAATACAGTTTTTGTGCCCGTTTACTATTTTCTACCTTGCTGTTTTTATTTATTCAGATTATAAAAATATATTTCTACCATCCATATTACACTTTTATCACCATCTCTTCACCGAACTAGGGCACCTATACAATTTTCCATTGTATTAGGTGTGTTGGGGACACAAGAGATTTCTTGTATTTGGTTGCAGGGTTGTTTGAGAGGGACCATCTTCATCCTATGCCTCCCACGGATTGATAAACCTTAGGTCATCCACTTGAGGGAAAATTCCTACTGTCCTACAAAACTCTGCGCTTGGAGGCCCAACACGAGTCTAGAAGAATAAAGTTGCATAGTAGACATCAGTGGCTAAGGGTTATACCCATAAAGAAGGTGAAGACTTCTTTGATACTTACTCACCCATGGCTAGACTGACCACAATTCGGGTGCTACTATCACTGGATGCCTCACATGGTCTTCTCGTTCATCAAATTGATGTTAACACGGCTTTCCTCAACGGAGAGTTGAAGGATGAAATTTACATGGATCAGCCAGATGGTTTTGTAGTACCTGGTCAGGAAGGAAAGGTGCGCAAGTTACTAAAGTCTTTATATGGCCTTAGACAAGCTCCTAAGGAGTGGCATGAGAAGTTCGAAAGAACATTAACTGTTGTCGGCTTTGTGGTAAACGATGGTGACAAGTGTGCGTACTATCGCTGTGGTGGGGCGAAGGAGTTATTATTTGTCTGTATGTCAACGACATACTGGTCTTTGGAACCAAACTTGATCTAATCAAAGTGGTTAAGGATTTCTTATCTTGTTGCTTTGAGATGAAGGATCTAGGAGTAGCTGAAGTTATCTTAAACATCAAGCTATTGAGAGATGAGAATGGTGGGATCACACTGCTTCAGTCTCACTATGTGGAAAAGATTTTGAGTCATTTTTGGTATAGCGACTGCACACCTTCTCCAACTCCATATGATGCTAGTGTGTTGCTTCAAAAGAATCGACGGATTGCTAGAGATCAACTGTGGTATTCTCGGATTATTGGCTCGCTTATGTATTTGGCGAGTGCCACGAGGCCTGACATCTCTTTTGTTGTGAGCAAGCTGAGTCTGTTTGTGTCAAAACCAGGAGATGATCATTGGCATGCACTTGAGAGAGTTATGCGCTACTTGAAAGGCACTGCGAGCTATAGGATTCACTACACCGGGTATCCAAGGGTACTCGAGGGTTATAGTGACTCAAACTGGATATGTGATGCTGATGAGATTAAGGCCACAAGTGGTTATGTTTATACACTTGGTGGTGGCGCTGTTTCCTGGAAGTCTTGCAAGCACACCATCTTAACGAGGTCAACTATGGAAGCAGAACTCACAGCATTAGACACTACCACTGTTGAAGCGGAGTGGCTTCGTGAGCTCCTGATGGACTTACCTATGGTTGAAAAACCAATAACCCATATCCTGATGAACTGTGATCGTCAAGATAAACAGTTCTAAGGACAATATGAAGTCCTCAAGGCATGTGAAGAGGAGACTAAAATCTGTAGAAAACTGAGGAACTCCGAAGTTATTACATTGGATTATATCCAAACGTCGAAAAACTTGGCAGATCCCTTCACAAAGGGTCTATCACGTAATGTGATAGATAATGCATCGATAGAGATGGGTTTGAGACCCACCGCATGAGTTGTGCATAGTGGTAACCACTCTATGTGATCGGAGATCCCGTGAAGTAGAAGTGGGAGACAAACTGTTGGTCAGCTGAGAGGAGAGTATCCCTATTTCAATTATCCCACTCCGTGAAGATGCAATACTCTCCTGATCTGCATGGCAAGTTGATATTTATCTTAATGTGTTCCAAGTGGCTTATTTGAGTAAGCAGAGATGTTATCCTGCAGAGCATCACCTGAGGAACACACCTATATGAATTTTACTGTTAACGTCCGCAGTCTGTGAGAATTAGGTGTTCTCTAATAAATTCATGAAAGGCCCTGGAGTATGATGTATACGCTCCACCCACGGGGAAGCCTTGCGGCAGCCCAGTATCAGTCAAGAATTTGTGTGAAACTAGTCTCGCAGAAAACTTATAGTTCAAGGCATAGTCTACTATTCAAGTTGTGATCTAGTGTAACATAAAACTCTAAGTGGAAGTTCAACTTCACATTCTCCACTAAGCACCGGTATATAAACAATGTTTTGGAACTAAATGATGAGATGTGCCAATGAGACTTTGTGGTACATTGTTCAAATTTTGCTAGTAGGCCTTTGGCCCAAAGCCCAACTAAAATTCTGAAATTCTCTTGGCCTATTCATGCACACATGTGAGTGGAGTGAATGAGACTAGAGTTTAGTCCCACCACAGAAGCTGAGTGAGACTTGCACCTTTTTATAAGGTGATCTCTTCTACCACTTGTATGAGCATGAGAAGAGGAGACCTACACGCGCGCTCCTCCTCCTCGCTCGCCTCGCCACACCACGCGTCGTCACGACGCGCCGCGGGTTGCGGGATTGATCCGAGCCGAGGACAAAGCTATGCATGTTGTCTATATTTTTGCTGCTCGGCAAAAATTAATGAGTCATTAATTAACAATTAACGAACACATTTATTACTGAACCATTTCCGATTCTTTTGGATCGTGATGACTCGGACGTGGGATTTACTCCCACGACCTACCCGGCCCGCACTATATAGTTAGGCAGACGTCTACCCTAGCCGCCGCCGCTTCGTATAGTTTCGCACCACCGTTCCAGATCATTGCGCCGCCAAGCAAGTCTTCTCCATCCCTCCTTTCGGCATGCACCACAAGAAGGGACAGCATGCCTCTGAAACCCCGCCTCTCGTGATCCTGTACAGGAGAGGGGTGATGTCGCTTGAAGCTACGTTGGTATTTCCCCAAAGAGGAAGGGATGATGCAGCACAGCGGCGGTAGGGATTTCCCTCAGATATAAAACCAAGGTTATCGAACCAGTAGGAGAACCAAGCAACACAACATAAACAACCCTTGCACACAAATAACAACACCGTGCAACCCGACGTGTTAAAGGGGTTGTCAATCCCTTTCGCGGTACGGCGCCTCAAGATAGGCAAAGGACGTGAGGTAAATTTTGAAGTAGATTAATAGATCGAATGCCAAATAAGAATAAATTGCAGCAAGGTACTTTTGTATTTTTTGGTTTAATAGATCTGAAAATAAACGCAAGGAAAAAGTAGATCACAAGGCAAATATATGAGAAAGAAGACCCGGGGGGCATAGGTTTCACTAGTGGCTTCTCTCGAGAAAGATAGCAAACGGTGGGTAAACAAATTATTGCTGGGCAATTGATAGAACCTCAAATAATTATGACGATATCCAGGCAATGATCATTACATAGGCATCATGTCCAAGATTAGTAGAGCGACTCCTGCCTGCATCTACTACTATTACTTGATATGTCTCCGTCGTATCTATATTTTTTTATTGTTCCATGCCAATATTCTACAACTTCCATATACTTTTTGGCAACTTTTTATACTATTTTTGGGACTAACATATTGATCCAGTGCCCAGTGCCAGTTCCTGTCTGTTGCATGTTTTTTGTTTCGCAGAATATCCATATCAAACGGAATCCAAACGGGATAAAAATGGATGGAGCTTATTTTTGGAATATTTGGAAAATCTGGGAGAAAGATCAACGCGAAACGGTGTCCGAGGTGAGCACGAGGTAGGGGGCGCCCCTGACCCTCGTGGGCCACCCGTAAGATCTGAACAACAATGAACAAAGCAATATTACTCTATCCCTGGTTCACACAGAGAGCTCTGATAACTCTGCTGCTTCTGCTAATGGCCCTTTGGCACCAAATGTTCATGCCCTACCTGATTTGAATGAGTTGGCCATTCCTCATGGGCCAGAGCCACTGGCCCTTGATGGACCTGCTTTTCCTGGGCCAAATCTGCTGGCCCAAGTTGGCCCTATAGTGCCAGAGGCACAAGTTTTCATGGACCCAAGTTTGGATGCTATTCTATCATAGAATTCCTCCCAGATGGCAGAGAGAATGGTGGAACCAATGCATATTGAAATCCTAGCACAACAAGTCACAGCTCCTATGGCCCAGTTATCCACTAATGCACTGTCACTGTCAGATCCTGTTGTACCACCCGCTCACAATACTGCCCAAGACCTGGTACCTGATAATGTACATGTCCTTTCACTCATGCCTGAGAGTCAGAGACCTGCAGCTACTGTTGAGAAAGAACAGATTATCATGGAGACAGATAACTCTCTTATGAATAATTTGATTTGCCCTCTGCCTGTTGAACAACCTTCTCAAGAGATCCCACCTGCACTTGTTGGGAGTGCTCATTCAGCTCCTGCAGAAACAAGGTGAGAGATCTGAGTCAGAATTGTCTGCCCCTCCTGGATTCCCACTCCCTATTTTTGCTAACCAGGCACATTCTTTAGGCTTGGAGAAGATACAGGTGCAAAGTAAAGATAAGGTACTGTCAGACATTACACCCTGCAATCTAGCTTTGATTGAGCAACATCTTGGGATGGAAGGAGCTAGAGTATGGTCAGAGCAATTTGCACCCAAGATTAACAGCAAATCTGTCATTAAGGTACCTGTTGATTGGGCCAACTTTCTATCTGTTAACTTTCTCTCACCTGATAAATTCGACTGGGCCAAAAAATTTATCACTTCATCTGTGTGGGATATCATTACCCAAGGATCTACAACCTCTCCCACTATCGATTTGCTGTTCCAGAGACTTTCCCTAATGAGACATCTCTTGCATGCTCTCTGTCTCTTGGATTGTAGGTGTCACTTGATCAAGAGAATTTCTCCCCAACAGGCAACACCACTACTGAAGCTATGTCTGCATCTTCCACGTCTGCACTCCACCTCAACAAGAAAAGAAAAGGGAAAGTTCCCATGGTTGAAACTAAGGTAAGGAGAAGTTGTAGACTTCAAAAGTTGTCCAAAGGTTTTAAAAAAGCTATTTGTAAAGAAGAGATTGTCTGGCTTGTCATGCTATCCCACCCAATATTCCTGCCAAAATTATTAAAAGTCTGAACACATCTTTCTGCAAGGTCTCTAAAAAGGACACCTCTGAGGTAGTGCTCACCAAGAAGGCAAAGAAGACCCAAGGAGGAAGGACAGGAGGGGTCACAAGCAAAGAAAGCAGGGCCACCAGCACATAAAGAATCACTTCTCCTATCAGAATTAGTAGAGAGATTGAACTTGGGCCATGGGCATTTTGCATCTGTATTTCAGTAAAAACTTATCCAGGACTCTGTTTATGTATCTGTTCTGTAATGAACCTACTATGACTGTGTTGCCTTTTGCTGCGATGATAAGTATTACTAGCTGCTCCCCTATGATCTGTTGCTTCATCCCCAAGTTAGGGAATGTGTTACTTCTTGTCTGTACCTCTATCCAATCACACAATGAACAGACAATGGAATGTGCTCAACTGGAACATTAGAGGGATCAATGACCCCAAGAAATGGCCAGCCATTGCCAACAAGATTGATGAGTCTCAATGCTCTATCCTCTGCTTTCAGGAAACAAAGAAAGAGAATTTTGATAGCTCATTTATCAGAAACTTTTGTCCCAAAAGAATTTCAAAATGTGCTTTCCTCCCATCAGTTGGAGCTGCTGGTGGACTATTGATTGCATGGAATGAAAGAGTTTTCTCTGGACAGATTTATCATGTCAATGAATTCTCACTATCTATCCTATTCACTTCAACCCATAATGGAGATTCTTGGATCTTAACTAATATATATGGTCCTTGCCAACAAAATGATAGAATCATATTCCTCAATTGGTTTCAGAACTTCCATATACCAGATGATGATAATTGGCTAATTGTGGGAGACTTCAACTTTATCAGATATCCTCACAATAGAAACAGAGAGGGAGGTAACATTAATGACATGCTCATGTTCAATGAAACACTTAACAAGCAGGCACTGGTTGAGATTCCACTCAAAGGCAGAAAATTCACTTGGAGTAATATGCAAGACTCCCCTTTACTTGAAAAGCTTGACTAGTGTTTCACATCTGAATCATGGGCACTTAAGTACCCTGCAACATTTGCATATCCTCTGGCTAAAACCACTTCTGATCATGTGCCTATTAAGATTCAGATTGGCTCTTCCATCCCCAAATCCAACATTTTCAGATTTGAGAACTACTGGCTGGAACATGAGCACTTTAAAGATGTAGTGAGCTCCATTTGGACACAACCAGTTACAGAAACAGACAGTGCTAAAGTAATTGCAGCCAAATTTAAGAGACTGAGGAAAGGACTAAAGGTGTGGGCCAAGGGCCTGTCTGATCTAAAAAAGATGATTGAAAACACCAACTTCATGATTTTATGTTGGGACACTATTGAGAAGTTTAGAGAACTAACTACTGAAGAAACCAATGGCAGAAATATCCTTAAGACTTACCTTGAAATAACACTTGATCATTAGAGGCAATATTGGAAACAAAGAGCAACTATCAGGAAAATTAAAGTGGGTGAAGCCAATACCATGTATTTTCAAGCTAAAGCTACCATCAAATTCAGAAACAACTGTATTGCCATGTTGCAAGATGAACAGGGCCATGAACATCAGGATCATCAAGCAAAAGCTGTTATTCTTTATAGAGCTTTTAAGGCCAGATTAGGAACTAGGGTTCCAACATCCAACCCTCTTCTGTTACACTAACTGATCCAACCACATGAGGATCTCTCTGAGTTAGAAACCCCATTCACAAAGGAGGAGATTGACAATGTTATCAAACATATGCCTGCAGACAAATCCCCTGGCCCTGATGGGTTCAATGCTGCATTCCTCAAACACTGCTGGGATATTATTGCTCCTGATTTTTATAAACTCATTGCAGATTTTCACTCAGGTCAAGTTAATATCCAGAGCATCAACTACTCTTACATTACCCTCATACCAAAGAAGGATCATGCAATTACACCAGCTGATTTTAGGCCTATTTCACTATTGAACTGCACTCTCAAAATCATCACCAAATTGCTAGCAAATAGACTTCAGAAACTCATCCTTGGCATGGTCCACAGAAATCAATATGGCTTTCTAAATCACAGATGTATTCAAGATTGTTTAGCATGGTCATTTGAATATATACACCAATGCCAACAGAGCAGAAAAGAAATCATTCTCCTCAAGCTAGACTTTGAAAAAGCATTTGACATGTTGAACCATGATACTATTATTGAGATCCTACAAGCTAAAGGTTTTGGGGACAAGTGGATTCATTGGATCAAAATGATTTATCTGTTCTGCTTAATGGTGTTCCTGGCAAGCAATTCCTCTGTAACAATGGAGTTAGGCAAGGAGACCCTCTGTCACCACTAATTTTTGTGATTGCTGCTGATTTACTACAGACTATTTTCAATGAAGCCTGCCATGCATCCATGATTGAGCCACCACTCATCCATACTTCTTGCCCTGATTATCCAATAATTCAGTATGCTGATGATACTATCTTAGTGGCAAAGGCTGACCCTAGGCAGGTGCAGCATATTAAAAATCTTCTGCTTCATTATGCTCATTACACAGGACTCAAGGTGAATTATGCAAAATCTACAATGATCTCCATTAACACCCCTCCTAAGAAGATGATTGAACTTTCAAGCATTTTAGGATGCAATATTGGTACTCTGCCACTCAATTATCAGGGGCTCCCACTGTGTCTAACTAGGCCTAAAGTTGAGGATTTTGTTCCTCTGCTTCAAAGGATTGAGACAAGACTGCTAAGCTGCTCTACCATGCTGTCCACTGGGGACAAACTCACCCTCATTAAATCCATCTTCACAAGCATGCCCACTTTTTTCATGAGCACCCTGATGATACCCAAAACAGTGGTCAAGCAAATCAACACTTATCTTATGAACTGCTTTTGGAGAAAATATGGTACCTTGGACAGAGGCGCTGTACTTATTGCCTGGGACAAAGTTAACATACCAAATAACCAGGGTGGACTTGGGGTTTTAGATCTCCACTTACATAACAAGGCACTGTTACTGAAATTTTTGCATAAGTTCTTTAACAAAGTGGATACACCTTGGGTTCATATCATCTGGGAGAAACACTACCAGAACAGGCTACCAGGGGAGCAGAAAGTTGGATCTTTTTGGTGGAGAGATATTCTGAAACTACTCCCACTATTTAAGCAGCATGCTACATGTAAAGCAGGTATTGGAGATTTAGTGAGCCTTTGGTCTGATCGATGGCAAGATATCCCACTCCTCAATAAATTCCTAGAGCTCCATTCATATGCTATAAATCAGACTATCTCCTTGAGGGATGCCCTTCAGCATGCAGACACCAGCCAACTCTTTCACAGGCCTCTTTCACAACTTGCATTTGAGCAATTCACATCATTGCAAACGATCATGACTGAGCAGGCTTCTTCTACACATAATGATAAATGGGTATATGCCTGGGCGTCACCCAATTACTCAGCTATGAAAATATACAAAGCCATCAGAGGGGATATCCTAGCACATGACATTTTCAGAACATTGTGGAAGTCATCATGCAGACTACGACATAAAATCTTTTTCTGGCTGTTGATATGGGATCACCTCAGTACCAGAAATTTCCTCCATAGGAGATCCATGCATCTAGATGATTATAATTGTGCCCTATGTACAGATAAAACAGAGGAAACAACTATCCACCTGTTCTGGGATTGTCAATTTGCCTTAACATGTTGGCACTCCATTCTCCCAAGTAAGTCCAGAGGCATATCGGTATATGATGAGATCCATCTTTCCATGAGGCTCCTTCCATCAGACTTTGCAATGGACATTATTATTCAGGGTTGCTGGGCCATCTGGATGAGTAGAAATGATAAAATCTTCAGGAGAGCTGCCCCATCAGTGGAGACATGGAAGCATTACATGAAAGAAGGACTACAAGCTTCAGAGCTCAGAGCTAAAACATCAAAGTCCGAACAGATCAGTATCTGGATCCAGCAAAACTTGTAATTTAATTATGGGTTTTCCTAAAACTGGTATTGGTTGATTTGTACTTTTCTTGTATTTGTTCTATATTATTAATGAAAATTTTACCGTAGAACACTTTGTTCTACGGTTTCGGCTAAAAAAAGACTTTTGACATATCACAGTTTCAAGGTAAATCATTAAAATTGCAGAACACAATTCAATTCAAGTTCAAGTCGAGAACTAAAAAGTGTAGACAATCCTCTTGTTCTAATCGATTATTCAGATAGCATTTGATGCTCGAGAATTAGTAACCTGCATACATATTGCTAATTTAGTTAGCATTTTCTGGTCAAAAACTAATAAGATGTTGACAATTTTCTTGTTTTGATAAACGAGCTCTACGGGAGAATTATCTTCTCGGAAGGAGGTAATATAATCTGTAGACAGTAGTACAGATAAGCCTTGAGACAATCATCTTCCTATACTAAGGGAACTCTATGAGAATCTTCTAGGATGGAGGCAAAACAGATGGAAACGGCAATAACAAAGTCATAATTGGGTCTAGAACACCTACTTGTGGCAGACTGGTAGCATCTGCAAAATCGGTTACTTCATCGGCAAGGTATCCATTCAGTCTGTCACTTGCTTGCTTGATGTCGCCGGTTTAGATCCCAATATTGTTGATGTAGTTCTCATATTTCTATAGGTTTGTTCCAGCATCTTAGATTGTGTTCTCATATATCTGTAGGTTTGATCCATCATCTCAGATTGTTGTTGCGTGTACACATGCATCTTCTCATTTTCCTATAAGCTTCGATTGTCTTGGATGGAACCGTCTCAATATGCATGAATATTGTTTGGTATATACACTTCTTCTGTTCTTTTGCGCTTACGAGTAATACGGTATGTTGTTGTGAAATGTTATGCTTGTTAATTACCTGAATATTTTGTGTAAAATGTGTTTGACCATGCCGGTGTCAGAGTTCAATTGTCTGGGTGTGCATAGTGGTCCATGGTTGTAACATTTGTTGACATGGCAAGGTTGTAAACATATCTAACTTTTATGTATTTATATTTTGTATGCATGTATACTAGCCCGTAGCACCCTATTTTATTTGTTTGATGGCACAATTGTATTTTGGTATCTGCGTTTTGCTACCTCCCAGTGTATTAACTATGGTTCTGTATGTGCGCCACTTTAAATATCAACAAATTTCTTCAGGCATTGCAGATTTTAAAGTTATTTATTTATTTATTTATTCTCATCCTAATGGCTTTTTTGTTATCTTCTCCATAAATTTCCTAATAGCATGCACTTGAAACAAATCTGCAAGTTATGAAAGTTCGAACATTAGAACTGGGAAGAAAGGTCAAGCCAAGATCTTCACTGGCAAGAAACTTGGCAATATCTTGTCATCTTCAAACAAATGTGGATTCTATGGCTTTCGTCAAAATGGAGTTCTAAATGACTAATGCTTAAGTCAACTCCATACATGTGTATAATTATACTAACTCTCTTGTATGTTATATGTTATTACTTTTCGGTCACCCAGAAAAAAACCTGTATACATTTCATGATTTTGGTAATACTTACTAAATCTGTCTTGAAGCAAACCATCATGGCATACAATCATTTTTGTTCTCTAGAAAACAATACATTCTGCTAAAAAGGGAGGCCAAAATAATTATTCCAGCATGATTAAATGAAATGGATAGTGGAAATAAATGGGTCAAAAGCTATACTCGAACTTGGTTTGTCATGTTACTGGTTCATCAATTTCCATGACTTATTTTCCTATTTTGTGGTGGCAAATATAATACACATATGATCCTTTGGTTATGCGGGGACATGAATCGGTTGGATGCCAATGAGAAGCCAAATACGAGGCATTGTCATCCCCAAAAATTCAATTGTGTGTTTCGATGGGATTGGAGGGAGGGACTGCGAGCCATATATATACGCCATTGACAGAAGTGGCGAGGTTGAATTGGCAAGGCGGATGAATGAATATGGTGGGTGAAGAAGAAAAGGAAGAGAATATGACACTGTTGATGTTGAATCATTAGAAGAGGTATTCCGCGTTGCAAAACATCTCCAACAGCACAACAGCATAGCCTAGCCATGCCTAAAAACTGAATTTTCTTGTCACGGTTGATGTTTAAAAAACATTGCGACGTGATCCTCAAACCCTGAAACAAAAAGTTCACCGTTGCCGGCCCTTCACGCTAAAATCTTAGCACCGGTTGAGACTCTCCGCCGGATGCCGCCGCTGGCCCCGTCGCCACTCCATCGGCCGACCGAGCCTCGCCGCCACTTTGACATCCGTTCCTGCAGGTCGAGACGTCCGCTATGACCCATCCGCCGTAGCGGAAGCTCGCAAAGCAGTCGTTGATTTTGGTCAGTTTTCTCCATTTTCCCGCCCCTCAACCGTTCTAAAATGGTTGACCTCCGAAGTCGATTAGCGCTTGAGGCACCTCCAATCCACTGGCACATCCACCACTGAGCCACGAAGCAGATAGGAGCTCTTGGCGCTTGAGTGACGTGGAGCTGCCGGAGTTGGCCACACCATCGCTCCCCTCCGAGCGCTGCTCCTATGTTGCGCATTAGGTTTCTAAGGTTCCATACTTCTATCGCATTAGGTTGTTTTTAATCCTTGAATATACCGGAGTATACATTAATTTTGTTTCCCGTTGCAACACACGGGCATATGCGCTAGTTACACATTAATTGTGATCAATGTTCTATATAATTTTCTATGGATACAACAATGATCTACATGGCTCTTATTTGATAGTCATTTTTCACATGGATACAACACTGATCTATGATTGTTATATGGCATACTAATGAATCTTGTGATTGTGATATCATGTTGTGCGAGTGAAATGGGAGCAGCAGCCAGTACATAGTTTCCGATAGAATCCACCAAGCAACGAGACGCTCCACAGCCAATTGGGTTTGGTGTCCACTATACTTAGATCTGAATGGTTTTTTTCTTATTCGACATGCAGTTCCAATGGATGAATTCTTTTGTAGGTTGATCTGAATCACCTGGTATGTGTTAATGCATAACCTGTGGAAGACGAGGTGTGTGGCGGTGGGAGTTCATTTGTTGGGCTTTAGTTTGGATGGTAGAAACGTGTACTAATATACACCCATGCAAAATTACACTGCACCAAAGGCTCTGGTCTGGTGAGTGCTTAAACAACTATTATGTTTCGTCATACATAAGTGAAACCAGTAAGAGAGAGAGAGAGAGAGAGAGAGAGAGAGAGAGAGAGAGAGAGAGAGAGAGAGAGAGAGAGAGAGAGAGAGAGAGAGAGAGAGAGAGAGACGTGATAATCCTTGTTATTGCTCCAAAGAATTTCAGGTATCAATTAAATGTGATCCTTGGTGGTAGATTGGAAGCTTGCTACATGTTTTTCACAAAGGGCATATCTGTTGGTATTAAAAAAACTTTATGGTTTGTTCTATGCTTCTGTTTTTGTAACTACAATTTCAATACGTTAGTATGTTCTTCTTTTGTCGTTTCTTTTTGGTTTGTTCTATGCTTCTGTTTTTGTAACTACAATTTCAATACGTTAGTATGTTCTTCTTTTGTCGTTTCTTTCTGGTTTGTTCTATGCTTTCTGTTTTTATCATGGGCTGGCTTATTCTTTAGTAATACTGTAATAGTACCCTCTTGTGCAACCCGGCTTTGTTATTTGAATACACTTACATTTTTTCCTTTATGACCATTACCAAATGGTGTTAACATTTACTTGCTGGGTGGAATAATAAACTGATTTATGAAGCACACAAAAACACCATACATGATTTATATGAACTGGTTTTCACAAACATACAAATGTCAGTACCCTTTTTTTATGAGCTTGTTGTCCTGTGAATGAAGACCATCGATTAAATCCAGCTCCTTCCAGAGCGAAATGGGTTTTTTAAAGAAAAAAATGCTACCAGAAGAAAGGTTGGTACTGATTTTCCTTTTCCGAGCTGATGTAATTTATAGAAGAGTGCGTTCAGCCATGCTCAATTGTAGAATAAAATGACCACAAAGAACTCGAAAGTTTGCCTTCCTCCCCACCCAACCCCTAGCCGTCCGAGGTGCGCTGCCATTTGAGGTGTGCCCGTGCCGCGCAGAAGCCTCGTCCCTCGGCACGTCTTCGGCGGCGCTGGAACGACGCCGTCGGCAGCGCCTACGGAGGGATACACCCAGTTCACGCGAGTTCCTCCGGCCTCACCGACACAACCTTCGCCATGCAGTGGCGCGGTGTCCGCTCGCCATGACGCCTCGGGGACAACGACTCTGGCACCAACATTCTTTAGTGGTATTCCATACTTGTCACGAGCTCAGGCAGGGGATTGAGTCTCGTAAGCCTCCCTTGTGCTACATCCCCTATGCTGCAGGGACACTGCAGATTTACTATCATAGTAGATGGCCTAGAACAATGTAAAGTCTTTCTTATTCCCACTCGATCATTGGAACAACAATCAAAATATGGGTGATATAGTAAAGAAGGTACCGTACAGTCCACAAGTTTGGAGACATTTTTTGGACCGAGGGAGTGGGTTCAGTCAAATTAGTTGAGTCTGCTGATGCTCCTGATGTTGTAGATGGTACGGAGCCTACTCGAGGAATAAATTGTAAATTTTCTTCAGAATCCTGTTATTTTGGTGCCATCTGTTTCATACTTGTCTTGTACTCCGAGCGGAAGGACGCCATTGCCCTCTCCCACTCTCTCCTCCCGGTCCTAGCACGGTAGCCCCTCCCCTCCTCTCTCCGTTCCCTTGCCATGTCACCCACCTCGCCAAGTTAGAAATCGTCGTGTCGCCAATCCCGATCCGCCCACAGCCCACCTCAACATCGTGAGCTACCCTTATGGTTCTCGGTTTTTGCTCGACGCCTCTCCCGATCCGCCCACAGCCCACCTCAATATCATGAGCTACCCTTATGGTTCTCGGCTTTTGCTCAATGCCTCTCCCGATCCAGCTACGTAAAGTTTATCATCATTTGCATTACGTATAAGGTGCACACATATAGTGATGGAGCTTCATAGAAAAACTCTTAAGTGCACCCCCAATATTATTGGCTTAAATATAAAAGATTTCTCAGAGTTCATGCATAACTTATCTTCTTTGCCCCTCAACTCTTATTTACAATGTTGCCCTGTTTCAACTAATGGTCCCTATATGAGCCTAACTAATGCATGCATAGCTACAATCGTTCTGAATGAAATTACAAATTAACTGACATTTTCTTTACTGTCGCAGGCATGAAGATACCAGCAGTGGCTGCCCTTGCTTTTGTTGTTCTCACCAGAGTCTCGTGAATGTGATGGGAAATACACAGTGCACAATAGCTACCAGAAGAGCTTGGAGGAGCTGTCTGCAGGGCTTCCCAACGTGGTGTCCTCCTCCCTAGGTCTGTTTGACGGAAAGGTTCTCGGTTCCTGGGGGAGCAGGGTATATGGCCTGGGGCATTGTCGTCCTCGTATAGATGCATCTATATGCAAGGCATGTCTCAATGAAGCCTTCCAGGATGCACGGGTCGTATGGCCATCAAGGAAGAGGGTGTACATGTACTACGAACATTGTACCCTAGCATTCACTAACCAGGACATTCTATCTCACTGGAAATGGAATGAAGTTGCCATTAAGGTCAATGGTTCTCAAGTGCCTGTCCAATGCAGCAATGTATTCAACAAGGCTGTCAATGGATTGATCATATATTTGGCAATGAAGATTGTTGAGGGGGGAGGGGGAGGTAATTTATGCATGAACTTTGAGAAATATTTGATATTCAAGCCTAATAATTATGCTACACTCAAGAGTTTTCCTAGAGTAGGGGGGCATTGGCCCCCTCCCCCCCTGAAGCTCCGCCACTTCTTTCACACACAACCTATATGCTCTTGTCGAGTGTTTGCCAAACATGCCAGCTACCTACTGTACCGACCGTTTGGAGGATTTGGTGGATGTACCTCTTCTTCTTGGGTATGAGAGCGAATGCACATCTGCAGTGATGTGCAGCTACAGGTTGGAGTCATAACCCTTCTTCAACGTAGGCAAGGGTGGGTGATACGTCTTCGTCGTATCTATAATTTTTGATTGTTCCATGCCAATATTATTCACTTTCATATACTTTTTGGCAACTTTTTATATTATTTTTGGGACTAACATATTGATCCAGTGTCCAGTGCCAGTTCCTGTCTGTTGCATCTTTTATGTTTCGCAGAATATCCATATCAAACGGAGTCCAAACGGGATAAAAACGGACGGAGCTTATTTTTGGAAAATATGGAAAATTCCAGAAGAAAAATCCACGCGAGACGGTGCCCGAGGTGGTCACGAGGCAGGGGGCGCGCCCCTCCCCCTGGGCGCGCCGCCTACCCTCGTGAGCCCACCGTAAAGCGGTTGATGCTCTTCTTTTGCCGCAAGAAAGATAATATTCGGAAAAAAATCACAGAAAAGTTTCAGGCCAATAGGAGTTACGAATCTCCATATATATGCGAAACGGTGAAACAGAGCCAGAACAGAATGCAGAAACAGAGAGATAGTCCAATCTTGGAGGGGCTCTCGCCCCTCCCAAGCCATGGGAGCCAAGGAACAGAGGGGAAACCCTCCTCCCATCTCGAGAGGGGGTCAAGGAAGAAGAAGAAGGAGGGGGGCTCTCTCCCCCTCGCTTCCGGTGGCGCCGGAACGCCGCCGGGGGCCATCATCATCACCGCGATCTTCACCAACACCACCGTCATCTTCACCAACGTCTCCATCACCTTCCCCCCTCTATCTATAGCGGTCCACTTTCCCGCAACCCGCTGTACCCTCTACTTGAACATGGTGCTTTATGCTTCATATTATTATCCAATGATGTGTTGCCATCCTATGATGTCTGAGTAGATTTCTATTGTCCTATCGGTGATTGATGAATTGCTATGATTGGTTTGAGTTGCATATTTTATTGGTGCTGTCCTATTGTGCCCTCCGTGTCGCGCAAGCGTGAGGGATTCCCGCTGTAGGGTTTGCAATATGTTTATGATTTGCTTATGGTGGGTGGCGTGAGTGACAGAAACACAGACCCGAGTAAGTAGGTTGTTTGCGTATGGGATAAAGGGGACTTGATACTTTAATGCTATGGTTGGGTTTTTACCTTAATGAATCTTTAGTAGTTGCGGATGCTTGCTAGAGTTCCAATCATAAGTGCATATGATCCAAGTAGAGAAAGTATGTTAGCTTATGCCTCTCCCTCAAATAGAATTGCAATAACGATTATCGGTCTAGTAACATAGTCAGTTGCCTAGGGACAATTCCATAACTCCTATCACCACTTTTCCATACTCGCTATATTTACTTTAGTTGTGTCTTTACCTTAACAGCCCCTAGTTTTATTTTCGTGCTATTTACTTTCTTGCAAGCCTATCCAAAAAACACCTACAAAGTACTTCTAGTTTTATACTTGTTCTAGGTAAAGCGAACGTCAAGCGTGCGTAGAGTTGTATCAGTGGTCGATTGAACTTGAGGGAATATTTGTTCTACCTTTAGCTCCTTGTTGGGTTCGACACTCTTACTTATCGAAAGAGGCTACAATTGATCCCCTATACTTGTGGGTTATCAAGACCTTTTTCTGGCGCCGTTGCCGGGGAGCAATAGCGTGGGGTGAATATTCTCGTGTGTGCTTGTTTGCTTTATCACTAAGTAATTTTTATTTGTTGTTCTTAGTTGTTCTCTATCTTTAGTTATGGATATGGAACACGAAATACCAAAAAAATTAGGTGTACTTGTCACTCATGGAGATGGGGAACGTCCTAAAACCCTCGATGCTGGTTATGTGAAAGATATTATGTACTATTTTAATAATCCTGAGAAAACCCCATTCAATTATGTAATGGGAGTAACGTTGGATCAACGTGAATACTTTAGGGATTATCGCTTGACACAAAAAGGGAAACTATTATGGGATCAAATTCATATATTGAAGTGTTATGCTTGGCAACTATGCGTGGAATATGATTATACTTGTTGCTCTAGAATGAATTCTCCACACCTTCCCTTTTCATGCAAATTTAATGATAATGAAACCTTAGCTTCTTATGCTAGAGGTATATATGATTACTATGATGTGGAACAAATAGAAGAATTTGTTGCTTTTATGGGTGCTTATGAAATTGAAGCTATGTGTAAAGAGTTTGAGGATTTTGATGATGTTGTTTATAGATCTGAAAATTTAGCTATCCTCAAATATTGCTATGAGAATTATAAATACAATTATGAAATTAATGCACTTATTAAGAAAGTCTCCGCTGTCCAAGAAGAGACTAATATTTTGCAGGAGTCTATGGAAGAAGAAACTGATGAAACTGTGAGCTCATTGGATGAAAAAGATGATGGGGAGAGCGAAGAACAAAAGGAGGAAGAGCGGATTAGCTACCCGTGCCCACCTTCTAATGAGAGTAACCCTCCAACTCATACATTATTTAATTCCCCTTCGTGCTTACCGAAGGATGATTGCTATGATGATTGTTATGATCCCGTTGATTCTTTTGAAATATCCCTTTTTGATGATGCTTGCTATGCTTATGGCCAAGATGCCAATATGAATTATGCTTATGGAGATGAACTTGCTATGATTCCTTATGTTAAACATGAAATTGTTGCTATTGCACCCACGCATGATAGTCCTATTATCTTTTTGAACTCTCCCGACTACACTATATCGGAGAAGTTTGCACTTATTAAAGGTTACATTGATGGGTTGCCTTTTACTGTTGCACATGATGATTTTGATAGATATAATATGCATGTGCTTGCTTCTCCTACTTGCAATTATTATGAGAGAGGAACTATATCTCCACCTCTCTATGTTTCCAACACGATAAAATTGCAAGAAACTGTTTATACTATGCATTGGCCTTTACTTTATGTGCATGAATTGTTCTTTTATGACATGCCGATGCATAGGAAAAGAGTTAGACTTCGTCATTACATGATATATATTACTTTGTGCTCACTACTAAATTACAAATCATTGCTAATTAAAATTGGCTTTGATATACCTTGGGATCCGGGTGGATTCATTACTTGAGCACTATATGCCTAGCTTAATGGCTTTAAAGAAAGCGCTGCCAGGGAGACAACCCGGAAGTTTTCGAGAGTCATTTATTTCTGTTGAGTGCTTTCATATAGTTTAAAAACAACAAAAATAAAGAGGGGAACCCAAAACTTTTTCAAAAAGGAAAGTGAAAGTGAGAAAGACAAGCATTGTTGAAGTGGGAGAGCTCCTTGAACTTTGTTCATGCTCACAACAACTTTGTGAATCTTAATTACAGAAACTTTTCAACAAAAATAATTATCCCCTTGTACAATTCCATTATATTATAAAAATAATGTGCCAAGGTTTGCCTTTAGGATGTTTACAATGCTTGTTGGTTTGTGCGGTGCAGGACAGAAACTTTGGCTGTAGTGCGTGAATTTTAATTTTTTACTGGAACACCAAATGGTTCTGATTCTTTTTGCAATGTCTTGCTGTACAAATTGTTTATTTTTCCTAATTTTGGCAGAATGTTTCAATTACCATAAGTATGGTGAATGTTCAGATTGCTACAGACTGTTCTGTTTTAGACAGTTTCTGTTTTTGATGCATAGTTTGCTTGTTTTGATGAAACTATCAATTTATATCAGTGGATTAAGCCATGAAAAAGTTATACTAAAGTAGACACAATGCAAGAACAAAATATGAATTGGTTTGCAACAGTACTTAGAGTGGTGATTTGCTTTATTATACTAACGGATCTTACCGAGTTTTCTGTTGAAGTTTTGTGTGGATGAAGTGTTTGATTGAGAAGGTTTCGATGTGAGAAGAAGGAAGAGAGGAAAGAGCTCAAGCTTGGGGATGCCCGAGGCACCCCAAGTAAATATTCAAGGAGACTCAAGCGTCTAAGCTTGGGGATGCTGGGGAGGCATCCCCTCTTTCTTCAACAAATATCGGTATGTTTTCAGATTCGTTTCATTCATGCGATATGTGCAAGTCTTGGAGCGTCTTTTGCAATTAGGTTTTTATTTTTTCTTTTATGCACCATGCTGGTATGAGATGGTCCTTGGTTGATTTATAGAATGCTCATTACACTTCACTTATATCTTTTGAGCATGGCTTTATAGAATGCTTCATGTGCTTCACTTATATCATTTGAAGTTTGGATTGTCTGCTTCTATTTACATATACAACCGCCATTTGTAGAATGCTCTTTTGCTTCACTTATATTTGTTAGAATTTGGGCATATCTTTTGTAGAAATAATTAAACTCTCTTGCTTCACTTATATCTATTTAGAGAGATGACAGGAATTGGTCATTCACATGGTTAGTCATAAAATCCTACATAAACTTGTAGATCGCTGAATATGATATGTTTGATTCCTTGCAATAGTTTTGCGATATAAAGATGGTGATATTAGAGTTATGCTAGTGGGTGGTTGTGGATTGTAGAGACACTTGTGTTGAGGTTTGCAAGTCCTGTAGCATGCACGTATGGTAACCGTTGTGTGACAAATTTGAAGCATGGGGTGTTTCTTTGATTGTCTTCCTTATGAGTGGCGGTCGGGGACGAGCGATGGTCTTTTCCTACCAATCTATCCCCTAGGGGCATGCGTAGTAGTACTTTGCTTCGAGGGCTAATAAACTTTTGCAATAAGTATATGAGTTCTTTATGACTAATGTGAGTCCATGGATTATACGCACTTTTACCTTTCCATCATTGCTAGCCTCTTCGGTACTGTGCATTGCCCTTTCTCACCTTGAGAGTTGGTGCAAACTTCGCCGGTGCATCCAAACCCCGTGATACGATACGCTCTGTCACACATAAGCCTCATTATATCTTCCTCAAAACAGCCACCATACCTACCTATCGTGGCATTTCCATAGCCATTCCGATATATATTGCCATGCAACTTCCATCATCATCATATACATGACTTGAGCATTTATTGTCATATTGCTTTGCATGATCGTAAGATAGCTAGCATGATGTTTTCATGGCTTGTCTGTTTTTTGATGTCATTGCTACGCTAGATCATTGCACATCCCGGTACACCGCCGGCGGCATTCATATAGAGTCATATCTTTGTTCTAGATATCGAGTTGTAATATCGAGTTGTAAGTAAATAAAAGTGTGATGATCATCATTATTAGAGCATTGCCCCAGTGAGGAAAGGATGATGGAGACTATGATTCCCCCACAAGTCGGGATGAGACTCCGGATGAAAAAAAAAGAGAAGGCAAAAAAAAGAGAAAATAAAAAAATGAGAGAAAAAGAGAGAAGGGGCAATGTTACTATCCTTTTACCACACTTGTGCTTCAAAGTAGCACCATGTTCTTCATATAGAGAGTCTCTTGAGTTATCACTTTCTTATACTAGTGGGAATTTTCATTATAGAACTTGGCTTGTATATTCCAACGATGGGCTTCCTCAAATGCCCTAGGTCTTCATGAGCAAGCAAGTTGGATGCACACCCACTTAGTTTCTTTTGTTGAGCTTTCATACACTTATAGCTCTTAGTGCATCCGTTGCATGGCAATCCCTACTCCTCGCATTGACATCAATTGATGGGCATCTCCATAGCCCGTTGATTAGCCGCGTCGATGTGAGACTTTCTCCTTTTTTGTCTTCTCCACATAACCTCCATCATTATATTCTATTCCACCTATAGTGCTATATCCATGGCTTGCGCTCATGTATTGCGTGAGGGTTGAAAAAGCTGAAGCGCGTTAAAAAGTATGAACCAATTGCTCGGCTTGTCATCGGGGTTGTGCATGATGGGGGCATTTTGTGTGACGAAAATGAAGCATGGCCAAACTGTATGATTTTGTCGGGATAAGCTTGCTTTGGCCTTGTTGTTTTGAAAAGACATGAGTGCTTTATTGGTACGCTTGAAGTATTATTGTTTTTATGTCAAATGATAGACTATTGCGTTGAATCACTCGTGTCTTAATATTCATGCCATGATTAGACATATGATCAAGATTATGCTAGGTAGCATTCCACATCAAAAATTATTCTTTTTTATCATTTACCTACTCGAGGACGAGCAGAATTTAAGCTTGGGGATGCTGATACGTCTCCGTCGTATCTATGATTTTTTATTGTTCCATGCCAATATTATTCACTTTCATATACTTTTTGGCAATTTTTTATATTATTTTTGGGACTAACATATTGATCCAGTGCCCAGTGCCAGTTCCTGTCTGTTGCATGTTTTATGTTTCGCAGAATATCCATATCAAACGGAGTCCAAACGGGATAAAAATGGACGGAGCTTATTCTTGAAAAATATGGAAAATTCCAGAAGAAAAATCCACGCGAGACGGTGCTCGAGGTGGTCACGAGGCAGGGGGGCGCGCCCCTCCCCCTGGGCGCGCCGCCTACCCTCGTAAGCCCACCGTAAGGTGGTTGATGCTCTTCTTTTGCCGCAAGAAAGATAATATTCGGAAAAAAATCACAGAAAAGGTTTCAGGCCAATCGGAGTTACAGATCCCCATATATATGCGAAACGGTGAAATAGAGCCAGAACAGAACGCATAAACAGAGAGATAGATCCAATCTCGGAGGGGCTCTCGCCCCTCCCAAGCCATGGGAGCCAAGGAACAGAGGGGAAACTCTCCTCCCATCTAGGGAGGAGGTCAAGGAAGAAGAAGAAGGAGGGGGGCTCTCTCCCCCTCGCTTCCGGTGGCGCCGGAACGCCGCCGGGGGCCATCATCATCACCGCGATCTTCACTAACACCACCATCATCTTCACCAACGTCTCCATCACCTTCCCCCCTCTATCTACAGCGGTCCACTCTCCCGCAACCCGCTATACCCTCTACTTGAACATGGTGCTTTATGCTTCATATTATTATCCAATGATGTGTTGACATCCTATGATGTCTGAGTAGATTTCTATTGTCCTATCAGTGATTGATGAATTGCTATGATTGGTTTGAGTTGCATATTTTATTGGTGTTGTCCTATTGTGCCCTCCGTGTCGCGCAAGCGTGAGGGATTCCCACTGTAGGGTTTGCAATATGTTTATGATTTGCTTATGGTGGGTGGCGTGAGTGACAGAAACACAGACCCGAGTAAGTAGGTTGTTTGCTTATGGGATAAAGGGGACTTGATACTTTAATGCTATGGTTGGGTTTTTACCTTAATGAATCTTTAGTAGTTGCGGATGCTTGCTAGAGTTCCAATCATAAGTGCATATGATCCAAGTAGAGAAAGTATGTTAGCTTATGCCTCTCCCTCAAATAGAATTGCAATAACGATTATCGGTCTAGTAACATAGTCAGTTGCCTAGGGACAATTTCATAACTCCTATCACCACTTTTCCATACTCGCTATATTTACTTTAGTTGTGTCTTTACCTTAACAGCCCCTAGTTTTATTTTCGTGCTCTTTACTTTCTTGCAAGCCTATCCAAAAAACACCTACAAAGTACTTCTAGTTTTATACTTGTTCTAGGTAAAGCGAACGTCAAGCATGCGTAGAGTTGTATCGGTGGTCGTTAGAACTTGAGGGAATATTTGTTCTACCTTTAGCTCCTCGTTGGGTTTGACACTCTTACTTATCGAAAGAGGCTACAATTGATCTCCTATACTTGTGGGTTATCAGTGGGTTGGCCACCCCCATTGGAAAAAGGTGAGTTGTCCATAATATATAGAACCGACTATTCCTTTTTTTACTTATATATTCACTAGGTCCGGAATTAGTGGACGCTCAAATACATTTATCTAGACGTATTTTAGTGCTAAATACATCAGTTTGAGCGTCAACTAATTACGGCGGACGAAGTATAACTTTTCTTTGACTAATGGGTGAAGTATATATGCAGGGAAGAAGCGGGTCTAGATTGTGGTGAGTAGTGTTGCGGGTGCACTTATAATATTATCGGTCCTACTAGTACTTTGGTGGAGACTGCTGGTATGGTTTATTCTGCCCGCTCCTTTGTAGGTTTGTGGAATGGTACGAAGACGCACAATGTTTGCGGAATTAAGCCATTGGAGGTTTGCCACATCCCACATGGAGGTAGCCAAAGAGGGGGATGACGTGCAATACGCATTATTAGTAGGGACTCAAATCACATGCATTAAAGTATTATCTAGTCTTACCTCAGTTTAGCCCCAAATAGGCAAGCACTTGTTACATCATAGCATGCACCAAGTTATTCAAAAACTAGAGTCTTGATATGTCTCCAACGTATTGATGTCTACTATACAACTTGTTCCTATAGACTCGTGTTGGGCCTCCAAGCGTAAAGTTTTGTAGGACAACAGAAAATTTTCCTCAAGTGGATGACCTAAGGTTTATCAATCCGTGAGAGACATAGGATGCACATGGTCTCTCTCAAACAACCCTGCAACCAAATAATAAAAAGTCTCTTGCGTCCCCAACACACCAAATACAATGGTAGATTGTATAGGTGCACTAGTTCGGCAAAAATAGTGATACAAGCTAGTGTAGTAGTGATAGTAGATATTGATTTTTGTAATAGGAAAAATAAAAAACCGCAAGGTAGCAAGTAACAAAAGTGAGCACAAATGGTATCGCAATGCTTAAAAATGAGGCCTAGGGTCCGTACTTTCGCTTGTGCAATCTCTCCACAATGCTAATATAATTGGATCATATAACCATCCCTCAATGTGCGATGAAGAATCACTCCAAAGTTATTATCTAGCGGAGAACATAAGAAGAAATTGATTGTAGGGTATGAAACCACCTCAAAGCTATTCTTTTCGATCAATCTATCCTAGAGTTCGTACTAAAATAACACCAAGCTATTCTTTCCGATCGATCTAACCAAGAGTTCGTACTAAAATAACACCATATCATACACATCAACCAACTCTAATGTCACCTAGATACTACAATGTCACCGCGAGTATTCGTGAGTTGATTATGCGATATGCATCAAACAATTTCAGTTTCATAATACTCAATCCAACACAAAGAATCTCAAAGAGTGCCCCAAGATTTCTACCGGAGAAACAAACACGAGAAGGTGTGTCAACCCCTATGCATAGATTACCCCAATGTCTCAGGAATCTATGAGTTGAGTGCCAAAACACATATCAAGTGAATCAATATGATACCCCGTTGTCACCACGGGTATTCATAGAAAGACATACATCAAGTGTTCTCGAATCCATAAAAGTATTCAATCCGATAAAACAAAATCTCAAAGGAAAAACTCAATTCATCACAACAAGATAGAGAGGGAGAAACACCATATGATCAAACTGTATTAACGAAGCTCGCGATACATCACCATCGTGCCAACTCAAGAACACGAGAGAGAGAGAGAGAGAGAGAGAGAGAGAGAGAGATTAAACACATAGCTACTGGTACAAACCCTCAGCCCTGAGGGTGGGCTACTCCCTCCTCGTCATGATGGCCGCTGGGATGATGAAGATGGCCACAGGTGATGATTTCCCCCTCCGTCAGGGTGTCGAAACGGGGTCTAGATTGGTTTTTCGTGGCTATAGAGGCTTGCGGCGGCGGTACTTCTATTTTGTTGACTTCCCTAGGGTTTTTGAAATATTTGGGGATTTATAGGGCAAAGAGGCGGTGCGGGAGGCCACCGAGGTGGGCACAACCCACCAGGGCGCGCCTGGGCCCCAGGCCCGCCCAGGTGGGTTGTGCCCCCCTCAGGGCACCCCTCTGGTACTTTTTTGGCCCATGTTGTTTCTTCTCGTCCATAAAAATTCTCCACAAAAGTTTCGCTACATTTAGACTCCATTTGGTATTGATTTTCTGCGAAGTAAAAAACAAGTAAACAATAGCAACTGGCACTGGGCACTATGTCAATAGGTTAGTCCAAAAAAATGATATAAGGTTGCTATAAAATGATTGTAAAACATCCAAGATTGATAATATAACAGCATGGAACAAGCAAAAAATTATAGATACGTTGATAATATAACAGCATGGAACAAGCAAAAATTATAGATACGTTGGAGACGTATCATGTATCTATAATTCTGGATTGTTTCATGCTATTATATTATCAATCTTAGATAATTATATGTAATTTTACATCATTTTTGGGGGCTAGGCTATTAACTCCGTGCCCAGTGCTAATTGCTGTTTTTTGCTTGTTTTTGGCTTTTCAAAAAATCAGTACCAAACGAAGTCCAAACACGATGAATTGTTACAGTGATTTTTTCTGGACCACAAGGGACCCTATATCCTTCAGGAGGAGGCCAGAAGATCTAGGGGAGAGCCATGAGCTCACACGGCGCCTCTAGAGGGCGCGCCATGATAACCCACAAGTATAGGGAATCGTTTGTAGACTTTTTGATAAATAAGAGTATTGAACCCAACTAGGAGCTAAAGGTAGAACAAATATTTCCTCAAATTCTATCGACCACCGATACAACTCTACGCACACTTAACGTTTGCTTTACCTAGAACAAGAATAAAAGTAGAAGTACTTTGCTAGAATAAAACTACGAATAAATTGCAAGATAATAAATTTAGTAGTTTAGTAGAAAGCTTTTGTCACACAAGAAAGTTATTTGTCCCTAGGTGATCGATAACTAAATCGGTAATCGTCATTTCAATTTTTATATCAGGGAGATGCATGAGCAAACATACTTTCCGTACTTGGGTCATATGCACTTATGATTAGAAATTTAGCAAGCATCCACAACTACAAAGATCATTAAGGTAAAACTCAACCATAGCATTAAGTATCAAGTCATCTTTATCCCATACGCAACAACCCCCTTACTCGGGTCTGTGCTTCTGTCACTCACGCCACCCACCATAAGTGAATCATGAACGTATTGCAACACCATACAGTGGGGATCCCTCAAGTTTGCGTGACACGGAGGGCACCATAAGACAACACCAAAATGAAATATACAACTCAAACCAATCATGAACATCAATCAACCCATAGGACAAAACAGATCTACTCAAACATCATAGGATAACCGCATATCATTGAATATATAGTGTTGAACACCATGTATAAGTAGAGAATTGCAGCGGGAATAGAGAGGTTACACCCCATGCGAGGGCTAGTTCCTTCATCATGTCCTCTAGCTTTCCCTTCCCCTTGCTGCTGCTGCCCGACGCCACGAATTTGCCTAAAGTTGCCATGGATCCCTCGCACCAGCTCGGAAACCCTACCTCTGCCGATCTCCTAGACTCCCACCAAGGCCGGGTAGCAACCTGAGGTTTCCCCAAGTTCAGCCCGAGAGGAAGACCAGGGTTACAACGGAGGAGGTAATGGAGATCTCTACGTCGTCGCCGACGACGAGAGGAGATAAAACCCTAACGAGAGGAGAGTTTTGCTCCTTTGGCTTACAGCCTCAATCAAGTGTTGGAAGCAGTCACTACGGTCCAGTCCAACAGTAGTGGGCAAGCCAATGGAAGTGTTGGCCTACTTCTACAATATCGTATAACCCCTTGAGGGAAGAAAAGAAACGTAGGAATGGCCGAGCGCTAATGGGCCTGTGCCGTCCAGTGGAAACGATCAGAGTTGCGGGCCGATTTCCAACCTAGCCATTTTCTGGCTGTTGGGTTCGATCCGTTTGGAAGTACTCCCTCCGTTCGGAATCACTTGTCTCGGAAATGGATGTATCTAGAACTAAAATATGTCTAGATACATTCATTTATGTGACAATTAATTCCGAACGGAGGGGGTAGTAATTACTCTTTTTCTAAGACCATCTTTTATTTTCCTCACCTCCGTGCCAAGCGGTCAGCGGCATCCCTCTTCCTCCCGAGCGACACGGCGACACGCTCTGCCCGGTCCGCCGCAAGTTGGACTCCTCCGCCGCCGCAACGCCCACCTCTCTCCGACGCACCGCATCAGATTGAGGTAGGCCTCGCCTTCCTCGGTTTCTCCGTCGGCCGTCGCCCTCCTTTCCCTCTGCCCACCATCCCAGGCGGGTGGATGCGCGCGCCTCCACTGCCCCTGCCCAACCTAGGGTTAAGACTTAAGAGTAGCCTGTTATTGCGTATATATTACGTATTGACTCTGTTATTTCGTCCCCTCATTATCTCATGTATTATCTACCGACCCAATTTGCCTTAGCAGGTAGGGTTGAGTATCCATTGGCTCCTCCAGCTCTCGCATCTATTAGTACTAGTTGTATGCCCGTGCGTTGCCACGGGTTAAAAAATCATTGTAATTCACAACATTGCACATGTCTCTTATGAGTGTGTTGTCACAAATATCATCTTCTACTTAATAATATAACAAAATCCATATGACTCGTATTCAAATCATGATGACTCAACTTGAAAAGTCTACCTTCAAACTATTTCTTGGTGCTCCACAATGAAGACAAACATGGCCTTTTTTCCACCCAACTTTGACATATATCTTCTCCGACCAACTTGGATTAAAGATATTAGTCTATCCTAATTTATAAGGCATGTGTGCATTTCAAAATCCAACTTTCCCATCAAATTCATCAGCAAAACATGGATTATGTTACAAAAAAATCACCAAAATCGTATTCAAGAAAAGTTTCCAATGGTATAGCTGTATGTCACATAGCACATGTATTACTGAATAAATTAGTAGCCAGAGTATCACACTAAAGTTTTTTTTTACAAAATTCAAATTTGTGAAAGCATGTTCTCTTCCTCCTTGCAACCCGTCTCAGCTTTGCTACGAGTTTCGGTGTTGTAGCCATGCAATAAAAGCCTCACTTCAATACGAGGAACCTTAGTTCCCTCTATGTATAAGAAGGCAACAATAAATCTATATATGATTAGTACTTAAGCATGAATCCCCATCTTACAAAGGAAAAAATCATAGTACATTCACATATCTAATGAAGAACACAAGGATGCTTACGGTCCACTCCCATGGCTACATTAATATGGATTAATGAAAACTCGGAAAAGGACTGCAAAAAAGCACGTTATATGCTCCTCCACTGAGAGCGATAGAGTGCATGGAGGACAAAATTGCAAACACATGATAATATCATTTTTTTTTTGACGAAAATGCTGACGACGCAGCTTTTCATTGATATTGGGGGGTAGAAGTACAGGGGATCTACAAGTTATATGGAAGGCACACATCCACGGCAAAATATTGCCACACCACGGTGCAGCTCTATGCCGAATTCAGTCAGGTTCCCTGGGTCTATTGAACAATTCAAGCACCTTCGTTTTACCAGCCGCATGCCACAGTTTGGCTTCCTCGATGATGCGCAGGACAGTGTCTGTCGGCCTCGTGCTTTCGTTGCGGAAGATACGGGCGTTCCTTTCCTTCCAAATGTTCCACCATAGGATCTGGACGAAGGCTCTCCAAGCCTTGCGCGTCTCCTGCGTCACCATGGTGCTGCCGTTATTGCAGAAATCCCATAGCGATGCAGTTCCTGGTGTCGGCACCATTGCCGGGGGCAGCGCACAACGTGTCAAGGCGAGACGCCATACCTCCTTCGAGTAAGCGCAATTTGCCAGCAGGTGCAAGGCGTCTTCCATTGGCCCAGAGCAGAGCGCGCACGCCGCGTTGTGCGGCCAACCTTTCTTGGCGAGCACGTCCGCCGTGTTGCACCGCCCAAGAATGGCAAGCCAGCAGAAAATCTTGCATTTGCCCGGCGCGTCTGACTTCCAAACAAAGTCAGCGAATTCAACACGCTTCGATCCCTCGAATTGTCCCAGATATGCCGATTTGGTGGTAAACACTCCGTCTGCCATCCATCGCCAGGAAACCGTGTCATCTTCATTATTAAGTATGATAGCCCTCATAGCAATCCAGAGTGCAGCAAACTCCCTTATGGCCTCATGTGACAATACACGCTTTAGGTGCCTGATCCACCGCTGGTCAGTCAAGGCTTGGGCTACTGTCAGGTTTTTCCTGGTGCAGTGTTCAAAGAGGGAAGGGTAAGTCGATGCCAGGTCTGCTCCATTGTGCCAGGGCTCCTTCCAGAAAGCAATCTTCTTGCCGTTCGCCAGGTGGAAGATGGTTGATGCGTTGAACAATGCTTGAACTTTGTGGTCAATGGGTAGTTCTAGCCCTTGCCATGGCTTGTTGTTGTCCATCCAGCTTTGCCAAAGCCACCGTGTCCTCAGCGCCGTGCTTGTGGTCAGCAGGTTAGGGATGCCTAGGCCACCAAATTCCTTAGGTCTGCAGATTGCGCTCCAGTTCACAAGGCACTTCCCTCCTGCTGTAATCTCCTTGCCCTCCCAGAGGAATCCCCTTCTGATCTTGTCGAAGAATTTTATCAGCCAGACTGGCATGTGCATGGCGATCATCTGGAATATTGGCATGGCCGACAGGACGTGCTTGACCAGAGTTAGTCGCCCGTCCATGTTGAAGAAAGCGAGTTCCCATCCCTTCACCCTGTTCATAGCCTTGTCGCACACCGGCTGTAGCGCTTCCTTGTTGAGCTTCTTGTCCGACAGTGGCATGCCGAGGTAGGTACACGGGAATTGCTTGGTAGTGCAACCCATCTCCGGCAGAACCGTGTCCAGTCCTATGTCTAGGCAGTTCATCGGCGTCACCGACGACTTAGCTAGGTTAGTCTTGAGTCCGGTGGCTTCCCCGAAGAGATGTAGTATTGCTTTGACTGTCGTCATTTCTCTGCCCATCGGGTTGATGAAGAGGATCGCGTCGTCGGCATACAGCGATGCACGGAAGGGCAGATTTTGCTGTCCAATGGGCCCCAGGATTCCATCGTTGTCTGCCCGGTCCATAAGAGCAGCGAGGCAATCCATGACTAAGACGAACAGAAGTGGGGAGAGGGGGTCTCCCTGCCGCAGGCCCCGGCAGTGTTCGATTACATCTGATAGCTCTCCATTGACAAGTATCTTGGTCGATGCAGAGAGAAGGAGCGCCTCAACCCATCTTCTGAATTTGATGCCGAATCCCCTTGCTTCAAGAAGGTCGATGAGGAATTCCCATGACACCGTGTCGAAGGCCCTCTTGATATCTAGCTTGAGCATGATGGCTGGGGTTTTTGTCTTCCGCAAGGCCCTTGCAATGCCGCTGACATAGCTGTAGTTGTCATGAATTGTTCTCCCTTTTATGAAGACGTTTTGACATGGTCGCACAAGCTCTTGCATCTTGTTTTGCAGCCTTGAAGCCAGTATTTTGGCGATCAACTTGGCGAAACTGCAGAGCAGGCTGATTGGCCTATAGTCAGCCGGTGTCGCTGCATCACACTTTTTAGGTAGAAGGATCATAGTCGCCTGATTTAAGCGGTTGAGGTGTGAAGTTGCATTATTCTGAACCGCCCTAATGGCCATCATGAGGTCATCCTTGATCGTGACCCAACATCTCTTGTAAAACAGGCCTGTGAAACCGTCCGGGCCGGGCGCCCGATTGCCGTCGATCTCATTGATGGTCGCAATAACCTCATCTTCCGTGATTGGCGCATCCAGGTCATGCAGATCAATACGTCCATACCCGAGCGCCGCGAGGTTGAGGGTGTTAGTTCTCTCTCCTTTGACCCCAAGGATAGGTTGGAAGAAATTGAACATGGCTTGCACCTTGTCAGCTTGTTCAGTAATAACGGTCCCCTGGACGAGCAGTCGGTGAATGTGATTCTTCCGTCGCCGCGCAGATGCCTTGGCGTGGAAGAAACGCGTGTTTGCGTCGCCCTCCCTGATCCAAGTGACGCGTGATCGCTGCCTCCAAATCGTTCTTTCTAGTGCGGCGAGTCCCAACCTCTGCATCTTAAGCCATCCCCTGAATCTGATCTCTTCTACCGAGAGGCTTCTGGAATCCAATGCTCTGTCCAGTCTTGCGATGAGTTCACTTGTGATTGCGGCCTTCAGCTTGATGTTGTTAACAAACTGGGCTTGCCAGCGACGCAGCCCCTTGGCCGTGGCCTTCAGTTTGGCCGCGAACCGGCACAGAGGGTCGATCACCGTGCACTCCTTTTGCCATTCAGCTGTAACCACTTCGTCAAAGCCCTCCAGTCTTACCCAATGGTTCTCGAAACGGAACGCGCGCTGGTGTCTGAAGGATGCATCGCAGGTTAGGAGAAGCGGACAGTGATCCGACATCTCGGTTGAGAGGGCTTGAAGAAGGCAGTTTGGCATCTGGGTCTCCCAATCTTCGCCCAGGAGAACCCGGTCAAGTTTGACCTTTGTGGCGTTGCTTTGTTCATTACTCCATGTGTATCTTCTTCCATGCAAATAGAGATCCTTGAGATGTAGCTCGTTGATGAATCTCCTAAACGCCATCATACATCTCCTATTGATTCTTGGGTTGCTCTTGTCAGCTGCTTCGGCTATCATATTGAAGTCGCCAGCCACCACGAATGGCACCCCTTGCGGCAGGAAGTTTTGGACGCAATTCTTCAGTTCCAGCAGGAATTCCAGTTTTTCTTCAGTTTGTTGTGGCCCGTACACCGTGATCATCCCAATTGGTCTACTGCCGTCAGCGGTTCCATGGACGGCGACAAAACTGTTGTGAACCTGCGTCGCCTGAAAGGAGTAACTGTGTCCCTTCCATGCGACGAGGATCCCACCTCGCGTGCCTTGCGCCGGTGCATAGCAAAACCCCGAGAACCCAGAGCCACAACACTGGTTCACGATCCCCTGGTCGAAGAACGCCAACTTGGTTTCTTGCAAGCAAACTAGTTTTACATTGTTCGCGGATACAATGTTCTTCACCACCGTTCTACGTGCTGGGTTATTGAGCCCACGCACGTTCCATACTAGCCAGTTGTCTTCCATTACAAAACGGAGTCGACGGGAGCGGACAGAGCAGTGCCGGGTCAGGCGGTTGCCGGCACGGCCATAGCCGAGCGTCCCACCCTCGCCAGAGCAGTAAGCGCCGCGATCTGAGGTGGAGAGAGTGGCTCGTCGAATGCTTTGGCGTAGAGCTTGGCACGTTCCTCTTGGGCTTCCCCTCTGTCCGGGATCGCGAGTCCCTTCTTGGACATGACCAGCAGCCTAGCCTGCTTCATGATGTTGCCTCCAGCTTCCGGGAAAAGCTTCTTCTTGAGCTGCAGACGATGGCTACGTCTCGTGGCTGTGGGTGGAGGTCTGGTTGGGCGGCGTGGCCTTCCTCTTGGCACCTTGGGTGTCTGTAGTATAGGTGTCTCGATTGGCTGTGCCACCAGCTGCAGAAAATGGGCGGTGGCTTCCTCATGCGTGATAGGTGCCGTCCCTCTTGGCAGAGGTGCCGGCGGGCCCGCCAGCATGCAAGAGCGGCCAGAGACCGGGCTTTGCGTTGCATTGCCAGCCAGTGCACCCGCGGGGCCGGCTTCCCGCGATCCCTCGGTATGGCCCCCCGGCCTGTCCATGGGGGGCAGCGCCAGGCACGCGTCCCCAATTGGCTCGGAGAGCACCTGGTCGGGGTACACAAAAGCGCATAAAAGGAAGCAACAACAGAAAGGATAATTTGTGACTTTCACCCAAGCACAGATTCTTCATTAATACTTGCGGCACCTCAATAATGAAAATTTAGGAGGTAAAATAGAAGTTGAAGGTATGATCACAACCTGAAATAGATGACACAATAATCAATAAAAATATTTAGTTTGAGGTTCAAAACTTCAATGATGCATTAACTAAATAAATGTGCTGGAAGCAGATCATACGTCAAGGTCAAGATGAATGTTCTGGTACTTGGATTCAAGAAGATGCATACTTAAACTGGAAGCACTTCCAAAACTTCCTTCGGTGTCTTTGTATTGTTATGTAGCATGAGTGCATGACTCTCTACTTTATTAGCCCAATAGAACTGCTGAAGTTTGCTACATAACATGCACATAAATCAGAAAAAGAATAAGTACTATTAGGAGATGAGCTGTATGTCCTAAAAAGAAAAAAAAAAGAGCTGTATGTCCTAAAAAGAAAAAAAACTCCTTTGTAGATGTCTCATTTTCCTTCACTCTAAAATAGCTGCACACCATATTTGAAGAAAGTAATACTTCCTCCGATTCAAGTTAATTGATGCAGCCACTATACAATGTCATATATACACTGTATAGATGCTGAGTCAATTAATTCGGATCAGAGGGAGTATGAGTTCATATCTAAACAAATAGGGAAACTTCAGGTGAGGTTGCTTCATTCTAAAATAAAGGTAGAAGCATATTTAAACTACCACTTGTGTTTGTCCGCAGAGATTATTTTAATGAGGAGCCATTTCTGCGGAATTTGCTTGAGGTTGAACATTTCTTACCATCACAAATATTCTTGGTGTAAGTTAGTATAGCTGTGCTGAAAATGCCTTAATTTAACGTCCTCTCACCCACTTTGTTTCAGCACCACCAAAAAGCAGCATTGAGATGATTAGAAGGGATTCCCTTGTTGGGCACTGGAAACCATATCTACTCCATGCTCTCATGTATAGATGCTGAGTCAACAAATAGGGAAACTTCAGGCGAGATTGCTTCATTCTAAAATAGAGGTAGAAGCATATTTCCATAAGGTGAACACACACAACAGATCAGCAAGTACATAGTATTCTCTGTTATAAATAGTATTTCTTTGCTAAGGTTTTTTGGTTTCTGTAATATTGCTGCTTGGTGATATCTTCCCCTGCCAATTGTCTCTCTTAATTGTTGGTTCTGTTGTGCTAATGTCAACATTTTATCTCGTTCAGACCCAGCTTGTATTGAAAGGTAATCAAGGTACTGTATATGAGAAGCCAAACGTGTTCCCTGGAGAAATAACGTCCATGTGTTCGGATTAACATAGCTGACAACAAGGAGAAGCAGCTACAACAAACAAAACACAAGTTGAAAGCATGCAGGCTGATTTATACAAAACCAGTCACAGAATCTGAACTCGACTCCAATCTCTGACCACAACTGAAGGTGTGCGCTTAAGTTTCTAGAAGTCATGAACCTGAGTTCTTGAAGGGCCAAACCATTGGGCTCGATGCTGGCCTGAACCGTGTGTCTATTAAGACACGACAGCATCAAGATTATGCACATTACCTATCCACTTAATCCACAACACAGCCCGATAGAAATCAAACTATTCTCCTTTTCTATACTAATGTATACAACATAATTTTTTCAGGTTCAGGCATCAACCTAGTGGATGCTTTTTTCAGGTTCGGGCAACATCATTAAAATATCCATCATTTAAAAGAAGAATAGGATGGTGAGTCAATTAACAATCAGACAATTCATAGAACAAGTTAAGAAAACATAAGTTTCAGATAACAATAAAGATTGAAGAAATAATGGGCTTTAGATTACAGTATCAGTGAGAAATTTACCGCAGTCTTGTGTATGTCAATGTTGCATCTAACTTCCATCTATTAACTTGCAGTGGAGCTTGAACCAGAGTTCCTGGGAGTAAAAGAGATGTGACCCGCTCCAACCGCGACCCGCTCCCGTCCCCGCAACCCTAGCCGCTGCCGCCTCCCCCTGCCCGTCGCCGGCGGGCGGCCGCCGTTGCCGGCGCGCGGCCCGGATCCGGCCCTCCCTCCCCCCGCCCTTCCTCCCCCTCCCCTCCTTCCGCCCTCGCGCTGCCTCCCCGGGAGGCGGCTGGGGCGGCCCCCGCGCCGCTGCACTCGGCCTCGCTCCGTTCTTCCTCTCCCCTGCTGTCGCCGGCGGGCGCCCCCGGCTCCGGCCCGGGGGGTGCCGGCGGCGGCAGGATCTCCCTTCCCCGCGCGCGCGTCCTCCTGGCACGGGGCAGGGGGGCGGCGGCGGTGTCGCTCGGCTTGGCGGCGGTCCGGTGACCCGGCGGGGTGGCCGGCGACAGACGTGGTGGCGGCGTTGCTCCTTGGCGGCGGGGCGGCGTGGTGGTGCTGGGTGGTCGACGTCGCGCCCCCGGCCCAGATCTGGGCCCGGCGGGCCCCATCTGGGTCATAGCGAGCCGACCCCCGGCATGGCCTCGGTGTCTGCGGCGCGGTGAGGAGGAGCGGCTCGGATATGGGGCGTCGGTGCCGATGGCGTGCCGGCAGCAGCGCGAAGGCGGGAGCTTTACGGGCCCACGAGGGCTCGGCCGGGCCTATGGGCCCACGGGCCTGGTGTGCTCCTGCTATTGCGTCCGGACGGCTACCGTCGCTGACGGTGGAGGTGGGGCCCTCCCGTGTGCCGACGGTGCTGATGCCCTAGTCCTGGCTCTGATCCTTCGCCGCACTGCCCTCATTTCGTGGTACCGTGGTGAGACGGCGTGGGGCCTCATGACCGCGTTGGCGCAGGGTGGTGGTTGGTTTGGTGGATGGATCCAGAGCGCCCGAGGTGCGGGTTGGGATCGGGGGAAACCCCTGTCGGCGTGGCCGACACCGGCGCGGTGGCGCTTGAGGGTGCCACCTGACCTTCCGGGAGGGCGTCGGGGGCTACCCTGCCTCTCGCCTCGTCGTGTACCGGGGGAAACCCTTGGCAGCAGTGTCGTCATCGTCGCGATCCTTCTTGGAGGTGTTGATAGGTGCCGGCGCTTCGGAGTCTTGGAGCCTAGGGGTAGATTCCAGTGGGCGCAGCGATCGCGAGGCTTCTTCATTTTTGTTGATCCGCCGTTGTCGGCATTTGTTTCTTTTGCTCTTTCTCTGTCGTTTCTTTTGGGCGTGTCTGTGCTGCTTCCGCCCCAGCACCTATCCCTATATGGTTCGGTTGGTTGCTTTGTATACAAAGCGGGGGGAAATCCTTTTTCGGTAAAAGAGATGTGAAAAGAAATGTTTTTTAGAGGTTAATAACTGGACCAACAATGACTTGGAAAAGGGAAATTAATCAAACTTCAATAGCAGGACTATTAATGTATACGTGGACTGCAGCTACCAATGCAAATGAACCTCTTTGAAAAGTGAAAAACGCTCTTTGTAAGACGACATGAAAACTCAAGAATCCAATTGAAACCAATGTGCTACCTGTGTAGCTATATGAGCAGATGGGTATTTCGCTGCAGCAGCATTGTTCTTGAAAGCTAAGGGTCAGCACCTTGTTATATGAACTAAAATAATATGATGAATCGCGAATGTATGAAATCAAGGCCTGAGAGTTCCAAGGAGAAGAAACATTTGTCAAATCCTATCGTCCTAAATGCAGGCAATTTTTGGATGTATTTTTCTTTTTCTTAAATGGCTTACTAAACAGAGATACCACATCTTAAATGTGACAAATCTTAGTATAAAGCTTGACACTATTAATGCAGATAGGATTTGTATGTTTACCCTGGTGCAGAACTCACAAGGATTGGAACAGATCAGCGACGCGCTCATGTTCTTGGATAGGTCTCCAGGGCTTCGTCGTGCAGCGGGTAAGGAATGGATCCATCGGCCGCTCCGCTGCACTACTGAAACCCCGTACTTGAACAAGGGAGTGCGGGAGCACAACCTACTGGGAGACGATGGGTGGAGCGATGGGAGGGAGATAACGTTACCTAGGCTGTCGCCTATTGCCGCTGCCGCCGCGCCGTCCTGCACGTTGCCCTCCCCGCGTCAAGCACCTCCTGGACTGGGTGAATAATACTCTGATGAGAGGGGAATTGGCTCCAAGCTAGATCGAGGTCGTCATATGCGGGGAAGGTCGCTCAAGGTCGCCGTAGACGGGGAAGGTCAATTGGATGACGACGACGACGGTCGACGAGGAGCTGCCGCTGATGGCTCTGATGAGAGGGGAATTGGATTCGGGCCATGGGCCTCTAGATGGAGGGTGGAGGCGGGGCAGGGGTTTGACGGCCAGAAAGCTAGAGCCTGTGGGTGCGAGGAGAGAAGGAGACGCCAGTCACTCGCGAGTCCAATGGCGACGGAAGAGGTCGGTGGTGGCGATTCCTCTGCGGGAGCAAAGATCGGGGCCGAGGGATTTGAGGAGTGGGGGTGGGACGTGTGTACGTGGGTTTTCTTTTCAAAAAAATTCAGTCGTGCGGGGTGGGGTGGGTATCAGTTCCGATTTTTTTTCTATCGTGCATGGATGCTGTTGGCGTGGCCCATCGCCCGATGGTTATCGTAGGAGGGGGATCGAAGGAGGTCGAACCATCACGACGTTGGATACTCCTTTAATAGAATAGAGATAGAGACTATTAAACAAGCCAAGTTTATCTTTCTTAACCCCACCCCGCAAATGTATGTACCCAGCCTGATTACAATCACCGGATTGTCCCACCTAATCACATTTAACAGTCAGGATTAATCTAATCTGATGCTACGATTGTACCTAGCAATTAAAATTGGCGGACGATTACTCTGCCAAATACGTGTTCCGTGGAAAACGCAATCCGCTCTTCTCATAGCAATCAAACCCCACGACCCGCTCCTCCCTTGCCTTCCTTCCATTCCATCTCACCCTCCCTAGGATTAGATCACCGCCGCCAGCCTACGGTTGCCGGATCAGAGGCCACAAGTCTCATCTCCGGCCACCCCTGACGCCAACCCACCACGCTGAGTCTGCCGGACCGACGACGGCGACGACGAAGTCCGGCGTGCAATGCAGGAAGTAGGAGCTCGTACCGGGCAAGGCGGCAGTCCACACCAGCGAGGAGCCCGGGTCTGTGCGCGTGCAGGCCCCACCCCTCTGCCGGCGGCGATGGGGCTGCCCGGCCGCAGCCTGCAGCATCCTCGCGTTGGCGTAGACGTCAGCGGCCACCCAGCGCGCTGCATCATTCGGAATGTGCAGGCGGCCCCGAGCTGCCGCGCGACGAGCTTGCTGTATTTGCGTGCGTGGTCTGGGAGGTGGGATCCGGAGCACCTGGACCGGCGGGCACGTGCCGCAGCGGACGCTGCGAAAAGCAGGAGACTCCGGCCTGCCCGTGCAGCGAGCTTGTTGCACCTGCGCCGCAGTCCTGGGGTGGGACCAAGGTTTTGGATTCCGAATGGACCTTTTTTCTCGAGGGGGGGCGGTAAACTCGGTTATCACGGTAACCACAAAATTCCGGAAAAATTTTGAGCGAAATTTAAAATCAAAATTTGAATTCAAATTTTTAAGACCAGAATACATAAGACTTGAGCACATAAAGTAATTAACACCAGTGCTAGCGCAGTGGCAAGAGGTCTGCTCCATTGCCCTGCACACGCAGGTCGCGAGTTCGACACTCGCACTCCCTTGTTTTTTTTGAAATTACAGCTTCTAAAAACTAAAAAGGAAAAGTGCAGCTGGAAGTCCTCGAACCGAAGACCCGCAGTTGCTGGTTGAAGATACCTACCACTGGGACGGGAGTATGCTATTATTCCAGCTAGAGATATACCTTATTTAACAAGCCGATGGAAGTTTAAATTCAAAAAAATTCAAAAAGTTCGAAATTTTCTGCTCGGTATACATGATTCTCGTGGGGGAGCGGGAAACGCGGTAACCGGGCGGTAACCGAATTTACCGCCCGGTACCCAAAACCATGGGTGGGACACGGGACCTGGAGCCACGGGCGTCCAAACCGTAGTGCGGCCATGGCAAGGTTCCGCCGGGGCCGAGTCCTCAAACTCCATTGAGTTGGACACCGTCAAGACGAGACCATCGCGCAGCGTCTCATGCTCAGGTACTGTTACAAAAAAAATTCCCCATCAACTGGCAATTTTATTTAATTTCAGTTCATTTTTACATGGTTTCAGTCCGGCAGCAAGCCACCGAATGATAAATCAGCGAAGACGCTGGCTGCCTACCTTGTGCAGTCTCAGCTGCAGCTGCAGGTATACTGCAGTTTACTGTTGCACATGCGAAAAGGCTGTGCCCTTGAATTACAAATTTAAAATATTAATACATATGAATCATTGTAATCTGGGAGGTGCATTTTGCCCAAACACTCAACAATTTTTGAAGTATGGAATTCTGAAGTAGCAAATTTTCAGTTTGATGTACTGTCAACGAAATTTCGATCGCCCTATCTCCTCCGCAATGTGCAGAGATTGCTGTCGCACTCACCACAGGGAAGATCACCAAGTATTTCACCTAAATCCAGTGCAAACAACAACCATGTTCACCAAGAAGTGGACGAACGCCCAGCAGATTAATAATGAAGTAAGGATCACAACCCTCACATGTGCTTCCTGACTCACTTTCTTCTTGAGCAAAGATATGTGGATCAGTTACTTCATGTCAGCTAACAAATTTAGATATCCTATCTAAGAGTGGGTTGTCTTTTACCCCTTCGAAATTGATGAGTTGATCGATAATGCTAAGTAATAGCATAAGTGTATGCATTCTTCGTTCCATGCACCATATTTCTGGTCATGTTAGAGATATTGGTTTTGAGCATGTCAATCTGAATTGCACATACTCTGCACGAGAAGCTTCAGTTATAATTTATAAAGGATGAAAAATATTTAGCGGTATAATAGTAAGGAGTATGTCTGAACCATGTCAGTGTTCAGCAAATTATAGAACGACATTGTTGCACTTTATATTGCCTCATGGATCCTGTTCTGTTGCAAGTAACTTGTCTTAAGATGCACCTTATTCTTTTTTACTATGGAATTTCTAAAATTACAATAAACTTCGATTTTCTTTTCCAAAAAGGAGGATTATGTTAGGAGCTAGGGTTCTGCCCGGTCTTGGCCGTAGGCAGTAAGGGAAGGAGGGGGTTGGGCGTGGCGATGAGTGGCCGCGCCGGCGGCTGGGCGCCGTCGCGGGAAAGGAGGATGGCGGCGGCAACGCAAGAGGCAGGGGGCAGCTAGGGTTCCGGCTCCTCTGGGAGCCGGGCAATAGAGATAATCTTCTTATTGCTTAATTCCAAACAGAGTCTTACAGCCTGTATTTATAACCTAGATAACTTGCATAAGAATTAACCTAAGATAACTTGCATAAGAATTAACCTAAGATAACTTGTGGGCTAAGATTGCCCGGTGGGCCTCTACGGCCGTAACACTTCTCCCCGCCTGCACAAACAGCTCGTCCTCGAGGTGATCAACCAGCGTCAAACACCTTCTCGACAGCTGGGGTGGCCAGGTCGGCGGCGACGGCGTCCTCCGGAATGTAGTCTGCAACCTCCAGGTAGAAGAGTCGCGGGCAGGCGTGGCCGGGCGTGTAGGGTTCATCGCAGTTGAAGCACAGCCCTTGGCGGCGACGCTCGAGTATCTCAGCTGAGGTGAGCCGGCGGAACGGGCGCGCCGCGGTCGCGGCGAGGGGTGCCGCGGAAGCCTGTGCAGGCCGACCCTGTGCGGAATCTGGCGAGAGTAGCGACCCAACGGCCCGGGACGGTGATTCCTGCTGAATGGCCACCGCGCGGCGCTCGAACGCGCGGGCGTAGTACATGGCCGTCTGGAGATCCTGCGGCCCCTTCATCTCAACGTCCATGCGGATGTGGTCAGGAAGGCCGCCGACAAAGAGTTCAGCCCGCTGTAAGGCCGTCACACCCGGCGCGTGACACGCCAGGGCCTGGAAGCGGTCGGCGAAATCCTGCACCGAGGAGGCGAAGGGCAGGCGGCCCAACTCGGCCAGGCGGCTCCCGCGCATCGGCGGTCCGAAACGAAGAAGGCACAGCTCGCGGAAACGCTCCCACGGAGGCATGCCGCCCTCGTCCTGCTCGAGGGCGTAGTACCATGTCTGGGCTGCCCCACGGAGGTGGTAGGAAGCTAGCCAAGTGCGCTCCGACGCGGGCGTGCGCTGCCCACGGAAAAACTGGTCACACTAGTTGAGCCAGTTAAGCGGGTCGTCCGAGCCGTCATAGGTGGCGAAGTCGATCTTGGCGAACCGGGGCGGCGTCTGGGTCGACGCGCCAGGGCCCACCGGCTCGGTGATGCGGAGAGCTGATGACGGCGCCCGGTCCATGGTGGGGAGGCCGCCATTGGATCCCATGGAGCCCGACGAGGCCCCGGACTGCAGCGGGGGCACTGACGGGTCCCCGGCCTCCGTGTAAACTGGCGGAGGCGACGTCCCTGTGAGCCAGGCCGGAATCGGAGATGGTGACGAAGGGAAGCGGACCTCCTGGATCGGAAGGCCGCTCGGCGAGGACCGGCCCAAGCTAGGGTTGGGCGGGGGCGGTGGTGGAACCTGCACTGCTGCCGCCGGGAGGGACGGCGCGGTGGGGGACGGCGCGGGCGGCGGGGCCCAGCTCGGCCACTGCGGTCTCTGGGTGGAGGCGGGCGGCGCGGTTGGCGCCGCGAACGACGTCGGCCACTGCGGCCAAGGCGGCGTCAAAGCCGCCGGTGGGGGAAACGCCGGGTAGCCGCCGGTACTGAGTACCACGGCAGCGCCTGCTGGCCCGCGGGTGCGGCCGGATGAAGCGGTGGAGGCAGCCCGTATGGGCTCGCCAAGTAGAGGCGGATGCCCTAGACCGCGATGACCAGGTCGTTGAGCACGCCGGCCATGGCCTCCGGTGTGAACTGCGGCGGCGCTGGGGGAGGCGACGACGGTGGTTGCTGGATGGGGATTTGCGGCTGGCCCTGGCCCGACGTGGTGCCGGGTGTGGGGAAGATCGGCGCCGATAGGGAGGCCGTGGCGCTCGGCGACGCAGCGGCGGCGTTGGTGGAATCGGTGGCAGCAGCGGTGGGGGAGGCGTTGGGTAGCGGCGGCTGCGGTGGAGGCGGGTTTGGAGGCGTTGAAGACATGGTCGAAACCCGGGCACCTGATACCAAGGTGTTAGGAGCTAGGGTTCTGCCCGGTCTTGGCCGTAGGCAGTAAGGGAAGGAGGGGTTTGGGCATGGCGATGAGCGGCCGCGCCGGCGGCTGGGCGCCGTCGCGGGAAAGGAGGATGGCGGCGGCAACGCAAGAGGCAGGGGGCGGCTAGGGTTCCGGCTCCTCTGGGAGCCGGGCAATAGAGATAATCTTCTTATTGCTTAATTCCAAACAGAGTCTTACAGCCTATATTTATAACCTAGATAACTTGCATAAGAATTAACCTAAGATAACTTGCATAAGAATTAACCTAAGATAACTTGTGGGCTAAGATTGCCCGGTGGGCCTCTACGGCCGTAACAGATTACCTCCGGCCTCTGGATCAAGTCAATTTGAGTTTATGTCAACAGCAAAAGTGTACAAGGTTCTGTATGTTCTACCAAGCTATATTTTCACATTTCATTTTGGCATTCTAGGGAAAGAAAGGTCGTATTGAAGTTTCATGGGTTAACAATTCAAAACTACCAAAAGTACAAGTTCACTCTGATGGAAGTTTGTCTAAAATCCTAGACGAGGGTGTTGTTTCCACGGTACATGTATTGAATGTGCTTAGAGACGCCTAATTTACATACACACATGGAAGTGTGTAAAATGTACCTTGGGTTTCATTTGGTGCAAGATGAAGTGTACTAACTATTAAGGATATTTAATTTGTGTCAGCAAATTAACAAGACAAAGTTTGTGGTGTTTAAATAAAAAGCTATGTTGGTTCGTGACATGAAACAATTCAAACTTTTATGTTTGTAATGTTTGACCGAGTTTATATCAGTCGATATATGCATTGTGTGTGCACGTTTACTATTTGGACAAAGCTATGTTATGTCATGACATAAAACAAATTAAATGATTGTAATTGACTATTTGGACAAAGGGGTATATTGAAAACGTGCGTTGCACGTGCACGCTTACTATTTACAATTGGTTATTAAATTGGAGTGCCCTGCTTGGCATCATTGGGAGTTGGCAGGGTGGCACCCAGCAAGTAGAAGCAAGTTACTTGAAACAAAAAAGGTCTGAAGAAAATGATTGTGCTACATTGGTGGCAGTAGTATCACATGCTTAGTTAACAGATTGATGACCTAGAGGCTAGAGCTAGGGAAGAGCAAGCCTCAGATCTGATTGAGATGCTAGTTTTTTCTCCTTTCTTGTCTCTGATTGATGACCGAGAGGGCAGAGCATCGTATTTCTTTAGGATAGGACTACTCAAATTGTCGGCCCATTTACTTATCGGATGAATTTTGAGTTCAGCGTACCGCTCAAACCCCATGTCTCACATCAAGTCTGCCTCTGGATGACTGCTTCAATTTGGGGATTTCTTCATCAACCTTGATGCTGATTTTGCTGCAGTACTAATTATGTCCTGTCTGCACCTTGCATTGCATCTGTCATATCAGCCACACCTGAAACTGCATCTTGATATATATTATCTCCTGCCAAATTATTCTGCTTTTTATGAGCTGAAATCACTGTATCAGGAGTGAATATTGGATCCATCTCCTATGCTCATTTGAATGTGCTTTACTGTAAGAGCTCAGAGAATGAGCATAGGAGATGGATTGGATATTGGGTCCATCTTAAATAGTTGTTAGAAGTATCTGTCACGTGTCCAGATTGCAAATGTTGTACATTATATCACATTCAATTGCCATGTATTGAGATGTCAAGTTGTCTTATGGAAAAAGTACTTTCTGACAACAAAATCACAGGATTGCTAATTTAGAAACTGCCGGCCGTGACAAGTTAACACCATTTGTGTTTGGACGGTAGTTTGAGACAGTAAGAGCTCAACGACCAATTCATTTTTTGAGTGAAATTACCAATTGGTTGACCCAGTTGAGTCATGAAAAATTGTACCTAATGTTGGATCTACATATAAATAGGGCCAGCCGAGCTCAGACATGTCTGGACGTGAGGTTCGTGAGTACACTAACCTCAACGACCCTAAAGGAGGTTAGTGATTTCATCATTCTCCAGTCCCAGTGTGGACAAGTGGTTCTTCTCCTTTTTGGTTTATTGGACATTTTCTTAATTCAAATCATCACCTTTGGGGTTATGCATATGCAGATAGAAAGTATGGGAAGGGGAAGGACAAGATCGACGATGAGGATGTCACCTTCCAGCGCATGGTAGCAAAGGTTAACCGGAATGCTCTTGCAAAAATAATTCTGATTAAATTGTGAATAAATTGAGTTATAATTACTTAGTAGCACTTGCTGGTGAGCGGGAAGGCTACCTTCATGGGTGAGGAGGTATTTCATGGTTCTTTAATGAAGAATTCATGCTGGCTCTTTGTTAACCTTGTCTACTTCGATGTTGTTCAGCATTGGACAGTGATGATTTGCTTTACCTTAAAGAGCAAATGGAGGCTGAGGAAGATGCAGAGTGTCTCCTCTGTCCTACAGAGAAGCGGGCATTTGCTGCCTTTAATATATGCTTTCTTGCATGATACACTATAGCATCTCCCACACGTTTTACAAGATAATCTTTAGTATAATCCAAGCGTTCTTGCTATGCAAGCTATTTTCCCCATCTATTATTAGATTTTCTTGTCATTGGTCATGCAGTTGCAGCACAATATTCACATGCCTAGGGGTAGTTTCCCATCTTATCGCAGCTTTCAGCGTTCCACATTTCGATAACTCTGTCAGTTTGTTTGTTTGATTTCTTTAACTCTGGCATTACCAAGCAGCAGTTCTAGCTGATTCTGCACCTCCTATTCCCACGGCTCTTCGCGTCGAGCCTAGACCTGAAAGTGATATAAGGTAAGCCGTGTGCGACAAACACTCTGTTTCCATCAATGATACTTTTGCCTTCTGCTTTGGCACATACCTTGTTATGGGCAGGCAACGTGATCTCTTGAAGAAGATTGCCGAGATCAGACCAAAATGAGCAAAAGTCAGCAGCCCTCAACAAACAGCAGTGGGCGGTAGACCTAAGCAGGCATCCCACAGCTTCGGCAGATCGCTTAGCCCCGATCATCTTCAGCGCAAGGGCGCTCGATCGGTGAGCTATTACGCACTCTTTAAAGGGTGGCTGCTTCTAGGGGCAAACAGGGGCGGACCCAGGGAAAAAATTGAGAGGGGGCAAAATGTATGGGAATATTCATGAACTAGGCAAGTATTGGTATAAAATAAAAATTTGGGCATGATCACCTCATTCTTCACAAGGTATCAAGTTCATTGTGAAGTGAAAAAAACTAAAAATTTGAGACAATGATTTGCATCAATATGAATATCACATTTGATGTATGTGTGTGTTTGCATCGATATGAATATCACATTTGATGTATGTGTGTGTTTGCATCGATATGAATATCACATTTGATGTGTCTGCGTGCACAAATGAATGATTGTTAGAATTTTTTATAATAGTTGATTCGAACAAATTGAAGCCTATGAGTCTGAACTAGCCAATATTACCCTTAAGTAGAAAATTTCATATTAAAATTTGTATGTGACAAAAAAATGATTGAACAGTTGAATTGACCTAATTATCCAAATTGATGGATTATACACATATTTTGATGTTTTATATGGCTCATCTCGATTTCAAAAGGAGAAAGGCATGGACAAACAAATGAATTATACACAAAACTGGTAGCACACGTGCAAGGCCTAGGTTGAAATTGCAAACAGTTGAATTTCAGCATTAGTTTTTATAAAATGTGTTATACGGCTCACCTTGATGTCAATTAGAGGGAACTTACAGTATCGGGGTTTGGTGACCGGGTTGTGCGACGGTGACGTCGTGCAAGGCCGCAAGGGACGGATACAGCAGCCAAGTCAGCAGTGGCTGCCGGAGTTGGAGCGAGCCGGCGGCTGCGAGCGGCAAGGTCGGGGCTTCGGCAGTCTCGTGTACTGGGTGCGTGTATGCACAAGGAAATCTGAGCGAGCCGCTGGCCAAGCCAACAATGCGCAATCTGCAGGCTTGCAGGCTAGACGCTGCAACATCCTATTTCTTTCTGGGCTATTTCTTTACTTTCTTCACAGTTTAGAGTAAATGGGCTTTTGAAAATACGCAAGGAATCGGGCCGAGTGGGGGTAGAGTACTCGTCCTAGTGGGGGCACACAAGTATAGGCAGCAACACGTATAAGCGAATGGAAAAAACGAGTGGGGGCAGCTGCCCCCACAGGCTCCAACGTAGGTCCGCCCCTGGGGGCAAACCTCCTGGCTGTCTTTGCACCCCCACCTCCTTTATCACTGAGCGGTCATTTAGAGGCCTTAGCTGAACAAGAAGATTCTATGAGGAAAATGTCTACGTCTGGGAACCAACCTAAATCACCTGAAGGTGAAAAGGAACCGTCTCATGGGTCAGTCAGTTTTGTGCGGCCTCTGTCAAAACCAGGTGATCTAGTGGATGCCAAGTCACAGAATGCAGCTGTAAGCTTACTTGGTTTAGCGTATGAGATTTGGGATGAGGAAAAGTCGGTGGCGCGGAGAAATTCTTTTAGACTTTTTGTCGAAGTTTGTTCTTTTCTCTTGCTAGTTTTTGTTGTATCATCAGAAGGATAAAGAACTTATGCCGACACTGATTAGGTGTCTCTGCTGGAAATCAAGCCTGAGTTACTGATTGGGTAGACTATATATTCTTACATGCAATTGCTAATGCATAGAAGTAAATGAAATCTCAAAGCAGTGAGCAAAGCAAACTACATGACTCTGCTTCAGTTCGTCACCCCACCCCGCTCGGTTGGTATGGTTTCCAGGAACGATACACGCAGTTCTATGCCGTCAAGTTTGAATGGAAGTGCATCCTGCTATTCATGATAGCTTTTGGCCTTCTACATTCTAGCCTTTTGGCTTCCTCTTGTACTTGTATATATGATGGCTTTGGCCTCTCAATAATATTAAGTTGCATCCTAACATGGTATCATGAGCCTAGGTTTAGGAATTTTTTTCCGGGTGCTGCAACTCGCCCTCCCGACGATCTCCTTGTCTTCGTCCGATCGATCGAACTCAACGCTAGCGTGCTGCTCCCTATCTGATCCTTCCGATCCACCGGCCTGCCATCTCTCTTTGATTGATCCGCCCGTCCGGCTGCACTCGATCCGCTGGAGGCTTTCCTAGCTCCCGCTGCTTTCCATTCGGATTGATCTGGTCTTAATCTCGATCCAGTCTGCGCCGCCCCGCCCCGGCCCAGCAGATTCCGGGCGTCCATGCTGCCATCTGAGCGCCTCCGTTCGGGCGTCCGCTGTTAGAATAAATGCAAGGCATACCATCGATCATCCGAGGACCACGCAATCACACGAGCACGACATCGAGATTTATTAACGAGGTTCAGCCTGACTATGGGCGCTCCTTCTCATGACACCGCTACAATACCGCACCCGGTTTTCCCGGACGCCGGCACATGCCGCCGGCTTTTTCTGCATTCATGTGCTATTATGTTGGCATATGTTACATCGTGTGTCTATCCTCATTATATATGAGAGGCCTAAGATACAAGTGTCCTATTAGAAAACGACTTCATATAACACAATACTACTAAAGTTCAACTGTAACCTCCCTTGTACACAATATTCAACATAATTCTAACAAACTCCACCTTGGCGAATATTCTCCGCCACCTTGAATTTGTCCGTACGTCAAACTTCCATGTACATTGTGTAAAATAGGTTGGAAGCGTCGAACTTCCGCATTGGTATATATTGGGCATAAGCCTTGGCGTACAAGTTTAGGAGAGATCGATCAGATAGATCGTTAAGGATTGCCACGAGACAGAGAAGAAGAGAGATAATAGGATTACAAGTTTAAACACAAGTCCTGTCTCTATCCAACTATTCTAACACCCCCCCTCAATCTGAACCTCAAGGAGCTTTGCCAAGGTTGAGATTGTATGTGAATTTTTTCAATCCTCTCATAGTAAGTGGTTTTGTAAAACCATCTGCAAGCTGATCTCCTATGGGAATGAACTTGATCTCAAGCAACTTCCGAGTCACTCTTTCTCTGACAAAATGAAAATCGACCTCAATGTGTTTTGTTCATGCATGGAAAACAGGATTGGCTGAGAGATAGGTTGCCCCAATGTTATCACACCACAATCTCGCAGCCTGAGGAGCTTTAATACCAAGCTCATAAAGAAGTGTCTGAATCCACATTACTTCAGGTGTAGCATTAGCCAAGGCTTTATATTCAGCCTCTATACTTGATCTTGAGACAGTGGCCTATTTCCTTGCGCTCCATGACACAAGATTTGTTCCCAAGAATACAGCAAAACCACCTGTAGATCTTCTATCATCAACACATCCTGTCCAGTCTGCATCTGGATAAGCAGTTACAAGAAGAGAGGGGGACTTGGTAATCTGAAGTCCAAGGCCTCCTGAGTACTTAAGATACCTTAGAATTCTCTTAACTGCAGTCCAATGAGTAGTTCTAGGTGCATGCAAGTATTGACATACCTTATTCACTGAGTAGGAAATATCAGGATGTGTAAGAGTTAAATATTGCAAGGCACCTACAACACTCCTATAGTTTGTTGTATCCGCTGGTGCAAGAGCATCTCCACTTTCTACTATGAGCATTTCTGAGGTAGAAATTGGTGTACTAACTGGCTTCCAGTTTTCCAAACCCACTCTTCTGAGAATATCAGTGGTGTATTTTTCCCGTGAGAGAAGTATGCCATCTTTAATTTTCTTTACTTCTATTCCAAGGAAATAATGGAGATCACCCAAATCTTTGAGAGCAAACTCTAACTTTAAATCCTTAAGCAAGCAGGTAGTAGCTTCTGCACTTGAACTAGCAATAATTATATCATCAACATAGACAAGCACAAAAATAGTAATACTGCCTTTTCTAAAGAAGAACAATGATGTATCTGCCTTGGATGGTATGAACCCAAGGTGTTGTAGCTGCATGCTCAATCTGGAATACCAAGCCCTTGGTGCTTGTTTCAAGCCATATATGCTTTATCCAACTTACAAACATACTGTGGTGTGCTGTGATCCTCATAACCTGGTGGTTGCCTCATGAACACTTCTTCCTCAAGAACACCATGAAGAAATGCGTTCTGAACATCTAGCTGTCTTAAACTCCAACCTCTGGAAATAGCAATAGACAAGACAAGTCGAATAGTGGCAGATTTAACAACATGACTAAATGTATCTTCATAATCAATTCCAAACATTTGTTTAAATCCTTTGGCAACTAATCTGGCCTTATACCTGTCTATGCTTCCATCAGACTTTCTTTTATCTTGTACACCCACTTACAATCAATAATATTGTCTCCATGTTTTGGTGGTACCAAGTGCCAAGTTTTGTTTTTCATAAGTGCATTATATTCATTATCCATAGCTTCCTTCCAATCCTTATTAGTAAGGGCATCATGCAAATGAATTAGTTCACTAGTGGTGGTAAGAAAAGCACATTTAATTTTGTCATACCTAATTGTACCATCATTGTACTATTTTTCCTTCACAATACCTGACCATGCCCTTGTTTGCCGAAGAGAGGACGTAGGATGCACAGGAACAACCGCTGTAGATGGTGGTACAGAAGATCCTGGTGAAGCCTCATCTGCCGTAGAAAATCCCGCTGGCTCCCGATCCGATGCAGGGAACGGATCGACCAGTTCCCGATCCGAGGCGGATCCTGGCGCGGATCCTGGCGATTGGTTGGCCGCTGAGGAGGCCCGTGCTGAGGTGGGACCGGCCACGCGCCCGCGGACGGCCGCTGCTGAGGCCCGCGGCAACGTGGTAGTAGGGGACTCGCCCTCTCCCGCACATGCGCTGGCGTGCGAATCGAAGCGAGGAGGCATGGCGTGAGGCGATACGGCGGGGCCAATGGGCTCCACCCTGGCAGTGTGGTCGGCCACAGGTCCGTGCGAGTCCAGGCCCACAGCCTGGGATCGTGCGTCGACAGCAGCAACAGGCTGAGCGCGCGGATCCGCCTGGGATCACGTGCTGTCAGCCGGATCAACAACGTATTCCGTGCCTGTTTTGTTTGCTTCTTCACACATAAAATGATGATTCAATTAGCACAAATATCAGCTGAATCAGAATTTCCTTGGGATTTTTGCACATGATCAACCTTAGTTAATTTGCCCCCGTGATCACAAGGTGCAGAAAGATCAGGTAGGAGTGCTATTTCAGCATGAAGTAAGGCTCCCGCATTTGGATGTAGTTTGGCAAAAGGAAAAAGGATCTCATAAAAAACAACATCTCGTGAAATATAGATGCGTCCAGTGGATATTTCAAGACATATATACCCTTTATGGAGGTTGCTATAACCAAGAAAAACACACTGAGTGGATCGAAATTCAAGCTTGTGATGATTGTATGGACGCAAATTGGGGTAGCAAGCACACCCAAACAATTTGAGAGAGTTGTAGTCAGGTTTTTGATGATACAAACGTTCTAATGGAGTGGAATTGCCAATGACTTTGCTGGGAAGCCTATTGATGAGATAAGTGGCAGTAATGAAAGCTTCATCCCAATATTTGAGAGGCATAAAAGAATGAGCTAAGAGAGAAAGGCCAACTTCAACTATGTGGCGATGTTTGCGCTCAGCAGAGCCATTCTGCTGGTGGGCATGAGGGCATGACACATGATGCTCAATCCCAATGCTACGGAAGAAAGAGTTGAGTTTCTCATACTCCCCTCCCCAGTCTCTTTGGACTGACAGAATCTTTTGATCAAATTGTCGTTCAACGAGTTTTTGAAACTCTTGGAAGATAGAAAACACTTCAGATTTAAATTTAAGCAAATAAATCCAAGTAAACTTGTTTTAATCATCAATGAAACTGAAATAATATTTTTTTCTTCCAAAGGAATCACGGGCATGGCCCCATACTTCATTGAAAATAAGCTCTAAAGGAGCATGAGACACACTATAAGACTTAGGATAGGGAAGCTGATGACTCTTGGCACATTGGCAAGCTTCACAAACAGACTCACTAATGGAACTACGTGACAAAGGAAGACTATCTTTATTGACTACTTGTTTCACAATGACCGATGATGGATGTCCTAATCGTTGATGCCATCTTTGTAGAGAGGGTTTGATGGCGGAGTAGACTTGACGATGCCGGCGACTAAGTGCTCCAGATGTGATGGGGTAGAGACCCCCAATGCATCTACCGTGATGGAGAAGTTCCCTCGTTGCCCAATCCTTAATGAAAAAATAACGAGGATGAGTTTCAAAAAAGACATTATTATCGGTGGCTAAATGAGACATGGATGCAAGATTTTTGTCAGCTTGTGGAACATGAAGGGCATCATTAAGAACTAGATCACGTTTAAGGTTAGGGGAATTAATTGAGGCTTGACCAATGTGGCAAATATCCATACGTCCTCCGCTTGCGGTGTGGATCTGATCAGCGCCATGGTACCTCTCGCGAAGTGCTAGTTGCTCGAGCTCATTGGTAACATGGTCGGTGGCGCCAGGATCAACATACCAGATGCCATCACCTCCCTGTTCACGCATGGCAGCAACAACATGGCGAGCATCAGGGAAAAAGTTCTCGTCGAAGCGATGCCAGCAATCCATAACCTCGTGGCCAGACTTCTTGCAGTGTTGTTGTTGTTGTTGTTGTTGTTGTTGTTGTTGTTGTTGTTGTTGTTGTTGTTGTTGTTGTGCCACCAAAGCGAGCGCCATCTCCCTGAGGAGCACCGCTTCCGCGGCCACCGCCACGACTCTGCCCCTTGTGACCGTGCCCACGGCCGTGGCCACGGGACGCGGAGTTAGCAGACGACTGCAGAAGATCGCCACCATGAAGGAGGGTGAGGCGGGCATCAAAACTCAGAAGCTGATTGTACAACTCCTAGACGGTGATGGGTTCCACACGAGCGGCGAGTGCAGAAACCACCGGATTGTACTCCATGTCCAAACCAACGAGGATCTTGGAGACGATTTCCGGATAGGAGAGCGCCGTGGCAGTGCACGCGACTTCATCAGTAAGGCTCTTGATCCTCCCAAGATAGTCAGCCATGGTCATGTTACCTTTTTTGAGATTGGTGAGCTCGATGCGGGTGTTGATGGCTTGGGCTTGACTCTGGGCAGCGAACATGGCATGGATGGTGCTCCAAACTTCGGCCGGCGTCTGTAGCGTCGCGACCTGAGTGAGGATATCGCGGGAAAGAGACCCCATCAAATACCCTTGAAGCTGTTGCTGTTGTGCGTACTAGAGGGATTGGGCGTAGTTGAAGACTTGTTCTTCCTTGCCGTCCTTGGTAACGGTGAGGGTGACCGGCGGTGGGGGACTCGTCCCGTCGAGGTGGTGTTCCATCTGAGCGCCTTTGATCTGAGGCAGCACAATGGCCTTCCATAGAAGGAAGTTTCCCCTCGTAAGCTTCTCCTGTGGTGGCGATCCGAGAGACCCCGCGGTGGTGGTGGAGGAAGACGACGCGAAGGGGAAGATGACGAGGTGATGAGTGCGCCAGCGGTGCTGGACAACGATGTGGCAGCGGTGGTCGACATGCTCCCGGTCGAAGGAGGAAGATTGGTATAGTTTTGGGAGGTAGCTAGATGTGATCTATGATCTTTGAGGAAGAGGCTCTGACTACCATGTAAAATAGGTTGGAAGCGTTGAACCCTTTGTCTCGGGCCGCATTGGTATATATTGGGCATAAGCCTTGGCATACAAGTTTAGGAGAGATCGGTCAGATAGATCGTTACAGAAGACAGAGAAGGATTGCTACGAGAGAGAGAAGAAGAGATAGAATAGGATTACAGGTTTAAACACAAGTCCTATCTCTATCCAACTATTCTAACACATTGGACTTGAACTTATCCCATGAGTACCACTGCTAATTCAAAGACTCCATGTGACTCCACCTGCAACTTGTAGTCCCTTCTTTTCTTGACACAGTCAACACTCAGGCAAAATTAAGTTCCCTGTTACTCTAGTTTGTGCTCCCAACTTCCAGAGTATCCGTCAACGCCATCACACATCGATCACTGACCTGCGTGAAAGTGAACAACTCACATATTGGGTGTCAAACATAAGAGTTACCTGAACTCAACATCACCGCTCCTTTCTTGACTACCTGTCTGAAACTTGAAAGAATTTCACCATTGCTTGTAGTCATCCCAAGTCAAATTCGCAGTTGTCTCACCACATGTATGCCCACCAGAGCCCTTGCCCGTCTCCATGTCCCGTGCATACCGCATGCCTCGCCGCTATTACCGCGTCGAGCCACTGTTGTCCCGGCCGAGTCTCAAGGGTCGCGAACCCGCACCACTCAACCCCCACTGCAGAGTGCCATCGATCATCACCGACCGACGACGAGTTTCACGCTTCCAACAAAGCACTGGGCTCCAGTCCGAACTGCATGTCACTCACTTTTCCCGTTGAATAGGCTTCGATTCTTTAGATCCTTACACTGTAGCCCCTCAATCCAGCTCCACCTTCGACATGACTCCATGATAGATGATTAGTCCACCCTCGCGCCTCATCGACTTCGAGCTCTCATGTGCACCGTCTTGAATCAACCCTGCGCCATAGTCTTGTCGAAGCCACACAAGCACTCAGGCCCGTGCCGCGTGTTTCCACGCCCAGAAGTTGGTCCCCATCAGCACCACGCTCCTATGTCATCGTCGCCGATCCCACCACCGTCTTCTGTACCAACCGACTTGCGTCGATCCATCAGACTGTCCAGTCTAACCCCATCCGAAAATCTTCGACTGCATATGACATGCTCGAGGCTCCCAAATCATCTTCCGCGAATCCTAATCCATCACTTGATAATTCCATCACAGCTGACATGACTTCCCGCAACGCCTTCAAGCATCCCTGTTGTGCCAACAAATTTTTCACCCTTGTCTGCCATAACTCAAGGTTTTCAGTTCCATGAACTTCTCCACCTCAAACCTGGTACCCGATGGCGCCACAGTTCTTTGTACGGCCGACCCTGCGAAAAATTATCCAAGCTTTCCACATGATGCCCCAAGCACACAAATAGCCTCCGCGTACTAATAGCAATCCAACAGAAAAACCCACGTGGTGGCTTCCTTGCACAAAACTTGGAATGCTAGCTTTTGCATTGTCGATGTCCCTGCTAGTTTCAGTGGATATGTACAACTTGATGAATTTCTTTGCGTGATTGATTGCCTGCCTTTCTACGCGCACGTGCAAGCCTCCAGCTAGTGCACGAGGAGACAACTTCTCCTCCCGGGACCCGGGACACGGTCCCCTTTTTTCTTTTTTGTCCAAACAAATCTCATGTACGCTTCCTCATTTCTCGATCTGCTTTAGCGAACAAGAACCACGCTGCCCTGTCACCACTACACCGATGCCTGGTAAATCGACTCGGCCCTCTGATGGGCCTCTTGCCATGGGCCGCCACGGCTCATAGCACCGCTCGCCACCGCCTGACGCTCGCCTGATCGGTCAGGTGGATCGACCGCCGTACATCTTGCCTTGGGACCGCAGATTTTGTAGCCATGCAAAATTGACAGCTTCTGCGTTGTCCGCTTCCAGATCAATCTCGTCCGAGATTCTGCGCCAGATCGATTCACTTGCGTCCGCTGATACACGGTCGACTCTCATGACGAACAAAAAACAGCACTCAACCTCCTCTAGATCAACTCTCACTGCCTTCGAATAACCTAGCTCATGATATCACTTGTTTATAATAAATCCGAGGCATACCATCGGCCATCCGAGGACCACGCAATCACACAAGCACGACACCGAGATTTATTATCGAGGTTCACCGATATGGCTACATCCTCGGGGCCTGACTATGGGCGCTCCTCCCCATGGCACCGCTACAATACCGCACCCGGTCACCCTGGACGCTGGCACATGCCGCCGGCTTCCCCTGCATTCCTGTGCTATTATGTTGGCATAGGTTACATCGTGTGTCCACCCCCACTATATATGAGAGGCCTAGGATACAAGTGTTCTATTAGGACACGACTCCATATCATATCTAAACACGATACTACTCAAAGTCCAACTGTGACCTACCTTGTACACCATATTCAACACAACTCTAACATCTGCGCCGCCCTCCGGCCATCCGCACCGGGCTAAATTTCATGTTTTGACCTTTTTCACGTACTTTAGTAGGATCTGACCCCGGTCTGAGAAATTTTCGGGATTTGACCCTTTTGGCTGTCGCGGCCGACCCTAGCAGTAGCGCTAAATAGGCTACTACTGCCCACCCTGGCGGTAGGTGCCCTTGACGGCCGTCTGGCCGTTAACGACCGCTGATGTGGCAAAGGGACCTACCGCCGCCGACTTTGGCGGTAGGCTCTAACATCCTACCGCCGGGGCCTCTGGCGGTAGGGTCCTGGAAGATAAGGTTTGTGGGGCCCACTCACCACCCACCCACTCCACTCAACTTCTTTCCCAAGCTCAAGCTCTCTCCCCCTCTTCTCATCCACCAAGGCACCCACTAGATCCCCCTCCATTGCTTGAGATTTGTCCGGTGGATCCCGGGCATTTGCATCACCCAAGGTACCTCTCCCACCCCCCGTCATTTGGTTGGTTGAAATCATCTAGTTTTGTTGGAATCAACTAGTTTTGCAAACCCTAGTTCTTGCTCAAGTTTTGCATTTATTGTGCATTATGGTTTGCCTATGTATTTTGTGTCAATCCTTGTCGTGGCAAGCTAGCTTATGTGTTAGGGTTAGTGGTTTAGTTAGGGAAGGGTTAGGGGTTAGGGTTAATGCTATGATTAAGGTATACTAATTGTTTGATTCAAAGTATGCATAATTTAGATAGTTCATCCATATGAAATGGCCGGTCCATGGTTGACTCAATTTTGTTCCATTGTTTTTAGATGGATAAACTAGTGAATGTGCATTATTTGGACAAGGCGGCTTTCATGGATGGAAATGACGATGAAGGGGAGGAGGCCAGGGTTTTTGACACAAGCCCGAGCTATGATGATATTGTCGTGAAAGTGAGAAGTGTCCTCAATTGGATTAACCCAAGTGATGGTGTGAAGCTTATTGGGTGGTAGGATGTGGGAGTGGGAGTGAAGTCCCGATTAAAGAGTATGCCCATCACCTCTCAATTGCATTGGGATGTGTATAAGGATAAAGTTGAGGGATCAAGACAAGTCATTTGAGTTATTTGCCATGAAGGTTGAAGTTCCTCGGCTACTACTCGACTTGAACCGGAATGTGTCCTCCCCAATACATGATAGTGTCGTGGTGTATGACCACAATGGGGGTAGCCAACCACCAAGTAGCCAACCAAATGAAGAGGACATCAATGCTAGAGCCATAGTTCTTCTAGGTGATCATCATGTTGGAGATGAGGCCATTGCTCATGTTGATCAACATGCCATTGTTCATGTTGATGAAGATGCCATTGCTCATGTTGATGAAGATGCTATTGCTCAAGATGATGTATATGCGGAATGAGAAGAGATACAATCCTAGTGGTGACTTGGATGTCATTGTGCATCAACAAGACATGGACCATAACCTCCCTTATAGACATATGTGTAGGTATGAGTCAGATGATGAGGGTCCACCGGAAGAATTGGATGAGGATGGATTCACGGCCCAAGAAAATCAAGTCTACAAGAAGGTCAATGGCAAGGAAAGAGGACCCTCTTTGTTTCGTGATCTTAGTCTTGCCGACAAGGCCGTTGTTGATGGTGCCATGAGGTTGCGCTTTGTTGAACCATCAACTTGCCCGAGGATGGGTGATCCAAGGCCACCGGGTGAGGATGAGAATGCTCATTTGAAGAAAGGGATCAAGTTTGGTTGTTTGCAAGATTCCAAGATATGGTTGAGTGACTACGCCATTCAGAACCTAGGCCGTTGGTTGTTGGTCATTCCAACCAAAACATCTGCTACACCATCAAATGTGACAAAGACGGTTGCCCACGAAAGGTCCATGGAAGAAAGATCGACGAAACTGGGCAATGGGAGTTGAAGAGTTGTGTGGCCACCCACGAGTGCATACCGCCAGATAAAGCGGACCGAAGCAAGGGGCACCGCCAACTCATATCCGAGTATCTAGGCTAAAAATTGTTGAATGAGATATCCCATGATCCAACCATGAAGGTGAAGTTCCTCATGAGTTCGGTCTTCGAATGATTCGGGTACCCGGTCAAGTATGGAAAGGTGTGGATGGCCAAGGCAAATGCTATAAGGATGTTGCATGGTGATTATGTCACCGCGTACAATATTCTTCCGAGAATGTTGGGAACCATTGCTCATTGGAACCCGGGCACGCGCCATAGGGTCGAGTCAATCGAGGAAGTGTTTCATCGAGCTTTTTGGAGCTTTGGGCAATGCATCGATGCATTTAGGCATTACCGCCCCGTATTGTCAATTGATAGCACGTTCTTGACCGGTAAGTACAAGGGCACGTTGATGGTGGCAGTGGCCAACTCATCCAATGACAATGTGTTGCCGGCGGCATTTGCGTTGGTGCCTTCCGAGCACGATGATAATTAGGAGTGGTTTATGGATCATGTGAGGACGAAGGTGATTGGCACCAAAAGAGAGGTGTGCATCATATTGGATCGCCATCATGGGATTCTCAAAGCAATAGAAGTTGACATTCTAGGCTATCCAAAGTTCCAACACCGTTGGTGCATGAGGCATTTCGTGGCAAACTTTTATCGGGCATGCAAGAGTAAGGAGTTTTGCAAGGATCTTACCCATGTTGTGTGGAATTAAACAAGGACACATTCCAAAGCCGCTATGATAAACTATTCAAGGCGTTGGAGAAGAACAAAGGAGGGAGAGAATTCTTGACAAGGGATCTTCTGGAGAAGCATAAGTGGTCACATGCTTACGATGAAGGAGGTTTCCGATACGGAGACATGACAAGTAACATGGTGGAATGCTTCAACACTGTGCTAAAGGGTGTTCGTTCCTTGCCGATGACTGTAATAGTGAAATATACTTTCTTCAAGCTCAACGAGTATTTTCTGAGGCATTCTGAATTCACCGCCGACTGGATAGGTGAGAAGATGGAGTTTCCATTCAAAGTTGAGGATTTCTTGAAGCATCAAGAGCGCAAGTCCTCACATCAACAAATCATTAGTTTCAATGAAAAAGAAATGATCTACCAAGTCGATGAGCCGGATGGCACAACAAGGGACGACGTGACGTACGATGGAGTTGCGTACGAGGTGTGCCTCAAGAACCGGTGGTGTTAGTGCGAGAGACCTCACAGGTATCATTGGCCTTGCTCGCACGTGATGACCGCGGCAAGGTTCAGAAACTTGATCGTGTCCGATGGTACCACCGTTTGGTTGCATGAGTTCACATTGGAACAAACGAGGTTGACATGGGCTCCTAGGTTTCATCCCTTCCTTGATCAGTCACAGCGGCTTGAGTATGTTGGGCCACAAATCCTCCCCGACCCCGAACTCATGGTGCCTACAAAGGGAAGAAGAAGAAAGAAGAGGTTTAGGGGTGACATGGATGATCTAGATGGATACACCGGAATGAAGCAATTTGGTAGCGGCCATTTCATGGAGGCACCGAACATCAATAGTTGCGGTCAATGTGACGAGCCAAGACACAATGTTAGATAATGCACCAAAAGGCCACAGACCGATGCCAAGACTCCCACTAGTTAAAGGGGTGCTCGAAGAGGAGGTTCCAGTGGCACATGAGGAGGTAGGAGTGGTGGCCGTGGAGGACGCACGAATCTTGGTGGTAGTGGACGAGGAGGCACTATTGGTGCGCGTGGAGGACGGTCGAATCTTGGCGGTAGTGGACGAGGAGGCACTATTGGTGCGCGTGGAGGACGGTCGAATCTTGGCGGTAGTGGACGAGAAGGCACTATTGGAGGGCGTGGAGGACGGTCGAGTCTTAGAGGAGACGGTAGCCGTGGTCGTAGGAAGAGAAAGGGTTGATAGAGGAAGGCCTATTAACATCTTGCTTAACCCGGATGGTTGAAATAATATGGATGGTAATTAAATTTATTGGCTTAATTCGGTCTTGTTTTCCATTTTTCTTGCATATATACATGTTTATTTACTTTACTAACAACCAAAATTTTCTATATAGGCATGCACTACTGCAGGATGCTACTAATGCGACACTACGATCAGAGACCCTTTGACGAAACTGCGTGTGATGCATTAATCACAAATGGGGATGTAAAAAAAACCGTCAAAAAAGTGCAAAGCGTTTGCGATGGCAGAGCCATCAAACACTGTTCAGATTTTAGTTGCGTGTGTGATTCAGGGCATACGATTAACCCGTTCGAACTGTTTGCGATGAGGCAGAACAACAGAAATGGGCGGCCACATCAATGTGTGTGTGATATATGGCATACAGTTCGCTCCAATGAACCGTTTGCTATTAGGGAGTGCAACATAAATGGTTAGCCAAATCAAGGTGTGTGTGATATAGGGCATACGGTTCACTCGGACGAACTGTTTTCGATTAGCGAACGCAACAGAAACGATTCAACTTAATAAGATGTGTGTGATAGATGGTAAACAGTCGACTCAGATGAACTGTTTGCGATCAGAAATTACAACACAGATGGTTAATACAGTTAGTTCGTGTGTGATTCTATGTGTACAAAAAGCTTTGAAAATTGCAAACTAGTTGCTTGCGGTGGCTAGGAGTATCGCACACGATGCATCTACGAGCACTCGTGTGCGATGATTAGTAAGTTACTGTCGAATCGTGGGTTCCGGCAAACCCTTGAGGTTCGAACACTGGGGTGCGCACGAAGATCTCTCTCCCTCTCTAGCTCACTCGCGCAACGATCTCAAGGCCTAACTCGCCGAACCCAAAGAACAAGAGACACAAGAGTTTATACTGGTTCGGGCCACCGTTGCGGTGTACTACCCTACTCCAGTGTGGTGTGGTGGATTGCCTTGTAGGCTGAGGATGAACACGTACAAGGGATGAACAGACTCATGAGGAGAGGTGTTCTCGAGCTCGATGAGCTTGTGTGTGTGTGTGTGTGGATGGAATGGATTCGATTCCCAATGAGTCTCTCTCTCCTATGGTGGTGGCTAGTCCCATTTATAGAGGCCCCGGTCCTCTTCCAAATGTAGGCGGGAAGGGATCCCACAACGGCCAATTTTGAAGGGGGACAACTAGTACAAGTTATCATGACTAAAGGTGGTCTTCGCCTGCCAAAGGCTCTGGTGGTGATGTAGCTGTGGGCTTCGCAATGACCTCCGTCCTGCTGGTCTTGGTCTTGTTGCACCGATATGGAAACCTTTGCCTGATGCCTCGGGACTCCTCGCCTGTGCCTACCTCTTTAGCACCAGAAACTGGTACTCTGTGCCTGCTGGCGCCCGCCTGGCTTCGGTCGTCATGGCTCACATCATGTGAACCTTGCGAGGTGCCCCTCTGCCTTGATATCTCTGCTCCTCGCGAGCCAGCCTAGCGAGGCTGCCCCCAAGGAGGTCTTGTGTCGTCCACCTCACGAGGCTTGGCCCCTCGCGAGGGTCTTGAGTGGTTGTTGATGAAGATGGGCCGCACCAGGCCATTGGTGGAGCCACGTCGTGGGCCGCAGGCAGGCAAGTCTAGGGACCCCCGTTCCCAGAACACCCACGGTAGCCCCCGGGCCCAAGGCGCGCTCGTACTTGGCTTCGAGGCGAAACCAAAGGGCAAGTGCGGAGCGCCGCGGGCCCCAACCGCTTGCGGCCTTGATTGACGCCTGGCGATTGACAGTACGTGGGCGTCTCCGCTTCCCCAGCTGCCTCGGCAACTGCTCGACTGACAAAAGGCTGGCGCGCGCCGTGTTGCCTTCATTGCTCCCCTTCTTCTTGCTCCAGATCCCCTTTCTTGCTCCTCGCTTCCAAAGACTCCAGATCCACACCAACTCCCCTTCGAGCCTACAATCGCTGGCGCCAGGCAAGGCGAAGGCCGCTCTTCCGCCCTCCTGGTACGAGCCTGCGCTGAAAGCGCCTTGCGTCTCAGAGAAGAACCTCGGCGCCACGCTCCTGATGACAGGGAACAACAGCGACGAGAAGAGAAAGACCGCGCTCTGGGATGGCTCCACCGAGCCGGAGGCCTCAGGCAGCACCTTCTATCCCTTCTTCATGAGCAGTGTTGTCGCGGGGTTGGTTCCCCCCTTCTCCGATTTCTTCTACCCGTCCTTAGACATTACAAGCTGCATGCCCTCCATCTTCATCCCAACTCCGTCCTACTTCTGTCGATCTTCGCCTTCTATTGTGAGGCATACGTTGGGGTGATGTCGTCCGTGGCGCTGCTGCGCCACTTCTTCTACCTCCGGAACAAGGACGACCATTGCTTGGGGTGTGCCAACTTTATTGCGGCCAACAAGACCAATGCGATCTCGAAGGCCGGGAAGAAGGCCAAGGGCTTCAGGAGCAAGTGGGTCCTGATGGACGCCAAGTGCTCCCACCCCCGGCTGATGCTGCCGACGGGGATGCCCACACTTCACGACGAGTGGTTCCGCGCGAGGCTCACTGACCCCCGGGTGGAGCAGGTGCGGGAGAGGATGCCTGCCGACCTGAAGCCTGACGACCCAAAGGCAGCGAAGCTGATGGGGGCCATGATCGTCAAGGAGTTCCTGGCGTAGCGCGTGGCTCCACTCCAGGCGCGCTCGCGCCCCTTGTGGAAGCTCGGGACGAGGAAGACGACCTTTGTCTGTGTCCGGAGGCCTTGTCTGACGAGGAGCTGGGCACGGCTCTCCGCCTCCTGGTCGGGGACGACCAGGGGTACCCGCCGGACACCTTTGTTCCCTTGTACCACCGCCCGGATGGGGCGAAGGTTGCCACCGCCATGCCCTTCTTCGATGGGCGTGGGCTCATGCCGCTGGCACCCTCTGAGGCCCCGGTGTCAACGACTCCGGTGATGGTGTCTTCCGATGATTCCGACGAGGAGGAGGAGCAGGACTCTGAGGCGAGCCGGGAGGGGGCTGGGGCAAGGCCGATCTCCTCCATGCCCTGCCAGACGATGACGACACCGGCGACCACCCGGTGAGGGAGGTCCTGCCCCCTGCGGGGGTCACCACGAGGTCCAAGGTCACCCCCTCGAAGAAGCCGCCACCTGGGGTTCCGACGAAGAGCAGATCAGCGTTGATCTCTTGAGGTGATGCCCCTGCCCTGTCGCCGTCTGGGGCTGCCGCTGGGCTAGCTGCCGCGGCCTCATCTGCTCTTAGGGCCTGCGCTAGAGTGCCCCAGGCTGCGAGGCCCCTAGGCTCCGCGCTTCTGAAGGGGCCGGGGGACTACGCCGCCGTGGACCAGTAAGTATCTTGTCCTGACTCTATTCTTGCTCCTGCTTCTGTTGTTGCTTCCTGATGTTCTCCTCTTGCGCTGTTAGGCTGAAATTGCCGGCAAAGAAGAAGGAGGAGGGGGCAGCCGTGCCTCGGGGACCCAGCAGCCTGGCGTGGACACACCTCCTCTGGCGCAGAAAGGCGGCAACAACCCTCGCGTCTCTCTGGCCCGGTCATCCTCGCGAGGCCCGGAGGAGCGTCCCCAGGAGAAGGCGACCCCCACTGCCGCGTCGGCTCCGGAGGCGCTTGCTCCCAGCTCGCTGGCCAAGGCCCCACAGGCTCCGGAGCTTCCGGCCTCTTCTTCTGCTGCCATCAACCTGCAGATCTTGGCGACGATGATGCCTCCTTCTTCCGTCACACCACTAGCTCGCGATCCTTTTGCTTCGGCCGACACCTTGGAGCATGCTCTTTCTACGCTGACCGGCTACGGGATGATCTTCAAGGCGCTGTCCGTCGCCTGGTGGCGGGGCACCTGGAGCCGATCTTGGGTTGGCTGCACTCCGACGCGTCCGTCCGGGCGGCGTTGACCCAGGCTGTGGCAGCTTCCGAAGAGGACAAGCGAGTCGCCGACCAAGCGGCGGCCGCCCGCGAGGTGGCGCTGAAGGATGCCGAGGCCACCAAGGAACGCTGCCGGTCGGTGGAGGCCGAGCTGGAGACCATGCGCAATGAGCGCGCGGCCGAGGCTCGCGACTGTAAGGCGGAGGAGGAGAAGATGAAGGCCCAGGAGGACGCGGTCAATGGTCATGACGCGGAGCTGGAGCAATCGGCGAGGGCGCAAGCCGCAGAACGCGGCCGCCTGGAGGAGCTGGAGAAGAAGGTGGAGGCAGAGAAGGCCCATCTGGAGGCCAAGGCAAAGGTTCTTGCCGAGGATCGCGCGGCCTTCAAGTCTCTTGAGGAGAGGTCCCGTGTAGCACTGCAGGGGCTCTACGAGAAGTGCTTGGAGAAGCCGCTGGCGACCGATGACGAAGGCCCCGCCCAGCTGCTCCCTCATCTTGTCGCGGTGCTCGAGGACGTCGTCGACGGGATCGGCCCCATGGTGGAGGGGGAAGCCCGTGCGCTCTCTTCATCTGCCTTGACGCACGTCTTCATCCACCTCCATCTTCGTGATCCTGATGCTGACCTTGGCGAGCTGCTCGAGCCCGTGGAGGAGAAGCGCTGCGCAGCCGCTGCCGAAGCCGTGAAGGGCCAGGTGGAGGCCCTGTTGAAGAAGTTCCTCGCCATCGATCCTACGCCCCCTAGTGGTGCCGCTGCTCCTGCGACCGCGACCAACGACAAGGGCGATGGCGATGTTGCCGATAGGAGGGCGCTTCCCGACGACAGCGCCCAGGGCCGAGGAGGAGGCTTGCTGGTGAGCGGTGGCGCTGATTCCCATTTTATCTTCCTGCGAACTTTCCTGAGATACATAACGTGCCTCATGGAGGCGTTAAAACTCTGCTTGATGTTTGGGGGACAATATGCTTTGTAATATTTAGTTAAGATTCCGTGATTTCCTTTCTGTTTTCTTGGTGTTCTACGTCGGCGAGGCCCGACCCCGCGCGTACCTCAGGCGCCGTTGGGTCGTTCGGATCACCAGGATGAGACCAAGGGGTGAGGGGCTACGTGGCCAGTTAGGCTCCTGAGTCATGATGCTCAGGAGTCCCCCTTGACGCGCAAAGAGCTTACGGGAAGAATATGCGAAAGTAGGTCTTCGTGTTCTACATCGGCAGGGCCCAACCCCGCACATACCTCAACCGCAGTTGGGCCATCTGGATCACCAGGAAGGGACCAAGAGGTGAGGGGCTACTTGGCCAGTTAGGCTCCTGAGTCACGATGCTTAGGAGTCCCCCTTGACGTCCAAACGACCTTCATACCTTTTCCTTCGCCGAGGCTCCGCTCGAGAGGGACGCGTGACGACCAGGTCCAAGGGACCTGGCAGGATGGCGTACGCTCGGGCGTGACCCGGGTGCAGCCCCCGTTGAGGGACTCCTGGACTAAGGGGTCCTCGGGCGTCCGACCTGTTAGCCATGGGCTGGACTGATGGGCTATGAAGATACGAAGATCGAAGACTCTCTCTCGTGTCCAGATAGGACTCTCCTTGGCGTGGAAGGCAAGCTTGGCGTTTAACTATGAAGATTCCTTTCTCTGTAACCGACCTTATGTAACCCTAGATCTCTCCGGTGTCTATATAAACCGGAGGGCTTAGTCCGGAGGGGATATACTCATTACCATAGTCATACATGCTAGACTTATAGGGTTTAGCCATTACGATCTCGAGGTAGATCAACTCTTGTAATACTCATATTCATCAAGATCAATCAAGCAGGAAGTAGGGTATTACCTCCATAGAGAGGGCTCGAACATGGGTAAACATTGTGTCCCCCGTCTCCTGTTACCATCGACCTTAGACGCACAGTTCGGGACCCCCTACCCGAGATCCGTCGGTTTTGACACTGACATTGGTGCTTTCATTGAGAGTTCCATTGTGACGTTGAAGATAGGATCGATGGCTCGCCTTGTTCTCAGGGATAATGTCACCTCCGGAGGAGCCCTGGCCCCAGGCCAAACCCTCGGCTGGCGGCTTTGCCATGACCGCCCGTTCGGCCGTTAAGCCGGCGATGACCTCTCGGGTCATCGAAAATCCCCTTCGTATCGACTCTGAACACTCCAAGCAGATCGATCCAGTGGAGCTTTCATCTTTAAACGAGCTCCTATATCGCATCACTGCCTTGGGGGTCGCTACAGACTATGATCGAATTGGGCCTGAACCCGATCAAAGAGAAATCAAATCTCCACCGATCACCCACCAAATAGCGGTAGTCGAGGAGCGAGATGACGACTCTTCGTCCATACTAAGGACGGACTATGTCCAGATCTCCGTTTTCGAAGAGCCGGACACACACCTACGAGGAGATGCATCCTGCCCCCCGAGCATAGAATCGGACGACGGGCCTAAGAAATCAGTGGATATCCCGAAGCCCGATCAGTTAAGTTCGAAAGACCTTCAGACTCTGAATCCAAAGTTGGGTCAGGGCTCGGATTCAAAACCACCCACCCACCCAAATACAAGTGCTCTCATGAGCATACAACAACAATCTCAGGAAACGGTCCACCACTTCTGGGCCAGATTCCTCCTTGTCAAGGACAAGATTAAAGATTGCCGTGACGAGGACGCGATATCAGCGTTCCACAACAATTGCACGGACGAAGGACTCCTTAACGCCATCAATCGCCGTCGCATACTACACTTCGCTGACTTGGCAACTATCGTACATAAATACAGCGCAATGGAGAGCACCTGGAAAACCCAGGCGGCGCGCTGGGAACCATCGGCACCCAATCAACCCCTCGGTCAGGCAAAAAGGGCGCACCCTCATGGCACGCCCGTTCCAATAACAAAGAAACATAAGCCCATTATGCGACATGGAACCATTCTGGAGGGATGGCTCGACGGGCCATGCAAAATACACACAACACCGGATACCGTATCAACCCATAGCCTTAGAGCATGTTGGATACTCCGGCAAGTGGCCAAGAGCAGCGAGGATATCCTCACTAAAAACATCCCAGAGCAACACCCCCCAGAAGACGACGACTGTAGGTGTCAAAACCGGCGGATCTCGGGTAGGGGGCCCCGAACTGTGCGTCTAGGATCGATGGTAACAGGAGACGGGGGACACGATGTTTACCCAGGTTCGGGCCCTCTCTATGGAGGTAATACTCTACTTCCTGCTTGATTGATCTTTGATGAATATGAGTATTACAAGAGTTGATCTACCACGAGATCGTAATGGCTAAACCCTAGAAGTCTAGCCTATGACTATGGTAATGTGTGTATGCGATGTCCCTTCCGGACTATCCCCTTCGGTTTATATAGACACCGAGGGGATCTAGGGTTTACATGGAGTCGGTTACATAAGAAGGAATCTTCATAGTTAGTCGCCAAGCTTGCCTTCCACGCCAAGTAGAGTCCACTCTGAACATGGGTGCAGTCTTCGGCCTTCATGTCTTCACAGCCCATCGGTCCGACCCATGGATAATAGGCCGGACGCCTGAGGACCCCTTAGCCCAGGACTCCCTCAGTAGCCCCTGAACCTGGCTTCAATGACGAGGAGTTCAGCGCGCAGATTTGTCTTCGGCATTGCAAGGCGGGTTCCCTCCTTTCAAACTCCAGATTAGTCTTCAGATGAAGTAAATATATCCGGACCTGTGTATTAATTACGGAGAATATGATATCTCACGAACCCAACTTGCTGACAACTGTTCATGACATCGTATCATGCCCGCCCCGTTGCTATTTCCAACAGTTGGCTAGCGAGTCGCCCCACGTCTCGGGGCGCGGTTTTATTGGCACGTCTTGTCAAAGCAGAGATCGTGTCCCCTTATTTACGGGATCTTCATTAAGGCAGGCGTGGGTAACTCAACCGTCCCCTGGGTACAACTCCTTGATGATAGGTAAGTTTAGAGACCCAGGGGGAGACGCCCAGAATTCGGGGCCTTTATATAGAGACCCAGTCTCGTCTTCTTCCCTCGCGCTTGCTCCTTCCTCAACGCCAACCCCCCAAGTTCCAACCCTTGGATTCCAATCGCCACCAGCCTTAATCATGTCCGGATCCAACCGTCAGGGCCGATGGGTGGCTTCTTCTGTCACGGAGGAGGATATCGCGAAGCTCCGCACAGCGAGGTACCTAACTCCGGAAATCCTTCATCAGCTTCCAGCACAAGGGCAAATTATACTGACCCCCAGATCTGGCGAGAGGGTAGTATTTGTATCCCACTTCCTTCATGGGTCAGGGTTCGCACTTAACCCCTTCGTCCGGGGGCTCATGTTCTATTACGGGCTAGATTTTCATGATCTGGCCTCGGACTCTACTCTCCTCATCTCAACATTTATCGTCATGTGTGAGGCCTTCCTCCGAACTCCTCCGCACTTTGGTTTGTGGCTCAAGACCTTTGACATGAGGCCGCAAGTGGCAGAGGAGGAGCAGGCAGAGTGCGGCAGCGTCATAATAGGAAAGCTGGCCGGCGTGGTTTGGCCCGAAGGATCTTTCGCCAAATCTTCCGATCTATGGCAGCAGGGGTGGTTTTATGTCAACGAGCCGTGGGGCTCCAAGTGGGCGGCCACAACTGCGTTCTGGCCCTGCCCTCCAACTCAGCTCGCTTCATGGATCAATAAGGGATTGAACTGGGGATCCGTCAATGAGGTGCAGACGCTGAAAAGTCGCATCCGAAGCCTTACCGAGAAGGACATTGATCTTGTGAACGTCGCTCAAGTAATGCTGGTCCGCCGGATCCTGCCATGTCAGCGGCGGCCTCTCTGTATGTGGGAATTTAACCCAGAAGGGCGGCAGACCCTACAACACTTCTTCAGCACTACACACGTGGAATGTGGAAATTGTATTTCGGGGAACGAGAGCAATGGCCGGACACCATCGAAGACGTTGGCCTTAACTGCAACCATCCGGACACTTCGGTAAGTACACGATATCTGAGCACCTTCAATTCAAGCATCACTTCACAAGATAATGAACAATCCATCCTTGTAAAGGAATGGATAAAGAAAGCGGTGCTAATCTGGTGTCCGGCGCCCCTTCCCGAAGACCCCGCGACCGCCCTGCTCACGAGAATGCTGATTTCGACACCGTACCAGGCGGCTGCACGGGGAAACCGAAATCCCTTTGTCCAAGGGTAAGGGTGCAGAGGGAGCCCTCCATGGCAAGAAGAGGGCCGCCTCCGAAGACCAGGAGGGGAAGCCTTCCAAGAGAGCAAAAACGCCGTCGTAGAGCGGCTTGGGCCGGGCGAGCGAGGCTGCCGTAGAGCTTGATGATGAGGACGAACCTCGAGGCAAACTGTAACTGAGGCTGGGGTACTTTAAATGCACCTCGTTCTTTTCCTATTAGTGAAGTAATCACCCGACATATGTTCATCCACGCAGGTTAACGCATGGTGCTTCTCAATCGTCTTCCTCCTTGCTACCTCTTGAGCACTACGTCGTATTACCCCAAAGAGAAAAGGATGATGCAGCAAAGTAGCATCAGTATTTCCCTCAGTTTTTGAGAACGAAGGTATCAATCCAGTAGGAGGCTACGTGCGAGTCCCTCGTACCTACACAAAGCAAATAGCTCCTCACAACCAACATGAATAGGGGTTGTCAATCCCTTCACGGTCACTTACGAGAGTGAGATCTGATAGAGATGATAGATAATATTTTTGGTATTTTTGGTATAGAGATGCAAAGTAAAATAAAAGGCAAAGTAAAAAAGAAAAGCAATAATTAAGTGATGGAAGATTAATATGATGAAGATAGACCCGGGGGCCATAGATTTCACTAGTGGCTTCTCTCAAGAGCATAAGTATTTCTACGGTGGGTGAACAAATTACTGTTGAGCAATTGACAGAATTGAGCATAGTTATGAGAATATCTAGGTATGATCATGTATATAGGCATCACGTCCGAGACAAGTAGGCCGACTCCTGCCTGCATGTACCACTATTACTCCACTCATCGACCGCTATCCAGCATGCATCTAGAGTATTAAGTTCAAGAAAACAGAGTAACCCTTTAGCAAGATGACATGATGTAGAGGGATAGTTTCATGCAATACGATAAAAACCCCATCTTGTTATCCTTGATGGCAAAAATACAATACGTGCCTTGCTGCCCCTACTGTCACTGGGAAAGGACACCGCAAGATTGAACCCAAAGCTAAGCACTTCTCCCATTGCAAGAAAAACCAATCTAGTAGGCCAAACTAAACTGATAATTCGAAGAGACTTGCAAAGATAACCAACCATACACAAAAGAATTCAGAGAAGATTCAAATATTGTTCATAGATAATCTTAATCATAAACCCACAATTCATCGATCTCAACAAACACATCGCAAAAAGAAGATTACATCAAATAGATCTCCACGAGAGAGGGGGAGAACATTGTATTGAGATCCAAAAAGAGAGAAGAAGCCATCTAGCTACTAACTATGGACCCGAAGGTCTGAGGTAAACTACTCACACTTCATCGGAGGGGCTATGATGATGTAGAAGCCCTCCATGGTGGATGCCCTCTCTGGCGGAGCTCCGGAATAGGCCCCAAGATGGGATCTCGTGGGCACAGAAGGTTGCGGCGGTGGAATTAGGTTTTTGGCTCCGTATCTGATCATTTGGGGGTACGTAGGTATATATAGGAGGAAGAAGTACGGCGGTGGATCAAGGTGGGGCCCACGAGGGTGGGGGGCGCGCCTGGGGGGGGGGGGTAGGGCGCGCCCCGAACCTCATGCCCACCTCTTGGCTTTCTTGATGTAGGGCCCAAGTCTCCTGGATCATGTTCGATGAGAAAATCACGTTCCCGAAGGTTTCGTTCTGTTTGGACTCCGTTTGATATTCCGTTTCTTCGAAACACTGAAATAGGCAAAAAACAGCAATTCTGGGCTGGGCCTCCGGTTAATAGGTTAGTCCCAAAAGTAATATAAAAGTTGAAAATAAAGCCCAATATGGTCCAAAACAGTAGATAATATAGCATGGAGCAATCAAAAATTATAGATACGTTGGAGACGTATCAGGCATCCCCAAGCTTAATTCCTGCTCGTCCTCGAGTAGGTAAATGATAAAAAAGAATTTTTGATGCGGAGTGCTACTTGGCATAATTTCAATGTAATTCTTCTTAATTGTGGTGTGAATATTCAGATCCGAAAGATTCAAGACAAAAATTCATATCGACATAAAAATAATAATACTTCAAGCATATTAACTAAGCAATTATGTCTTCTCAAAATAACATGGCCAAAGAAAGTTCATCCCTACAAATTCATATAGTTTAGTCATGCTCCATTTTTGTCACACAAGAATGCTCTCATCATGCACAACCCCGATGACAAGCCAAGCAATTATTTCATACTTTTAGTAATCTCAAACTTTATAAACCTTCACGCAATACATGAGCGTGAGCCATGGAAATAGCACTATGGGTGGAATAGAATAATGATGATGGGGGTTATGTGGAGAAGACAAAAAAGGAGAAAGTCTCACATCAACGAGGCTAATCAATGGGCTATGGAGAAGCCCATCGATTGATGTTAATGCAAGGAGTAGGGATTGCCATGCAACGGATGCACTAGAGCTATAAATGTATGAAAGCTCAACAAAAGAAACTAAGTGGGTGTGCATCCAACTTGCTTGCTCACGAAGACCTAGGGCACTTGAGGAGGCCCATTGTTGGAATATACAAGCCAATTTCTATAATGAAAAATTCCCACTAGTATATGAAAGTGACAAAACAAGAGACTCTCTATCATGCAGATTATGGTGCTACTTTGAAGCACAAGTGTGAAAAAAAAGATAGTAGCATTGCCCATTTTTATTTCTCTTTTTTGGGCCTTCCTTTTTTTCTTTTGGCCTTTTCTTTTTTTATTGGGACAATGCTCTATTAAATGATGATCATCACACTTCTATTTATTTACAACACAATGATTACAACTTGATACTAGAACGTAGTATGACTCTATATGAATGCCTCCGGTGGTGTACCGGGATATGCAATGAAGCAAGAGTGACATGTATGAAAGAATTATGAATGGTGGCTTTGCCACAAATACTATGTCAACTACATGATCATGCTAAGCAATATTACAATGATGAATGTGTCATGATAAACGGAATGGTGGAAAGTTGCATGGCAATATATCTCGGAATGGCTATGGACATACCATAATAGGTAGGTATGGTGGCTATTTTGAGGAAGATATAAGGAGGTTTATGTGTGAAAGAGCGTATCATATCACGGGGTTTGGATGCACCGGCGAAGTTTGCACCAACTCTCAATGTGAGAAATGGCAATGCACGATAGCGAAGAGGCTAGCAATGATGTAAGGGTGAGAGTGTGTATAATCCATGGACTCAACATTAGTCATAAAGAACTCATATACTTATTGCAAAAATCTACAAGTCATCAAAAACCAAAGCACTACGCGCATGCTCCTAGGGGGATAGATTGGTAGGATAAGACCATCGCTCGTCCCCGACCGCCACTCATAAGGAGGACAATCAAAGAACACTTCATGCTTCAAATTTGTTACATAACGTTTACCATAGGTGCATGCTACGGGACTTGCAAACTTCAGCACAAGCATTTGTCAAATCCACAACTACTCAACTAGCACGACTTTGATATTATCACCTCCATATCTCAAAACAATTATCAAGCATCAAACTTTTCTTAGTATTCAACGCACTCAAAAGAAAGTTTTACAAATCTTGAATACCAAGCATATTAAGATTATTAAGTAAATTACCATGATATTTAAGACTCTCAAAATAATATAAGTGAAGCATGAGAGATCAATAGTGTCTTTAAAACAAATCCACCACCGTTCTCTAAAAGATATAAGTGAAGCACTAGAGCAAAACTATATAGCTCAAAAGATATAAGTGAAGCACATAGAGTATTCTAAGAAATTCCAATTCATGTATGGCTCTCTCAAAAGGTGTGTACAGAAAGGATGAATGTGGTAAACTAAAAAGCAAAGACTCAAATCATACAAGATGCTCCAAGCAAAACACATATCATGTGGTGAATAAAAATATAGCTCCAAGTAAAGTTACCGATAGAAGTAGACGAAAGAGGGGATGCCTTCCGGGGCATCCCCAAGCTTTTACTTTTTGGTGTCCTTAGATTATCTTGGGGGTGCCATGGTAATCCCCAAGCTTAGGCTCTTGCCACTCCTTGTTCCATAATCCATCAAAAGAGTTCACCCAAAACTTGAAAACTTCACAACACAAAACTCAAGAGAAATCTCGTGAGCTCCGTTAGCGAAAGAAAACAAAAGAGCACTTCAAGGTACTGTAATGAACTCATTCTTTATTTATATTAGTGTTAAACCTACTGTATTCCAACTTCTCTATGGTTTATAAACTATTTTACTAGCCATAGATTCATCAAAATAAGCAAACAACACAAGAAAAACAGAATCTGTCAAAAACAGAACAGTCTGTAGTAATCTGTAACTAACTCAAACTTCTGGAACTCCAAAAAATATATGAAAATAGGACAACCTAGAAAATTTGTTTATTGATCAGAAGCAATTGGAATAAGTATTTTATCACGTTCTGGTGATTTTTAACAATTGTTTTCGTGAACAGAAAGTTTCTGGAAGTTACCGCAAGATCAAATAACTATCATCCAAGAAGATCCTATAGGTTTAACTTGGCACAAACACTAATTAAAACATAAAAACACATCTAACCATAGGCTAGATCAAAGATTTATTCCTAAACATAAGTAAAATCAAAAAAACTAAAAATAAAATTGGGTTGCCTCCCAACAAGTGCTATCGTTTAACGCCCCTAGCTAGGCATAAAAGCAAGGATAGATCTAGGTATTGACATCTTTGGTAGGCAATTCTTCAATGAGGCATCTACCTTCCTTAGAAATTTATTTCTTTTTAGTAATTATCAAACTTTTAGGCACAAAATCGAAAAATTAATTTGTAGCAAATGGTTCCTTAATGATAGCAAAAAGATTGGGATGAATACTTATAGATTTAAGATCCGCAGTTTCCTTACTAGAGGATTCACCCTTATTCTTAGGAACATACATAAGCTTAGCAACTTTATTAGAAGGACTTGGAGTACTCTTAACGGAAGAAAAAGCGGTTCCCAAGTTGGTAATGATACCCTCAAGTTTATCGATTCTAGTGGAATCTTGATTTATTCTCTCATTAACTATCGGTTCCTTCTCCTTAATATTTTTCAAAGTTACTCCCACCTTAGATCATATTGGGTAATTTGATTGTGGATCTTTTTATATAGATTTTCAATTAATTCAACGGTAGCAACTTTATTTTCAATAATTTCAAGTCTTTGCATTACATGCTCCAAAGTTAACATAGTTCCATTAACCAAAAGGGGTGGTGAGCCAAATAAATCTATCATAGCATTGTAATATCAAAAGTGTGGCTACCCAAGAAATTCCCTCCGGTAATGGTATCAAGGATATATCTATACCAAGGATTAGCACCTACATAAAAATTGCAGAGAAGAACTGAATTAGATTGCTTCCTGGTAGATCTATTTTGAGCATTGCAAATTCTATACCAAGCACCTTTTAAATTTTCTCCTTCCCTTTGCTTAAAATTTAGAACTTCGTTCTCGGGAGACAACGGAGAAGATATAAGACTAGCCATAACGACAAGCAAGCGAGAAAAAGGCAAACGGAAAATAGAGGGCGAATAAAACGGCAAGGGTGAAGCGGGGGAGAGGAAAACGAGAGGCAAATGGCAAATAATGTAATGCGAGAGATAAGGGATTGTGATGGGTACTTGGTATGTTGACTTTTGCGTAGACTCCCCGGCAACGGCGCCAGAAATTCTTCTTGCTACCTCTTGAGCACTGCGTTGGATTTCCCCGAAGAGGAAAGGATGATGCAGCAAAGTAGCGTAAGTATTTCCCTCAGTTTTTGAGAACCAAGGTATCAATCCAGTAGGAGGCTACGCGCGAGTCCCTCGTACCTACACAAAGCAAATAGCTCCTCGCAACCAACGCGAATAGGGGTTGTCAATCCCTTCACGGTCACTTACGAGAGTGAGATCTGATAGAGATGATAGATAATATTTTTGGTATTTTTGGTATAGAGATGCAAAGTAAAATAAAAGGCAAAGTAAAAAAGAAAAGCAATAATAAAGTGATGGAAGATTAATATGATGAAGATAGACCCGGGGGCCGTATATTTCACTAGTGGCTTCTCTCAAGAGCATAAGTATTTCTACGGTGGGTGAACAAATTACTGTTGAGCAATTGACAGAATTGAGCATAGTTATGAGAATATCTAGGTATGATCATGTATATAGGCATCACGTCTGAGACAAGTAGACCGACTCCTGCCTGCATCTACTACTATTACTCCACTCATCGACCGCTATCCAGCATGCATCTAGAGTATTAAGTTCAAGAAAACAGAGTAACCCTTTAGCAAGATGACATGATGTAGAGGGATAGTTTCATGCAATACGATAAAAACCCCATCTTGTTATCCTCGATGAAAACAATACAATACGTGCCTTGCTGCCCCTACTGTCACTGGGAAAGGACACCGCAAGATTGAACCCAAAGCTAAGCACTTCTCCCATTGCAAGAAAAACCAATCTAGTAGGCCAAACTAAACTGATAATTCGAAGAGACTTACAAAGATAACCAACCATACATAAAAGAATTCAGAGAAGATTCAAATATTGTTCATAGATAATCTTGATCATAAACCCACAATTCATCGATCTCAACAAACACACCACAAAAAGAACATTACATCAAATAGATCTCCACGAGAGAGGGGGAGAACATTGTATTGAGATCCAAAAAGAGAGAAGAAGCCATCTAGCTACTAACTATGGACCCGAAGGTCTGAGGTAAACTACTCACACTTCATCGGAGGGGCTATGATGAGCAGAAGCCCTCTGTGGTGGATGCCCTCTCCGGCGGAGCTCCGGAATAGGCCCCAAGATGGGATCTCGTGGGTACAGAAGGTTGCGGCGGTGGAATTAGGTTTTTGGCTCCGTATCTAATCGTTTGGGGGTACGTAGGTATATATAGGAGGAAGAAGTACGGCGGTGGATCAAGGTGGGGCCCACGAGGGTGAGGGGCGCGCCTGGGAGGGGGGGGGGTAGGGCGCGCCCCCAACCTCATTCCCACCTCTTGGCTTTCTTGATGTAGGGCCCAAGTCTCCTGGATCATGTTCGATGAGAAAATCACGTTCCCGAAGGTTTCGTTCCGTTTGGACTCCGTTTGATATTCCGTTTCTTCGAAACACTGAAATAGGCAAAAAACAGCAATTCTGGGCTGGGCCTCCGGTTAATAGGTTAGTCCCAAAAGTAATATAAAAGTGGAAAATAAAGCCCAATATGGTCCAAAACAGTAGATAATATAGCATGGAGCAATCAAAAATTATAGATACATTGGAGACGTATCAGGCATCCCCAAGCTTAATTCCTGCTCGTCTTCGAGTAGGTAAATGATAAAAAAGAATTTTTGATGCGGAGTGCTACTTGGCATAATTTCAATGTAATTCTTCTTAATTGTGGTATGAATATTCAGATTTGGAAGATTCAAGACAAAAGTTCATATTGACATAAAAATAATAATACTTCAAGCATACTAACTAAGCAATTATGTCTTCTCAAAATAACATGGCCAAAGAAAGTTCATCCCTAAAAAATCATATAGTTTAGTCATGCTCCATTTTCGTCACACAAGAATGCTCTCATCATACACAACCCCGATGACAAGCCAAGCAATTCTTTCATACTTTTAGTAATCTCAAACTTTATAAACCTTCACGCAATACATGAGCGTGAGCCATGGATATAGCACTATGGGTGGAATAGAATAATGATGATGGGGGTTATGTGGAGAAGACAAAAAGGAGAAAGTCTCACATCAACGAGGCTAATCAATGGGCTATGGAGATGCCCATCGATTGATGTTAATGCAAGGAGTAGGGATTGCCATGCAACGGATGCACTAGAGCTATAAATGTATGAAAGCTCAACAAAAGAAACTAAGTGGGTGTGCATCCAACTTGCTTGCTCACGAAGACCTAGGGCACTTGAGGAGGCCCATTGTAGGAATATACAAGCCAAGTTCTATAATGAAAAATTCCCACTAGTATATGAAAGTGACAAAACAAGAGACTCTCTATCATGAAGATTATGGTGCTACTTTGAAGCACAAGTGTGGAAAAAAGATAGTAGCATTGCCCCTTTTTATTTCTCTTTTTTTGGGCCTTCCTTTTTTTCTTTTGGACTTTCTCTTTTTTTATTGGGACAATGCTCTATTAAATGATGATCATCACACTTCTATTTATTTACAACACAATGATTACAACTTGATACTAGAACATAGTATGACTCTATATGAATGCCTCCGGTGGTGTACCGGGATATGCAATAAATCAAGAGTGACATGTATGAAAGAATTATGAATGGTGGCTTTGCCACAAATACTATGTCAACTACATGATCATGCTAAGCGATATGACAATGATGAATGTGTCATGATAAACGGAATGGTGGAAAGTTGCATGGCAATATATCTCAGAATGGCTATGGACATGCCATAATAGGTAGGTATGGTGGCTGTTTTGATGAATATATAAGGAGGTTTATGTGTGAAAGTGTGTATCATATCACGGAGTTTGGATGCACCGGCGAAGTTTGCACCAACTCTCAATGTGTGAAAGGGCAATGCACGGTACCGAAGAGGCTAGCAATGATGGAAGGGTGAGAGTGTGTATAATCCATGGACTCAACATTAGTCATAAAGAACTCATATACTTATTGCAAAAATCTACAAGTCATCAAAAACCAAAGCACTACGCGCATGATCCTAGGGGGATAGATTGGTAGGAAAAGACCATCGCTCGTCCCCGACCGCCACTCATAAGGAGGACAATCAAAGAACACCTCATGTTTCAAATTTGTTACATAACGTTTACTATATGTGCATGCTACGAGACTTGCAAAGTTCAACACAAGCATTTCTCAAATCCACAACTACTCAACTAGCACGACTTTGATATTATCACCTCCATATCTCAAAACAATTATCAAGCATCAAACTTTTCTTAGTATTCAACGCACTCAAAAGAAAGTTTTACAAATCTTGAATACCAAGCATATTAAGATTATTAAGTAAATTACCATGCTATTTAAGACTCTCAAAATAATCTAAGTGAAGCATGAGAGATCAATAGTTTCTTTAAAACAAATCCACCACCGTGCTCTAAAAGATATAAGTGAAGCACTAGAGCAAAACTATATAGCTCAAAAGATATAAGTGAAGCACATAGAGTATTCTAACAAATTCCGATTCATGTATGGCTCTCTCAAAAGGTGTGTACAGCAAGGATGAATGTGGTAAACTAAAAAGCAAAGACTCAAATCATACAAGACGCTCCAAGCAAAACACATATCATGTGGTGAATAAAAATATAGCTCCAAGTAAAGTTACCAATGGAAGTAGACGAAAGACGGGATGCCCGCCCGAACCTCTGGAACGCGGCCAGACTCCGAAGATTCTATGCCTAGCGCCGAACCCTTTGTTCGTCTCCTTCCCCCTGTTGTTTCTATCATTTTCCCTCTCTTTTCGTTTTTTCCCTTTGGCCTTAAAGCTTTCGTGCGGCTTGACCGCGCACCCCTGACGCACACATCTTCAAAATATGTACGGTCCATTATACCTGGGGGCTTCTTTGACAGAAGCTTGGTATTATTATTTTCCGAGCATCAAGCTCATCACGTATGCGTTCTTCCCATATGTGTCGGATTTCGGGTTCCGGCAGACCCTAAGGTTCGAACTCTGGGGTGCGCGCGGAGATTACGCTCTCTACCTCTCCGTCTCGCAAAGATCTAAACTACTGAAAGAACAACACAAGAGACACAAGGTTTATACTGGTTCGGGCCACCGATGTGGTGTAATACCCTACTCCAGTGTGGTGTGGTGGATTGCCTCTTGGGCTGATGACGATGAACAATACAAGGAAGAACATCCTCGCGAGGGCCTGTTCTTGGCTGGGAGTATGAACTGCTAGGAGGAGTTCAGCCGCCCTTCTTTCTCTCTGGATTCTAGTTTGCTAGTTCTCGACCTTCCGTCTATCCTGATTTCTACCTTGATTGCCTCTACCCTAGGGGTGGCTAGTCCTATTTATAGGCAAAGGCCCTGGGCCTCTTCCCAAATATTGAGCGGGAAGGGCGCCAACAGTTGGCCATTTTGAAGGGGAACATCTGGTACACTTATCCTGACTAAAGTTGGTCCTCGCTTGCCAAAGGCTCTGGTGATGACGCTGGCTTGGGCTCCACGATGACCTCCTCCTTGTCGCGGAGCTGGTCTTGGTCTCGTTGCACCGAAATGGATGCCTTTGCTTGATCCTCTCGCCTGCGCCTGCACCCTTTGCACCAAAGAGGAAAGGAGGACACTGCGCGGGCTGGCGCCCGCCCGGCGCCCGTGGTCGTCATGGCTTACGTCATGGGCACCTCGTGAGGTACCCCGCCTTGATCTCTCTGCCTCCTCGCGAGCCTGCCTGATGAGGCCGCTCCTGAGGAAGCTCTGTGTCATCCGCCCCGCGAGGCTTGGCCCCTCGCGAGGGTCTTGGGTCTTGTGTTGATGAAGATGGGCAGTGCTGGGCCTCCTTTGAGCCACGCCGCAGGCCGCAGGCAGGCAAGTCGGGGGACCCCCGTTCCCAGAACGCCGACAGTAGCCCCCGGGCCCAAGGCGCGCCCGAACTTGGCCGTGCCGAGAGGCGAAAGGGCAAGGGCGAAGCGCCGCGGGCCCTAACAGCCTGCGGCCTTGGGCGCCGTGTGGCGGTTGACGGGGCGTGGGCGCCTCCGCTATTGCGCGAGTTGATAAAGGAACGGCATCCGCCCGACTTCGCTTTTTCTGCTTCCTCGGTTGGTGCTTAGATTCCCTTTCTTGCGCCTCCCCTTCCTTACTCCAAATCCCCAGATCTACTTTGACCGCGTGACCTAGAAGCCATGGCGCCTCGTCAGTCCCCGGCCGAAGCTTGGTACTCGTCCGCCCTGGACCCGCCAAAGGTGTCTGAGTCGAGCTTCGCCCGGTTGCGCCGGATGGCGGCGGCGCAGGGCATCAACGGGGCAATGGTGTTCAAGGCCGGCTCTGCCACCCCTGAGGGCCGAGGGAGCACCTTTTATCCTCTCTTTGTAAGCTCCATTACTGCTGGTCTGGTGCCTCCCTTCTCCGACTTCTTCTTCTCTGTCCTCCGCCATTACAACTTGCAGGCTCTGCATATCCACCCCAACTCCATTCTTCTCTTGGAAATCTTTGCCTATTACTGCGAGGCTCACGTAGGGGTACAGCCCTCAGTGGCCCTGCTGCGCCACTACTTCTCCCTCCGGGTCTCTTGCGGTTCTCCTTCCGCGTGCGCGAGCTTTATCGCGTACGGTGGCGCCATTGCCATTTCGAAGCCAGGGAAAAGGATCGAGGGCTTCAGGAACAAATGGGTCTTGACAGATGCCGGGCGCATTCACCCGCAGCCGATCTTGCCCAAGGAGCCGCCCACGAGCTCCGGTGATTGGGCCCGCGTAGAACTCACGGACCCCCGTGCGAAGCCGGTGCTGGAGAGGATGGACGCGGATCTGAGGCAGGCCAGCATGGCGGCGGCGAAGCTGACCAGCGCGTCGTTGCTGAGGAAATTCCTTGAGCACCAGTTGGCTCCGCTTCGGCGGTACTCACCTCCGATGTGGAGGCGTCATCCGAGCCCCGCGGCCTTGGGCGGCGAAGATCTGGCCGCGGTGCTCCAATCTCTGGCTGGGGGCGATGTGGCGAGGTTGGAGGGCGCTCCTACGCCCTTGTTCCTCCGCGACGATTGGGAGCAGGTGGTGGAGTCCATGCCTGCCTTCAACGGGGACGGGCCCGTGCCCGTGGAGGCTCCCGAGGGACTGGTGGATGTGTCCTCTAGCGACTCCAGTGAAGAGGGGGACGAAGAGGAGCGGGGGGAGGAGCCTGACTCCGAGACGAGCGACGGAGAGTCGAGGGCTCCCTTCCCCCGGCGCAGGCCCCGCACTCTCCACCTTTCTTCAAGTGATGATGACGAGGATGGAGACGAGCAGGTCGGCGGGAGCTTGCCCCCGATCCAGAAGAAGGAGAGGACAGGGCTGATCTCCCATGGGTCTTCCCCCGCCCCAAGGCAGCCTGCAGACGCGCCTTCTGCTCTCGAGGTTGACCCTTCCAGCCGGCTGTCAGGCTTCAAATTTGGCCGGAGGCTACCCGAGCTTACCGGCGACGACCCGTAAGCGCTTGATCCTTGTCTTTATTTGTCGTTCCGCTGCTGAGGCTTGATGTTCGCTCCTCTTGAATAGGCTGGCGCCCGCGGCGAAGAACCCGAAGGGGGCTCCCGAGACCCCATCCGCAGCAACGCCTCCGCCTGCGGGGGAAGGTGACCGTGACACACGGGCTTCTCCTGCCCGGTCGTCCTCGCGAGGCCTGGCTAAGCTGGCTGGGGTGAGCCCAACCCCCATGGCCCAAGTGATTCCCGAGATGCCTCTGCCTGCTGCCGCCACCACAGTCGTTGGGGCGCAGTAGACTCCGCCTGAGGATGCTGTGGTCTCGCCGCCACTACCTTCTCCTCCTGTTCCACCGACTGCTGTTTCTCCAACTCCTCCTGCCGTCCTGGAGCGTGCCACTGCTGGACTGGACCGGCTGCGGCAGGATCTTCTTGGCGCCGACCCCCGCCTGGCGGCCGGGCGCCTGGAGCTGGCTTTAGGATGGGTCCGCTCCGACGCCTCGATTCGGGCGGCGCTGGTTCAGGCCTCGATGGCCTGCGACGAAGAGAGGGAGGCCGTCCTCGAAGCGAAGGCTGCTCGAGACGCATCCCTGGGGGTGGTGGTCGAAGTCCGTGGTCGTTGCAAGGCGCCGGAGGACGAGCTGCAGGGACTGCGGGACCAGCTCACGAAGGAGGCTCGCCATCGCCAGGAGCAAGAAGAAGGCATGAAGGCTCGTGAGGCGGTCATCGAGGGCCGGGAGGCCAAGCTCAAGAAGCGCCGCGACCGTCTAGGCGCGCTGAAGAAGGAGCTGGAGGCGACGAAGGTTGAGCTGGATGGCAAAGCCCGGGTTCTTGCCGAGGATCGCATGGCTTTCGCGGACATGGAGGAGAAGGCCCGTTCCTCGCTGAAGACGCTTTACGAGAGCGGCCTAGAGAGCCCGCTGGTCGGCGCCGAGGACGGCCCCGCCAAGCTGCTTCCCTTCCTGGTTCGTGCCCTTGAGGATGTCGTCCTTGGCCTTGGCCCCACGGCTGAGGCCGAGGCGCGTGTCCTATCTTCCGCAGCGCTGACACGGGTCTTCGCCCATATCTACCTTCACGACCCCAGCGCCGACCTCGACAGCCTGTTGGAGCCAATAAGCGGCGAGGATGCTGCCGCTGCTGCCGAGGCCGTGAGGGGGCACGCGGAGGCGCTGCTAGGGAAGTTTCGGGCCTTCAGCACCAAGCCGAAGCAAGGCGTTGCCGGCCCTCTTGCTCCATGAGGCGAAGCTAATTCGCGCTGCTCCACCGCCAACAAGCGACTCCACCACTGCTCCTGTCTTGCCTTTAATTCCTGCACGTGTATCATGCCTCGGGGAGGCGTTTAAACTTGCGTTTGGTATTGAGACGACAGTATGGACTGCAATATTTGCTTTTAAATTCCTTGAATTTTATGTGCTTCCTCCCTACTTGCTTGTGTTCCACGCCGGCAGAGCCCGGCCCCGCGCGTACCTCACCCAGCATTAGCCCCGACCGGAAACCAGGACGGGACCAAAGGAGTGAGGGGCTACGTGGCAAGTTAGGCTCCTGAGTCGCGATGCTCAGGAGTCCCCCTTGGCGTACGGACAACAAGTAGGGGGGTGTGATGTAGGTGGATCTTCCGTTCTACGTCTGCGGAGCACGGCCCCGCGTGTACCTCACCCAGCGCTAGCCTTTCGGAACTAGGGAGTGAGGGGCTACGGGACCAGTTAGGCTCCTGTCGCGATGCTCAGGAGTCCCCCTTGATGCGCGAACAACAAATAAGGAGGTGAGATGCAAGTGGGACTACCGTTCTACGTCTGCATAGCCCGGCCCCGCGCGTACCTCGCCCAGCGCTAGCCTTTCGGAACTAGGGAGTGAGGGGCTACGGGACCAGTTAGGCCCCTGAGTCGCGATGCTCAGGGGTCCCCCTTGACACTCAAATGGCCTTCATACCTTGGCTCCGCTCGGGGAGAGACGCGCGACGAACCAGGCCCGAGGGGCCTGGCTGGGAGGCCTACGTCTGGGTGTGACCCAGGCGCAGCCCCCGTGCCTAGCCCCCTCGCGCGGCACTCCTGAGGGGAGGCGTTGCGATGAGGCTAGACACTGAGCTCTGGGCTCCCTGAGGTTAATGCGGCCCGGGGGCCACCTTCAGTTGTTTATCACCAGCGCGGAGCATAGCGCTTCCACATGTGTACGGGCATAGCCGCTCCTCGGCAGTGTCGTCAGCCAGCGCGGAGCATGGTGCTTCCACTGGTACGTGGGAGGGGGCCCCCTCCGGGAGGAGCCCCCGGGGCGTGTACAACCCCGCCCTGACACGTGGTCGGCACGGTAGGGCTAGGTGAGGTGTATCTGGGCACCCGTGAGCCAGCGCGGGACTCACGGGGCCCTACCTCTAGGCGGGTTGCGCCTGGCACTGGGCCTTATCTTGTGATGTGTTCCTGCAAGTTGGGTTAGATGCCTATACTCTACGTCCACGGGCCCCGGCCCTCGAGCTGGTCTCAGCCGTCGCTGGTATGCCAGGCCGCGATGCCGTTGACAAGGCCAGAGGGTGAGGGCTGGACCGCCGGTAAGAGCCCTGAGTCGCGATGCTCAGGTACCCCCCTTTAACGTGCAAGTGGTCGACATGGAGGAGAAGAAGTGCCCTGGATAGACATCAAGTAATCAAGCATGGTGGGCAAATGCATAGCTGGAAATAAACGCAAAGGAGATACATGTCACTGGGTCTGGCCCGAGCGACTTGGGGATGGTGCGGCCCGAGGGGCGCCCCCAACAAAGCAAGCTAATCAACATGAAATAAAAAGGGATACATGCCGCAGGGACAGACCCACGCGGCCTGGGAATGATGCAGCCCTGGGAGGGCGCTCCCAGCTAGAAATGAAACTCGAAAGATGTCACCTGAAGATGTCGAGGATGAAGGGGTGTTGGTGCAGTAGACTCGGTGGGCTGCGGAAGCCGGTCCTCACGAGCCCCCAGGCCCAGGGGCCTTGGGAGGCTCTGGAGGCGCTGGTGGCTCCTCGCGAATCATCTCCATCTACGCCAAGGCTGCGGAACGCCTTTCCTCTTGAGCCTCCATGATGCCCCTCATGAGGCGCTGGTACGTAGCAGCCGCGCTCGACAAGCCGTAAGGCATGCGAACGTAGCTGTGCGGTGGACCTCCGCAGCGCCCCACTTGCGAGGGCCAGAGGCGCTCCATCGTGGCGACTTGGTTGAGCCCTGGTATGTCGATGCAGACGCGCAGCCCACCATCCTCGCCTGGATGGGGAGCCACAGCCGGTAGACGGCGGCAGCCTCTCATGATTCTCGATTCCTGTAGTTCTTGAACGGCCTTGTTGACGAACTCCTGCTGGTCTGACCTTCCTTGCCTTGCTCCTCCTTGAGGGAAATGTGCTTTGAAACTCGCCTCCACGCGGTGCCCTAGCGCCTCCCTCGTGGCCTTGGCCAGGTCGGTGGCCCTCCAGGGGAGAGCTCTCGAGCCCTGCCTGAGGAGGGCACCGGGCGCGCTTTCCTATGCGATGGAGGGAGGTTCCCCTTGGGCAGACGCGGGCTCTGAGGGGCCTGCCTCTTGTGGAGTCGGTCTAGACAATGTCTTCTTCTTCTTGAGGGTGGTCTTGGGAAACCTCCTGTCCACGCGATCTGGGTCTTCCAGTGACGCGGCCTGGAAGGCTCGCTCCAGGGAACACACTGCATCCCTTTCTTCGCAGGGTACCATGATGACTCCACCACTTCCCGGCATCTTGAGGACGTTGTAGCCATGGTGAGTTACGGCCATGAACTTGGCCAGCGCTGGGTACACGAGGATGGCATTGTACGGCAGGCGGATGTGAGCGACGTCGAAGTCGATGAGCTTGGTGCGGTAGTTGCTGCGTGCCCCGAAGGTGACAGGGAGGCGGACCTGCCCAATCAGGACCGTGGAGCCGTCGGTGACCCCGGAGAAAGGCTTGATTGGCTGAAGCTGGTCATAGGGTACTTGGAGATTGTTGAGCCCTGCTCCACCATCGATGAGGGTCCTGGCTACCAGTACGTTGCTGATGACCGGGGAGCAAAGCATCGGGAGGACTCCGGCTGTGGCCGCACACTTGACCTGATCCGCTGAGCTGAACGTGTTGGTGCATGCCGACCACCTGAGAGGGCACGTTGCTTCGAGCTTGGGTAAGACTGCATTCACTTCGCGGGCAAACCGCCCAGGATGCAAGCGATTGCGCGTGGCTCCTGGAAGCCCCCAACCCCTTCGTCTTGATGGCGGTCCTCGTTCCTCCTTGGCTGAGGCGGCAGTGGAGGGAGGCCTGCGTTGCCTTGTGGGCGATCCTCACGAGGCTGATCCCTCCAGTCTCCCTCGCGAGGCAGGTCTCGCCAGCGATCCTCGCGAGGCTAATCACGCCATCCTTGGCGCGGACCACGGTCTTCCCAGCGTCCTGCATTTCTTCCTCCTCCTCGGCCGTAGCCCCAGTCAGCACGGTCGGGACGACGACGAATCCTTCCTTCTCGCATGGCGCGGAGTTCTTGGCATTCGTTGGTGTTGTGGGTGTGGAGGTCATGGTACACACAGTACCGGCTGCCCCTGGAAGATTCAGGCAGATCTTTGCCCCTTTTGGTGTCTGGTTCTGCCGCGAGTACAGCAGCCCCCTTGCGCTTTAAGTCCTTTGCCTTGGGCTTCTTCTCTTCTGGGTATGCGGCAGGCAGCTCGAGGAGGGAGGGGCGGCCTTCCTCAGCCCTGGCGCACTTGGTCGCCAAGTTGATCAGCTCCAGGGAGGTGCACAGGTCTTCATGCATCGCCAGCTCCTCCTTCATTTTGACGTTGCGCACACCATCGGAGAAGGCTGAGATGATGGCCTCCTCGGACACCCTGGGGATCTTGAGGCGCGCACTGTTGAAGCGCTGGATGTACTTTTGCAGGGTCTCACCGGGTTGTTGCTTGACACAGCGGATGTCGCTCATGGCACGCGGCCGGTCGCGAGTACCTTGGAAGTTGGCGATGAAGCGGGTGCACATCTGGTCCCAGGAAGAGATTGTGCCTGGAGCCAGATTCAGGAGCCAGGTGCGAGCTCCTTCCGTGAGCGCCATGGGGAACCAGTTCGCCATGACCTTCTCGTCCCCACTGGCAGCTTCGATGCCCAGCTCATAGAGCTGGAGGAACTCTGCTGGGTCGGTCGTGCCGTCATAACGAGGAGGCAGGTCTGGCTTGAACTTGCCGGGCCATGCGACGCTGCGCAGCTCGGTGGTGTAGGCACGGCAGCCTGCGGTGGTCACGGGAGTCTTCGGCTGAGGGAGAGCTTGGTCTTGCGGGTCCCCATGCGCTGCGGCTGGGAGCAGCGCGGGGTCTTGACGCGCGGGAGCAGGAGCGAGGTCGCGACGTGCCAGAGCGGGGAGCGCCCGGGCAGCTTCTTGCGGGCGTGGGACTTCTTGGCAGCTCTGCTCTTGTCGCGCCGGCGCCTGACGGAGCGGGTTCCTGCCAGGGGCCGCGCGCCTTGGAGCCATGACGTCTTCTTGAAGAGGTGGTGGCTGGTACGCCCCCGGAGCTTCGTTGCCCGCGCGGGACGGGGTGCGGCGTAGCGGAACGGACGACGCGGGAGAGCCCCCTGCGGCGTGGACGAGCTCGGCGATGCGGTCGAGCCACTCTTCATAGACGTCGTTGACGGGACGGTAGCGCGGGAGCTCGTTCGCCGCGATGAGCGCAGCTCAAGCCTCCAAGGGTGCGCGGAGCGCGCGGGACGAAGAACCAGCGGGTGTGAGCGACGGAGTGGCGGTATGGCCGTATTGCCGCACGGACGGATGCTGAGACGATGCTTGCTGCTCGTTCCCCGCCGGGCCGGTGGCGGCGTTGACGGCGGGCGACGGGGAATGACGAGGACGCTGGCCAACGGGAGCCGTCTGGGCGACGCGGGAAGCGATGGCGGCCCGGCGCTCAGCGCGGGCCCGGCGGGCGTCGGACATGGATGCGACGGTCGGAGGAGAACGGAGCAGTGGGGAACATCCGGCGCACCCCTACCTGGCGCGCCAAATGTCGGATTTCGGGTTCCGGCAGACCCTAAGGTTCGAACTCTGGGGTGCGCGCGGAGATTACGCTCTCTACCTCACCGTCTCGCAAAGATCTAAACTACTAAAAGAACAACACAAGAGACACAAGGTTTATACTGGTTCGGGCCACCGATGTGGTGTAATACCCTACTCCAGTGTGGTGTGGTGGATTGCCTCTTGGGCTGATGAGGATGAACAATACAAGGAAGAAGACCCTCGCGAGGGCCTGTTCTTGGCTGGGAGGATGAACTGCTAGGAGGAGTTCAGCCGCCCTTCTTTCTCTCTGGATTCTAGCTCGCTAGTTCTCGACCTTCCATCTATCCTGATTTCTACCTTAATTGCCTATACCCTGGGGGTGGCTAGTCCTATTTATAGGCAAAGGCCCTGGGCCTCTTCCCAAATATTGAGCGGGAAGGGCGCCAACAGTTGGCCATTTTGAAGGGGAACATCTGGTACACTTATCCTGACTAAAGTTGGTCCTCGCTTGCCAAAGGCTCTGGTGATGACGCTGGCTTGGGCTCCACGATGACCTCCTCCTTGTCACGGAGCTGGTCTTGGTCTCGTTGCACCGAAATGGATGCCTTTGCTTGATCCTCTCGCCTGCGCCTGCCCCCTTTGAACCAAAGAGGAAAGGAGGACACCGCGCGGGCTGGCGCCCGCCCGGCGCCCGTGGTCGTCATGGCTTACGTCATGGGCACCTCGTGAGGTACCCCGCCTTGATCTCTCCGCCTCCTCGTGAGCCTGCCTGATGAGGCCGCGCTTGAGGAAGCTCTGTGTCGTCCGCCCCGCGAGGCTTGGCCCCTCGCGAGGGTCTTGGGTCTTGTGTTGATGAAGATGGGCCGTGTTGGGCCTCCTTTGAGCCACGCCGCAGGCCGCAGGCAGGCAAGTCTAGGGACCCCCGTTCCCAGAACGCCGACAATATGTACCTTTTCTTCGCCATCATCGATATGACTTAAGTTTTGGCCAAGCTGGGTTGCCTGGCTCCTGTGCTTATGCCCTACGTTCCCGTTAGTTTGGTTAGGGCATAAAGGGAGCACCTCTGTGATTGTTACTGCCGGGTCATACAGATGTGTACCTCAGACTAGGTGAAGCCGAAAGCTAGCGTTCTTAAGAGAATATTCGGTTGGTGAACTAAATACGTTTCTTACATTCACTCCATTGTGAACCCCCATAAGTTAAATATACTGCCATTTTCAATCACAGCTCAGACATGCACGTTAAACGCATGCACACCCAGGGAAAGGAACCCTTAACAGAACTATTCTCTCTAGAAGAAGTTTCTTACAATCTTAAGGTAATATAACATAACTAGCCGGATACAACTTGTCTGTTCAAGCAACTATGACCCCTACGCCTGGTTTCCATGCATACCCCAGTCCATTCGGCCGCTCTGGTATTCGGAAATACTCCGCACCCTCGGGTCCAGAGGTTGAAGCGAAAAGGTCTGCCATGACAATCGTTTTACAATTCAGCTAGAATTACATCTTCCAAGGAAAGTACACAGTCACTTAGGACTCAAAAATTTCCTGTTCTATACCGTCCAACAGGCTGTCTAATTTACAATCCTGTTGGGAATACTTGGCGGCTACTTCTACTTGGTCATACACCAAACTAGTGGGAACTTCCTTCCCATGTGACCCTAGAGACCCGACCCAGGCCATACGATTCAGATCAAGCTTCGTATACCGTGTCTTCACCATTGCCCAGGCCTCTCGCGCACCCTCCCGGTAGGCCAATATTTTCCATAATCGGATGCGCCGCCGCGCTCCCTTGAATAGCTCTACAAGCTCCTCCATACTTTCTGGAGGGGAGGCGGATGGCCATAAGGCTTTGGCAACACTCCGCATTGCCTGCCGAGCTTGCACGTGCATTTGCGACAGCCCGCTTGCAGCAGATCATCCGACAATCTGGACACCTCCTCTCCAGGACGGCCCCTCAGCATACCTGCAAACATAAATCTATCAGTTCCTTTTTTATCTCTGAACTAGTATAAGGTAAGTTCGGCCACATACTGAATATGACGCCTCGCAGCCTTTTATTCTCGTTCACGGAGTCGTCCAGTTGGGCCCGAACATCTTTCAGTTCTTCGCCCAGCTGGGTGTTTGAGTCCTGGAGTTTGTTTTTCTCCTCTCTGACTCGGGTCAAAACACGCTCGCCTGCAACGTGTAATCTTTTCGCCTCTTTCTCACCCGCTTGAGCGGTTTTCAGTTTCTCCTCCAGTTGATCTAACAATCCTGTTATGAGATAGACAACAACGTTAAAGCACCTCTGTTATATAATTACTATTTCTCGCTGGAGAGTAGTATTACCAGAGGATGCCTTCTTGGACTTTTCCAGTTTGGCGGTAACAGCAATTAGCTGTGTCCGACACTTTTCTAGCTCTTGGGCTAGCAGATCGTTCTTCTCCGTAAGAACCTGGTTATACAATGATCCTTAAATCAGTTGTACCAACTACTTTAAGTCTTTGGGGCTACTGGCATATGGTTATCATACTCGGGCACCTGAAACTTACCTGCACATCTTTTAAATGCTGCTCTGTGGCTCTGCTAAGCCCATCTCGAGCAGCTCGGACTTATGTGTCAGCCGAGCTGAAAGCATTGAACGTCTCTATTGAGAAGCGGGGGTCTCGTAAAATGGCCATCTGGCGCCGATGATCCATGGCGCTCTCCACTTCCGAGTTGGTGACGGACATATCTTCCAAGCCTTCAGCCGAAGGATAGTCCGGCATCACTCCCATAACGGCCCCCATCTTCTTGGCTGGGACTGAATCCCGACTGCTGGGAGTATGACTGGCCAGATCCCCGGACACAGTTCGGCGGACTCTTTTCCTGATATAGGACGAACATAAAAATCACAGTTGGATGCGGCTGCTAAAGAACATACTCGCGAATTCATACCTCTTCGATGAAGGTTCAGCCGTAATGTTGTTGGCCTTCCTTTTCGAAGGCTGGCCTCGTGTAGGGACCGCTCTCTTTGGAGATACCCTTGTGGCAGCGTGGCGCGCCTGACGTCTCCCCTTTTGAGCACATGATGGTGCGGTGGGTGAGGCGGAACGAGAGAACTCTTTCAGATGAGATGTCTCCTGACTACTTACGTGTCAAGCGGGGAGAAGACCGGGGTAATTGGCGATGATGGCCACTTCTGTGCCGTTGTAGCTCGCTTGGTAAAACACCCCGTCCTCAAGCACCACGAATATATTCAGATCTTTTTCGAATCCGGGGTCAAGGTCCCGTTTGTGGCCCTCGGGCTGAGGGGCGGGGCTGTGAATCCCTTTGGAAATTTTTCGCCAGTGCTGTTGTAAATGTACGGGTTAATATTCATTAAAAATAGCTCGGGGAGTGGAACAAGTAGAGTAGAGGAGTCGGGGCTTACCCAGCTAGGAGGACTGTACATGTAAAATCCATCTATGCGATACATGCATATGAATTCCTCTTCCTCCCCGTTGAACAGTTTGGCCAGTATTTTGGCTAGAGTAGCGGGGGTGTCCGGACCCTTTCTACCACAGCGGGAGGCGTCATCCTCTCCGTTGTAGTTCCACATGGGAAGCCCTCTATATTGGAGCGGCTGAACTCCCCGTACTATGGAACTCGCCATTACATCGACTATGGATAGTCTGGACTGAGCGAGCGTCTTAATCTTGCTCATGAGTTGACGAACTTCCGCACTATCTTCCTCTTCGAGGCTCCGAGGGTGCCAGCTGTGGCGTTTCTTCAAAGGAACGCTTGTGAACTCGGGAAGACCCCTCCAAACTGGGTCTGGAAGTGCGATGTCCTCGATATAAAACCATTTGGAAGGCCATTCTTCGGATACCTTCTTTGGTGTACCGAATAAGTATCCGGTCTCGGCGATGCACCATATTTCGGCTCCACCCACTTCAAATATCGATCCCTCGTGGTTATGCAGAATGAGGCAGAATAGCTTCCTCCACAAATCAAAGTGGGCCTCACAACCCAGGAACAGCTCACAAAGAGCGACATAACCCGCGATATGCAGAATGGAGGCGGGAGTAAAGTTGTGCACTTGGAGGCCGTAATACTCCAGAAGCCCTCAGAGGAACGGATGGATTGGAAATCCGACGCCTCTCAGTAGGTAGGGGACGAAACAGACTCGTTCCCCCTCAGATGGATTGGGGAAATTCTCCGCCTGGGCCTCACCATTGAAGGAGGCCAGCCCCGCCCGAACAGGGACCAGATCCGCAGGAGGAAGAAATCCCTATATTTGCAGCTTCTCCAGCTGACCATGGGATACAGAACACCTCTCCCACTCGCCCTTTTCTGGGCCGCAGGGACGGGAGGAGCTGGGAGCACTAGCCATGTTGGAGTGGTTTTTCCTAGCAATCTCCAAGGATTTTTTCGCTTGGTGCCGAATGGATCTGGGATCCAATGTCTTTAATAGACACTCTTTCTCGCATGGCCAGGGTGTTATGTGCAAAAAATACCCTAACCCCTCGCATTCGCTTGACACGTGGAAGCTGAAGTTGTTGATATGCATAAGCCGAGGGGCGCGACATTAAATGGAAGGCCGGACACATCACTTTGAAGTCATCGGAGGAGGAACCCGTCTTGCAATGCCGAAGACAGCCTACGCGTCGAACACCTCGCCATTGAAATCTGGTTCGGGGGCAACTGAGGGAGTCCTGGACTAAGGGGTCCTCAGGCGTCCGACCTGTTAGCCATGGGCCGGATTGATGGGCTATGAAGATGCGAAGATCGAAGACTCTCTCCCGTGTCCGGATAGGACTCTCCTTGGCGTGGAAGGCAAGATTGGCGTTTAACTATGAAGATTCCTTTCTATGTAACCGACGTTATGTAACCCTAGATCTCTCTGGTGTCTATATAAACCAGAGGGCTTAGTCCGGAGGGGATATACTCATTACCATAGTCATACAGGCTAGATTTCTAGGGTTTAGCCATTACGATCTCGAGGTAGATCAACTCTTATAATACTCATATTCATCAAGATCAATCAAGCACTTTTGAGGAGTCGATATGTCTCCAACGTATCTACTTCTCCAAACACTTTTGCCCTTGTTTTGGACTCTAACTTGCATGATTTGAATGGAACTAACCCGAACTGACGCTGTTTCAACAGAATTGCCATGGTGTAAATTTTGTGCAGAAACAAAAATTCTCAGAATGACCTGAAAATCAACGGAGAATTATTTTGGAATATATAAAAAGTACTGGCGAAATAATCAAGGCCAGGGGGCCACACCCTGTCCACGAGGGTGGGTGGCGCACCTGCCCCCTGCCTCGTTGGCCCCCTGGTGCTCCATCGACCTCAACTCCAACTCCATATATTCACGTTCGCGGAGGAAAAAATCAGGGAGAAGGATTCATTGCGTTTTACGATACGGAGCCGCCGCCAAGCCCTAAACTCTCTCGGGAGGGCTGATCGATCTGGAGTTCGATCGGGGCTCCAGAGAGAGGAATCCGTCGCCATCGTCATCATCAACCTTCCTCCATCACCAATTTCGTGATGCTCACCGCCGTGCGTGAGTAATTCCATCATAGGCTTGCTAGACGATGATGGGTTGGATGAGATTTATCATGTAATCAAGTTAGTTTTGTTAGGGTTTGATCCCTAGTATCCACTACGTTCTGAGATTGATGTTGCTATGACTTTGCTATGCTTAATGCTTGTCACTAGGGCCCGAGTGCCATGATTTCAGATCTGAACATATTATGTTTTCATGAATATATGTGAGTTCTTGATCCTATCTTGCAAGTCATTAGTCACCTCCTATGTGTTATGATCCGGCAACCTCGAAGTGACAATAATCGGGACCACTCCCGATGATGACCGTAGTTTGAGGAGTTTATGTATTCACTCTGTGTTAATGCTTTGGTCCAGTACTCTATTAAAAGGAGGCCTTAATATCCCTTAGTTTTCAATATGACCCCGCTGCCACGGGAGGGTAGGACAAAAGATGTCATGCAAGTTCTTTTCCATAAGCACGTATGACTATATTCAGAATACATGCCTACATTACATTGATGAATTGGAGCTAGTTCTGTGTCACCCTATGTTATAACTGTTGCATGAATAATCGCATCTGGCATAATTCTCCATCACCGATCCAATGCCTACGAGATTTTCACATATTGATCTTTGCTTAGTTACTTTTCTGTTGCCACTGTTACTATCACTACAAAACTGCTACTGTTACCTTTGCCACCGTTACCGTTACTTCCATAATATTTTGCTACTAAATACTTTGTTGCAGATATTAAGTTATCCAGGTGTGGTTGAATTGACAACTCAACTGCTAATACAAGAATATTCTTTGGCTCCCCTTGTGTCGAATCAATAAATTTGGGTTGAATACTCTACCCTCAAAAACTGTTGCGATCCCCTATACTTGTGGGTTATCAAGACTATTTTTTGGCGCCGTTGCCGGGGAGCATAGCTCTATTCTTTGAGTCACTTGGGATTTATATCTGCTGGTCACTATGAGGAACTTGAAAGACGAGAAAACCAAAATTTAGCTCTCAACTACGAGGGGAGGTAAGGAACTGCCATCTAGCTCTGCACTTGATTCACCTTCTGTTTTGAGTAAACTTGCGACACCTAAAGCTGCTTATACTATTAACTCTGATATGTCGCATGTTATTGATGATGGCACTTCTACTTTGCATGATACTTATGATGAAACTACTTCTATGCTCGATACTACTGTGCCACTAGGTGAATTTCTTGATGAACAACTTGCTAGGGCTAGAGATAATGAAATTATTGAAACTGATAATATTGATGAAAATGATGACGAAGATTCTCCCCCTAGATATGAATTGCCTGTTGTGCCCGAGGGTTATGTTATGGATGAAGAAACTGCTACAGACTTTCTTGCTTGCAATGATAGAAGTGATCTTAAGAAATTATTAGTTAAGCTGAAAGAAAAATCTCTGAATGCTAGAATGAAATATGAACCTTCTAATGCTACTTCACCTATCTTTGTGATTGATAAGGATTATGATTTCTCTGTCGATCCTGAGATAATTACTTTGGTTGAATCTGATCCTTTTTATGGCTATGAATTTGGAACTGTTGTGGCTCATCTTACTAAATTTAATGATATAGCCACCCTGTTCACTAATGATGAGAAAACTTGCTACTATTATATCCTTCAATTATTTCCGTTCTCATTAAAGGGTGATGCTAAGACTTGGTTTAATTCTCTTGATCCTGGTTGTGTGCGTAGTCCCAAGGATATGATTTATTACTTCTCTGCTAAATATTTCCCTGCTCATAAGAAACAAGCTGCTTTAATGGAAATATATAATTTTGTGCAAATTGAAGAAGAGAGTCTCCCACAAGCTTGGGGGCGGCTTCTGGTCGTGGCTTTGTCACGGCAGATGTCCTCATTAAAGGACTTAGTCGTGGAGCCATTGCGACGGGTTAGCTTAAAGGGATTAAAGCGGACACAGAGACGCAAGGGATTTTATACTAGTTCAGCCCCTTCGATGAAGGTAAAACCTACGTCTAGTTGTGATGGAATTGATGGGGTTTCGAGGATTAGGGAGCAAACAAGCTTCGCCTAAGCCGCGAGTTGTTGTCTGTTGTCCCTTGAACCGCCACCGGGTCGTCCCCTTATATACACGGGTGACGCCCGCCGGTTTACAGAGTCTCAACACCGGCTCATAGACATGCGTGGTTTGGTGTCTACATATTCCTAACTTACAATACAAGTATATACTAATGCCGGTTTACGGCTACAGGCCGTGAACCAACTCTGGGCCTTGAGCCCTCATCTTGCCTTCTTGGGCTTTAACATACTTAACTTCTGGCTAAGTTAACCCGGCCCAGATAAGCCGGTTTACGCCCAGTAGTACTATCCCCAACATTAGGCCCCAGATTGATTTGAACAGGTTCATGTGAATCCTTAACAAAAAATCTTCATCTTCAATATCTTCTTGTACTTTGTTGAACCGCCGTGATGTCATCTTCTCTGGTCATTGTAAACTGGCGTGACATCACCTATTATAAAGAAACTTATCCATGATATCTTCTTGTTTAATAGATCCGCAATGACCGAGGCGACATCTCTGCTTCCGAAATTCGCGGCCCCTTGATTCATGTGCCTGACACATGTCCTTTTGCTTTATAAATAGGACCGAAAGGTCATTTCCTTTTTTCCCCTTCGTGCCCCTCTGCTTCGTCTTCCTCGCGTCACTCAGCTCTAGAGCTCCGCCGTCGCCGTCAACTTCTGCACCAACCTTGGCCGCGGCATCACCCTGAACGCACCAGAGCACCGCGGCGACCTTCCGCGTCCTCCTCGGCTCCGGTAAGTCTTCTGTTCTTTTCAATACATAGGGTTTCCATGTTCTTATGGTGTTCATCGCCTACTCCTTGTTCGTAGGCTAGATTTCTTAGATGAGTCTGTGAATCTTTGCTCTATATATGTGGCAGTAGTTTTTATCCCCCGTTTTTACTTTCATATGTTAGGACCATAGATCTGATCCATAACTTCATTTCATTGATTCCGCCTTGCTCCTTCTAGGCCTTGAATTTTTATCCCTTTTATGAACATGCTTCAGATCCAACGCTGTAGTAGAATCTTGTGAAATCTGTTTCTGCATACTTATCCATCTGCAATCTCAACTGTCTCAATGTTTAGATCAGGCGGTTTAACTTTGTAGAAAAATTACCAAACCGGTATATACCATTAGTCCCCTTGTTGAACCACCGAAATTCCTTAGCTATGCATTGCCGCTTTGTAGAACTCTAGTTTATAAGTAACTGCCTTCGGTTTAATAACATATGCACCAGGGTATATTTTTCCAACATATTCCTGAACCGGCATTACTGCCTTGTAGACTGCACCATGGCCCAACAAGTGTACGAGTGCAACTGGGTTCCCTCTCGCATGACCGAGACTCAGTTGAACAATTTAGTCAAAACTGGCGCTTTGAGCAGCAAAGAGGCTATCCATTGGAGGGTCCCCAGTACAGAATGTCCTCCCACGCCTCAAGAGGGAGAGGTTGTTGTTTTCACGGATCATCTAGGCCGGGGCTTCAATCCTCCCGGTTCAAAATTTTACCGAGATGTCTTAGCCAATTTTCAACTCCGTCCGCAAGATACAGGCCTAAACTCTGTAACCAACATCTGCCATTTTCAAGTGCTCTGTGAGGTGTTCTTCCAAGAGGAGCCCAACACAGAGATTGCTTATTATTCAGAGATTACTTCCATTTAAACCGCTGTACTAAATTTACCGACGGTCCCAACACAGAGTTAGGCAGTATGGCGATTCAAAAAAGGAAAGAGGCTACTTACCCTCACGCCAAACTGCACAACCACCCCAAAGAATGGAATCATACATGGTTCTACTGCAAAGATACCTCTCCTTCTGACGAAAATCCTTTGCCGGGTTACCATCCAAAGCGGCTTAGCAACACACATCCTTTCCCACAAAGGCTGACCGCTAAGGAGAGAAGCAAATATGCTCCACAATTATCCAAACTCAGGGCCTTCATGGCCAATGGGATGACAGGGGTTGATCTTGCCCGCTGCTGGATATCATGGAGTATACTGCCTTTAAGTCAACGCTCCGGTTTGATGTGCGAATACACCGGGAGTGAAAAAGACCCTCTTCGACATATTGAAATCCAGCTCACAGACGATGAAGTCACAGAAGCTGTGAAGAAAATACTGAATGAACCGGAATCTATTTGCACCAAAACCGGCCTGGCTCCGTTCTGTTCCATCAACAAACCGCCAGCTGTAAGATTTATACTTTTTTTCTTTTTATTGATCCTTTCTGCTCACTTTATCAATTTGCTAATATCAACATTTTTCAAACAGGGCGATGATCCGTTTTGGAGCAAGAAAACTCCGCAAGAGAAACCGGAAAAGCCAGAGAAACCGGAGAGACCAACCCGGCCCAAGACCAGAGTTGTGAAAAGGCCAGCTAACAGGAAGAAAACCACTGTGTCTTCTGATCCGGCAGCTGATGATGATGTGGGTAATCCGGACCTTGAGGTAGAGCTTGATTCACTTGGCTTATTTTTCACACGCCTTCTTGATAATGATTATTGCTAGGATGACACCAAAGTCAGTCGCGCTGAAGCTGTAGAGGTAATTGTTCTCTCCTCCGATTTAGACCCTTTGCCTTCACAAAAACTCCATCGGGCAAACCGGAAAGTTAAATTTTCTCATTCTCTTGCTTACTTGGATCCAAACTTTCTTATGAAGACACAACAGCATGAAGCTCGCCGCACAACTCGGCATAGCGGCCAGGTAGTTACCTCCGCCGGTTCAGAAACGTCGTTCAGAGGTCTCTAACTCTCTTGTCCGTACTTGTCCTAAAGCGGGCTGTTTTCGTCAACCTCTTAATCGGTCTGAATCCGATTATCAGGGCACTTCCCATTCATCGTCTGGCGAGTCATCAGCCACCCAGCTGCTGCCACTCAAAACTGTGCTTGGGTGAGTCTTATGATGTTTCTGATGTATTACATTATAACATATGTTGTATTGATCCTTTTTATTTCCTCCAGGGCCAAGCCTAGGCCAAGCAAGAAGGCTCGCTTGGACAAAGCGGCCGAAGATGATACTGTTCCTGAACCGAACAAAACACCAGAAGCAGCTTTTCACGAGGATGTGCCAAACGACCCCCCTCCGCAAGATGATGATTTTGTTGCTGAAGAACCACATGTTGACACATCAGGTCCTGTTGACCAGCCCACAAGCCCAATCCGGATTGATAGAACAACCAGCCCGTCGAAGCAAGCTAATAAACCGGCGGCTCCAATGCAAACCGGTGAAGGCAAAGATGATGATGTTATTATTACTGGCATTGGTCGTACCGAGCCCGGCAATCCTGTTGTTTTATCAAAACACACTGCCAAGGAAGAATTTGCCGCAATTGGTAAGGGCAATCGGAATGTAGACTTGTCAACCTATGCCGCTTTGTCTCCCTAGGATCTCCATTCCGGCTATTTGAACCGGTTATACACCAACCGTGACTATGAAGCCGGTCTGGTTAATATGATGAAGGACAAATACAAGGTAATTTCCATATACTCCTCTGCTTGTAATCTGCCAGCCCCAATAGCCCCCAAGTGACGGTTTAAGATATCAACTTAAACCGGGACTTTTTCAATGTGAATTTTAACATATCTGAATTTTGCTGATGTAGCCCCCAAGGGCCGGTTCAACTTAACATAGTTAAACCGGGACTTTTAGGAAAAAAGTATGAATACTTATTGAGCAAATAGCCATTAGCCCCCAAGTGCCAAGTTGAATACTTGTATTGAGCTTGGGACTTCATAAAAATTGTAGGATGAAGATCAAATAGGCATTATCCCCCAAGTACCGAGGGCATAACTTGTTATGTGGTTGGTACTTTACTTCTATATCGTCATCTGAATCATATTACTGTCTGGATGTAGGCCGAGACAAGCAAAAGAGAAAACCAAATCGCCGATCTGCAAGAAAATCTGAAGTCCCAACAAGATGAAACCTCCAAAGCCAAAGAGGAATTAACCAGTGCTTTAAGCACCATGGAACAACTGAAGGAGGGCTTCAAGAAGGAGCAGGCGGATTGGGCCGCTGAGAAGTCCGTTTTAACAAAGCGAGCAGAAAATGCCGAGGCTGCCCCGAAACTGGTAGTGGATGAACTGACTAGCATAAAGCGGCAAGTGCATGCCATGACCGCTGCTATCTTCGGTAAGCCGGTTTGACTTTTGGAGCGACTCGGACTTCTTATGTAGCTTCTAGTTTGTTATTCCTTTGTAATATTTCAGGGACACGCATTGGTCACTTGGGGTCGGACGTGCGGAAGATATTGAAAGCTGCCTATACATTGATCGAGCAATTGTATACTGGTGCGCAGCGGATCATCTCTACTGCATCCCATAACAACCCAGCGCCCACCTTGATCCAAGACACCCTTAAAAGGTTGTCCATGCTTCCTGCCCGGATTGAAGAGCTGAAAACATCTGCTGCTCGGACTGGTGCTATAAGTGCTTTGATCCAGGCAAAAGCGTGGGTGCCAGGCTTCGACCCTGTTGAAGCGGCTCAGGGTTATCCCAGCTTGAAGGAAGACAGATCACAATTTGGCGAAGAGGATCTGCGAGCCATAAACCAGGAGGTGCGCCCTCTTGCTTGTCAATTGGTTGAAGAGGCAGACTTGTCTCACTATCAAGCCCAATATAATGATCAAAACAAACGAGTGGACGCACCAATTCCTGAAGCGGAGAACCTTATCCCTCCCATTCGTAAGCACACTTACGCTCCTGATATTGAACCGTCGTTGCTGATCCATGAGGAGGCTGTCTTTCAAGCATTAATGGGCATCGACTGGACAACTGTTGATTTCCAGCCGCTGGGTAGAGAAGCAGAGATTGAAGCGGCACGAGATGACCCGCAACCATCAGGCCAGGCCGGCGACCAAGCTTGAACCGGAATCCGGTTTAAATTGCTGCTCCTTTACGTTTAGGCAGAAAAACAATGATCTTATTTGGGCACCGTGTTGCCTTGTAATAGGCTAGCCAATATTCTTGATTTTGATATGCCTTCGTGCATAATTACTGCAACTTGTTTCCTTTGGGTGATAAAATTTCCAAAGTACTTTTTCTGCCATCGTCGGGCATGAAGTTGGCTTGGCCAATCTTAAAGCGGAGGTTTATAACCCATCCTATTAGAGGAGAAAACTGCTCCTCTATATATAACGCCGGTTTATCATATAAACCATGCCGGGTTATGATAAACACCGTGTTACCCCATAATAGGATGTTAACAAAAAATCAAACCGGGCAAATAGTCTCCAGATTAAATATGGACCGTATTCTATCGATTGACAATTGAACCGGTTTAAGAATTGTCGGTTTAAAAACACAACGAAAATAAATATTTATCAAAGAAAATTTTAAGCAAATGCAATGATAAAACCATTTGCAAAAAGCGGCTATTGAGCCAATCAAGTGGCATGACCATGGTTGGACAAGACCAAGCTCCCGATAGGTGTAGCTATGGTTCAAGTCAGCCAGGTCCCCAAATGATGCAGTGGCATTATACCGATCAAGAGGTGTAGCGATGGTTCGGGTTCGACCAAGCCCCCCAAGTGATTCTGTGGCCTTAGGCCGACCAAGAGGCGTGACTGGTTCAGATGTGACCAAGTCCCCAAGTGATCTCATGGCTTTCGCCTATCAAAAGGTGTTGCATTGGTTCAGATACGACCAAGCACCCAAGTGATATCACACGAAGCTTTGAAAAGCTAACTCAAGGGGTAAACCGGAGGCCGCTTTACGACAGATAAAACTCCGTGTAACCACACATGAGGTAAAAAGAACAGAGACCCCGCTTTAGCTGAGGCTCCGGTTTATTATATTGATACTAATATATACATTGTCATAGTATGTACATAAGTAGAGCCAATGGCTCAGGTGTAGTAAGGCCGAAGATGAGCTATGTTCCATGGCCTGTTGGTCTCTTCCTCTGATGTACGTGAGTCTTTATGCTCTCGAATATCGATCAGATAGTATGACCCGTTGTGCATACTCTTGCTGACCACGAAAGGTCCCTCCCAAGGCGGGGATAACTTGTGCATATTAGTATGGTCTTGGATGAGCTGAAGTACCAAATCTCCTTCTTGAAAGGTCCTAGTTCTGACTCGGCGACTGTGATAACGACGAAGATCCTGTTCGTAAATCGTCGAGCGGGCAGCTGCTATGTCACGCTCTTCGTCTAACAAGTCCAAAGCATCTTGTCGTGCTGCCTCATTGTCTGCTTCAACATAAGCCATTACACGAGGTGAATCATGCCGGATATCACTGGGGAGAACCGCCTCCGCTCTGTAGACCATGAAGAACGGTGTGTATCCTGTTGATCTGTTGGGTGTGGTGTTAATGCTCCATAATACAGATGGTAATTCCTCAACCCAACAACCCGGTGTTCGTTGCAAAGGAACCATAAGCCGGGGCTTGATGCCTCGCAAGATCTCTTGATTAGCCCTCTCTGCTTGACCATTAGACTGGGGGTGAGCCACTGATGAAACATCCAGCCGGATGTGCTCACGTTGACAGAACTCCTTCATAGCACCCTTGGATAAGTTGGTACCATTATCAGTGATGATGCTGTGTGGAAAGCCAAACCGGAAAATCACCTTTTTGACGTATTGAACCGCCGTGGCCGCATCACACTTGCTAACGGGCTCTGCCTCTATCCACTTTGTAAACTTGTCGACCGCCACCAAAAGGTGAGTCTTCTTGTCCTTGGACCTTTTAAAAGGCCCAACCATATCCAGCCCCCAAGTCGCAAACAACCAAGTGATTGGAATCATCCTTAATTCTTGAGCCGGCACATGAGCACATCTTGAGAACTTTTGGCAACCGTCACATCATCTGACCAGATCTTCCGCATCAGCATGAGCAGTCAACCAATAGAAGCCGTGGCGAAACGCTTTAGCCACTAAAGATTTTGAACCGTCGTGAGACCATAATCTCCTTCGTGGATCTCACGTAAGATTTCACAGCCTTCTTCGGGGGACACACAGTGTTGAAACGCCCCTGATACACTACATCGACGCAACTCGCCATTGACAATAGTCATGGACTTGGATTGCCGGATTATCTGCCGGGCCAGAATCTCATCTTCTGGTAACTCGCCCCGGTTCAAGTACGCAAGATAAGGAATCGTCCAATCCGGAATAACATGAAGCGCTGCCACCAATTGAGCCTTCGGATCAGGAATAGCCATATCTTCTTCGCCAGGGAGCTTCACCGACGGGTTATGCAACACATCCAAGAAGACATTAGGCGGGACCGGTTTGCGTTGAGAGGCCAACCGGCTTAAAGCGTTTGCCGCTTCATTCTTCCGGCGGTCCACATGGTCCACATGATAACCTTTGAAGTGACCTGCAACAACATCCACCTCACGACGATATGCTGCCATGAGTGGGTCCTTGGAATCCCAAGTGCCAGACACCTGCTGAGCCACCAGGTCCGAGTCACCGAAGCACTTAACCCGGCTTAGATTCATCTCCTTAGCCATCCGGAGACTATGGAGCAAGGCTCCATACTCAGCTGCATTGTTAGTACAGGGGAACATTAAACGGAGAACATAACAAAACTTATCACCTCGTGGGGAAGTTAATATGACTCCAGCCCCCGAGCCCTCCAATTGCCTAGACCCATCAAAATGAATAGTCCAATATGTGTGATCCGGCTTCTCTTCAGGTGCTTGCAGTTCTGTCCAATCATTGATGAAATCAACAAGTGCTTGAGACTTGACCGCTGTCCGAGGCACGTATTTCAATCCGTGCGGCCCGAGCTCTATAGCCCACTTAGCAATCCGGCCAGTTGCTTCCTGGTTCTAGACTATATCTCCCAAGGGAGCAGAACTGACCACTGTGATGGGATGTCCCTGGAAGTACTGCTTAAGCTTCCGGCTTGCCATAAAAACTCCATATACCAGCTTCTGCCAATGCGGATACCTTTGCTTGGACTCAATGAGCACCTCACTTATATAGTAAACCGGACGCTGAACCGGATGCTCCTTGCCTTCCTCCTTTCGCTCCACTACAATGGCCACACTGACTACACGAGCATTAGCGGCAACATATAGCAGCAACGGCTCCTTGTCGATTGGAGCGGCGAGTACAGGCGGATTGGCCAACTGCCGCTTTAAATCCTCCAATGCTCTATCAGCAGCATAACTCCAAATGAATTGATCCGTCTTCTTTAGCATCTGATATAAAGGGACGGCCTTCTCACCAAGGCGGCTGATAAACCGGCTCAACATGGCAATCCGGCCTGGCAGGCGTTGAACATCATTGATGCACTTCGGTTTACCCAGGGAGGTGATCGCTGTAATTTTCTCCGGATTAGCCTCGATTCCCCTATTGGACACCAGAAAACCCAATAACTTGCCAGCCGATACACCAAAGACACACTTGGCCGGGTTGAGCGTCATCTTGTACGTCCTCAGGTTATGAAAGGTTTCCTTCAAATCGTCAACCAGAGTCTCCTTCTCCCTTGACTTTACCACAATATCATCCACATAAGCATGCACATTACGGCCAATCTGTTTATGAAGGCAATTCTGTACACGCCGTTGATAAGTTGCCTGGGCACTCTTGAGCCCAAAGGGCATAGATACATAGCAGAAGGCTCCAAAGGGAGTTATGAACGCTGTCTTCTCCTGGTCCTTAACTGCCATCTTGATCTGATGATAACCAGAATATGCATCCAGAAAACTCAAACGCTCACAACCCGCCGTAGCATCAATAATCTGATCAATACGTGGGAGGGCAAAAGGATCTGCTGGACAAGTTTTGTTAAGATCTGTGTAGTCCACACACATGCGCCAGGTGCCGTTTTTCCTAAGGACCAACACCGGATTAGCCAACCATTCAGGGTGGAAGACTTCCATGATAAAGCCAGCTGCTAAGAGCCTGGTCACCTCTTCTCCAATAGCTTTGCGTCTTTCCTCATTGAACTGGCGTAGGAACTGTTTCAACGGTTTGTACTTAGGATCCACATTAAGAGTGTGCTCAGCGAGTTGCCTCGGTACACCTGGCATGTCAGAAGGCTTCCATGCAAAAATGTCCCGATTCTCATGGATGAACTCGATGAGCACGCTTTCCTATTTCGGATCCAAGTTGGCACTGATACTGAATTGCTTGGACGAATCGCCAGGTATGAAGTCAACAAGCTTAGTCTCGGCCGCCGATTTGAACTTTAGGGCCGGATCATGCTCCGTGGTTGGCTTCTTCAATGGAGTCATGTCCGCCGGATCAACATTGTCCTTGTAATACTTCAGCTCTTCCGTGGCACAAACTGACTCTGCATAAGCCACATCACCTTCTTCACACTCCAAAGCAATTTTTCGGCTTCCGTGAACCGTTATTGTTCTTTGTGACCCGGCATCTTGAGCTGCAAATACACATAACATGGCCGTGCCATAAACTTGGCGTAAGCCGGCCGCCCAAACAGGACGTGATATGGACTCTGGATTTTTACCACCTCAAAGGTCAGTGTCTCCGACCTGGAATCATGATCATCTCCAAAGGCCACTTCCAAAACTATCTTGCCAACAGGATATGCTGACTTACCAGGCACCACACCATGGAACACCGTATTGGACGGTTTAAGATTTTTATCTGTTAATCCCATACGACGGAAGGTCTCGTAATATAAGATATTAATGCTGCTTCCTCCATCCATGAGCACTTTGGTGAACTTATAACCTCCCACCTGAGGTGCCACCACCAACGCTAACTGACCCGAATTATCAACCCGGGGAGGGTGATCCTCTCTGCTCCATATGATTGGCTGTTCGGACCAGCGTAGATAACGGGGCACGGCCGGTTCAACAGAATTTACTGCTCGCTTATGAAGCTTCTGATCTCGCTTGTCCAAGCTAGTAGTGAAGACATGATATTGCCCACTATTCAACTGCTTCGGGTGACTCTGATAACCCGACTGCTGCTGCTGCTGATTGTAACCACCTTGATTATTCTGATTACCTCGATTATTATGTGCGCCACTGTCGCCATCGGAACAACCCCCAATCCGGCTATCTTGTAGCTGACATAAAGATTCGGTTTCTTCGGTTGATGACTCATCGCCGGAATAAACGACGGTCTCGCCACCAGATTACGATCCATCCTGATAGCTTCCTCTCTCCGCCGCCGCCCGCCTGCTGCGCCGCCACCGCGCCGCCCTCGCCCCGACGCCGTCGCCTGCTGTGCCTCCGCCCGCGCGCCGCCCAACGCCGCCGCCTTGTGCGCCGCCTCGCCCACCGCGTCGCCTGCGCTGCTCCGCCCGCCGCCTCTCCCATCGCCGGCCCCGGCCTTCTCCCCCAACTCCGGCGAAGTTTCCGGCCGCGCATCGCAATCCGTGCCAGATCTGGACCCCGAGGTTGACCCCGAAATTTTGCCTAAGTCCCGTAATATTTTGCATAATGTTGCCATGTTCAACGCATCATATATCTGCATACGAGGCTCCGTTTTGGGCGTATAATAGGTGAAATTGTTCGCCTCGATGAGTACATCATTTCATCTCATTGCATCATGTTCATTTGTGCTCATCTTGAAGCCGGAAATGCTGTTAGAAGAGGGCTATGTGATGTTAGTTTCTGATTCTTATCAGAACATGCACTTTTGTCATTTTTGCCATGATTGATGTGTGCACCCTATGAAGTTGAGTCCTACATGTGTTTGTAATATGCCATGCCATCTTTCCATAGATTTATGCCATGTTTTTTTGTGATCTTTGTGGTGACTAGCACAAGCATGCAAACTAGGTTACATAATGTTGCTGATTTCAGAGACTTAGTCTTTTCACTAAGTCCTTGCCTGCTGTTATTTTTATGCCACGTGTTCATGTTGTTTCAGAGAGATCTATGCCTCTTTTGAGCATGATCAGTAAGAGTGTTTTGAACATATGGATTTTCTCAATCCATCCATGCCTTCGTTTGTAATTATGGAGTGCTTTAGCTTGAGTCAATCGAGCTCTACTTTTGCTATAAAATGTTACTGGCAGATTGTTTACATGTTATTCGATTTTGCCAAGCTTGTTGTAGTTGATCTTTGAATGTATGATGTTGTTCTTACCATGTATAGCTTCTATGTCATGTCTTCTTGATACATGTACGCTTAGTTTATCATGCAATGCTCTGTAGTGAGTGCATCGAGCTCACGAACATGCCTACTTGTTATCTGTTTTAGACATGTCCAGTTTTCTGCTAAGTCTGAAATCTGTAACGAAACTTGCTTAATTGATATGGGTGTTATTATATTTTCTGATCCCTTTTGGCTTATGGTCAGTAAAGGACTTTTGTTCTATGCTTCGAGTAGATTCATGCCATGCCATACTTTGCTATGTCCTATTCCTGTAGCATGTTATTTCATTGCTCTAAACATGTCTTCCTGATGTTAATTTCTGGCATGTTGTTATTTTCACCAAGTCTGTGAACCTGTTAGCTTTTGCACTTTTGCCATGCTTTTTTGAACCTGTTATGGTGTGATTTTTCCGATGCTCAGTGTTCCTCTTTTGTCAAACATCTTGAGTAGTTCACTTTCATATGCTTTGTTGATATGTTTGGGTGCAGTAGCTTAATTTCTTATTGCTTGCTATGTAGCATCATGCTGTTAATGGCAGAATCTTGTCATTCTTGTTTTGCTTGTCTTTTGCAAACCGTTCATCCGATTCCGGTGATCTTTATATCGATTTCAACCGAAATCACCTCACCTTTCCAGTGGAATACTTGGTTTGCCAAGATTATGCCTTGTTCATCTTTTCCTTCTGGAGCACGCATATGCATTGCATACCACATCTCGCATATCATGCCATGTTTTGCATCATGTTGCTTGCGCATTGCATCGTGATTGATGTTTGTCCCCTTTGCTTGTGTTCTTGCCTTGGGTAGAGTCGGGAAACGAGTACGTGAACGAGGAACCTGTTTAGAACACTTACGAGGATCAAGCTCTCGACAACCCTGAGAACCTTGCAGGCAAGATGACCATACCCTCGAAATCACTTCTATCTTTGCTTGCTAGTTGCTCGCTTTTTTGCTATGCCTATGCTGTGATACCTACCACTTCCTTATCATGCCTCCCATATTGTTAAACCAAGCCTCTAACCCACCTTGTCCTAGCAAACCGTTGTTTGGCTATGTTACCGCTTTGCTCAGCCCCTCTTATAGCGTTGTTAGTTGCAGGTGAAGATGAAGTTTGTTCCTTGTTGGAACATGGAGATGTTGTTCCTTGTTGGAACATGTTTACTTGTTGGGATATCACAATATATCTTGTTTAATTAATGCATCTATATACTTGGTAAAGGGTGGAAGGCTCGGCCTTATGCCTGGTGTTTTGTTCCACTCTTGCCGCCCTAGTTTCCGTCATATCGGTGTTATGTTCCCGGATTTTGCGTCCCTAACGCGGTCGGGTGATTTATGGGACCCCCTTGACAGTTCGCTTTGAATAAGACTTTTCCAGCAAGGCCCAACCTTGGTTTTACCATTTGCCTACCACCTATCCTTTTTCCCTTGGGAGTCGCGCATCCCGAGGGTCATCTTTATTTTAAACCCCCGGGCGAATGCTTGTATAAGTGTTGGTACAAACTAGAGCACCGTGCGGGACCGTCCCTTGGCAACTTGGGTTATGTTGGTACCTGTACGCTTAGCTTATCCGGTGTTGCCCTGAGAACGAGATATGTGCAGCTCCTATCGGGATGTCGGCGCATCGGGCGGCTTTGCTGGACTTGTTTTATTGCTGTCGAAATGTCTTGTAGCCGGGATTCCGAGACTGATCGGGTCTTCCCGGGGAGAAGGAATATCCTTCGTTGATCGCGAGAGCTTATCATGGGCTAAGTTGGGACACCCCTGCAGGGTTTGAACTTTCGAAAGCCGTGCCTGCGGTTATGTGGCAGATGGGAATTTGTTAATGTCCGGTTGTAGAAAACCCGAAGTTGATCTTAATTAAAATACATCAACCGCGTGTGTAACCGTGATGGTCTCTTCTTGGCGGAGTCCGGGAAGTGAACACGGTTGTTGGAGTTATGCTTGACGTAAGTAGTTTCAGGATCACTTCTTGATCATAGTTGTTCGACCGTGCTTTGCCTTTCTCTTCTCGCTCTCATTTGCGTATGTTAGCCACCATATATGCCAGTCGCTTGCTGCAGCTCCACCTCATACCTTTTACCCTACCTATAAGCTTAAATAGTCTTGATCTCGCGGGTGTGAGATTGCTGAGTCCCCGTGACTCACAGATACTTCCAAAACCAGTTTGCAGGTGCTGATGAAACTGTGCAGGTGACGCGCCCGAGCTCAAGGAGGAGTTCGATGAAGATCCTATCCTTTATGTTGTTTCGTTCTAGTCGATCAGTAGTGGAGCCCAGTTGGGGTTGATCGGGGACCTTTGTCGCTTTTGGGGCTTCTTCTTTTATTTTGGCTCCGTAGTCGGGCCCTGATTGTACTTGGTTGATGTAATGTTTTTACTCATGTATTGTGTGAAGTGGCGATTGTAAGCCAACTATGTAACTCTTTCCCTTATGTATTACATGGGTTGTGTGAAGATTACCTCACTTGCGACATTGCTTTCAATGCGGTTATGCCTCTAAGTCGTGCTTCGACACGTGGGAGATATAGCCGCATCGAGGGCGTTACAATCACCTACTCAGGATAAGCTTTACTATGCAGTACAGCTCTGTTTCCAGCAAGGAGAAAAGGACTCCAACAACATAGCAGAATATGAGGGACTGATAGCCGGGTTGAAGGCCGCAGCGGCCCTGGGAGTGAAGCGCCTCACCGTGAAAGGCGACTCGCAGCTCCTAGTCAATTTCTCCAATAAGGTGTACGAGCCGAAGGACGAGCATATGGAGGCCTACCTGGCGGAGGTTCGCAGGATTGAAAAGCAGTTCTGGGGGCTGGAGCTGAAGCACGTGCCCCGCGGCACCAACCAGGAAGCTGACGACATAGCCGGACGGGCGTCCAGGCGGCTGCCGCTGGAGCCCGGCGTCTTCGAAGAGCGGCTCTTCAAACCCTCAGCACAGCCAACGCTATGAAGCACGGCTCAGCCTCGAGAGGAGCTCCCCCAGCTGCCAGCCTCAGGAGCCCCGGCCTGCGGACCGCCCTCAGGGGCACGCTTTCTCCTGACGATGGAACCTCAGGAAGGATGCTGGATCACAGAGCTCCGGAATTACCTGACACATGGGGCCCTGCCAGAGAAGGAGGGGGAAGCAGAACACGTGGCGCGGCAGGCCACGGCATACTGCATCAGGGAAGGAGAACTTTACCGGAAGCGACCCAACGACGTATCTCTGCGCTGCATCTCCAGGGAGCAAGGAAAGGAACTACTGGGGGACATACACGGCGGAGACAGCGGGCACCACACATCGTCACGGACCCTTGTCGGGAAAGCGTTCCGCAGTGGGTTCTATTGGCCCACTGCGCTCAGCGACGCGATGGAATTGGTAAAGTCTTTTGAGGCCTGCCAGTTCCATTCCAAGCAGATCCATCAACCAGCGGGGGGCCTGCAGACTATACCCCTCTCGTGGCCATTCGCAGTTTGGGGGTTGGATATTCTGGGCCCGTTCCCTCGGGCGCCAGGGGGCTACCGTTACCTCTACGTCGCCATCGACAAGTTCACCAAGTGGGCAGAGGTGGAGGCTGTCCGTACCATCCCCGCGGGCTCCGCGGTCAAGTTCATCAGGGGTATCGTGAGCCGGTTCGGGGTGTCGAACCGCATCATCACAGACAACGGTTCGCAGTTCACCAGTAATCTCTTCAATACATATTGTGCTAACCTTGGAACGCAGATATGCTACGCTTCGGTGGCACACCCGCGAAGCAATGGGCAAGCCGAACGAGCCAACGTTGAGGTCCTGAGAGGCCTCAAGACCAGAACGTTCAAGAAGAAGCTGGATGCCTGCGGCAGGGGTTGGTACGACGAGCTCCAATCCGTGCTGTGGTCCATCCGCACAATCGCGACCAAACCAATCGGGGAAACCCCGTTCTCCCTGGTCTACGGAGCCGAAGCAGTCCTTCCTCACGAGGTCAGGCGTCGCTCCGCGCGGGTCCTGGCGTTCGACGAGGCGCAACATGACGCCATGCGGGGGATGGACCTCGTGCTGGGGGAGGAACGCCGCCGGGAAGCCGCGCTGCGAGCGGCAAGATACCAACAGGCGCTACGACGATATCACTGCCGCAACATCCGCCCCAGGACCCTCAAGGTAGGAGACCTCGTACTCAGGCGGGTCCTCTCCAGGGAGGGGCTGCACAATCTCTCTCCCATGTGGGAGGGCCCGTTCAAGGTTGTTCATGTTTCCAGGCCCGGCTCCGTGCGCTTGGAAACTCAAGAGGGGGAGCCGATCCAGAACGCGTGGAACATCCAGCACCTCCGGAGGTTCTACCCCTAAAAGGCCCTGAGCCTGTGAAGAAGGCGAACGCCTGTGAAGATAGTCTCTTTTTGGAAAAGGCCCTGAGCCTGTGAAGAAGGCGAACGCCTGTGAAGATCGTCTCTTTTTGGAAAAGGCCCTGAGCCTGTGAAGAAGGCGAACGCCTGTGAAGATCGTCTCTTCTTGGAAAAGGCCCTGAGCCTGTGAAGAAGGCAAACGCCTGTGAAGATCGTCTCTTTTTTGGAAAAGGCCTTGAGCCTGTGAAGAAGGCGAACGCCTGTGAAGATCGTCTCATTTTTTGTGGAAAAGGCCCTGAGCCTGTGAAGAAGGCGAACGCCTGTGAAGATCGTCTCTTTTTGGAAAAGTCCCTGAGCCTGTGAAGAAGGCGAACGCCTGTGAAGATCGTCTCTTCTTGGAAAAGGCCCTGAGCCTGTGAAGAAGGCGAACGCCTGTGAAGATCGTCTCTTTTTTGGAAAAGGCCCTGAGTCTGTGAAGAAGGCGAACGCCTGTGAAGGTCGTCTCTTTTTTTTGGAAAAGGCCCTGAGCCTGTGAAGATGGCGAACGCCTGTGAAGATCGTCTCTTTTTGGAAAAGGCTCAGAGCCTGTGAAGAAGGCGAATGCCTGTGAAGCTTATTACCTCTAAGGAGAAAGGCCCGGAGCCTGTCAAGAAGGCCAATGCCTGTGAAGCTCGCCGCCCCGTGACACTCTCACGTAATAATGAGTGGGGTTGTACATGCCCCGGAGTCTCAAGAGCGCCGGCCTCAGGCCCTGGGGCTCCCTCCCACGCCCAGTGGCAGCACTTAGCTCCGCGTTGGTGAGAAGACATCGAAGACTAGACTAGGTGCCGGACGCGGCCTTTTCATTTGCTTTCCGCATTTGACGTGTTTTACTTGCATCTGAAGTCTTATCGAAACTATCGCCGTTGTTGATTTGTGGTTTGTCGATTTTCGCTCCTCGTTTTGATTTTGTCTCATGAAAGGCCTCGCGAGGGATGGGACTCGAACGCCCTCGCGAGCGTTTCTGCTCTAGCCGCATAAAGGTTTCACGGCCGGGGCTCTCTACAGGAGCACCCCTCTGGTCCGTGCCCCTCAGGCACCGCGACATGCACACAGGGCCTGGGTCGGTCGCCCCCCGGCTGGGGCCGCAAACGACCTACGCGAGGGCAAATAGTCGAGAAGCGCAACAACAAAATCAAGGTAATGGCTACAACGGCAATGATTCCCAACACGGCCCCACGGGGCTCCATGCAGCTATCTCATCTTACACAAGGAGCAAAAGGAAAAGGAAAGGGCGAGCCCGGCGCGGCCCGCCTCACATCGGCCTGCAGGGGCAACACCGGATGCCTCCGGAGCTCAGGCGGACTCCCTCTTGCACTTCACCGGGGCGCGGCGACGGGCGGATGAACAACCACCCCCCAAGCAAGCGCGGCGGCGAGGGGGCTGGCTGCGGCCACCGCTGGAGGAGCCGCCCGAAGAAGAGTTGGTGGAGCTTGGGGAGCATCGGGCGCCGCCATCAGAGTGAGAGTTGTCTCCTCCATCGTCGTTGGAGCAAGGCCCCTGGCCACGGTCGTCGTCCTCGGGGCAGCATCTTGCGCGGCGACCATCTTCCCAAAACACCCTCACATAGAGGGTGCCGTCGCCGTCGAACTTGAAGTGCAGGGTGCACCGCTGGCCCAGGCCGCGCGCGCGGGCAAACGTTTGCCAGCCGCGGGTCAGGGCCCCATTCCCAGAAGGGGAAACCTCGAGCGAAACCCAGGAGGCCCTACTGCAGCAACCATCAGCCTGAAGCCAGAAGCCGCACCGGGCGCTAGCCGGCAGCTCGCTGATGAAGAAGCGAGGGAGCTGGAGCGAGGTGTTGGTCGGGTCCGCCGACCACACGACCAACTCCGGCAGCACCTCCTCCGAGCGAAAGCGCGGCCTGGGGGGCCGCGCAGCCACAGCCTGCCTCCCCTTGGCGGCCGAGCGCTCACCACCACGCGGAGAACCACCCCTGTGCCCACGGGGAGCCACAGCGGGGACCGCAGGATGCTTGCGGGGACGACCCCGGCCGCGCTTGGCCGGAGGGGAGTCGGGCCCCGCCCGACTAGCCTTCCCCTTCTCCGTGGCTGAGAACCTCTTCGGAGCCATGCGAGCGGAGGCGGCGAAGGAGAGGAAGAAGAAGACAAGCGGGAAGGGGTGGACTGGCAGAGCTTGTGGGGCCTCGCACTTATAGCCGGAAGAGGCCAACCGTCGAGCGCCACGATCGTAGGTAATAATGACCCGTTTCTACGCATGCAGGCACTAGTCAAGTCACGCAGTTGCCAAGGCGTCGTGGGGAAGCGGAGACGCCCACGTCCTGTCAAACCGCCACGCGGCACCCAAGGGCGCAGGCTGTTAGGGCCCGCGGCGCTTCCCCTTGCCCTTTCGCCTCTCAGCACGGCCAAGTCCGTGCGCGCCTTGGGCCCGGGGGCTACTGTCGGCGTTCTGGGAACGGGTGTCCCCAGACTTGCCTGCCTGCGGCGTGCGGCGTGGCTCAAATGGGGGCCCAGCATGGCCCATCTTCATCAACACAAGGCTCAAGACCCTCGCGAGGGGCCAAGCCTCGCGAGGCGGACGACATGACGCTTCCTCAAGCACGGCCTCCTTAGGCTGGCTCGCGAGGAGGCGGAGAGATCAAGGCGGGTACCTCACGAGGTGCCCATGACGCAAGCCACGACGACCAAGGGTGCCACGCAGGCGCCAGCCCGCGCAGTGTCTCCCTTTCCTCTTTGGTGCAAAGGGGGCAAGCGCAGGCGAGAGGATCAAGCAAAGGCACCCATTTCGGTGCAACGAGACCAAGACCAGTCCAACGGTGGGAAGGAGGTCACCATGGAGCCCAGGACGGCGTCACCACAGGGCCTTTGGCAGGCGAAGACCAACTTTAGTCAGGATAAGTGTACCAGATGTTCCCCTTCAAATTGGCCAATTGTTGGCGCCCTTCCCGCTCAATATTTGGGAAGAGGCCCAGGGCCTTTGCCTATAAATAGGACTAGCCACCCCCAGGGTAGGGCACCTGATTCAGTATCTAGAGGCATCTGATCGAGTACCAAGAAACCAGTAGAGGCAGCCAGAAAAGAGGCATCTAGAGAGAGAGAAGGGCGATTGGACTCCTCCAACAGTTCATCCCCCAGCCAAGAACTGCCCCTCGCGAGGCTGTTCTTCCTTGTACTGTTCTTCCTCATCAGCCCAAGAGGCAATCCACCCACCACAAACTAGAGTAGGGTATTACACCACAATGGTGGCCCGAACTAGTATAAACCCTGCGTCTCTTGTGTTGTTCTTGGAGTAGTTAGATCCTTACGAGACGGAGAGGTAGAGGGCACGATCTCCGCGTGCACCCCAGAGTTCGAACCTTAAGGGTCTGCCGGAACCCGAGATCCGACAGGTGCACAGCACACGTGCTTGCTCGCACCGATGTTGGCCGCTTCGCTCGCCACTATGTTGTAGCCCTCGCTTCCCGCACGCACCACCGAGCAGCCATCGCTGCTGGGATCTGATGGCCGACACGCGAGACACCGGAGGCGGACTGCCCCGGCCACAGGAGTGCAGAGGTGAGGTCTGGTGGCGGCGCCTCCATCTTCCTCCTCCTGCAACCTCATCCCCAAGCGTTGCTCCTTATCATATTCTCCATCAATTCACGTCACCACCAGCGCTGCTCTCCACTTCTCTATCCAGTGCGTCCACTATCGGCTTGGCGCGCGTCGGCCCTACCCCAAGTTTTCTCCTCCTATCGACGCCTGGCCGTGCTCCACCCCAACAGCTGCCCGTGCTTTGTCGACGATGCACTCCACTCCTGGAGTGCGCGGCCGCGGTGGCTGGCTACAGCCACTTCCCGGCTGCCAAAGGCGAGGCGGAGCTTCGACGCGTGTGGTTGCCGCTGCGGCTGGGGCAGCGGTGGCCTGCTCCTCGGTGCGCAGGGGCCTGGGGTGGAGTCCCCATGCCTTGGTGGTGGAGGCCCTGCCTGTGAGTAGCTGGTGACTACGGGGGGCAGCGGTGCCGGTGTGCAGTGGCGGCTCAGTTGCTCGCCGGATTTGGCGGCTGGCCAGCATGCGCATGAGCTGGGGGCAGCGGTGCTGGTGTGCAGTGGTGGCTCGGTTGCTCGCCATATCTGGCAGCTGGCCAGCATGCGCAGGAGCTGGCTGGGCCTGCGGCGGAGGCGCGGGAGACGACCTGGTGGTGCTACTCATCTGCCGGCGGCCCAAGGATTCTGGGCGGCTCTCGGGTGAAGGCCCCCAGTTTTCTCATCCGTTTGCTCTTCTATGTACCTTCACCTTATCTTCAGACTCCCCTTCTTCCTTCATCTCTCTTCTCTTTCCCGTGCTTCTTTTCTCTAAGAGTTCTCTGTCTTCTGTTTTTCTGTAGAGAGATGGCTGTCGGTGTCAAAATCGGCGGATCTCCGGTAGGGGGTCCCGAACTGTGTGTCTAGGCGGATGGTAACAGGACACGGGGGACACGGTGTTTTTACCCAGGTTCCGGCTCTCTCGATGGAGGTAAAACCCTACTCCTGCTTGATTGATCTTGACGATATGAGTATTACAAGAGTTGATCTACCACGAGATCGAAGAGGCTAAACCCTAGAAGCTAGCCTATGGTATGATTGTTCTTATTGGTCCTACGGACTAAACCCTCCGGTTTATATAGACACCGGAGGGGGCTAGGGTTACACAGAGTCGGTTACAAGGAAGGGGATCTACATATCTGTATTGCCAAGCTTGCCTTCCATGCCATGGAAACTCCCATCCGGACACGGGACGAAGTCTTCAATCGTATATCTTCATAATCCAACAGTCCGGCCAAAGGATATAGTCCGGTTGTCCGGATACCCCCTAATCCAGGACTCCCTCAGTAGCCCCTGAACCAGGCTTCAATGACGATGAGTCCGCCGCGCAGATTGTCTTCGGCATTGCAAGACGGGTTCTTCTTCAAACTCTGAGTACCTGTTAAATAGTGTCCGGCTTCTCGTAAATGGTGCGCTTCTTGGCTTCTGCGTCCAATAATGGCCATCTTCCACGTGTCAAGCAAATGTGAGGAGCCAGGGTGTTTTTACATTTACCACGCTAGCTATGTGAATGAACTGTCTATTTAAGAGACAAGGATTCTCAGATTCAAACCACACCATCCTCCCTCAGCGAACTTTCATCGGAGCGCACCCAAAAAAATCCATCCCAACATGGCCGGCCAGCGCAGCTCCTCCTCGCCCCTGCAGCACAAGCCCGGAGATTGGGAGAAGTTTTTCGCCCCGCACAGCCAATTAGTGAAGCTACAGACCCAGGGATTCCTCCCTCCAGTGTATATGGTCCCAATTCGAGCCGGGCTCGCCACCTATAATGGCGGGGAGCAAGCAGAGAGCTTTCCCAACCCCTCTAAGGGAGAGCGGGAATGCCTTGTCCCTCATTTGTTAAGGGGACTCGGATTTCCAATCCATCCATTTCTCCGAGGGCTCCTGGAGTTCTACGGCTTCCAGTTGCACAACCTCACCCCTGCCTCCATACTGCACATTGCTGGTTACATAGCCCTTTGCGAGCTATTTCTGGGCTGCGAAGCTCATTTCACATTGTGGAAGAAGTTGTTCTGCCTTGTGCCCCGTACACAGACGGGATCAATATATCAAGTGGGCGGAGCCAAAGTATGGCGCATCGCCGGGACCGGATACCTATCCGGTACCCGAAGAAGACGTTCAAAGACTGGCCTTCAGAGTGGTTTTATATGGAGGACGTCCCCCTTCCAGATCCTATTCGGATCGGCCTTCCCGAGTTCGATAATGCTCCTTTGAAGAAGCGTCTGAGCTGGCAACCACGGAGCCCTCAGAAGGAAGATGATAGAGACGTTCTTTATTTGATGGGCCGGATAAAGTTGCTGGCCAAATCAGGACTGGCCATAACCGAGGTTATGGCAATATGCATTATGCGGGGGGTGCAACCACTTCAATATCGAGGCCACCCCATGTGGCACTTCAACGGGGAAGATGATGCCACTCGCTGCGGGTGAAAGGGACCGGACTCAGTTGTTGCTCTAGCAAAAATTCTATCCAATCTGTATAAGGGGGAAGAAGAGGAGTTCCTCCGCATCAAGCCACGGGATGGATTCTCCATGAACAACCCTCGAAGCTGGGCGAGCTTCCGCTCTTTTTGCTTCCATCCTTCCCTTTTTTTTGCGGTAAATATTTACCTTGCCGTTTCATCGCAGGAACTGCGTAAGGCAGTAGGAGAGATCAATAGCCCACCTCCACAACCGGAGGATCCTGAACGGGCCCTCGACCCCGGCCTCAAAGAGGATCCAGACATATTCGTGGAGATGATTGATAGGATTTTCTATTGGTTAAGCTGTGATGATGCCATGATGGCCATTACAGCCGACTACCCTGGGCTACTCCCAGCCTCGCAGGTAAATGAGACCAGAGTCCCAACCTTTAAAAAGGATTTCCTTTTATGCACTTCACCTTTCGTACACAAACGGCGTTTTATAGGGAAGGCCCTCGGGCCGCCACGCCGAGCCCGCGGCGATTCGCCAACAAGGGGCTCCAAAGCCGGACAGGCTAAAAAGGAAGGCGGTCCGGACGGAGATGCCTGCGCAGAGGTATGATACAACACCTCACTTCGTGGTTGTCGTCTTTAAAAAACATAATAACACCCGTGTTTCCTAGAAGGAAGAACGCTCGCCGGACAATATCCGGAGAGGTCGCCGATCACGCCTCTACCAGTCGGGCTCCAGGGCCGGACACAGAGGCGGAAGCTAACACGAGGCACATGTCGGATGCTCCTTCTATAGAGGATGCAGATAAGATATCCGCTATGAATTCCGAAGTGGAGAGCGCCATGAATCACAAGCGTCACCGAGCCGTACTCCGTGACGCTTGTTTCTCCCAAGAGGCATTTAATGCATTCAACTCAGGAGATGCGTACATCCGTGCTGCTCAAAATGGTCTAGCCAGAGCCACAGACCAGTATGTAAAGGATGTACGGGTAAGAAAATTTGATGAGTATATATATCAGTAGCCCCTGAGACTTGAAACAGTTGGCACAACTGATTTAAGGATCATTTATTGTGCAGGTTCTTACAGAGAAGAATACCCAATTATCTCAGGAGCTGGAAGGGTGCAAAGCCCATCTTCAGGCCGCACTTGCCGCGGAAGAGGAGTCCAAGAAGACCCCCGCTGGTAACTACTGCGTTCATGCGACGAACGGCAGGTAGCTGATGTTTGTGCGGCGTGCCTGCAAGTCTAACAATAGCTTTTGCTGATGACTCCAGAGTAAATCCGAAGGCCGTGCCAGGGGATGCGAAACGTGTTGGACGATAGCTAAATGCTGGCGAGCGCGTGTTGTCACGCGTCATTCAAGAGAAAAATAATCTCCTAGATGCTAATACCCAGCTGAGCGTGGAACTGAAAGATGTTCGGGCCCAGCTTGCGGACTCCGTGAAGGAGAATAAGCGGCTTCGACGCGGCATTTTTAGTAAGTGCTTAAACGAACCCTTGAAAGAGTTCGGCGAAGAGGCCGGCTAACAGAGTTATGTCTACAGGTATGCTGACGGGTCGTCCCGCGGAGGAGATGCCCGGTTCTGCGGGTGATCTTCTACCCGAGCTCTCACAACTGCACGCACAAGTTTGGCAGGCGATGCAGGGTATTACCCAGGCCTTGTGGCCATCCGTCTCCCTGCCGGCAGGCATTGGAGAGCTTGCGGAGAAGCTCAAGGGAGCGCGGCGGCGCTTCCGATTATGGAAGATATCGGCATGCCGTCAAGGTGCCAGGGAAGCCTGGGCCATGGTGAAGACACGGTATACCAAGGCTGACCCAAACCACATGGCCGAGGTCGGACCTGTGGGGCCCGATGGGAAAGAGATCCCCGTTAGCTTAGTGTGTGGGCAAGTAGAATTAGCCGTGAAGTATTCCCAACAGGATTGTAGGCTAGACAGCCTGTTGGATGGTACTGAAGAGGAATTTAGTCAGTCTAAGTTACCATGTAATTAAAGTGACATGTATAATGCCTTCTAGCCAGATTGTAAATCATTCGTCATGGCGGACCTTTTCGCTTCAACCTCGGGACCCGATAGTCCGGAGTGTATCCGAATACCCGCTCAGTTATATGAGAACCGGGGTATGTGTGGAAACCAGGCGTAGGGGTCATTACTGCTTGAACTGACAAGTACCCAACTAGTGATGTTATATTACATGGATAGTAAGAAACATCTTCCAGGGAGAATAGTTCCGTTAAGGGTTCCTTTCCCTGGGTACGCATGCCCTAAAGTGCATGTCCGGACTGCGAGAAGAGACGCATGCAAAAACAACTGGGGGCACATATGGAAAGTAAATAAAAATCATCTTTTGTTCATCGACCGAATATTCCCTTAAGAACGCTAGCTTTCGGCTTAACCCAGTCTGAGGTACACATCCGGCTGACCCGGCAGTAACAATCGCAGAGGTGCTCCCCTTATGCCCTAGCTGAATTAACGGGAACGTAGGGCATAAATACAAGAGACATGCAACCCAGCTTGGCCAAAACTTAAGTCATATCGATGCATATAATGGCGAAGAAAAGGGACATGCGGAAGAATAACACACGTGCGGGGCATGAAGCCTAGATAAATAATTAAGCTTCTGTGTAAGAAGCCCCTAGGTATAATGAGCGCGGTTAGCACGTCAATGGTGTGCAGGCAAGGCACAAGTTGGCCCTTGAAGGCTTTGAGAAAGAAAAAAGAAGGGAGAAAGAAAGAAAAGACAGATAATATATATGCAAAAAATGGACAGTGGAAGGAGACAAACATGGAGTCCGGCACTAGGCGTAGAATCTTCGGAGCCTGGCTGCGTTCCATGGGTTCGGCTCAAGTCGATTATCCGATGCATCCCGCAGACGGTACGGTCCACCGGTCAGAACTTGGTCAATAATGAAGGGACCTTCCCATTTGGGCTCGAGCTTGGTCTTTTTCTTCTCCGGCAGGCGTAGAACTAGTTCGCCAACGTTATAAGTTTTGGCCTGTACTTCTCTGCTTTGGTATCTTCGAGCCTATTGCTGATAGAATGCGGAACGAGCTTTTGCCACGTCGCGCTCCTCCTCCAGGGTGTCCAGACTATCCTGCCGATCGAGCTCGGCTTCTCTTTCTTCGTACATGCGCACTCGAGGTGAGTCATGAATTATGTCGCAGGGCAGAACCGCCTCTGCACCGTACACCATGAAGAAGGGTGTGTATCCGGTAGTATGATTCGGCGTGGTCCGCAACCCCCAGAGTATGGAGTCGAGCTCCTCTACCCAATGCGTGTTAGATTCCTTTAAGGACCGCACTAATCTGTGTTTGATGCCGCTCATGATAAGACCATTTGCTCGCTCAACTTGACCGTTAGTTTGTGGGTGATAGACAGAAGCATAATCGAGCTTGATGCCCATGTTGCTACACCCGAGTTTTACCTCGTCGTCCGTGAAGTTCGTGCCGTTGTCAGTGATGATGTTGTGGGGGACGCCATAATGGTGTACAACCCGGATATGAAGTCTATCACCGGTTCGGATTCGGCCGTTTTAACAGGTTTGGCTTTTATCCATTTGGTGAATTTATCCACCATGACCAGTAAGTATTTTTTCTTATGGGTTCCCCCTTTAAGGGGTCCAACCATGTCAAGCCCCCAGACCGCGAAGGGCCAGGTAATGGGGATTGTTTGGAGGGCGGTGGGTGGCATATGGCTTTGGTTTGCAAATAGCTGGCAACCGACGCAGCATTGGACCAAGTCCTGTGCATCTGCCCGGGCCGTCGGCCAATAAAAACCTGTACGAAAGCCCTTGCTTACAAGGGCCAGGGCTGCGACGTGATGGCGCCGAGTCTGGCTTGAATTTCTGCCAGAAGCTTCCGCCCTTCCTTTCGGAGATGCACCTTTGAAGGAGTCAGGTAGTGCTTTTCTTATAAAGCTCTCCCTCAAGGACCCTATAGGATTTGGATCGCCGCACTATGCAGCGTGCCTCATTTTGGTCCTCGGGAAGTTCCTGCCTAGTTAGGTAGGCGAGGAATGGTTCTGTCCACGGGGCGATGATGGCCATTATTACGTGGGCTGAAGGTGTTATTTCGGTGACAGGGCCTCCGATTATGTCAGAGTGTTCGGTATCGGGCATTGTGGCTGGGTCCGGACTATTGTTACCGGTGTCCCCTTCCCATACCACGGATGGCTTAAACAGCCTCTCCAAGAAGATGTTTGGTGGGACCGTATTGCATTTTGCGCCGATGCGGGCGAGGATATCCTTCGCCTGATTGTTTTCCTAAGCCACATGGTGGAATTCGAGCCCCTCGAACCGAGCTGACATCTTCAGGACGACGTTGCGATAGGTCACCATTTTCGGATCTTTAGCATCAAAGTCTCCATTTATTTGGGATATTGCAAGGTTCGAGTCCCCACGCACCTCCAGGCGTCGAATGCCCATGGAAACTGCCATCCGAAGACCATGCAGTAGGGCCTCGTATTCGGCTGCGTTGTTGGAGTCTGTATACAGTATCTGGAGTACGTATTGAACTGTATCTCCGATTGGGGACGTCAGAACAACGCCAGGCCCCAGACCAGCCAGCATTTTAGAGTCATCGAAGTGCATGATCCAATTGGAGTATGCGCCGTACTCTTTAGGGAGTTCAGCTTCCGTCCATTCTGCGACAAAGTCGGCCAATACTTGCTACTTAATGGCTCGCCGAGGCTTATATATTATGTCAAACGGGAGGAGCTCAATGGCCCATTTGGCAATCCGACCCGTGGCGTCATGGTTATTTATAATATCATTAAGTGGCACTTCCGAGGCCACTGTAATTGAACACTCTTGAAATTAGTGTCGCAGCTTCCGGGATGCCATGAATACCGCGTAGGCTATCTTTTGATAATGTGGGTACCGTGATTTTCATGGAGTGAGGAAATTGGATACATAATATACCGGCTTTTGAATGGGGAATTTATGTCCGTCCGTTTCTCGTTCGACGACGAGCACTGCGCTTACAACCTGATGAGTTGCCGCAATGTACAACAACATTTGTTTGTCGATGTTTGGCGCGGCCAGGATTGGGTTGGTTGCTAGTATGGCTTTTATTTCTTCAAATACGGTTGTGGAACCATCCGTCCACTCGAAGTGTTCGGTGCGCCGAAGGAGGTGATAAAGGGGTAATGCCTTTTCTCCTAAGCGGGAGATAAAGCGGCTTAGAGCCGCCACACATCCGGTTAATTTCTGGATTTATTTGAGGTCCATTGGGATAGCCAACTATGATAGAACTCGGATTTTGGCCGGATTCGCTTCAATTCCTCTACTGGAGACAATTAAGCCCAGGAGCTTTCCGGCCGGTACACCGAAAACGCATTTTTCCGGATTGAGCTTGATGTCGTATGTTCGGAGGTTGTCGAACGTGAGCCTCAAGTCGTCTATTAGAGAGTCGACGTGTTTGGTTTTAATGACCACATCATCTACATATGCCTCCACTGTTTTGCCGATCTGTTTTTTCAGACATGTCTGAATCATGCGCTGATATGTTGCGTCGGTGTTTTTGAGCCCAAAAGGCATTGTGTTGAAACAGAAGGGGCCGTATGGTGTGATGAATTCCATTGCGGCTTGGTCGGACTCCGCCATCTTGATTTGGTGGTAGCCGGAGTATGCGTCGAGGAAACACAATGAATCGTGTCCTGCGGTAGCATCGATAATTTGGTCAATGCGGGGGAGGGGGAAGGGATCCTTTGGGCAAGCCTTGTTGAGGTCCTTGAAATCGACACATAGGCGCCAGGATTTGTCCTTCTTTGGTACCATCACCAGGTTTGCTAGCCAGTCCGGGTGTTTTATTTCTCTAATGAATCCGGCCTCCAATAACTTGGCTAGTTCCTCTCCCATAGCTTGTCTCTTGGGTTCAGAGAAACGCCAAAGAGTCTGCTTGACCAGCTTGAATCCTTTTAGAATATTAAGGCTGTGCTCGGCCAGCCTGCGTGGGATTCCTGGCATATCTGAGGGATGCCAGGCGAATATGTCCCAATTCTCGCGCGGGAACTCTCGTAGTGCGGCGTCCACGACGGGGTTTAACTGTGCCCCAACGGAGGCTGTTGTTGTAGGGTCCGTTGGGTGGACTTGGAATTTGACTATTTCATCCGCTGGTTTAAAAGAGGTGGACTTGGATCTTTTGTCAAGTATCACGTCGTCCCTGTCCACTATGGAGCGCAGCGCAGTTAATTCCTCGGCTGCAAGGGCTTTGGATAATGCCTCGAGGGCCAATGCGGCTGTTTTGTTTTCGGCGTGGAGTGATGTGTCCGGATCACTAACGAGAGTGATGATTCCGTTGGGCCCGGACATTTTGAGTTTCATGTACCCGTAATGGGGTATGTCTTGGGAGATCGTGAACGCCTCCCGGCCAAAAAGGGCGTGGTATCCGCTACTGAACGAGGCCACTTGGAATGTAATTTCTTCGGACCTATAGTTCTCTGGCATGCCGAATACCACATCTAGTGTGATTTTCCCAGCACAGCATGCTTCCCGACTGGGGATGATTCCTCTGAAGGTTGTGCTGCTTTGCTCAATGCGGTTCCAGTCTATTTGCATTTTTTGAAGAGTTTCCTCATAGATGAGGTTTAATCCACTGCCGCCGTCCATGAGTACTTTGGTGAGTCGAAAGCCGTCCACAATTGGACTGAGGACCGGTGCAGCTGGTGCCCGGGCTGTTTGGAATTTAGGTTCGTCACTGGCATTGAAGGTAATAGCCGTGTCACTCCATGGATTTATTGCTGCTGTCGGTGCCAAAACTGGCGGATCTTGGGTAGGGGGTCCCGAACTGTGCGTCTAGGCGGATGGTAACAGGAGACAAGGGACACGACGTTTTTACCCAGGTTCGGGCCATCTCGATGGAGGTAAAACCCTACTCCTGCTTGATTAATATTGATGATATGGGTAGTACAAGAGTAGATCTACCACGAGATCGGAGAGGCTAAACCCTAGAAGCTAGCCTATGGTATGATTGTTGTTGTTGTTGTTGTTGTTGTTGTTGTTGTTGTTGTTGTTGTCGTGTCCTACGGACTAAACCCTCCGGTTTATATAGACACCGGAGGGGGCTAGGGTTACACAGATTCGGTTACAAGGAAGGAGATCTACATATCCGTACTGCCAAGCTTGCCTTCCACACCAAGGAAAGTCCCATCCGGACACGGGACAAAGTCTTCAATCTTGTATCTTCATAGTCCAACAGTCTGGCCAAAGGTTATAGTCCAGCTGTCCGGATACCCCCTAATCTAGGACTCCCTCAGTAGCCCCTGAACCAGGCTTCAGTGATGATGAGTCCGACGCGCAGATTGTCTTCGGCATTGCAAGGCGGGTTCCTCCTCCGAATACTTCATAGAAGATTTTGAACACGAGGATTGTGTCCGGCTCTGCAAAACAAGTTCCACGTACCACCGTGGAGAGAATTATATTTCCACAAATCTATCCTGCTGACGTATTCCATAGCGTGACATCACACCACAGCCAAGCCTTTATTCGTGTTTACCCCCACCTCAACGCGTTTCGCGAGGCAGTTTCCTTGGCACGTCTTGTTGAAGCAGAGATCATGTCCCATTTATTTACGGAATTCTCATCAACACGGACGTGGGTAACCCCATCGTGCCCGTTGGTATGTCCCTCGATCAAAGGTAAGTCCCAACCGGTCAAAGGGAAGGCTCTTGGTATTCATCCTCTTCATAAAGAGACAGAGACCTCACTTTTTCTTTCGATCTCAATCGAATCCGCCTCCCGCCTCGAGTTCCAACACCCGAAGCTTCAGATTTAGGCGCTTCGGACCTTCGGTGATGTCCGGATACAACCTTCAAGGCTGATGGATGCCTTCCTCCGTCACGGAGGAAGACACACTAAAGCTAAGGGAGGCCAGGTACTTGACCGGCGAAATCCCGCATAGGCTGCCTGTGTCGGATTACGGGTTCCGGCATACCCTTGAGGTTCGAACTCTGTGGTGCGCGCGGAAATCTCTCCCCTACCGTTCTACGTCTGATCCCCCGAGTGATCTAAGCTAGAAACCGATGAACAACACAAGGGACACGAGATTTATACTGGTTCGGGCCACCGTTGTGGTGTAATACCCTACTCAAGTGTGTGGTGTGGTGGATTGCCTCAGGGGCTGACGATGAATAGTACAAGGGAAGAACAGCCTCGCGAGAGGTGTTCTTGAGCTGGTGCGATGAACTGCGTGAGTGAGTTCAGTCGCCTCTCTCTACTTGGGCTCTACCATATTTCTCTGCCCTGGATCCAATGCCTCTACTCTGTGGTGGCTAGCTCTATTTATAGAGGCCCTGGGCCTCTCCCCAAATAATGAGCGGGGAGGGCGCCAACAATTGGCCATTTTGAAGGGGAACATCTAGTACAAGTTATCCTGACCAAAGGTGGTCTTCGGCTGCCAAAAGCACCGATGGTGACGCCGTCTTGGGCTCCAAAGTGACCTCCGTCTTGCCGTCCGTCTGGTCTTGGTCTCGTTGCACCAGAATGGTAACCTTTGCCTGATGCCTTGGCCTGTGCTTGCCCCCTTTGCACCGAAAAGGAAACAAGGATTCTGCGCAGGCTAGTGCCCGCCTGGTCTCGATTCGTCATGGCTTGTGTCACGGGCTCCTCGCGAGGTACCCCTGCCTTGATCTCTCCGCCTTCTCGCGAGCCTGCTTGACGAGGCTGCCTCTGAGGAAGCTTCCTGTTGTCCGCCCCGTGAGGCTTGGCCCCTCGCGAGGGTCTTAAGCTTGAGCTGATGAAGATGGGTCGCGCTAGGCCCCCACTTGAGCCACGTCACAGGCCGCAGGTAGGCAAGTCTGGGAACCCCCATTCCCAGAACGCCGACAGTAGCCCCCGGGCCCAAGGCGCGCGCGGGTTTGGCCTAGCAGAGAAGCGAAGGGGCAAGTCTGAAGCGCCGTGGGACCCTAAAGCCTGCGGCCTTGGGCGCCGCGTGGAGATTGATTGGACGTGGGCGACTGCGCTTCCCCACTACGCCTCGGCAACTGTCTGACGAAAGGAGTACTCGGGCCAAACTTACTTGCTTTGCTCTCGTTCGTATCGCTCCAGATCCCCTTTCTCGCTCTCCTCCTTCTTGCTCCCGAAACCCTCCAGATCTCTTTCAATCCTTTCTCATCTAGCACGCCATGGCACCTCGCAAGCCTCCGACCGAGGCCTGGTACTCGCCGGCTCTGGATGCCCCGAACCTGTCGGAGAAGAACCTCGCCCTTACGCACCTGATGACGGTGGCGCAGGGCCGCCAGGTTGCGACCGTGCTCAAGGTCGGCTCCGACCAGCCTGAGGGCAAGGGGAGCACCTTCTACCCGCTCTTCGTGAGCGCCATCGTCGCCGGTCTGGTGCCTCCCTTCTCTAAGTTCTTCTTTGCTGTTCTCCGCCTGTACAACTTGCAAGCTCTGCATCTCCACCCCAACTCCGTTCTTCTCCTGGCGATTTTTACTTACTATTGTGAGGCCCACGTTGGGGTAAAGCCCTCGATGGCCTTGTTGTGCCACTTTTTCTCCCTCCGAGTTTCTGGTAGCCATATCTCCGCATGCGTGAGCTTCATCGCGTACTCCAACTCCAATGCTATCTCAAAGCCTAGGAAGAGGATCGAAGGATTCCAGAGCAAGTGGATCATGGTGGATGTCGGGCGCATCCACCCCCGTCTGGTGTTGCCTACAGAGCAGCCCAAGGCTGTCGACACGTGGTCTCGCGCGGAGCTCGTCGACCCTCGTGCGAAGGCGGTGCTGAAGAGGATGAACGCAGACCTGAGGCCAAGCAACTTAGGGGCGGCAAAGCTGACCGGGGCCACGCTTCTGAGAGACTTCCTGGAGCACCGGTGGCTCCACTCCAGGAGCACTCGCTCCCGATGTGGAGGCTTGGGGAAGCGAGCGCCGCCTTGCGCCTGAGCTCCGAGGCCCTGACCGACGAAAATCTGGCTACTGCCCTCCATTCCTTGGTCTGGGGAGACGTGGCAAGTCTGGCGGGCGCCCCCGTCCCCTTGTTCCTTCGCGACGGCTGGGAGCAGGTGGTGAATGCCATGCCCACCTTCAATGGTGACGGGCTGGTGCCTGCAGAAGCTCCCGAGGACCTGGCGGCGCTGGCGACGGTGAACTTGTCCTCCGATAGTTCTAGTGGGAGTGAGGGGGAAGAAGAGGCGGAAGAGTTCGACTCCGAAGCGACTAGCAAGGAGTCGGGGGAGTCCTTCCCTCGGCGCAGGGCACGAGCCCCCCGCTCTATGCCGGACGACGATGAGGCTGGCGCCGGGCGAGGAGGCGAGGGCTCTTCCTCGTTCACGAAGAAGGGAAGGCAACCCTGGTTCCCCCAGGGTCAGCTCTGGCCCTTGGGGGGTCTAAGGCCAACTCCAACCTTCCTGATGTGCCCTCCGCTTTAGGGCCTCCCAAGGCTGACCCCCGTTGCAGGCTCTCGGGTTTCAAGTTCGGCCAAAGGTTGCTTGGGTCCGTGGATGACGTCCAGTAAGTGCTTGGTTTCTGCTGCCGAGGCTTGATGCTTGCGTTCTTTTGCTAGGCCGGCACCTGTAGCGAAAAGGTTGAAGGTGGCTTCCAGGACCCTGCCTGGGGCGAATCTGTCTGCCTGAGGGCTCGCGTCTCTCTGGCCCGATCGCCCTCGCGAGGCGAACTGGGGCACCTTGGCGAGGAGTCAGCCCCGTGGCCCCGCTGAACTTGGAGTCAACTGCGCCCGATGCTGCAGCCGGGGCGGCCAAGGCCCAGGAGGTTCCTTCCTGCCAAGCCGTGGTCACGCTGCCGTATTCTCCGGCTGCTCCGCTGGTTCCTTCCTCTTCTGCTTCTTCAGCTGCTGTCCTGGACCAGGTTGCCAACGAGCTGAGCCAGCTGCACGAGGATCTGGGCGTGGATCCTCGTCTGGTGGCTGGGCGCCTGGAGTTGGCTTCTGGCTGGGCCCGCTCTGCCGCCTCCATCCAAGGAGTGCTGAGCCAGGCCGTGCTGGCCTCCGACGGGGAGAAACAGGCCGCCAACCAGGCGAAGGTCGCTCGCGACACTGCCCTGGGCGACGCTGCGACTGCCCAGGGCCGCTGCAAGGCGCTGGAGGCCGAGCTGCAACGCCTGCGTGACGAGCTCACCAAGGAGGTGCGCGACCGCCAGGAGAAAGAGGAGGAGATGAAGGCTCGGGAGGCTGCCGTGAAGGATCAGGACGCCAAGCTTGATGACCGCCACAGCCAACTGGAGACGCTGGAGCGATCGCTGAAGGCGGAGCGGACCGAGCTGGATGCCAAGGCGAAGGTCCTGGCGGAAGATCGGGTTGCCTTTGCGGAGCTGGAAAAGAAGGCTCGCGCCATATAGAAGACGCTGTACGAGAGCGGCTTGGAGGAGCCCTTGGCTAGCGCGGAGGACGGCCCCGCCAAGCTGCTACCCTTCTTGGTCGATGTGCTTGAAGACGTTGCAGACGGCCTTGGCCCCACGGTCGAGGCCGAGGCGCGTGCCCTGTCCTCTGTGGCATTGACGCATGTCCTCAACCATGTCTACCTGCGCGACACCCAACGTCGACTTCGACAGCCTGCTGGAGCCCGTAAGCGGCGACCATGCCGCTGCTGCCATCGAGGCCGTGAAAGGTCGAGCCAAGGTTTTGCTGGGGAAGTTCCGCTCCTCCAGCATCTTGCCCGGGCGCGACACCGCCAGTTCCGCGACATCAGGAGGCGAAGTCGCCCAGCATGACTCCACCAACGGGGACGACGTCACGGGAGAGTGATCCCTTTGCGGCCCCTGCCCCGTTTTTATTCCTGCAACATGCACCGTGCCTTGCGGAGGCATTTAAACTTGTGTCTGGCGTTGTGGAACAATTTACAGCTTGTAATATTTGCTTTAAATTTCCCGTAATTTACATTTTATTCTCCTACTTGCCTGCGCTCTACGTCGGCAGGGCCCGGCCCCACGCGTACCTCACCCAGCGTTAGCCCCGACCGGAAACCAAGGACGGGACTAAGGAGTGAGGGGCTACGTGGCAAGTTAGGCTCCTGAGTCGTGATGCTCAGGAGTCCCCCTTGATGCGTGAGCAGCAAGTAGGGAAGAGGAGAGCGAGAAGTGGATTGATCGTTCTACATCGGCAGGGCCCGGCCCTGCGCATACCTCACCGAGCGTTAGCCTCAACCGGAAATCAAGGACGGGACTAAGGAGTGAGGGGCTACGTGACCAGTTAGGCTCCTGAGTCGCGATGCTCAGGAGTCCTCCTTAACGCTCAAACGGGTCTTCATAACCTTGGCTCCACTTGGGAAGGGCGCGCGACGTCCAGGTCCGAGAGACCTGGTTGGCTGGCGTGCGCTCGGGCGAGGCCCGGGTGTAGCCCCCGTGTCCAGCCCCCTCGTGCGGCACTCCCGAGGGAAGGCGTTGCGACGGTGCCGGACATTGAGCACTGGGCTCCCCGAAGTTGGTACGGCCGTGGGCTACCCTCGGTTGTTTATCACCAGCGCGGAGCATAGCGCTTCCGTATGTGTACGGGCATAGCCGCTCCTTAGCAGTGTCGTCAGCCAGCGCAGAGCATGGAGCTTCCACTGGTGCGTGGGAAGGGGCTCCTTCCGGGGGAGCCCCCGGGGCGTGTACTGAAGGAAATATGCCCTAGAGGCAATGATAAAGTTATTATTTATTTCCTTATTTCATGATAAATGTTTATTATTCATGCTAGAATTGTATTAATAGGAAACATGATACATGTGTGAATACATAGAAAAACAGAGTGTCACTAGTATGCCTCTACTTGACTAGATCGTTGATCAAAGATGGTTATGTTTCCTAGCCATAGACATGAGTTGTCATTTGATTAACGGGATCACATCATTAGGAGAATGATGTGATGACATGACCCATTCCGTTAGCTTAGCACTTGATCGTTTAGTGTGTTGCTATTGCTTTCTTCATGACTTATACATGTTCCTACGACTATGAGATTATGCAACTCCCGTTTACCGGAGGAACACTTTGTGTGCTACCAAACGTCACAACGTAACTGTGTGATTATAAAGGTGTTCTACAGGTGTCTCTGAAGGTACTTGTTGGGTTGGTGTATTTCGAGATTAGGATTTGTCACTCCGATTGTCGGAGAAGTATCTCTGGGCCCTCTTGGTAATGCACATCACTTAAGCCTTGCAAGCATTGCAACTAATGAGTTAGTTGCGGGATGATGTGTTACGGAACGAGTAAAGACACTTGCCGATAACGAGATTGAACTAGGTATTGAGATACCGACGATCGAATCTCGGGCTAGTAACATACCGATGACAAAGGGAACAACGTATGTTGTTACGCGGTCTGACCGATAAAGATCTTCGTATAATATGTAGGAGCCAGTATGGGCATCCAGGTCCTGCTATTGGTTATTGACAAGAGAGGTGTCGCGGTCATGTCTACATAGTTCTCGAATCCGTAGGGTCCGCACGCTTAATGCTCGTTGACGATATAGTACTATGAGTTATGTATGTTGGTGACCGAATGTTGTTCGGAGTTTGGGATGAGATCACGGATATGACGAGGAACTCCGGAATGGTACGGAAGTAAAGATTGATATGTGAATAGTAGTGTTTGATCTCCAGAAGGGTTCTGGAATCCATCGGAAGGGGTTCCGGATGTTTCTGTAATGTTTGGGCATGAGAACACTTTATCTGGGCCGAAGGGGAAAGCCCACAAGGTTTTTGGAAAGCGCAAAAGGAAGTTTTGCGGAGTCCAGGGGCCAGACGCTAGGGTCCCTGGCGTCTGGGTCCAGACGCCGGGAACCCTGGCGTCTGGCCCTGGAGTCTGAGAAGGACTCTTGCCTTTCGGGTGAAACCGACTTTGTGGAGGCTTTTACTCCAAGTTTCGACCCCAAGGCTCAACATATAAATAGAGGGGCAGGGCTAGCACCCAAGACACATCAAGAAACACCAAGCCGTGTGCCGTCAACCCTGTCTCCTCTAGTTTATCCTCTGTCATAGTTTTCGTAGTGCTTAGGCGAAGCCCTGTGAAGATTGTTCTTCACCAACACCGTCACCACGTCGTCGTGCTGCCGGAACTCATCTACTACTTCGCCCCTCTTACTGGATCGACAAGGCGAGGACGTCACCGAGCCGAACGTGTGCAGAACTCGGAGGTGCCGTGCTTTCGGTGCTTGGATCGGTCTAATCGTGAAGATGTACGACTACATCAACCGCGTTGATATAACGCTTCCGGTTATGGTCTACGAGGGTACGTAGACAACACTCTCCCCTCTCGTTGCTATGCATCACCATGATCTTGCGTGTGCGTCGGAATTTTTTTGAAATTACTACGTTACCCAACAGTGGCATCCGAGCCTGGTTTTATGTGTTGATGTTATATGCACGAGTAGAACACAAGTAAGTTGTGGGCGATATAAGTCATACTGCTTACCAGCATGTCATACTTTGGTTCGGCGGTATTATTGGATGAAGTGGCCTGGACCGACATTACGCTTACGCTTACGCGAGACTAGTTCTACCGACGTGCTTTGCACACAGGTGGTTGGCGGGTGTCAGTTTCTCCAACTTTAGTTGAACCGAGTGTGGCTACGCCCGGTCCTTGTGAAGGTTAAAACAACACCAACTTGACAAACTATCGTTGTGGTTTTGATGCGTAGGTAAGATTGGTTCTTGCTCAACCCGTAGCAGCCATGTAAAACCTGCAACAAACAAAGTAGAGGACGTCTAACTTGTTTTTGCAGGGCATGTTGTGATGTGATATGGTCAAGGCATGATGCTAAATTTTATTGTATGAGATGATCATGTTTTATAACCGAGTTATCGGCAACATGCAGGAGCCATATGGTTGTCGCTTTATTGTATGCAATGCAATCGCCCTGTAATGCTTTACTTTATCACTAAGCAGTAGCGATAGTCGTAGAAGCATAAGATTGGCGAGACGACAATGATGCTACGATGGAGATCAAGGTGTCGCGCCGGTAACGATGGTGATCATGGAGGTGCTTCGGAGATGGAGATCACAAGCACAAGATGGTGATGGCCATATCATATCACATATATTGATTGCATGTGATGTTTATCTTTTATGCATCTTATCTTGCTTTGATTGACGGTAGCATTGTAAGATGATCTCTCACTAAATTTCAAGATAAAAGTGTCCTCCCTGAGTATGCACCGTTGCCAAAGTTCGTTGTGCCCAGACACCACGTGATGATCGGGTGTGATAAGCTCTACGTCCATCTACAACGGGTGCAAGCCAGTTTTGCACCCGCAGAATACTCAGGTTAAACTTGACGAGCCTAGCATATGCAGATATGGCCTTGGAACACTGAGACCGAAAGGTCGAGCATGAATCATATAGTAGATATGATCAAGATAGTGATGTTCACCATTGAAAGCTACTCCATTTCACGTGATGATCGGTTATGGTTTAGTTGATTTGGATCACGTGATCACTTAGAAGATTAGAGGGATGTCTTTCTAAGTGGGAGTTCTTAAGTAATATGATTAATTGAACTTTAATTTATCATGAACCTAGTCCTGGTAGTACTAGCACATCTATGTTGTAGATCAATAGCTCGCGATATTGCTCCTTGTTTTATTTTTGATATGTTCCTAGAGAAAACTAAGTTGAAAGATGTTAGTAGCAAAGACGCGGAATGGATCCGTGATCTGAGGTTTATCCTCATTGCTGCACAGAAGAATTATGTCCTTGATGCACCGCTAGGTGACAGACCTATTGCAGGAGCAGATGCAGACGTTATGAACGTTTGGCTAGCTCAATATGATGACTACTTGATAGTTTAGTGCACCATGCTTAACGGCTTAGAATCGGGACTTCAAAGGCGTTTTGAATGTCATGGACCATATGAGATGTTCCAGGAGTTGAAGTTAATATTTCAAGCATATACCCGAGTTGAGAGATATGATGTCTCCAACAAAGTTCTATTGCTAAAAATATGGAAGAGAATAGCTCAAGCAGTGAACATGTGCTCAGATTGTCTGGGTACTACAATCACTTGAATCAAGTGGGAGTTAATCTTCTAGATGAAATAGCGGTTGACAGAATTCTCTAGTCACCATCACCAAGTTAGTAGAACTTCGTGATGATCTATAATATGCAAGGGATAACCGAAACGATCCCCAAGCTCTTCGTGATGCTGAAATCAACGAAGGTAGAAATCAAGAAAAACATCAAGTGTTGATGGTTGACAAGACCACTAGTTTCATGAAAATGGGCAAAGGGAAGAAGGGAAACTTCAAGAATAACAACAAGCAAGTTGCTGCTCAAGTGAAGAAACCCAAGTCTGGACCTGAGCCTGAGACTAAGTGCTTCTGCTGCAATGGAACTAGTCACTGGAAGCGTAACTACCCAAGTATTTGGCGGATAAGAAGGATGGCAAAGTGAACAAAGGTATATTTGATATAGAGATTATTGATGTGTATTTTACTAGTGTTCGTAAAAACCACTCGGTATTTGATACTGGTTCAGTTGCTAAGAGTAGTAACTCGAAACGGGAGTTGCAGAATGAACAGAAACTAGTTAAGGGTGAAGTGGCGATGTGTGTTGGAAATAGTTCCAAGATTGATATGATCATCATCGCACACTCCCTATACTTTCGGGATTAGTGTTGAACCTAAATAAGTGTTATTTGGTGTTTGCGTTGAGCATGAATATGATTTGATCATGTTTATTGCAATACAATTATTCATTTAAGTTAGAGAACAATTGTTGTTCAGTTTACATGAATAAAACCTTCTATGGTCATACACACCAACAAAATTGATTTGTTGGATCTCGATCGTAGTGATACACATATTCATAATATTGAAGCCAAAAGATGCAAAGTTAATAATGATAGTGCAACTTATTTGTGGCACTGCCGTTTAGGTCATATTGGTGTAAAGCGCATGAAGAAACTCCATGCTGATGGGATTTTGGAATCACTTGATTATGAATCACTTGATGCTTGCGAACCATGCCTTATGGGCAAGATGACTAAAACTCCGTTCTCCGGAACAATGGAGCAAGCAACTGACTTGTTGGAAATCATACATGCTGATGTATGTGGTCCGATGAGTGTTGAGGCTCGCGGCGGGTATCGTTATTTTCTGACCTTCACAGATGATTTGAGCAGATGTGGGTATATCTACTTGATGGAACATAAGTCTGAAACATTTGAAAAGTTTAAAGAATTTTAGAGTGAAGTGGAAAATCATCGTGACAAGAAAATAAGGTTTCTATGATCTGATCTCGGAGACAAATATTTGAGTTATTAGTTTGGTCTTCAATTAAAACAATGTGGAATAGTTTCATGAATTCTTGCCAGCTGGAACACCACAGCATAATGGTGTGTCCGAACGTCATAACCGTACTTTATTGGATATAGTACAATCTATGATGTTTCTTACCGATTTACCACTATCATTTTGGGGTCATGCATTAGAGACAGCTGCATTCACGTTAAAAAAGGGGCACCATCTAAGTCCGTTGAGACGACACAATATGAACTGTGGTTTGGCAAGAAACCAAAGTTGTCGTTTCTTAAAGTTTGGGGTTGTGATGCTTATAAGAAAAAGTTTCGTCATGATAACCTCAAACCCAAATCGGTGAAATATGTCTTCATAGGATACCCAAAGGAGACAGTTGGGTACACCTTCTATCACAGATCTGAAGGCAAGACATTCGTTGCTGAGAATGGATACTTTCTAGAGAAGGAGTTTTTCTCGAAAGAAGTGAGTGGGAGGAAAGTAGAACTTGAGAAGGTAATTGTACCTTCTCCCTTATTGGAAAGTAGTGCATCACAGAAATCTGTTCATGTGACTACTACACCAATTTGTGAGGAAGCTAATGATGATGATCATGTAACTTATATCAAGTTACTACCGAATCTCGTAGGTAAACCAGAGTGAGATCTGCACCAGAGTGGTACGGTAATCCTGTTCTAGAAGTCATGTTACTAGACCGTGACGAACTTGCGAACTATGAGGAAGGGATGGTGAGCCCAGATTCCTCGAAATGGTTTGAGGCCATTAAATCTGAGATAGGATCCATGTATGAGAACAAAGTATGGACTTTGCTTGACTGGCCCGATGATCGGGAAGCCAAAGAAAATAAATGGATCTTCAAGAGGAAGACGGATGCTGATAGTAGTGTTACTATCTACAAAGCTAGACTTGTCAAAAAAAGGTTTTTTGACAAAGTTCAAGGTGTTGACTACGATGAGATTTTCTCACTCGTATCGATGCTTAAAGTCTGTCCGAATCATGTTAGCAATTGCCGCATTTTATGAAATTTGGCAAATGGATAACAAAACTACAATCCTTAATGCACTTATAAAAGAAGAGTTGTATATGATGCAACCAGAAGGTTTTGTCAATCCTAAAGGTGCTAACAAAATGTGCAAGCTCCAGCGATCCATCTATGGACTGGTGCAAGCATCTCGGAGTTGGAATATACGCTTTGATAAGTTGATCAAAGCATATAGTTTTATGCAGACATGCGGTGAAGCCTGTATTTACAAGAAAGTGAGTGGGAGCACTACAACATTTCTGATAAGTATATGTGAATGACATATTGTTGATCAGAATTTATCGGTGAAGTTGCTTACATATTGAGCATCAAGATCTATAGAGATAGATCAAGACGCTTGATAAGTTTTTTCAATGAGTACATACCTTGACAAGATTTTGAAGTAGTTCAAAATAGAACAGTCAAAGAAAGGGTTCTCGCCTGTGTTACAAGGTGTGAAATTGAGTAAGACTCAAAGCCCGACCACGGCAGAAGATAGAAAGAAAATGAAAGTCATTCCCTATGCCTCAGCCATAGGTTCTATAAAGTATGCCATGCTGTCTACCAGATCTATTATATACCCTACACTATTTTTGGCAAGGGAGTACAATAGTGATCTAGGAGTAGATCACTGGACAGCGGTCAAAATTATCCTTAGTGGAATAAGGATATGTTTCTCGATTATGGAGGTGACAAAAAGGTTCGTCGTAAAGGGTTACGTCAATGCAAGTTTTGACACTAATCCAGATGACTCTAAGTCTCAATCTGGATACATATTGAAAGTGGGAGCAATTAGCTAGAGTAGCTCCATGCAGAGCATTGTAGACATAGAATTTTGCAAAATACATACGGATCTGAATTTGGCAGACCCGTTGACTAAATTTCTCTCACAAGCAAAACATGATCACTCTTTGGGTGCTAATCACATAGCGATGTGGACTAGATTATTGACTCCAGTAAACCCTCTGGGTGTTTGTCACATGGAGATGTGAGCTAATCACATAAAGATGTGAACTATTGGTGTTAAATCACATGGTGATGTGAAATAGATTATTGACTCTAGTGCAAGTGGGAGACTGAAGGAAATATGCCCTAGAGGCAATAATAAAGTTAATATTTATTTCCTTATTTCATGATAAATGTTTATTATTCATTCTAGAATTGTCTTAACCGGAAACATGATACATGTGTGAATACATAGACAAACAGTGTGTCACTAGTATGCCTCTACTTGACTAGCTTGTTGATCAAAGATGGTTATGTTTCCTAGCCATAGACATGAGTCGTCATTTGATTAACGGGATCACATCATTAGGAGAATGATGTGATTGACATGACCCATTCCGTTAGCTTAGCACTTGATCGTTTAGTATGTTGCTATTGCTTTCTTCATGACTTATACATGTTCCTATGACTATGAGATTATGTAACTCCCATTTACCGGAGGAACACTTTGTGTGCTACCAAACATCACAACGTAACTGGGTGATTGTAAAGGTGCTCTATAGGTGTCTCTGAAGGTACTTGTTGGGTTGGCTTCGAGATTAGGATTTGTCACTCCGATTGTCGGAGAGGTATCTCTTGGCCCTCTCGGTAATGCACATCACGTAAGCCTTGCAAGCATTGCAACTAATGAGTTAGTTGCGGGATGATGCGTTACGGAATGAGTAAAGAGACTTGTCGGTAACGAGATTGAACTAGGTATTGAGATACCGACGATCGAATCTCGGGCAAGTAACATACCGATGACAAAGGGAACAACGTATGTTGTTATGCGGTCTGACCGACAAAGATCTTCGTAGAATATGTAGGAGCCAATATGGGCATCCAGGTCCCGCTATTGGTTATTGACAAGAGAGGTGTCTCATTCATGTCTACATAGTTCTCGAACCTGTAGGGTCCGCACGCTTGACGCTCGTTGATGATATAGTACTATGAGTTATGTATGTTGGTGACCGAATGTTGTTCGGAGTTTCGGATGAGATCACGGATATGACGAGGAACTCCGGAATGGTTTGGAAGTAAAGATTGATATGTGGATAGTAGTGTTTGATCTCCAGAAGGGTTCTGGAATCCATCGGAAGGGGTTCCGGATGTTTCCCGAAATGTTTGGGCACGAGAACTATTTATCTGGGCCAAAGGGGAAAGCCCACAAGGTTTGTGGAAAGCGCAAAAGGAAGTTTTGCGGAGTCCAGGGGCCAGACGCCGGGAACCCTGGCGTCTGGCCCTGGAGTCCGAGAAGGGCTCTTGCCTTTTGGGTGAAACGGACTTTGTGGAGGCTTTTACTCCAAGTTTCGACCCCAAGGCTCAACATATAAATAGAGGGGCAGGGCTAGGAATCAAGACACATCAAGAAACACCAAGCCGTGTGCCGGCAACCCCGTCTCCTCTAGTTTATCCTCCGTCAAAGTTTTCGTAGTGCTTAGGCGAAGCCCTGCAAAGATTGTTCATCACCAACACCGTCACCACGCCGTCATGCTGCCGAAACTCATCTACTACTTCGCCCCTCTTACTGGATCGAGAAGGCGAGGACGTCACCGAGCCGAACATGTGCAGAAATCGGAGGTGCCGTGCTTTCGGTGCTGGGATCGGTCGGATCGTGAAGACGTACGACTACATCAACCGCGTTGATATAACGCTTCCGCTTACGGTCTACGAGGGTACGTAGACAACACTCTCCCCTCTCGTTGCTATGCATCACCATGATCTTGCGTGTGCGTAGGATTTTTTTTGAAATTACTACGTTACCCAACATGTCCTGCCCCGCCCTGACACGTGGCCGGCACGGTAGGGCTAGGAGAGGTGTATTTGGGCACCCGTGAGCCAGCGCGAGACTCATGAGGCCCTACCTTGAGGCGGGTTGCGCCTGGCTCTGGGCCTTTTTCAATGGTGTGTTCCTGCAAGGTGGTTAGAATGCAAATGCTCTACGTTCTCAGGTCCCGGCCCTGGAGCAAGCTCAGCCGCCGCTGGTATGACAGGTCACGATGCCGTGGGTCAAGGCCAGGGGGTGAGAGCTGGAGAGCCAGTAGGAGCCCGTGAGTCGCGATGCTCAGGTGCCCCCTTTTAATGTGCAAGCGCTTTGCATGCAAAATCCGCGATAAGCAACAGGTGATAATGATGTGTGCCAGATTAAGTGCGACGAGCGAATGCATTTTAGGTTGGTGCAGGAAGAGCAAATGCTGTTGGGACAGACCCGAGCAGCTTGGGGATGATGCAGCCCGAGGGGCGCCCCCAATAAGGCAAGTAAAGAGCGTAAGCAACACGGATACATGCTGCAGGGACGGACCCATGCAGCCTGGGAATGATGCGGCCCTGTGGGCGCTCCCAGCTAAAACCGGAACTTAGAAAGATGTCACCTGGTGCTGTTTGAAGATGAAGTGATGCTGAAGAAGCGAGTGACGTGCAGTGAAGACGTCGACCCTCACGAGCCCCCAGGCCCAGGAGCCTCGGGAGACTCTGGGGGCACACGCGGGCTCGAGGGCCGTCTCCATCTCCGCTAGGACCACCCAATGCCTAAACTCCTGAGCCGGCAGAATGCTCCTCAGCAGGCGCTGATGAGCGGCCACCACATTCGGCAGGTCGAAAGGCATGCAAACATAGCTGTGAGGTGGACCCTCACAACGCCCTGCGCGCGAAGGCCAGAGGCACTCCTGAGATGTGGCTCGGTTGAGCCCCGGTACGTCGATGCAGAGGCGCAGCCCCCCGTCCATGCCTGGATGTGGGGCCATGGTGGGCAAACGGCGGCTGCCGCGCATGACTCTTGACTCCTATAGCTCATGGGTGTTTCTTGCGATGAACTCCTGAGGGTTCGGTCTCCCTTGTCTTGTGCCTTCCTGAAGGAAACGTGCCCGAAAGCACCCTTCCAAGTGGTGCCCGAGCGCCTCCCTCGCGATCTTGGCAAGGTCGGTGGCTCTCCATGAAAGAGCCCCTGAGCCCTTCCTGAGGAGGGCGCCAGGCGCGCCTTCCTATGCGCGAGAGTGGGGCGCCCCCTGATTGGGCGCAGACCCTGACGCAGCACCTCCGGAGGCGCCTTCCTCCGTATGGCTTGGGCAGGCGAAACTTCTTCTTGAGGGTTGCCTCGGGAAGTCTTCCGCTCCCGCAATCTGGGTCTTCGATTGCTGCGGCTTGGAACATGCGCTGAAGTGAACACACTGCGTCTCTTTCTTCACAAGGTACGGTGATGACTCCACCGCTTCCCGGCATCTTGAGGACGTTGTAGCCATGGTGAGCCACTGCCATGAACTTGGCCAGGGCTGGATACCCGAGGATGACATTGTACGACAGATGAATGTGGGCGACGTCGAAGTCGATGAGCTCAGTGCGGTAGTTGTTGCGCTACCCGAAGGTGACCGGAAGGCGAACTTGCCATATTGGAACAGTGGAACCATCAGTGACTCCTGAGAAGGGCTTGGTTGGTTGAAGTTGATCGTACGACACTTGGAGATCGTCAAACGTTTCGATGGACAGGATGTTGAGCCCTGCCCCGCCGTCAATGAGGGTCCTGGTGACCTTCACGTTGCTGATGACTGGGGAACAGAGCATAGGGAGGACTCCGGCCGTTGCCACACACTTGAGCTGATCCGTTGAGCTGAACGTGATAGCTCACGCAGACCACCTGAGAGGGCGCGTGGCCTCGAGCCTAGGGAGGACTGCATTCACCTCGCGAGCAAACTGCTTGAAGATGCGCTGTGAGGCTGGGGCCTGCGCGCCTCCCGAGATGCAAGAAATTGCGCGCGGCTCCTGGAAGCCCACAGCCCCCTCGTCCTGATGCTGGTCTTCTTGCCTCCTTGGTGGTGGCGGTAGAGGAGGAAGGCCTGCGTTGCCGCGTGGTCGATCCTCGCGAGGTTGATCCCTCCAACCTCCCTCGCGAGGCTGGTCCTGCCAGTGATCCTCGCGAGGTCGGTCGCATCACCCTTGGCGAGGACCACGGTCTTCCCATCATCCTCCACCTCTTCCTCCTCCTCGGCCATAGCCCCTGTCGTTGCGCTCGGGGCGGCGGCCGATTCGCCCATCTCACACGGCTCTGAGCTCTTGACATTCGTTGGTGTTGTGGGTGTGGAGGTCAGGGTACACGCAGTACCGGCTGCCCTTGGATGACTCAGGCTGATCCTTGCTTCGCTTGGTGTCCGGCTCTGCTGCAAGCACGGCAGCCCCCTTGCACTTCACGTCCTTAACCTTGGGCTTCTTTTCTTCTGGGTCGGCCGCCGGGAGTTCGAGGAGGGAGAGACGCCCTTCCTCCTTCATCTTGATGTCGCGTACGCCGTCGGAGAAGGCCGAGATGATGGCTTCTTCAGTCACCTTGGGGATCTTGAGGCGGGCGCTGTTGAAGCGCTGGATGTATTTATGCAGGGTCTCCCCTTGTTGTTGCTTGATGCGTCACAGATCGCTCACGGCCGGGGGCCGGTCGCGAGTGCCCTGGAAGTTGGCGATGAAGCGAGTGCGCATCTCGTCCCAGGAGGAGATCGTGCCAGGAGCCAACTTCAGGAGCCAGGTACGAGCCCCGTCCTTGAGCGCCATGGGAAACCAGTTCGCCATGACCCTTTCATCTTCGTTGGCGGCTTCGATGCACAGCTCGTAGAGCTGTAGGAACTCCGCAGGGTCCGTCGTGCCATCGTAGCGAGGGGGAAGGTCGGGCTTGAACTTGCCTGGCCATACGATGCCGCGCAGCTTGAGGGTGAGGGCACGACAGCCTGCTGTGGCCACCGGCGCCTTTTGCTGGTGCCGGGCTTGCTGCTGGGGATCACCGTGCACCGCCGCTTGGAGCAGCACGGGGTCTTGGCGTAGGGGTGCAGGGACGCGATCTTGGCGTGCCGGCGCTGGGAGCGCGCGAGCACCTTCTTGGGGACCAGGGATCTCTTGGCAGCTCCTTTCTTGCTGCGCTGGCGCAGGGTGCAGGGGCCCTCGCCCCGGGGCTGCACACCTTGGAGCCAGGGCGCCTTCTTGGGGAGGTGGAGTAACCTCCTGATCCCCGCCCCCTGCACGGACCGGAGGGTGAGGCGGCGAGAGGGACCGCAAGAGGGAGCCCCCTGCGGCGCTGACGAGCTCGATGATGCGGGCAAGCCAGTCCTCGTAGAGGTCGTCGACCGGGCGGTAGTTGAGGAGCTCTCTTGCCAGGAGCAGCGAGGCGTGCGCATCCATGGGAGCGCGACGGGCGTGGGACGACGAGCCGGCTGGAGCCAGCGACGGGGAGGCGATGCGGCCATCCCGCCGCACCGAAGGATGTTGGGACGAGGCCTGCTGCTCGTTCCCTGCCGGGCCGGTCGCGGCGTTGGCGGCAGGCGACGGGGAACGATGAGGGTGGCCACCGACGGACGCCGTCTGGGCGACGCGGGTGGCGAGAGCAGCCCGGCGCTCGGCGCGAGCTCGACGAGCGTCATCCATGGACACGACGGAAGATCACACGCGAACAGCGGAAGAAAGATCCCGGCGCACCCCTACCTGGGGCGCCAAATGTCAGATTTCGGGTTCCGGCAGACCCTTGAGGTTCGAACTCTGGGGTGCGCATGGAAATCTCTCCCCTACCATTCTATGTCTGATCCCCCGAGCGATCTAAGCTAGAAACTAATGAACACCACAAGGGACACGAGATTTATACTGGTTCGGGCCACCGTTGTGGTGTAATACACTACTCCAGTGCGTGGTGTGGTGGATTGCCTCAGGGGCTGATGATGAATAGTACAAGGTAAGAACAACCTCGCGAGAGGTGTTCTTGAGCTGGTGCGATGAACTGCTTGAGTGAGTTCAGTCGCTTCTCTCTACTTGGGCTCTACCAGATTTCTCTACCCTGGATCCGATGCCTCTACTCTGTGGTGGCTAGCTCTATTTATAGAGGCCCTGGGCCTCTCCCCAAATAATGAGCGGGGAGGGCGCCAACAATTGGCCATTTTGAAGGGGAACATCTAGTACAAGTTATCCTGACCAAAGGTGGTCTTCGGCTGCCAAAAGCACTGGTGGTGACGCCGTCTTGGGCTCCATAGTGACGTCCGTCTTGCCGTCCGGCTGGTCTTGGTCTCGTTGCACCAGAATGGTAACCTTTACCTGATGCCTTGGCCTGTGCTTGCCCCCTTTGCACCGAAAAGGAAACAAGGATTCTGCGCAGGCTGGCGCCCTCCTGGTCTTGATTCGTCATGGCTTGCGTCATGGGCTCCTCGCGAGGTACCCCTGCCTTAATCTCTCCGCCTTCTCGCAAGCCTGCCTGACGAGGCTGCCTCTGAGGAAGCTTCCTGTTGTACGCCCCACGAGGCTTGGCCCCGAGGGTCTTGAGCTTGAGCTGATGAAGATGGGCCGCGCTGGGGCCCCACTCGAGCCACGCCGCAGGCCGCAGGCAGGCAAGTCTGGGGACCCCCGTTCCCAGAATGCCGACAGCCTGCTCAAGGGCAGGTTATTCCCACTCCTAAGCCTGGTGAGAGCGTCGTGTTCATATCTCACTTCCTCCGAGGGATAAGCTTCGCGCCGGATCCCTTCGTGAGGGGGCTCATGTTCTATTATGGGTTGTACTTCCACGACTTAGCTCCGGAGTCTATCCTCCACATCTCATCGTTCATCGTCGTGTGTGAAGCCTTCCTACGTATCACCCCTCACTTCGGACTGTGGCTCAAGACCTTCAAAGTAGAGCCGAAGATGGTCGGGGGACGGCAAGCGGAGTGCGTAGGTGCTGTAATAAGCAAAAACGCTAACGCCCTATGGCCCGAGGGCTCTTTCCAAGAGGAGTCCGGCTTATGGCAACAAGAGTGGTTTTATATCATAGCTCCGAGGGGTACCAAGTGGGTGGCTCCGCCTGCTTTTCGCTCGGGTTCCCCGCCACAACTAATGTCATGGGTCAACAAGGGGCTGGACCGGGGGCCAGTAAAGGATGTGCCCCTATTGAAGAGCCGCATCCGAGATCTCCTAGAGAGAGATGTCAATCTGGTCACGGTGACGCAGGTCATGTTAATTCGCCGAGTTCTGCCCTACAAATGTCGTCTGCTCCGCCTGTGGGAGTTCAATCCGGAGGGACCGTGAGCTGTTCAACATTTCCTTGGCATGACGCACGTGGTGATGTACAAATTGTTCTTCGGACCACAAATGATGTGTTCGGACCCTACCGAGGACGCAGCCTGAGCTGCAATCGTCCGGATACCCAAGTAAGTAGCTCTGTGTCCGAACACGCCATTCGTTTTGTTTTTATCGCAACATCGCCCTTAAAACAACTGTTCTTGAACCAGGAGTGGATAGCGAAGGCAAAGTTGATCAGGTGTCCGGCCCCTCTTCCTGAGACCTCGCCAGATCCTGTGTTAACCCGGATGCTGGAGATCGCGCCTTTGGAAGAAGATGAAGGGGGTAACAAGGAAGCTACGGCCTCCGTAGAGGAGGTTGTCTGGAAGGGAGGAATCAGAAATTCCTTTCCTCAGGGGAAGAAGAGGACCGCCTCTGAAGACCCAGAGATAATGGTCTCGAAGCGGGGGAAGAAATCTTCGCCAGAGGGTCCTGCACCGGGGGATATCCCGGCCGCACTATACCCTCAAGTGGATCAGCCCTCCACCGAGCCGTAAGTAAAAGGGTGTTTGGTAATGAGAGAGATCCTTGCTTTACTTCTAAGGAAAGTAACCGAAGCATTTATCTTGCGGTTCGGATCTTAGCCCTTCTCAGCAGAGCTCGTCTTCGAGGGATCTTCTTCCAGAGATGATGCAGAGCGGAACGCCTCCCCTTGCCATACTGCCTCAAGAGGCGGGCGACCCTGAGGTGTCGTCGCGGAGGGTTTCTCCTGATCCGGCAAGGCCAGAAGGTAGTCCTATGGCCACCCGAAGCCCTCAATGTCCGGCTTTTGAAGAGAGCCATCGAAGTAGTCCAGCACCGTATGGTGCGCAGTCGGAGGTACTGAAGGATCTGCTAGGGCGGGCGTCTATCTTAGAAGAGCATCGTGCGTCGATGGGTGCGGTGATCGAAAGGATTTCGTCCGCGGAAAGCGGGTTGCATGATGCTATCAGGTGTTTACTGATAGGTTTTGAGGTATGTGAAATGATGTACCTTTTGACAGTACCGCATACTTTAAGATGCGCCCTGTCTAGATAGTAGCCTCTGAGACTCTAGGTGCTGTCGAAGACGACGGCACGCAGAGAATCATAGTCCCAGGTATAATTTTTCTGCCTTCATATGTAGGTGGCGAAGTGTCCGGTGGCCAGCCGGAGTGATGAATTTGCCGAGCTAAAGCGGCAACTTGACGTGGCAGATGCCGACATCGTGCTTGTCAACAAGCGGCTTGACGAGGCGCAAGGTATGTAATTTCTCCGGAGACACATGGTAAGAGGAGCATGATGCCAGTATTTTATAATGTGTGTGCTTAATGTAGATGGAGTTGCAGCGATGGAGAAACTTCGGGCAGAGCTTGCCCGAGTCAAAGAACAAGCCAGAAAAAGTGATGCGGCTTCCCTAAAGGCGGTTGAGGAGATAAAATCCGAACAGGCTGCTCACTGCCGAAGAAAGGAGGAGATGGCTGAGATGGTTGTGAAGTTGAAGAACACTGCTGACCGTTGCAGGCTTCTTGAAAAGGAAGACCAGGCAAAGCGGACGGACCTGGAGAAGGCCACGACGGCGGCCAAGGATACTCGTTCTGCAATGAGAGCAATGAGGGAGGAGCTGCATCAAGCCGGAGATATCGCGGCTGGGAAGCCCTTTATGCTGCGGATGAAGTTCGGAGATCCTAAATATGCTCCTTTGGACCGGATGTGGAGTTCTGCGGACGCATATCTGGATTTAGCGGCAAGTGCCGCTGATGCGGCCAAACACTTCAAAGATCAAAAGGATCGCGAAGTGGAAAAGCTGTTCTGGTCACAATTCAAAAATCCAGAGCGTTCGCTTCCGTTGACTGATCGGTTGGCCGAATGGGCCGAGCTGAATAGGTTGTCCGGACTTGCCGTGAGGTATGTCGTGGATCATCTGTGGCCGGAGATGCCAAAACCGAACAGTTATTTTAGTTTGGTTCAGCAGTTCCTTGGTGCGGTGCCACATATCAACGCGATGAAGAGGTCAGCATGCATGGAGGGTGCGCGGATGGCCCTTGGCCGTGTCAAGACATACTGGGCAGAGATGGAGGCCTCCGCCGTTGCAGCCCAAGATTCGGACGAAAGCCGAGTACCTGCCGAACACTACTTTCAAGAAGTTCTGGAGGGCGCTCGTTCGATAGAGACGCAGTGCTCGAAGGATATTATGTTCGAATAACATGTATTCTTATGGAAAACAATATTTTGCTGAAATGTACAAGATTTTTATACTTGTGCCTGCAAGAATTATAATACCTCCTGTGCGGCCATTAATGTATATATGTATATAACCGGAAAGATGGCAGTCGTCGGCTTCAGCCCCCACGCATATAATGCAGGGGTGTTCGCAGAAGACGCATTTTCACACTTGTTCCAATATCTTGGTCCATTAAGGAGGTGAGAGCGCAGCGAACTAGGCAATCGGACTATAATGCTTTATCACTTTCACTTAGCCATAGGAGTTTGACAGTGGGGCTACTATATGGCCCCTGGTGGCGCCGCGCTCACCTGAATTCAGGGCGCGTGTGCGCTTGGCCAGGAAACGACCCTTCGTCAAGGCGGAGGAATCCCGAAGATTCCGCTAGGTCATCGAGTGATTGACCAGTCTCATGCTATATCATGACAGTCAGTTTTCGGCTTTCTCTACTAAGGTGCTCGCCTGGCTGAACCGGGGAACAATTGCAGTAGTTCTCCTGGTGCCGCCTTAGCCGATAGAGCGGAACGTAAGGCAACAAAACACAGGAGCCGGGCAAACCCAACATTTGACCAAAGGCATGATTCGGAGCTGATGCATATAAGGCCAAACTCGCGACGCCGAACACTCCCTAAGGTATTCGATCTTTTGTGATTTTAAACGGGTTGAACAGTGCCCTTTGTAATAAGCTCCTGGTGTCCAGGTACGTGCAATATTCTGACGTGGCCACATGCCAAGATGCCAGCCTCCTTCCCGGTTATATTGAGAATCCGGGGGATGTGTATCAACAAGAGATAGTAAAAAAGGTTTACGCAGGGTCTTGATCTAAAAAGAATCCTTGGAACGGGTCCCTGCTGCACGTCTGCGCCCTTGTCTCCATTGTGCCATGTCCTGGACGGGTGTAGCACGATGGTTTATCTGTGAAAGAGAAGTACTTAGTTGAAAAATAGTTGTGCAAAGTGTAAACAAAGTATAATTCAAGATGGGTAAAATTGAGCCTTATTGTCGCCTGTTTATATGCGCGGAGCCCCCTTGTATAGGGGTATATAGCCATCAAACCTTTATCAATTATACGATTATGCCGGACTCGTCCTGCCGTGTCGGTGGTCTTAACGACCTGTTAGATGCTCTGGTTGGCGAGGCCATTTTAGTGTGTGGCCGCCCAGGCAACCGCACAATCTTCTATGCGCGAGGAGCGCTCAATATTTCCCTTTAATGAAATGATGCCTCGTGGACCGGGTATTTTAAGTGTGAGAGACGCATAATGCGGTATTGTGTTAAAGCGAGCGAAAGCTTCGCGTCCCAGTAGTGCTTGATAACCACTTTTAAACGGAGCGATGTGGAAGATTAGCTTTTCGCTACGGAAGTTATCGAGGGAGCCGAACATAACTTCTAGTAGGAGGGAGCCCGTGCAATGGGCCTGTGGGTCTGGCGTTGCTCCTTTAAAGGAAGTATTGCTATGGCCAATTTTTGTTGGGTCCATTCCCATTTTGCGGACTGTGTCCTGATATATCAGGTTTAAACTACTGCCGCCGTCCATCAGGACTCGTGTAAAGTGGTATCCGTCAATTATCGGGTCTAACACCAAGGCAGCCCATCCTGCGTGTCGGATGCTTGCGGAGTAATCCCGATGGTCGAAGGTGATCGGTTTGGACAACCAGTGGTGGAACTCTATTGTGATAGGATGCAGGGCACGTATCTCTGTGGGCGCCACTTCGTTTTTCCCCTTTGTCACGTGTAACACGTTTACTGTTTTGACTTCTTGTGGGAATTTCTTCTGTTCCCCTGCGTTTTGCTTGTGGGGTTCATCATCATCTTCACTTGGTGTATCCAGCCCCTTGTGTTCGGCGTTGAGTTTGCCGGACTGCTTGAAGACCCAACATTCTCTATGAGTATGGTTTGCGGGCTTACCAGGGATGATGTGGATTTGACATATCCTGTCCAGAATTTTGTTTAGGCTGGACAGTTCGTCCCTTTTATCTTTGAGAGGCAGCTTTTGCTGAACGTGCCGAGAGCTTTTGAATCCGGCGTTTACTGCCGTGCTCTTCGGGTTGTTTTCTTTATTCCAGCGCTGGTTTTTGTTGCGTCGTGGCTTCCCGTTCCCATCCCTGATTTCGGATGTACTTGGGTCACTGGTGCTGCATCTTGACAACCAGCTGTCCTCGCCTGCGCAAAAGCGGGTCATGAGGCTTGTTAATGCAACCATTGTTCTTGGCTTTTCTTGGCCGAGGTGTCTGGCGAGCCATTCGTCTCGAACGCTGTGTTTAAAAGCTGCTAAGGCTTCGGCGTCCGGACAGTCGACTATTTGATTCATTTTGGTAAGAAATCTGTTCCAAGGCTTTCGGGCTGACTCTCTGGGCTGTTGAGTTATATGACTTAAGTCGTCTGCATCCGGAGGTCGGACATAGGTTCCTTGAAAATTTGCCCGGAAAGCGTCCTCGAGCTCTTCCCAACTTCCAATGGTGTTTTCGGGAAGGCCTTTAAGCCAATGTCGGGCTGGCCCTTTGAGCTTGAGGGGTAGGTACTTATGGCGTGGAGGTCGTCTCCTCTGGCCATGTGGATATGGAGGATATAGTCCTCAGTCCATACCCCGGGGTCTGTCGTTCCGTCGTATGCCTCTATGTTTGCGGGTTTGAATCCTTCTAGAAATTGATGGTCCAGCACCTCGTCGGTGAAACATAGGGGGTGTGCGGCACCCCTGTATTTGGGTGTACCGTGGTGTTCGGATTTTTGTTGTGTTGCATTGCTTGCTGGAGCATGCTTCCTTGGCCCGTAGATAGATCTGGTTGGGCCGTCTTTTCGATGCGAGTCCTCATGTGGGTCGCGTGTTGGCTTGTGTGCAGCGTTGCTTGCCGCTGTGTGTTGGCCATGGGGTCGTCTATCTGACCAGATGGCTGCTTTGTTTTTTGATTGCGGGGGCTCTAAGGCCTCCTCATCAAATTCAGGCAGTAGCTTTCGCTTCGGGTAGCTCTTTGTGTGGCGACTTTCGCTGTATTTGTCTGCGGTGTTGAGTACTTTGCTCCATTTGATTCTAAGTGCATCCTCCGCAGTCTTGAGCTTCCGCTTCTGCTTTTTCAGGCTATGCGTGGTGGCTACGAGCCTTTTGTGGAGGTTCTTCTGCTCAAGTCGCTTGTCAGGCGTGAGGTCATCCGGACTGTTATCGCCGGAGATAGGTTGTTCGGTTCGATTACCCGTGTTGCCCTGGTCGGACGGTTGTTCAATGCTATTTTCGTCGTCCGCTGGCTCACCTTGCTCTATGGCCGGGTCTGTGTGACCGCTGTTTCTGTCGAGGCGGGGTTTGGAGCGGCGCTTACGCCGCCGCTTTGACTGCTTTTCAAGGGAATGATCCGTCGCTGCGTCCTTCCGCTCTTCGTCGTTGTTTCCTTTGGTTGTGTCCACCATGTATACATCGTGAGATGAGGTGGCTGTCCGGTGCCCAGTGGGCGGTGGTTCCTGTTCGTCTCCTACATTGTCGTACATACCGTCGATGTCTTCGGAGTCGAAATCGAGCATGTCGGTCAAATCTTCGACAGTGGCTACATAGTGGGTGGTGGGTGGGCGTCGAATTTCTTCGTCATCCACATCCCAATCTTGCCGGTCATAATCCGTCCAAGACTCTCCTGACAAGGAGAGGGACTTCAGTGAATTCAGTATGTCGCCGAAGGGCGAGTGCTGAAAGATATCAGCGGCGGTGAACTCCATGATCGACAACCAATTGGATTCGATTGGTAGGGGCGCGGACGGTTCAGAGTCCGGAGGAGAGTCCAGCAAGGTGGAGTCACGGACCTCGCGAAGGGTAAGGTTGGTGTTCGGCTCAATCGCCATTGAGACTGCTGCCTCCATGGCAGGGTCTAACCACCCGCCCTCGGATGGCGCCGTTGGCTCTGAATTGAAGGTCGGAGCGGATGCGGTCTCCAGGACACTGTTCGGTGGCAGAGCTAAATCATGCCCATTTTGACAGCGTGACGCACTCGGTCGGGGCTCGAATCCGTCGAAGATCAAGTCCCCGGGGGCATCGGCCGTGTAGTTCAAGCTTCCAAACCTGACCTGACGACCAGGGGCGTAACTTTCAATCTGCTCCAGATGGCCAACCGAATTGGCCCGCAGTGCAAAGCCGCCGAATATAAAGATCTGTCCGGGGAGAAAAGTCTCGCCCTGGACTGCATCGCTAACGATGATTGAAGGATCCATCAAGCCCAATGACGACGACACAGAGGAACTCTCAATGAAAGCACCAATGTCGGTGTCAAAACCTGCGGATCTTGGGTAGGGGGTCCCGAACTGTGCGTCTAGGCGGATGGTAACAGGAGACAAGGGACACGATGTTTTTATCCAGGTTAGGGCCCTCTCGATGGAGGTAAAACCCAACTCCTGCTTGATTAATATTGATGATATGGGTAGTACAAGAGTAGATCTACCACGAGATCGGAGAGGCTAAACCCTAGAAGCTATCCTATGGTATGATTGTTGTAGTTGTTGTTGTTGTCGTGTCCTACGGACTAAACCCTCCGGTTTATATAGACACCGAAGGGGGCTAGGGTTACACATAGTCGGTTACAAGGAAGGAGATCTACATATCCATACTACCAAGCTTGCCTTCGCACGCCAAGGAAAGTCCCATCTGGGCACGGGACGAAGTCTTCAATCTTGTATCTTCATAGTCCAACAGCCCGGCCAAAGGTTATAGTCTGGCTGTTCGGATAGCCCCTAATCCAGGACTCCCTCAGCTGCCACATGGCAGATTTCAGCAGTGCTGCGGAGGGTTCGCTTGCGCCTATTATTTGATGCGAAGGTCTCAAAGACTGTTAATACCGTATTGTTATCCCCGGGATGGTGCTCTGTGGCATCTGGGATGAGAAGATCCTCACCACTTTTGGCCACCTGCCGGAGTACCCAACATACTCTAAGGCTATGTGTTGGTATGGTAACCGCTGTACTATGAATTTTGCAAGGTCCGTTGAGCCATCCCTCCAATACGGTTCCACGCCCTGTAGAGGGTTTTTGCTTCTTTGTAATTAACTCGGGTGTCTTATGATAGTGCACCCTTTTACTTCGGACTGGGTGTATATTCGGAGCCAGATTATCCCAAAATTTCGTTTCGGTTTTCCAGGCGCTTTCCATCGCGCAATAATTTCGTACTATGGACGCCAAGTCAGCGAAGCGTGATATGTCACGGCGACTTATGGTGTTAAGGATTCCCTTGTCCGTGCAATTATTGTAGAAAAATGAGACTGCGTCTTCCTCGCGACAGTCCTTAACCTTGTTCATCACAAGGAGGAATCTGGCCCAATAATGTTGTACTGTTTCTTGGGGCTCTTGCCTAATGTGGGAAAGATCGTTTATGTTTGGGTGGGTGGGTGGATTTGTGTCCAAACCCTTACCCGATCTGAGACCCAGGGGTCGAGGAGTTTCCGATCTTGGAAGTTCGGGTTCCGGGAAGTTGCCCAATGAGTTTGGTCCGCTGCCTGATTCTAGGTTCAGGACTTGGTGATGTCCTCCCGTAAACGGGTATCTGGCTCGGAGAGCTCAGGAATCCGGACATAGTTAGTCCTCAAGATAGAGGAAGAATCGCCGCATTGTACCTCCACCACCGCAATATGATGGGTGACCGGTGGAGAGTTAATCTCCCTCTGATCGGGTTTAAGCCCAATCCGATCATAGTCCATAGCGACTCCCAAGGCGGCGATGCGATCCAAGAGCTCGTTTAGGGAAGAGAGGTCCATCGGATCCATCTGCTCAGCAAATTCTGAGCCGATGTGGAGGCTGTTTTCGATGACCCAAGAAGTCATCGTCGGTGCAGCAGCCGAACGGGCGGTCATGATGAAACTGCCTAGCCGGAAAGTTTGGCCGACAGCCAGGGCTCCCCCGGCGGTAATGTTGCTTTTAACAATGAGACGAGGCATCCTTCCTTACGGTGATGGCACAGTGGAACTCTCAATGAAAGCACCAATGTCGGTGTCAAAATCGGCGGATCTCGGGTAGGGGGTCCCGAACTGTGCGTCTAGGCGGATGGTAATAGGAGACGGGGGACACGGTGTTTTTACCTAGGTTCAGGCCCTCTCGATGGAGGTAAAACCCTACTCCTGCTTGATTGATCTTGATGATATGAGTATTACAAGAGTTGATCTACCACGAGATCGAAGAGGCTAAACCCTAGAAGCTAGCCTATGGTATGATTGTTCTTCTTGGTCCTACGGACTAAACCCTCCGGTTTATATAGACACCGGAGGGGGCTAGGGTTACACCGAGTTGGTTACAAGGAAGGAGATCTACATATCCGTATTGTCAAGCTTGCCTTCCACGCAAATGAGAGTCCCATCCAGACACGGGACAAAGTCTTCAATAGTATATCTTCATAGTCCAACAGTCCGGCCAAAGGATATAGTCCGGCTGTCCGGATACCACCTAATCCAGGACTCCCTCAATGGCCATGGCCACCCGATGCCCGAGCGCCGTTGGCCAAGAACCCGCCGGCGTCTAGACACCCTCCACGCCATTCCTATTTTGCTGGAGACCTACACCAAGTCCCATCCAGCGCCCGCACCACCCTTCGGCCCCTGCCCGCAGCTCTGCAGCCTGAGCGCTTCAGCCGCCTCCCAAAGCAGAGGAGAGGGGCTCCCTACCAGGAGCGTCAACAAACCAGCAGGCCGACCCCGCCTTCTTCTCACTTCCCTCCTTCCTTTTTTTCCGCCGCGACGCATCATCCCTTCCTTGGCTCCTGCGACGTGGATGCCGGCGGCCCGTGCCCGGTGGTGGAGAAGGCAAATGGATGAGCTGCGGGGGTGCCCGGTGGTGAACCAATTTAATTAAGGATAGCGGGTAGAACTGTAACTAATGCAGGGGTGTTTTTGCAAAAATGAAGCATTTCTCAGATACCCACGTAAAGTAGTATTGCGGGTTGAATTCTCGAAAATGGAGGGGCTTTTCTGCAAAACTGCCGACGACGTATGACCAGAAGCGATAGCCGCTTTATTAGTAGGGAGAGATATCCTAGCTACGGTGCTTTCGGGTTTGTGAGACAAGTGCCACCAAAGTTATGCATTGTGTATTTAAAGTTTTAAACATCCCCAATATTCGTACATTTATTTGGCCACTTCCAGGTGGTTCTTGACTTCTGGCCCCTCTCATCAATCTTCAACGACATGCCCAACCGTGGGCTTGCATGGACAAAGTTGTGCATTGGAATTTTGAACATCACAGACCACCCTTTTCACTCATATATATTTGGGCCACATGTTAGTGTGGCTGTCTTTTGACCCTCTCTAACATTATTTTTTGCTGCAAGTACTCTGATGACGCTCAATGGGCACGGGGTATAATATATTAACCGTGTGCGATACAAGTGCGATGCGAATCACCACGCTTGCGTAAGCGCGAGCAAATTAAGGTGGAGGTACTGGCTCAACCGTGTGCGATGCAAGTGCGCTGAAATCACCACAACTGTGCAAGCGCAAGCAAATTACGGTGGAGGTACTGGCTCAACCGTGTGCAATGCAAGTGCGCTGAAGTCACCACGACCGCACAAGCGCGAGCAAATTAAGGTGGAGGTACTAGCTCAACCGTGTGCGATGCAAGTGCGCTGAAATCACCATGACCGCACAAGATCGAGCAAAGGGTGGAGGTACTGCCTTAACCGTGTGCGATGCAAGTGCGCTGTAAAACCACCACCTGTGCAAGCTAAAGGCGGGTAATTTATTTGGAAATTAGGACGAACCGTGTGTGATAGACTAGCTAGCCAGAAATATAAAAAACAAACTACCCGCCTTGAGCGTTGCAAAATCGGCGGATCCGCGCCACTTTTCCTTATTATCATACACACATATTGTTATTGGACCATGCGCGATCATGGGCACTCCCGCCCTGCATCAATTCCTTTACCCAAATTTTAGTAGCCGCCGTACTTCAACCGCCGCCCACACTCCTCCAGCACCGACCTTATAGTAAAATTGCAGTAGCCGAGGCATTTGAACCGTCGCCCTCCCTCGTCCACCACCATCTCCACCGACCATTACTCAGTAGCCACGTCGTATCCTCAAACACCACCACCCTCCACAGTCCCCCACCTTCCCCCTCCCCCCCTCGAACCCTAGCTCGCGGCCGGTGCCGGCGCCGCCGCCAACCCCTGCCGGTCTGCCCGTTCCTCCTAGCTTAGATAATAAAGTTTAGGTTACCTACCAATTTCCATACCGTTGCCCCACTCCCCTGAGTTTTTTTATGAGGCCTGCGGTGTCCCTCCCTGCCAGATCCACATCCCCTGCTCCAGATTATCGTAGCCTAAGCTCGACAACGTATCCCGGGGAGCCCGACGAGCGTTCGACCAAGAAGAGGTTTATCATGGCCTCTCCGGTGGACATTGGCGAGGTGGCCGCCATTCACCCTGACCTGTCGATCCCGGAGCAAAACGTCGTCGTGGAAGCTGGCGAAGACGTTTACTGTGTTGCCATGTCGAAGGCTTCATGTCAGCGGGCTAGCGTATTAATGTATCTCGGGAAAGCTCGCTACGACGTCAAGCTCGTCCACACCGACGGCTTCACGCGGGCCATGTCACAGGTTAAATGGTCCATCCCCAACCCCTCTGGTTCAACCGCCGTCAATCTCTTCGATAGCCCTGCCGTTGACCTTCTCCGCCAAGCGGTAAAGGATTTGTGAGCTTTATATGCCATCGAGCCCATTTTGTCATTTCTGAAGGACACGTTCTATGGCGGCGGCTTGGGGTCCTCAATTGCCAAGTCAGATCTCATCGACCACGACCACGAGGAGGGCACCCATGAAGGTTCTTCCAAGGTAAAAAAAGCCCATTTGTGACATCAGAGAGCGCACCATGGGTCTGTGCTTTTCCAACTGGAAGGATCCCGTCCATGAAATGTGAGGCAACAATCTATCAACAAATCTTACCTTTTCTAGCTTGCCAACCTGTACCCTTTGTTGTAGTTGCATTTGTCATGCGGTGCTTTAAGTGTGCCGTGTTTAATTATTTCAGTTATGCAAAAATGTATTGTTCAATAGGTCTATGTGATGTTTAAGTATGAATTGTCCACTTCAGTTTCACGAATGGCTATATTTGGTTGTTTATAGTGAGTAGATGCCTTGTTTATGTGTATTTGGCTGTTAAGTTGGTTGGAGTGAGCATTTTTCCAGTTATCGAGCAGATGCCTTGTTTATCTGTATTTGGTGAATAGTTTGGTTGCAGTGAGCATTTGTCCAGTTATCAAGCAGATGCCTTGTTTATCTGTATTTGGTTGTTAGGTTGCTTTTTTTAGCATTTGTCCAGTTATCAAGCAGATGCCTTGTTTATCTTTATCTGCTTGTTAGGTTGGTTGCACTGAGCATTTGTCCAGTTTTCAAGCATATGCCCTGTTTATCTGTATTTGCTTGTTAGGTTGGTTGCAGTGAGACTCCGTCCAGTTTTCAATGGCTATATTTGGTTGTTATACTGTTCATTTATGCCCTCTTTATTTCAGTCATTCACAACGTGTTGTTCATTATGTGCAAGTCGGAAGTGTGCCGCTCGACTACATCAATACTAGTTTGAACGGCTATATTTGGTTCCAGTTATTCCTGGTGTAGTTAACACATGCCCTTTATTTCAGTTTTACACATTTATCCAGTGTGATGTTTAAGCATTACCTACGTTCTATTCATTTTCCACAATACCAGTTTGAATTGCAATATTTGATGGCTGTTAAGCCTGCTGTCGGTAACATTGCCTTCCATTTTATATCTACTTTAACAGCATGCTAAAACCAACACATTCAAGCTATCATTTTGGAGATGATGTTGTTTACCTTTGCTATATTTGTTTGATGTTAAGGTTGCTGTACTTATCATGCCTTTCCACTACTTATGTAGGACAACAACTGGAGTGGCCACCATTTTCCGCCGAGGTTAGCTTCATCCCTCGGCTTGTACTCCCCCTGTCGTTCCATAATGTAGTGCATATAGATCCAGGACTGGACACTAGTTAGCTTCTAATATTGACTTGTTGCTTGTAGGTACATATGCCCTTGGCAAGGATCCATGCATCGACCCTTTTTGCGTATGGGGCAATGAGATATTAATGAACAAGCATCAAGTGAGGAAACTGATAAGGATTATTAGCAAAAAGATACGAATGGTGGCTAGCAAATAATTTGTTTATGCTCTATCCAACACAACAGTGAGCTGTAGGATGGTAACTACAAACTCTGCAACCTTCTCTTTTTACTGCCCATAATGAGTTCTTAGACAACAATGTCTAAATATTTTTCATTCCCAGTGGTTCCCGAAGCAGTTCACTCAAGATTACCTATGATAGCCTGGTTTTTGCCCTCTCTTATTTGCTTGATTTTCATTTGAAAATTTTCTGAGACTTGGAGTTCTTGAATCTTTTCATATGGAATTAAACACTTGGGCATCCTTGGCTTTCACCCAAGTGCTTCACTTCCCTCCTAAATCATCATTTCACTTCTGATCCACCGCAAGAAAAAATCTTTGGAATATTTTTCTTAAAAGAAAAATATTCATTTTCTCTCAGAAACCCTAGCCTGATCAGTTTGCTTCAAAGCAACCCTAATTTTTATGGCTCACAAAAATCTGAGATAATTCACAAATATTCTGTGAACCCTAGGGCACCTTCCTGAGCAAAAATATTTCATCACTTTTTGGAATATTTTTGCTACAGAAAATATTTTATGTTCTGGACAGAAATGGTGGGTTCTACAGCAACTACCATTTTACTTGCTCCATTTGACCTGAACTTTCTTGTGCATCTTTACCTTAGTAACTTATAACTAGCCTCCAAAGCACAACCCCAATCTCCCAGCCGTTTGACCACAGTAACTGTTCAAAGTTACTGGTCGGAAACTTACCTGGCTTGTAAAATCCTCTCTACTGCACCTGGATCCAAACCAAATCGTGGTAACACTCAAAACTACCACGAACAACATGCCAGACCTAAAGTTCATACTTAGATCGGCCTGATGTCATAGTTCACACGGTGACCATGTTCGTTCAGGGGTGTTGGCATGCGTGTCGACGCGCTCTGAGTGCTGGCGAGCTCTCTGTTCGCGCGTGCACGCTTCCCTCGCCTGCCCGAGCGTGCCAAACCACGCCACCATCTTCGTCTCTATCCCCTTAACCTCCCTCTGGCGCTCGCCAACGCCGGAGCTCGCCGCAACAAGCATGGGCAAGGTCCGGCCAGCCCAACAGTGCGGAGCGCACTGTGCTCGTTGCTACCCTCTCGATCCTGTGCTTGTCTCCGTCCGCCCACAGTAGTCGCGTGACCTCCGTCGCCTTCTCCCCCTCTCTCTGATGCCGCTCGTCGCCGGGCGCCGTGGCAGGTGTCCATCGGTGGAGCCCGAAGCCCCCTCGCCGCTCGCCTATAAATAGGGCCACCTCCAGCCTCCTCGAGCACCTTCCAGCACTCGCACACACTCCACGATTGCGTAGGAAGCCGTAGCCCGGCCGGGCAGGCCTCGGGCCGCCGTCCCCAAGATCGAGCTCGCCGGTGATCCCCTCTGGTCGCCGCGGAAGCTCTAGCCTCTCCCAGATCAGGGCAACCCCTCCAGGGCTTCCACCTCTCTCCGGTGAGTTCGTCTCACCCGCTTGGAGCCCCTGGAGTGGCCTCCGTTCGACGTCTTCCTCAACTCCAGCAACCTCCGCGTTCTGTCTGCGCTAGCGATCTTGTTTCCGACGCCGTCTGACCACCCCTAGCCACGCTACGGGTACGGGTAGGTGCACCATCGTCCCCTCTCTAAATCCCTCCCTCTCGTTTTGGCCAAGAAGCCCTCGTCGCCGGCGAGAGCTCCGGCGAAGCCGCGGCCTTCTCTGTTCCTTTCTCCCCCTTCCCCCACCTGACTAGCGGGGCCCGCTAGTCAGCCACTCTGTACGCGCGCGAAGCGGTAGGAGTGGTGGCGCCCTGAGGTTTTACACCTTCGACGTCACCCCCTCAGCTGTTTATTTAAATTCAAAATCATTTATATTCCAGAGAACTTCAAACAGTTATAACTCTTCAACCATAAGTCCCAATGAATTGATTCTTTTTGCATTGTGTTCTATGAAAAGAAATCTAGCAGATCACCAAAGATGAGATTTTTCTGAGCTGTTTAGAATTTCTGGTGAATTTCAGAAGTGTTCTTGATATTAGCTTTGTGTTTAAATTTATTTTCAGAAGGTGAGGCTTGTGAACCTCATCTGCACTAAGGCAAGCCACAGCAACATTTTCATGGTGTCATTTCAATATTTGTGATTTTTCTTACTTGAATGAAATGATTAATCCATGCATTTAAATAATTATTGTGTTATTTGTATTCTGTTAAATATTGGTTAGTTGTTATGCTTGATTTACAGAATGATTGAAACTAGTTTAGTGGACAAAGCAAGTTAAGATTTATTTGTGGTGATGTTAGAAATGATTTTCTTATGCATGTTAGTAATTATTTAAAGCTTTGTTCTTGCCTACATAAATCTATAAACATTTGCTAGAAAATATTTTGTTAAATACTTGTTTAATCATTTTACTTGTCTTACTGAATGTTTGAACCCAACTTAGTTGATAAAGAAATTAAGGGTTGTTGATAGTGAAATCTTTTGTCAAGCATATGAGAAATTTATCGAAATTACTTTCTCGCGTGAGAAATTAATAAAACTTGTTGCAAAATATTTTGGTTAAGTTGTGAGTCATATGAGTTGTTGATGTTTATGCTTGGTGTGTATATGGATGACCTCGATCATTTTTATTATTATGTGATGCATGTGTAGTTTTGCATTTCATGGCATGCTATGACACCGGTCATTTTCATTTTAAAGTTGAACCTGAATATAACTCAACTTGAATATACCGTTGACTGAGTCATGGTGGCGATGAATCTAGTTTCTTTCCTAGTGCAACCACATTTGCCTTTTTGGGGAGGCCTTGATTCGGTCCATTGACATGGCCTCTGTTCGGTGCCTCCAACTAGGGAAGGTTATGTCGTGCTTGCCCTGGCCCGGTAAGCAAGCATAATCTTGTGTGCTCGTTGATGAGATTATGGTACCGAGTCCCCGAGTGGGAATGTTTTGACCACGACGGTGGTCGGGGTGTCTTTGGTAGACAGGGGGCCACCCAGGACCAGCCTGTTGAGGATTTGGTCGGAGTGGTCGGGAAAGTGCCGTGGAAATGGAAGGGTTTTGTCGGAATGCCATTGGTCCACCCGAATGGGAGTGCGAGGCCATGGGTTCCGTGGTGTGGGTACAGTGTGCTACCTCTGCAGAGTGTATAATCTATCAATAGCCGAGTCCACGGTAACGGACACCTCGTAGTAGGTCCCACCAGGAGCCAATGTTTAATAAAAATTGCACACTAAGCTATGAACTTTGCATTGTTGATGGATGGCAAAAAGGCCATCGAGGCATTCGGGACCAGACATTGGTCGGGGTTGTGATCGCCGTAAGGATCACGAGTTGTTCTTGTGAAAGACCATGTTGGTGGTTTGTTTGTGATCCAGGGATGATCACAGTTGGTAAGCTGTCCCGAGGGACGTCCGAGCATGATCACCGCATGTTTGACATATAGTGTTTTATTGTTAATAATTAGTTAAATATCATGATATTGTTTGCCATTATGATTATGCCTGTTGTGAGCTTGCAAGTACATTCAATGTACTGACCTGGCGTGTCATGCTAGATTTCAGGAAAGTACCATTGGAAAGGAGCGCTGTTCGAGTCTAGATCGTGTCCGTATCGGTGTCCCTGTGAGATGAAGCTTCCACCACGACGTTATTCCGCTGCCACGTAGTTGTTCGGATCGAGGCCCCTTTATGTTCACTAAATAATGTACATATTGTTCAGCCACACCAAGTGTGCCGCTTGGCCTCGACAACTGTTGTAATGTAGACTCTGTTCCGCTAGCATTAATAAAGCGGTTGTTTTTTCTGTACCAAGATGTTGTGTGTTGCCAGAAGACATGGTCTCTGGGCTGGCAATGCATGGTAAACCGGTCGCTCTGAGCCGGGGTGCCACAAGGCTTGGTATCAAAGCCGCGCTGACTGTAGGCCACGCTAGACTGTGACTCGTTATCTGGATGTTAGATACGAGTTTAAGTTGAGTGTCGGTAGTAATTTGTGCTGATTGTTGCGTTGCATGCATTCGGTTTATATATTTTTATGCTAACCTGCTAATGGTTGTGGGTGTAGATGGCTCCGGTGCCGTATCCGTGCCAGTTGCAGCTGATGCCATACATGTCACCGCACCTCCTTCGCAACGTGTGGCGTCAGTTGTACCCTCTCGGAGATGACCCAGTCTATCGTATGTACCAGGAGAATCTAGCTGATTCAGTGTATGAGTATCACGCAGGGGTCACTCTGTGCACTAGTTCCGATTCCAGCTCTTACACTCGCACTTCTCAGAGCAGTTACGCCTCCACCGCTTCTCAGGCTGTCCAGTTTGCTACATTTGAGGTCCTTGTCGAGCTTCGCTACAACGAGGTCCGAATGCAGAACCACCCAGGTTTCTACTACTACCCATCTCTGCACGAAAATGGTCTTGTTCGTTTCCCTCTCATTGATCCGGAGTCTGATAGTGTTGCTAGCCATCTTGCTCGTTATGTCACTGCTAGCTATCTCATGATCCATGAGCTGGCTCGAGAGCTGACTCGTACCCGTACTGCTCTAGCCGCTACTTTGGTCACTTCTAGATCCGCCACTACTCCATCTTCACTGGGATTTACCCCTTATGTCCCAGTTAGCTCTAGCTCCCCTATTTCGCCGGTTACTCCCCCGAGTAGCACGGGCCTCTCGGCCGTGAACCCTCTCAGTACTCCTGCCGAGTGGGTCTCACTTCTCGCTACTCCTGTAGCCCCGATGCTTCATCCTACCCCTGCCCCTGAGGGAGAGCCCTCGAGGTAGCGCCTCGTGTTACCTTTAACCCGGAGGTTTCCGTTAACCACGTCTGTTCGGGATCCGAGACCGCTTCAGGGGAGGACGCTACAGCACCAATAGAGCTGTAGTATCTTTGAGTATTTGCAGTTGTCTGGATGATGCACGGATGTAGTCGTACGAGTCATGATGTTTCGTTTCATGTATGAGAGTAGTGAACCAGTCATGTTGTTTACCTTTCTTGTATGAGTCTATGTATAATTATGTTGAGACTATATTCTCCGTATTTTTCTTCGCTCTTCTGCTTTCTTTCGGGATTTGTCGCTGGCTTTTCCCCAATTTTATTCTTGGGTGTTTCTCATCTCGATTGTGTTGTCTTGGAAAAAATCCACAATAGGATGACGTGGGGAGGCAGCAGTAGCAACGTTCTTGAGGGAACTCCTGTTCGTCATTCCGCATGACAGGCGGGACATTCTCCCGAGCCGTACGTTCAGCCACCACCTCCACCGCCTGATCCTCCCTCCACTGAGCAAATTATGCGTATGTTTGAAGAGAAAAGGAACAATGATCTGATTGAAATGTTGAGAAGTGTCCAAGCTATGGTTGGACATAATGGAAATCAGGATGGTAATCACTCAAAGCTATCAGATTTTCAGAGGACCAATCCACCCAGCTTCAGTCAGATTGTTGACCCATTGGATGCAGACGATTGGTTGCGCACAATGGAGAAAAAGCTTGAGATTGATCGTACTAAAGGAAATGATAAAGTTCCCTTTGCCGCCCATTATCTTGAGGGCGCAGCTACCATATGGTGGGAAAATACAAAGGCCATGTGGCCGGCTGATGAGGAAATCACCTGGGAAAAGTTTAAGGATCGATTCCGAAAATATCATATCCCTACTGGAGTTATGAAGACTAATCAGCGTGAATTTCTCGCACTCGTCCAAGGAAATCAGTCTGCGGCAGAATATTTGCAAAAATTCAATCATCTGGCCCGTTACTCTCTTTATGACGTGGCCACCGAAGAAAGGAGAATTGACAGATTTCTTGGAGGTCTAAATCCACAACTCCGGTGTACTCTCAGTATGCTTGATTTCGCAGACTTCCAAACGCTGGTGAACAAGGCTTTCATTGCTGAACGGGAGCACAAGCTTATAGCGGATAATAGGCCTGTTAACAATGACAACAAGCGTAAGTTTGAGCCAAAGAAGGAAGGGCAACCAGTGCAAAAGGCTCGTACCTGGAAGCAGACTCAGGTGGAATTCAAGCCAAATTGGCAGCAGAATGTTAACAAGACCACCACTCAAGTCAAGAATGTTGTGACCAACCCAACACATGAGGAACGTCGGCGCAATAATTCTTGTTTCAATTGCGGGCAGCACGGACAATATGCCAAACAATGCCCCAAGAACAACAAGATGAATGCCCTAAGCAGGCTACAAGTCAACTTTATGGAGTCATGGCCAACCCAACAAAACTTCACTGGGCATGTGCACCATATCTCCGCCGATGAAGCCCAAGAAAAGCCCAAAGTCGTCATTGGTATGTTTTCTGTTAATGACAAGCCTGCCGTAATTTTATTTGACTCTGGGGCTTCCCATTCTTTTATTTCTCAGAGTTTTGCGGCCCAAAACAATTTTCCTTGCACGATTTTGGGCAAAAATATGCTGGTACTAACCCCGGGATCTATAATCAAGAGCAATCTGGTCTGCCGTGATCTGGAGATCAATATCAACGGGGTCTACTTTCCAACATCTCTGATAATCATTGAGTCTGAAAAGTTGGATATTATATTGGGTATGAATTGGTTGACCCGATATCAAGTGTGCATAAAATGCGCAACCTGAGAAGTCACTTTGACCAGTCTGAATGGGCAACTTACAAAGTTCTACGCTCGCAAGAATATACCCAAGCCAGAACTAGTTTGCGCCGCTATGGCTGAATTGGAATTTATTCCTGTGTTCAGTGAGTACCCTGATGTGTTTCCAGAAGAACTGCTAGGCATGCCACCAGATCGGGAACTGGAGTTTGCAATTGATCTTGTGCCCGAAACTGCACCGTTATACAAGAAGTATTACCGGATGCCCTCATCAGAATTAGTGGAGCTAAAGAAACAACTTGACAAATTACTCCAGAAAGGCTATATTCGTCCCAGCTCTTCACCATGGGGACCACCTGCTATTTTCTTGGGCAAAAAGGATGGTAGTCTCCGTATGTGCATAGATTACCGCCAGCTGAATGAGGTCACCATCAAAAATAAATATCCGTTGCCAAGGATGGATGATCTGTTTGATCAGCTCAGTGGGGCTAAGGTATTCTCTAAAATCGATTTACGGACCGGATATCATCAGCTCAAGATTAAAAAGGAAGATATTCCTAAGACCGCATTCACTACTCGGTACGGTCTTTACGAATATACCTTGATTTCCTTTGGTCTCACCAATGCCCCTGCTTTGTTCATGCACATGATGAACAAAGTATTCATGGACTTCCTCGACAAGTTCGTGGTAGTCCTCATCAATGACATCCTCATTTACTCCAAGGGTGAAGAAGAGTACAAGGATCACCTTCGAGCAGTATTACAACGGCTCCGTGACCATCAGCTATACGCCAAGTTCAGTAGGTGCAAATTTTGGCTCAAGAAGGTTGGGTTTCTCGGACATTTACTATCCGCCGAAGGTATAGCCGTGGACCCAAGCAAAGTAAAGGATGTGCTCGATTGGGTACCACCCACGACTGTGACGCAGATTCGAAGTTTCCTCGGATTAGCTGGATACTATCATCATTTTATTGAAGGGTTTTCCAAAATTGCTAAACCCATGATGGAGCTGCTCAAAAAGGATAAGAATTTTAAGTGGACGGAGGATTGTGAGAAGAGTTTTAATGAGCTAAAGATACGCCTGGCAACTGCACCAGTATTGACTCTTCCAGACATTTATCGCAGTTTTGATGTGTACTGCGATGCCTCCAGACAAGGTATTGGTTGCGTGCTTATGCAAGACAGCAAGGTAGTAGCATATGCATCACGACAGCTACGACCCCATGAAGGAAATTATCCTACTCATGATTTGGAATTGGCTGCGGTAGTTCAAGCATTAAAAATTTGGAGACACTACCTCATTGGAAAAAGGTGCCAAATTTTTACCGACCACAAAAGTCTCAAGTACATCTTCACTCAGCCAGATTTAAATCTCCATCAGCGAAGATGGCTAGAGTTGGTCAAGGATTATGACCTTGGAATAAATTACCATCCAGGCAAGGCCAACGTTGTTGCCGATGCGCTCAGTTGAAAACCTGTCAGCTTAAATGTCATGTTAAAATCAATACCTACCAAACTTCAAGAGGAGATCGCTCAGCTCAACTTGGTCATCATGGATGCCGGCCTTGCAAATATTTTGGAAGTTACCCCACACTTGAGATGCAAATCCGCAAGGCCCAGCCAGCTGACACCAAGCTACAAAGATGTACCAAGGGCCAGACGACAAAGCAGGCCCCTGATTTCTCCAAGGACAAATTCGGTACCCTCCGATTCCGTGGACGAATTTGTGTGCCATATCAACCGGACTTGAAGAAGAAAATCCTGTCAGAAGCACACGAATCCGCATATTCCATTCACCCGGGAGGTACGAAAATGTATGAGGATCTCAGGCAAATATTCCGGTGGGAGGGAATGAAGAAAGACATTGCCTATTTCGTGGTCTGTTGCGACATATGCAACAAGGTGAAGGCAGAGCATCAGAAGCCAGCCGGACTCCTCCAACCGCTGCCAGTTTCATAGTGGAAATGGGATGACGTTTGCATGGATTTCATCACAGGATTGCCTAGGACTCAGCGAGGCAAGGATGCAATCTGGGTTATAGAAGACACCCTAACCAAGGTTGCCCACTTCATTCTGATCAGCACCAGATACAGACCAAATCAACTCGCACAGTTGTATGTATCCCGCATAGTCAGTCTGCATGGAGTACCACGAACTATCACTTCCGACCGAGGTTCTTTGTTTACCTCCGCTTTTTGGTCCTGTCTCCATCAAGCCTTGGGGACATCACTGAAATATAGTACTGCTTATCACCCTTAGACAGATGGACATACAGAGCGGGTAAATCAAATACTCGAGGATATGTTGCGAGCCTATGTGCTAGCCAAAGGAGCTAAATGGGAAGATTGCTTGCCATATGCCGAGTTCTCTTATAACAACAGTTTCCAAACCAGTCTAAAGATGTCACCATATGAAGCTCTGTATGGCCGTAAGTGCCGCACTCCTCTAAATTGGTCTCAAACTGGAGATAGCCGCATCTTTGGAACGGATCTCATGATGGAAGCTGAGAAACAAGTTAGGGAGATCAGAGACAGACTGCAATTGGCCAAATCCCGACAGAAAAGTTATTATGATGCAAAGCACCGACAGGTCAGTTTTGAGCCCGGAGAACACGTATACCTCCGAGTCACTCCTATGAAAGGAGTCAAGAGATTTCAGACTCGTGGAAAGCTAGCACCCAGATTTATTGGTCCATTCCCGATTATGTCTCGAGTGGGTACGGTTGCATATCAACTGGAACTACCCCCTGAATTAGCAACCGTACACAACGTGTTCCATGTTTCGCAATTGAGACGACACATACCCCTGCCTAAGAAAAGGACTGCAATGTCTGAGATAGAGTTGGAAAAAGATTTAACTTATGAAGAGAGACTGTTCAAAATATTGGATCAGATGGGAAGGGTCACTCGCAGTAAACTCAGAAAATTTTACAAGGTTCAGTGGGAGCATCACATAGAGTCAGAAGCGACTTGGGAGCGGGAAGAATTCCTTAGGGATCAGTATCCAGATTGGTTTTCCCAAGCAACCGAATCTCGAGGATGAGATTCATTCTAAGTGGGGGAGGTTTGTGACAGCCTGGTTTTTGCCCTCTCTTATTTGCTTGATTTTCTTTTGAATTTTTTTTTAGACTTGGAGTTCTTGAATCTTATCATATGGAATTAAACACTTGGGCATCCTTGGCTTTCACCCAAGTGCTTCACTTCCCTCCTAAATCATCATTTCACTTATGATCCACCCCAAGAAAAAATCTTTGGAATATTTTTCTTAAATGAAAAATATTCATTTTCTCTTAGAAACCCTAGCCTGATCAGTTTCTTTCAAAGCGACCCTAATTTCTATGGCTCACAAAAATCGGAGATAATTCACAAATATTCTGTGAACCCTAGGGCACCTTCCTGAGCAAAAATATTTCATCACTTTTTGGAATACTTTTGCTACAGAAAATATTTTCCGTTCTGGACAGAAATTTGGGTTCTACAACAACTACCATTTTACTTGCACCATTTGACCTGAACTTTCTTGTGCATCTTTACCTTAGTAATTTATAACTATCCTCCAAAGCACAGCCGCAATCTCCCAGCCGTTTGACCACAGTAACTGTTAAAAGTTACTGGTCAGAAACTTACCTGGCTTGTAAAATCCTCTCTACTGCACCTGGATCCAAACCAAATCGTGGTAACACTCAAAACTACCACGAACAACATGCCAGACATCAAGTTTGTACTTAGATCAGCCTGATGTCATAGTTCACACGGTGACATGTTTGTCCAGGGGTGTTGGCATGCGAGTCGATGCGCTCTGAGTGCCGCCGAGCTCTCTGTTCGCGCGTGCTCGCTTCCCTCGCCTGCCTGAGCGTGCCAAACCGCACCACCATCTTCGTCTCTGAGCCCTTAACCTCCCTCTGGCGCTCACCGACACCGGAGCTTGCCACAGCGAGCACGGGAAGGTCCGGCCAGCCCAACAGTGCGGAACACGCTGTGCTCGTCGCTACCCTCTCTATCCTGTGCTCGTCTCCGTCCGCCCACAGTTGTCGCGTGACCTCCGTCGCCTTCTCCCCCTCTCTCTGACGCCACTCTTTGTCGTTCGCCGTGGATAGGTGTCCACCAGCGGAGCCCGAAGCCCCCTCGCCGCTCGCCTATAAATAGGGCCACCCCTAGCCTCCTCGAGCACCATCCAGCACTCCCATACACTCCACGACTGCGTAGGAAGCCGTAGCCCGGCCGGGCAGGCCTCGGGCCGCCGTCCCCGAGCTCGAGCTCGCTGGCAATCCCCTTTGGTCACCGCGGAAGCTCTAGCCTCTCCCAGGCCAGGGCAACCCCTCCAAGGCTTCCGCCTCTCTGCGGTGAGGCCGTCTCGCCCGCTTGGAGCCGCTGGAGTGGCCTCCGTTCGCCGTCTTCCTCAACTCCGGCAACCTCCGCGTTCTGCCTCCACTTGTGAGCTTGTTTCCCATGCCGTCCGACCACCCCTAGCCACGCTACGGGTACGGGCAGGTGCGCCATTATCCCCTCTCTAAATCCCTCCCTCTCATTTTGGCCAAGAATCCCTCGTTGTTGGGGAACGTTGCAGAAAATTAAAATTTTTCCTACGGTTTCACCAAGATCCATCCATGAGTTCATCTAAGCAACGAGTCATGGGAGAGAGATTGCATCTACATACCACTTTGTAGACCGCGAGCGGAAGCGTTCAACGAACGGGGATGAGGTAGTCGCACACGACGTGATCCAAATCACCAGAGATCCTAGCACCGAACGGACGGCACCTCCGCGTTCAACACACGTAAGGTCAGCGTAACGTCTCCTTCTTCTTGATCCAGCAAGGCAAAGGAGAGGTTGGGGAAGATGGCTCCAGCAGCAGCACGACGGCGTGGTGATGGTGGAGCTGCAGTACTCCGGCAGGGCTTCGCCGAGCTCTACGGAGGAGGAGGAGGTGTTGGAGAGGGAGAGGGAGGCGCCAAGAGCAAGGGGTGCGGCCCTAGGAGATGCAATCTCCTAGGGGGGCGGCGGCCAAGGGGTGGGGGGCTTGCCCCCCAAGCAAGGGGGCGCCCCCTTTAGGGTTTCCCCCACCCTAGGTGCACATGGGCCCTGGGGAAGTGGCGCCCCAGCCCACTTTGGGCTGGATCCTTTCCTACTTCAGCCCATGGGGCCCTCCGGGGCAGGTGGCCCCCCGGGACCCTCCGGTGGTCCCGGTACAATACCGATAACCCCGAAACTTGTCCCGATGGCCAAAACAGCACTTCCTATATATAATTCTTTACCTGCGGACCATTCCGAAACTCCTCGTGACGTCCGGGATCTCATCCGGGACACCGAACAACATTCCGATTATTGCATATACATATCTTCACAACCCTAGCATCACCGAACCTTAAGTGTGTAGACCCTACGGGTTCGGGAGACATGCAGACATGACCGAGACGACTCTCAGGCAATAACCAACAGCGGGATCTGGATACCCATGTTGGCTCCCACATGCTCCACGATGATCTCATCGGATGATCCACGATGTCGAGGATTCAATTAATCCCGTATACGATTCCCTTTGTCAATCGGTATTTTACTTGCCCGAGATTCGATCGTCGGTATCCCAATACCTCGTTCAATCTCGTTACCGGCAAGTCACTTTACTCGTAATGCATGATCCCGTGATCAAACACTTTGGTCACATTGAGCTCATTATGATGATGCATTACCGAGAGGGCCCGGTGATACCTCTCCGTCAAGCGGAGTGACAAATCCCAGTCTCGATCCGTGTCAACTCAACAGATACTTTCAGAGATACCCATAGTATACCTTTATAGTCACCCAGTTACGTTGTGATGTTTGGCACACCCAAAGCACTCCTACAGTATCCGGGAGTTACACGATCTCATGGTCTAAGGAAAGGATACTTGACATTGGAAAACTTTAGCAAACGAACTATGCGATCTTATGCTATGTTTAGGATTGGGTCTCGTCCATCACATCATTCTCCTAATGATGTGATCTCGTTATCATTGACATCCAATGCCCATAGTCAGGAAACCATGACTATCTGTTGATCAACGAGCTAGTTAACTAGAGGCATACTAGGGACACGTTGTTGTCTGTTATTCACACATGTATTACGATTTCCGGATAACACAATTATAGCACAAATAAAGACAATTATCATGAATAAGGAAATATAATAATAATGCTTTTATTATTGCCTCTAGGGCATATTTCCAACAGTCTCCCACTTGCACTAGAGTCAATAATCTAGTTACATTGTGATGAATCGAACACCCATAGAGTTCTAGTGCTGATCATGTTTTGCCTTAGGGAGAGGTTTAGTCAATGGATCTGCGACATTCAGATCCATGTGCACTTTACAAATTTCTATGTTTCCATCTTGAACATTTTCACGAATGGAGTTGAAGCGACGTTTGATGTGCCTGGTCTTCTTGTGAAACCTGGGCTCCTTGGCAAGTGCAATAGCTCCAGTGTTGTCATAGAAGAGTTTGATTGGCCCCGACACATTGGGTATGAATCCGAGGTCGGTGATGAACTCCTTCACCCAAATTGCTTCATGTGCTGCCTCCAGGCTGCCATGTACTCCGCTTCACATGTAGATCCCGCCACGACGCTTTGCTTGCAACTGCACCAGCTTACTGCCCCACCATTCAAAATATACACGTATCCGGTTTGTGACTTAGAGTCATCCAGATCTGTGTCGAAGCTAGCGTCGACGTAACCCTTTACGACGAGCTCTTTGTCACCTCCATAAACGAGAAACATTTCCTTAGTCCTTTTTAGGTACTTCAGGATATTCTTGACCGCTGTCCAGTGTTCCTTGCCGGGATTACTTTGGTATCTTCCTACCAAACTTACGACAAGGTTTACGTCAGGTCTGGTACACAACATGGCATACATAATAGAACCTATGGCTGAGGCATAGGGGATGACCCTCATCTCTTCTATATCTTCTGCCATGGTCGGACATTGAGCTGAGCTCAATTTCACACCTTTTAATACTGGTAAGAACCCCTTCTTAGATTGATCCATATTGAACTTCTTCAATATCTTATCAAGGTATGTGCTTTGTGAAAGACCTATGAGGCGTCTCGATCTATCTCTATAGATCTTGATGCCTAATATATAAGCAGCTTCTCCAAGGTCCTTCATTGAAAAAATCTTACTCAAGTAGGCCTTAATGCTGTCCAAGAGTTCTATATCATTTCCCATCAAAAGTATGTCATCTACATATAGTATGAGAAATGCTACAGAGCTCCCACTCACTTTCTTGTAAACGCAGGCTTCTCCATAAGTCTGCGTAAACCCAAACGCTTTGATCATCTCATCAAAGCGAATGTTCCAACTCCGAGATGCTTGCACCAGCCCATAAATCGAGCGTTGGAGCTTGCACACTTTGTCAGCATTCTTAGGATCGACAAAACCTTCCGGCTGCATCATATACAATTCTTCCTTAAGGAAACCATTAAGGAATGCCGTTTTGACGTCCATTTGCCATATCTCATAATCATAGAATGCGGCAATTGCTAACATGATTCGGACGGACTTTAGCTTCGCTACCGGTGAGAAAGTCTCATCGTAGTCAATTCCTTGAACTTGTCGATAACCCTTAGCGACAAGCCGAGCTTTATAGATGGTCACATTACCATCCGCGTCTGTCTTCTTTTTAAAGATCCATTTATTTTCTATGGCTCGCCGCTCTACGGGCAAGTCAGTCAAAGTCCATACTTTGTTTTCATACATGGATCCTATCTCGGATTTCATGGCTTCTATCCATTTGTCGGAATCTGGGCCCGCCATTGCTTCCTCACAGTTCGAAGGTTCACCGTTGTCTAACAACATGATTTCCAAGACAGGGTTGTCGTACCACTCTGGTGCGGAACGTGTCCTTGTGGACCTTCAAATTTCCGTAGGAGCTTGATTAGAAGTATCTTGATCATCATCATTAATTTCCTCTCTAGTCGGTGCAGGCACCTCAGGAACGTTTTCTTGAGTTTCGCCATTTTCCGGTTCAAGAGGTAACACTTCATCAAGTTCTACTTTCCTCCCACTTACTTCTTTCGAGAGAAACTCCTTCTCTAGAAAGGATCCATTCTTGGCAACAAAGACCTTGCCTTCGGATCTGAGGTAGAAGGTATACCCAATAGTTTCTTTAGGATATCCTATGAAGACGCATTTTTCCAACTTGGGTTCGAGCTTTTCAGGTTGAAGTTTCTTGACATAAGCATCGCATCCCCAAACTTTTAGAAACAACAGCTTAGGTTTCTTCCCAAACCATAATTCATACGGTGTCGTCTCAACGGATTTCGACGGAGCCCTATTTAAAGTGAATGCGGCAGTCTCTAAAGCATAGCCCCAAAAAGATAGCGGTAAATCGGTAAGAGACATCATAGATCGCACCATATCTAATAGAGTGCGATTACGACGTTCGGACACACCATTACGCTGAGGTGTTCCAGGCGGCGTGAGTTGTGAAACTATTCCACATTTTCTTAAGTGTGTGCCAAATTCGTGACTCAAGTATTCTCCTCCACGATCTGATCGTAGAAACTTGATATTTCTATCACGTTGATTTTCAACCTCACTCTGAAATTCCTTGAACTTTTCAAAGGTCTCAGACTTGTGTTTCATTAAGTAGATATACCCATATCTACTCAAGTCATCAGTGAGGGTGAGAATATAACGATAGCCACCGCGAGCCTCACCACTCATTGGACCGCACACATCGGTATGTATGATTTCCAATAAGTTGGTTGCTCGCTCCATTGTTCCTGAGAACGGAGTCTTGGTCATTTTACCCATGAGGCATGGTTCGCACGTGTCAAATGATTCATAATCAAGAGACTCTAAAAGTCCATCTGCATGGAGCTTCTTCATGCGTTTGACACTTATGTGACAAGGCGGCAGTGCCACAAATATGTGGGACTATTGTTATCAACTTTAACTCTTTTGGTATTCACACTATGAATATGTGTATCATCCCGTACGAGATTCATTAAGAATAAACCATTAACCATCGGAGCATGACCATAAAACTTATCTCTCATATAAATAGAACAACCATTATTCTCAGATTTAAATGAGTAGCCATCTCCAATTAAACGAGATCCAGACACAATGTTCATGCTCAAACTTGGCACTAAATAACAATTATTGAGGTTTAAAACTAATCCTGTAGGTAAATGTAGAGGCAGTGTGCCGACGGCGATCACATCGACCTTGGAACCATTCCCGACGCGCATCGTCACCTCGTCTTTCTCCAGTCTCCGTTTATTCCGCAGCTCCTGCTTTGAGTTACAAAATGTGAGCAACTGCACCGGTATCAAATACCCAAGAGCTACTACGAGTACTGGTAAGGTACACATCAATTACATGTATATCACATATACCTTTTGTTTTGCCGGCCTTCTTGTCCGCTAAGTATTTGGGGCAGTTCCGCTTCCAGTGACCACTTCCCTTGCAATAAAAGCACTCAGTCTCGGGCTTGGGTCCATTCTTTGGCTTCTTCCCGGCAACTTGCTTACCGGGCGCGACAACTTCCTTGCCATCCTTCTTGAAGTTCTTTTTACCCTTGCCCTTCTTGAACTTAGTGGTTTTATTCACCATCAACACTTGATGCTCCTTCTTGATTTCTACCTCTGCTGATTTCAGCATAGCATATACCTCAGTAATGGTCTTTACCATCCCCTGCATGTTGTAGTTCATCACAAAGCTCTTGTAGCTAGGTGGAAGCGACTGGAGGATTCTGTCAATGACCGCTTCATCCGGGAGATTAACTTCCAGTTGAGTCAAGCGGTTGTGCAACCCAGACATCTTGAGTATGTGTTCACTGACAGAGCTATTTTCCTCCATCTTACAGCTAAAGAATTTGTCGGAGACTTCATATCTCTCGACCCGGGCATGAGCTTGGAAAACCATTTTCAGCTCTTCGAACATCTCATATGCTCCATGTCTCTCAAAACGCTTTTGGAGCCCCGGCTCTAAGCTGTAAAGCATGCCGCACTGAACGAGGGAGTAATCATCGGAGCGTGACTGCCAAGTGTTCATAACGTCTTGTTCTGCAGGGAGAACAGGTGCGTCACCCAGCGGTGCTCGTAGGACATAATCTTTCTTGGCAGCTATGAGGATGATCCTTAGGTTCCGGACCCAGTCCGTATAGTTGCTGCCATCGTCTTTCAGCTTGGTTTTCTCTAGGAGCGCATTGAAGTTGAGGACTACGTTGGCCATTTGATCTACAAGACATATTGTAAATATTTTAGACTAAGTTCATGATAATAAAGTTCATTTAATCAAATTATTTAATGAACTCCCACTTAGATGGACATCCCTCTTCTAGTCATCTAAGTATAACATGATCCGAGTCAACTAGGCCATGTCCGATCATCACGTGAGACAGACTAGTCAACATCGGTGAACATCTTCATGTTGATCGTATCTTCTATACGACTCATGCTCGACCTTTCGGTCTTCTGTGTTCCGAGGCCATGTGTGTACATGCTAGGCTCGTCAAGTCAACCTAAGTGTTTGCATGTGTAAATCTGTCTTACACCCGTTGTATGTGAACGTTAGAATCTATCACACCCGATCATCACGTGGTGCTTCGAAACAACGAACTGTCGCAACGGTGCACAGTTAGGGGGAACACTTCTTGAAATTATTATGAGGGATCATCTTATTTACTACCGTCGTTCTAAGTAAACAAGATGAAAAACATGATAAACATCACATGCAATCAAATAATAAACGTGACATGATATGGCCAATATCACATAGCTCCTTTGATCTCCATCTTGGGGCTCCATGATCATCTTGTCACCGGCTTGACACCATGATATCCATCATCATGATCTCCATCATCGTGTCTCCATGAAGTTGCTCGCCAACTATTACTTCTACTACTATGGCTAACGCGTTTAGCAATAAAGTAAAGTAATTTACATGGCGTTTCTCAATGACACGCAGGTCATACAAAAATAAGGACAACTCCTATGGCTCCTGCCGGTTGTCATACTCATCGACATGCAAGTCGTGATTCCTATTACAATATCATGAACATCTCATACATCACATATAGATCATTCATCATTCATCACAACTTTGGCCATGTCATATCACAAAGCACTTGCTGCAAAAACAAGTTAGACGTCCTCTAATTGTTGTTGCAAGTTTTACGTGGCTGAATTAGGGTTCTAGCAAGAACGTTTTCTTACCTACGTGAAAGCCACTACGTGATTTTTCAACTTCTATTTACCCTTCATAAGGACCCTTTTCATCGAATCTGCTCCAACTAAAGTGGGAGAGACAGACACCCGCCAGCCACCTTATGCAACTAGTGCATGTTAGTCAGTGGAACCGGTCTCACGTAAGCGTACGTGTAAGGTTGGTCCGGGCCGCTTCATCCCACAATACCGCTGAAGCAAGATAAGACTAGTAGCGGCAAGAAAATTGACAACATCTACGCCCACAACAAATTGTGTTCTACTCATGCAATAGAGAACTACGCATAGACCTAGCTCATGATGCCACTGTTGGGGAACGTTGCAGAAAATTAAAAAATTTACTACGGTTTCACCAAGATCCATCTATGAGTTCATCTAAGCAACGAGTCATGGGAGAGAGATTGCATCTACATACCACTTTGTAGACCGCAAGCGGAAGCGTTCAACGAACGGGGATGAGGTAGTCATACACGACGTGATCCAAATCACCGGAGATCCTAGCACCGAACGGACGACACCTCCGCGTTCAACACACGTACGGTCAGTGTAACGTCTCCTTCTTCTTGATCCAGCAAGGAAAAGGAGAGGTTGGGGAAGATGGCTCCAGCAGCAGCACGACGGCGTGGTGATGGTGGAGCTGCAGTACTCCGGCAGGGCTTCGCCGAGCTCTACGGAGGAGGAGGAGGTGTTGGAGAGGGAGAGGGAGGCGCCAAGAGCAAGGGGTGCGGCTGCCCCCTCCCCTCCCCTCATATATATAACCCCCTAGGGGGGGCGTCGGCCCTAGGAGATGCAATCTCCTAGGGGGGCGGCGGCCAAGGGGTGGGGGGCTTGCCCCCAAAGCAAGGGGGCGCCCCCTTTAGGGTTTCCCCCACCCTAGGCGCGCATGGGACCTGGGGAAGTGGTGCCCCAGCCCACTTTGGGCTGGATCCTTTCCTACTTCAGCCCATGGGGCCCTCCGGGGCAGGTGGCCCCACCCGGTGGACCCCCCGGGACCCTCCGGTGGTCCCGGTACAATACCTATAACCCCGAAACTTGTCCCGATGGCCAAAACAGCACTTCCTATATATAATTCTTTACCTCCGGACCATTCCGAAACTCCTCGTGACGTCCGGGATCTCATCCGGGACTCCGAACAACATTCGGGTTACTGCATATACATATCTTCACAACCCTAGTGTCACCGAACCTTAAGTGTGTAGACCCTACGGGTTCGGGAGACATGCAGACATGACCGAGACGGCTCTCGGGCAATAACCAACAGTGGGATCTGGATACCCATGTTGGCTCCCACATGCTCCACGATGATCTCATCGGATTAACCACGATGTCGAGGATTCAATTAATCCCATATACGATTCCCTTTGTCAATCGGTATTTTACTTGCCCGAGATTCGATCGTCGGTATCCCAATACCTCGTTCAATCTCGTTACCGGCAAGTCACTTTACTCATACCGTAATGCATGATCCCGTGATCAAACACTTTGATCACATTGAGCTCATTATGATGATGCATTATCGAGAGGGCCCGGTGATACCTCTCCGTCAAACGGAGTGACAAATCCCAGTCTCGATCCGTGTCAACTCAACAGACACTTTCAGAGATACCCGTAGTATACCTTTATAGTCACCCAGTTACGTTGTGACGTTTGGCACACCCAAAGCACTCCTACGGTATCCGGGAGTTACACGATCTCATGGTCTAAGGAAAGGATACTTGACATTGGAAAACTCTAGCAAACGAACTATGCGATCTTATGCTATGTTTAGGATTGGGTCTCGTCCATCACATCATTCTCCTAATGATGTGATCTCGTTATCATTGACATCCAATGCCCATAGTCAGGAAACCATGACTATCTGTTGATCAACGAGCTAGTCAACTAGAGGCTTACTAGGGACACGTTGTTATCTGTTATTCACACATGTATTACGATTTCCGGATAACACAATTATAGCACGAATAAAGACAATTATCATGAATAAGGAAATGTAATAATAATGCTTTTATTATTGCCTCTAGGGCATATTTCCAACACTCGTCGCCAGCGAGAGCTCCGGCGAAGCCGCGGCCTTCTCTGTTCTTTTCTCCCCCTTCCCCCACCTGACTAGCGGGGCCCGCTAGTCAGCCACTCTGTACGTGCGCGAAGTGGTACGAGTGGTGGCGCCCTGAGGTTTTACACCTTCGACGTCACCCCCCTTAGCTGTTTATTTAAATTCAAAATCATTTATATTCCAGAGAACTTCAAACAGTTATAACTCTTCAGCCATAAGTCCAACTGAATTAATTCTTTTTTATTGTGTTCTTTGAAAAGAAATCTAGCAGCTCACCAAAGATGAGATTTTCTGAGTTGTTTAGAATTTTTGGTGAATTTCAGAAGTGTTCTTGATATTTGCTTTGTGTTTAAATTTATTTTCAGAAGGTGAGGCTTGTGAACCTCATCTGCACTAAGGCAAGCCACAGCAACATTTTCATGGTGTCATTTCAATATTTGTGATTTTTCTTACTTGAATGAAATGATTAATCCATGCATTTAAATAATTATTGTGTTATTTGTGTTCTGTTAAATATTGGTTAGTTGTTATGCTTGATTTACAGAATGATTGAAACTAGTTTAGTGGGCAAAGCAAGTTAAGATTTATTTGTGGTGATGTTAGAAATGATTTTGTTATGCATGTTAGTAATTATTTAAAGCTTTGTTCTTGCCTACATAAATGGATAAACATTTGCTAGAAAATATTCTGTTAAATACTTGTTTAATCATTTTACTTGTCTTACAGAATGTTTGAACCCAACTTAGTTGATAAAGAAATTAAGGGTTGTTGATAGTGAAATCATTTGTCAAGCATATGAGAAATTTATCGGAATTATTTTCTTGCGTGAGAAATTAGTAAAACTTGTTGCAAAATATTTTGGTTAAGTTGTGAGTCATATGAGTTGTTGATGTTTATGCTTGGTGTGTATATGGATGACCTAGGTTATTTTTATTATTATGTGATGCATGTGTAGTTTTGAATTTCATGGCATGCTATGACACAGGTCATTTTCATTTTAAAATTGAACCTGAATATAACTCAACTTGAATATACCGTTGACTGGGTCATGGTGCCGCTGAATCGAGTTTCTTTCCCAGTGCAACAACATTTGCCTTTTGTGAAGGCCTTGATTCGGTCCATTGACATGGCCTCTATTCAGTGCCTCCAACTAGGGAAGGTTATGCCGTGCTTGCCCTGGCCCGGTAAGCAGACGTAATCTTGTGTGCTCGTTGATGAGATTATGGTACTAAGTCCCCGAGTGGGATTGTTTTGACCACGACGGTGGTCGGGGTGTCTTTGGTAGACACGGGGCCACCCAGGACCAGCCTTTTGAGGATTGGGTCGGAGTGGTCGGGAGAGTGTCGTGGCAATGGAATGGTTTTGTCGGAACGCCGTTGGTCCACCCGAATGGGAGTGAGAGGCCATGGGTTCCATGGTGTGGGTACAGTGTGCTACCTCTGCAGAGTGTATAATCTATCGATAGCCGAGTCCACGGTCACGGACACCTCGTAGTAGGTCCCACCATGAGTCAACGTTTAATAAAAATTGCATAGTAAGCTATGAACTTTGCATTGTTGATGGATGGCAGAAAGACCATCGAGGCATTCGGGACCAGACATTGGTCGGGGTTGTGATCGCCGTAAGGATCAGGACTTGTTCTTGTGAAAGACCACGTTGGTGGTTTGTTTGTGATCCAGGGATGATCACAGTTGGTAAGCTGTCCCGGGGGACGTCCGAGCATGATCACCGCATGTTTGACATATAGAGTTGCATTGTTTATAATTGGTTAAATATCATGATATTGTTTGCCATTATGATTATGCCTGTTGTGAGCTTGCAAGTACATTCAATGTACTGACCTGGTGTGTCATGCCAGATTTCAGGAAAGTACCATTGGAAAGGAGCGCTGTTCGAGTCTAGGTCGTGTCCGCATCGGTGTCGCTGTGAAATGGAGCTTCCGCCACGACATTATTCCGCTACCACGTAGTTGTTCAGATCGAGGCCCCTTTATGTTCACTAAATAGTGTACATATTGTTCAGCCGCACCGAGTGTGCCACTTGGCCTCGACAACTGTTGTAATGTAGACTCTGTTCCGCTAGCATCAATAAAGTGGTTGTTTTTCTGTACCAAGATGTTGTGTGTTGCCAGAACACATGGTCTCTGGGTTGGCAATGGATGTTAAACCGGTCGCTCTGAGCCGGGGTGCCACATTACCTTGCAAAGTACATGATTGGTGGACACGCAATGAAGGTTAATGTATTTCATCCAGACTACAATGATCATCGAGAAGTCCTAATGAAGACAATGAAGGATGGACGGGCATCCATCACAAGGGGTTGGCCTAGAGTCGTGCGCGCATTACGCATGGAGGAGGGCACAATATGGGCATTCTGCTTCACCTTCTCCAGCAACCAGAATGTCTTTCGCTTCTCTCTTAACAGTCTTTAGTACAACTGTGGTTCATCATTCTTTACTTGGTGCTTGTATAGTTCTTCAGTATATGTACCTGTGCATCGAATTATGCATTCATGGTTGAACCTATATTTGTAATAAACATGGTTGGATATGAAATAAGTGATTGCCTACTTTCAAATTCAAAACATCTGATTTTTTAATTAGAGATTAATTAGGGATTAATTAGGGATTACACTGCACACGGTTTGCGAAAGCGAAAAATCTGCGATATAAGTGGAGATCAGAAACGTTTCTAGGATCCACCACGTGTGCGATTAATCTCCACTGCACACACGACTTTCTCTTGAAAACTGTTTACGTTAGGCCACCTTGCGCAAAAGTTTACCACATAAAAACTATGTGTGATGGACAGCCTTTGCCACACAGTTTTTTCAAGGCACCGTGTGTGATGCATTCAATAACTCAAAAAATGCTAAAATTATTTATATCGTGTGCAATGGCAACGCTATGACAAATGATTTAACGGGAAAAATTGTGTGTGAGGTACCTGTGAACGAAAACGTTTTCCTTGGAGCGACTGTGTGGGATGTACATACGAACGAAAATGTTTAGCGTAGACTTACTACGTGGGATGTACTTGCGACCGGATACAATTTCTCCTGTATAATTGTATTTTTAGCTCTACTGTATGTATTTCCGTATTTGAGTGCTCGCCGGTCGCACACGACCTCATTTTGCCGAGCGTGTGTGCCAGGAGGGCATATCCCCGACGGTTTCTGGTTCATGTGGGAAGGACCCCCCTATCGCCCACACTCACTTGGCGACGGTTCCAAATGCCGTCATGGAAAGGGATTAAAAACCATTTGTATAGCACCGACGCGCACCAGTGATGGCTTCATCCGGTTCCATGACGAGGCCCCCGTGTGCTAACTGCAAGGACATGCCGGACAAGTGGACAGACGCCAAGTTAGATAAGGTGAAGGACAAAGATATGATAACTCCATCATGCTGGTGTGGAGATGTTTGCAAAGTGATGGTATCCACCAACCGCAAGAAATCATGGACAGAAGGAAAAAGATATTTTGTTTGTCCCAACTATGCCTATGATCGTCCTCGTCCAACTCACGCCTATGATTTACCGCCGGTAAGTTGTTAAACTTCAAAGAGTATTCAACTGTTGCTTCAACTTGAACCTATCTTACTAATAACCAAATTTGTTCTTTCTTCATATGTAGTCGCCACCTCCACTTTGTAAGTACTTCACATGGATAGATCAAGATGTGCCAGAAGATGTTAAAAAAGATCAACATCGAGATTGTCTAAGGAGGCAGCGGTTGTTTGAAGAAGCATTTCAGAGAGGCTTGGATGAAGAGCGTCGTGAAAAGGAAAAGATGGAGCAAAACAAGCGTGAGGAGGAGAGGGAACGCAAGGAGAAGATTGCTCGTGAAGAGGAGAGAGAAAGGAAGCTTGCAAGGGCTCGTGAAGCCAAGAGGAGGATGAGGCACGCGACAAGAAAGGAAAATGGCCTTGTGTGACCCAATAAGGCCTTCGTTTCGAGAAAGTTGTCATGAACTGTGCCTTCAATTCGAGAAACTTGTCATGAACTATGCCTTCGATTCGAGAAACCTGTGATGAACTATGTCTTTGATTTGTGAAACTTGTGATGACTTATGTACTTTATTTGCAAGTCATGAACTATGTCATAGCCTTAATTTTTACATGACCATGCACTACATTTGCTGTGATGTTGCCGTGACTTGTTTGGCCTCTCTGAAATGATGAAAATGATGAAAATACAGAGCAAACTCTACTTTGCACCCCTACCACCAGATGTCTTGGCGGTAGGATATGATGACCTACCGCCAGTCATCTTGGCGGTAGGGTGCCGAGCTGTTCTGTGACGGGATCGCTGTCGGATTACGGGTTCCGACAGACCCTTAAGGTTCGAACTCTGGGTTGCGCGCGGAGATGATGCCCTCTACCTCTCCGTCTCACAAGAATCTAAACTACAGAAAGAACAACACAAAGAACACAGAGTTTATACTAGTTCGGACCACCGTTGTGGTGTAATACCCTACTCTAGTTTGTGGGTGGATGGATTGCCTCTTGGGCTGATGATGATGATGATTAGTACAAAGGAGAACGGCCTCGCAAGGGCCTGTGCTTGGCTAGGACGATGAACTGCTAGGGGAGGTCAGCCGCCCTTCTCTCTCTCTCTCTCTCTCTCTCTCTCTTGCTCTATGATTGCTCTGAATACTCTCGATCATCCCCCCTCTACCCTGGGGGTAGCTGGTCCTATTTATAGGCAAAGGCCCTAGGCCTCATCCCAAATATTGAGCGGGAAGGGCGCCAACAATTGGCCAATTTGAAGGGGAACATCTGGTACACTTATCCTGACCAAAGTTGGTCCTCGCCTGCCAAAGGCCGTGTGGTGACGCTGCTCTGGGCTCCACGATGAGCTCATTCCCATCATTGGACTGGTCTTGGTCTCGTTGCACCGAAATGGATGCCTTTGCTTGATCCTCTCGCCTGCGCTTTCCGCCTTTGCACCAAAGAGGAAAGGGAGGACACTGTGCGGTCTGGCGCCCGCCTGGCACCCTTGGTCGGCATGGCTTGCGTCATGGGCACCTCACGAGGTACCCTGCCTTGATCTCTCCGCCTCCTCGTGAGCCAGCCTGAGGAGGCCGCGCCTGAGGAAGCGCTGCGTCGTCCTCCCCGCGAGGCTTGGCCCCTCGCGAGGGTCTTGAGTCTCGTGTTGATGAAGGTGGTCCGTACTGGGCTAACTTTGAGCCACGCCGCGGGCCGTAGGCAGGCAAGTCTGGGGACCCCCGTTCCCAGAATGCCGATAGTAGCCCCCGGGCCCAAGGCGCGCATGGGCTTGGCCGGGCCGAGAAGCGAAAGGGCAAGGGCGAAGCGCCGCGGGCCCTAACAGCCTGCGGCCTCGGGCGCCGTGTGGCGGTTGATTGGACGTGGGCGGTACTCTTTGCCCACGCTCCCTTATTTTGCACCGCGCTAGGTTGCCCCACAGTTGTACACAGCCGCCCCTCTTCCTGTTGCTCGACTGTCCCCTGTTCTTCCTTCCTTCGAACTCTGACTCCTGCCTCTCATCCCATCTCACATCTCCTCTCTCCCGTCCTCGACCATGGCTCCGACGAAGAAAGAGAAAGGGAAGAAGCATGTGCTCCCATCTCATCCGCCGCCGTTGGCGGCCCCTGCCGTTGGCCAGTCAATCATACCCAGTCTGGAGAGCCTGGATAAGCTCAGCCCGGCCTTGGCCACTGTCTTCAACTAGTGTGGGCGGACGACGGCCTGGCCTACGTCTCACCTCCCCTCCGACAGGATAATCACCGAGGTTCATTACTTTGCTGACGCTTTGTGGGTGGGTCTGGTTCCCCCCTTCTCTGATTTCTTCAATGCCGTCCTCACCCATTACCAGATCCACATGATGCATCTGGGCCCTGAATCCATCGCCCTCCTTTCAGTCTTTGCTTTTGTCTGTGATGCGCTGATGGGCATCTCTCCTTCCGTTGCCCTGCTGCGCCACTTCTTCTCCCTGCGTCTTGCCGACCCCGCTCAATGCTCGGCATGCGTGAGCTTCGTCGCTGTGCCTGAGATTGCAGCTTCTGGTATTGATTTCAAACTCCCCACACCTTCAGCTGGGTTCCGTGAGCGGTTGTTGTACGTTGATGTCTGGGTGCCCAGCCCCCTGCTGGTGAAGCCAACTTCGCCTACTGTACCCAACTCTGGCTGGGGCCAGGAGACGCTCGAGAGCCCCCGGCTCGCCTTCGTCCGGCGCCACTTTACGTTCTTGAAAACGCTTGGCGTGACGGCGCCCAAGGTGGTGAAGGAATTTCTGTTGCGCCGCATTGCCCCTCTCCAGCACCATTCTCGCCGGATGTGGGCCTTCAGCGGGCATGGTGATCACATGAGGCTTCAGGAGGAAGACCTGACGCCTAGATTGCTAAGGACGGTGCTCTTGGTCCTGACCGGCGACCCCAACCTGGGCAGCATCCAGCGTGGTGGGGCTCTGATGTACCTCTGTCAGAACAGGGATGATTTCGTGAGGCAGATGCCCCCTTTCGACGAGTGGGGGCTACGCCTTGCCGGCTTCCAAGGGCCTCGTGAGAATCATATGGTGGTGACCGCCCTTCCGGTCGGCTTAGGCGAATCCTCCTCAAGTGGCGGAGCAGGGAGGCAGGAGACAGCGGAGGCCGAGAAAGCTCCTGATGAGGTGACTGCAACTGGCGGTGCTCTTGAGGGGGCAGCTCCTGAGGCCCGTGCTGCCGAGGCCGTTGGTGTGGCGCAGCCGCCTCCGATGCCCGGGGCCGTGGCTCCCGAGGCCCTGGCTGCGTCTTCTGCCGAGGTGTCCGGCGGCACGCGCCAGGCCGGCGCCCCTAACGCGGATAGCGCTGCTGCTTTGCCTTCGCCGCGGGTTGATCCTTGCGCCCTTCTTCTGGGCCGCTTTCGTGTGGACTTTGAGGCCCTTCAGAGGAAAAGGGAGGCCCTAGGTGACAACTCCCCTTGTCGCTTGCTGAAGCGCCGGAAGTACTTCGCCACCGACGAGTAAGCCTCCTCCTTTTCCGGCTCCTGATCCCCTTGCTGCGTCTACTGATTCTTGCTCTGCAGGCCCCTTCCTGACGAGGTTGTGGAGGCCGTCAGAGGTGCCGCCTCCTTTGGCTCCACCTCCCCCATCGCCCCTGGACGTCCCGAGCAGCACGGCTCTTGTGGTGAGGACGAACGAGGGGGCGGATGATCCTGAGGTGCCCCGCAGCCCTTCTCTTCCTGCGATCTTCCTTCGTCGACCCTCTCTTGGCGTGGCTAGCCTGCCGTGGGCTTCTCATCTGGTCGCGGGCTGCGACTGGCTGAGGCGCCCCCCGCGCCCTTCGCCTGGAGACGTGCCGGCCCCAGGCCGAACTTCTGGTGCGGCGCGCCCGACCATCATGGGGGCGCCCAGGCGCTCGCCTGGGGCAGACGAGGGCGTGGGAGATGTCCTCGAGCGTGCTATGGAGCGACGTGCTCGCTGCCGCGAATTCCTTCGAAGGGCGAGCGACGCGGTGGACCTGCTTGGGGAGGAGCTCGCTGATGAAGACGCACGCCTGGAAGCCGAGGGCCTGCGCCTAGCCGCGGAGAGGCGCGAGATGGAGGCTGTTGTCGCCCTCGCGCGCCGCCAGCGCGACCTTGAAGACGAAGAAGCGAAGGCGTCACTGGAGGCCTCCCGGGTGGCCCGATCCTAGGCCGCTGAAGAGGCCCTGGGGGCCGACCGACAGCGAGAGGCGGCGGAGGAGCGGGCTCGGGAGCTCCTGGCCCGATGCCACTCGCTGGAGGAGCAAGTGGAACTGCGCGAGGCGGCCCTTGTGTCGATGAGGGTGGCCTCTGTCGACCCAGCCGGGCTCCAGAGACGTGAAGAGGCGCTGACGCTGGAGACCGCCGAACGTACCCGTGAGTACGAGCGGCTGGAGACGAGGGAGCGCCTGGTGGCGCAGGCTGAAGATGAAGTAGCTGCTCAGGAGGCGCATGTCTTGGAGGAGGTCGGTCGCCGGGTGGCTACAGCGCGCCAAGGCCTCGAGCGTGAGTTTGAGGGGAAGCTGGAGTTGATCCAGGTTAAAGCTGAGGGGAGAACCGCTGCCCTGAGGGCCCAACGGGATGAAGCGACGCGACGAGCCGACGCCTCCCGGGCCGCCCTTGAGGCAGCGCAAAAGGAGTCGGCTGCTCTCCAGACCGAGGTGCTCCGCCTTCGTCAGCAGGTGGAAGAGGCCGAGGCTGTCAAGCGTCAGAACGCCGATGAGATACGCTAGCGGCAGGTCCTGGAGCACGTGCACGTCCCCATGCTGGCTACGCTCAGGGAGAGGGCCAATGCAGCCTTGGGCAACGTCTGCGAGGAGCCTGTCGGCGAGCCGCATACGGTCAACTATGCTGGCAACCTGCAGTTCTTCACTGCCGTGGTGACGCAGCTGGAGGCGCGGTCGAGCAACCTTCCAGTAGCCTACACTGCAGCAGCTCTCGGGCTACCGTGAGCGCGGCCCTCGAGTTTGCTTGTTCCCGGCGGGTGTACGGTGTCGTGGCCGCGGCATGATTGGAGGCCCTTGCCGCCGACCGTGCCTGCCGCGGCGTAAGGGTTGCTGAAGTCTGTCCGCGCCGCCCGTGGCCCGCAGCACCTTGCGGGCCACGAGCTGCCTGGGGCGCGGGGTCGCCCAGGGTGGGCGGTCCCGCGCAGGCGGGCCACGCCGCCCATGGATCTTGGTTGCTGGCCTGGTCACCGGACATGGTGATGACGATGTGACGGGAGGCGGAGCGGTAGGGAGGCAGATTCCGGCGCACCCCTACCTGGCGCGCCAAATGTCGGATTACGGGTTCCGGCAGACCATTAAGGTTCGAACTCTGGGGTGCGCGCGGAGATGATGCCCTCTACCTCTCCGTCTCGCAAGAATCTAAACTACATAAAGAACAACACAAAGAACACAGAGTTTATACTAGTTCGGGCCACCGTTGTGGTGTAATACCCTACTCTAGTTTGTGGGTGGATGGATTGCCTCTTGGGCTGATGATGATGATGATCAGTACAAAGGAGAACGGCCTCGCGAGGGCCTGTTCTTGGCTAGGACGATGAACTGCTAGGGGAGTTCAGCCGCCCTTCTCTCTCTCTCTCTCTCTCTCTCTCTTGCTCTATGATTGCTCTGAATACTCTCGATCATCCCCCCTCTACCCTGGGGGTAGATGGTCCTATTTATAGGCAAAGGCCCTGGGCCTCTTCCCAAATATTGAGCGGGAAGGGCGCCAACAATTGGCCAATTTAAAGGGGAACATCTGGTACACTTATCCTGACCAAAGTTGGTCCTCGCCTGCCAAAGGCCCTGTGGTGACGCCGCTCTAGGCTCCACGATGAGCTCATTCCCACCGTTGGACTGGTCTTGGTCTCGTTGCACCGAAATGGATGCCTTTGCTTGATCCTCTCGCCTGCGCTTGCCCCTTTGCACCAAAGAGGAAAGGGAGGACACTGTGCAGTCTGGCGCCCGCCTGGCACCCATGGTCGTCATGGCTTGCGTCATGGGCACCTCGTGAGGTACCCTGCCTTGATCTCTCCGCCTCCTCGTGAGCCAGCCTGAGGAGGCCGCGCCTGAGGAAGCGCTTCGTCGTCCTCCCCGCGAGGCTTGGCCCCTCGCGAGGATCTTGAGTCTCGTGTTGATGAAGGTGGGCCGTACTGGGCTTCCTTTGAGCCACGCCGCGGGCCGCAGGCAGGCAAGTCTGGGGACCCACGTTCCCAGAACGCCGACAATCGCTCCCCTGTTCTGTGGTAGGGTTGGCCACCCTACCACCGGGTACCATGGAGGTAAGGTGGCCACCAGTACTATGACCAATTAAGCCCCATTTTCTGCGGTAGGGTTGGCCACCCTACCGCCAAGTTTCATGGCGGTAGGGGGGCTGCTGACGGATTCCGGGCTCCGCAGACCCAAGATAGATTTGAACTCTAGGGTGCGTGTGAAGAACTCAACCTCCTCAGTCTGCATACCCGTTGATCTCGTAGCCTAGCTTGATGAACTAGAAGGAAATGGGACTCAGCAGTTTACCCAGGTTCGGGCCACCTTGCGATGTAATACCCTACTCCTGCTTTGTGGTGGATTGGCCTCGAGGTGGGCTGAGGATGAACTAGTACAGTGGGAGAACAACATCTGGAGGTGTGTTCTTGTGCTGGTGAGGGAGAGGATGGTTTGAATGATCCGTCCTCTAATCGATCCCCTCTCTATGGTGGTGGCTAGGCTATATTTATAGTGGCCCTGGTCCTCTTCCCCCAAAACGAAGGTGGGAAGGGATCCCACAACGACCAAATTTGAAGGGAGACAACTAGTACATCTTATCCTGACGAAAGGTGGTCTTCGCCTGCAAAGCTTCTGGTCATGACGCCGTGGTGGGCTCGGCGATGACCTCTGTCCTGCTGTCCTGGCGGTCTTCGTCTTGTTGCATGGAAATGGAAACCTTTGTTAATTCCTCGGGACTCTGCGCCTGTGCTTGCGTCCTTAGCACCAAAGAGGAAACTGTTGTACTGCACCCGCTGTCGCACGCCTGGCCTTGGTCGTCATTGCTCGCATCATCCGAACCTCATGAGGTGAGGGCTCGCATAGAAATCTCCTCTCCTTAGGAGCCAGCCTAAGGAGGCCACTCCTTCAGGAGGTCTTGGCATCGTCCGCCTCGCGAGGCTTGGCCCCTCGCAAGGGTCTTGCATTGTTGGTGTTCAGGATGGGTTGTACCAGGTCGTCGATGGAGCCATGCCGTGGGCCGCAGGTAGGCAAGTTTGGGTACACCGGTGTCGGAGTAAATGACCACGGGTAGCCCAGCCGGCTCCCCCTGGCACTTCAGAAAAATTACAAACCATTTCCAGCCTTCAAGACCCAAGGCGTGAGGCCATCTTCCCTCAGCCGGCTACCTCTCAGAGCGGCTGGACAAAGGCGGCCCTGCCTCAAGACCTCCCAAGGAAAATCCCAAGAGGGCCGGCTCCAAGAAGCCGGCCATGAGAGGGCCGGCTCCAAGAAGCCGGCCACAAGAGGGCCGCCTCCCAGAAGCCAGCCCCCAACCAGCGGCCAAGACCGTGCCCTCAAAGTCTACACCCACATAACGGCGATGAGACGGGGCGTGGCTACAGTAAAGCCTGCCACCCCCGAATCCCGGGACGCGCATGGTATAGTGTGCCGTACAGGGTGGCCATCCCAGTTCGGCGCAACACTGTTGCCATGTTGACCGTGACATCACCCACGGCGAGCTGTCAGCACTACCCAAGGGCGGCGGGCCCGAACAAATGAGAAGATACCCGAAGGCGGCCAGGCCTCCCATAGTCGGCCTGTGGTGAATCCGACTCCCAGTAGCCGGCTAGTCCCTCCCCTCGAGGGACGCGCCTCATTAAGAAGACAAGACATGGTAAGGCTACAGTGATATGCCGCCCAACGGCGGCACCGCGGCCATGCTTACCACGACGAAGCCCACGTCACCTGGGGTGGGGCAACAGTAACGAGCCCCCGACAAGACCCCCATGCGGTTGGAGCGGTCTGTCGACTCGGAAGCCGGCAGCCGGTGGGCCCACCAGTCGGCGGGCCCCACCGGCCGGCGGAGAAGCCGGCAAGCGTAGACACAGACAGCTAGGGCCCATGCCCAACTGGATTACCATTGTACCCCCCCGGGGGTAGGCCTATATGAACCCCCCGGGGCGCCCATGCATAGGCAGATCTCTTTTAGGAGTTTTAGACAATACAATGAGGGGAGAAGAAACCTAGCCTTGCCCTTCTTCTTTTTCCCTCCGAACAGCTCAAGGAGCAACCTTGTATACACTTTGCCATAGTGATCATGCGGAGACCCCGCAGAGCAGCAGTAGGGGTGTTATCTCCATGGAGAGCCCCGAAGTTGGGTAAGATTCGCCGGCGTGCATGTCTTCGCCTTATCCCGTTTCCAGGCACCGGCGACGTTTTATTGGCTCCCACAATGATAAGCCATCCGTTGGCATATGTCGCCCCAACCACCCGACATTTGGCGCCCACCATGGGGCCAGGTGCACCGTCGTCCGGAGACCTGCTCTAGACGGGAACCCTCTTCCTTCCCCATGATCGTAGCCAGCCTGGCTCGCCCAATGGCACTTGTGCCGACGCGCTGCAAGGCGTTGCTGACGCCTGCACGGCGAGCTGCCTCGCCGATCTTCTTGGCGAGGCTTGCATCTTCGACGAGCCCGCGTCTGACGCGGGCACCGGCTGCCATGAGAGCCACCTCGTCAGCCTCCTCGACCAACTCCACGTTTCCAGCGAGCCCGCTGCTGACTTGGAGTCGCTTGGCTCCACCGACCCGATGCTTGTCGACACAGACACTGCATCGCTTGACGCCTTCCCCACCAACGTAATCATCATCAACGACCCTCTTCCTCGAGCCGACAGCTGCGGCAGCGCCATCACCGAGGTACTGGTCATCAGCCACGGCGCCGCCTCTGGCGGAAACGCCCACGATGCCCTGCAGACGGTGTTGCACGACTTGTCCACCCCCATCCCGGCTGATGCCGACGCAGAAACGCTGGAGGCACGCCGCCTCGCCCTCGTTGTGGAGGGCCAGAAGCTAGCTTCCATGAGACGCCTCACCGAGGCTCACCAACGCGAAGTCGACAGCGCCACCTTCGGCACGCCGCCTCCTGATGGGCCGAGCCGCGTTGGCGTCATCAAGAAACGCGGTGCGGCCATCACCGACATGCTGGGAGCGGATCGCCCGGTTTACACCACGCCTCTCGAGAACCTACGTGCCGCCCAGGCGGCTGTAGACGAGCTGGATAAACTGGGGCCTGACGAGCTCCCTTACATGACCAGACGCATCCAGCAGCTTATCGACGCGGCCGCGGAGCGGCATGAAGACGGCGTCCGTGCTGAAAGTCTTCCCCCACGCCGAGAGCATGGTGCGACGTCACGAACACCGACGGCTGGCAACACCCATGCAAGGAAAGAAAAGGAGCCGGCTGTGAGTCGCAGCCGGACTCTAATCTCCATCGAACACGACGCAGAAGGCCGCCCTCGAGCTATGGAGTGGTGAGGCAACCTGCCTCCTCTTCCGCCTCGTGGGGAGAGATATCCCACACCACCGCCTGTCACGCATCTGACTCTCAGCGGCCGACTGGGTCGCCGTGAAGGAGTCGGCGAGAATGACGCCCGCCACCGGATCGACCGCCTAGCGCGATCCCTGGCCCTGGAAGAAGAAGATGATGTCGGCCTGCCTTGCTTAGGACCCTGCATCCGTGACGAGCCCTTCCCCAAAGGGTTCTCGCTCCCAAGAGACACGCCCAAGTATAACGGCTCCGTGAAGCCGGAAGATTGGTTGATCGACTACTCCATAGCGGTTCGCATAGCAAACGGCAATAGGCGTGTTGTCGTGAAGTATGTCCCCCTCATGCTCCAAGGCACGGCGTGCACCTGGCTCAACAACCTCAAGCCTTATAGCATCAACAGCTGGCTAGACTTCACAGAAGCCTTCGTTCGCAACTTCACCATCACCTACAAGTGGGCTCCCAAGCCCCGACAGCTCTCCTTGTGTGTCCAAGGGCCCCATGAGTCAACCCGCGACTACCTCACGCGTTGGGCCGTCCTCCGCAACTCCTACGAAGGGGTGCACGAGGTTCAAGCCAAAGAGTACTTCACCGCTGGGTGCCGAGAAGGCACCCTACTCAAGCATCGGCTCCTGTGCAACGAGCCGACTACCCTCGACGAGCTACTAGTCATAGCAGATAAATACGCCACGGCCGACTCCTCCATGAAGACCGAGCTTCGAGTAGACGCCTCCGGGAAGGTGCTCGCCCCGGGTCCCAAGACGCCGGCGGGAGACTCCAGCCGACGCTCGTACCACAACGACCACAAGCGCAAGGGTCCCACGCCGCCTTCCACCAGTCGGTAGGTAGCCCCAGTCGAAGGCGAACCAGCCAAAGGGCGGCCCACGCCCAAGAAGCCGAAGGGCGGCAGGCCGGCTTGGCGGCCGGGTTTCTCCTACGAGCAAGCACTTGACGCCCCCTGCAAGTTCCACAGCGGCGCAAAGCCCTCCAACCTTATGACCCGGAAATGCCACTGGCTCAAGCGAATCTCCCAGGGCGAGGGGATAGTACCGCCTCCACCTGCTGGTCAGCCGCCCCCGGCCCCTCAGCGGCTGGCCGCTCGACCAGCAGTCGGAGCCATTCAAGACGAGTTCCCTGACGAACATGCCGCCTATGTCGTCTTCACAAACCAGCCGGAAGACCGACGTAGCTGGCGCCGACAACACCAAGAAGTCAATGTAGTCGCCTCCAGTAACCCTGAGTTCATGCACTGGTCAGAAAGGCCGATTAGCTGGAGCCGGGCCGATCACCCAGAGGTGATGCTGTCTCCTGGCTCTTATGCATTGGTCTTAGACGCCACCCTCGCCACAGAAAGGCGGGCTGCCCGCTTCTCCTGCGTGCTGATAGATGGCGGAAGCAGCATCAACATACTGTACCATGACACCATGGAGAAGCTAAGCATCAAGACGAAGCAGCTCATGCCCAGTCGGACCGTGTTCCATGGCATCATACCCGGCCTGTCTTGTTCCCCAATCGGCAAGATCAAGATAGATGTCCTATTCGGGGACAAGGATCATTTCCGCCGAGAATCAGTGTCGTTTGAAGTAGTGGATCTGGAGAGCCCCTGCCATGCATTGCTTGGCCGCCCTGCCCTGGCCAAGTTCATGGTTGTACCTCACTACGCCTACCTCAAGATGAAGATACCAAGTTCCAAGGGCATCATCACCATAACCAGAGACTACAGGAAATCCGCCAAGTGTGCAGCAGCTAGCAGCCGGCTGGCCGAGTCCCTCGTTATTGCCGAGGAGAAGAAGATGTTGGATCGAGTCGTGGCCATGGCCGGCAAACAGCCAGCCCTGTCCCCCGAGCCCAAGGAGTGTGATGCCCAAGGTTCTTTCCAGCCGGCGAAAGAAACGAAGAAGGTGCCTCTGGACCCAGAGCACCCGGAAAGGTTTCCCACCATTGGGGCAAACCTGGACAACAAATAGGAAGGCAAGCTCGTCGATTTCCTCCATGAGAATCGGGTCATCATTGCATGGTCCCCTAAGGACATGCCGGGTGTTCCGAAGGAATTCGCCGAGCACAAGCTACACGCCCAAGAAGGTGCAAAACCAGTCAAACAACCCCTCCGCCAACTGTCGGAGGAAAAGAGAAGAATCGTAGGAGAGGACATAGCCCGGCTTCTGGCGGCCGGCTTCATTATGGAAGTTTTCTTTCCAGAATGGCTTGCCAACCCGGTCCTCGTACTGAAGAAGAACAACAAGTGGCGTATGTGTATAGACTACACGAGCCTCAACAAGGCCTGCCCCAAAGATCCCTTTGCCCTGCCAAGGATTGACCAAGTGATAGACTCCACAGCCGGATGTGAGCTGTTGTGCTTCTTGGATGCTTACTCAGGCTACCACCAGATAAAGTTGGATCCAGCTGACCGCGTGAAAACTGCCTTCATCACACCATTCGGAGCTTTCTGCTACCTGACTATGACATTCGGCTTGAGAAATGCCGGTGCCACTTTTCAGCGTTGCATGCAAAAATGCCTCCTCAAGCAACTCGGCAGAAATGCCCACATCTACGTAGACACATTGTGGTGAAGACGGAGAAGCGTGGCACCTTGCTGGAAGATCTCAGAGAGACATTTGAAAACTTGCGCCGATTTCAGATCAAGCTCAACTCTGAGAAATGCGTGTTCGGTGTACCAGCCGGCCAACTTCTAGGCTTCCTGGTCTCCGAACGCGGCATCGAGTGCAACCCAGTGAAAATCAAGGCCATAGAGAGAATGGAGATTCCAACCAAGTTACGAGACGTCCAGAAGTTCACCGGATGCCTAGCTTCCCTGAACCGCTTCATCAGCCGGCTCGGAGAGAAGGCTCTCCCCCTCTACCGACTCATGAAGAAGTCCAGTCACTTCGAGTGGAACGACCAAGCAGACCAAGCTTTCCGCGATCTAAAGAAGATACTGACCACGCCGCCTGTCTTGGCGGCGCCCGCTGAGAAAGAGCCCATGCTCCTTTACATTGCCGCCACCAGCCGGGTGGTCAGCACTGTCATCGTGGTCCAGCGCCCAGAAGAAGGCCGAGCTCAGCTAGTTCAGAGGCCAGTATACTATTTGAGCGAAGTACTGTCCACCTCAAAACAGAACTACCCACACTACCAGAAGATGTGTTATGGTGTATACTTCGCCACCAAGAAGCTCAAGCCCTACTTTCAAGAGCACCCCATCACGGTCGTGTGCACTGCACCGCTCGCCGAGATCATAGGCAGTCGGGATGCATCCGGCCGGGTGAAAAAATGGGCCATTGAGCTGGCCCCCTACACGATCTTCTACCAGCCTCGCACCACCATCAAGTCTCAAGCGCTGGCTGACTTCCTCGTCGACTGGGCCGAAACCAAGTACCTGCCGCCAGCCCCCGACTCCACTCATTGGCGGATGCACTTCGATGGATCCAAGATGCGCACCAGCTCGGGTGCCGGCATCATCCTCACCTCTCCAAAGGGCGACAGGCTTAAGTACACATTGCAAATTCATTTTGCCGCCTCCAACAACGTGGCCAAGTACGAGGCGCTCATACACGGGCTCCGGCTAGCCAAAGAGCTCGGCATCCGCTGGATCCTGTGCTATGGCGACTCGGACTTAGTGGTCCAACAGTCATCTGGCGATTGGGATGCCAAGGACGCAAACATGGCAAGCTACCGCTTCCTCGTACAATAAATTAGTGGACATTTTGAAGGATGTGAGTTCCTCCACGTGCCACGGGCCGACAACGAGCAAGCAGATGCCTTGGCACGGATAGGCTCTACCCAGCAAGCTATACCAGTCGGCGTCTCCATGCGCCGCCTCCTCAAGCCATCCATCAGGCCGTCTCTAGAATCCAACTCCATCTTCATGCCGCCTGACCCTGACACAATCGGATCCGACTCAGGGAACCAGGCAGGCGGCTCGGGGACTCCGATAGGCGGCCCGGGGACTGCCATAGTCGAACTCGGCCCAAGAACTTCAGAACTCGGCCCGGGGACTACTGCAGTCGGCCCGGGGACTGCACCGATGCAGCAGGCGGTGGCCGACTCCAATTCTTCACCACCCAACCCACCCGCCCTGGTCACAGCAACAGTTTTGACAATAGAAGAAGTCACAGCTCCATCATGGGCCCAGCCCATCCTCAATTTATTGGTAAACAGAGAGTTGCCACCGGACGAGATCTCGGCAAGACAAGTTCAATGCCGAGCCGGAGCATACACGATAGTAAACCGAGAGCTCGTTAGGCGCAGCGTCACTGGAGTCTTCCAACGTTGTGTCGAACCAGAGAAGGGCATAGCCATCCCCAAGGACATCCACCAAGGAGAATGCGGCCACCACGCGGCCTCAGGGTCACTCGTCGCCAAAGCTTTCCGCCATGGATTTTTCTGGCCGACTACCTTGGACGACGCCAAAGAGTTAGTCAAACACTGCAAAGGGTGCCAAGTTTTCAGTTCCAAGCAACACCTACCAGCTTCTGCACTCAAGAGCATCCCCCTCACCTGGCCTTTCTCCGTCTGGGGGCTGGACATGGTGGGCCCATTCAAAATAGCACGCGGCGGCATGACACATCTGCTCGTCGTTGTGGACAAATTTACCAAATGGATTGAAGCAAAGCCGATCAAGAAGCTGAATGGGCCGACTGCCGTGACGTTCATCACAGATATCACAACCCGATACGGCGTACCACACAGTATCATCACCGACAACGACACAAATTTTTCCAAGGGAGCACTGGCACGTTTCTGCGCAACACAAGGCATCCGACTACACCTAGCGTCCGTTTGCCACCCGCATTCAAACGGCCAGGTTGAGCAAGCAAACGGCCTCATCCTCCCGGGCATCAAGCCTCGACTGGTCGTGCCACTGGAGCGTTCGGCCGGCTGTTGGATCGACGAGTTGTCGGCCGTCCTCTAGAGTTTGCCCACTACCCCGAACAAGTCAGCCGACTTCACCCCCTTCTTCCTTGTATACGGTGTCGAGGCTGTCATCCCAACTGACATCAAGTTCGACTCACCTCGGGTTACCATGTACACGGAAACGGAGGCCAAGGAAGCGCGCGAAGACGACGTCGACCTGCTGGAAGAAGGTCGGCTGTTAGCCCTCAGCCGGTCAGCCATCTACCAGCAGGGCCTTCGCCGTTACCACAACCGAAAGGTCAAGCCAAGATCTTTCCAAGAGGGTGATCTTGTGCTCTGACTGATCCAGCGAACAGTCGGCCAGCACAAGCTCTCGGCCCCTTGGGAAGGCCCCTTCGTCATCAGCAGAGCTTTAGGAAACGACTCCTACTACATAATCGACGCGCAGAAGCCGAAGGCATGAAAGAGAGATGATTCCGGCAAGGAATCGGAATGACCATGGAACGCAAATCTCCCCCTAAGGTTTTACAGTTAAAAAGCAGTATGTACCACGCTATCTTTTGTACTAAGTAGGAGACAAAGGGTGCCCCGAGGAGCACTCGGGGACTACCCTCTTTTATCTATGAATGATGAGTATCACGCCTATGATTATGTTACCACATTTGTCTTTCCGTTCGGCACCGGGTTCGACCAGTCGGCCTGGGGACTCGCCGCCTTGAGTTATATTTAAGTTTCGCCTGCGGTCAAACAAGTAGTATGTCGGCACCCAAGCCCCCTCTTGCCGAAAGTCGCAGCTCGAAGAACTGACTGTCCGGCTGGCAAGAGTCAAAGGCAGGAAAGGGCGCCCACATGAAAAACGACTAAGGACTAACGAACTTATATAACGCAAGTCGGCCTCCCGTCCCGCCGGCCGGCTACCAGAGAAGCCGGCTGGCCGGCTTCCCGTTCACCTTGCTACAATCTAAGAAAGCTCCAGTACTTGCCTTCCCAAAAGAAAAAGGCCAAGTCCTTCTCCAGCCACAGACTGCAGAGCAGCTGTCCGGCTGGGAAGGCGGCGACCAAGGGAAGGCGACAGAGGAAAACGCCCAAAAGATGAAAAGCAAACATGAATGAAAGCCAAACACATGCATGATTATATTTACACAAAAGACCTTTGAAAGGCCAGCATTCAACAATAGTTTGAATACACCCCCAGTGGGTTGAACTGCGCAAATTTAATAAAAGTTGTTCAAAGAGTAACAAGCAGGAAAAGCGAGGATGGCAGATTAAGCCAAGGGAACGACTGGCGAGTCGGGCAGGTTGGTGGAGACAGCAGTGCTGGTTGGAGGAGTGGCCGGCTGGCGAATCTCGGCATGATCACCACCTCCCGCAGACGGCGCGCTCGCGCGCGCCTCATTGCTGGAGGCACGATCAAGCTGAGGCTGGCTGGTCGCTTCGCCATCGGGCACGACTTCTTCACCACCCTCTCCCTCTTCCTCTTCACCCTCGTCGCTGGAGGCAATATCCTCCGCCGAGTCATCACCCTCTACCGGGTTCAGCCCGAACCACTCCTCCGGCTAAGCAAAGCCGTCATCATTCACCTCAGGGGCAAAGGCACTGGTGTCAGTACACTCGGCGATCATCGAGACGCGGGGAGCGATAGCCGGCCGCACCTCCTCCATCTCCTCATCGGCTTCCAGCCGCCAGGTGCGTAGCTGGTCCAAGTTCAGCCCAGGATAACAAGCTCGGACGAACTCCAGCGCCCGTCCCGCACCGAGCCGGGCTGCCGATGCCTTCCAAGCCTCGAAGCGGCCAACCGCAACCTCCAGCCAGTCGGCAGTCCGACTTTGGGTGCGGGGAATTACCTCGCCGGGCCAGAGGGCGGCCAGCACCTGTGCCCCGGCGCGCTGAAGACGGCGGAGCATGCGGTGAGCCGGCTGCAGGCGGGCTTGAATCGCCAAGAGCTGCTCCTCAAGAGATCGGCCCGCCTCCGGCACGATCTCAACCCCCTCCTGCCGCCGCGCGTCGCGGTAGGCCTCAATTGCTTGGGTAGCGGCAACGGAGTAGCCGGGAAAGTAGTCTGCGCAAAGAAGAATGCAGTAACTCAAAATCAGAAGACAAACCAGATGACAAGAGGCAGGCAAAGAAACAAAGAAGAAGGCGGCCTACCATCAATCAAATCTTCAACTCGGCTGTAGCCTTGGCTCAGCGCCTGCTTCTCCTTGGCCCAGCCCGCTGCCTCGGTCTCATACTCGGCCTTAAGGGAGGCCTCGCCGTCCTGCACCGCCTTCAGGACCACCTTGTGGCTCTCCTCTTGGACGGCCAATTTTTTGCCAGGCCATCGCGCTCCTGAGCCAGGGCGTTGCACTCCTTTTCCTTGGCACGGAGGGCGGACTGGGCTCCACCTAGCTGCTCCCTCAGGTCGGCATTGGCCCCTGAAGATATGAAGAAAAGGAAAAAGTAATAAGAAAGAAGTCGTCAGGAAAAGGTCCGACCCGACTGCTCAGCAGTCGGCCCGAATCTCAGGGACTACACCCAGTGGGTGCGCTAACGCGCCCTCACTTGAGAATACAAGATGAAGCACTTACTCCGGCTCTCGGTCAGATCAGTGGTTTTTTGACTCAACTCCTGGGCCTGGGAGTTGAAAGCAGTCGCGCAGGAGTTATGATACTCCTGCAGAAAAGACGTGAGATGCAAGCAAGAACAAGGAGGAAATCGAAGTCTACCAAGAAGTTCCAAGCCGCCTGCTCAGCAGCCGACTCGGAACTCGGGTACTACACCCAGTGGGTGCGCTGACGCGCCCCCACGGAAGAAATCAGAAGCAATCAACGATGCGCAGGAGGACTCACCTGGATAGTCGTTCGAGTCGCAAGAAACTCTTGGGTGTGCTGTTTCAGCGCGGTGGCCTGGGCCTGAAGCCGGCTCCGGACGTCCTGTGCCGCCACGTTCAGCATGCTCGTCCCGCCGACTGGCGTCCATCCGGACGAGTTGTCGCTGGCTACCTCCAGGTCCTGGGCTGACGTGCCGGCGCCTGCCGACTTCTGCGGCCCCGGCACTGAAGTCGCCCTCTCCGCACGCCGACGATACGGCGACGAAACCACAAGATCCGCCCCCACGGCCGGCTCGCCCCCAGCCGGCTGCAAGGGCGGCGCTTCAGGCCGGCTCCCTTGAGCCGTTCCGGTCGGCGGCGACAGCACCGCCTCCCTCTCCATCACCGGCTGGTCACGGTCGGCCTCCTCCAATGGAGGCACGGGGACGTCGGGGGCGGCGGTGTGGAGGGGGATGACAAGCTGCGGAGGTTGATCCTGCAGGGCCTCCGCCTCCGTCTCCTCGGTCGTGGCCTCCGCTTGGGCTTTGGCGGCCACCTCGGCCCGCGCCTCCACCGACTTCTCCCTCACCTCCCGGACCGCCCTCTGCTCCTCCGCCTCCCGCTCCTCCCGCGCCTCCCGCAAGTTCCGCTCCGTCGCCTCTATGAGGTCGGCGTGGGGATCCACACGACGGGAGCTTGAAGACCCTCTCGTGGTTCCAATTACGGAGGTGGCAGAGGCCCGCTCAAGAGAAAGCGGGAACCTGTTCAATGAGTCAAGAGGAAGGCTTAGAAGAATTTCAACATAGAGAAAAAAAATAAAAGCATAAGAGAAGCAACACTTACGCCGAAACCGCCTGTGGCTGCTTCACCACCTTGCGGAAGCGGGCCGCCTTCACGGCCGCTTCATCCCGCTTGGTCGCAGCCGCGATGCCCTTGGGTTTCTTCGGCCGGCTGGCGAAGTAGGTCGACGTGGCCCGGCGTTTCAGCGCGCCGCCACGGGCAGCCGGCGCGGCAGAAGGGCCCGCGCCTTGATGATCAAGCGCTGGCTGGCGGCGCATAGGGACTTCGACCTCTTCATCATCTGCCCAATCCTCGAGGGCGGCCCCGACCCCTGCGCCGCCTGCCTCATCGCCTTCCCGTGCGATGGCGTCTTCCATGGCGGCCGCCCCCAGGTCTGGGACGTCGACGTCGTCCATCGTGCGGTCAGGGAGGAGCTAGCGCTCTATTCCCGCAGCCCCAGCCACCGGCGGAAGAAGGGGGTTCTGCTGAAAACAAGTCGATTGATCAGAAGCCGGCCATCATGAGGCCGGCTACCAAAAAAAAAGAAGAGAAACTTACCGCAGGCGGAGGGTTGGCGCGAGAATACGGCTCCTTGCCGTACCACCACTCCTCGGCGAGCTTGCAGTTAGAGATATAGTTCACCATATAAGACACCTCAACATGGGGCATCTCCCTAGTGCTTAGCCGGCATGGGTCGAAGCGACCGCTCATCTGACAAATCATATGAGGCCGGCCCTGGAGCGGAAGCACCCGACGCTCCACGAAGGCGGCCACCAGGTCGGCTCCAGTCAGACCCTCCGACTGAGTCATTACCCGGAGCCGGGCAATGGCGGCATTCCCGGCCTCAGACAGCGACCTGGCCCGGTAGCTCCATGAGGGTTGCCTCCCAGCCGACGGGCCGGCTACGTAAGCCGACAAGTTGACGAAGTCGCCTTGCGGGGCGACATTCTTCACGTAGAAATAAGACTTCTACCAGAGCTTCACCGACTGGATCAATGGGATGGACGGGAACGGATTGTTCTCTCCCGTCCGCCTCATGGCGATGAAGGCTCCGCATGGGGCGGGCACGCCCGTGACAACAGTGCCGAGCTTGCACTGGAAGAATTCTCCCCAGAGCTCGAGAGTGGGGAGAACACCGAGAAAGCCCTCGCACAGGGTGACGAAGGCCGACTGCAGCATCACCGCGTTTGGAGTGAGGTGATGCGGCTGGAGGCGGTAAAATTCGAGAAAAGAACGGAGGAATCCGCTCGCCGGGAGGCCGAAGCCGCGCAGGCAGTGCGAGCGGAAGATTACCCGCTCGCACTCCTCCGGTGCCGGCGAGATCTCCCTCGCCGGCGCGCGACGGACCCACACGTAGTTCGCGCCTGGCAGATGCCGCGTCCGGCGGAGGAAATCGACGTGGTCTTCATGGACATTGGAGCCGTCCCACGAGCTCGACAACGCCATAGGAGCGGCGCGGCGGTGAACAGGGTGCGGCGGCGGAGATGCGCGCAACCCCGCTGCGGCGGAGCCACAATGAGCCAAGAAGATTGGTGGAAGAGCCAAGTGGCGGCGGGAGGCTGCGACGACAGAGAGGAAGAAGGAAAGGTACGAGGCAGAGCGAGGGCGAGCGTGCGAGTGTCTGTCGCTCCTTCTCCTCCCCCTACTTATAGCCTCGCGTTGCGAGGCTGAGGAGGCGAGGCGTGGGGGAGCATGGGATTAACTGCGCCCACTCCCCCACGTCCCACGATTATTACGCCTTAACGGCGTGCAGTAACGTCCGCTGGAAGATGTGCGGTCCGTTCGGGCCGTAGAGGATCTATGCGTGGGCCGAGGCCCTACGATGGTGGGCCTCGGACTGCGGCGATGTTCCATCGCGCGCGTGGGCTGGCAGGCCCTGCCAGCCTTCGGGTGCCATGTGGCGTGTAGGCGGCGAGTGGTCAGCTCGCAGCCCAACCTGCGCGAAAGCCTGGTTCCCGCCTTCAAACTTCGAAACCGCCGAAGGACGGCGCACCAAATCCAAGCCGGCTCCCAGCTGCCGGTTCCTCAAGATAGGAAGCTGATTGAGCTTCTCGTCTTTTTTCGGCCTCGGAGCCCAACCAGCTTTGGGGACTACTGTCGGAGTAAATGACCACGGGTAGCCCAGCCGGCTCCCCCTGGCACTTCAGAAAAATTACAAACCATTTCCAGCCTTCAAGACCCAAGTTGTGAGGCCGTCTTCCCTCAGCCGGCTACCTCCCCGAGCGGCTGGACGAAGGCGGCCCTGCCTCAAGACCTCCCAAGGAAAATCCCAAGACGGCCGGCTCCAAGAAGCCGGCCACATGAAGGCCGCCTCCCAGAAGCCGGCCCCCAACCAGCGGCCAATACCGTGCCCTCAAAGTCTACACCCACATAACAGCGATGAGACGGGGCATGGCTACAGTAAAGCCTGCCACCCCCAAATCCTGGGACGCGCATGGCTACAGTGTGCCGTACAGGGTGGCCATCCCAGTTCGGCGCAACACTGTTGCCATGTTGACCGTGACATCACCCACGGCGAGCTGTCAGCAGTGCCCAAGGGCGGCGGGCCCCAAGAGATGAGAAGATACCTGAAGGTGGCTAGGCCTCCCGTAGTCGGCCTGAGGTGAATCCGACTCCCAGTAGCCGGCTAGTCCCTCCCCTCGAGGGACGCGCCTCATTAAGAAGACAAGACATGGTAAGGCTACAGTGATATGCCGCCCAACGGCGGCACCGCGGGCATGCTTACCACGACGAAGCCCACGTCACCGGGGGTGGGGCAACACTAACAAGCCCCCGACTAGACCCCCAGGCGATGGGACCGACCTGTCGACTCGGAAGCCGGCAGCCGGTGGGCCGACCAGTCGGCGGGCCCCACCGGCCGGCGGAGAAGCCGGCAAGCATAGACACAGACAGCTAGGGCCCATGCCCAGCTGGGTTACCATTGTACCCCCAAGGGGTAGGCCTATATGAACCCCCGGGGCGCCCATGCATAGGCAGATCTCTTTTAGGAGTTTTAGACAATACAACGAGGGGAGAAGAAACCTAGCCTTGCCCTTCTTCTTTTTCCCTCCGAACAACTCAAGGAGCAACCTTGTATACACTTTGCCATAGTGATCATGCGGAGACCCCGCAGAGCAGCAGTAGGGGTGTTATCTCCACGGAGAGCCCCGAAGCTAGGTAAGATTCGCCGGCGTGCATGTCTTCGCCATATCCCGTTTGCAGGCACCGGCGACATTTTATTGGCTCCCACAATGATAAGCCATCCATTGGCATATGTCGCCCCAACCACCCGACAACCGGTTCCCAGAATGCCGATAGTAGCCCCTGGGCCCAAGGCGCGCTCGGACTTGGCTTCGAGGTGAAGCCAAAGGGAAAGGGTGGAGCGCCGCGGGCCCCAACCGCCTGCGGCCTCGGTCGACACGTGGCGCTTGGTGGGACATGGGCGTCTTCGCTTCCCCACGCAGCCTCGGCAACCATTCGACTTGACTAGAGCCTGCTGCATGCAGAAAGATCATCATTACTGGGGATCATGGTGGCCGACGGTTGGCCTCCTTCTGGCTATAAATGGGGAGAGGGGCAGAGCCCCCCTTGCTCATCTCCATCTTCTTGCTGCTTGCTCCTTCTCCTTATTTCTCGTTTCGCCGTCTTGCCGAAGCGTCCATGGCACCGGTAAGGATGTTTTCCACGGTGGAGAAAGGAAAAACCCCTCGGGAGGAGCCAGGGCAACTCCTGCCGAAGGATAGGCTTGGCCGCTCCCGCGATGATGGCGAGGGGCAGGAGGTGATGCGGCCTTGGTACGAGCGGCCTCCGCCTGTCTTCCCGATCCCCATGCATGCTCACGCGCAAAGCCCTGCACAGGGTAGCAGTGCCCAGCACCGTGAGGGTCCGGGGTCGCGGAGGACTGGCCGAGGTTGCACGGCCAGCCGGCACTACAAAAAAATACACTTCCGTGATGATACGTGTTTGTCACAGTAGGTCGCGTTTTTTGTCATGCATGTACATCCATGACAAATTTATGACAGAATCAGGATAGTCATACCTGTGCTGTCGTAGAAGTGTTCCATGACATTACCAAAATTATCATCATGGAAGTGTCCCCTTCCATGACGATAAATCGCGCGTCACAGAAGTGCTTTCGTCAAGGGTGACCGACACGTGGCATCCACCGTAACGGAACACCGTTAAGCTATCGGGTCGGGTTTTGGATCTGATAACCCGTTAACAGCCCCGACCAATGGGAAATTTCCACGTGTAAAATTCTTATTGGCCAGACGAAACACGTGTCAGCTCGTCAGTGGGTCAGATAGGCGCCTATGGTACGTTGACACGTGGCACGGCCCAACAGAGGCCCATTCCTGTGAAAAGGCCGGCCCGTTTGACTTGGTCAAAAGGTGGCGGGCCGGCCCATGGAAAGCCTGTTAACGGCCTATTCGCATATAGCCCATTTATAGCCCGCTAACCCAAGGCCCGTTACGCCCTATCCGTATTAGGCCCAGTAGCGTCATCTGGGCCATCCAATATGATTCCAGCCCGTTTTCACTTCTGGCCCATGTATGGCCCATGACGTCTTTCGGCCCATATGAGGCCCTATGTAACTCTTGGCCTACTAATGGCCCGTGGTGAAATTGGCCTGTAATGAACAGTGTATCACTTTACACCCATTGACAGCCCATGGTGAAACTGGCCCGTAATGAACAGTGTATCACTTTATACCCATTAATGGCCCGTTATTCCGTTGGGCCGTTTCCACCCCATGTTATCTTTCGGCCTTCTTAGAGCCGATTTATTCTTGGGCTCATTTCCAGCATTCGTTTACGTACAGCCCGTTACTGTCATTTTCTGCTTGTGGGACAAATTCACCCTATGGTTACAGTCGGCTCGTTTGTGATTCGTTAATACGTTGGGCCGTTTTCATAGCGTCATCAAATACGGCCTATTAACGTTGGCCCGTTATGGTCGGCCCATGAACGGACGATTCCAACTCTAGCCCGTTTACGGCCATAATGCGGCATGTTATTGTGTAACGCCCCGAGACCGATGCTCCAGACGCCTTCCATGTTTTGCGTGACCGCCGTGTGTTTTATTTGTTTGTTGCATTCTTCATCGCATCACCCGCATTGCATCAGCACTTCGTTGCCGTCATTTTTTTCAAAACTTGCATCTGCTCGTAGTTGCCGCGTCCCCCCCTTGCCTTCGTTGCTCGTTCCGAGACCAACCGTATTTTCGGTTCCCTCTTGTCAAACCACCTAATCTCTCTTCTCTTCTCTCATCTCGAGAACGTCTTCACAATCCGCCAGGCCCAACCTAACCTCTCCCGTCAGACCGCAGTCCTCCTCGCGCGCGTCCGAAACTTGCCCGAACCCGACCCGGGCAGTCGTCACCGTTGGATCCGGAGCAACCTCTAACGTCTACAAAACGTCTCCGTTTTGTTAATTGGACTCCCCTAAGCCATTTTTCTCGACCGCTCGATTTTGATCGGACGGACCGGATCAGTCCCTAATCTAATCCGCAGGCTATTTAAACTAGTCCAACCCTAGATTTTAGGACCCTTGTTCCATCCATCAAATCCTCCCCGCCGCCACTCCTCTCTTCCTTGGGATCGCTCCCGATCCAAAATCCTCCAACCCACCGCAGCCACCTCCCGCTTGATCTGGACCGCCAAATCTCTAATCCGACGGCCCAGGAGGCTCCCAACGCCCCAGCCTCGCCTCCCGCATCCTACCGCAGAGGCACTCCCCTCGGCCCCGAGCACTGCAACCAACCGCCGACGGCCTCGCCGGAGCCAGCCGGCGAAAACGGCAACCCCGCTGGACCCAGGTCGTGTCGCCCACTGTCCCTTCTTTTTCTCCCTTCTTTTTCTCTCTCTCTAACTCTCCTCTCTCCCCGCCATGGCAGTAGCAGCCAAGGACGCCGTGTCCTCAAGCAGCAGGCGCCGCCGGCCGGATCCGCGTCTCCCGGCCATCCCCGTCCTCGCTGGACCTCTTCAGCTCGTCGGAGCCCCATTCCCGCTGCTCCTCGTTGTCGTCTTCTTCCTGTGCGCCGTCACCGCCCGGGTCGATCTCTTCGAGCAGAGGAGGACGCCCGCGCCCAGGACGCCCAGATCAGCCGCCGCCGCCCTTGGACTCCCGCCGTCGACGCCGGCCAGATCCGGAGCCCTGGGGACCCGCGCCCCGCCGAACCTCCTTCCTCGCCACCGGAGTCCGCCAAGTCCCAGCGCCGCCGCCCTCTGCTTCGCTGCGAGCGCGTCCCTGCCTGGCTCCCGTTGACCACGGCGTGGGCTGCAGCCCAACCGCTGCCAGATCCAGCCCACGTCCAGCCTCCCCACTGAGCCAGGCCCAATGTGAGGAAGCCCATCTCTGTTTGCTCCTGTGCAGCCTAGTTCGGGCCAGTTTCGGCCCGTAGTTGTTTTTTTTTCGTTCTGGACGTTTTAGCTATTTATCCAGAGAATTACAAATTTGCAGAAAAACCCTTGCACTTCATGCATATCCTAACTAATTAACCGTGCATCGGATCTAAATAAATTATATATGAAACTTGCTCAGAATTTTGTATAGTTTAATAATATGTCATTTTCACCCATGTTTGAAATGTTTAAAATGATGTTTGTTTAAACTTTGCTCTATGAACATGCTAAAATGATTTAATTCATAACTAAATAACCGTAGCTCCGATTTAAATAATCTTTATATGTAAATGGGCTAGAAAAATGCATAGATTAACATGATGCACTTTATTTTCCTGTTTAACAATATTAAAATATGTTTTAGGCAGAACAGTACCAAATTTGAAATGTGCATATGAGGAGTTTCCGGAATTGTTGTTTGTTGTTCTGGCCTCATTTAAACTTGTCTAGATAGATAGTTTTGCTGTGCTGCACCTCTTGCCATGTTTAAAAACATTTAATATTATTAGGTACATAAACAAGAGAGAACTAAATACTCGTTTGTGGTGTTTCGTCAATATGCAACTCGTTGCATATTGAGCTCCACTTAATTTGTAGTGTTGTTTGTTGCATTTGCCATGCCATGAATCATTAAACCGGACATGCATCATACTTGGTTGTGCATCATGCCATATTCATGTGCTGGTTGTTTACTATGTTGTGTGCTTCTTTCCGGTGCTGCTTCTTCGGGTTGATTCCGTTATCATCGCGTTTGTGAGGACCCATTCGACTACGTCCGTTTGTCTTCTTCATGGACTCGTTCTTCTTCCTTGCAGGATCTTAGGCAAGATGACCATACCCTCGAAATCATTTCTATCTTTGCTTGCTAGATTTCTCGCTCTTTTGCTATGCCTATGCTGCGATACCTACCACTTGCTTCTCATGCCTCCCATATTGTTAAACCAAGCCTCTAATCCACCTTGTCCTAGCAAACCGTTGTTTGGCTATGTTACCGCTTTGCTCAGCCCCTCTTATCGCGTTGTTAGTTGCAGGTGAAGATGAAGTTTGTTCCTTGTTGGAACATGGAGATGTTGTTCCTTGTTGGAACATGTTTACTTGTTGGGATATCACAATATATCTTATTTAATTAATGCATCTATATACTTGGTAAAGGGTGGAAGGCTCGGCCTTATGCCTGGTGTTTTGTTCCACTCTTGCCGCCCTAGTTTCCGTCATATCGGTATTATGTTCCCGGATTTTGCGTCCCTAACGCGGTCGGGTGATTTATGGGACCCCCTTGACAGTTCGCTTTGAATAAGACTCTTCCAGCAAGGCCCAACCTTGGTTTTACCATTTGCCTACCACCTATCCCTTTCTCTTGGGTCTGATCAACCCGAGGGTCATCTTTATTTAGCCCCCAGGGCCAATGCTTGTCTAAGTGTTGGTCTGAACCGAGCAACCTGCGGGGCCACCTCGTGGAAACTCGAGGCCTGGTTTTACTCGTAGCTTGACTTATCCGGTGTTGCCCTGAGAACGAGATATGTGCAGCTCCTATCAGGATGTCGGCGCATCAGGCGGTTTTGCTAGACTTGTTTTATTGCTGTCGAAATGTCTTGTAGCCGGGATCCCGAGACTGATCGGGTCTTCCCGGGGAGAAGGAATATCCTTCGTTGATCGCGAGAGCTTATCATGGGCTAAGTTGGGACACCCCTGCAGGGTTTTGAACTTTCGAAAGCCGTGCCCGCGGTTATGTGGAAGATGGGAATTTGTTAATGTCCGGTTGTAGAAAACCCGAAGTTGATCTTAACTAAAATACACCAACCGCGTGTGTAACCGTGATGGTCTCTTCTCGGCGGGGTCCGGGAAGTGAACACGGTTGTTGGAGTTATGCTTGACGTAAGCAGTTTCAGGATCACTTCTTGATCATAGTTGCACGACCGTGCTTTTGCCTTCTCTTCTCGCTCTCTTTTGCGTATGTTAGCCACCATATATGCTAGTCGCTTGCTGCAGCTCCACCTCATACCTTTTACCCTACCTATAAGCTTAAATAGTCTTGATCTCGCGGGTGTGAGATTGCTGAGTCCTCGTGACTCACCAGATACTTCCAAAACCAGTTTGCAGGTGCCGATGAAACCGTGCAGGTGACGCACCCGAGCTCAAGGAGGAGTTCAATGAAGACCTTATCCTTTAGGTTGTTTCGTTCTAGTCAATCAGTAGTGGAGCCCAGTTGGGGTCGATCGTGGACCTTTGTCGCTTTTGGGGTTTCTTCTTTTATTTTGGCTCCGTAGTCGGGCCCTGATTGTAACTGTATGATGTAATGTTTACTCATGTATTGTGTGAAGTGGCGATTGTAAGCCAACTATGTATCTCTTTCCCTTATGTATTACATGGGTTGTGTGAAGATTACCTCACTTGCGACATTGCTTTCAATGCGGTTATGCCTCTAAGTCGTGCTTCGACACGTGGGAGATATAGCCGCATTGAGGGCGTTACAAGTTGGTAATCAGAGCCTTTCCCTGACCTTAGGAGCCCCCACTGTTTGATCGTCTTTAGTGGCCGAGTTGTGTCTAGAAAAATGTTTTGAGTCATTTAGGAATTATATATCGGAGAGTTTAGGAGTTCTTTTTACTTCCCAGTCCCTTCGACCTTCTGGTAAGGCTTCCTGACGTAGAGTTTTGACTCTTCTCTTCTCAAATTTCACTAAAAAAAATTTTTTAGGATCACGCGGGTATATTACAATCGTTCCGATGGTTTTATGATGACAACATTGTCTTGGTTGCCTCCTGACATTTAGGGGTTGTGGCAGTGTCCCGGAGAGTTGAGCTCCGAGGTGTTGTTGTCATAATTTTATCGTTGCGGTTTTGGAAGACCTGAGTTTAGTACGCCGACATCGAAAATCTCTTTTGTACAGTTGCTGGTTGTCAGGACCCCGATCCTAAGCCACATCGATCCAGCGTGTAACACATCATATCACTTTGCGGCCTCACGCACGGTACTCCCACGGGTGCCACCTTACCTGGCCCGGGACCGTTTGCGCCTTTTGGCTCACGTATATGATAGTGTCGCTAGCATCCATATGACAGAGAACCCGGGCCGACATGGCTAGTCGTGAACCCAAAGCGGCGCTAGCCTATGAGGACAGGCATACACGAATCACATTGAACATGTCGGTCATCAACGTATTTATTCGGGCTGTAGCACTGGGCTAACAGGTCTCCGGTAACCCGGGCTGTAGCAGGCTAAGCAGGACTCCGAATAACAGCGCGTGACATTTCCCCGAAGGGACAGACATAGGAACGATGTGAAACACATGCCGGCCAGTCAAGTGTCCAAGCAGTAGTGCTGGGCTAGCAGGACTCCGGTGAACCGGGCTGTAGCGGACTACTATCGCTCAGAAGCACAAGACTTACATTTCCCCATAGGAAAGGCTGCCAAGGATAAACAACTAGATAGTCGGATCCCACTCATACCAAGCATTTCAATCATACACACAATATGCCCGATATGAGTAAATACAACATGGCATCACAACAGTACTCTACGACTCAAGTACTTTATTTAGAAGGCTCCGAGGAGCCATACATATCATCCATACAGATAGGGGTCACATGACCCAACACTCAAGTCATACAACATACAAGCACATGCGGAAGCAAAGTAGTCTGAGTACAGACACTAGAAAGAAAGAAGGCTTGACGAAGCCTGTCTATCTACAACGACCCTTCATAAGTCTTGGATCACCACCTGGGTGATAAGTCACTCGTCAACGTCGAGGTCTACATAGAACCCATCAGAGGGGTTGGTGCAGTCGTCTGAAAAACATGATTAAAGCAACATGAGTACGGAGGTACTCAGCAAGTCTTACAACAGGAACCTACTATACATGCACATTCTCAAGAAGGTAGTGGGGTTATTGCAGCAAGCCAGCTTTGACTCTTGGCTAAGCTATCCTACGATAGACACCACGTGTAATCATTTGTCGCACACGAGTCCACTAACACCAACACAATACTCCACCGTGGATCCTCTCTCGCCATCCTGCGAGAGGGCCATCCGCGGTACTCACACTTATCTTGAGAGTTTTAGTAGTATCCATTTAACTTGTCTATGAACTGATATAGGCAACCCAGAAGTCCATTACCGTGGACACGGCTATTCGAATAGATCATTTATAACCCTGCAGGGGTGTACTTCTTCACACATGTTTCCACCACTTAGCGTCTGCACACGACATGTGCTCGGCAGACTTCAAGCGGAAGCCGACGTGGGTGTAGACCACGACCTACCTAAACACTCAAGTCTCTAGTCCAGGTTTATCGCCTATTCGGGTTCCATCCGCAGGGAGTCCGGCCGAGGTTTCCACTAACGGCCCCGAACGATGTGAACAGGGTTCCGAGACACCAAACGGGCGCCCGGTTGACCCGGCCACGTGCCTACCGCAACACAGCCCACCCCGATGGTCAGCGCCGCGTGCGGCCCCCAGCATGCTACAAACACCAGAAACTACTTTGCAACTCCTGGACAGAGGACAAGCGTGATCAAGAAGCCGAGAGAGTCAACTAAGGATCCCAATGTGTGGTAGTAACTGTATCATGGATCACAAACACAGAACTCAGTTCCTAAGGACGGCCTCAATGAAACAACCCACCATGTACTCCTACATGGCCTCTCATCGATTCCTTTACCAATCGTGTTCAACACTACACTCTTGTCACCGACACAACCTTTCACTCCAGTTCATCATCCCGATGAGCCAGACCTGACACAACTCTAAGCATAGCAAGCATAGCATGGTAGGAACACACACATATATTGGCTCAATCAACTCCTACACATGCTAGTGGGTTTCATCTAGTTACTGTGGCAATGACAGGTCATGCAAAGGAAGTGGGTTCAACTACCGTAACACACAGCAGTTTGAAACGCGTTGTCTTAATGCAGTAAACGAGAGCAGAAGCGAGAACATGGGTTTGTATCGGAATGATCAATGGGTTGCTTGCCTGATGGAGTGGTCGTGGGATACTGCCCTTCAGTTGGATACTCGGAGATATCCTCGGAGGCAGAACCTACCACGAAGAACACATCGGAACACAATCAACACATGACGATATGCAACAATATGATGCATGCTATGACATGGCAATATGGATGTGCCCTGACCTAGTGCAAGTTAAACCAGAGGGGAATGAACCCATTTGAACCAAAGATTCAAATGGTAGCTCATTTATGAAGATCATATTAGTGTATCAACTTGTAATGCCTAAACAGTGGGTTTAACTTGTTCTGACATGCATGAAACCAGTACCAATGGATAGGTTGGATTTTTCTGATAATTTTTCATATATAAAACTTTGCATTTGGAGTTATAGATAATTTTCTATGAATTTTTGAAGTTTGAACTAATTTCTGGAATTTCCTGTGAAAAAAATAAATCCAGAAAATTAATTGTGGCGTCAGCATGAGGTCATGCTGACCTCAGCAGGTCAACAGACCCGGTCCAGGTCAAACCTGACGCGTGGGTCCCGCGTGTCAGGGTCATTAGCTTAAACAGATTGGATTATTTCTAATCCTGGATTAGTTAGCGGGCGGGGCCCACATGTCATAGACCCAGGGGGTCAAACTGGGCCCACCCGAGGTCAAAAAGGGGTCAGCGGGTCAACTCCGCCGGCGTTGAGCCGCCGGCGACATCCAGACGCGGCGGAGGAAGTGCAGATTCGCGCTCCGGCGACCAAATCGACGGCGGAGCACGTCTACGTGATGCGGGAGGTGAGCCGCATCGAGTGGTGGTGGTGGTTGGCCTCGGGGTCGCCGGAAATGACGCCGGCGACGAGTTTGGCGGCGGCCAGGCTCGGGTGAGCTCGGACTCGTCGCTAGAGGGCAAGGCGAGGCGTGTGGAGTGCTTTGTGGGACTCCTGGAGATGCGGTAGGGCCAGTGGACGAGGTGGCGTGGCCGTTAGGTGGCCGGAGCCTCGTCGGCGACGAGCTCCGTGGCGGCGGGTGCGGTTGAACTACGTGCAGTCGCTGTGGTGCACGAGAAGCAGAACGGAGGGGATGGGAAGCTAGCTAGGCTCACCGCGGTTGCGATGAAGCTGGCGGCGAGGTCGGGACGAGCCGGAGCAAGCGGGGCGACAATGGCGATCTGGGCGGCCGAAGGTTGAAGACGAGCTCGAGGAGGCCGTTCGCAGGCTCCCTGCGAGGCGTGGCTTGGCGGAGCGCTCGGGGAGGAGGTGGCGGAGCTGCAGGACACAGTGGAGCAGCACGGGGGCGACGAGGGGCGTGGATTCACGGCGGCGTGGGCGCGGCAGCGTCGGCCATGGCGGTGAGGGAGCGAGGGAGAGAGGCAGGGGGGAAGTGGACGTGTCCACGGGGTCGGGGGCACGACGTGGAGGCCGTCCAGCGCGTCGGGCGGCGAAGCGGCGAGCAGGTGGCGTCGTGGCGAGCTCGCGCTCGTCGGCGTCACCACCCTGCCTGCCTGGCGGGGACGAAGCAGCTGGCTGGCTCGGGCCAGCACAGTGCTGGGCCGCCAGGTGGGCCGGCTGGGGGGGTTTGGCCAGGTAAGTCTTTTTCTGTTTTTTTGTTTCCTTTTCTATTTCTTTTGTAACTTTGTAGACTTATTAAAAATACTAGTACAACTCCAAAAATCACCAAACTGCACCTGGTCCTTAGTTAGAATATTTCCAGCCAGGAACATTTTAGTTTGGAGATATTTGAGCATTTGAGATATTTTATAAATTTTAAATGCCCAAATCCAAATACTAATGCATTAATCCAATGACCTTCTGTTGACCTAGAAAAATATGCACCATTTTTGCCAGAGGTTTCAACCCAAGACAAAGAGGGTGAACATTTTAGAAGGGCATTTCAGGTTCATTGAAAATATTTTTAGTAAACCTTAGTTGATTTCAGGAGGGGTGCTGGGGGTTCTGGCTTCCCCATTTCAAATTTCTGTCAAAAGTAAACATGATGCACACTCTAATGCATGAACTAGGTGGGATGTGACAACTCACCCCCACTCAAAAGAATCTCGTCCCGAGATTTAGGATCTGTCGGAAAGAAGGTGGGGTACTCAAGTCGAAGACGATCCCCCGTTTCCCATGTAGCTTCTTGCTCGGAATGGTGTGACCATTGAACCTTGAGAAACTTGATATTGTGGCGTCGAGTGGTACGCTCGGCTTGATCAAGAATACGAATGGGGTATTCTCGATAAGTGAGGTTATCCTGGAGATCAAGCGTTTCGTGGTCCACTCCGCGGATAGGATCCGAGAAGCAACGCCTGAGTTCAGAAACGTGGAAGACGTCATGAACTCTGGAGAGATGCGGAGGTAGTTCCAGTTGGTAGGCAACTTCCCCTCGTTTGGCAAGAATGCGAAAGGGTCCAATGTAACGAGGAGCCAGTTTGCCTTTGATACCGAATCGATGGGTTCCCTTTAACGGTGTAACCCGAAGGTAAGCCATCTCGCCGACTTCATAAGCCATGGGCTTATGCTTGCGTTCATACTGACTCTTTTGTCGAGACTGGGCGGTTTTCAACTTCTCACGAATAATACGAACCTGCTCTTCTGCATCCCGGATCATGTCCGGGCCGAAGAGTTGTCTCTCGCCGGTTTCTGACCAGTTAAGAGGCGTTCGACATTTTCGTCCATAAAGAACTTCGAAAGGGGCTTTACCCAAGCTAGCTTGATAACTGTTGTTATAAGCGAACTCGGCGAATGGAAGGCACTTCTCCCAATTCATACCGAAAGAGATGACAGAAGCTCGGAGCATATCCTCCAGAATTTGATTGACTCGTTCTACTTGACCACTTGATTGAGGATGGAAGGCGGTGCTAAAGGAGAGTCGAGTTCCCAAAGCATTTTGGAAACTTTCCCAAAATCGAGAGGTGAAAAGACTTCCACGGTCTGAATTAATTTCCAATGGAACACCATGGAGAGATACTATTCGAGAGATGTACAAATCAGCTAGCTGGCTAGCGGTTATACTCTCGCGAATAGGTAAGAAGTGGGCTACTTTGGAGAGACGATCGACAACAACGAAGATAGCATTATTCCCTCTTTTGGTTCTGGGAAACCCGGTAATGAAATCCATACCGATTTTATCCCATTTCCATTCAGGAATCTCCAATGGTTGAAGGGTGCCAGCGGGCCGTTGATGCTCTGCTTTGACACGACGACAGACGTCGCAACTAGCAATGTATTGAGCGATTTCTATCTTCATCCTAGTCCACCAAAACCTCTGGCGTAGGTCTTGATACATCTTAGTACTACCGGGATGAATGGTGAGAGGGGATTCATGAGCTTCCTTAAGGATCAATTGTCGTAAATGTTGTTTCTTGGGAACCACCAAGCGGTTCTCGAAGAAGACAACACCTCGTTCATCCATGGAAAAACATTTAGCAACTCCGCTAGCGATGTTTTCCTTAATCCGAGATATCCCTCTATCATACCGCTGAGCGGTAATGATTTGATCCGTAAGGTTAGGTTTCGCCACCAGGGTGGAAAGGAATCCTCGAGGAGCAATATGAAGGTTAAGCTTACGAAATTCCTCGTGGAGAAGTGGTTGACCTTGTTGTAACATCAGATTGTTACAATAAGATTTACGACTTAGTGCATCAGCCATGACATTGGCTTTGCCTGGGGTGTAAGTTATTCCTAAGTCGTAATCTGAGATCAACTCGACCCAACGTCTTTGCCTGAGATTCAAATCCGGTTGGGTGAAGATATATTTCAAACTTTGGTGATCAGTGTAAATTTCGCAACGATTACCCAGAAGGTAGTGTCGCCAGGTTTTGAGTGCATGGACTACTGCTGCAAGCTCTAGATCATGAGTAGGATAATTATCCTCATGTGGACGCAACTGTCGTGATGCGTAGGCAATCACATGACGATCTTGCATGAGTATGCAACCTAGTCCTTGTCGCGAGGCGTCGCAATAGATAACAAAGTCCTTAGAGAAGTCTGGTGGTACCAGTACGGGAGCAGATGTCAGGCGTCTTTTCAGTTCCTGAAAGCTGAACTCGCACTGTGGGGTCCACTCGAACTTTTTATCTTTCTTGAGGAGTTCAGTTAGAGGCTTAGCAACTTTGGAAAAATTCTCGACGAAGCGGCGGCAATAGCTCGCCAAACCAAGAAAACTCCGAACTTGCTTGACCGTTTCAGGTGGAGTCCAGTCAAGGACAGCTTGAACTCGCTCGGGATTGACAGCAATGCCCTTGCCAGAGATTACATGGCCCAGATAGGTCACTTCTGGCAACCAGAATTCGCACTTGGAGAATTTGGCATAAAGGCGATGCTCTCGAAGTTTCATCAATACTAGCCTTAGATGTTCGGCATGTTCTTCCTCATTCTTGGAGTAGATGAGTATATCATCGAGGTATACCACGACGAATTTATCCAAGTACTCCATGAAGATCGAGTTCATTAACCGAGAGAAGGTGGCTGGAGCATTGGTTAAACCGAAGGACATGACGGTGTACTCGTATTGGCCGTAACGAGTAACGAAAGCCGTTTTGGGAATGTCCCCGTTCTTGATTTTGATTTGATGGTAGCCCAACCTCAAATCCATCTTGGAAAAGACTGAGGATCCAGCGAGCTGGTCATACAGGTCGTTGATCCTGGGGAGCGGATACTTGTTCTTGATAGTGACCAAATTGACAGGTCGATAATCCACAACCATCCGATCCGTTCCATCCTTCTTCTTGATGAAGAGGACGGGGCAAGCCCATGGAGATGAACTAGGACGGATGAAACCCTTTTGCAAGGACTCATCGAGTTGTTTCTTAAGCTCAGCTAGTTCTAGGGGTGCCATCTTATAAGGTCTCCTAGAGATTGGGACGGTTCCTGGAACAAGGTCTATCACGAACTCAACATCTCTGTCAGGTGGAACACCTGGCAGCTCCTCTGGAAAGACGTCCGGGAAGTCACGAACTACCGGAATATCTTCGAGGTCTGGAAGGGGATTGGCATTTAGAGAGTAGAGCTGACGCTCCGATACTCGGGTCAACACATTGACTGTCTTGCCCGATGGATGGGTAAGTTGGACAGTTCTAGTTGAGCAATCAATCTTGGCGTAATGAGCTGACATCCAGTCCATACCCAAGATGATGTTTATGTCCGAAGACTTGAGAGCTATTAGTGACGCGAGAAAAACCAATCTGTCGACCAGAATTTCATTTCTATGGCTGATCCTAGAGGTTTGCCATCTAGAACCGGGAGTTTGAATTTCCATGGAGGTGGGCATGTCGCTAAAGGTAGTGTTGTGCAATCGAGCATAGCTCTCAGAAATAAATGAATGAGATGCTCCAGTATCAAAAAGAACAGTTGCCGGGTGGCAATTAACAAGGAGCGTACCGAGAACGACGTTGAGGTCCTCTTGCGTCTCTTCAGCTGAGACGTAGTTGACATGGCCACGAGCAGTGGTGGCTGGCTTGGCGACAAGCACCTTTGCTGTTGACTTACCACGTCCAACAGACTTTCCGATCTGGCTGGGGTTGTTCTAGGGACACTCACGGATGTAGTGGCCCGGCTCACCACACTTGAAGCAAGTTATCATATTGGGGCGTGGAGCAGTATTGACAGTGGGGCCACCAAAAGTCTTGGGCGGCACATACTGCTGGTTGGGACGAGGCACCACAAAGGATGGCCTCGGAGTATACCTGGGTGGCATAGCAGAATTTGGGATCCAGACCCGGCGCTTCTGAGATCCAGAGCCGGATGAAGAACCATAGTCACGGGAGTGCTTGCGTGAAGCTTCAAAATCGTTCTGCCCCGTCTCGGCACTGATGGCCTTATTGACTAGCTTCGGAAAAGAAATGCATTCATGCAGACGAAGGTCACATCGGAGCTCAGGGCTAAGTCCCTTGCGGAACCTTGCCTGCTTCTTGGCATCGATGGATACCTCTTCGGGAGCATAGCGTGCAAGCTTCCCAAACTCGCGACTGTATGCATCCACAGTCAGCTTCCCCTGGGTGAAGTTACAAAACTCCTCCCTCTTGCGATCCATGAGGCCTTCCGGGATATGATGCTCACGAAAAGCGGCACTGAAATCAGCCCAAGTAGTGAGTTGGCCGACTGGACGCATAGCTTCATAATTCTCCCACCAAAGGCTGGCAGGGCCTTCGAGGTGATAGGCAGCAAAGGTGACTTTATCATCTTCAGCTACGTTGGCAGAACGTAGCTTGTGAGCGATGCTGTGGAGCCAGTCATCCGCATCGAGAGGTTCGATGGAATGATTGAACTTTGGCGGGTACAGCTTGACAAAGTCATTGATGGACACCGAATTGATCCTCTGCTGGCGTGCAGTGTTCTGCTCAATCCGCTCTAACAAGCGGTTGGTGTCGCGCCTGTTGCGCTCTGCCTCCAGCATCACTTCGGCCAGAGAAGGTGGTTGAGGCAGACTTTCCTCTCTAGGTGCACTAGCTTCTCCCTGCTCCGAAGCAGCAGGGTTGCTGTGGGTGTTGACCATCCTGGGAAAACAAAACAACGATTTAAACCAGGATGGCAAAATCTGGCCAAAGAAGTGCGGAATGTAATGGGTAACAAGGAATGCAGAGATGATCATCCGTATGACATGGTAATATAGAAACTGCCATATATATACCAACGGTCATACACATCATACATAGTTTAGTACAAGCTCAAGCTGAAGTACAACTAAGACGAAAGACGTTACATCTCATCGGAGGCATTCCAAGCTCCTATACATTATTTTTCTACACCTCCGGAATTGACACACACTAAGTTATATTCCACAATCACGCAGGACGGTGGACATACAACTATTATAATACTAGCGAGACTGCTACTAGCTCAGACAGCTCCGTAGTAATCCTCATAGAAGTCACCACCCAGACCTGGAAGCGGAACATGGTCATCTGGGAACAGACGGTCCTGCGGTGCTTGTGGACCATAGGGACTTGGATGCGGCCTCGGTCCAACAGATGGCGGCAGAGGAGGCCCACGAGGAGGGGTGATGCCTCCCACCTCACGCCATTCCATGAAGTCTGGCAGACTAGCCCGCACAGGGTACAAGTCTCTCGTGTCCATGTATCCGGCTTGCACAGCAGGTGCAAACCTCGTCAAGGTGGCCCAATGATCAGCACGAGCATTAAAGAGCTCCATACGCAAGGCCCGGTTTTCACGGTCCTTATCTTCCAACATCTCAGTAGTGGTGCAAAGGAGTGAGTCCTCATGGGATGCATCACTGTACATGCCCTGAAGGTAACCATGCGCCCCAGGGAGGGATGCTGGCATGTAGCGAAATTCAGTGTTGCTCAACAAAGCAGTTCTAGCTCGCATAATGGTCATCATCGAGTAGGCTGCATCTTGAACGGACATCCCAATAGTGATCCCGAGGCCATAAGAACGGTGGAGTGGTTCCGTGGCTCCGGGATATGATGGATATATCCTGACCGTGCAAAGATATTGGCTCTGGTTAAAATCTCTAAACTGCTCTTCGACGGTGTATTCAGGGTACCATCGGTAACCTGCCTCAACCATCACTCGAACCAACATGGCGGTATGACCACATACACCGATGCAACGGGTCAGACGAACCACTTGGTTTTGGGGACGGTTAGCCATCTGAAAGCACAAAATAGTGCAAAAGCATTAGAATTTCTGAATGAAATTGGACAGCATAACGGCTGTAAATGCTCAGAAAAAGAATTGAGACATCCACAACAGTTTGCGAAACCACTCAACAACAACATATCAAGGTTCTGGTTCAATTGGCAACATACTAAACTTTAGTAGAACTGAACTGGGTTGTATCCAACAATCCTATAAGTTACTACGGATTTAGTAACACGTGAACCTGATAGAGAGAAGAGAGCCTAGTCCTTAACCCACGTAGAATGAGAAGAGAATTACTCAGAATAGAGGGCATAAGGTAAAGGAGTAAAAGAGCCTTACGTTCCCTCCCACAATCAATTCCCCTACATATAACTAAAGCATTTCTAGACTCGACATCGACCAGTTTGGCTTAGCGAACCTACAGGCAGTCCGGCTCTGATGCCAACGCTGTCAGGACCCCGATCCTAAGCCACATCGATCCAGCGTGTAACACATCATATCACTTTGCGGCCTCACGCACGGTACTCCCACGGGTGCCACCTTACCTGGCCCGGGACCGTTTGCGCCTTTTGGCTCACGTATATGATAGTGTCGCTAGCATCCATATGACAGAGAACCCGGGCCGACATGGCTAGTCGTGAACCCAAAGCGGCGCTAGCCTATGAGGACAGGCATACACGAATCACATTGAACATGTCGGTCATCAACGTATTTATTCGGGCTGTAGCACTGGGCTAACAGGTCTCCGGTAACCCGGGCTGTAGCAGGCTAAGCAGGACTCCGAATAACAGCGCGTGACATTTCCCCGAAGGGACAGACATAGGAACGATGTGAAACACATGCCGGCCAGTCAAGTGTCCAAGCAGTAGTGCTGGGCTAGCAGGACTCCGGTGAACCGGGCTGTAGCGGACTACTATCGCTCAGAAGCACAAGACTTACATTTCCCCATAGGAAAGGCTGCCAAGGATAAACAACTAGATAGTCGGATCCCACTCATACCAAGCATTTCAATCATACACACAATATGCCCGATATGAGTAAATACAACATGGCATCACAACAGTACTCTACGACTCAAGTACTTTATTTAGAAGGCTCCGAGGAGCCATACATATCATCCATACAGATAGGGGTCACATGACCCAACACTCAAGTCATACAACATACAAGCACATGCGGAAGCAAAGTAGTCTGAGTACAGACACTAGAAAGAAAGAAGGCTTGACGAAGCCTGTCTATCTACAACGACCCTTCATAAGTCTTGGATCACCACCTGGGTGATAAGTCACTCGTCAACGTCGAGGTCTACATAGAACCCATCAGAGGGGTTGGTGCAGTCGTCTGAAAAACATGATTAAAGCAACATGAGTACGGAGGTACTCAGCAAGTCTTACAACAGGAACCTACTATACATGCACATTCTCAAGAAGGTAGTGGGGTTATTGCAGCAAGCCAGCTTTGACTCTTGGCTAAGCTATCCTACGATAGACACCACGTGTAATCATTTGTCGCACACGAGTCCACTAACACCAACACAATACTCCACCGTGGATCCTCTCTCGCCATCCTGCGAGAGGGCCATCCGCGGTACTCACACTTATCTTGAGAGTTTTAGTAGTATCCATTTAACTTGTCTATGAACTGATATAGGCAACCCAGAAGTCCATTACCGTGGACACGGCTATTCGAATAGATCATTTATAACCCTGCAGGGGTGTACTTCTTCACACATGTTTCCACCACTTAGCGTCTGCACACGACATGTGCTCGGCAGACTTCAAGCGGAAGCCGACGTGGGTGTAGACCACGACCTACCTAAACACTCAAGTCTCTAGTCCAGGTTTATCGCCTATTCGGGTTCCATCCGCAGGGAGTCCGGCCGAGGTTTCCACTAACGGCCCCGAACGATGTGAACAGGGTTCCGAGACACCAAACGGGCGCCCGGTTGACCCGGCCACGTGCCTACCGCAACACAGCCCACCCCGATGGTCAGCGCCGCGTGCGGCCCCCAGCATGCTACAAACACCAGAAACTACTTTGCAACTCCTGGACAGAGGACAAGCGTGATCAAGAAGCCGAGAGAGTCAACTAAGGATCCCAATGTGTGGTAGTAACTGTATCATGGATCACAAACACAGAACTCAGTTCCTAAGGACGGCCTCAATGAAACAACCCACCATGTACTCCTACATGGCCTCTCATCGATTCCTTTACCAATCGTGTTCAACACTACACTCTTGTCACCGACACAACCTTTCACTCCAGTTCATCATCCCGATGAGCCAGACCTGACACAACTCTAAGCATAGCAAGCATAGCATGGTAGGAACACACACATATATTGGCTCAATCAACTCCTACACATGCTAGTGGGTTTCATCTAGTTACTGTGGCAATGACAGGTCATGCAAAGGAAGTGGGTTCAACTACCGTAACACACAGCAGTTTGAAACGCGTTGTCTTAATGCAGTAAACGAGAGCAGAAGCGAGAACATGGGTTTGTATCGGAATGATCAATGGGTTGCTTGCCTGATGGAGTGGTCGTGGGATACTGCCCTTCAGTTGGATACTCGGAGATATCCTCGGAGGCAGAACCTACCACGAAGAACACATCGGAACACAATCAACACATGACGATATGCAACAATATGATGCATGCTATGACATGGCAATATGGATGTGCCCTGACCTAGTGCAAGTTAAACCAGAGGGGAATGAACCCATTTGAACCAAAGATTCAAATGGTAGCTCATTTATGAAGATCATATTAGTGTATCAACTTGTAATGCCTAAACAGTGGGTTTAACTTGTTCTGACATGCATGAAACCAGTACCAATGGATAGGTTGGATTTTTCTGATAATTTTTCATATATAAAACTTTGCATTTGGAGTTATAGATAATTTTCTATGAATTTTTGAAGTTTGAACTAATTTCTGGAATTTCCTGTGAAAAAAATAAATCCAGAAAATTAATTGTGGCGTCAGCATGAGGTCATGCTGACCTCAGCAGGTCAACAGACCCGGTCCAGGTCAAACCTGACGCGTGGGTCCCGCGTGTCAGGGTCATTAGCTTAAACAGATTGGATTATTTCTAATCCTGGATTAGTTAGCGGGCGGGGCCCACATGTCATAGACCCAGGGGGTCAAACTGGGCCCAGCCGAGGTCAAAAAGGGGTCAGCGGGTCAACTCCGCCGGCGTTGAGCCACCGGCGACATCCAGACGCGGCGGAGGAAGTGCAGATTCGCGCTCCGGCGACCAAATCGACGGCGGAGCACGTCTACGTGATGCGGGAGGTGAGCCGCATCGAGTGGTGGTGGTGGTTGGCCTCGGGGTCGCCGGAAATGACGCCGGCGACGAGTTTGGCGGCGGCCAGGCTCGGGTGAGCTCGGACTCGTTGCTAGAGGGCAAGGCGAGGCGCGTGGAGTGCTTTGTGGGACTCCTGGAGATGCGGTAGGGCCAGTGGACGAGGTGGCGTGGCCGTTAGGTGGCCGGAGCCTCGTCGGCGACGAGCTCTGCGGCGGCGGGTGCGGTTGAACTACGTGCAGTCGCTGTGGTGCACGAGAAGCAGAACGGAGGGGATGGGAAGCTAGCTAGGCTCACCGCGGTTGCGATGAAGCTGGCGGCGAGGTCGGGGACGAGCCGGAGCAAGCGGGGCGACGATGGCGATCTTGGCGGCCGAAGGTTGAAGACGAGCTCGAGGAGGCCGTTCGCAGGCTCCCGGCGAGGCGTGGCTTGGCAGAGCGCTCGGGGAGGAGGTGGCGGAGCTGCAGGACACAATGGAGCAGCACGGGGGCGACGAGGGGCGTGGATTCACTGCGGCGTGGGCGCGGCAGCGTCGGCCATGGCGGTGAGGGAGCGAGGGAGAGAGGCAGGGGGAAGTGGACGTGTCCACGGGGTCGGGGGCACGACGTGGAGGCCGTCCAGCGCGTCGGGCGGCGAAGCGGCGAGCAGGTGGCGTCGTGGCGAGCTCGCGCTCGTCGGCGTCACCACCCTGCCTGCCTGGCGGGGACGAAGCAGCTGGCTGGCTCGGGCCAGCACAGTGCTGGGCCGCCAGGTGGGCCGGCTGGGGGGGTTTGGCCAGGTAAGTCTTCTTCTGTTTTTTTGTTTCCTTTTCTATTTCTTTTGTAACTTTGTAGACTTATTAAAAATACTAGTACAACTCCAAAAATCACCAAACTGCACCTGGTCCTTAGTTAGAATATTTCCAGCCAGGAACATTTTAGTTTGGAGATATTTGAGCATTTGAGATATTTTATAAATTTTAAATGCCCAAATCCAAATACTAATGCATTAATCCAATGACCTTCTGTTGACCTAGAAAAATATGCACCATTTTTGCCAGAGGTTTCAACCCAAGACAAAGAGGGTGAACATTTTAGAAGGGCATTTCAGGTTCATTGAAAATATTTTTAGTAAACCTTAGTTGATTTCAGGAGGGGTGCTGGGGGTTCTGGCTTCCCCATTTCAAATTTCTGTCAAAAGTAAACATGATGCACACTCTAATGCATGAACTAGGTGGGATGTGACATTGGTGAGATAACGCTGATAGCCCAGTACTGAGGCGAGTGCGGGAGTATTGCCATGACTCGTATAACGGATGCTTTTCGAAGGTTGAGGTAGATGATTTCCGAAGATTTCTTGGTTATGTGTTGAAGGATGGATACAGCTGGATCTAGGTATTGTTAGTTTGGGTGATATATTTTGTGTCCCCTGTATCCCCAACACCTGATTGCATAACCAGAAAGTTTCGGGAGTTTATAAGTGGGAATTCAAGTATCTCTTAGAATATCTTTCCAACAGACACATGATACGATATGGGATCTATCATATGTTTGTTTCCGGCTTATTTCGCAAGCCAATCCTTTGTTTTTGTTTTGTTTTGTGGTATTCGAGTTGCTTCAATGTCAAGTGTTGAATCCATACCTTTCCTAAATGGTGTTCTCATATTTCTATGTGAATACTAATCCTTCTTGATCATCAAGATTATCATGCCAATTCTTTTTCAACCGGTGTGTCTCTCTTCAAGTGGATCCGATCACTTCAACATCTGCAAGATCATTTATCAGTCCTTCTTTACGGTGTTTGCTTCATCTGTTCCAAGTTGTCTTTGTTTTTCCCGCCCTCCCACCCTTTTTCTTCAAGTACTCAGATTTCTCAATCAAGTAACCTTCTTGTTGATGGAAGCTTCTTCATTCTTTCCTTCAATGTTCTTATCCGGTGATTTCCATGAAGATGCTAACGGAGCCTCAAGGTTATAATTATTGGTTCTTTTATCTTCCCCGGTGTGTTCAATGCTATCTCTCGATGGTGATCACATCTTTTCCTCGTTTCAATACCTTCTCATACCGGTGCACCTCATAATATTTCACTTCTCGTTATTCGTTTGTTCCGGAGTGATGAAGATATCTCAGAAGATTCAAGTTTCCATTCTCAATTCACTCAATTTCTTTTCAGGATGCTATCTCATTCAAGCCATTTAATCCAACCGGCGCAATCTATCTTTTAAATAGTTCAACGGTGTTTCTTTTGAGTGGGCCCTAAACCACAGGTCTTTTCCCAGGATCTTACCTGGCTCTTCTAATTTGTCCGGGGCTATTCCCAAATTCTTTTCAAAGTTTGACGTAAGAATGAATTATCATCAGTCATATTCCTTCTCCAAGAATCGTTTCAATTCTTTCATCGTTGGTTCAACTTTTCCAATTTTCATTCTGGAGTGTCTCAACTAAATTCTTGTTGTTTCTCGTCGTCATTCTCAACATTTAAAGACCGAAGAAGAGTTTCTCTTAAATCTTGCTCCATTCTCTTCAAGATTCATTGTTCTAGCTTGTTGCCATCCTCTCATAATTGTTTCGATTGTGAGAATTATTTTCACCCATCCGGAGCATTTCAGGAGTCTTTTCAGTTTGATTCTCCGGAGGCCATCATCTCAAAATTCTTCATTCTCAGCTTTCAGCTCTCGTTCTCCAAATCTTACCGGTGCATCGTTCAAATATCCTCTAATCAGTTCATGATCTCTTCCTTCTCATGTATCTCTGTCAAGTATCTTTATTCGTTTTCAAATTCTTCCCGGTGAATTGTGCCTTTGCTACTTTCATTTCCAATTCTTATGGTGGTTTGTTCAAGAGTTCTCTTTCTTGGTTATCATATCAATCTATTCGTTGTTTCAATCCTACCGGTGGTTCGTTGAAGACCTTCTCAAGCTTGCGCCATATCTATCTTAATCCTTTCTACGAGAATAAGTAGTATGCCAAATCCGTTGCTGATCATCAAATTTTAGTTGATGAAGGATAAGCATAATGTAATTCTTGTTCTTGTTTCATACAAGTGATTAATTCCTTCTTTCGGAGTTTGTTCATGATGAATAAATTCTTGGTTTCAATTGTTTCATCTTTTCCTTTCCCAGAGTTCCAAGATCTCATCATTTCAAAGCTTCATCTTATCACTGCAAGGCTTCACCTTGTGTTTTTAACTTCTCTTTCTTTTATCATCCTTTTTCTTACCGGAGTTCTTCATGGAGGCTCTACATGGTGCTTCGTCAAGGATTCTTTTCATTCTTCATTTGTTCTTCAAGATTTTTCTCGGAGTGACGATCCGCCAAGCTATACTCTAAAATAAACATGGTGTTCCAACACATGTTTTATTTTGAGGAGTTCAAGTATTTTTCATTTTGCATTTCTAAGTGCAATTCTTTCTATCTTATCTTTCGAGGTGGTATTATGTCATTCTTGATAACTTGAGTTCATGTCTCATGATTCACATGTTGTCAACAATGAGGTATAGTAAATCCATCAATCTCTTCATTGGAGTTATCTTGGGTTATATTTCACCTAAAGCCTTCCCTAAGGATTGCTGCTATTTATGGTGCTTATAAATGATCCAAGTTCTTCATTTATCCTCCCGGTGAAATAAGTCTCTCGTCTCCTTGGTGATATCAATCCAATCTTTGGTTTTCGTTAGTGGCAGGTTATCACCTCATGATTTTGGGATGTCTCCCATAAGTCCACATCAAGCTTAAGCTTTCGTTGTTGATAATCCAACAACTTCGTTCAACCTTTTCTTCGTAAGCTTTCTCTTTCAATTTTATTTGCGAGAGTTATCATTTTCTTCTCCATTCCTTTATTCCAATGATCTATTTTTCTATTCTTTCTTTCGGAGGCATTGTGATGTTGCTCCCTTCACAATTCTTCTCGAATGGTGAGGATCATGTTCTTTGCTTTTGCTTATCCATTCAACCGGAGTGTCGTGTCATTCATTTAAATTCTATCATCTTAACAAGTTTTGCCCCCCTTCTTAACCGGAGTGCCGTATGAAATCTTTCTTACCCATTGTGCCTTTCATTCGATAGTTCCGAAGGCAGTATGTTGTTGATCTCATCAAGTATCCTCTCATCTTGCCAAGCTCATGTTATTTTCCTTCCATTTACTGCTGGAGTGCTGTCAAAATTATTTCATTCTTTTTTCCTTCTCTATCTTGTTTAACCGGAGTGTTGTCGTTATTGATCCTTATCATTCCTTGTACATCTCGTTTCTACCGGAGTGCTGTCCAAATTCTAACACTCTTGTTCCTTGACTATCTCATTTTACCGAGGTGCTCATTGTCTTTGTCGTCTGTTAAGCTCTTGTTTTCTTGTCCTTCAACCTACAAGGTTCTTGCAACATTCCTTGTTCATCTTATCTAACGGAGTGTTTTCAAGTTCGTTCAACTCCGTTGTGTTCTTTTCTTCAACTTTTCAACCTCTCAAGGTTCATGGTTTCACTCGTTTGTCAAAGAAGCAACTTAGCTTTACCTCTTCTCTTTCTTTTCCGTTGTCCCTCCGGTGCCATTCTAGATCTCGGGACGAGATCCTCTCGTAGTGGTGGAGTGTTGTAACGCCCCGAGACCGATGCTCCAGACGCCTTCCATGTTTTGCGTGACCGCCGTGTGTTTTATTTGTTTGTTGCATTCTTCATCGCATCACCCGCATTGCATCAGCACTTCGTTGCCGTCATTTTTTTTCAAAACTTGCATCTGCTCGTAGTTGCCGCGTCCCCCCTTGCCTTCGTTGCTCGTTCCGAGACCAACCGTGTTTTCGGTTCCCTCTTGTCAAACCACCTAATCTCTCTTCTCTTCTCTCAGCTCGAGAACATCTTCACAATCCGCCAGGCCCAACCTAACCTCTCTCGTTAGACCGCAGTCCTCCTCGCGCGCGTCCGAAACTTGCTCGAACCCGACCCGGGCAGTCGTCACCGTTGGATCCGGATCAACCTCTAACGTCTACAAAACGTCTCCGTTTTGTTAATTGGACTCCCCTAAGCCATTTTTCTCGACCGCTCGATTTTGATCGGACGGACCGGATCAGTCCCTAATCTAATCCGCAGGCTATTTAAACTAGTCCAACCCTAGATTTTAGGACCCTTGTTCCATCCATCAAATCCTCCCCGCCGCCACTCCTCTCTTCCTTGGGATCGCTCCCGATCCAAAATCCTCCAACCCACCGCAGCCACCTCCTGCTTGATCTGGACCGCCAAATCTCTAATCCGACGGCCCAGGAGGCTCCCAACGCCCCAGCCTCGCCTCCCGCATCCTACCGCAGAGGCACTCCCCTCGGCCCCGAGCACTGCAACCAACCGCCGACGGCCTCGCCGGAGCCAGCCGGCGACCACGGCAACCCCGCTGGACCCAGGTTGCATCGCCCACTGTCCCTTCTTTTTCTCCCTTCTTTTTCTCTCTCTCTAACTCTCCTCTCTCCCCGCCATGGCAGTAGCAGCCAGGGACGCCGTGTCCTCAAGCAGCAGGCGCCGCCGGCCGGATCTGCGTCTCCCGGCCATCCCCGTCCTCGCTGGACCTCTTCAGCTCGTCGGAGCCCCATTCCCGCTGCTCCTCATTGTCGTCTTCTTCCTGTGCGCCGTCACCGCCCGGGTCGATCTCTTCGAGCAGAGGAGGACGCCCGCGCCCAGGACGCCCAGATCAGCCGCCCCCGCCCTTGGACTCCCGCCGTACCTCCTTCCTCGCCACCGGAGTCCGCCAAGTCCCAGTGCCGCCGCCCTCTGCTTCGCTGCGAGCGCGTCCCTGCGTGGCTCCCGTTGACCATGGCGTGGGCTGCAGCCCAACCGCTGCCAGATCCAGCCCACGTCCAGCCTCCCCACTGAGCCAGGCCCAATGTGAGGAAGCCCATCTCTGTTTGCTCCTGTGCAGCCTAGTTTGGGCCAGTTTCGGCCCGTAGTTGTTTTTTTTTCGTTCTGGACGTTTTAGCTATTTATCCAGAGAATTACAAATTTGCAGAAAAACCCTTGCACTTCATGCATATCCTAACTAATTAACCGTGCATCGGATCTAAATAAATTATATATGAAACTTGCTCAGAATTTTGTCTAGTTTAATAATATGTCATTTTCACCCATGTTTGAAATGTTTAAAATGATGTTTATTTAAACTTTGCTCTATGAACATGCTAAAATGATTTAATTCATAACTAAATAACCGTAGCTCCGATTTAAATAATCTTTATATGTAAATGGGCTAGAAAAATGCATAGATTAACATGATGCACTTTATTTTCCTGTTTAACAATATTAAAATATGTTTTAGGCAGAAGAGTACCAAATTTGAAATGTGCATATGAGGAGTTTCCGGAATTGTTGTTTGTTGTTCCGGCCTCATTTAAACTTGTCTAGATAGATAGTTTTGCTGTGCTGCACCTCTTGCCATGTTTAAAAACATTTAATATTATTAGGTACATAAACAAGAGAGAACTAAATACTTGTTTGTGGTGTTTCGTCAATATGCAACTCGTTGCATATTGAGCTCCACTTAATTTGTAGTGTTGTTTGTTGCATTTGCCATGCCATGAATCATTAAACCGGACATGCATCATACTTGGTTGTGCATCATGCCATATTCATGTGCTGGTTGTTTACTATGTTGTGTGCTTCTTTCCGGTGCTGCTTCTTCGGGTTGATTCCGTTATCATCGCGTTTGTGAGGACCCATTCGACTACGTCTGTTTGTCTTCTTCATGGACTCGTTCTTCTTCCTTGCGGGATCTCAGGCAAGATGACCATACCCTCGAAATCATTTCTATCTTTGCTTGCTAGATTGCTCGCTCTTTTGCTATGCCTATGTTGCGATACCTACCACTTGCTTCTCATGCCTCCCATATTGTTAAACCAAGCCTCTAATTCACCTTGTCCTAGCAAACCGTTGTTTGGCTATGTTACCGCTTTGCTCAGCCCCTCTTATCGCGTTGTTAGTTGCAGGTGAAGATGAAGTTTGTTCCTTGTTGGAACATGGAGATGTTGTTCCTTGTTGGAACATGTTTACTTGTTGGGATATCACAATATATCTTATTTAATTAATGCATCTATATACTTGGTAAAGGGTGGAAGGCTCGGCCTTATGCCTGGTGTTTTGTTCCACTCTTGCCGCCCTAGTTTCCGTCATATCGGTGTTATGTTCCCGGATTTTGCGTCCCTAACGCGGTCGGGTGATTTATGGGACCCCCTTGACAGTTCGCTTTGAATAAGACTCTTCCAGCAAGGCCCAACCTTGGTTTTACCATTTGCCTACCACCTATCCCTTTCTCTTGGGTCTGATCAACCCGAGGGTCATCTTTATTTAGCCCCCTGGGCCAATGCTTGTCTAAGTGTTGGTCCGAACCGAGCAACCTGCGGGGCCACCTCATGGAAACTCGAGGCCTGGTTTTACTCGTAGCTTGACTTATCCGGTGTTGCCCTGAGAACGAGATATGTGCAGCTCCTATCAGGATGTCGGCGCATCGGGCGGTTTTGCTGGACTTGTTTTATTGCTGTCTAAATGTCTTGTAGCCGGGATCCCGAGACTGATCTGGTCTTCCCGGGGAGAAGGAATATCCTTCGTTGATCGCGAGAGCTTATCATGGGCTAAGTTGGGACACCCCTGCAGGGTTTTGAACTTTCGAAAGCCGTGCCCGCGATTATGTGGCAGATGGGAATTTGTTAATGTCCGGTTGTAGAAAACCCGAAGTTGATCTTAACTAAAATACACCAACCGCGTGTGTAACCGTGATGGTCTCTTCTCGGCGGGGTCCGGGAAGTGAACACGGTTGTTGGAGTTATGCTTGACGTAAGTAGTTTCAGGATCACTTCTTGATCATAGTTGCACGACCGTGCTTTTGCCTTCTCTTCTCGCTCTCTTTTGCGTATGTTAGCCACCATATATGCTAGTCGCTTGCTGCAGCTCCACCTCATACCTTTTACCCTACCTATAAGCTTAAATAGTCTTGATCTCGCGGGTGTGAGATTGCTGAGTCCTCGTGACTCACCAGATACTTCCAAAACCAGTTTGCAGGTGCCGATGAAACCGTGCAGGTGACGCACCCGAGCTCAAGGAGGAGTTCGATGAAGACCTTATCCTTTAGGTTGTTTCATTCTAGTCGATCAGTAGTGGAGCCCAGTTGGGGTCGATCATGGACCTTTGTCGCTTTTGGGGTTTCTTCTTTTATTTTTGCTCCGTAGTCGGGCCCTGATTGTAACTGTATGATGTAATGTTTACTCATGTATTGTGTGAAGTGGCGATTGTAAGCCAACTATGTATCTCTTTCCCTTATGTATTACATGGGTTGTGTGAAGATTACCTCACTTGCGACATTGCTTTCAATGCGTTTATGCCTCTAAGTCGTGCTTCGACACGTGGGAGATATAGCCGCATTGAGGGCGTTACATATTGGCCCATGTTTGGCCATCGATCATACTGCCCGTATAAGGCCCATTGATGATACGGCCCGTAGAAGGCCCATTGTTTCTACGGCCCGTAGAAGGCCCATTGTTTCTACGGCCCGTAGAAGGCCCATTGTTTCTACGGCCCATAGAAGGCCCACTGTTTCTACGGCCCGTAGGAGGCCAAGTGTCACTACAGTAAATATTAGCCCATGGTTATTGTGGCCTAGTTTTAAAAAATAGGTTATTGCAACCACTAGCAAACCGCAGAAAAAGAACTGCAATGACTAGAAGCAAACAAATAAACAAGACAACACGGAAATAAATAAGCAAGCAACTTACGCTAGGCTATCGGGGCTATCACACATATTACATCCACTGGGCATCTAAGTTCGCCACCAGTGCAAATAAACGCGCGGACAAAAGAATATACAAAACTGAGAGCACTTCAGAAGGCACTAGGCCTAGCCAGGTCCGCCCCCCCTCCCGCCCAAACAACTGAAGAAGCTGAGTAGACCTCAGTTGTGTCAACGATAGATGCATCAACACTAGATTTAAGGCATGATGGTGCGCCCGGCAATCCTCTGACATCTTCATTGCATCTTTGACTTCAAGTCGGAGCTGAGCTGAAGCAAGCCTTTCCGTTTTAAGTTGAGACTGAAGAAGTCGAACTGATTGAGGCAGCGACTGCACAGAGGTTGTCTCACACCTGCTGGTGAGTAGCTTCAACTCACTGTCTTCATCAAGACAGGACCTTGGGGTCATCTCGCTGTCCTCAAGATGGTTTTGCTCACTATCTTCCCTAAAGTTTTGCCTGGAGTAAGAGATACGAGTCTGAAAGAGAAACAAGGAGACACGTAACAGGTTTCACAATTATATAAGCAAATAAATGGATCTGTTCTGCATAAGGAACATGTTTTTACAACTACAATTTGAAACTGGTAGTTGTTGCAAACATCCAATCAGATGTAAACAGCAAAGCAAACAACAGTGGAGGAAATGATGCCTATCCTAATCTATACTAGAACAAAGTTTGAAGGCTTGAGAAGGATGAACTTACATTACATGTTAATGGAAGGATAATTCAATAAATTCCCCAAAGAAAATTCTTTATAAGCGTTGCCATTATTCTACATTTTGCAAAGAGTAAATATAGATCAAATAATATTGGAAGAAACAGAGGATAATGAAGCTCAGGTGCAGACTAATGATACATAATCAAATAGCAATTAATTAAGTACAATGTTACAAGGCAAAAGGGAGAGAGGTACTGACAAGAGCAATGCAGAGCCCATTATTGTTTTTAAATCGTATGATCCTTTGAGCAAGGAGATTCATCTGAAATTAGTTTTCATACAAGAGAGAAGGTAAGGCACAAGCAGAAATTTAGGAGTTCAAATTTTGAATTGATATCATAGACAATACCTGACGCTCGGCTCCTAGTAGTTCTAATAGGGGTTTGGCCACTGGAGTAGGGGTAAAGTGTGGTACAGTTGGGCATGTGTTTTCTGTGGCTGCTGATCTATCTGATTTAACAGGTATCACTACCTTTTCCAAATACCTAGTTTGTACTCCTTGAGGATCTGAACTCACCCTCTTCCTTTTGGACATCTATTACAAAAGAACAACATTTGACTTGAAAAACATAGTGTGACGACACTTGGAATAGGTACAGAAAATGGATAGGTATGGCATATAATCATATATGATGCTTAAACTAAGCAGATGGTGTAACAAAGTAGAAGTAATGCAAGAGGTCAGAAGCAAAATATGTGCGACCAATACAACTTTGCAAAGTCAGAGCAAGCACCTTGATGGGTGAATAAGATAGGCCATCCTCCACCATGCCAAGTTTGTTAGCCAGTGGATCATTCCGCAATATTCCTCTCGCGTGCCCATTCTCATAATCATTTTTATAATGTTCAATATCTCACATGCATGAAAACATAAAAACAAGTGAGATTTTCTTTGTAATGCAGAAGTGATTCCAATCCAATACTGCCTCCCTGTAAACCCCTTTGTGCTATCTCTGCAATTCTTTTAAAAGATGACATGCATGCTGTAATTTGTTGTGTGCATTAATATAATGTGGCCTATTACTCAAAATATGTGAGATCCAGAAGTGATGACACTTCGCAGATGATAGCTTCAACATATATCAAAGAAGAACAAGTCGACCTGACCTGGCAGATTCAAAATATACTAAGGGAGAACAAGTCGACCTGACCAGTCGACCGCAAGAGAAGAGTATCATCTTAAAGAAGAGCAGAAGAGCAAGCAAATTGAAGATATTACAAGTCTTTTAATACAATGTCGGTTGGCCATCCATGATGAACCAGAGCGCACAGAGAAATACTATTCTTTCCGGTCTCTCCATATGTGGCTCACATGCATTTCGAAACTAAAGTATGAACATTTAGCTAACCAATTAAACATCTCTCAGTTTTACTGATATCAGCAATAATATCAGATATGAATTTGTACAACTAAGCTTGTTTAGCTCGATGGGTGGAGCAGTGCTATTACGACATGAACCACGTAGGCTGTGTGTGGTCATCATAAAATGGGGAAAACATAAGCATGATGAGTACAGTGTTGACCGTGGCAGTGGGATGGCAGATCTGAAGCTGCAAACCGCGCAAAGGGTAGTTAGCAACCGATGTTTGCTTTGAGATAACAACTAAGATTTGGTAGGGACAAGAAAGTACGGTCAACAAGTGACAAAGAAATGCAATTAAGCTGTCTCTCTATATGTCGCGACATGCATTTGGAAACTCAAGTGTAACCTTTAGCTAACCAATTAAATGTGTCGGTTAACTAATATCAGTATCATATCACAATCATATTTGAACAACTAAGCTTTCGAATTCTGAGTGTTGTTTTGCTTAGCTTGAAGGGTGGAGTAATGCTAGTATGACAGAAAACACCTACGCAGATCATAGTAGAGTAGATAAAAGGGGAAACCCCTAAGCATCAAGAAAAAATCAGGAAAGTGGAACTAGCTGGACCAGTGGGTGGTGCACATGCTTTTCAAAACGAATATAGGAACATTAGGTGACCAATTAAACGTTCTCTGTTTTAGTGATATGAGCATCATATCAGATTCGTATTTCAACACGTAAGCTTTGGGTTGAGGTCTTGAGGAGCAGTGCTAGCATGACACGAAGCACCTACGATGATGGTAGTGAATATAAAGGTGGGAAACCATAAGCTTTACAAGTATAGTGCCCGTGCTATGGCGGATCTGAAGGTGCAAACCGGACAAAGCTACTTCGCAACCAATGTTTGCTTTCAACTAGCCACTACGATTTCGTACGGACAAGAAAAGTACAGTAAATAAATTACGATCTATTTTCAGGGTGAGATCAATAACTTAAGCACATATGGAAGAGTACCACCTCTCTTGCGACGCCGTGTAGGCCTATGCTGATACGTTGAGGGTGCTGCGGGTGCGATGGCTATCGGCGGCGGGGAAGAAGACTTTAGACGGCAGACGGTCGGGTCGGGGGATATATCATGTTGCCATGGACGAGGCGGTCGTAGGAGCGGCAACGGCAAGGTGGACGACGGCGCCGATGAAGCAGAGGAGGCGATGAAAGGATCCTGGTCCAGCGTCGTGGATGAGAGACGTCCATCTCTTGCAATGGACGACGGGGTAGGGGTAGCGGCTCCGGCAAGGTGGACGATGGGGTGGCGGACGGAGGAGGCTGGCCGCAGTGCGGAGGTTGTTGTGCCGCCGATGATGTATGAATGGGAAATGGAGGGGAGGGGGGATCTCATACTCTGGGACACGTTTCTCTGAAATGGGGGAAAGTTACGAACTTATCCCCCGTTTAAAATTTCGGACATCGCGTCGGTTGGGCATAGGACGGTAATCTCGCATCTCCCAAATATTTGCCGGTAACTATTTCAGGCGAGGAGAGGGTGTTTTCCGCCCACGGTTGGCGCCCATGGTGTATGAACAGGGCTAACAAGTAGGGCAGTTGTGTCACGTCTGATGGAAGTTACACATCTACCCCTATTGAAAATATTAGCCTACATCGATTTCGGACGAGGAGAGGGTGTTTTGCCGCCCACGGTTGGCGCCCACGGTGTATGGACGGGGCTGACAGGTAGGGCGGTTGTGTCACGTCTGATGGAAGTTACACATCTGCCCCTATTTAAAATATAAGCCTACATCGATTTTGGACGAGGAGAGTTTGTTTTGCCGCCCACCGTGTATTAATGGGGAAATGGAGGAAGAGACACATGTCTTTCAGACGAGCTTGAATCAAATGTGTTTTGCCACCCACGTTTGGCGCCCACCGTGTCTGAATGGGCTCAGAGACTGTCGTGTCACATCTGATTGAAGTTACTAGTCTACCCCTCTCGACAGCAGTGTAAATCCTGTCGATAAGGATGTCAAGTGTTAGGGGTAGACAGTAATTTCCATCTCGCAAACACTTGCCTCGAGCAGCCCACAAATTATAGTGGGTGTTTAGCCGCTTCGTTCAAAACTTGGGAGAATTAGCATTCACGTTTGCCCTGGGACCTGGCAAACTAAATTCAAATCCAATTTGTATTCGATTACAAATATCCACAGATAATTATACGTTTTGTTATTTATTTCTTTAAAACCACAACAAAGATTTATTCCACCTTTATATATGATTATGATTTAGAAATGTCGTGATCTTCAAATTCAGTAGGTTGGATATACTCTGAGTCAAGCAGTTATTTCATCCAATACAATATGCTCACACGACAAACAGTTCACCTTATGTCAATCATACAAGTACTGAGGATTACCTCGCCTCAAAAATTCGGATCATTACAACACATGGACAACATAGGGGGTCTTGCAACATAATCCATTTAGAGACATGACACAACATGCAAGTACAATAATCTAATGAAAATTTCTACTGGTATCTAAAGAAGAACCGGGATTATCTTGGGCTTCAGATAGCAGAAACAGGAGGACCTCCTCCGTCCTCAAATGCAACATTCTTACTTCCTCCAATTCTTGGGTTGCTTGCATAATGCGTGTCGTTAATTCTGTAATTTTCAGCCTCAAGATAAATATTATCTCATTCATGGCAGCCACACCATCTCTTTCTGCCTCTAGTAGAGCCTCAAGCACTATAATATCTTTGCTCAGACTGCTCTCCGGCGGTGTTGCCTCTGAACTGCTACCATCTGGTAACATGGACGGCGCACTGCTTCCACAAATAGATGCTGGGGTTGTACATTGTGTGCTAGTGTGAACGGCATCCTGAAAGGTTTCTGCTGGACATCAGTACGAGATAGTTATCGTATGATCCAGGCAGTAAGCTTACATGGTAAACAACGGACGAATTATTGCCGAGCATGGCAAACTATATTTAAATGGTTCGAAGCAACATCAGCCGAAAAGAAATTAAAATGGTAAGATGAAACTAGGGATGTAAGTGGCAAATAAATGAAATACGCCAGTCCCATCTAGTTAGTTTTTGCTACCTCCCTAGTTCATTTTCCTCAAAAAAAAAAACAAAAACTCTTTTGAACTATCATACCACTAGTGGACTTTAATCGGGATAAACCGGACCCAGTTGACATCCCTAGTGGAAAGGGAATGTACAAACGCTATATTTAAGTTGCCAAGGCATCTAAGCAGTTGAAATAATCTGAGAAAGCACTTAACAGTGTGGCCTCATATAAACTACGAAGACAGTCTTGTGATGAAGTTGAGAGGAAAAGTTAAGGACTCAAATGAAATAGGCATGCATTTCTTTACGATAGTACAGCAGGCACTGCTGACATATTGGCCAACTCAGGTATAGCGTAACAACAAATAAGCATTCGAATCAAGCAATACAGTAAAACAGACAACTGAACTATTTGTAATTCGGTAGGATTACACGTTGAGGGCACAAGCCAAGAAAGCAACCCACTCGCATTACATTTCACATGTACTAAAACACACTGGCTTACCATATGTTGTTGTGAAGCCTAGCTGTTGTTGCAATGTTCTTTGAAGATATCGTTAACATCCCGTGGTTGCAAGTCTAGTTGTTGTAGTTTATTCTGCACCATCTATTTAGGTAAAATTAATTTTAATCGCATGCACTGGTCCGAATTGATCATCAATGGTTCATCTAAACTAATGAAAGAAGGGTGTGTGCATACACGACAATACTCCCTCCGATTCCTTTTACTTTGCGTATAACTTTTTCTCAATTTTCTCGTATTAGTATGTGCGTTGCTGATTCCTAGCGCTAGTTTCCTTTTGTGCCCCGCCCCATCCGCCTCTGCCCTAATTAATTGGCAAATTAGTCCAGAAAAATTAAACCAGTGCCCTCCTTGGTATGCGGGTGAAGAGTTATGCGCAGAGTAAATAGAATCAGAGGGAGTATATCTGCTTCCCTCTATTTTTATGCTTGTTCTAGGTGCCAGCGCCAAAAGAACAAATATTTTGCTTGATGGGGTTGGCAGCTCCATAATTAATAGAAGCATCAAATTAGTCATGCAACTTGGGAAGATCAAGAACACACAAACAAGTAATCAATAGAGGCTCGGAGCAGTGATGTAATAGCTAGCATCAAAAAATGTAGGGTAAAACAAACAAAAAGCAGCAGAACCACATGCTAGTTTGCTGATGTGTAATTAAGCATAGAGAACACTAAGCAGTCTGATGGAACCATTAGGTGGCATCAGAACAAAACTAAAGCATATTAACTATATGTGCACTGGTATGTAATTTAGCACATGTAACATGTTCACTGCCAGAAGTATGGCCCTACAGGTGCAAGCAGAATAACGCGTCTCATGAAAAACTGAATGATGCCCTGAAGAAATTCAAAGGTGCGGTGCTTATGCTAGGAAAGTGAACATAGGCGCCGGCCGTTGGATAATAGTACCTGATTCTCTGCGGCATATGGGTATCGTTGTCATACTTGATAGCTAAGGATCGTCGATGGTGCTCGTGTTGCGGTTGAGTTTGGGCCGTCTGTCACCGTCGCTGAAGCGGCTCCGGTGCTACGGTTGTGACGCCTGTCGACATACAAGAAAGTTCATCTGTGGTAAGTGAACAGTTGCACGATAAAGAGAAAAACCGAAGGAGTACAAATCGAAATAACCCGATGAGGCTGCAGCGTCGGTAAAGCAGGGCCGGTGGAGTTGAATATGGCGTCCGTGGAGCGGGTCCGGTGCAATGGACGAAGGCTTCGGCGGGCGCGTTGTACAGTGGTTTCGGTGAGGCGGATCTGTTGCGGCGGACGAGGGCTTGTATGAACGGCCAGCGAAGGGGCGGACGAGGGATTCAGTGAAAGGCCTCCGCTGTGGTGGACGAGGGTGCCGGTTAAGAAGATCCGGTACGGTGGACCATGATGGAGGTCAAGGAGATCTGGAGCGCTGGACAAGCCAGTCGCTGAAGCGGCTCTGGTGAAGTGGTGAGTTGGCAGTTGGGGGTTCCAAGGTGCGGAAGGTAGATCCGGCGGGGTGTGAGGTCCACCGCTGCGACGGAGGACTAGATTCGGTGGCTTGCCGTGGTTGGGGGGGGGGGTCGGGGAGGGGAATGGGAGGGGCTCTGTGGAAGAATGTTGGGGGCAAAGAGGGGAAAACAATGGAGTTACCAAAGAAGCCCTTTTCCGTTCATGTGGCAGGGGTAAAACAGGAATATCGCAGGGCTAATCTTTCGGGTGCGTGATATTTCGATGTGAGTGGGAAGTTTGAAAGCTTTTGGCCCCTAAAATTATAATTATTCTGCTCTCGTACGGCCGACTATGATATCATGGCCGACAATTTGTTTGTTTTGCACGCAAAAAATGTGCAAGTTTTGAAAATCAATGTCTCCAACTTGAAACTTAGATTGTCCATTCAATTCAAATATGGATCATTGAGCTACTACAAGCAAATACCATCATACGGTCCAATTCAAATGAAATTTCAAATGTGTTTATCCTAAATATGATGACAAAAGCAAAAATGTGTATCTGTATGAATAAAGTGGATGATTATGAAGTTTGAACATGCCCGTATGTGTATATCTCTAGGTTTGATATATGAATTTGAAATCACGAAATCCCGGCTTAAAAAATGTACCTTCGTTTAAATGAGTTACAAAAGCCAATGATGGAGTCGAATTCCAAAATTCCAATCTTAGGTTTGTAATTCTGGTACATCAAGGTATATCACGCATGTTCAAAAGTATCGTTGTCTCATAGTACAAACTGTGAAACAAATTGATCAACCATGAGTGCACAATATCTCAATTATGCTAAAGTCCCTCAAATATAGACACCTCACTCTTTATCTGAAGTCAACCCCCCCACCACACACACACACACACACACATAGAGAGAGAGAAGCCGTTCTCTCCCCCAAACACCTACACACGAGCACATTAACACCCCTCTCTCTTGTAAAGTCCCAACCCCAACATAGGTTTATATCACTTTGTCTCTCGGGCATGCACACATCTCTTCCCTCACTCTCTAGGTCTCCCACTATCTCTCTTACCCAAGCACACGCACTATGTAGAGTGTATATTTCCCATACACACAAAACGTCGCCCCCAAACGTCTATCTCCCTAGTTATTTGGTTCTCACGCACTCACCTCACACACCACCCCCACTGCAAACAAGCACACTTTGTCTCCTTGTGCACCACTCTCCTCTTTCTATCTCTCCCACATGCGGACCCGCCCCAGTTCCTTCCCTGTATACATATATGTTGTGACTCTTTGCATAGCTCCCTAATGTATAATCGTTCTCGATTTCGCACATTGTTCTCTACACCATCTATTCTAGATCTCTCATGAAGTCCCTATCACACACACGATGACTCGCTTCCCTTGCGTCTCCGTTCATAGGCCAATTTCGGACAACATCAACATTGTATCCCTATCTATACACCATTTATGGACACAAACGACCCCTCTCGTCCCCTCTCTTCCTCTCTCTCTCTCTCACTCTCTCTCTCTCTCTCTCTCTCTCTCTCTCTCTCTCTCTCTCTCTCTCTCTCTCTCTCTCTCTCTCTCTCTCTCTCTCTCTCTCTCTCTCTCTCTCTCTCTCTCTCTCCGTCGCTAGCTCTCTCTTTCTCTCGCTCTCACACCCCTCTCCCACACACACACTCGATGTCTCTTCCAAATAGTATGCTCCCCCCACCCGCACCCGTGCTATCCCACTACTACACATGTCACACCATTCCCCCTCCCTTATACTAGGTTTACATCATAAGTGGTATCTCTACTCCACATACACTCTCTTCCTCTCACACACAAATGCGTGCACAAACACAGACAGACACGCACAAACACCCATTTACCTAGATCCTCATCTCTCCTCATGTCCGCATGTGTATCTCACACACTCACTCTCTAATTATGTATATGTGTCTCCACGTTACACAACACAAAGCCCCATGTACATGTCTCTCTCTATCCTCCACACACATAAACACAAAGAATCTGTTATCATTGCCTCAGTCTCTAACATATCACACACGCACACACACTCTCTCTCTCGCAAACACGCTCAGCAAGGGTTTCCCCGTGAATAACTTACCGTCTATTCATGAATAGTCGTGGCAGTACGGCGAACACGAGACGTGAAAAAGAACAAGTCTACACGTGCTTAGACCACCTAGTATGACTACTAGGACTAGAGCAAGCCAAAAAGCGCGCCGCCATCACCCCCTCCTTGTCGGCGACAGGAAAATCTTCGTTTTACACAGTCGAGAAGTCATTGTGCTAAGGTCCCACATGCCGAGGCGTTGAATAGAATGTAGATGCTAGTTTACGGAAGCAAGTATCGATAATACGTTTGTATCTCCATACTTATATTTATTCTCTTATAAAAAACCGAGTTGGTGATGATGGTACGTGTGCCATCTTGCAATATAGATTGTCCGATCTATATCTGACGGATGGAAATTAAACTAAAAGATACCCGCACCCCTATCCACATTTGCAGACAAGGCCTTCCCTCGTTCATCCTTATCTCCAACAAACCTCATTGTTGAACAATTAAGAAAGGAAGCCTCTGGAACAAACTGGCCTGGTGGCCGCTGCCGGCGTCGTCAGTCCCCATGCCTCCGCTCAATCCGACCACGAACCACCACCACACCCCACTCTTCTTCACCTTATCTCATATTTCTCTAGATATCATTAGTTTTTACACATGGGATTACTCCCACAAGTGTCAATCACAACAAGTGTTTTATAAAAAAATGCATCTTGATGTTCCATGCAATGCATGGATCTTGCTAGTACTCCTACACAATACTAAGTTGGTGATGCTGGTGTGTCTGCCATCCGTTGTTTCTTACCATTAGATCTACATCTAACGATTGTGAGGTAAGTTGTTGCCTTTTCTCACCAACATCCCACTTGTCTACCAATTTGCAGAAAAACCATAATTAGTATCTTAAAACCAACCACATCCCTCCCTGACCTCACCAAAACAGCCCAAGGAATATATTCTAATTGAAACATAATATATCTCTAGTGACATATGTATATCAAAATTAGAGTGTTTTGTACCAAGTTTGTGAATAAGTATTATTCTAATTATGATTCGTTGCAACGGACATGAACATTGCTAGTATTTCCAACCATGCATTTCTTTTCCTAGTATTCCATAGTTTCGAGTTTTCCATCAAGACATTAGTCACTCATGGTTGATATTTACTTTCAATCATGTACACATATGCACTATGTAACTAGCCTTGCTTATTGGCTTCCAAAGCTTAACTTTCACTCCTACTTACAATATGTAGAGTATTTAACAAAAAAGTACCACTTTCAACCAGCCCTAGGAGGAATCTATTGTACAAAAAATAGCAAAAACATACCCAAAATATCTGAATCCACGCCAAAAACTACCTAGTAATCCTACCGATTAGGTTCGTTTAAACCCATTTATGACAGGGTTGGCCCACATGTCCGTGCTGACGAGGCAGCTTAAACCAACACATTTTGTTTGACTGTTGACACAAGGGACCCATATCTGACCTTCTATCCTGTTATTCCCCCTCAAATCATTATTTTTCCTGAACATTACTTCAAACAGTACTGATGTGTGTTCGTTGGTGGCGCCGGTGATGAGCGAGTTGGCCGCCGCTCCGCCGGATGGGTCGGACGCCGCGCTGGCCTCCGCACGGGTTGGCAGGCTGGCCCGAGCATGACTTGCGAGCGAGCAAGCCGCCGCGCTGGCCTTCGCTCGAGCTAGATGGCTGGCCTTAGCACGACGCGCGCGAGCAAGCCGCCGCGCTGCCGTGCCAATCTAGCTAGCAAACATTGTAGACAAGCAGCTGGACGGAGCTATCTTGGCTAGCTAGCTGCCGTGAGCGCCGGACGGAGCTGGCATCCGCGCTACCGCAACATGGGCTCCGCACAGCCTACGGTTTTGACCTCGCCTTCTGCCGGCGGCGGTAGCTGCGTCCCATGGCCGAGGATGACTACTTGGATTGGCCGGAGGTAGGAGGTCACTCGAGGATTTTTATTGGTAAGAGCATGTACAATGGTTGATAAGGTAGTCTTATCTTAAGTCTGCCACGTATGCAAGTGGTAGTAGTTTCTTGGCATTTTAGTGGTTTCTTGCATTATTAGAGCAAGTACAATAGAGCTGAGTCAGCGGGCTATAATAAATAAACTACTACTACATGTTGGCTATAAGATGGGCGGTAGATGACATGGCACTGGCTTATAGCCAGCAGCTAGCTATACTACTAACCATGCTCTTACGGGTTTCTTGTAAGGAACAATGTACATACTACTGGCGACAAAAGGCGATCTAGGTTGCGTTGTACTCCAACGAGTACTACTAGTGGTTGCGGGAGTGTATATCTCGTTTTGTGGGTTCGATCCCGGCCGAACGCACGGCGGCCTTTTTTTTTAAATAGTATACTACTACACTTTGTTGCGAGCCAATATTTTACACGGGCAGTTTGAGTTTTGAAGTCAAACGGGCGTGGCGCCCCACAATCTGGGTGCACTGGACAGCCTAGCCACGTGAACGGGGTTTCCTTCCCAGCATCCCGTGGCTCGCGTGCTTGCCCTAGCCGCACCTCGCTTGCAGCTTCCAGCTAGTAGCATATTTAAACTAGCGCCTCCCAATTAAGCCCGAGGAGCCGGAAAAGCCTGGCGGGGCATTGGGAACTGTGCAATATGGCTCTGTATGTAAAGTGCTCTACTACTACTCTGTAGCTTGTAGCGTTGCATGCATGGACTTCACTCCATTATCGGCTCTACTATAAAACAAATTCCTCTTGACGTGTTTTTTTTGAAACGGAGGCAAAAGCTTTGCTTCATCTCATTCATAAAGAAGGAACTACTAACAAAGTTCGACGAGATCCATTACACCTCCACAAATGGAAGCGAAAAGCCTAGTCTCGCTGTATCAAATAACTCAAATGTTCTGCCCCCGCAGTAACCGTCGCTGATAAACAGGCTGCTAGTGTGCGCGTGAGAGGAGCGGCTGAGTAGGCCAGCTACGTGAGAGGAGCGGCTGAATAGAGCACCGAGAGTACCCACTAGGCCACTACGCAGGTGTACTTCCCCTGCATTGATAGTACAACGATGGTTCTAGAGAACAGTAGTACCCTCCACTTCCAACTGTAGCTCCTTGGCCCTGAGATTCAAGAGTTCAAAACCGGTGCACTATACAAGACTAGACTAGAAGTACAGTACATCGCACTACTAGTTGAGAAAAGTAGTACTAGTACTGCTACAGTACGAGTACGTACTCCTCTATCACATAATGTACGACGTTTTTTGACACTAGTTGGCGTGTAAAAAAATGGCAAAAACATACCCAAAATTTCTTAATCCACGCCAAAAACTACTACCTAGTGCCAAAAATTTCTTACTAGTGCTATTATTTACAGTATAATGCAATCCCATAACGTTCCATATTGCTAGTACTAGTACTCCATGGTACCAAAAACTACTACCTAGTGCCAAAAATTTCTTACTAGTGCTATTATTTACTAGTGCTATTATTTGGAGTAGTAAATAATAGCCTCACCCCTTCGTTGAGGAACGATCTACAGTTGGAAGGGACGAGGCCCTGCGGTTACTACGCTCTTATCTCCTCCTCGCCAGTTCCCCTCCCCCGAAGAGAAGGCAGTTCGTCGCTGCTCCCATGGATTCGCCAGGCGGTTCTCCTCCTCGTCGGGGCTGGGAGACCTTGGACGATGATTCTTTGGGAGAAATCGCACGCCACTCCGACGTCCTCACCGCCGCAAGACTCGGTGCTGCCTGCACCAACTTTTTCAAGACGCTGCTTAAACAGGCTTGGGAAAAGGCCATGCTTGTTGGTCTTCCATGCGTCCTCGAGGAGAAGGCTCTTCTATGGGACAATTCTTCGAACAGTCCACCGCTCCCTGGCCATGGTTGCACGTTGACTCTACTAGAGTTGACGACGTTGAGAGGTAGTCGGATTTTGTCCGATGAGCAGGTCAGTAATGGAGTTTGATCATGTAGTACTTAGTTATTCCATTTCCATCCCGTAATTTCTCCGCTGCCCACCGTCTTATATATAGGTCTAGGTCAGTGCCAACGAAGATTGGCTTGCATACCTCCGGCCGGATACCACCATGATTTTGCACAACATCCACAACAGTGCGGCCGTTCCGGTAGACCCCTTCTCCACCATCGGGATCGGCCTTCCGGACTGGCTGGGCAAGAATACGTATGATGATGCCTACATGAGATTCAAGAAGATAGCAATTGCGGACCCGTCGACAAAGAGACGCAGCTACGACGATTACCATCTCATCGTGGTGTTTGACATAAGGATTGCCATCAATGCAGGAGGCAGTAACGGCAGAGGCTGGCGCATGTTGGCGGCGGCAGATTTGTACCCCTACACGTTCAAAGATGCCGTGCGCCATCTAGGACGCATCTTCGCGGTGACAAGCCAGGGGACTTGTTTCATCTGGTTGACATCCTACGGTATGGGAGATTACAAACGGAATGCACAAACCATCATTTGCATCCCTAACGGTACTCCATTATTTTGCAGGGACCACTCATCCCTCGATCAAAATAAGATCACCGATCCTGGATGTGCATTTGCATCCGCGATTCGGTCTAACCTGGAACCTTGTAGCTGACTTTGGCATATTGGGATCAACTATCTTAGCAGTTGTTACCCATGGTACCACTGATGTGCAACATGGTCACATAATCTACAACGATCGGACCATCACCATCAACCCAGGTATTCCATTTTTAACCCTCTCACCTTCTATTTCATTGTTGTACTAGTAGTATACTTTGTAGTACTAGTAGGAGTACTTTTTACCTTGGAGGACGCGTATAGCTAGCTAGGCCCTTGAAGACTTGAACCCACTAGCTGCCACCATTTTTGTTTTTCCATGTCTGACTATCTCATCCATGTAGCCAAGAGTGGCTATATATAATAAGCCGATTATTTTACTTGCTCTATATCGGAGTAGTACTATTTGCTGCACAGTATTACTGACCGCCACATTTGAGCACAACATTATTATGCATGGACCTTGACTATATACGTCACCATGTATCCAGATCTGGGATGCCGCGTGTACCAGATGAACGGCACCGATTTCGACCCCCGTGATGCTACGTGGGTGCCGAGGAACACTCTTGGAGAGTACTCGCTTTTCATCGGGGACAGCTACCCCATTGTGAAGCGGATGCCACCTTCCGTACACGACACGGAAGGCCTGCCGTTCATGAAGCATGGTTGTGTCTTCAGTGCGCACCGCCGGATGAACAACATGCTGGGACACGCTATCCCTGATTTATGCCGCTTCAGCTTGGACGAGTCTCCATCGTGTGGAACCGGACTAGAAAGCTGCGACAATGATTCCCGTTGCCCACCGCTATGGATCGTGCCATCCATGAAGAACACCTGGGACTGGAACCTGGAGGAGGACATGTAGCCCATCTATAACGTGTAAGTGGAGTACAGTAATTGTGAACGGTAGCGTTGTGAATATATGTAGACTAGTCATGCACAAATTTATCACATGAGTTGGAGATGAACTTGTGTGGCATACTGGCATTTGTCCTTTAGAATTTATTACTAGTAAATGTGTTATGTGTACGTGCAACTTGTGTGGTTGTTGCACGGGCTCGAACACGCTCTTTGAGAAAAAAAGGTGGCACAACTTTGGATATACGTGACGTGGCGGCATCATACAGTAGCATCGTTTGCTATAGTTGTACTAGTACACTCCTACTAGGATGACAACTCCTATAAAACCTTGCGCTTGGCTCTTTGCCTCTTCGGGATCGGAGGTTCAACAGTTCGTACTCGTGCGAACCTTGCACTTGGCTCTTCGCCTCTTCGGAAGGTCCAACAATGATGGTACTACAGTACAATATGCTTCTGGCAATCTGACACCGATTAAACTGCTGCACGTCCACCCTGAGGGCAAGGGCGAGGGATAGGGAGAGGGAGAGGGAGAGGGCGCCGTAGTCAAAACCATCTCCTCGTCCTGCGAACCACCGCGCGCGTGGGCGAGGGAGAGGCGTAGTAAGCAAGCTTCTCCTCGTTCGGCGAGTTGACGGGACACATCAAAGCAGTACTAGTACTAGTAGTAGTCCATACCGCGTCCTTTCCGATTAATATGGCTTAATTTGAAACGAGAAAAATACACTGGTGGTCAACATATGCAACAGTACGCTCTTTACGGTCACTACATATAGTTTTGCGGCGATTATGGAATCACTAGATCATCGTAGAGCACCGTATTGCACTCTACTGACCGGCCACATAGTCGACGTGGCACTTTGTTGAATGGTTAAATTGTCACCTGGTTTCTGGGTCCCACCTGTCAGTTGGCAGAGCAAAGAAATCAGTTACAAAAACTTTACGCAGGCGCGACACGAGTCCAACCCTTGCGCGCGAACCGCCCTGGCTGTGTATGTGAGTGCATGCACGTGTCCTCCCTCGGTATTCCAACAAAGAGTGTACTAGATGATGTACATCTACACTTCCAATGCATTTAGCCTTTAATCTAAATCGATATTGATTGACTAATGCACCATCTTGTGATGTACGTATAGGCTACATGTCTATCCTTAATTACAGCATGCAATGGCCTTCATTTAATCTTCTTATCTCAATGGTCGCCTACACACATAAGTCTGCTACTTTTGGGCGTTAATTATGCCCTGGTCAATGTGTAAATCTCTAAATGTACAGTCTTTCATGGACGTAGGGAGTAGGTTGAGCACTTGAGCGTGAGCATGTGTGTTGTGTCATGTGTTGTGTGCTGCATGGGTACGTGAGTGTTGTGTGCGTCCATGTGTACGTGTGAGTGTTGCATGTTGCATGCATGCATGCATGCATGGGGCTTACTCCCTCCCATTGACATGTTCATATTTCAAGCTTCCTCTGTTCCCTCCATATGGTGATACTCTCTCTGTTCCCAAATAGTACAGAGTAAAAGCCTCCCTCTGTTCCCAAATACGGAGTATTTGTCTTTCTACAGATTTCAACAAGTGACTAGGTACGGAGCAAAATGAGTGAAGTGAGCGTAGAGGCATAGGGATACTGTAGAAAGGAAGTCCTCGCGATCCATTTATTCCCCATCTCGGTAAGAGAGAACTATTCACTAGTCTTCAAAGTGAAGTGACAATACACGCTGCAGCAGATGGGACACGTAATTAATAAGCTGAACCAGCGTGTTGGTGTTACTAAATTAGCCTTACCAAGTACTTCCATCATGTTTTCTAGTAGAGCACGCTTCCGCAAATACGCCTACGCACCTCTGTCCTCCATTAACTGACATATGGGCCCTGTTGTGGTAGACCCACATGTCATCGGTGTAACTATTTACACTCCGAAGGATGATATATCCTGCTAGCAGTACTAGTAGAATTGAGATTGAATGCACTTTCTTCCCTGTCTTCCACTCTTCTTCCTCCTCTCTTCCCCATCATCGGCCGCACACCATTTACCCCCGCTCACTGCTCGCCTGCCCCGCGCCATCTTCCTTGGTAGCTCGCGCGTACCATATCCCCCCGCTCACTGCTCGGCCACACAAGGAGAAGCTTCTTCGCTCGCCCGCCCGAATCCACTTCCCCGCTGGCTCGTAGGCACCGAAAACCCCAATGTCAGAACCGACTGACACGCAGATCCGCGATTGGAATTCCCTCCCCGATGTTCTATTGGAGCAGATCTGTAGTCGTATGGACCTACTCAGCACCGTCCTTCTGGCCGCATGCTTGGTGTCTTTGTACCGTCTACTCGTCTGCAACCAGCCGGCTCTTTTCAAGACACCCTGCTTGCTGATGGCCAATCCTCGCAGGTGGCCCAGACACTGACTTGACGATCCTACGGAGGTTGCCGTGGTGCCCCTCGACATGCTACCACTACCCGTCCACCTGTCATTCATGCGTGACCACTACTGGGCGGGCATGAAGGCCAACTGTATTGTCCTCATCCACCACACCGGTAGTCCGTGGCGTCTCGTGGATATCTACACCCAGCGAGAGATCACCCTTCCATCACTGGATACCGCCACCATCGAGCCTCGCGGCCTGCCGGACACTCCTGCCTACTACGCACGAGACGTGTCAAGCTTTTGGCTCGACCTCTGTTTGCAGAAAGTTGTAATCTGCGAAGTGCCCACACCATCAGAAGACTACATGGATTACAAGTTCATTTCCTTGTTCAACAAGGGATTAGTCTATCTGGAATCCAGTCATCATACAAGGTTATGGCTCATCATCAATCCTGTTGAGGAAACATTTCTGTCTGATGCTATAGTGCACGATGGCATCGTTTACGCGGTCGACGCACAGATTGGCTACCTATATTGGTGGAATCTATCGTCGTGTAATTGTTCTATCCCATCTCATCTTTACCTTATGAATACGACTGCCTGTTCATTTGTTACAAATTTAGAATGCATAGCATGTCTATAACCACATCATTGCTATATGTTCCTCTCATTTCCTAGATTTTTATGACCACACATGTTATTTTTAGAGTTGATATGAGAACAATTGGCATCTAATGATTGTTAGAATACATATTATGAGCATAACATCATGATTGATATATGTTACTCTCGTTTACAAGATTTTTATAACAACGCATGTTATTGCTTAGAGTTGATATGAGAACAGTAGTAGTAAGTGCTATGGTAGAATATGAGTAGGCGGTGTCATAGCTGTTTTCCTCTCATTGTTACATGATGTTTGAACCATGACATATTTCTAGAATATGAAAGTCATTGGCTTATTTTTTTAACTTGGGGTATGATTATGACCACGGCATTGCAATTCTCTGTCTATGATATGTGTTACTGTTATAATAATCTTAATTCCACACATACTCTGAACATGATTGTTTATGTTTGCCCTTTTGGTCTCCAGTTTGAATTGTTGCAGCAGACGCAATTGCGCTGGCCTTCATGATTCCAGGACCTGGAATCATACCAGCCGATGGGTGGTGGTTTATCGCTCGTTCAGCTGACGACGGTCATTTGATGCTCATTCGCACGTACCAAATTGACCAAACCATTACATCAAACCACATGCAGTACAATGCGTGGGGCGTTCGTGACATTGATGGCTATGGCTGCTTCATGTTCGAGAAAGATCCCAGCTCCGTTGGGCCAGGCGTATTCAACTGGAGGCAGGTTTACAGCCTCGGCAACCACTCCTTGTTCCTCGGGCTCAATTATCCGATCATCCAACCAATCATCGATCATATCACCGGCGATGATTACTGTGCTATGCAACTTCCATTCGCGAGGGGGGGCTATGTTTACACATCATACCATGGGTTTCATGAATCACCATATCCAGATATTCGTCGACACAGCTTGTTGCCAGATAATCTTCAGTGTGTGGAAGGCATCAAGCTTCCATGCGATGGATGGCTTTTCCAAACCCGACATGCGGCGATGTGGTTCATGCCAACAACAAATATGCACAACTTGATTCGTGCTGATATCTAGACTGAGCCATGTATCCTGCTGCTGTAGCACGACCCTCTTTTGTTGGATATTATGTACTGTTGTTAGTTTGAAGCAATCCTCTGGTTTGAAGGATAGATACCTTCCTGGGATCAAGTGCATCCTAACTCACCTGCGTAGGATGTACTGATAATGATGATGGAGATGCTGTGCAGAAGCCATATATATATATATATCAGTTAGGCTTCAAGTGCGTACTTGTTAGTTAAACCTATGTATAAATTGTGACACTAAATACGACTAGTAAGTAGTACAATAGCAGTACTAGTATACGTCGGTCAAATTATTCATCATGTCCACACATTGAATTGACATGACAACACGCTGCACGTGAGGTGACACAAGAATCCCGGCGGCGTGTTCGGGTATTCTGGACTTCAGATTTGGAGTACCACTTATCTGTCGAAATCTTTCATCATTCACTTAAAACAGTCGATTGATCATACATTGAGTACCATATAATTGGAATTACCGATGCAAGTCAAAGAGGGATTGGCCCGTGCTGCCGGCTGGTGTCAAGTTCGATCCCACGGATCAGGAGCTGGTCGAGCACCTTGAGGCCAAAGTGAGTGCTGACAGCGCGAGATTTAAGCCTGTCATCGATTTGTTTATACCAACCATCGACAGAAAGCACGACATATGTTACACCCAACCTGAGAAACTTCCAGGTAAGACAGCTATCGGCCGTCTACTTGCACAAACATATTCCTTTGTTTATAGCTCTATTTTTCTTTTTAGACGCAGACCTGGTGAAGCAATTACAATTTGACAGTTAATAAAAAGTGAAACAAGTGACTGCAACATGCCAATGATGTTATGAAAATGCCAACTAGGTACACTAAAACATGTATTCCACAATACTGCACGTATCACACTGAATGGCCTAAGGAAGCATTTCTTCCAGCGCAATTCCAGGGCGTTCAAAAGGGGCGCGTGGACGCGTCGCAAGATACAGTCGGACTGCGGCATGCACGCAATGTGGCACAAGACCAGCAATACCTTGCCGGTGATGGTCAACGGCCGGCAGACGGGCAGCAAAAAAGGTTCTGGTGCTGCACACCAACAAGAACTTTGACCAGCAGAGGACCAACTGGGTGATGCACCAGTACCACCTCGGGGACCTGGAGCAAGAGAAGGTGCGGGAGCTGGTCCTCTGCAAGATTTTCTACCAGACAAACACTAGGGCCAGGAGTAAAAATATCATTAGTTTGGTATTGGTAGTTGTACATCTTGTCATCCGCAAGTTGGTATTGTTGTTAACGATCTTTATTTGATGGGTAGCATAAGCACCCGCCGTTCGAATTCCCAGTTCTCCAATTTTTTCAAAACAAGTGCATGCACTTATTATCACGATAAAAAAACAATATCCATGCTGCATCCCAGTTATCAGTCTGTACTTGCAGAATTCCCTCGTTTATTGAGCACGTATATTGTTTTTCAGGTCGAGGAAGTTTCAACTGGGCTGTAGATTGCCCAGGGTTATTTTGTTTTTAACAGGCCCAGCCCATGACGACAACGGGGCACAAAGATCCAGCAGGTATCTACTGGCTTCTGGCCCGCCAGTATTAGTTATGTGTTTTGTCTTACAACATCCGCAGGCAGTTTTTTTACTGAATCAAACCCACAACCCAGTTCAATTTTCCTCTTGAAACACATGTCCTACCGTTTTCTAATCTCTACCTATAGTTTTACTAGTTCATATACACGTATCATTATATTGAAAACACATAAAATTCCCTTTTCATATTTACATCCTTATTTTTGTTGTTTTTTCCCACCCAGTGCTGATTTGTTTACCACTGGTTTTCCCTTAAACCAACTAAATTGTCCCACGTCTTATTTGCTTACAAAAAAACGATTTTTTTGGAAAATCAATAAGTTCTCAAAAAATGTTTATCATTTCGGGATTACAACAGTTCGGACTCCACCGAAATATGCAAAATAAGGTTGGACTTTTTGACTGTGGTCCTCTGCAGAAAATGGGCTGTAATAAATTACTTAAGAATTAGCAAATGGGCTGCAAATTATAAAAAATAGCAAATGGGCTTTATGTTCTCTGCCACAGATTTGGAGGCTGACTTGTGGGCCTACTAAGTTCATGCATACACAAGGTTTCTCAAAAAAGAAAGTAAGTCAACAATTGACTCTACCAGCGTCAGATCGTTAGATGTCAATCTAACGGCAATCGTCCCCAGCCGCCCAAACCAGCGCCGCTGGAACCGCCTGCTCCTGCCTCCCGTGGCCGGCAGTGCTGCCGGAGAGGCATCATGGCCCGATCATACTTGCATCCCTGGCCTGTCTATCCCTCTACTCACCCACACCTCCTGTTATTTTCCGGCGACGGCAGCCGAACCAGTCAACCCTCGTATTCTCCACCGCGTGGGCAGCCAGTGCCGTGTCTTCCCCGGCTCCATGTCATTCCCTTCGTAGGCCTCGCCGTCGTACACCACCCTGGTGCTCTCGGTGCGGCATGGTCAACGATGTCCATCCAACGGCCGTAGTGCTTCTTCAACCTCTTGTCTTCTTGCCCCAGCCACCCAAAGCAGCGCCGGTCGTGCCGCATGCTCCTGCCCCCCGTGCCCGGCTGTGCTGCCGCGGAGGCCTCACCGTCCCCATACTACTACCACCGCTGGCCAGACCATCCCTCCACTCACCCACTCCCCCTGTTATTCTTCGGCGGCGGCAGCCTCGCACCGCAGCCGAACCAGTGAATGCTCGTACTCCTCTCCGTGTGGGCATCCACTGCCGCGTCTTCCCCGGCTCTGCGTCGTCCCCTTCCTAGGCCTCGCCGTCGTCCACCGCCGTGGTGCTCTCGGTGCGGCGTGGTCAATGTGGTCAACGACCGACTTCCATCGGAAGAGTACTGTACGTGGAGAGGCTAACAGCCGGGTCCACGGCTGCCGCAATGAAGTGCCTCCTTATTATGCGGAAAATAATTATTCCTCCACCTGACAGCGGGGACCCACCAGACGGGCCACCAATATTTTGCGAAAAACAATCGTTTCCCCCTGACTGCTGGGACCCACCGGACGGGCCACCGTATTTCGCGAAAAAAATGTTCCCCCCGCTATCAGCTCGGACCCACCGGAAGTGCCTCCTTATTACGCTCAAAAAAATGATACTCCCCTGGCTAGCTGGGACCCACCTTGCTGGGAGGCTGACTTGTGGGCCTACTAAGTTGATGGGGACGAAGGGCTTTGTCAACTTAGTCAATATGAACGATTCTAGCTCCAGTGGTCGTACGATGTCCATCCAACGGCCGTAGTGCTTCTTCAACCTCTGGTCTTCTTGCTCCAGTCGCCCAAAGCAGCGCCGGTCGTGCCGCATGCTCCTGCCTTTCGTGTCCGGCTGTGCTGCCGCAGAGGCCTCACCGCCCCCTACCATTCCCACCGCTGGCCAGGCCCTGCGGCGACGGCAGCCGAACCAGTGAACCCTCGTACTCCTCTCCGCGCGGGCTTCCACTGCCGCGTCGTCCCCTTCCTAGGCCTCGTCGTCGTCCACCGCCGTGGTGCTCTCCGCGCGGCATGGTCAACGTGGTCAAGGAACGACTTCCATCGGAAGAGTACTGTACGTGGAGAGGCTGACAGCTGGGTCCAGACCACATCCCAGTTTTTTTGTGATTTGCCAAGTAAGTCGCTTTGTCAGGCCTGTTGGGCTGCAAATCTTTCAAGACGAGGAGAGCTTTCATTCGGCTGGCCAAGAAAATGGCCCATCAGTAATGAGAAATGGGTTGTCTATTTTTCAAACACATCAAACCGGCAATTAGTTTCAAATATCTTTTTTTCATTTCAAGATTTTAAATTAATTAATTTTTATGCGTGGAGAATTTGTTGGATTTTATATTGATATACATTTACTTTTAAAATAAGTTTGAATGTGAGTCGAAATTTCGGGATAAAAAGTAGTTCGGACCGCACCGAAACATGCAAAATTTCGTATAATTTTTTAACCGTTGCCACAATATGGGCTGTAATGCTAACAAAAAGAATATGGGCTCCAAAAAAACCTTAAGAATTAGCAAATGGGCTGTAAATTATTAGAAATAATGGCAGATGGGTTGTATGTAGTTTTCCATAGATTTGAGGCTTTCCTAAAAAAAGGTTGACACACAAGCACTGACTGTTGGATGTACATCCAACGGCCGTCGTGCTTCTTCAATCTCTACTCTTCCTGCTCCAGCCGCTCAAACAAGCGCCAGCGGGACTGCCTGCTCCCTCCTCCTCGCGGCCAGCTGTGCTGCCGCGCAGGCCTCACCGCCCGACCGTACTCCCATCACTGGCCTAGCCATCCCTCTACTCACCCGCACCTGCTGTTATTCTCCGGCGACGGCAGACGAACCAGTAAACCCTCGTACAGTCGTACTCCCCTCCGCGTGGGAAACAACTGTCGAGTCTTCCCTTCCTCCGTCTTCATCGGCTCCGCATCGTCCCGTTCCTAGGCCTCGCCGTCGTCCACCGCCCTGGTGCTCTCGGCACGGCGTGGTCAACGTGGTCAAGGAACGACTTCCATCGGACGAGGACTGTACGTGGAGAGGTTGACAGCTGGGTCCACGGCCGCAGCAAGGAAGTGCCTCCTTATTACACAGAAAATAATGATTCCTCCACCTGACAGCTGGGACCCACTGGCCAGGCCACTGTATTTCACGAAAAAAACGTTTCCCCCTGACTGCTGGGACCCACCAGCTACATCTTCACACCAAGGAAGTGCGTCCAGGCAAAAAAATGATTCGCCCCTGACTGCTAGGACCCACCAGCTACATCTTCGCGGACAAGGAAGTGTGTTCGGGCAAAAAAAACAATTCTCCCCCTGACTGCTGGGACCCACCAGCTACATCTTCGCAGGCAAGGAAGTGCTTGACAGTCGGGACCCACCTGGTCGAAGCGTAAGTAGCGTTGTCATTCTGGTCGCGAACGTGTACGTACATACTGGTCGATGTAGAGGTGTCATAGTAGAGGCGCGCATGTAGCATGTACACGTACGTACAGCGGCCAGGGTGCAAGAAAGAAAATACGGCCACGTATGTGTACATACGGGCAGGGTCTCGAACGCCTACTTGCGGATACGTACGGCCAGGGCTCATGTACATGGCTGGGTCGGAATGAAGAAACAACGTCATCGTCATGTTCATGGGGAGGCAACAGAATGCGTCGTGTTCATGGGGAGGCAGCGGAATGCATCGTGTTCATGGGGAGGCAACGGAATGCGTCGTGTTCATCGGGAGGGCTTGGACGGAACAGGGGATGGAAACGAGGCCTGGCGATACCGCAGAACGAAGGAAACGGCCTTGTGTTTGACCGGCCATGTTCGAAACGGGATCCTGTTCATCGGGAGGGGTCTGGCGTACCGCGAAATGGAGGAAACGGACCTCCTACAGTCGAAACAGGGGTCCTGTTGATCGGGAGGGGTGTGGCGTACCGCAAAACGGAGGAAATGGACTTGTGTTGGAGTGCTACGGTCGAAACGGGGGTCCTGTTCATCGGGAGGGGTGTGGCGTACCGCAAAACAGGACTCCACGGGATACTGTTCATCTCCACCCTCGACCCCCTCCAGCCTCGACGATCTACTGTTCATCTACCGTTGACCTCCTCCAGCCTCCACCCACGACTGTTCGTCCACGGGCTCCTGTTCATCCAGCCTCCACCGTGCGCTACTCCACCGGCTACTGTTCAACCAGCCCTCTCCACGGGCTCCTGTTCAACCACCCCTCCACGTGCTACTGTTCATCCTGCCCTCCACCGTCTAGTGTTCATCCTGCCCTCCACACCACGGGGTCCTGTTCATCCACCCCTCCACGGGCACCCCTCCACCGTCTACTGTTCATCCAGCCCTCCACCACACCACGGGGTCATGTTCATCCCGAGGCAATGCCACCGCTCACTGTTCATCCAAACCCCCCCCCCCCCCCGCAACGCTCACTGTTCATCCCATCGATCGGCTTCAGTTAGCAGCAGTAGCGAAGGAATCGCTCGATTGGGTTCAGTTAACAGCCATCGATCGATCGCTCAGGTTTAGTAACGCGTAGCCTGTAGTGCATTCGCTCGAGTTCAGTTAGAGCCCAACACCTCGCTCGGGTTCAGTTAGAGCCAACGCCTCGCACACACGCGCGTACGTGTACGAGAGAAACGCACATCGCTCGGCCCCCGACCTCCCACCGTAACCGGGAACTCCCCGAAATTTTCCTCCCCTTGCTTCTACCACGGTTTTTTCCGTCATGGACGGCCCAAAGAATGTCATGCAGCTACGTCTCCGGCCCGCCCAGGACGAAAAGCACATTTTCTGTCATAATTTTTTGAAATAGAAGTAGGAGCCCACCACATCTATGATGATACCGGGTTTTGTCACAATTATCATCATATAAGTGTCATATGTATGACAGAAAAAAATTCGTTCGACCCAAAATGTCACGGATGTGTCTTTTTTTGTAGTGCGGCCCGCGAACTCATGCCAAAGGCACATCGCGCGAGACTGTGGTGTGGGCGGCAATGCCGCCGCGCAAGTGGATCTGGCTCCCGAGGTTCTTCGCCAAGGAGATACCACCGAGGGGCCTCGCCAGGCTGTGGATGCACCACACCGAGTGCTGCAGCCAAGCTACTGAAGCGGAGGTCGAGGTCATCCCCCCGGGCGACGTCTTCATGACTCGAGGATGGGGCGAGATCGCCCGCGCCTGCTGCTCGAAAGGGGCCCACGCCATCCACTTCGAGTACGATGGAACCTCCATGCTTTTCTTCAAAGTCTTTAGCGAGGACGGCCGGCGCCTGGAGTGCTGCTTCGGAAGGGGCGGTCCATGCGACACGGCCACGGGCGCTGAACTTGCCCTTGGCCTTGCTAGCAGCTCCTCCAGCAGCAGCAGCTACTCCCTGGAATCCAGCGACTCTCCTGAGTCTAGCGATTCTCCAGAGTCCAACAATGACGGCTACCTGCCACCGAGCTCTCGCCGCGCCCGGACCGCAGCAGCGGCGTCCGTCTGGCGTCGGTGACGCCCTGCGGCCGGGGTTCTTCCAGGTCTTCCTTTTTGTATTCCCTGCGCGGAATTGTGACGAGCCCCATGGGGGTATGTAAGAAACGGTAATGCTTTTGGTTCAACGTTATTATTCCTATCCTGGTGTTATGATTGCGTGTCGCGCTTAGACGCGGTGCACCTTTTCATCCTCGCGGTCGCTTAGTGCTCTACGCCGATAGGTCCTAGTCCACAAGCAGGCTTCAGCCGTCGCCGGTATGTTAGGTCGCGATGCCCTGGTCAGGACCGGGAGGTGAGCGGCCCAAGGTCTGGTAAGAGCCCCTGAGGCGCGATGCTCAGGAGGTCCCCTTTAGCATGCAAGCAGCTCCTTGACGGCCGGAAAGGAAAGCAGCATTGCCCGAGCGAGATCGCGAGAGCCGAAGTACTGGGTCCTGAGGTTCACGCCAATATGTATGGGGTGACTGATACGTCCATTTTGCATCATGCTCTCTTACGGTTATTTATAATGTTTTTATCCGTAATAATGCTTTTTGGAGTAATTCTAATGCCTTTTCTCTCATAATTTGCAAGGTACACACCAGGAGGGAGAATTCCGGCAGCTGGAAATCTGGACCTGAAAAGCTATGTCAGGCCACCTATTCTGCACAACTCCAAATGAGCTGAAACTTCATGGAGATTTTTTATGGATTATTTAAGAAATATTGGAGCCAATAACTACCAGAGGGGGGCCACCAGGTGGGCACAACCTACCTGGGCGTGCAAGTCCCCCCAGGCGCGCCCTGGTTGGCTGTGGCCTCCTCGGCCCACCTCATGTGCCCATCTTCTTGTACATAAGTCATTCTTACCTAAAAAAATGAGGAGAAGACTTTCGGGGCGGAGCGCCGCCGTCTCGAGGTGGAACTTGGGCAGGAGAACTTTTTCCCTCCGGTGGAGCGATTCTGTCGGGGGAACTTCCCTTCCGGAGGGGGAAATCATCTCCCATCTTGGGGAGGGAAATCTCCATCTACATCTTCACCAGCACCATCTCATCTCAAACCCTAGTTCATCTCTTGTATTCAGTCTTGTTACTGGAACTATAGATTGGTGCTAGGGGGTGACTAGTAGTGTTGATTACATCTTGTAGATTTACTGTATGGTTTATTTGTTGGAAGATTATATGTTCAAATCCATGATGCTATTTAATACTCCTTTGATCATGAGCATGTTTGTCGGCATTCTGGGAACGAGGGTCCCCATACTTGCTTGCCTGCGGCCCACGGCGTGGCTATGCTAGCAGGTCGTACGACCCATCTTCATCAACAAGGCGTTCAAGACCCTCGCGAGGGGCCAAGCCTCGCGGGGCGAACGACGCAATACCTCCTCCGGAGCGGCCTCTCCAGGTAGGCTCACGAGGAGCGGAGATATCAAGGCGGGGCAAACCCCGCGGGGCTCGCGTGACGTGAGCCATGACGATCGACACCTGGCGGGCGCCAGCACGCGCAGCGTCCTTGTTTCCACTTTGGTGCCAAGGAGGCAGGCGCAGGCGCGGAGTACCGAGGCATCAGGCAAAGGTTTCCATATCGGTGCAACGAGACCGAAGACCAGCAGGACGGCAAGACGGAGGTCACCATGGAGCCCAAGACGGCATCATCACCAGAGCCTTTTGCAGGCGAAGACCACTTTTGTCAGGATAGCTCGAACTAGCTGTCCCCCTTCAAAATTGCCCGCTGTTGTTGGCTCCCTTCCCACTAAATATTTGCGGAGAGGACCAGCGCCTATATAAGTAGAGCTAGCCACCACAATATGGGGGCGGATCGTGTCCTCACCCACACAAGTTTGACAAGCACAAGAACACCTCAACCTCGGGAGGCTGTTCTTCCCATTGTACTGTTCATCATCGGCCCAAGAGGCAATCCACCACCAAACACTGGAGTAGGGTATTGCACCACAACGGTGGCCCGAACCAGTATAAATCTCGTGTCTTTCTGTGTGGCGAGTTCATCGAGTTCATCCGTGAGATCTTAGCGAGCTAGGGCCTAGATCGGTAGGAGGGAAAGAACTTCGCGCGCACCCCAGAGTTCAAACCTTAAGGGTTTTGCTGGAACCCCAGATCCGACATTTGGCGCGCCAGGTAGGGGGAGCTGTAGCTTCCCTTCCTTCGATCCGTTGCTCCATCGCTCTGTCGTCTCCATGGCGGACGCTCGCCGCGCTCGAGCTGAGCGCCGGGCTGCCCTCACCATCCGCGTTGCTTAGACGGCTCCCGTCGGCGGTTCACCTCGTCGTTCTCCGTCTCCTGCCGCCAACGCCGCCACCGGCCCGACAGGGAACGAGCAGCAAGCGTCCTCGCTACACCCATCGGTGCGGCAGGACGGCCGCACCGCCACTCCATCGCTGACCCCGTCCCGATCTTCGTCCCATGCACGTCGTGCTCCCATGGACGCGCGGGCCGCGCTCCCATGGATGCACGGGTCGCGCTCCTCATGGCGAACGATCTCCTGCGCTACCGCCCGGTCGACGACCTCTACGAGGACTGGCTTGACCGTGTCTCCGAGCTCGTCCGCGCCGCAGGGGGCTCCCGGGCACCGTCCCACTCTCTGCCTCGCCCTCCGCCCGCCACGGGCCACGTGGCTCATGGAGCGCCTCCACCACCTCTGCCCCAAGACTGTGCCTTGACGCCCAGGCACGCGGTCCCATGGCGCATCCACCACGCACAGTGCCCGCGCGGGAAGAGAGAAGCTGCCAAGAAATTCCTCGGCTACAAGAAGCGGCACCCGCGCTCCCCACGCCACCTCACCAAGACCGCGCGCTACCCATGTTGGCGGCGCGCGGACCTCATCAAGACCAAGCTCCACCTCCGAGATGGGCCCCGGCGACCATGGCCGGCTGCCATGCCTTCACCCCCGAGTTGCATAGTGTCGCTTGGCCGGGCAAGTTCAAGCCGGATCTGCTGTCGGCGTTATGGGAACGGGGGTCCCCAGACTTGCCTGCCTGCGGCCTGTGACGTGGCTCAAAAGGGGGCCCAGCACGGCCCATGTTCATCAACACAGACCCAAGTCCCTCGCGAGGGGCCGAGCCTCGCGGGGCGAACGACACGGAGCTTCCTCAGGCACGGCCTCATCAGGCTGGCTCACGAGGAGGTGGAGAGATCAAGGCGGGATACCTCACGAGGTGCCCGTGACGCAAGCCAGGACGACCAAGGGCGCCAGGCGGGCGCCAGCCCACGCAGTGTCCTCCCTTTCCTCTTTGGTGCAAAGGGGAGCAAGTGCAGGCGGGGGTATCAAGCAAAGGCACCCATTTCGGTGCAACGAGACCAAGACCAGCCCCGCGACAAGGAACAAGTCATTGTGGAGCCCAAGCCGGCGTCATCACCAGAGCCTTTGGCAGGCGAGGACCAACTTTAGTCAGGATAAGTGCACCATATGTTCCCCTTCAAAATGGCCAATTGTTGGCACCCTTCCCGCTCAATATTTGGGAAGAGGCCCAGGGCCTTTGCCTATAAATAGGACTAGCCACCCCCAGGGTAGGGAGATCGATCGGCAATCGGATAGGAGAGAGAGAGAGAGATAGAGAGAGAGAAGGGTGACTGAACTCCTCCTAGCAGTTCATCGCCCCAGCCAAGAACAGACCCTCGCGAGGCTGTTCTTCCTTGTATTGTTCATCATCATCAGCCCAAGAGGCAATCCACCACACCACACTGGAGTAGGGTATTACACCACAAAGGTGGCCCGAACCAGTATAAACCCTGTGTCTCTTGTGGCGTGTTTTCCATTGCTTAGATCTTGGCGAGGCGGAGGTGTGCAAGTAGGTAGAAGGCGTAATCTCTGCGCGCACCCCAGAGTTCGAACCTCAAGGGTCTGCCGGAACCCGAAATCCGACATTTGGCGCGCCAGGTAGGGGTGCGCCGGAATTCGTCTTCCACCGCCTCGTTCTCCTCCGACCATCGCGTCCATGTCTGACGCTCGTCGGGCCCGCGCCGAGCGCCGAGCCGCTCTCGCTTCCCGCGTCGCCCAGACGGCTCCTGTCGGCGGGCGTCCTCGCCATTCCTCGTCACCTGCCATCAACGCCGCCACCGGCCTGGCGGGGAATGAGCAGCAAGCGTCGTCTCAGCATCCGTCCATGCGGCAAGACGGCCGCACCGCCACTCCCTCGCTCACCCCAGCTGGTTCTTCGTCCAGTGCGCTCGCGCACCCATGGAGGCTCGAGCTGCGCTCATCGCGGCGAACGAGCTCCTGCGCTACCGTCCCATCGACAACGTCTACAAAGAATGGCTCGACCGCGTCGCCGAGCTCGTCCGCGCCGCGGGTGGTTCTCCCGCGCCGTCCTTTCCGCTGCACCGCACCCCGCCCCGTGCGGGCGACGAAGCTCCGGGGGCGCCCCAGCCGCCTCCTCCTTAAGAAGGCGCCCCAGCTCCAAGGCGCGTGGCCCCTGGGAGGAACCCGCTCCGTCAGGCTCCAGCGCAGCAAGAGCAGAGCTGCCAAGAAGTCCCTCGCCCGCAAGAAGCTGCCTGGGCGCTCCATGCTCTAGCACGTCGCGACTATGCTCCTGCTCCCGCACGTCAAGACCCCGCGCTGCTCCCAGCTGCAGCGCGTGGGGACCTGCAAGACCAAGCTCTTCGCCACCCAAGGCCTCCCGTGGCCACGGCAGGCTACCGTGCCTTCACCACCGAACTACGCAGCGTCACGTGGCCGGGCAAGTTCAAGCCAGACCTGCCTCCTCGTTACGACGGCACGGCCGACCCTGCAGAGTTCCTCCAGCTCTATGAGCTGGGCATCGAAGCTGCCAACGGAGACGAGAAGGTCATGGCGAACTGGTTCCCCATGGCGCTTAAGGACGGGGCCCGCACCTGGCTCCTCAACCTGGCTCCAGGCACGATATCTTCCTGGGACGATATGCGCACCCGCTTCATCGCCAACTTCCAAGGTACTGGCGACCGGCCACCCGCCATGAGCGACATGCGCCGCATCAAGCAACAACCCGGAGAGACCCTGCAGAAATACATCCAGCGCTTCAACAACGCACGCCTCAAGATTCCCAAGGTGACCGAGGAGGCCATCATCTCAGCCTTCTCCGACGGCGTGCGCGACATCAAGATGAAGGAGGAGGTGGCGATGCATGAAGACCTGTGCACTTCCTTGCAGCTGTTCAACTTGGCGACCAAGTGCGCCAGGGCTGAGGAAGGGCGTCTCTCCCTCCTCGAGCTGCCAGCCATGGACCCAGAAGAGAAGAAGCTCAAGGCCAAGGATGTGAAGCGCAAGGGGGCTGTCGTGCTCGCGGCAGAACTAGACACCAAGCAGGGTAGAGATCAGCCAGAGTCTTCCAAGGGCAGTCGGTACTGCGTGTACCATGACCTCCACACCCACAACACCAACGAATGTCAAGAGCTCTGAGCCGTGCGAGAAGGACGGATCGGCCGTCGTCCCGACCGCGGTGATTGGGGCTACGGTCGAGGAGGAGGAAGGAACGCAGGACGCTGGGAAGACCACGGCCCGCGCCAAGGGTGGCGCGATCGACCTCGCGAGGACCGCTGGCAAGACCAGCCTCGCGAGGGAGGCTGGAGGGATCAGCCTCGCGAGGACCGCCCGCAAGGCAACGCACGCCTCCCTCCGCTGCCGCCGCAGCCAAGGAGAAACGAGGACCGCCATCAGGACGAAGGGGCTCGGGGCTTCCAGGAGCCGCACGCGATCGCCTGCATCCTGGGCGGAGCTCAAGCCCCAGCCTCTCAGTGCATCTTAAAGCAGTTCACCCACGAAGTAAATGCAGTCCTCCCCAAGCTCGAAGGCACGCGCCCTCTCAGGTGGTCCGCATGCACCATCACGTTCAGCTCAGCGGATCAACTCAAGTGTGCAGCCACAGCCGGAGTCCTCCCAATGCTTTGCTCCCCAATCATCAGCAATGTGCTGGTCATCAGGACCCTCATCGACAGCGGGGCAGGGCTCAACATCCTGTCCGTGGAAACATTCAACAATCTCTAAGTACCCTACAACCAGCTTCAGCCAACCAAGCCTTTCTCCTGGGTCACCGACGGCTCCACGGTCCCGATTGGGTAGGTCCGCCTCCTAGTCACCTGCGGGACACGCGATAACTACCGCACCAAGCTCATCGACTTCGATGTCGCTCACATTCGCCTGCCGTACAACGCCATCCTTGGATACCCAGCGCTGGCCAAGTTCATGGCCGTAACTCACCACGGCTAAAACGTCCTCAAGATGCCAGGAAGTTGCGGAGTCATCACGGTGCCCTGTGAAGAGAAGGATGCGGTGTGTTCCCTGGAACGAGCCATTCAGGCCGCATCACTGGAAGACCCGGATCGCGTAAGCAGGAGGCTTCCCGAGACCACCCCCAAGAAGAAGAAGACATCGTCCAGCTCGGCCCCTCGGGAGGCAGGCCCCTCAGGGCCCGCGCCTGCCCAGGGGGATCCTCCTTCCATCGCATAGGAAAGCACGCCCGGCGCCCTCCTCAGGCAGGGCTCGGGGGCTCTCCCCTGGAGGTCCACCGACCTGGCTAGGGTCACGAGGGAGGCGCTTGGGCACCACATGGAGGCGTGTTTTGAAGCACGTTTCCCTCAAGAAGGAGTAAAGCCAGGAGGGTCAGACCCACAGGAGTTCGTCAGCAAGGCCATTCAGGAGCTACAAGAGTCAAGAGCCATGAGGGGCAGCCGCCGCTTATCAGCTGTGGCTCCCCACCCACGCAAGGATGGTGGGCTGCGCGTCTGCATCGACATACCAGGGCTCAATCGAATCGCCTCTCTGGAGCGCCTCTGGCCCTCGCGAGTGGGGCGCTGCGAAGGTCCACCCCACAGCTATGTTCGCATGCCTTACGGCTTGCCGAACGCGGCTGCCATGTACCAGCGCCTCATGAGGGGCATCACGGAGGCTCAGGAGGCCAGGCGTTCCGCAGCCTTGGCGGAGATGGAGATGGTCCGCGAGGAGCCACCAGCGCCTCCGGAGTCTCCCGAGGCCCTTGGGCCTGAGAGCTCGTGAGGATCGGCTTCCGCAGCCCGCCGAGTCTGCTACACCAACAGTCGATCGTCCTCAACATCATCAGGTGACATCTTTCAAGTTTCATTTCCAGCTGGGAGCGCCCCCCAGGGCTGCATCATTCCCAGGCCACGTGGGTTCGTCCCTGCAGCATGTATCCCTTTTATTTCACGTCGTTAGCTTACTTTGTTGGGGGCGCCCCTCAGGTTGCATCATCCCCAAGTCGCTCGTGCCTGACCCAGCGATGACTGCCTTCCCAGCGTCTATTTGAATGAATCCACCCCTTCGCGGCTAATTTGTTTGATCTAGTTTCCTGCTCAACTGACGCCAACTGATGGAGCTGCTCCCAAAACAGCACGGCGCTTGCGCACGGGTCCGTCCCTGCAACGCCGAAAAACCTGAATGGCTGAGCTCTGGCCGCGGCAGCCCCGCATGGCACCACCTCGTCAAGCCTTCAGTGCCTCATCGCCGCTCGGAAGCAACCAACGGCTGACTGTCAATTGTCACGACAACCCCTCGTTCTTTCTATGATAGGTCTACAGGGTCTCCTGAAAGTGTTGCATCAGGCGAGGCCCTTGCGGTGTCTCCTTTGCTTTCATCCGCGCGAACCGCTTGCACGTTAAAGGGGGGGTGGCTGAGCATCGTGACTCAGGGCTCCTACTGGCCCTCCAGCCCTCACCCTCTGGACTTGTCCACGGCATCGCGACCTGGCATACCAGCGACGGCTGAGACTCGCTCGAGGGCCGGGACCCGAGGACGTAGAGCAGAAAGGGGAGCAAAGGTGAGAGGGGAGAGATACGCGAGGATCTCGCCGAGCAACCTCACGCCTGCCGATGCACTGACCCGGCGACACACCAGGGAGCGGTCTCTGATTCTCGAGATAAGTCACCACCCGAAAGCATCAGCTACCGTGGCACTGTCCCCACACCTAATGCAATCCCGTGTTAGCGACGCCGCTCCCCTTTCTCACCGAACGACGGCTGCTTGAGCGGCAAAGGGGACCTCCTGAGCATCGCGACTCAGGGGCTCTTACAGGACCTCGGGTCGCTCACCTCCTGGCCTTGACCACGGCATCGCGACCTGGCATACCAGCGACAGCTGAAGCCGCCTTGGGACTGGGACCTGTCGGCATAGAGCATCAAGCCCTCGTGAGGTTTGAAAGGGAGAACTGAGCTAAGACGGAACGAGCAACTCGCACAATTTTACGACAAGGGTTATATTAACAAACAGGATCACAGGAACCTTACAAGCCCCCACGGGACGCGTCTTTGGTTCCTCGCAGGGAACAGAACCTAAAGGGACGCTAACTACACGCGCTCCTGCAAAATATGCCATCATCAACAGTGGGCCGTCAACCATCGGCGCCAACCCCATCCAGATCAGAGTCGGCAACGGCCTGACGAGCCCGCCCTGCTCCAGGAGCGGCGCCGGCTCGGGGGCTCGTAGATGTCGTCGCTCGTCTCCGGAGTCAAAAAGATCTCGCCGGAGTCGCTGGACCCTCCGACGGCTCCACCGCCTGAGGAGCCGCCAAGGGAGCGGTCGACGGGCCCAGTCCTCGCCGTAGCAGGGTCCCGACCACCCCTCCCGAGGCAGCACTCCAGCCGACGCCCGTTTGCATCGAAAACCTTGAAGAACATCACCGAGGCACCATCATACTCCAAGTGGATCACGAAGGCGCCTCTTGTCCTGCAGACCCGGGCGATTTCGCCCCAGCCTCGGGTCAAGAAGACCTCACCCGGGGCAACGACCGCGACTTCTGCCTCGGTTGCGAGGGTACTGCAGCCGGTGTGCTGCAGCCAAAGCTCCAGGAGTTCTCCCTGCGGGACGATGGAGGAGAAGAAGGAAGGAGAGGCGCAAGAAAGGGGATCTAAGCAGCAACCGGAGAAAGCAAAAAGAGCAAAGCATGGGCAAATGCCGCTCCCTTATCAACCCGCGCGGTTACTGAGACGCCCACGTCCAATCAACTGCCACGCGGCGCCCAAGACCGCAAGCTGTTAGGGCCCGCGGCGCTTCGCCCTTGCCCTTTCGCCTTGCTGAACGGCCAAGTCCGGGCGCGCCTTGGGCCTGGGGGCTACTATCGGCGTTCTGGGAATGGGGGTCCCCAGACTTGCCTACCTGCGGCCTGCAGCGTGGCTCAAAAGGGGGCCCAGCACGGCCCATCTTCATCAACACAGACCCAAGACCCTCGCGAGGGGCCGAGCCTCGCGGGGCGGATGACACGGAGCTTCCTCAGGCACGGCCTCATCAGGCTGGCTCACGCGGAGGCGGAGAGATCAAGGCGGGGTACCTCACGAGGTATCCGTGACGCAAGCCATGACGACCAAGGGCGCCAGGCGGGTGCCAGCCCGCGTAGTGTCCTCCATTTCCTCTTTGGTGCAAAGGGAGCAAGCGCAGGCGGGGGTATCAAGCAAAGGCACCCATTTTGGTGCAACGAGACCAAGACCAGCCCCGCGACAAGGAAGAAGTCATTGTGGAGCCCAAGCCAGCGTCATCACCAGAGCCTTTGGCAGGCGAGGACCAACTTTAGTCAGGATAAGTGTACCATATGTTCCCCTTCAAAATGGCCAATTGTTGGCACCCTTCCCGCTCAATATTTGGGAAGAGGCCCAGGGCCTTTGCCTATAAATAGGACTAGCCACCCCCAGGGTAGGGAGATCGATCGGCAATCGGATAGGAGAGAGAGAGAGAGAGAGAGAGAGAGAGAGAAGGGTGACTGAACTCCTCCTAGCAGTTCATCGCCCCGGCCAAGAACATACCCTCGCGAGGTTGTTCTTCCTTGTATTGTTCATCATCATTAGCCCAAGAGGCAATCCACCACACCACACTGGAGTAGGGTATTACACCACAACGGTGGCCCGAACCAGTATAAACCCTGTGTCTCTTGTGCCGTGTTTTCCATTGCTTAGATCTTTGTGAGGCGGAGGGGTGCAGGTAGGTAGAAGGCGTAATCTCCGCGCGCACCCCAGAGTTCGAACCTCAAGGGTCTGTCGGAACCCGAAATCCGACATCTGCCTCCTCGCTATGACAGAGCCGCCGACCCCGCGGTGTTCCTGCAGCTCTACGAGCTGAGCATCAAAGATGCCAATGGCGACGAGAAAGTCATGGCGAACTGGTTTCCCATGGCTCTCAAGGAAGGTGCCCGCTCCAGGCTCCTGAACCTGCCGCAAGGCTCGATCTCCTCCTGGGACGAGATGTGCGACCGCTTTGTCGCCAACTTCCAGGGCACTCGCGACCGCCCGCCGGCTACGAGTGACCTGCGCCGCATCAAGCAACAACCAGGAGAGACCCTCATGAAGTACATCCAGCGCTTCAACAACACCCGCCTCAAGATCCCCAAGGTGACGGATGAGGCCATCATCTCCGCGTTCTCCGATGGCGTCCGCGAAATCAAGATGAAGGAAGAGCTCGCTATCCACTAGGAGTTGTGCACATCTCAAGAGTTGTTCAACCTGGCAACCAAGTGCGCAAGAGCTGAGGAGGGACGCCTCTCCCTCCACGAGCTGCCACCTGCGGGCGCAAAGGAGAAGAATGCCAAGGCCAAGGACATGAAGCACAAGGAAGCAGATGTGCTCGCAGCGGAGCCCGACACCAAGCGAGGCAGAGATCAGCCCGAGTCATCCAAGAAAAGTCGGTCGTTCTGCGTGTTCCACAACCTGAACACCCACAACACAAATGACTGTCAAGAGCTCAAAGCCATTTGCGAAGGACGCTACGGTCAACGCCCTGAACGCAGTGACCGGGGCTATGACCGAGGAGGAGGACGTGGTGGCGGACGCTGGGACGACCGTGGCCCGCGCCAGGAGTGGCGCGCCCCGGACTTGTGAGGACCGCTGGCAGATTCATCCTCGCGAGGGCGCCTGGAGAGACCAGCCTCGCGAGGACCGTCCTCAGGGCAACGCCGGTCTTCCCCCGCTGCCGCCACCACCAAGAAGGAACGACGACCACCATCAAGATGAGGGGCTGGGGGCTTCCAAGAGCCGCGTGCTACCACTTGCATCTTGTGCGGAGCCCAGGCCCCAGCCTCACAGCGCATCTTCAAACAGTTTGCTCGTGAAGTGAATGCAGTCCTCCCCAAGCTCGAGGCCAGACGACCACTCAGATGGTCCCAGTGCCCCGTCACGTTCAGCTCGGCAGATCAGCTCAAGTGTGCGGCTACCACCAGCGCCCTCCCGATGCTCTGCTCACCAGTCATCAGCAATGTGCAAGTTACCAAGACCCTCATCGACGGTAGCACAGGACTCAACATCCTATCCGTCGATACATTCGACAACCTCCAAGTCCCATATGACCAGCTTCAGCCTACCAAGCCTTTCTCAGGAGTGATCGACGGTTCTACCACGCCGATAGGGCAGGTCCGCCTCCCTGTCACCTTTGGAGAACGCAAGAATTACCACACCGAGCTCACCGACTTCGACGTCGCGCACATCCTCCTGTCATACAACGCCATCCTTGGGTATCCAGCCCTGGCCAAGTTCATGGCCGTCACCCACCACGGCTACAACGTCCTCAAAATGCCGGGAAGCGGCGGGATCATCATGGTCCCATGTGAAGAGAGAGAGATGCGGTGTGCTCCCTTGAGCGCGCCTTCCAAGCTGCAGCAATCGACGACCTCGACCGCAAAAGTGAGGGCCCTCCAGAGGCCATCCCCAAGAAGAAGCATCTGCGCTGTGCCGGACCTCAGGAGGGTGGCGTCACGGCTGGAACCTCGTCAGGATCAGCGCCCGCTCCAGGGGCGCCTCCCTCCATCGCATAGGAAGGCGCGCTCTGGCCCCTCCTCGGGCAGGGCTCGGGGGCTCTCTTCTGGAGGGCCTCAGACCTTGCCCTCATCACGAGGGAGGCGCTTGGGCACCACTTGGAGGCGTGCTATGCGGCACGTTTCCCTCAGGAGAACACAGGGCAAGGAGCGCCTACCGCTCAGGAGTTCATCACCAAGACCACTCAGGAATTGCAAGACACAAGGGCCATGTGCGGCGACCGCCGCTCATGAGGCGCAGCTGCCCATCCAGGCGAGGATGACGGGCTGCGCGTCTGCATCAACGTTCCAGGGCTCAATAGGGCCGCTTCTCAAAAGCTCTCCTGGCCTTCGCGCGTAGGACGCTGCGAGGGTCCACCTCACAGCTACGTTCGCATGCCTTTTGGCCTGCCGAGCGTGTGTTAGCCTATCAGCGCAACATGCGGCATATCCTGGCGGCTCAGAAGGCCAGGCACCGCGTCGTCTTGGCAGAGATGGAGACGGTCCTCAGGGAACCACCTGAGTCCCCAGATCCTCCCGAGGCTTAGGGCCCCGGTGGCTCATGAGGAGCTACCCCTTCGTTGCATGCCTTCAGCTGCCTCAACTCTCCTTCGTCAATAGAACCAGGTGAAATTTTCCAAGTTCGTTTAGCTGGGAGAGCCCCTCGGGCAGCATTATTCCCAGGCCGCGTGGGTCCATCCATGTGGCATGTATCCTTTTCTTATGTCTTTAGCTTACCATGCTAGGGGCACCCCTCGGGCTGCATCATCCCCAAGCCGCTCGGGCCTGACCAAGTGGCATGTATCTTTCTGCATTTTCCCAAGCTGATTTGCCTTCCATGCTTAATCTGCCTGATTACCACCTGCTCGGTCGTCGCCTCCAACGGGGCCTCCTCACACTGGCACGACGCTGGTCCATGGGTCCGTCCCTGCCACGTCGACAAACCTGAGCGGTCGAGCTCTGGCTCGCGGCATGCCCTGCGCACGTCACCTCATCAGGCCCTCAATGCCTTCTTCTCCTCACGGAGCAACCAACGGAAGGCTGGCAACCATAACGGCAAAACCGTGTTTCTCCTTGTGCTGGCTTGCAGGGATATCATGAGAATAGCACCAGGCGGCCCCGCGGGCTCCCCCCTCTACCAAGTAGTCCGCTTGCATGTTAAAATGGGGGCTCCTGAGCATCGCGACTCAGGAGCTCTTACTGGCTCTCCGGCCCTCACCCCCTAGCCTTGACCACGGCATCGCGACCTGGCATACCAGCGGCGGCTGAGCTCGCACGAGGGACGGGACCTAAGGACGTAGAGCATGAAGGAAAGCATTGGAAGGGGGACCCGTACGGGCCTCACCTAGCTACGCCACGAATGTTTGCGCACAGGCCTAGCGCATCGCAAAGAGTCGACCCCGAACCACGGAGATAAGTCTCGCGCCCAGATCAGCTAATCGTTGGAACCTAAGGGTCACAATCATCGCAGCCCTGTCGCGGCCATGTCGCCTCCCTTTCTTATCTTGCCATAGCTGCTTGGGCGCTAAAGGGGACCTCCTGAGCATCGCGCCTCAAGGGCTCTTACTGGACCTCGGGCCGCTCACCTTCTGGCCTTGACCATGGCACGCGACCTGGCATACCAGCGACGGCTGCAGCCTGCCTGGGGACCGGGACCTGTCAGCGTAGAGCAAGAAGGTATCGCGAGGTTGGAAAGGGGAGACCGAGCCTTAACACGACGTGCATGACGCAGATTTTCATAATAAGGAAGATATACACAAAAAGGCATTACAGATCCTTACACGCCCCCGCGGGGCATTTCTTGATTCCTCGCAGGGAACAAAAGATAAGAACTTAGTAGAATCCTATCTACACCCTCCCGTGGCTGACGCCATCATCAATAGTGGGCCACGGGAGGCTGACGCCAACCTCATCCAGATCGGCGGCGGCGGCGGCTGGACGCCGTGGCCCTGCTCCAAGCCCGGCAAGAGCTCGGAGGCACGTAGCTATCGTCGCTCGTCTCCGAAGTCTTGTAAAGCTCAGGAGAGTCGCTAGACTCCCAGGGGCTACTGCTGCTGGAGTATCCACGAGCGGAGCGCGCGTCAGCCTGGCGCTCCCCTCCAGGGCAACACTCGAGGCAGCGGCCCTCCGTGTCGAACACCTTGAAGAATAGCGTGGAGGCGCCGCCGTACTCGAAGTGGATCACGAGGGTGCCCTTCGCGCGGTAGACCTGCACAACCTCGCCCCAACCGTGGGTCATGAAGATCTTGCTGGTGGGGACCTCTTCGATCTCTGCTCCGGTCGCCGGAGCGTTGCAGTCGGCATGCCGCAGCCAGAGCTTGAGAGGCCCCCTCGGCGGCATCGCGTCGGAGAAGAACCACGGGAAGCGGATCCAAGAGCTTGGGGGCATCGGCGCCCATAGCAAAAGCTCGCGCGAGGAATCCGCGGCGTCGATTCCAGGAGAAACGACACGCATCGCCATCGCGCGGCGACCACGGGCGCGGTGCGGGCGACACCGCCCCTCGATCCGCCCTACTGAGCCCTCGGCTCGGGCGTACATGGGAAGAGGGTACCCTGGAGGAGGCCACTCGCACCAACGCCTCTTCACTACCTGCATCGCCGCTTCGTCGCGAAGATGGACCGACCTCTTCTTCGGCGGGAGCGACCCCGGATCATCGCGGGGGGCTTTTCCTTTCTCGTCTGTGGAAAACCTTCGGATGGGCGCCATTGTTGCAAGTAGAGGAGCAAGGAAGAAAGAAGAAAGCAAGCAAGGAAGAGATGGGCGATGGGGGCTCCGCCCCCCTCCCCATTTATAGCGAAAGTAGGCCAACCGGCGCCTCCTGCGATCACAAGTAATGATGGTTTTCCTTGCATGTCGCAGGGACTTGTCAAGTCGGGCAGTTGCTGAGGCAGTGTGGGGAAGCGGAGACGCCCACGTCCAATCAACCACCACGCGTCAATCGAGGCCGCAGGCTTTTGGGGCCCGCGACGCTCCTTACTTGACCTTTGGCTTCGCCTCGAAGCCAAGCCCGAGTGCGCCTTGGGCCCGGGGGCTACTGTAGGTGTTGTGGGAACGGGGGTCCCCAGACTTGCCTGCCTACGGCCCACGGCGTGGTTATGCTAGCAGGCCCTACGACCCATCTTCATCAACAAGGCGTTCAAGACCCTCGCGAGGGGCCAAGCCTCGCGGGGCGGACGATGCAAGACCTCCTCCGGACCGGCATCTCCAGGAAGGCTCAGGAGGAGCGGAGATATCAAGGCGGGGCAAACCTCACGATGCTCGCGTGGCGTGAGTCATGACGATCGACACCAGGCGGGCGCCAGGCGGGCGCCAGGCGCGCAACATCCTTCTTTCCTCTTTGGTGCCAAAGAGGCAGGCGCAGGCGCGAAGTACCGAGATATCATGCAAAGGTTTCCATATCGGTGCAACGAGACCGAAGACCAGCAGGACGACAAGATGGAGGTCACCATGGAGCCCAAGACATCATTGATACGTCCCCAACGTATCTATGATTTTTTTTGCTCCATGTTATATTATCTACTGTTTTAGGCAATATTGGGCTTTATTATCCACTTCTATATTATTTTTGGGACTAACCTATTAACCGGAGGCCCAGCCCAGATTTGTTGTTTTATGCCTATTTCAGTGTTTCGAGGAAAAGGAATATCAGACGGAGTCAAAACGGAACGAAATCAACTGGAGAAGTTATTTTTGGAAGGAAAGCAACCCAGGGAACTTGGAGTGCATGTCAGGGGAGATACGGGCTGCCCACGAGGGTGGGGGGCGCGCCCACCCCCCTAGGGCGCGCCCACTTCCTCGTGGGGCCTCCGTGGCTCCCCCGACGTAGTTCCGTCTCCTTTATATTCCCATATACCCTAAAACTTCAGAACAGAGATTAGATCGGGAGTTCCGCCGCCGCAAGCCTCTGTAGCCACCAAAAACCTAATCGGGACCCTGTTCCGGCACCCTGCCGGAGGGGGAACCCTCACCGGTGGCTATCTTCATCATCCCGGCGCTCTCCATGACAAGGAGGGAGTAGTTCACCCTCGAGGTTGAGGGTATGTACCAGTAGCTATGTGTTTGATCTCTCTCTCTCTCTCTCTCGTGTTCTTGATTTGGCACGATCTTGATGTATCGCGAGCTTTGCTATTATAGTTGGATCGTATGTTTCTTCTCCCCCTCTATTCTCTTGTAATGGATTGAGTTTTCCCTTTGAAGTAATCTTATCGGATTGAGTCTTTAAAGATTTTAGAACACTTGATGTATGTCTTGCCGTGCGTATCTGTGGTGACAATGGGATATCACGTGCCACTTGATGTATGTTTTGGTGATCAACTTGCGGGTTCAGCCCATGAACCTATGCATAGGAGTTGGCACACGTTTTTCGTCGTGATTATCCAGTAGAAACTTTGGGCACTCTTTGAGGTTCTATGTGTTGGTTTGAGTAGATGAATTGAGATTGTGTGATGCATATCGTATAATCATACCCACGGATACTTGAGGTGACATTGGAGTATCTAGGTGACATTAGGGTTTTGGTTGATTTGTGTCTTAAGGTGTTATTCTAATACGAACTCTAGGGCTGTTTGTGACACTTATAGGAATAGCCCAACAGATTGATTGGAAACAATAACTTTGAGGTGGTTTCCTACCGTACCATAATTTCTTCGTTTGTTCTCCACTATTAGTGACTTTGGAGTGACTCTTTGTTGCATGTTGAGGGATAGTTATGTGATCCAATTATGTTATCATTGTTGAGAGGACTTGCACTAGTGAAAGTATGAACCCTAGGCCTTGTTTCCTATCATTGCAATACCGTTTACGCTCACTTTTACCGCTTGCTACCTTGCTGTTTTTATATTTTCAGTTTACAAAAACCTATATCTACCATCCATATACCACTTGTATCACCATCTCTTCGCCGAACTAGTGCACCTATACAATTTACCATTGTATTGGGTGTGTTGGGGACACAAGAGACTCTTTGTTATTTGGTTGCAGGGTTGCTTGAGAGAGACCATCTTCATCCTACGCCTCCCACGGATTGATAAACCTTAGGTCATCCACTTGAGGGAAATTTTCTACTGTCCTACAAACCTGTGCACTTGCAGGCCCAACAACGTCTACAATAAGAAGGTTGTGTAGTAGACATCAAGCTCTTTTCTAGCGCCGTTGTCGGGGAGGCTAGGTAAGTGAAGGTATATCTTTAGATCTTGCAATCGAATCTTTTTGTTTCTTGCTTTAGCACTAGTTAGTCTATAAAAGAAAACTACCAAAAAATGGAATTGAGTTTGTCTCATACGCTTCACCTTTTTAATATCTTTCGTGAGTATGATGGAAAGGAAAATTGTGCGAAAGTGTTAGAAGGAGAAATCTATAAAATGTTTGGCCCTAAATATTTGAATGATGAGCATGATTGCAATGTTGTTAGTACGAAATCCTTGAATATCCATGGTACTAATGATGATTGCACTAGTTATGATGAAAATGCCTCCTATAAACATGTCAATTTTTGTGGAGTAAATTGGGTTTGCAAGGACACACCAAATAGGGAAGATAGATATTGCAAGAGGCATAAGTACTTAGAAACCAAATTGTTGCAAGAAAGGCTAGAAGTTAGTGCTGAAAATTTAAGATATATTAGCCGTACTTGTGAACTTTGCAATGAACATGGTCATTTAAAGCTCCAATGCTATTTGTTCCACGATCAAGTCATGTCCAAATATTGTGATAATTTGATTACCCTTGAGCATCATAAAGAATTTAGCCTTCTTTTGGGTTATGAAGAAATGAAACGTATAACTGAGGGTATTCCAAAATTTAATCTTGATAAAATTCTTGATTTTGATCTAGAAAAGATTTATATGTATTGTGCGGTGAATTGCATTCAAAATCCTTATATTGCAATTACATAAAGAAAATAAAACAAATAGAGGATGAACATAATACTAATGAAAGGGAAGAGACTTCCCAATATCCTCCTATTATTTCTTATGATGAATCAGGTAAGGAGGAGGAGCCTTCTATTCAACCAATGTCATTAATAAGGAGCTCCAAAAAGAGGATTGAACCCACACATGATGTGGTGAAGAAGAAGAAAAGAAAAAGGAAGAGAGGTAAAAAGGTATCTCTCCCAAATAAAGTTGCTCCTATTATTGCTCTGCCTCATGAAAATGAAGATGATACACTTGATGATGATCTTGTTATGCCTATTGCTTGTTGTGATGATTATGATTGGGAAGATAATGATACTTCTTATGATCTTGAAAATCTTTTTGGCACTTGCTTGGAAGAATACAATAATTGCTATACTATTGGTGCTATCCATACTATTAATGATGAGAGTGATTATTCTTATGATATGAAAAGGCCCAAGCTAGGGGAAGCTATGTTTGATGAGGATGACATGTTTGAGAATATATTTGCTGCAATTAATGTTTGTCCCAAGCTTGGGGATGCTATGTTTAATAATGATGATATTTTTAGCCTCCCAAGTTTTGATATGCAAAGTTTTTATGATGATAGCATGCCTTCTACCTATGATGATTATATTGATGAAGGTGGATTTGGAGAGGTCATGACTTTATTTAGTGATGTATCCACTATTTCGGAAGAGGTTTCAATCGATTATGATGAGAACAAAGTTGATACTTATGATGATTATTGTGATAAAACTTATGCTATAAAGAGTAGTGATGATTATATTTATAAAACTTGTCATGATTATGAGTACCCTTTCTCTGAACATTACTTTTTTAGTGTGGAAACAATTTATAGTATTCAAGTCTCTTATGATACTCCCACTATTATTCATGAGAAGAAATTTGCTTATGTGGAGAGTAGTAAATTTTTTATGCTTGTAGATCATGAAAAGAATGGTTTAGGTGCTGTTTATATTGTTGAATTCATTCATGATGCTACTGAAAATTATTATGAGGGAGGAATATATGCTTGTAGGAATTGCAATAATATCAAATTTCCTCTCTATGTGCTTAAAGTTTTGAAGTTATGCTTGTTTTGCCCTCCTATGCTAGCTGATTATTGTTCCCATAAATTGTTTGATCACAAAATCCCTACGCATAGGAAGTGGGTTAGACTTAAATGTGCTAATCATATTCTTCATGATGCTCTCTTTATGTTCCAATTTCTATCTTTTATGTGAGCATCATTGAAATCATCATGCCTAGCTAGGGGCGTTAAACGATAGCGCTTGTTGGGAGGCAAACCAATTTTATTTTAGTTTCTTTATTTTTGGTTCTGTTTAGGAACAAATAATCCATATAGCTTCTTTTTAGATGCGGTTTTGTGTTTTAATTAGTGTTTGTGCCAAGTAGAACCTTTGGGAAGACTTGGGTGAAGTCTTTATGATGATGCTGTAAAAAACAGAAACTTTAGCGCTCACGAGATTACCTAGAACGTTTTACTGGAGAGTGATATTTAGTTGATTCTTTTTGAATATGATTACTAGACAAATTCCTGAGGTCCACCAATTTATTTTAGAATTTTTGGAGTTCCAAAAGTTTGCGTTAGTTACAGATTACTACGGACTGTTCTGTTTTTGACAGATTCTGTTTTCGTGTGTTGTTTACTTATTTTGATGACTCTATGGCTAGTAAAATAGTTTATAAACCATATAGAAGTTGGAATACATTAGGCTTAATACCAATATAAACAAAGAATGAGTTCATTACAGTACCATGAAGTGGTGTTTTGTTTTCTTTCACTAATGGAGCTCACGAGTTTTCTGTTAAGTTTTGTGTTGTGAAGTTTTCAAGTTTTGGGTAAAGATTCGATGGACTATGGTATAAGGAGTGGCAAGAGCCTAAGCTTGGGGATGCCCAAGGCACCCCAAGGTAATATTCAAGGATAACCAAGCGTCTAAGCTTGGGTATGCCTCGGAAGGCATCCCCTCTTTCGTCTTTGTTCATCGGTAACTTTACTTGGAACTATATTTTTATTCACCACATGATATGTGTTTTGCTTGGAGCGTCATGTCATTTTCCTTAGCTTTGCTTGCTGTTTGAATAAAGTACCACGATCTGAAATTCTTAAATGTTAGATAGTCTTCACATAGTTGCATAATTATTCTACTACTCATTGATCTTCACTTATATCTTTCGGAGTAGTTTGTTGTTTGCTCTAGTGCTTCACTTATATCTTTTAGAGCACGGTGGTGGTTTTATTTTGAAGAAATAGATGAACTCTCATTCTTCACTTAGATTATTTTGAGAGTCTTAAATAGCATGGTAATTTTCTTAAAATCCCAATATGCTAAGCATAAAAGATTTGTAAGAATTCTTATGAGTGTGTTAAATACTAAGAAAAGATTGAAGCATGATAATTGTTTTGAGATATGGAGGTGATAATATTAGAGTCATGCTAGTTGAGTAGTTGTGAATTTATAGAATACTTGCGTTGAAGTTTGTGATTCCCGTAGCATGCACGTATGGTGAACCGTTATGTAACGAAGTCGGAGCATGAGGTGTTTATTGATTGTCCACCTTATGAGTGGCGGTCGGGGACGAGCGATGGTCTTTTCCTACCAATCTATCCCCCTAGGAGCATGCGCGTAATACTTTGCTTTGATGACTTCTAGATTTTTGCAATAAGTATATGAGTTCTTTATGACTAATGTTGACCCCATGGATTATACGCACTTTTCCCTTCCTTCCACCAATGCTAGCCTCTCTAATACCGCGCACTTTTCGCCGGTATCATACACCCACCATATATCTTCCTCAAAACAGCCACCATACCTACCTATCATGGCATTTCCATATCCATTCCGAGAATATTGCCATGCAACTTTCCACTGTTCCATTTATTATGACACGCTCCATCATTGTCATATTGCTTAGCATGATCATGTAGTTGACATCGTATTTGTGGCAAAGCCACAATTCATAATTCTTTTATACATGTCACTCTTGATTCATTGCATATCCCGGTACACCTCCGGAGGCATTCATATAGAGTCATATTTGTTCTAAGTATCGAGTTGTAATTGTTGAGTTGTAAGTAAATAAACGTGTGATGATCATCATTATTAGAGCATTGTCCCAAGTGAGGAAAGGATGATGGAGACTATGATTCCCCCACAAGTCGGGATGAGACTCTGGAAGAAAAAGAAAAAAAAAGAAAAAAAAAAGAGGCCATAAAAAAGAGAAAAGACCCAAATAAAAAAATAAAAAAATAAAAAATGAGAGAAAAAGAGAGAAGGGGCAATGCTACTATCCTTTTACCACACGTGTCCTTCAAAGTAGCACCATGATCTTCATGATAGAGAGTCTCCTATGATATCACTTTCATATACTAGTGGGAATTTTTCATTATAGAACTTGGCTGGTATATTACAATGATGGGCTTCCTCAAAATGCCCTAGGTCTTCGTGAGCAAGCGAGTTGGATGCACACCCACTTAGTTTCTTTTGTTGAGCTTTCATATACTTATAGCTCTAGTGCATCCGTTGCATGGCAATCCCTACTCACTCACATTGATATCTATCAATGGGCATCTCCATAACCCGTTGATATGCCTAGTTGATGTGAGACTATCTTCCCCTCTTTTTGTCTTCTCCACAACCACCGTTCTATTCCACATATAGTGCTATATCCATGGCTCACCCTCATGTATTGTGTGAAGATTGAAAAAGTTTTGAGAATGTTAAAACTATGAAACAATTGCTTGGCTTGTCATCGGGGTTGTGCATGATTTAAATACTTTGTGTGGTGAAGATGGAGCATAGCCAGACTATATGATTTTGTAGGGATAACTTTCTTTGGCCATGTTATTTTGAGAAGACATGATTGCTTTGTTAGTATGCTTTAAGTATTATTATTTTTATGTCAACATGAACTTTTGTCTTGAATCTTTTGAATCTAAATATTCATACAACAATTGAGAAGAATTACATTGAAATTATGCCAACTAGCATTCCACATCAAAAATTATCTTTTTTATCATTTACCTACTCGAGGACGAGCAGGAATTAAGCTTGGGGATGCTTGATACGTCTCCAACGTATCTATAATTTTTGATTGCTCCATGCTATATTATCTACTCTTTTAGACAATATTGGGCTTTATTATCCACTTTTATATTATTTTTGGGACTAACCTATTCACCGGAGGCCCAGCCCAGATTTGTCGTTTTATGCCTATTTTAGTGTTTCGAGGAAAAGGAATATCAGACGGAGTCAAAACGGAATGAAATCAACTGGAGAAGTTATTTTTGGAAGGAAAGCAACCCTTCGGCGGGAGTGACCCCGGATCATCGCGGGGGTATTTTCCTTTCTCGTCCATGGAAAACCTTCGGATGGGCGCCATTGTTGCAAGCAGAGGAGCAAGGAAGAAAGAAGCAAGAAAGGAAGGAAGAGATGGGCTACGGGGGCTCCGCCCCCTCCCCATTTATAGCGAAAGTAGGCCAACCGGCGCCTCCCGCGATCACAGTTAATGATGGTTTTCCTTGCATGTCGCAGGGACTTGTCAAGTCAGGTAGTTGCTGAGGCAGTGTGGGGAAGCGGAGACGCCCACGTCCAATCACCCGCCACGCGTCAACCGAGGCCGCAAGCTTTTGGGGCCCGCGGCGCTCCGTACTTGACCTTTGGCTTTGCCTCGAAGCCAAGCCCAAGCGCGCCTTGGGCCCGGGGGCTACTGTCGGCGTTTTGGGAACGGGGGTCCCCAGACTTGCCTGCCTACGGCCCACGGCGTGGCTATGCTACAAGGCCGTACGACCCATCTTCATCAACAAGGCGTTCAAGACCCTCGCGGGGCGGACGACGCAAGACCTCCTCCGGACCGGCCTCTCCAGGCAGGCTCATGAGGAGCGGAGATATTAAGGAGGGGCAAACCTCGCGATGCTTGCATGACGTGAGCCATGACGATCGGCACCAGGCGGGAGCCAGGCGTGCAACATCCTTCTTTCCTCTTTGGTGCCAAGGAGGCAGGCGCAGGCGCGAAGTACCGAGGTATCAAGCAATGGTTTCCATATCGGTGCAACGAGACCGAAGACCAGCAGGACGGCAAGACGGAGGTCACCATGGAGCCCAAGACGGCGTCATTGATACGTCTCCAACGTATCTATAATTTTTTATTGCTCCATGCTATATTATCTACTGTTTTAGGCAATATTGGGCTTTATTATCCACTTTTATATTATTTTTGGGACTAACCTATTAACCGGAGGCCCAGCCCAGATTTGTTGTTTTATGCCTATTTTAGTGTTTCGAGGAAAAGGAATATCAGACGGAGTCAAAACGGAACAAAATCAACTGGAGAAGTTATTTTTGGAAGGAAAGCAACCTAGGGAACTTGGAGTGCACGTCAGGGGAGATACGGGCTGCCCACGAGGGTGGGGGGAACGCCCACCCCCCTAGGGCGTGCCCCTTCCTCATGGGGCCCCCGTGGCTCCCCCGGCGTACTTCCGGCTCCTATATATTCCCATATACCCTAAAACATCAGAACATAGATTAGATCGGGAGTTCCGCCGCCGCAAGCCTCTGTAGCCACCAAAAACCTAATCGGGACCCTGTTCCGGCACCCTGCCGGAGGGGGGAACCCTCACCGGTGGCTATCTTCATCATCCCGGCGCTCTCCATGACGAGGAGGGAGTAGTTCACCCTCGGGGCTGAGGGTATGTACCAGTAGCTATGTGTTTGATCTCTCTCTCTCTCGTGTTCGTGATTTGGCACGATCTTGATGTATCGCGAGCTTTGCTATTATAGTTGGATCCTATGTTTCTTCTCCCCCTCTACTCTCTTGTAATGGATTGAGTTTTCCCTTTGAAGTAATCTTATCGGATTGAGTCTTTAAAGATTTGAGAACACTTGATGTATGTCTTGCCGTGCGTATCTGTGGTGACAATGGGATATCACGTGCCACTTGATGTATGTTTTGGTGATCAACTTGCGGGTTCCGCCCATGAACCTATGCATAGGGGTTGGCACACGTTTTCGTCGTGATTCTCCAGTAGGAACTTTGGGCACTCTTTGAGGTTCTATGTGTTGGTTTGAGTAGATGAATTGAGATTGTGTGATGCATATCGTATAATCATACCCACGGATACTTGAGGTGACATTGGAGTATCTAGGTGACATTAGGGTTTTGGTTGATTTGTGTCTTAAGGTGTTATTCTAATACGAACTCTAGGGCTGTTTGTGACACTTATAGGAATAGCCCAACGGATTGATTGGAAACAATAACTTTGAGGTGGTTTCCTACCCTACCATAATCTCTTCGTTTGTTCTCCACTATTAGTGACTTTGGAGTGAATCTTTGTTGCATGTTGAGGGATAGTTATGTGATCCAATTATGTTATCATTGTTGAGAGGACTTGCACTAGTGAAAGTATGAACCCTAGGCCTTGTTTCCTATCATTGCAATACCGTTTACGCTCACTTTTACCGCTTGCTACCTTGCTGTTTTTATATTTTCAGTTTACAAAAACCTATATCTACCATCCATATACCACTTGTATCACCATCTCTACGCCGAACTAGTGCACCTATACAATTTACCATTATATTGGGTTTATTGGGGACACAAGAGACTCTTTGTTATTTGGTTGCAGGGTTGCTTGAGAGAGACCATCTTCATCCTACGCCTCCCACGGATTGATAAACCTTAGGTCATCCACTTGAGGAAAATTTGCTACTATCCTACAAACTTGTGCACTTGCAGGCCCAACAACGTCTACAAGAAGAAGGTTGTGTAGTAGACATCAGTCATCACCAGAGCCTTTTGCAGGCGAAGACCACTTTTGTCAGGATAGGTCATACTAGCTGTCTCCCTTCAAATTTTCCCGCCGTTGTTGGCTCCCTTCCTGCTCAATATTTGGGGAGAGGACTAGGGCCTATATAAGTAGAGATAGCCACCACAAGAGGGGGACGGATCGTGTCCTCACCCACACAAGTTTGACAAGCACAAGAACACCTCAACCTCAGGAGGCTGTTCTTCCCATTGTACTATTCATCATCAGCCCAAGAGGCAATCCACCACCAAACACCGGGGTAGGGTATTACACCATAATGGTGGCCCGAACCAGTATAAATCTCGTGTCTTTCTGTGTTGCGAGTTCGTCGAGTTCGTTCGCGAGATCTTAGCGAGCTAGGGCGTAGATCGGTAGGAGGGAAAGAACTTCCGCGCACCCCAGAGTTCGAACCTTAAGGGTTTTGCCAGAACCCCAGATCCGACAATGTTTATTATTTGTGAGTAGTTACTTTTGTTCTTGAGGTCACGGGAGAAATCATGTTGCAAGTAATCATGTGAACTTGATATGTGTTCGATATTTTGATAATATGTATGTTGTGATTCCCTTAGTGGTGTCATGTGAAAGTTGACTACATGACACTTCACCATATTTGGGCCTAAGGGAATGCATTGTGTAGTAGTAAATAGATGGTGGGTTGCGAGAGTGACAGAAGCTTAAACCCAAGTTTATGCACTATTTCATAAGGGACCGATTGGATCCTAGAATTTAATGTTATGGTTAGAATTTATTCTTAATACTTTTCTCATAGTTACGGATGCTTGCGGAAGAGTTAATCATAAGTAGGAGATTTTTTCAAGTAAGAACAGCACCTAAGCACCGGTCCACCCACATATCAAATTATCAAAGTAGCGAACACAAATCAAACCAACATGATGAAAGTGACTAGATGAAATTCCCGTGTACCCTCAAGAACGCTTTGCTTATCATAAGAGACCATTTTGGCATGTCCTTTGCCTCAAAAGGATCGGGCTACCTTGCTACATACTTATTTCTACTATCGTTACTTGCTTGTTACAAATTATCTTGCCACCAAACTACTCGCTACTTACCATTTCAGCACTTGCAGACATTACCTTACTGAAAACTACTTGTCATTTCCTTCTGCTCCTCGTTGGGTTCGACACTCTTACTTATCAAAAAGAGCTAAAATTGATCCCCTATACTTGTGGGTCATCAAGGCTATTTTTTGGCGCCGTTGCCGGGGAGTGAAGCGCTTTTGGTAAGTGGAATTCAGTAAGGAAACATTTATATAGTGTGCTGAAATTTATTGTCACTTGTTACTATGTAAAGCAATCCTTTGAGGGGTTTGTTCGGGGTATCTTCACCTCGTCCGAAACCACAATTAATTGCCCCTCAACCTACTGCACCTACTGAAAATATTTAATATGAAATTCCTTTGGGTATGATAGAGCAACTACTAGCTAATCCTTATGCAGGAGATGGAACCGAACATCCTGATATGCACTTGATACATGTAGAACAAATTTGTGGATCGTTCAAGCTTGCAGGTTTACCCGGAGATGAGGTGATGAAAAAGGTTTTCCCTTTATCTTTGAAGGGAAAGGCATTGGCATGGTATAGGCTATGCGATGAGATTGGATCATGGAATTGGAATCATTTAAAATTGGAGTTCCACCAAAAAATTTATCCCCTATGCATCTAGTTCATCGTGATCGGAATTATATATATAATTTTTGTCCTCGCGAAGGACAAAGTATTGCTCTAGCTTGGGGGGGGGGGGCTTAAGTCAATGTTATATTCATGCCCCAATCATGAGCTCTCAAGAGAAATTATTATCCATAACTTTTATGCTCGACTTTCTCATAATGTTCAAACCATGCTGGATACTTCTTGTGCTGGTTCTTTTATGAAGAAAACTATTGAATTCCAGTGGGATCTTTTGGAAAGAATTAAACGCAACTCTGAAGATTGGGAACTCGACGAAGGTAAATAGTGTATAAAGCTTAAGTATGATTGTGTTAAATCTTTTATGAATACTGATGCTTTTCAAAAGTTTAGGACTAAATATGTACTTGACTCTGAGATAGTAGCCTCCTTTTGTGAATCATTTGCTACTCATGTTGAACTGTCTAAAGAGAAGTGGTTTAAATATCACCCACCTATTAAAGATAAAATTAAAAAACCAGTACCAGTTAAAGAAGAAACTATACTCTATAATGTTGATCCAGTTGTTCCTACTGCTTATATTGAGAAACACCCTTTTCTTGTTAGGATAAAGTAACATGCTAAAGTTTCAACTGTGGTTAACAAAAGTTATGTTAGAACACCTAAACCAGATGAAAAAATTAGGATGGAACCTAATGTTGGAAGAAGATATAGATGGGCATGTTATTTACTTCTGTGTAGAAGCTGCTAGAATTGCTAAACCCGATAAAAGGGATAAACATATATAAACCAGATGTTGGCATGCCTGTCATTTCATTTAAAATAGGAGATCATTGTTATCATGGTTTATGTGACATGGGTGCTAGTGTGAGTGTTATTCCTTACAGTTTATATCAAGAAATTAAGAAAGACATAGCACCTGCAGAGATAGAAGACGTAGATGTTAGTATTAAACTTGCTAATAGAGACACCATATCACCATGTGGGATTATTAGAGATGTTGAAGTCTTGTGTGGGAAAATAACATACCCTACTGATTTTCTTGTTCTTCATTCCCCACAAGATGACTTTTGTCCCATTATTTTTGGTAGACCTTTCTTGAACACAGTTAATGCTAAGATAGATTGCAAGAAACAAACTGTTAGTGTTAGCTTTGGTGATGAGTCTCATGAGTTTATTTTTTCCAAGTTTAGTAGAAATAATCATGAAAAAGAATTGCCTAGTAAGGATGAATTAATTGGTCTTGCTTCTGTTGCCGTGCCACCTACTAACCCTTTAGAACAATACTTACTAGACCATGAAAATGATTTTCATATGCATGAAAGAAATGAAATAGATAAGATTTTGTTTGAACAACGTCCTCTACTTAAACACAATTTGCCTATTGAAACTCTGGGATGTCCTCCTCCACCTAAAGGTGATCATGTGTTTGAATTAAAGCAATTGCTAGACAGTTTGAAATATGCTTATCTTGATGAAAAGAAAATATACCCTATTATTATTAGTGCTAACCTTTCAGAGCATGAAGAAGAAAGATTATTGAAAGTTCTAAGGAAGCACTGAGCTGCTATTAGATATACACTTCATGACTTAAATGGCATTAGTCCCACTCTATGTCAGCACAAAATTAATATGGAACCTGATGCTAAACCAGTTGTTAATCACCAACATCGGTTAAATCTGAAGATGAAAGAGGTGGTAAGAATAGAAATATTAAAACTTCTGGAAGCAGGTATAATCTATCCTATAGCTGATAGTAGATGGGTAAGTCATGTTCATTGTGTCCCTAAGAAAGGAGGTATAACTGTTGTTCCTAATGATAAGAATGAACTTATTCCACAAAGAATTGTTACAGGCTATAGGATGGTAATTGATTTTAGAAAATTAAATAAAGTAACTAGAAAAGATCATTACCCTTTGCCTTTTATTGATCAAATGCTTGAAAGATTATCTAAGTACACACACTTTTGCTTCCTTCATGGATATTCTGGCTTTTCACAAATACCTGTTTCTCAACCTGATCAAGAAAAGACCACTTTTACTTGTCCTTTTGGAACTTATGCTTATAGACGTATGCCTTTTGGTTTATGTAATGCACCTGCTACCTTTCAAAGATGCATGATGGCTATATTCTCTGACTTTTGTGAAAAGATTGTTGATGTAGGATCGGCAGTATGTCTAGAGGGGGATGATTAGACTACTTGACCAAATAAAAACTTAACCTTTTCCCAATTTTAGTTCTTGGCAGATTTTAGCAACTTTAGGACAAGTCAAGCAATCATCACACAATTCAAGCAAGCATGCAAAGAGTATATAGGCAGCGGAAAGTAAAGCATGCAACTTGCAAGAATGTAAAGGGAAGGGTTTGGATAATTCAAACGCAATTGGAGACACAGATGTTTTTCCCGTGGTTCGGATAGGTGGTGATATCCTACATCCACGTTGATGGAGACTTCAACCCATGAAGGGTAACGGTTGCGCGAGTCCACGGAGGGCTCCACCCACGAAGGGTCCATGAAGAAGCAACCTTGTCTATCCCACAATGGCCATCGCCCACGAAGGACTTGCCTCACTAGCGGTAGATCTTCACGAAGTAGGCGATCTCCTTGCCCTTACAAACTCCTTGGTTCAACTCCACAATTTTGTCGGAGGCTCCCAAGTGACACCTAGCCAATCTAGGAGACACCACTCTCCAAGAAGTAACAAATGGTTTGTTGATGATGAAATCCTTGCTCTTGTGCTTCAAATGATAGTCTCCCCAACACTCAACTCTCTCTCATAGGATTTGGATTTGGTGGAAAGAAGATTTGAGTGGAAAGCAACTTGGGGAAGGCTAGAGATCAAGATTCATATGATAGGAATGGAATATCTTGGTCTCAACACAAGGGTAGGTGGTTCTCTCTTAGAACATATGAGTTGGAAGTGTAGATGTGTTCTGATGGCTCTCTCCACGAATGAAGAGGAGGTGGAGGGGTATATATAGCCTCCACACAAAATCCAACCATTACACACAATTTACCAATCTCGGTGGGACCGAATCAACAAACTCGGTCGGACCGAAATAGTAAACCTAGTGACCGTTAGAGATTTTCGGTGGGACTGACATGCAACTCGGTAGGACCGATATGGTTAGGGTTAGGGCATAACGTAATCTCGGTGAGACCAATTACACAAACTCGGTGAGACCGATTTTGGTAATAAGCTAACCAGAGAGTTGGTCAGGTAAACTCGGTGGGACCGATTTGCTCTTTCGGTGAGACCGAAAAGTTACAAAGGGGAAACAAAGAGTTTACATTGCAATCTCGGTGGGACCGATCCGCTCTTTCTGTGAGACCGAAACGTTACGAAAAGGAAACAGAGAAATTGCAATCCCATCTCGGTGAGACCGAGATCCGTATCGGTAGAACCGAATTGCTAGGGTTTGGCAGTGGCTTATGACATGTGAAACTCGGTGGCGCCGGATGGAAAGAATCGGTAGGACCGAGTTTGGCTTGGAGTTTAGGTCATTTGTGGTTATGGGAAAGTAGTTGAGGATTTTGGAGCATATCATTAAGCACATGAAGCAAAAGGCTCATTAAGCAACACCTCATCCCTCCTTGATAGTATTGGCTTTTCCTATGGACTCAATGTGATCTTGGATCACTAAAATGTAAAATGAAGAGTCTTGAGCTTTTGAGCTTGAGCCAATCCTTTGTCCTTAGCATTTTGAGGGTTCCACTTTCACCATCCATGCCATGCCAATCATTGAGCTTTCCTGAAATAATTATCTTGGAATAGCATTAGCTCAATGAGCTATATGTTGTTATGAATTACCAAAACCACCTAGGGATAGTTGCACTTTCAATCTCCCTCTTTTTAGTAATTGATGACAACATATAGATCAAAGCTTCGACAAATGATAATAAGAATGAATTATATCGTCGCTTTGAGAAGTATGTGCTAAGTAAGAGATCCCCCTAAATTTGTGCATATTTAAAATTTGCTTTGGACTGCAAATACACAAAGAGTTAGAATTATGGGTTACTCTTCCATGTCACATACATCTTGGTGGAGCGCTCAAAAATGATAATAATGGAATACATGCACTCATCACCAAGGAAAAGTGAATGACCACATAAGATAGATAAGATATATCAAGCATGCATAAGTGTAGCTTATGATCAAACACATGATCATCAATGTCTCACAGGCATATCAAAGTATCTCGACCAAAAGCAAACAATGTTTGAAAAACCACCAAATAAAGAAAGAGAGAAAAAAACAACACTCTCTCTCTCGAAGCCTATGATCTATACATTTTTCACCCCCTTTGGCAACAAGTTACAAAAAAGTTCCTAGAAAATGCATAGTGCTAGATCGACACTCAGGCTTGATCTTCTGGTGGTGGTGGAGTCCGGATCACTCCAAGGACGAAGGCTTCTGTAGATGTGGTTGGAGTTGGAGCTGAAGTAGATGCTGGAGCTGGTTGGGCTGGTGCTGTGGCTGGAGCTGAGGTGGTGGCTCTTGTGTCAGGAACTGGCACTGCAGACGACCTTGGACCTCGTGGCACTCTGGCAAATGCATCATTGGTAGTCTTCCCTTTCCTCTCCTGCATGTCATCTTGAAGTTGCTCCACTGCTGTTTGAATCTCTGTCACCTTGACATCCAAGTCATAGAACTTTTGTTCTACAATTCTCTCTAAACTCTCCTGGTTCTGAGTGAGGGTGGCCAGACCTTTCTCAATCCTCAGGGTGGATGCAATCAGGTAACTGAGCTGCTCTTGCTTGTTTTTCAAGAAGTACTCATATGCCTCCTCTTGAGTTGGCATCTTGGCAGCTTTCTCCTTCCTTGCCTTCTCCTTCTTTGCTTGTGCTTGGACTGACGATGGTTCATTTTCATTCATCACAACTTGGTTGTCCTCGAAATCTGGATGAATAGGCAAATGTTCCTTGTCCAACAAGTATGTGTCTGTGCCCATTCTTGAGTTAATCAACATCTAGATCTGAGGGGCATAACCACAGCTCCTCTTCTGATCTGGTGCAGTCCTCTTGATAGTCTCTACTATGAGGCTCATGACCTTAAACTTTTGAGGCACATCAAATATATGAAGCAGGTTGATGGCATGACCTCTGATCATCCTGTGATCTCCAGACTTGGGCAAAAGTGTGTGCCTAAGGACCTAGTTGATCGTAGGCAGTCCTGACAACAGGTGTTTCACAGACCCCAAACTGGTGAGTATCAAGATCTTCTGCTGGAATCTCCTTGTACATATTTGCCATAGTGTTATGATCCATCTTTTTCTTGGCATAGACATCCAAGTCATCTTCATTTTCCTCTAGGGCATTGATCAACCTTGCCCATTCCTCAACAGTTGAGTGGTACCTTGTACCTTCAGACATCCATGTGATTCTTCCATCTAGATAGAAGTGTGTTGTGGAGTAGAATTGCATAATCAGCTCCTCATTCCATTTTGTGAGCTTCTGCCCAACAATGTCAGCTACTCCACAAGCTTTGAAGCTATCTTGCACTCCAGGGTAGTGCTCTTCATTTTCCTTGACGTACTCCCAATCAACCCATCTCATATCACACACAACTGGCTTCTTGTCTAACAAGACTGTCTCATAGAAGTCCTGCTGTTCCTTAGTGTGGAACCTGTAGTCAACAACAGTCCTCCTCCTGGTAGCATATGGATCCTCTGCTCTCCACTTTCTTAGCCCAGAGTCTCTTCTGATCTTCATATCCTCAGCCACAGGATGAGCATCATTGTGGTCTGGGATCTTGGGCTTCAACTTCCTCAGCACTTGGCCTTCCTCTTCTTCAACAGCTTCAGGCACTGGGGCCTTGTTCTTCTCAGCAGCTGGTATGCTCCTTGTATTTCTCTTTGGTTTTGTCTTTGGAGCTGGCTTGGCCTTAGATGCAGCCTTGGGGGCTTCCTTGGGCTTAGATGCAGTTGCCCCTGATCTTATAGCATCACCCATCAGCTTGGGTGCCTTAGGTGCTGGTGCAGCAACCTCTTCTTCTTCCTCTTATTCATTAGAGGAATGCTATTCAAATTCAGCCATGGGATCAAATTTCTTGCACCATCTGCCTCTTTTCCTTTCCTTCTTTGTTTCAGCTGCAACTGGCTCTTTGGGTGCAGGCTTCTCAGGAATCTTTGTTGAGGCTCTGGCCTTTGGCATGGGCTGCCTGCCTGCTGGCCTTTTGAACTTTAAGCCTGGCTTGGTGCTCTGTCTTGAGCCATGCTCTTTCTTGAGTTCAACTTTCTTGGAAGTTGCTTCCTCCTCTGCCACATAGTCCTCATCCTCTGATTCTGAGGTTCTCTTCTTCCTTTGTCTATGGCAGCTTTTGGCAGGTTGCTGGGGGTGCTCCTGCTGCCTTCATCTGAAGAACTGGAGGGACTAGTGCCCTCACTGATCTGCACTGGCTGTTCTGACAAGTTCTGGCTGTCACTCTGGTCTGACATGATGAACAAGCTGACTGCTGACCCTGTGAATAGTTTATAGATGAGGTAGAGTGGATGAGCATCACAAAAAGCAGAGATTTTTGCAGAAGAATGATTCAAAAACTTAGTTTTAGTTTCCCACAGAAAGCATTTCGGATCTACCGATTTTTAAACTCGGTGATACCGAAGCAGTTTTGGAGCCTAAACTAGTGGATGAGCAGTCATAGTTCGGTGGCACCGAGACTGCTAGGGTTTCACAAAGTTCCAAAATCGGTCACACCGATTAGCAATACTCGGTCAGACCGAGTCTTCCTTGTGCAATGGCATAAGCCAAATCGGTGGGACCGAGTTTTTCAACTCGGTGAGTCCGAGATGGTTTCGGCGGAAACCTAACCCTAAAATTTTCAGATCAAACCTATTCTACGAGTTCATTGACTGGATAGGAGTTTATCAAACGTGGCAAGAATCAATATGATCACAATGTGCTAGGAATTGGATTGGGGAATAGCACAAAGATCGAGTCCATACCCTAGTTCAGCGGAGACTCGCTACGGCGGCAACGGCGGGGTTGATTCCCGTTGACGGCGACAGAGACCAGCGACTGGAGGCGGCTGGCGGCGAGAAGACGATCCGGAGACCACATTGGCAGAGCGAGCTATCGCGCGCGCGAAGGGGTTCGGAGAAATTTCCAAATTTTTGCCCGTGTCTATATATAGCCCGACCCTGTCGATGTGACCGAGTGGAACAACTCGGTGGCACCGAGATGCAAAACTGTGTACAATTATTGCAACTCGGTGTGACCGAATGGTTCAAATCGGTTGCACCGAGATCGAAAACATAGATCAACTTAATGATCTCGGTAAGACCGAAAGTGGGGTATCGGTCAGACCGATAATCACAAAGAGGTTTTGGAAGTTTAAGTCTATGACGAATCGGGGACTCCGAGTGCTCCTCACACAGAGTGGTTCGAATCTGACTTGATCAATTTTATGATGTCGCATGAATAGAGTTTGAGACGAGAATAGCATAGATAGCTAGAGAAGGTTCTTAGGCATTCTTGTCCATCCACTTGGCAAAAGAAAAATAAAGCCAAACAATCAAAACAACAAGTGGATGTCCTCGAATTAGTAAAATATGCAACCAACATGCTCACACAATAAAATGGCAATTGAAATATGTGACAAAGCATGCACAACCAATTCTAGCATCTATCAAGCAATTGGCGATGACTAGGTCATCTATATATGAGTATATTGACATAGGAGTCAAATGAAAACATTTTATCATAGTTCATACTCATCGTTTAAGCTCAAGTGGGGTTACCACTTTTACATAAAGCATTGTTGTGTTCACATCATTAGAGTTGCTTTAACTCAAGTCTTAGAGTAAAGCTCCCCCTAGATGTGATATCCCCCCTAAGAGGGATGAACTAACCTTGGGTTTGTCGATGATGACTTCATGTAGATGTTAAAGATGTGGATGCTCAATGTAGATCACTTGGAGCTATCCTTTTGAGTGAATTGCACTTTCAATACCTACATGGGTTAGTCCCACAAGGAACAAACAAGGATATCCATAGACATAGAGTGATGCACACACAAGATGATGTCTATGAAAGCTTTTAGGTTACCTTGTACCTTGTCTTACTAACAAGAGAGTTTGTGACTCCTTGAACTGGTGCAAGATGTGGAAGTTTCTTGCACTTGTTCTTGCCAAAATGATAAGAGTGAAGTATGTTGGCGAAGTCATCCTCAAGAACTCTCTAGTTCTTCTTCTTTTGGATCCACACCATCTTGATGGGAATCCTTGGAGTTGTAGTCGTACTTGATGAAGTGGAACTTGAAGTAGTCTTGGTAATCCACTTGACTAAGGTCTTAGGAGCTTCTTCAAATGCATCAATTTCCTCTTGAAGCTTGTCCTTGCCTTTTTGCTTGTAGTCTTGTGGTGGAATATCATCTTGAGTTTGTGTCCCCTTGAAAGAAGTAGGATCATACTTCTCTTGTTGAGGAACAAACTTTGTCTTGGGGTATTGATCTTCTTCCCACTCAACTCCATTGGCATTGAACTTTCGTTCAAAACCAACACCTTGATTCTTCCGGTGCCTTCCTTGCTTGCGTACAATCTCCTCGAATTGCTTACTTCCGACAAGGCTTTTGTACACTCCTTTCTCTATGATTCCCTTCAATAAGCTATTTTCTTGCTCAAGTGAAACTTGGCTAAGAGAATCGTTAGTGGAATCAAGAGAACTACTATAAGCAACAATATTGGATTTAACATGATCATTGTTACTACTAGAGGAAGAATCTTTCTTGTTCTTGTTATTAGACTTGACTTGAGGCATGTAAGTGGATAAGAGTAAACACTTGGCAATGTAAGAAGAACTTTTCTTGCGGAGATCATCATTGATTGCCTTTAAAAACTCATGTTCTTGCTCAAGATTGAGCTTTTCAAAGCGTAACTTCTCATGAGCTCTTAAAAGTTCTCGATGATCTTCGAAGATAGTTTCATGAGCTAACTTAAGAGTGTTTAGTTCTTTAGTTAGAGCTTAAATTTTCTCCTTATCATTGTCATTCGTTTTATCTTGATTAGCATGATTAATTGACGTTTCATCATAGTATTCATCACTAGAGTTGTCAACAAGTAAATCATCATCACCCAACAAGTCATCTTCATCACTATTGAAATCAACATACTCAGGGTGAGTTACCTTAGGACCTTTGGCCATGAAGCATCTTCCAATTCCTTCATTTAGTGAGTCAAATATGTCGTAGGAGTTGCTTGACACAAGTGCTAGACCGGCAACACCTTCATCTTGAGTATATTCGGAATCGGAGTGATAACTTCTCTCGGAGTGGTTGTCGGAGTCGGAGCCGGATACCCATTCACCAACATGAGCTTGATGTCTTCGCTTTGTGTAGCTCCTTGATGATTTTTCTTTTCTTTCCGAATCCTTGCTTCTCCGTGAGTATCTTCGTTCATAACGATCATCTCTACTCTTCTCTCTCTTGATGGTGATTCTTCTCTTTTGTCTCTTCTTTTTGGAGAATCTTCTCTTCTTTTGTAGGGAGCCGTACACTCATTGGAATAGTGTCCGGGTCTTCCACAATTGTAGCAGTTTCGCTCTCGACTAGAATATCTTTTGTCATTGTAGGACCATTAGGATTTCCTATCTTTGCTTCTACTCTTGTAGAACTTGTTGAAGTTCTTCACCATTAGGCTCAATTCTTCGTTGAAGTTTTGTTTCTCACATGATGATGTGGGGACTTCACATGAGGCTTTGTAGGCACCACTTGATTTGTTGTGAAGTTCCTCTTTATCCTTGAGCGACATCTCATGAGCAACAATTCTTCCAATGACCTCCGTTGGCTTGAGATCTTTGTAATTGGGCATCATTTGGATCAATGTGCACACGGTATCATATTTTCCATCCAAGGCTCTTAGGATCTTCTTGATGATGAATCTGTCGATCATCTCTTCACTCCCTAAGCCGGCAATCTCGTTTGTGATGAGAGCAAGCCTAGAGTACATTTCAGCGACACCTTCACCATCCCTTCATTTTGAACTTGTCAAGTTGACTTTGAAGCACATCCAATTTGGATTCCTTGACGGAGTCGGTACCTTCGTGCATATCAATCAAAGTATCCCAAATTTCCTTTGCATTCTCAAGACGGCTGATTTTGTTGAATTCTTCGGGGCACAGTCCGTTGAAGAGAATATCACAAGCTCGAGCGTTGTATTGTAGCATCTTCAACTCATCCGCGGTAGCTTCACGGTTTGGTTCCTTCCCATCGAAGAAGTCACCTTGCAAACCAACACACACAATAGCCCAAACGGCGGGGTTATGTCCAAGAATATGCATTTTCATTTTATGCTTCCAACTAGCAAAATTAGTACCATCAAAGTAAGGACCTCTACGGTGATAATTTCCCTCGCTAGACGCCATACTCTCCTAGGTTGTGAAACCAAGGCTATGACCACCAAAAGCTATGGAAATCAAAGCAAATGGAGACCAAAGCCCTAATACCACTTGTAGGATCGGAAGTATGTCTAGAGTGGGGGTGATTAGACTACTTGACCAAATAAAAACTTAACCTTTTACCCAATTTTAGTTCTTGGCAGATTTAGCAACTTTAGGACAAGTCAAACAATCATCACACAAGTAAAGCATGCAAAGAGTATATAGGCAGCGGAAAGTAAAGCATGCAACTTGCAAGAATGTAAAGGGAAGGGTTTGGAGAATTCAAATGCAATTGGAGACACGGATGTTTTTCTCGTGGTTCGGATAGGTGGTGCTATCCTACATCCACGTTGATGGAGACTTCAACCCACGAAGGGTAACAGTTGCGCGAGTCCACGGAGGGCTCCACCCACGAAGGGTCCACGAAGAAGCAACCTTGTCTATCCCACAATGGCCATCACCCACGAAGGACTTGCCTCACTAGCAGTAGATCTTCACGAAGTAGGCGATCTCCTTGCCCTTACAAACTCCTTGGTTCAACTCCACAATTTTGTCGGAGGCTCCCAAGTGACACCTAGCCAATCTAGGAGACACCACTCTCCAAGAAGTAACAAATGGTTTGTTGATGATGAAATCCTTGCTCTTGTGCTTCAAATGATAGTCTCCCCAACACTCAACTCTCTCTCTCATAGGATTTGGATTTGGTGGAAAGAAGATTTGAGTGGAAAGCAACTTGGGGAAGGCTAGAGATCAAGATTCATATGATAGGAATGGAATATCTTGGTCTCAACACATGGGTAGGTGGTTCTCTCTCAGAACATATGAGTTGGAAGTGTAGATGTGTTCTGATGGCTCTCTCCACGAATGAAGAGGAGGTGGAGGGGTATATATAGCCTCCACACAAAATCCAACCGTTACACACAATTTACCAATCTCGGTGGGACCGAATCAACAAACTCGGTCGGACCGAAATAGTAAACCTAGTGACCGTTAGAGATTTTCGGTGGGACTGACATGCAACTCGGTAGGACCGATATGGTTAGGGTTAGGGCATAATGTAATCTCGGTGAGACCGATTACACAAACTCGGTGAGACCGATTTTGGTAATAAGCTAACCAGAGAGTTGGTCAGGTAAACTCGGTGGGACCGATTTGCTCTTTCGGTGAGACCGAAAAGTTACAAAGGGGAAACAGAGAGTTTACATTGCAATCTCGGTGGGACCGATCCGCTCTTTCGGTGAGACCGAAACGTTATGAAAATGAAACAGAGAAATTGCAATCCCATCTCGGTGAGACCGAGATCCCTATCGGTAGAACCGAATTGCTAGGGTTTGGCAGTGGCTTATGACATGTGAAACTCGGTGGCGCCGGATGGAAAGAATCGGTAGGACTGAGTTTGGCTTGTAGTTTAGGTCATTTGTGGATATGGGAAAGTAGCTGAGGATTTTGGAGCATATCATTAAGCACATGAAGCAAAAGTCTCATTAAGCAACACCTCATCCCTCCTTGATAGTATTGGCTTTTCCTATGGACTCAATGTGATCTTGGATCACTAAAATGTAAAATGAAGAGTCTTGAGCTTTTGAGCTTAAGCCAATCCTTTGTCCTTAGCATTTTGAGGGTTCCACTTTCACCATCCATGCCATGCCAATCATTGAGCTTTCCTGAAATAATTATCTTGGAATAGCATTAGCTCAATGAGCTATATGTTGTTATGAATTACCAAAACCACCTTGGGATAGTTGCACTTTCAGTTGAGGTTTTCATGGATGACTTTTCTGTTTATGGGAAGTCTTTTAATGATTGTTTAAGTAATCCTGATCGAGTTTTGCAGAGATTGAACAAACAAATCTTGTCTTGAATTGGGAGAAGTGCCACTTTATGGTTAATGAAGGCATTGTCTTGGGTCATAAATTTTTTGAAAGAGGTATTGAAGTGGACCAAGCTAAGGTTGATGCAATGCAGAAAATGCCATGTCCTATGGACATCAAAGGTATTCATAGTTTCCTTGGCCATGCTGGTTTCTATAGGAGGTTTATTAAAGACTTCTCTAAAATTTCTAGGCCTATCACTTATCTTTTGCAAAAGGATATTCCTTTTGTTTTTTATGATGATTGTTTACAAGCCTTTGAAACACTAAAGAAATCTTCAATCTCTGCACCTATTGTCCAACCACCTGATTGGAACTTGCCTTTTAAAATTATGTGTGATGCTAGTGATTATGTTGTTGGTGATGTTCTAGGACAAAGAGTTGATAAGAAATTGAATGTTATTCATTATGCTAGTAAAACTCTAGACAGTGCTCAAAGAAATTATGCTAATACTGAAAAAGAATTCTTAGCAGTGGTGTTTGCTTGTGATAAGTTTAGACCTTATATTGTTGATTCCAAAGTAACTGTTCACACAGACCATGCTGCTATTAAATATCTTATGGAAAAGAAAGATGCTAAAGCTAGACTTATTCGTTGGGTTCTCTTGTTACAAGAATTTGATTTGCATATCATTGATAGAAAAGGAGTTGAGAAGCCAGTAGCTGATAACTTGTCTAGACTTGAAAATGTGCTTGATGACCCACTTCCTATGGATAGTTTTCCTGATGAGCATTTAGGTGCAATAAATGTTGCTAATAGTACTCCTTGGTATGCTGACTATGCTAATTACATTGTTGCTAAATATTTACCCCCTAGCTAAACTTACCAAAAAAGAAAAAATTCTATGATTTAAGACATTACTTTTGGGATGACCGACATCTTTATAAAGGAGTAGATGGTATTACCAAACGTTGTGTACCTGAGCATGAACAGGGACAAATCCTACGAAAATGTCACTCTGAACTGTATGGAGGGCATCATGCTAGAGATAGAACTGCTCATATGGTTTTGCAATCTGGATTTTATTGGCCTACTCTCTTCAAGGATGCTCGTAAGTATGTCTCATCTTGTGATGAAAGCCAAAGAATAGGTAATATTCGTAAGCGTCAAGAAATGCCTATGAATTATTCACTTGCTGTTGAACCATTTGATGCTTGGGGATTTGATTACATGGGACCTTTTCCTTCCTCTAATGAGTACACACATATTTTGGTTGATGTTGATTATGTTACTAAATGGGTAGAAGCTATTCCAACTAGTAGTGCTGATCACAACACCTCTATTAAAATGCTTAAGGAATTTATTTTCCCAAGGTTTGGAGTCCCTATATATTTAATGACTGGTGGTGGTTCACATATTATTCATGGTGCTTTCCGTAAAATGCTTGCTAAGTATGATGTTAACCATAGAATTGCATCACCCTATCATCCTTAGTCTAGTGGTCAAGTTGAACTTAGCAATAGAGAAATAAAATTAATTTTGCAAAAGACTGTCAATAGGTCTAGGAAGAATTGGTCAAAGAAATTAGATGATGCACTTTGGGCTTATAGAACAACATATAAAAATCCTATGGGTATGTCTCCTTATAAAATGGTTTATGGAAAAGCTTGTCATTTGCCTCTTGAGTTAGAACATAAAGCATACTGGGCAGTTAAAGAACTCAACTATGATTTCAAACTTGCTGGTGAAAAGAGATTATTTGATATAAGCTCTTTAGATGAATGGAGAACCCAAGCTTATGAAAATGCAAAACTATTCAAATAAAAGATTAAAAGATGGCATGACAAAAGAATCCAAAAGCGTGAGTTTAAAGTCGGAGAATAATTTATTTTGTACAACTCTCGTTTTAGATTCTTTGCTGGAAAGCTTCTCTCAAAATGGGAAGGCCCATATGTCATCAAGGAGGTTTACCGGTCTGGAGCCATCAAAATAAATAATTCCGAAGGTACTAACTCGAAGGTTGTCAATGGACAACGAATAAAGCATTATATCTCAGGTACGCCTATTAATGTTGAAAGTAATATTATCCAAATTTTGACACCGGAAGAACACATAAAAGAGTCCTTCCGGAACACTCCAGAATCGTCAAAATAAGGAGGTACGTGATACGGTAAGTAAACGGACTCCGAAAAATCCATAAAAATATTTTTTTATCAGTTTTGGAATATTTTAGAATTTTGGAAATAAAGAAACTTCCAGGAAGCGTCCCCTGGTGGGCACAAGACACCAGGGTGCACCAGGCATGCCCAGGTGGGTTGTGCCCACCTGGGACACCTTCCGTACTCCGTTTTTCTACCTCCTACTTGTCCCTCAAGATAAAAAATCTATATATACTTCCCGAACCTGTTAGTCACTATATCGCAAAGAAATCCTCTATTTTATTTTTCCCTTGATGTTTTCTGTCAGATCCCATCTACCATGGCTGCTTCAAGCTCCTCCAAGGAAAAGTTCTTCAAGAACGTCATCAACCCATATCTGCGGGAGGTGGTGCAACACCCTCCACTACTAGAAAAAGGGCTATAGATGGGATTGACACTAATGGCGCAACAGACAAGAGGTGCGCCATTAGTATATACTAATGGCGCACCACCTTTTGATACGCCATTAGTGTTGAAACTACTAATGGCGCACCTAGTCAAGGGTGCGCCATTAGTATCAATTTTTTTTTTGAACTAGCGCACCTGTCCAAACATACTAATGGCGCATCCGGGCACAGTGCGCCATTACTAGTTGCAACTAGTAATGGCGCACTTGTCCCACAGTGCGCCACTAATGTTGTTTTTTTTATTATATTTTTTATTCCTTTTGTTGCAAAACTACTAATGGCGCACTGCTACACCGTGCGCCATTACTAGTTCAAACTAGTAATGGCGCACTGTGAAGCAGTGCGCCATTAGTATGATATTTTTTTCCTTTTTTTGCAAAACTACTAATGGCGCATGAGATGTAGATGCGCCATTAGTAACCTGGATTAGTAATGGCGCATTTGTTGTTGGTGCGCCATTAGTAAGTGGGCAGCAACAAGATATTTTGGGCAGCCTCTCCTACCCACACTCACTTTCTCCCCCACTTCATTCTCTCCACCTCCTCCTTGTCTCGGGTGCCTCCACTTTTTCACCTCATTTCCACCATAGATTCATTCAAATTAAGTGGTTAAATTACCTTGTTTTGATAGGTAAGTAAGGGGGGAAGCTATATTTATGTTGTTCTCCCTACAACAATGTGCACATGCACTTTTTATGGCCTAGCTAGATCTATGTATGTTCGTGGTGTTGCATATGTTTGTGGTGTTGCATATGTGTTTGTGGTTGGAGGTGTACCGGTATTTGAAATGCGATAGTTGCCAATATTTTGCCAGAATGTTGATTCATTTCCGTTTCGGCGATAATTTTGGCATTAAGCATTCTTTTTGGTCCTATTTTTAGGGAAAGTCATGCCAAATTTTTTCTTGGTTCTAAAATATTGTTTTGCTCTACCCCGCAGGCAACCATGGTCCGCACGATGACCGAAGGCATTGTGAATAGGTTTTTGAGGTCCGCGAAGGCCGAGATGCTTCAAAAGAACGAGACGGAGATAAGATGTCCGTGTCGAAGATGCAAGCTGGAGAGCCTTATTGCGGACCCGGATTTCGGGCAGGTGCGGGACCACCTGCTCTTGCGTGGTTTCATGGATGGCTATCGGTGGCAAGGTGATGAAGATGACTACGAAGTCGTCCATGGGGGCCGGGCAAGAAATGAGGAAGGGCAGCAAGACAACCACCGCGGCTCGGGCGGGCGAGAAGACGAAGAATCCCCAGGAGATGATCACGACGGTGATGTTGTACACAGTCATCGTGTAGAAGATGCAGGACATGATGATGAGGAAGATGCCGGAGCAGACAACGGGCATGATCATGAAGATAATGATGGCGGCGGAGCAGACGACGGTGGACCATCGATGGGTTGGGTGCAGGACCCTTATATTCAAGAGCTGCTTCTCAAGCAGACGGATAACGCAAGAGCTGCCGCCCGAGAGAAAGCCAAGGTGGATCAACTTGAGTTAGACGCGGTTACTCCATTGTATGAAGGATGCAGGCCCAAGTATACCCGCCTGAAAGTAACGCTCATGGCTCTGGAGATGAAGGTAAAAACACAAAATGACCGACGCATGCTTCGACGAGAACATGTCATTCTGGCACGAACGTCTTCCAAAGGGGAACAAGTGCCCAACCAGTTTGGAGGAGGCGAAGAAAATCGTGTGTCCTCTGGATTTACCGCACGTGAAATACCATGTCTGCATGAACAATTGCATCATTTATCGGGACGAGCACGCGGAGTCTACCATATGTCCGGTGTGCGGCGTCACTCGATAAAAGAAGAGGAAGAAAGCTCCTCGAAAAGTGGTGTGGTACTTTCCGGTCACTCCTCGTCTGCAGCGGTATTTCGCGGATCCTAAGGTAGCAAAGCTCCTGCGTTGGCACGCGGATAGGGAGGAGAAGAAGCGAGAAGATGACGCAAATGATCCGGAGATAGATAAAGAAGACAAGATGCTGAGTCACCCTAAGGATGCGAGCCAGTGGCAAGCGTTGAATTTTGAATACCCAGAATTTGGGAAGGATCCAAGGAACATCATGCTGGGCGCAAGCACCGATGGAGTCAATCCGTTTGGCAGCCAGAGAAGCACACATAGCACCTGGCCTGTGTTTGTGTGGATGTACAACCTTCCCCCCTGGTTGTGCATGAAGAGGAAGTACATTCACATGAGTATGCTAATTGAAGGGCCGAAACAACCAGGGAACAACATCAATCTGTATCTGGGGCTGCTGAAGGAGGAGCTAGACACGCTGTGGAAAACGCCAGCCAATACGTGGGACGCCGCAGAGAAAGAATATTTCCCTATGAGAGCCGCACTGCTCACGACGGTGCACGACTATCTCGGTTACGGATATCTCGCGGGGCAGGTAGTCCACGGATTTTCTGGATGCGTACGGTGCATGGATGACACAACGTATCGCCAGCTAGATAGAGATCCCGGGTCTTCGAAAACCGCGTTCATGGGACATCGAAGTTGGCTTCGCGATGATGACCCGTGGAGGAAACGCAAGGATCTGTTCGATGGTGAAACCGAACCCCGAAAACGCCCGTGTACGAGGAGCGGCGAGGAAATAGACAAGTTGTTGAAAAATTGGAAGGACTGCCCACTGCCGGGAAAGGAGCAAAAGGCGCCAGAGCCGGGAAAGAAGCGAAAGGCGCCAGAGCCGCTGCTGAAGGTATGGAAAACGAGGTCTGTTTTCTGGGACTTGCCGTACTGGAAGTTCCACCGTGTGCCTCACAGCCTTGATGTCATGCATATCACAAAGAACGTGTGCGAGAGTCTGCTTGGTACCCTGCTCAACATGCCAGAGAGGACCAAAGATGGGCCGAAAGCAAGGGAAGACTTGAAATCAATGGGCATCAGGCAGGAGCTTCACGCTATATATGATTATGATGATGATGATGATGATGATGATGATGATGATGAGGCGAAGCAGGACACAGAAAGTCGTCACAAAGGCAAAAAGGCCAAGAAGACCGGAAATGACTACCCTCCCGCGTGCTTCACTCTAAGTCAGGAGGAGATCGAGCAGTTTTTCACCTGCCTCCTAGGAGTAAAACTTCCTTACGGTTACGCGGGGAAGATAAGCAGATACCTAGACCCAGCGAAGCAGAAGTTCAGCGGGATGAAGTCTCACGACTGTCACGTGCTGATGACGCAGATACTTCCAGTTGCAATCCGTGGGATCATGGACGCGCACATCCGTGAAACGCTATTTGGCCTATGCAACTTCTTCGACGTCATCTCTCGGAAGTCGATTGGCGTGAGGCAACTCAGAAGGCTACAGGAAGAGATCGTGGTGATACTATGCGAGCTTGAGATGTACTTCCCGCCCGCATTCTTCGACGTTATGGTGCATCTGTTGGTCCATATAGTGAAGGATATCATCCAACTCGGGCCGACGTTCCTACACAGCATGATGCCGTTCGAAAGGATGAATGGTGTCATCAAAGGATACGTTCGCAACATGTCACGTCCAGAGGGAAGCATAGCCAGGGGCTTTCTGACCGAAGAGTGCATCTCGTACTGCACGAATTATCTAGGCATCGAGAACCCCGTTGGTCTGCCCGTCAACAGGCACCTCGGCAGGCTCGCTGGATGGGGTCGCCGTGAGGGTCGCCGCGAAATGCATGTCGACTTCGAGGGTCGACTCGCCGACTTTGAAAGAGCAAACCTAGTCGCGCTACAACACATAGACGTGGTCGATCCTTGGGTGGTAGAGCACAAAACCTTTATTAAGAAGACGTACAATGACCGAGGCCAACAGAGGACGGACGGAGATATACTCAAAGAGCACAACTCATGTTTCACGCGTTGGTTCAAGCAGAAGCTTCTGTCGTTCCCTTTACATGAGGATTCTTCCGCGGAAGAACAACTCATATTCGCCTTGTCACAGGGCGCCGAGCACAACCTGATGACCTATGAGGCGTACGATATCAACGGCTACACATTCTACACCGAGGCCAAGGACATGAAGAGCGATGGTTATCAGAACTCCGGGGTAACGATGGAATCCTACACCGGTAACGACAAGGACAGATACTACGGAAGGATCGAGGAGATTTGGGAGCTGAGCTACGCTGGAGATAAGGTCCCGATGTTCCGTGTCAGATGGGCCAAGAGCGTCCTAAAAGAAGACCGGTATTTCACCACCATGGTTATACCCGAAGCCAAATCCAAGACCGCGGGCGCAAACGTCACCGCAAAAAATGAGCCATGGGTACTGGCTTCCCAAGTGGACCAATGCTTCTTCATTACCGACCCGTCAAAGACCAGTCGTGTTGTCGTGAGGAGAGGCAAAAGGAAGATCATCGGAATGGATGGAGTAGCAATGAGCAAGACTTCGACAAGTACGGCGACCTGAGGATCGAACATGACGACGATGATGAAGTAGCAGCATACACCACAAGAAGAAGCAGGACCACCCTACCTAAAGGACGTCCGTTCCATAGAAGAACTCCATTTGCGAAAAAGAAGGGCAAGAAGATTGTTAACAGATAGCTAGCTAAGATCGATTGTATTTAAATCGTAGCCTTCATTTCTCGATTGTATTTCATGGGCACTTTTTAAACTATCATGAATATTTTTAAATTTCATGGACACTCGATCTCGATCCCCCTCCGTCTCGATCACTATCCCACCTCGCCAGATCCGGTCCCCCTCGCCGCCGAGCACCCCCCGGTCCACCGGCCGCCGCCACCGACCCCCAGCACCCTCCCCCGCACCACCGGCATTACTGTTTGATGATATTTTTTAAAAAATTATTACTGTCTTATAAAAAAAATTACTGCTGTGATTTAAACAAGTTTGAACATATTTAAACACAAATAAGTATCAAACAGCATTTTAAATGCATAAAAAAATTGTGCAGCCTGGGAATCGAACCCAGGACCTCCTGGTGTGAGAACTGGCACCTGACCAGTCGAGCTAGTAGAGGGGAGTTGATGTGGATAAGGTCAGGTGGGAGATAACCTGTTGGCTCGAGCGGAAATAAAAAAAATACTAATGGCGCACCGAGGGGTGGTGCGCCATTAGTATTGTGCCCCCCTACTTCGTATCGATCCCCTCTCTCTCCCTCGCCCGAGCCCTCGCCCTCGATCCCCTCTCTCTCCCTCGCCCGAGCCCCTTGCCCTCGATCCCCTTCCCCTCTCCTCTCCTGACGCCGCCGCCCCGCCGCCCTCGACGCCGCCGCCGCCGCCCTGCCGCCCTCGACGCCGACGTCGCCACCCCGCCGCCCTCGACGCCGATGCCGCCGCCCCGCCGCCCTCGCGTGCTTCTTCTCTCCCGCGACCCCGCCATTGAAGGTCTCGCAAGGTCCTCTTCTCCTCCCCTCCCCCTTTGTTCGATTCGATTGTGCTGATGATGCTGGTTCCTCTCGCGCGCAGGCTGCACGCACCTCGGACCGCGTGTGCCTAGTTCTTCCCGGGACGCTGCCCCGACCCTACTACCCACGCCGTCAGGGGAGCTCGTCAAGGTATCATCCCCCCTCTCTCTCTCTCTCTGCTCTCCATCTCTCTGCTCTCATGAGTTATTGGAGTGCTCGTCGTGGATTCTTTCACTTGTGTCTGTACCAAGATCAAATGTGTGGGGAGTTTCTCTTTGTTGATATATTATTCCAAGAACAATTGTATCAAGCAAGAATATTGACTAAGGCATTGTTGCAGAGATTCTGAGAATTAGCAAACAATTTTGTGTACTGTCCTCTGTTCTTTCTTATTGGTGCGGTGATTGCTGAACAAGATCCCACCTGAACTTAGAAGGACAAAAAGACTTAGTTGGTAACTGCTGAGGACTAACCTGATTTGCACCAATATTAGTCAATCAGAAAATGATCCATCATAGCTTTTGAACAGACTAGGGACAGTTAGGGACAACATTATGTCTAGCTAGGAACTGCAAATTAACAATAATTACAAGTAGGAGGGCCTGGTGACCCCGGGCGATAACGGGAGGCAGGGATCAGTGGTCGGGCATGGAGGCGTTTCTTTCGCTAGCTCAGATTTATAAAAATAGGTCCAGAGCTCTTCTTTTAAAACAGAGAAAATACCAAGGTTTTGCAAATACTGCAGTATTAAAAGCATCATTTTTAGTGGCAGCCAAACACCCCATAGTAAATAAAACTATGGTAATATCAAATACTGTAGTATTCTCAAAATACTTAGAAAAAACGGAGCAATCAAACGGGGCCTAACTTCAGACAAGGACAGGAAGGAGTACTTTTTGTTTAAAATGATTGAGCATTTGTGCTCTGTGGGGAAAAGATATCAATATTCACAGCTTATTAAAGATTTTGACCACAATATTGATACAAGAAGTTACTTCTATTGATAGACTATGTAATCAAGAAAGGATCAATATATATTTTTTGTTTTTAATAGGCTGAACACCCACTGCCTACTTGAGTAAAGGAATAACCTGAGTTTCACTATCAGCAATAATGACATGTCCATAGTGGAAAACAGAGAATTGATTGCCAATATCATGGTAACTACTACTAAACTATGCAAGTTAAGTTTTAAAAACCAAGATAGTTTAGTAGTACAACAAGTAGATGCAGCAACAATGCCATCATTAAATAAACAAGCTGGTGCTATGATTGTTAGTGACGATCCCATAAAAACTATTACTAGGCTGGTCCAGAAATTAGTTTAAATAATTAAATTTTCAGTTGAGCAGTGCACACTGTAGTTCTGTTTGGATTAAATTCAGACAATAAAATCACACCACTCTGCTGCAAACATGTCTTGTCTGTAGAAAAGCATATCGAAAGCTGTTCATGTATTGTTTGGACTAAAGAATCCTCAAGTCCTCCGGATATATGTTTGGATGCTAGATGGTTCATGCATATTTCTGTCAACTTCATGTAGAATTAGATGGATGTATATGTCTGTCTACTTCTTCTAGAACTAGTGTATTACCAAGATTCCAACACTATTTATGTTGTATCCAGATTGAAAATACCAAGTAGCATTTTGCATTCTCTTTCAGATTCAATGTGACTAGAATTCACTTGTTCTTATATGGGTGAAACTTCACTTGTTTTTAGGCTAGTGTATGGTGTTTGCTTTATTCTGTCATCATTTGTAACTATGTCACAAATAAATTGTTCCTTCTTCTGTATTTGACAAGTAATGACTGTTGATAAGCTGAGGCATGTATTAAGCTGTTTCTTTGCTCTGAATTACTTGTGATGCCTCTGAATTACTTGTGATCACATTAAAAAAGACTTGTAAAGATGATGATCATCTTTTACAGAAAACAATTTGTGATGATTTTGCTAGTTTGCTGGGTTTTGTCTCCGACCAGTGTGTCGTGATGAATTTGCAGGTACCCCGAGAGGCCCTTGAGTTTGCCGGAATGTCGACTAACTTCCGTTTTGGCAAATTCGGGTACTCCATATGTCCTATTTTCAGCAAAGGTCATGCTAAAATTTTCCGTGAATTTTAGCATGACTTTGCTAAAAATAGGACATATGGGGTACTTGTGACTAATGCATGGCCCGGGGTATCTTAGTAGTTAATTAAGTAGGATCAAGTGCCCCGGGGTACTTGTGACTAATGCATGGCTTTTAGGGTGCCTCGGCGTCGAAAAACCCTCAATGATAAAAGCTTAGATTTTAGGATGCCTCGGTGTCGACAAACCCTAAATTATGAGACCATGATCTTGTTCCTTGACAATAAACAACTTTTTGACCAAACTTTGTTTCTATTTAGAGAGAAACATGGCCCACAACGATGAGGCCGGGGGTTCGGGCGGCAAGGCATTCTGGGAGCTGTCCCAGGAGATGGAGGAACAACCTCACTTGTATGAGGACACCGCCTTCCCCACCGATCCTGAGACCACTGATGGTGCCGCCGAGGATGACCCCACTGATGCCACCACTGATGGTGCCGCCGAGGATGCCACCACTGATGATGGCGGCGCACGCACAGATGGCAGCCAGAAGAGGCAACGGAAGGACCGGCGCCCGACCGTGCTCCACAACCTCAAGGAGGAAGTTACTGAAGTGGACTCCGACGGGAATCCAACGGCGCCCGAACGAATAGTCAAGGGGTACTCGCTTCAGCTCGGGTGCATTCTCCGGAGCACCGTCTCGATCAACACCGAGAACCTGAGGCATCCTGACCAAGGGAATTTGCGCAACCTCCTCTTCACGAAGCTGCACGAACGATACAAGTTCCCCGCTGAATTTGAAAACACAAGCCTCAAAGGGAATAAAGTGAACAATGCTGCCCTCACGAAGATGAGCAAGGCCCCGTCTACTTGGAAAAGCAATGTGAAGAGAATGATCGAGAAAGGTGAGAGTTATGAGAAGATCAAGGAGAAAAATCCTTCGATCACCGAAGATGACTACAACGACTTCAAGATCAGTTGCTCGAGCACCGCACACTCCCAATCAAGTCAGTGGGGGAAAGAAATGCGGGAGCTGAACTTAGGGGAACACACACTCGGTCCCGGCGGTTATAGAGTGGCGGAGCCTATATGGGACAAGGAGGAGGCGGACCGTGCCGAGCAAGGTCTACCGCCCCTCTTCGATAAATACGGTGACAAGCAGACCAGGAACTATGTCAGGGCCCGGTACAAGAAGGACCCCAAAACAAAGGAACTTACCACGGATCCGAAGACCAGGGCGCTTGAGCTTGTTCTGGTAAGGAATACACCCCCGCGTAATTAGCTCCATATGGTTGCATTCTAATTAATGAAGCCAAATTTCTAAATGGTTCACATTCCTTCCGCAGGCGACTGAAAGCAGTAGCGCGGGCTCGACTAAGAGCAACCCTTGGGACACCACTCTAAATAGGGCGTTGAATGTAATGAAGAACAAGGATAAGCTCAGTAAGCCGACGTCAGCTGGTCGTGTGGCCGGCAAAGGCTTGTCGACAAAATGGGGGTCATACTATAACACTGGTGGGCGAAAGGAGAAAAAGACCAGCTCGGAAAGCCAGGCGCGCGAGGTTCAAGAACTCAAGGCACAGGTGGCGCGGATTCCGGAGATTGTCCATGAGCAAGTGCAACAACAACTCGGAGCGACGATCACCGCCATTGTGCCTACCTTGATCTCGGGGTTGAGTGCGTGGATTGCAGGCGGCCAACAGGGGCCGCCCCCGATTCCTAGCTTCACGGCCAGCAACTCGCAGAACGCGATGCTGGGGCCATTGGTGTCTCCGGCGGAGGCGGCATTGGTATCACCGACGCCGGCACGGGAGCTTAATGCACCCGTGTGTACGCCGGCCGGCACCTCTGCAGCAAGCGGCCCCTCCGTCAACTGCACGCCCGCCGTTGGCGGTGCCTCGACATTAGCCGAGCTCGACGCCATCATCACGGTAACTAATTATGCCTCTCTCGGCCGAGGACTTCATCTCCTTGCCTTTGACTGGGCATCCCTGACGCCCTACATGTTTTCGCAGGGCGCCGCCGACGTTCCGTGCACTCTCCTGCACTTCGTGAACAACGAGTTGGTCGATGTCGCCAAGGGCAAAATCGTTCAACCGGGCAACCCCTTGTTCCACGGTACCCAGATGCCACCCAACTTGTTTAGGGTTCAACTGGTTCGGGTGCTGCCAGGCTGCGACGAGTTGCTACCTCCGATTCGACCCGTCGGGGCCGACGATGATGACGTGATGACCCTCAGCGCCTGCCTGATCGGCTAGCCCCTGCTTTGGCCGAAGAGCCAGATTCGTTTGGGGGCGGGGGACACCACCCCAAAGACAACACCGCCAGTCGTGCCGGCGCCAAGTCGGCCCCATGGCAAGACCGCCGCAGCGGTACCGGACATCCCTATGCCACTGGATCCAAACATGCATATGGCACAGGATCAGAACGACGACGACGACGATACATTCGGCAACGTCGATCAGTACTTTGCCGATCATGGGTACGGTGGCGACTTCATGGGGCCTCCTTCTCAAGAACCCAACCCAACAAAAGACGTGCGCGATCTAGCTGGTACCGCGGAGAAGCCAAGTTGCAACAGGCGTCATCTGCCGTTCAGCTCTCAGGAGACGCCTCCAGCTGCCGACTTCACCGAGCCTCAGATAGGCGAGGTGCGAAATATTCTCAGCCCCAACACACTCAAGAAGGCGGTCTGTGAGTAGAACTCGGTCCCATTACAGGAGAAGAAGAAGGCACGCAAAAGAAAGACAAACAAGGGTGCAGGCCAGCCGGCACCGAGTACGATCCGTGCTCAGGACGGGCCACCTTCACCTGAGGATTTAATGAGGAGGGTGCATGTGGCGGGTAGGCCGATGCTACCGAGAAATATGCTCGATGTTGCAGCCGGTTCGATGCGGAGTCTGCATGACAGTGTTCTTGCTTTGGAGAAGCAGCGTCTCAGAGGAAGGATGTGGCATACCCGGTTTTCGTGGCCAAGGTGCCAGAGGGCAAGGGCTTTGTGGATAAATCCATCGGGGGTATGATCGTCCTGCGGTTTGATGACATCCACGCTATGTTGAACCTTCATCCGCTGCACTACACCTTCGTTCGGCTATTTTCGCTGAGTATGGAGATGTGGATCATTCGCGACAAGACCCCGGACATCGTGATAGTCGACCCCTTCTACATGCGTGCCAAGATCTTGGGCAGCGCTGGGGACCGGCAAGTCGCGAGTTCTTACCTCGAAGGCATCATTCTGGCAAACCCAGATAAGGATAACTTCCTCGTGCCTTACTTTCCCGAGTAAGTCCTCCCCTCAACCGTCCCGTAATATACAAATTCTTAGATTTCGATCGTTTTTATTTTAACATTCCGTGTTTTCTGCAGTGACACACATTGCACGCTCATCCTCCTAAGCCCCAAATATTCCATGGCCACGTATTTCGACCCGGACCGTCAGTCGAACGTAGACTACACAAATGTCAAGAAGGTTCTTGATGATGTTCTCCCAGGCTACGCCCAATCTAGAGGCACCTTCAACAGGCCTATTCGTAAGTACGGCAAGCACGTGTTCTCCCACAATACGACGTTCTGCTGCGTCAAGCAGCCGCCTGGCGGTCAGAAGGGTGCCTACTACGCCATCCATCACATGCGGGCGATCGTACGGGACCATCATCAACTTCTGCTACCGAGTAAACTCAAAGATTGGGCCGCGAGCGTGTCGGCAATCCAGGACGCAGACATCAGACAAGAATTCTTTCGCATCCAGTCGGAGTTTGCGGAAATCATCCATCAAGATGTCCTTCGTACCTCGGGGCAGTTCTACCTCAGAAATCAACCGTCCAACAGTGAGATAGACGGAATGCTACAAATGCAGGATGACAACGCCCGTAATTTCATGACTCCCACGATAGACGGCGGCTTCATCCACGTTCCGGCCCTTTGAGTCGAGTCAAAAGCAGTGATGATGTGTCTAGTTCTGAAACATCGATTGGCTCATGTTGTAATTAAACTTTAATGAACTTGTAGTATGTTTCTTTGGTTTCGAGAGTCGTTCAACTTAGATGTAATCGATGCTATTAATGTCTTGCTTTTCTCTTCCGATCGTTCTGTTGCATACTTATATATTGCTTATGTATTGTTTGTGAATTGGTACTAATGTTTCGTTTGGCTAGTGCATAGCGATGCCGTCGTATGTCGTGTACAAGGGTAAGGTTCCCGGAGTCTACGACGACTGGGAGGAGTGTCGGAGACAGGTTCACCGATTCAACGGAAACAGTTACAAAGGGTACACCACTAGGGCCGAGGCCAAATCTAGATACGCCCGCTATCTAGCGCGAGAGGGGAGGGAGCGTTGGAGGAACCGGATGAAGACGAGTTTCATCGTGATGATGCTCATCGTGATGACCGCAGCTCTCTTCTATGTGATGGTAGTTTAGATGATCGATATCGACTTGTAATGTGAAGACAGACTCGCTACTCGCGGTCTCGAGACTTGTAATATAATGTTCTATCTTTGTTCGTTCTTTTCAATTCGGAGACTAATATGATGAATTGTATTCGGAGACTAATATGATGAATTGTATTCAGAGACTAATCTTCTATTGTATTCGATGAATCTGTTGTTGATGTGTGCTGTCTATATTTTGTCCAATTATACATTTTGTAACCTGTGCAAAAAAACAGAAAATTAAAAAATTAAAAAAAACCTAATATTCATACTAATGGCGCATCACATAACAGTGCGTCATTAGTATTCCAGAGGATACTAATGGCGCATCCCTAAGCAGTGCGCCATTAGTATGCCGAGGTTACTAATGGCGCATCACGTTGTGGTGCGCCATTGGTATGCCAAAGCACCTGGCTATACATGGCCCTTGGGAGGCATACTAATGGCGCACCGTGCCCTATACTAATGGCGCACCGGTGGTGCGCCATTAGTATACCATATACTAATGGCGCACCAGTGGTGCGCCATTAGTAAATATTACTAATGGCGTGCTAGTAATGGCGCACCACTAATGCGCCACTAATGGCCAAATTAGGTGCGCCATTAGTAGCCCTTTTTCTAGTAGTGCTCAGGTCATTGAGATGCATGAGGGGGTGCTTCACCTTCGCGATGTGCCTTGTCCCAAGGGGACGGGAACCTTGGAGGCTAGGCTTGAAGCTGTGGAGCAAGATGTCCTCCGGTGTAAGGGGATGGTGGAGCGTGGACTCCATGCCAATCACCTAATGATCATGGACCTCTCCCGTGATCTCAAGGTGGATGGCAAGCCCATGAAGGACATCGTTTTCACCTTCAACGAGCAAATCAACTTCCTCCAAAGCCAGATCTATGACCTCCAGAACCAAGTCTTTGAATATGAGGCGAGGTTTAAAGGTATGAGTTTGGCTGCTAGTTGCAGGACCCGTGAGACTCACTCTTCCTCTTATGATGGTGGACCATTGCCATGGAAATCCGAGGACAATACCTCTTCTTCTTCTTCACCACCACCATCTTCTTCACCACAAAGGAGAACTGAGTATCGGGTATGGGCACTCCTCTTGGCTTCCGCCAAGCTTGGGGGAGGTGCCCCGCTATCGTATCATCCCACTATCTTTTTTCTTTTACTTATTTTAGTTCGATCTTTTGCTTTGATGAATAAAGTTTAGTTTGATCCTTTCTTCTTTGAGAGTTTGTTTAGTGATCTGTCATTGTAATCATGTGCAAGTTATATAATAAAGTTAGTTTGTATTTTTACTTTCTTTACTTTCATGTTGCAAATAAAGAAAACAAATAAAGAAAGGAAAAGAGAAAGAAAGCAAATAAAAGAAAGGAAATAAATCAATAAGTTCATATACTAATCCTATGGTAGGTGATAGCACCGCATAAGGAAAAGTATAAGTAAGAAAATTTTAATAGAGATTGACAAACATAACATTAGTCAATGATGCAACTCATGAAAGAATTAAATAAGGGAAGGGAAGATTCACATATAAATATACTATCCTAGAAATATTTTGGATTGTGAGCCCTCATCGAAATATTATATGCCAAAATTGTTGACGTTGGACAAGGAAGACAACGTAATGGTTTATGTTTGTTTATATTCACATAGAAGTCATATTGTCATAGATCCTTTAACATGTGGTGCTTGCCCCCTATCTTTGCTAGCCAAAATTTCCGCACTCAGTAGAGATACTACTTGTGCATCCAAAAACCCTTAAACCCAAATCTTTTTCAAGTGTCCCCCATACTTACCTAGGGGTTGAGCAAGATCCCTCAAGTAAGTTCTCATTGGTGCAAAAAGGCAATAAAAATTGCTTCTAAATGTGAGATATTGTTTAGTGTAAGAGAAAATTGAGTGTTGCACAAACTTGGATGACAAAGAATAAAAGCGACAGACTGCATAATAAAGGTTGTCATCTTAAGGGGCAATGTAATGTGACGTTCTTTTGCACTAAGGGATTGAGCATACAAACAAATAAGCGCATGGCAACCTCTGCTTCCCTCTGCAAAAGGCCCATCTTTTACTTTTATGTATTTACTTTTATGCAAAGAGTCAAAGTTTTCCTTCTACTCCTTTTTATTTTTCTCGTTTGGCAAGCATCATGTGGTGAGGAAAGATCTAGGCACATATGTCCAGTTGAATATAGATAGCATGAGTTATTATTGTTGACATCACCCGTGAGGTGAGTATGTTGGGAGGCGAAACTATAAGCCCCTATCTTTCTATGTGTCCGGTTGAAACGTTTTTCTCATGTGTACAAGGTGAGTGTTAGCATTCATAGAAGACTATGATGGTTGAGTATGTGGACTTGCCTAAAGGCTCCGACATGTGACCCTTCCTGAAAAGATGATGAATTGTAGTTGCAAAGTTGACTGAGAACATAGTTTGTTGGTTTCTAATAGAGTTTTTGCTTTATACTTCAATTATGTGATGAACTCTTACTTATTCATGGGAAGTGTATGATAGAAGTTCTATGATAAAAGTATTATGTTTAATTTTGTTGATGTTATAATAATCAACATGATGCTTCTATGTACTGTGTGCTAGTGGGCCAGCCCGATTAGTCGGAATGCTTCAATTCATAGTTTTTCTGTTTACTGTGCGCTAGTAGGCTAGCCCGATTAGTCGGAATGATTCAGCTAGAGAAGTCTTCGGGCTCGGTGAATGCGAGAAATAGCTCCCGTGGTGGGGATCATTGCCTCTGCTGAGATAGGATTACAGGGAGAAGGAGAAACACTTTTCATTTTTGAGAAGAAAAAACAGACACAAAGAGGCAGCAAAAACGAGGGGGGAGGGAGGGGGCGTAGGAAGCGGTGTGGAGATGAACGAACGAAGTGACATACGAGACCTACCATCACAACCTCAAACTCCTCCTTTAGGAGTAGTGATCAATGCGAACATGATTTCAAATGGGCCTCTACGAACATGGTAGCAAGTATTTTGTGCTATCAAATTATACATCTCGTTATAGATAACAATCCACCGTGTTTCCTATTAAAGGGGATTAAATCATGAATATATTTTTCATCACGTACATGAATTTAGCGTGCATCTGGGCCATTTGGCACAACGGATCCACTAGTCATTCTAACCATATCACGCCCCTGAGGGTTCCCATCATGCTCCATACCTTTTCTTATGATTTGCATTAATAATTACATAGATAGCCCATAGATCTCAAGGCCTTAGTGCATAAAATATATGACAGGTAACTTGCCCACCAATCTAAACTAGTAGAATGCCCGTGCGTTGCCACGGGCATTTGAAATATTTTTCTGAAGTTATATATAATCATAATGCATGTTAAATTTCACATGCATAAAAAAGATAGCTAGTAAAAATTGGGTAATAATTGAAATGCACTTCACTTGAAATGTAAGTTGATAAAGAAGTACATAAAGAGCAATGATCCAACTAATAATCTATAATGAATTAATATCTACTTGATGCGCTTAAGACATTCTCAATATCAGAAATGTTATCTTTAGGTTCATACGCAAAATATTTGAGAAAGTATAATAAACTTCTTCCTCAACTCATTAACATCTTGCATAAGTAATATATATAGTTAGCACGAATGTTTCACATGGAAGGTCTAAAAATGTGCAATGGAGAATACTCGTCGTGCAAACTAGACCGAACGAATCAAATATTTACCTTTCCACGAGAGCATAAAATCAAAAACAAAAGAGCCGGACACATCCGTGCAATTGAATATATTATTATTATCTTGAATATGTGATAACAAAAATAAATGTTTGTATCTTGAATGTTATGATAATGAAATATATAAATTTACCCGTCTATGCTCGTTGGAATACCAGCCGAAAATATACGTTGCCATCTAGATATATCAGAATTCCAGCCGGATTGCACTATTTTGAGTGGGTCGTTGAATTCACTCCCATTTTTTGTAACTTCACTAAATGTCTCAAAGTTTTAAACTCTAGTGACTGTGTTGTATGAAGAGTCCAAACTGTATACACGGCTGACCTTTTGCAGATTGTAGTGTCCATCGAAAGGTCTTTGCGACGGTCCTCTCCCCTGATCAGGTGGATGTCTTCAATGCAGAGTTGTAAATTACAGGCGACGACTTGACGAGAGGATGGTTGTGCAGCGATAGCAGCCGTGCATCGCACGTACCTGTTGAGATCGTGGAAAAGTGGTGGCGGCAACACATAACTGACGTCGATGGCGATGCTATTCAAGCACCTAGTCTTGAGCACTGGGGTGGAAGCCTAGGTCTGAATTGTATGTCAGTTATACCTAGCAATGACGAGGTTTTTACGTCGTTACCTTGTTGAAGGCATTGTTCGGCTTGGACTGCTTCTTCAGGGTGAAAACTTAGATTCTCGCCTTCGATGGTTGTATCTGGTGACTTATTCTCTTGCAACCTCTTCTTATCTACTTCTTGGTTCTGCGCTCAACAGAAACTTCATCATCTTTTTAGTTACATAACATGACGCTTTAGCTAAAAAACGCATCTGGTCAAACTATAAAAGGGCATCTGGTCAAAGTATCAAAACAATATGTAGAGGCCCAAAATCTTGGTTGTCTTGCCAGTACGCACTCACAATGTAATGTTTAGCATACATAATTGATCCTAGGAGTCCCATGAGAGTGTATAGAAGGTTGTTTAGCTGCCAGCAGCATCAGTGAACCAAAATGAGGAGATTGTAGCATATATATTCATGTAAGTTTCATTACTTGGTGATGCTCCATGAGAGAGACATGAACCCCACAAGAAGTTGAAAACTATCACCATAAGTAATGTTCCAACCTAAAAACCAGATGGCAATATAAGGGTTATAAATTAATTATAAAGATGTAGACATTGATCAGTAGCCGAACAGTCATAAATTTTGTTTAAAGAATGTTAAGCAAAGTCGACAATGCATATAATACCCATATCTTAATTGTCAATAAAAACAAAGACGTAACAAACTGTCAGATCTCGGGTTCCGTCAAAGCACCTGCGCCTGCGCCTGCCTCCTTAGCAACAAAGACGAAGCAAGGACGCTGCACGCCCTGGCGCCCGACTGGTGTCGATCGTCATGGCTCACGTCACGAGAGCCTCGTGAGGTTTGCCCCGCCTTGATATCTCTGCTCCTCGTGAGCCTTCCTGGCTAGGCCACTCCTGAGGAGGTCTTGCATCGTCCGCCTCGCGAGGCTTGGTTCCTCGCGAAGGTCTTGATTGCCTTGTTGATGAAGATGGGTCGTACGGCCCGCTAGCTTAGCCACGCCGTGGGCCGCGGGCATGCAAGTCTGGGGACCCCCGTTCCCAGAACACCGACACAAACTCCTATAGATGTTGATAAAACTAAGATAGAGTTTAGTTAAAACTGTATTATATCACTTTCTACCCATTCCTTACTGAGAAAGAATTAGTACAAACTATAATAAAGTTAAAACATGAAGTTTTGATGTGTCCAGAAGAAACAACTAAGACCAGTGGAACCTTCTGATTCATGACATATTGTTAGTGCATCCCTGATTGATTTCAACCTTGGTACCTCTTCATATATTCTGATATCCCAGAAAAAGTAATCTACACCAATCAACTCTCATCGTACCGCCAGCAACTCGGGAGCCAAAAGATTTTACATACACTTGCTACGATGCTTGTAGTTCAGAGAATTGATAAACAAAGTAGATGGTTTCTGTTTGTACAACACTGGTGTACATGTTTCCCCATGCTTGTAGGTTGCATATTTGCTTACCCAGTAGAAGTGGCAGTATTTGTAGTGCAATGGAACTAACCTGATACGACTTGTTTGAGGGGACAACATCAACAGCCAAGGCGGTGGCAGCGTCCAGGAGGAAGTCCTCGACGTGTGAAATATGATGGGTCTTGGTCATTCCTCACGCTCGCCTGGACACACTGCCATCACCGTTGTCGTAGTCTTGGTCCCTTTCTACTTTCTACTTGATTCTATCACAGAGACACATTTGACCTGATTGCTTGTGTGTTGCAATGAGGGTCTAAAAATCTTAGGGGTTAAATAATACAACAACAGAATCCCAATGCGACCCCCTCCTCTCGCGACCACCGTGTCGCCTCCCCCGGTAATGGCGGGGGAACCCTAGCCGCGCCACCGCGGCCCCCTCCCCACCTCGTCCCACCTCCTCGCCGCCGCCTGAGGCAGCCGCCGGGTAAGCCCGGGGCGCCAAGGATGCACTACAAAAAATACACTTCCGTGATGATACATGTTTGTCACAGTAGGTTGTGTTTTTTGTCATCCATGTACATCCATGACAAATTTATGACAGAATCAAGATAGTCATACATGTGCTGTCGTAGAAGTGTTCCATGACGTTACCAAAATTATCATCACGGAACAGTGCACTTCCATGACGATAAATCGCGTGTCACAGAAGTGCTTTCGTCAAGGGTGACGGACACGTGGCATCCACCATAACGGAACACCGTTAAGCTATCGGGTCGGGTTTTGGATCCGATAACCCGTTAACAGTTGTCGGTGTACTAGAGTAGAGGTACCCTAGTATCCCGAACTTGTGCACGGGCAGTCGCAGCACCCCGCGGCAAGGCTTGTTGGGCGACCGCCAAGGCCCTCTGTGGCTCCTTTGGAGCCATTCAAGAACAAAGTATTTAAGCCAAGGAGACAAGTCCCCGGCAAGAGGAGCTTGCCGGGAAGGCCACTCAAGGCACAAGACCCCGGCAAGAGGAGCTTGCCGGGAAGGCCAACTAGGGCATCTCAAGGAACTTGCCGCAATGCGCCACGCGTCCCGGCAGGGTTCGGTGAGAGACAAGCTTTCGGACGCGACAAGACAACGGCCGTGGCAAGGCGTTTGCCGCGGCAAGCAACCACTCTGTACCTGCGCTCCAGCGCACCCACCTACGTGTCGCTCTGGGACCCTTCCAGGCGTACGTGGCGGGAGGCTGTGCAGCCAGGGGTACACGGTGGCAAGCGGCACTGACAAGATCGCCATCGTGTCGAGCGGTGGCGCCCCTGACGGTCCCTTTTCTGCACTGCTTGGGCGACGTAGATAGGCATTTAATGCCCTTGTCCCCTGCCGTCAGGGTTAGGTATGATACACTGTGCAGGTAGCTGTACCTACCGCAGCACCTTTCCATTTTTGCCCTTGCCTACGTTGCCACCTGTTGGAGACCCCTTGAGCATATAAAAGGAGGCCCATGCACAACGTAGATGAGGGGAGGGGAACACCCACGCTCGGTCTCGTTAGCTGCTGGTGTGTACTGTAGCACTCAGCGCTCCCGAGCAAGAACTCAATACAATCCACAAAGCAGCAGTAGGAGTATTATCTCTCCGGAGAGCTCCGAAGCTGGGTAAAAACCGCTCGCGTGCCCCGCCTCGATCCGCTCTTTGCGCGACCTCTGCCCCCCACCGAACTGAGAAGGGGCTCCGTCCCCATAGGTGCTCGCGGAGTCAGATTCCCCGACATCTTTGGCGCGCCAGGTAGGGGGCGTCGAGGTTGTGTGAACCTGATCCGGCGTTCACACGAGCTAGATCTTCATCGACTTCATCGACATGCCGCCGAAGAAGAAGGCTTCGGAGCCGGTTGCTCCGTCCGTGTCAAACCCACCGCCGCCGGAGCAAACGGCTGGTGGGGAAGACGCCGGCGGAAGAACGAGCGTCGACGAAGGAGCCCACGGTGCCGCCAGGTCCAAGGACAAGGCTGCGCTGCCCATCGGCGGTGTAACAGTCTCCCACGACGACCGGGCGTCCGTGGATCCTTCGCGCCCATCTCAGGAAGTGCGGGACCGGCAGCGTCGTGGTACTCACGGTACCATACGCTCGCTAGACCCAAATCGAGCTGGTGGATCTCAAGATGCTCCAGGCCAGCAGGCACGCCAACGTGTTGGCGCGAGCAAGGCACGGTCTCCTGGACGGAATACTGCTCCTTCGAACATCGTTGGAAGTCCGAGCATATCCCGCTCCTCGCACCGTTCGCCACCGCTACCCGCCACTCCAGCAGAAGCTTTGGCGCGAGCTCAACTGCTCCTAGACTTCCCTCCAACGCCAGACAAGATCGACGACTGGAGGGCCACTATTCAAAGCCTTATCGGCTTCGCCAACGGCGACACTCCACGGCAGCCGACCACATCGCAGCCGCGGCAGGCCAGCCAGGTGCGAGCCGATGGCGAAAAAACCGGTGGGGGTGCAACCACCGTGCACTCTCCGCCCCGAAGGCCAAGATCGCCGAATCGTCGAGTCCACTGCGACAGCGACTCCACCGCTTTATCAGATCCGCGAGCTCGCCGCGATCAGCGCCAAGTTCTTCACGAACGACAGCAAGAAGACGCTCGCACTCGCATTGAGCGCCGAAGAGAAACGCGGCGTCAATCAGACCGACGCGCTGGACCCACTGTCGACCTGCATGCGCCAGGGAAGCCAGGCGACCTGCCGTATGTGGTAGGTTGCCCTGCGTTCACTCGTGAGCTGCGGCAAGTCCAGTGGCCCAGCACGAAGAATTTCAAGCCAGACGTACCGGAGAAGTACGCCGGCAGGTTGCATCCGTCGGAGTTCCTCCGCATCTACACCATCGCGGTGCAGGCTGCTGGGGGGCGAGACGACAAGATCCTTGCCAACTACTTCCCGCTGGTGGTCAAACCTAACGTCAGGTCCTGGCTCATGCACTTGCCGGAAAACTCCATATCTTCCTGGGCAGACCTATGCGATCAGTTTGTCGGCGCCTTTACGGGCGGCCACAAACCTCATGGCCAGGAGAGTGACCTTCACCTGCTTGCCCAGAAGGAAGGAGAGCCCCCGCGCAAGTACATCCAGAGATTCAGCCAATTGCAATGCAACATCCCAGATGTCCACCCTGCCGCGGTCATCAGCGCGTTCCATCAGAACGTGCGTAACCGCAGGATGCGGGAGGAGATGGCGATGTGCAAGATCAGAGACGTCAGTGAGCTGTATGCTCTGGCCGACAGGTGTGCACGTGCTGAAGAAGGGAGGAAACTCCCTGGAGAGAATACAGGAACGGGAGGATCTGACAGCGAGGATGCCGCCCCGGCAAAGAAAAACTGGCGGCAGAACAACAGGAAGAGGAAAGGCAAAGATGTGCTAGTTGTTGAGCAGTCCGCCAACGACGGTGGCGCCAAGAAGGCCAAAGATGGTAGCTCCGGCAAGGAGGTTGCCGCATGCGCCAATTGCCAGGCTATGGCGGCCGCCGACAAGCAGGAAGGCACCAACAAACAGTACTGCAAGATCCACCGCACCAAGGGCCATGACCTCCAGAGCTGCAAGAAGGTCGAGCAGCTTGTCGAGCTGCAAAAGGCCGAGTACGAGCGACGCGACAAGGAGAAAGCCCAAGCAGGTGCTGGAGGATCCGATACGAAGCGCACCGGCCGGGGAGGACGCCGCGGCACGGCCAATCAGAGGCAAGGAGACAGACCTCCCCGCGGGCGCGACAAAGATGAAGACGACGACGATGAAGACATGGATGATGAAGAGACCAGTGAGCAGGAGTTTCAGAAAGCCACAAAGGTCTTGTGCGTTGACGGTGGTGCTTCTCTGCATACTTCACACCGCCAACTCAAGCAGTGAGTGCGGGAAGTCAATGCGGCAGAACCACCCATCGAGTCACGCAAGCTTCTGAAATGGTCCAGCACGCCTATCATCTTTGATATTGAGGACCACCCTGATTGCACAACTGCGGTCGTGTGCTTGCCGATGTTGGTTTCACCAACTATCCGCAACCTCAAGGTCACTAAGATGCTAGTTGACGGCGGGGCCGGCTTGAACCTGATCTCCTCCGCTGTGCTCCGGAAACTCCAGGTCCCAGACAGCGAGCTCGAAGAGACCGACACATTCCAAGGAATTAACCCGGGAAGGAGCATGCCGAAGGGAAAGATCACGGCCGTCCAGGACTGAGAGGATCACTTTTGACGTTGCCGATTTTCCATTGCCTTACAATGGAATTCTCGGCCGTCCAGCGCTCGCCAAGTTCATGGTGGCCTCTCACTACGCGTACAACATGTTGAAGATGCCAGGCCCGATAAGTGTCATCTCTGTCCCTGGCGACAAGAAAGATGCTCTTATCTGTGCCGAAAAGATTTACCGGGAAGCAGCAGCCGCAACGGATCGCGAGACACTTGTCGCTGAAGCTCCCGGGGGGGAAGAAGAAGACCAAGTCCGGCAAGAGTTCTGATGCCCACTCCGGCAAGCGCACCTCTTCGGAGTGCTGCGCTACCGTCGAGGACGCACCATCGAGCTCCACCGGCAAGTGTAAGAAGGCAATGGCAGCCCCGCCAGCGACCGAGAAGGTGTCCGCCAAGGAGGACGGCACTGGTGGTACTTTCACCATCAGTGCCACTCTCGACCCTAAATAGGAAAGCGCGCTCATTGAGGAAGTTGATTTCTGGTGACTATCTTCCGGCAGAGCTTCCCGAAGCCGCCGCCAAGAAGGTCCCCAAGATCAACGCCAGGAGTGCTGAGGAGCAGTCTGCTCCGACAAGCCCCAGTGTTTGTTTCGTTGTAGCAGACGCTCCCGACAAGTTTTGCTCCGGCATGCTTGCCGGGGAACGTCAAGCTCCGGCTGAGCCGCAGGTTCTCGTCGTCGAAGCGGATGTTCCCGCAGCAGCAGATATGCTTTTAGTCCTTGCTGTCGAGCCACAAGCTCCAGCATGGTCACAGCAGATCGTCCGTTTTCTCCAGACAGGAGAACTTCCCGAAGAGCCAGAAGAAGCGGAAAGAGTAGCCCGGCAGTCAAGTATGTACCAGTTCGTCGACAACGCACTGTACAGAAGAAGACTCAACGGAGTGAAATTGAAGTGTATTCACCGGGAAGATGGACAGAAGCTGTTGGCAGAGATACATGGAGGCATATGTGGTCACCACATTGGCGCAAGAGCACTTGCCGGCAAAGCGTTCCGGCAAGGCTTCTTTTGGCCGACAGCCCTCCAGGATGCAACTGCACAAGTAACCAAGTGTGAAGCGTGCCAGTTCCATTCCAAACAGATACACCAGCCAGCTCAAGCTCTCCAGACGATCCCTTTATCCTGGCCATTTTCGGTCTGGGGGCTTGACATCCTCGGCCCCTTCCCCCGAGCAGTCGAGGGCTTTGAGTACTTGTACGTCGCAATCGACAAGTTCACAAAGTGGCCGGAAGTGGAACCAGTGAGGAAGGTGACAACACAGTCAGCAGTCAAGTTCTTCAGGTCGATTGTTTGCCGCTTCGGGATCCCTAACAGGATCATCACCGACAACGATACACAATTCACGAGCCGCACCTTCATGCAGTACGTCTAAGATCTTGGCGCCAAGGTCTGCTTCGCTTCTGTTGCTCACCCCAGGAGCAACGGTCAAGCGGAGAGGGCAAATGCTGAAGTGTTGCGTTGGCTCAAGACCAGGACTTTCGACAGGCTGCACAGGTGCGGAAGAAACTGGATTGAGGAGCTGCCGGTGGTTCTTTGGTCGATCAGGACGACCCCAAATCGAGCCACTGGCCAGACACCTTTCGCTCTAGTTTATGGAGCAGAGGTAGTTATCCCCATGGAACTCGTATACGGGTCACCTCGAGTGCTCGCTTATGATGAGCTTGAGCAAGATCAACTGCGACAAGATGACGCGCTGCTCCTTGAGGAAGACCGTCTTCAGGCTGCTGTACGAGCTGCTCGATACCAGCAAGCTTTACGCCGCTACCATAGCCGCAAAGTTAACGCCAGAAGTCTCGAGGAAGGCGACCTTGTTCTTCGGCGCGTTCATTCCGCCAAGAATTCCAGCAGGTTGACGCCGAAGTGGGAAGGCCCTTAACGGGTGAAACGAGTCACTAGGCCTGGCGCTGTCCGCCTTGAGACCGAAGATGGCATTCCGGTGAGCAACTCCTGGAACATCGAGCATCTTCGTAAGTTTTACCCGTAAGGCGCGGTTGTCGAACCCTGTCCGGCAACCACCTTTTTGTACAAGTCTTGCCGCTGTTGCATGTAATCCTTTGTACAAAGCCAGGCGCAGACCCTGAGCATAAGTGAAGCGCTGGCGCCCTAAGTTATAGCATGCATGCTGGGTCGAGTCTCGTCCTTGGTTAGGGTTGACAGTGTTTAGCAGCGGCTAACCCCTAACTTAGAGGTCGAGTGTGTGTCCCTTTTCCGTTCTTTCGTTTCCCTTGGTTCGCAGGGATCGCATATCCTGACCGGACCACTTGAGGACGAAAAGGAGAAGAAGGACGGACCAACATCTGGACCCCGGCAAGCCAGTGTTGCCGGGGGCTGCAAATACAAAGATTAACCCACGGCGAACCAGAGTTGCCGGGGGCTGCAATCTCAAATAAGTTTCTCATCCCTTATCATGCATTCTCTTATGGACTGAGGTATGCGAGACCTCGTTTCTTCCAAAAAGCTACCGTGCTCCCTTAACTCTAGGCCCTAGGGCTCATTCCCGGGGCCAGGTTTGGTCGTAGTCGCGGCGGCAACGGGACGAAGCGAGGAGCCCGAACCCGCCTCCTCCCTGCCTCCGCCAAAAGCGTGAGAAAGGTCGAGCGACGTGGGAAGACGGCAGGGCCTGCTGCCGGGAAAGAAGTGTCTATCTTAAAGATATCAATGATTTGCTCCTTGACGTGGGTTCCACCTGCAAGACAAGTGACCCGACAGGCATCCCCTTTTCATTAAAAAAACATTCCACTCAGGTACAGTTCAGAAGAGAATGAAAAACATGAATGATGGGATTACAAGTTTTAAATGCAGCAAAGGCCCGAGGGCTTACAAATTAAAAAGAGATAAGGTGCCCGTAATCCTTTTCTTGTCCCTATCTTCAGGAGGTAGGGCAAGGAGGCGAAAAGGGAAAAAGGGGCGCCTAGGTGAGCTACGGGAAGCAGAAGACACCAAGAGAGCATCTCGGTGGCCGTCCAAAGGCTGGATGGTGATGGCCGCGCCGGAAGAGGGCTCGAAGACGAAGCGGCAGGACGTCAGCACGCTGTCGAGAGCGTCACGCCCACGTACTCTGAGTTGACGGCCTTGCTGCCCACCCTCTTCCTCTTCCGCAGCCTCCCTACGCAAGCCGCCCAAGGAGACGGCCCCGAGAAGCTCCAGGAGCCGGCGACGCGGATGATGGGGTCGCCGGTGCCGCACGGAGCGGCGCCCGACACCTAGTCGGACCCGTCATCCTGCCGCCCGCTACCCTCGTCGTCGCTGTCGCTGTCCTCCTCGTCACTCCCGCCCGAGGAGGAGTCTTCGCTATCGGAGGAGCTCTCCACGCAGCACCTTGCCCGAGTCCCGAAGCACCCGAAGACCTTGACGGAGAGGAGACCGCCCTCCATCAGCTTAAAATGGAGGGTGAGCCCCTCCGTCAGGCGGTGGATACGGGCAAACGTCTTCCACCCTCGACCAAGATACATCACATTAGGGGCTGGGAAGTCAACGTGGACTCACGCACCGCTGATTCCATAGCCCCTCATGTGCAACCTCAGTGTCTCGGGTGGATCCAACTCCATCTCGCTCGCAAATGGAGTCGGGAGACGAAGGCGACGACGAGGCGGCCGACGCAGCCTGACGAAGAACTCGCAAGGGTCGTCCCCAATATGGATCGCCGTGGGAGGAGGAACCGCTGGCGAAGGCGAGGCCGGCGCGCCGCCTCGTCCACCTCTTCCCCAAGCGCCTCGGCCTCGCCCCCGACCTCGCCCGCGGCCTCGCCCCCTCCCTCTTCCCCTTGCGGCTGGCTCTGCCACCACAGGTGCGGGAGAAGGAGGGACGCGTTGTCTAGCGGCGACCCTCGTCGCCACCGTTGAAGGACCAGGGTTCCCTTTCTCCATGGCGAATGAGAGAGAGGGGAGCAGAAGCTGAAGGAAAAATGAGATGAAGGAATGCGTACCTCCGTTACCCCCCCCCCCCCCCCCCCGCTCCTCATAAAGGAAAAGGGTGGGGTCTCGGCCGCCCCGCTCAGCTAATCAAGACATAGAAGGAGCAGGGAACTGGGACCAGCCCGCTGCCTCGACCCACGATGGCCCGGTTCCCCGCCTCCACCGTTCGCCACCCCAAGCGCATGGAAGCCACGTGGCGGGCGTGCAGAACCGAGGCGACGGATTAGGAGACCTCTCCTCACCCCGTGATCGTGGGGAGTGGACGCCTCGAAAACCGCGCCCCTGCCCCTGATTCCCCTGCTTATAGGGGGGAGGGGCGGACGTTCCGCCTTTCCGAATAAAGAACCACCCACGACCTCTCCCACGACGCCGCAATCGATGCGTGCCGTTCGGGGAGAGCGCGGTGGATACAGAGTAGGATATGGCGTGATCCAGGCTGCGCGTGCTCGTGCCCTGTTTTGGGTCTGGCCCAACAGCGCTCGGCACCGTGTATGGCCCAGGCCCGGGGGCTCCTGTCGGTGTACTAGAGTAGGGGTACCCTAGTATCCTGAACTTGTGCACGGGCGGTCGCAACACCCCGCGGCAAGGCTTGCCGGGCGACCGCCAAGGCCCTCTGTGGCTCCTTTGGAGCCATTCAAGAACAAAGTATTTAAGCCAAGGAGACAAGTCCCCGGCAAGAGGAGCTTGCCGGGAAGGCCACTCAAGGCACAAGACCCCGGCAAGAGGAGCTTGCCGGGAAGGCCAACTAGGGCATCTCAAGGAACTTGCCGCAACGCGCCACGCATCCCGGCAGGGTCCGGTGAGCGACAAGCTTCCGGACACGACAAGACAACGGCCACGGCAAGGCGTTTGCCGCGGCAAGCAACCACTCTGTACCAGCGCTCCAGCGCACCCACCTACGTGTCGCTCTGGGACCCTTCCAGGCGTACGTGGCGGGAGGCTGTGCAGCCAGGGGTACACGGTGGCAAGCGGCACTGACAAGATCGCGATCGTGGCGAGCGGTGGCGCCCCTGACGGTCCCTTTTCTGCACTGTTTGGGCGACGTAGATAGGCATTTAATGCCCTTGTCCCCTGCCGTCTGGGTTAGGTATGATACACTATGCAGGTAGCTGTACCTACCGCAGCACCTTTCCATTTTTGCCCTTGCCTACGTTGCCACCTGTTGGAGACCCCTTGAGCATATAAAAGGAGGCCCATGCACAACGTAGAGGAGGGGAGGGGAACACCCACGCTCGGTCTCGTTAGCTGCTGGTGTGTACTGTAGCACTCAGCGCTCCCGAGCAAGAACTCAATACAATCCACAAAGCAGCAGTAGGAGTATTATCTCTCCGGAGAGCTCCGAAGCTGGGTAAAAACCGCTCGCGTGCCCCGCCTCGATCCGCTCTTTGCGCGACCTCCGCCCCCTGCCAAACCGAGAAGGGGCTCCATCCCCATAGGTGCTCGCGGAGTCAGATTCCCCGACAACAGCCCCGACCAATGGGGATTTTCCATGTGTAAAATCATCATTGGCTGGAGGGAGACACGTGTCAGGTCCGCGTTGGCACAGGTGTCACTCATCCAATGGGCGAGACGCGCCTATGATTTGTTGACACGTGGACCGGCCCATCAAGTTTAAATGGGCCGGCCCAATTGAAGGCCCACAAGATTTTGTGGACCATAATGGGCCAGCCCAGCTAAAGGCCCATGAGATTTTGCGGACCATAATGGGCTGGCCCAGTTATAGGCCCACAAGATTTTGCGGGCCATAATGGGCTGGCCCAGGTAAAGGCCCACAAGATTTTTGTGTGCCATAATGGGCTGGCCCAGGTAAAGGCCCATAAGATTCTTGCGGATCATAATGGGCCGGCCCAGCTAGAGGCCCACGAGATTTCGCCGACATTAATGGGTCGGCCTAGCTGTAGGCCCACAAGATTTTGAGGACCCTAGTAGGCCGGCCCATTAACTAGCTGCCATGTTTTGGGCCAAATGCTGGCCCATATTTGATCCGGTCCATTAATGGCCTGCCACGCTCCGGGCCTAATAGTGGCCCATATGAGATCCGGCCCGTTAAAAGCCTTCCATGTTCTGGGCCAAATTACGGCCCAGAGCAGGTCCGACCCTTTAAGAGGCTTTGGGCTCAATTATGGCCCAAATCAGATTCGGCCCGTCAACTGGACACTATGCTTTTGGGCCCACTTGCTAAAGGTCCACTTAGTAATTCGGCCTGATATTAGTTTTGGCCTGTTAAGGGCCCGTTTAACATTTCAGCCCTATAATAATTTTGGCCTGTTAAAAGCCTGTCATATAGTTGGGCCTAACTATGGCCCGGTTTGCATCCAGCCTGCTCGTAGCCAATATCTGATTGGGCCAAACAAGGACCAAGACAATTTTGGCCTGTTAAAAGCCCGTGATTTGATTCGCACAATCATGGGCCGGGGTTCATTTCGGGCTGCTGCCGGCCCGTGAGCTGTTCGGCACGTTTCAGGCCCAACCTACATCGTGATTGCATGACGGCCCGATTATGTACCCTAGTTTTACAGTTTGGCCGGTTTACTACGAAGACAGGATATATATATAGTAATATAACTACAGCATCATGAATAAGAAAAAACCTAGACTATACAATAAAGAAATTACGGCATATTATATCCACTGGGCATCAGAGTTCGCCACTATGATAATAAAGCACAAGCAGACAGCAGATTACATACACTGGGCATCAAAGATCGCCACCAGTGCAAATAAACACGCCGAAAAAATAATATACAAAACCGACAACACTTGAATAGAGTTCAAGAAAGGTTAGCCCTGCTGGGGAGCTGCAGCGCAAGCAGCTGAGCAAGATGATGAGACTGCGCTTGTTCAACACTTATATCTTCCTCACTCTGAAAGATAAACAAGTAGACAGATGACAGGTTTTGCACATAAAAGTATCAGTGCTGATAATTCATCACATTTCTTACTAGTGAATAAAGTGACACAATTTAAAATTGCATTAACACAATATGGTATTGTTCAGGTCAAGACATGTCAGGAAATGACATTGTGAAGGAGTTGGCAGCTTCACGACACCACTGGATTACAGATAAGAACTCAAAAGTATCAACGGTTAGTGTGCTGTCAATTTATACCATTTCATATTGGCAAATAAAGAGACGATTTAAATAACAGTAGAATGACATGACATTGTTCATAGTTAAGACATTGCAGAATATGACATTGTGCTGTAGTGGGTAGGTTCACCACACCACTGGATTACGGATGAAGAACAGAAGCATACATGCAGTGCAAAAGAAGATCACTTGCTCTGTATAGTTTAATTTACATGGTATGAATAAGGAACTTGGTTGTACAACTGAAAACTTAAATTGAGAAAGGACAAACTTTTGTTTATGAACTACATAATAAACTTTAAACAAGCAATTTGATGCAAACACCAAAAATAAACAGTTGTTGCAGCCATGCCTAACCAAATATATACAACAAAGTTTGAAGGCTTGAGATGGAAAAACTTACATTATTGGTGAAGACAGGCTCTATAAAGGCCTTGTCCATGCTGATGGGGGGGGGGGGGAATTCAAGAAGTTTACCACATAATCTTCTTCAAAAGCATTGCCTTTATTCTACATTTTGTTAAGAGTAAATATAGATGTGATAATATATGAAAAAATGAAGAATATTTAAGATAAGATGAAGAGTGATGCTACATAACCAAGTAGCTATAAATGTAAGTGCAGCGATACAGACAAAAGGTACAGCCAAGAGCAATGCACAGCTAAACTTCTTCAGTACCAACCTTATGGTAAGAGTAAATATAGATCTGATGTGTAGAAAATGGAGGGCAAATGAAAATAAGCTGTAGAGTGATGGTACATGAAGAACTACCTGTCATTATAAGTACACTGATAAAGGACAGCATGTACTTACAAGAACAATGCAGAGCTAAAAAACATTGGCATTTGATATATTCTACACTAATGTAACCATTCATACAGATCAGATAATTTGGAGCGAACATTTGATAAGCAAGCTATCATGCATAATGCTCTCACATAATGAACCAGGTATGTATGCAAGTACAGTGATACAGGACAACAGGTACTAACAAGAGCAAAGCAGCGGGCAGCATATTTGTGATATCCTGTCGTTCTTGTCAAACCGGAATTCTTCTTCGAGAAGATTTCCTACAAAAAAGATCTGTAAGGCACATGCGGAAAATTAGAAGTTCAAATTGTCATGTGATTTCATAGACAGTACCTCATCCTGGGAACGAGACCAGTGCATAACAAGGTTTTTCCATTCAATGTCTTCTAAATTTAGCACAGGAGACTTCACCAGAAATTCATTTATAGACTTGCCATCAAAGTGTGATTTCCTCAGGTAACACCGATACTACTGCAATGCTTTCTTGAAAATCACAAGCAAGCTTTGCTCGTCATGACTATCCAGATTGACCCTCGCCTAGTTACAACAATGTAATGTAAATCATTGATGTGTTCAATCAGCAGAAAATAGGAAAATAATAACCATGAATAATAACACTTACACGTAAGTTGGACAGGAAGATGTGAAAATGGTGTTTGTCTTCACAATAATCTTCCCACGATGGGAATATATGCATGTAGTCCCTAACAACATTGAAAGCATTGTCTTTTAAGCTAGGAATAAATTGAATGGGGTTCTAATCTGCAGGAATTGGCCGTCTCTGCAGTTGGGATAGGTCTTCGGCCGGTGGACTTGCTGTACTTTCTGCTGGAGTGGGATTTTTCTGTGGTACAGCTGGTGCTATGGCAAATGAAATCGGTATACCTTTTGCTGGAGTGCAGGTCCTGTGTGGTGGGGCTAGTGGTGTGGCCAGTGAAGTATGGGTACAGTCTGCTGGAGGCGGTCCTACGTTTTGTGTCACTGGTTGTACAGCCAATATAAGTGGGGTGTTGTCTGATTTCTCCAGCACCACCACGTTTTTCAAGGACTTTGCTGGTGCTCCTTCAGGTTCGGCAATCACCCTCTTCCTTTTTGATGTCTGATGCACAAGAATAGCATTTGAGTGGAAAAACATGGTATGATGACAGATGGAATATGTATTGATAATGGATGGGCATGGCATCTCGACATATATGATGAGTAAACTAAGCAGATGGCGGTGCAACAAAGTAGAATAAATGTAAGACAACATATGCAAGATACCCGCAATCAATAAAACATTGCCAAATTAGAACAGGCACCTTGATGGGTGAACAGGACAGGCCATCTGCCTTTTACTCCTCGAGGTTAGAATAGTCATTAGGATCATATTCTGAACAAGAATCAACAGGTGGGGAGCGTATGAGTTTCATTGCATCCAGAATGGCACTCAATGCCTTGGTGCCAATTTTGTAAGGCATTGCAGTGTTTAGCTTCAAGAGTGGACTACTGCTAGTGCGACACAAAGAGCTACACAGATCATAGTGTAGATATAACGGGAAAACCTTAAGCATCAGAGTGAAATCAGCAAAGTGGTACTTGCTGGAATATATGTGCTAGTATTGCCGGTACGGCTAGAAGGGCTTCGGATACCATCTATCTTCAAGTGAAGGTGCGGTACTGTTAATATCAGTGTAACTCTCAAAGGCGACACAGCTCCCCGCATTTCCCTGCTATTCTTATAGGATTCAAGTGGGCAGGTGTAACGCCCCACATGTAACTTGCCATATTTGTAATCCAACTCTTGCCATTTTCGGCTATGTGATATAATATTTCCTCCTTGGTTGGGTTTCCCTTTGTTTTGTATTTTGTTCATGTCATGCATTTCATATCATGTCATCATGTGCATCGCATTCGCTTACGTGTTCGTCTCATGAATCCGAGCATTTTCCCCGTTGTCCGTTTTCCAATCCGGCGCTCCTATGTCCCCCGGCGTCCCCTTTTACATTTCTTCATGAGCGGGTATTAAACATTCTCGGAATGGACCGAGGTTTGACAAGCGGCCTTGGTGTAGCACCGGCAGACCGCCTGTCAAGTTTCGGGTCAATCGGAGGTCGTTTGATAGTCCAACGGTTAACCGGGTATCCGTGAAGGCCTCGTGTGTGTTGCAGCCCAACACCCCTTCAAAACAGCCCAATAACCCATCTAAGACACTCCCATGTCCACCGCCGTTCGATCACGATCGCGTGACTGAAAACCGCTCTCCATTTGGAGCTTCCTAGCTCCTTCTACCTATAAAAACACCTCCCCCTCCTCCATTCACGGGTCCAAAACACCCTAACCCTAAAAATTTCGTCCCTTTCCGCGCCGGACGTGTTCGTCCGCCGCCGGACACGCCGGCGCCGCCGCCCGCACCCAATCAGGGAGCGCCACCTGTCCTCCGCCGCCGCCCTCCTCCGCCGGCCCGCGGGGCCCGCGCCAGGCCCGCGGGGCCCGGATCCGCCGCCCGCGCGCCCGCACGAGCGCCCGCCGGCGCCCCTCGCTGCCGCCCGCCGCCTCCACGTGGGTGCCCGCCGGCGACCGCCCGCGCCGCCGCCTCGGCTCACCCCGCCGCCGTCGATCGCCGCGTCCGTCGCCTCCGCGGTCCCGCCGCCGCGCCGTCTTCCTCCTCCGCCGCGCCTCGCCGGACCCGCCGGATCCCGGCCACCGGCGCCGCCCGGACCCCTCGCCGTAGTCCTCCTCCTCGCCGGCGCCCTTCTCCGGCGAGATCCCGGTGCCCCCAACCTCGAGCCGCACGAGATCTGGATCGAGATCCGTTGGTTGACACTTCTCCTCCTTCCCCCGAATATTTCTAAGTCCTTATGTTTTTCGCATTTTGTCACATGTTCATCGCATCGTAACTTTGCATCCGTTGCTCCGTTTCGTGCGTATAATATGTCAAATTGTTCGCCCGAAGAGTACATCATTTCATTCCATTGCATCATTTTCATTTGAAGTCATCTTAATGCCCGAAATGCTGTTAGAAGTGGGCTATGTGATGTTAGTTTCTGGTTCTTATCAGAACATGCACTTTTGTCATTTTTGCCATGATTGATGTGTACCTCCTATGAGGTTGAGTCCTACATGTGTTTTGTAATATGCCATGTTACCTTTCCAGAGAATTATACCATGTAATTTGTGATCTTTGTGGTGACTAGCACAAGCATGCAAACTAGGGTACTTAATGTTGCTGGCAGATTGTTTACATGTTATTCGATTTTGCCAAGCTTGGTGTAGTTGATCCTTGCATGCTATGATGTTGTTCTTGCCATGTATAGATTCTATGCCATGTCTTATTGATGTATGTATGCTTAGTTTATCATTCAATGCTCTGTAGTGAGTGCATCGAGCTCACGAACATGCCTACTCGTTATCTGTTTTTGACATGTCCAGTTTTCTGCTAAGTCTGAAACCTGTAACGACACTTGCTTAATTGACATGGGTGTAATCATATTTTCTGATCCTTTTTTGCTTATGGTCAGTAAGGGACTTTTGTCAAGTGCTTTGAGTAGATTCATGCCGTTCCTTACTTTGCTATGTCCTGTTCCTGTAGCATGTTGTTTGCTTGCTCTAAACATGTCATCCTGATGTTAGTTTCTGGCATGTTGTTATTTTCACTAAGTCTGTGAACCTGTTATCTTTTGCACTTTTGCCATGCTTATTTGAACCTGTTGCGTTGTGATTTAGCCGTAGCTCAGTGTTCATCTTTTGTCTAGCATCTTGTTTAGATTACTGTCATATGCTTTGTTGCTATGTTTGGGTGCAGTAGCTTATTTTCTTGTTGCTTGCTAAGTAGCATCATGCTGTTATTGGCAGATTATTGTCATTCTTGTTTTGCTTGTCATTTGCAAACCGTGCATCCGATTCCGGTGATCTTTATATCGACTTCAAACAAAATCACCTCACCTATCCAGTGGCATACTTGGTTTGCCAAGATTATGCCTTTTTCATCTTTTCCTTCCGGAGCATGCATATGCATTACATATCACATCTCGCATATCATGCCATGTTGTTGCATCATGTTGCTTGCGCATTGCATCATGATTGATGTTGTCCCCTTTGCTTGTGTTCTTGCTTTCGGTAGAGCCGGGAGACAAGTACGTGAACGAGGAACCTGTTGAGAACGCTTTCGAGGACCAAGCTTTCGACAACTCTGAGAACCTTGCAGGCAAGATGACCATACCCTCGAAATCACTTCTATCTTTGCTTGCTAGATGCTCGCTCTTTTGCTATGCCTATGCTGCGATACCTACCACTTGCTATATTATGCCACCCATATTGCCATGTCAGCCCCTAACCATCCATGTCCTAGAAAACCGTTGATTGGCTATGTTACCGCTTTGCTCAGCCCCTCTTATAGCGTTGTTAGTTGCAGGTGAAGATGAAGTTTGTTCCTTGTTGGAACATGGACTTGATGTTCCTTGTTGGAATATGTTTACTTGTTGGGATATCACAATACCTCTTATTTAACTAATGCATCTATATACTTGGTTAAGGGTGGAAGGCTCGGCCTTATGCCTGGTGTTTTGTTCCACTCTTGCCACCCTAGTTTCCGTCATATCGGTATTATGTTCCCGGATTTTGCGTTCCTTACACGGCTGGGTGATTTATGGGACCCCCTTGAAAGTTCGCTTTGAATAAGACTCCTCCAGCAAGGCCCAACATTGGTTTTACCATTTGCCACCTAAGCCTTTTTCCCTTGGGTTCTGCAGACTCAAGGGTCATCTTTATTTTAACCCCCCCCGGGCCAGTTCTCCTTCGATTGCTGGTCCAACTAGAGCCCTTTGCAGCGCCATCTCGGGGCAACTCGAGACTTGGTTTTAGTTGTACGGACTGCTCATCCGGATGTGCCCTGAGACCGAGATATGTGCAGCTCCTATCAGGATTTGTCGGCACAATCGGGCGGCTTTGCTGGATCTGTTTTATTACTGTCGAAAGGTCTTGTAGTCCGGGATTCCGAGACTGATCGGGTCTTCCCGGTAGAAGGAATATCCTTCGTTGACCGTGAGAGCTTATAATGGGCTAAGTTGGGACACCCCTGCAGGGTATTATCTTTCGAAAGCCGTGCCCGCGGTTATGAGGCAGATGGGAATTTGTTGATGTCCGGTTGTAGAAAACCCAAAGTTGACCTTAATTAAAACACATCAACCGCGTGTGTAACCGTGATGGTCTCTTCTCGGCGGGGTCCGGGAAGTGAACACGGTGTTGGAGTTATGTTTGACGTAGGTTGTTCTAGGATCACTTCTCTATCACATCTAGTTTCACGACCGTGCTTTGCTTCTCTTCTCGCTCTCTTTTGCGTTGACAGCCACCATATATGCTAGTCGCTTGCTGCAGCTCCACCTCACTATCCTTTCCTACCTATAAGCTTAAATAGTCTTGATCTCGCGGGTGTGAGATTGCTGAGTCCTGGTGACTCACAGATTCTACCACAACAGTTGCAGGTACCAACGATGCCAGTGCAGATGACGCGAACGAGCTCACTTGGGAGTTCGACGAGGAACGTGGTCGTTACTATGTTTCTTTTCCAGATGATCAGTAGTGGAGCCCAGTTGGGGTGATCCGGGGATCTATGTAGCATTTGGGGTAGTCTTCTTTCATTTTGGTACCGTAGTCGGACCTTGAGTGTAATTTGAATGTTGAATGTTTTTTTATGTATTGTGTGAAGTGGCGACTGTAAGGCAACTATGTATCTCTTTCCCTTTATGTATTACATGGGTTGTGTGAAGATTACCTCACTTGCGACATTGCTTTCAATGCGGTTATGCCTCTAAGTCGTGCCTCGACACATGGGAGATATAGCCGCATCGAGGATGTTACAAGTTGGTAATCAGAGCCTTCCCCGACCTTAGGAGCCCCCAATGATTGATCGTTTTTAGTGGCCGAGTTGTGTCTAGAAAAATGTTTTGAGTCATTTAGGAATTATATATCATAGAGTTTAGGAATTCTTTTTACTTCCCAGTCTCCTCATCGCTCTGGTAAGGCATCCTGACATAGAGTTTTGACTCTTCTCTTCTCAAATTTCACAAAAAAAATTTAGGATCACGCGGGTATCTTAGAATCGTTCCGATGGTTTTATGATGACAACATTGTCTTGGTTGCCTCCCGTCAGCACAGGTTTTAGAGGAGGTGTCCCGGGGAGTTGAGCTCCGAGGTGTTGTCGTCATAATTTTCTCGTTGCGGTTTTGGAATACCTGATTTTAGTACACCGACATCGAAAATCTCTTTTGTACAGTTGTTGGTGAGATAACCCTGATAGCCCAGTACTGAGGCGAGTGCGGGAGTATCGCCATGACTTGTATAACGGATGCTTTTCGAAGGTTGAGGTAGATGATTTCCGAGAATTTCTTGGTTATGTGTTGAAGGATGGATACAGCTGGATCTAGGTATTGTTAGTTTGGGTGATATATTTTGTGTCCCCTGTATCCCCAACACCTGATTGCATAACCGGAAAGTTTCGGGAGTTTATAAGTGGGAATTCATGTAGCTCTAGTATTTCTTCCGCAGATATTTGGTTAGTGATTGGGTAATCCTTACCAAGTATTTGTTCACATCTGCACCTTGTTGATTTTATTCCTTACCTATTTCTATGTGGCTTCTCAGCTTATGGAAGTGTGATGCTTTACTTTGGAATTCATTCGTTCATTCTTGTTCGAATGTTTATTGTGAAGACTATATGTTGCAATTTCGTTCCTTTGATTCAGCTTCAATATATATCTTTTTCAAGATGCTAATGGATGTCACCCTCTCCAGGATGGCTCCGCCAACGCGTCCGAATCCGGAACGCAATGAAGGAAGTCAGGCTAACCCTCCGCCACCACCTCCGCCTCCGGAGGCTTGGCAAGCCTTGATGACTGCCACAAATGCCAACGCTCAGATTCTGATTCAGCTCTTGCAAGATCGCAACCAAGGGCAAGATAATCAAGGGAATCAAGGCCAAGGCAACAGTCAGCCGCACTTCGCTTCACTCAACCAGTTCCTTGCTAATCAACCAAAGACCTTCAGCTACTGTGTCGAGGCCACAGATGCCGATGATTGGCTCGTGGACATCAGCAAGCATTTCGAGTGCAACAATGTCAGACCTGAGGACTTTGTCAAGTTTGCCTCTTTTCAACTCAAAGATCAAGCTGCTGAATGGTTCCAGCAATACAAAGATTCCAGAGGAGGTCGTGTGATTACCTGGGATGATTTCCGCCGTGACTTCAAAGCTCACCACATTCCAGAAAGTGTTGTTGAAAGTAAGCGTGAGGAATTCCGCAATCTCAAGCAAGGCACCATGTCTGTCTATCAATACAACACTCAGTTCCAGAAGCTCTCTCGTTTTGCGAGGCAAGACATCCCTGATGAGAAGAGTATGATCTACCAATTCAGGCGTGGTCTCAGAGAAGATCTGCAACTTGCTCTCGTGCTTTTCGAGTCGTTAAAGTATGATGAATTCTACAACATGGCGCTGAAACAAGAAGCTGCTCAGCTCAAGTGTGAGACATCTAAGAAGAGAGTCAGAGACGCAGTTCAGTCTTCTTCTTCTTCACTTGTGGCAGCTAAGCAACAGAAGTTCTGGTTGCCTCCTCCTCCTCCGTTCCGTCGGCCTTATCAGCAGAAGAACTCAGGTGGTCGTGGATCTTCCCACCCAACCAACCCTGGTTATCAGAACAAGTCTCAGAACCAAGCTCCAAGGCCAAGTGCTCCTTACCATCGTCCGCTCTCAGAGGTGACTTGTAACAAATGTCAGCAGAAGGGTCACTATGCGAACAAGTGATTCAACCAAAGGCGCCTTCCGCCTCCTCCTCCTGTGAAATCTTCCAGCAATGTAGTGGTCAAGCATAATCCTAAGTCTGCAAAGGTGAACATGATGAATGCAGCTCAAGCGGAGGATTCTTCTGATGTGATCATGGGTAATCTCTCAGTTAATGATATTCCTGCAAAAGTCTTATTTGATACTGGAGCATCGCATTCTTTCATTTCAAGACCTTTTGTGGCTATGCATGATTTGAGTACTCAAGTTTTGCCAAGACCTTTGTCTATTGTGTCCCCGGGTAAGCAAATGACTTCTCGAGTTTCGGTCCCGAATGTCGGTATCAAGATGGGCGACTATAGATTTCTGGCTAAACCAATTGTTCTTGGTGACTCTGATATTGATCTTATTCTCGGGATGGACTGGCTTTCTAAGCACAAGCCTCAGCTTGATTGTGCTGCCAGGGAAATTCAATTGACACACTCTTCTGACGATGTGATCATCTATGCCTCTTGTGATGATACCATTCGGTTGTTTTCTCTCAATGAGAATGGTGAATTGGATGCTATCTCTTAGATTCCAGTCGTTTGTGAGTACCAAGATGTCTTTCCAGAAGAGCTTCCGGGTATGCCTCCTCACCGGCTAGTTGAATTCGCTATTGATCTTGAGCCTGGCACGGAACCCGTTTGCAAGCGTCCTTACAAGCTTGGACCAGATGAGTTGAAGGAATTGAAGAAACAACTCGATGAACAAGAGCGTCTGGGTCTGATCAGACCGAGTTCTTCTCCTTGGGGTTGTGGTGTTCTCTTTGTCAAGAAGAAGGATGGCACGGACCGACTTTGCGTTGATTACCGTCCATTGAACAAGAAGACAATCAAGAACAAGTACCCACTTCCCAACATCAATGAGCTATTCGAGCAACTTAAAGGTGCTAAAGTGTTCTCCAAGCTTGACCTTCGCATGGGGTATCATCAGATTCGCATTCGTGAAGAAGATATTCCTAAGACAGCATTCAGAACAAGCTTTGGTTCTTATGAATATACTGTCATGTCTTTCGGCCTTGTCAATGCTCCTCCAGCATTCACTCGCTTGATGAATTTCATCTTCAACCCCTACATCAACGAATTTGTCTTGGTCTATCTCGATGATATTTTGGTCTTCTCCAAGAATAAGGAGGATCATGCCAAACATTTGCGATTGGTGCTCGACAAGCTCAGAGAGTATCAATTATATGCGAAGTTCTCCAAATGTGAATTCTGGCTTGATGAAGTTCTTTATCTTGGTCATATCATCTCTGCCAAGGGCATTGCTATTAATCCAGAGAGGGTGTCTGCAGTTTTGAATTGGGAACCCCCTCAGAATGTCAAGCAGCTTCGCAGTTTTCTTGGACTTGCAAGCTATTGCCGAAGATTCATTGAGAATTTCTCAAAGATTGCAAAGCCTCTTTCCAACCTCCTCCAGAAGCATGTGAAATATGTCTGGTCTCCTGAGTGTGACGTTGCTTTCAACACTCTCAAAGAGAAACTCGTCACTGCTCCAGTTCTGACTCCTCCTGACGAATCCAAGCCTTATGAAGTATTCTGTGATGCTTCTCTTCAGGGCCTCGGTGCCGTCTTAATGCAAGAGAAGAAGGTTGTTGCCTATACCTGTCGTCAGTTGAGGCCCAACGAAAGGAACTACCCCACTCACGATCTTGAGTTGGCGGCAGTTGTCCACGCTCTAATAACATGGAGACATCTCCTGTTGGGAAGGAAAGTGGACATTTTCACCGATCACAAGAGTCTCAAGTACATCTTTACTCAGCCCCACCTCAACCTCAGGCAAACTCGATGGGTCGAAATGATTCAAGAGTATAATCCGAGTATTGAATATACTCCAGGCAAGGCTAATGTGATTGCAGACGCATTGAGCAGGAAGGCTTACTGCAACAGCTTAATCCTCAAGCCCTTTCAACCGGATCTTTGTGAGGCTTTCCGCAAGTTGAATCTCCAAGTTGTCCCTCAAGGTTTTCTTGCCAACCTCATCGTCTCTCCTACTTTGGAAGATCAGATTCGTGAGGCACAATTGTTGGATACCATGGTGAAGAAGGTGAAACGTGGTAATGACAAGGGCATTTCCAAATACAAGTGCTATCGAGTTGATGACAGAGATACTCTTTTCTTCGAGGACCGGATCATGGTTCCAAAGGGTGATCTTCGTAAAGTCATTATGAACGAAGCGCACAACTCTCTTCTGTCAATTCATCCTGGAAGTACGAAGATGTACCATGACCTCAAGCAGTCGTATTGGTGGACTCGAATGAAGCGAGAGATTTCTCAATTCATGAATGAATGTGATGTCTGCAGAAGGGTGAAAGCAAAACACCAACAACCAGCTGGTCTTCTCCAACCTCTTGCCATTCCAGAATGGAAGTTTGATCATATCGAAATGGACTTCGTGACTGGTTTTCCAAAGTCTAAGCGTGGAAATGATGCTATCTTCGTCGTCATCGACAAGCTCACCAAAGTGTCTCACTTTCTTCCTATCAAAGAGTCTATCACAGCAGCGCAGCTGGCAGAGCTCTACACCTCCAGAATTGTCTCCTTGCACGGCATTCCACAATTGATTTCTTCAGACCGTGGCAGCATCTTTACCTCCAAGTTTTGGGATTCTTTTCAGAAGGCCATGGGCACAAACATTCGCTTCAGCACAGCTTTCCACCCTCAGACTAGTGGACAAGTCGAGCGTGTCAATCAAATTCTTGAAGATATGCTCAGAGCTTGTGTTATCTCTTTCGGCATGAAGTGGGAGGATTGTCTTCCTTACGCTGAGTTCTCTTACAACAACAGTTTTCAAGCCAGCTCGGGCAAAACCCCATTCGAGATTCTCTATGGCAGAAAGTGCCGTACTCCTCTCAACTGGTCTGAAACCGGCGAACGCCAACTTCTTGGCAACGATTTGATCTCAGAGGCTGAGGCAATGTGCAAGGTGATTCGTGAGAACCTCAAAGCCGCGCAGTCGCGCCAGAAGAGCTATTACGATAGCAAACATCGTGATTTGGCATTCGAGATCGGAGACCATGTCTACCTCCGCGTCTCTCCAATGAAAGGAACTCGTCGCTTCGGTATCAAGGGGAAACTTGCCCCTAGATACGTGGGCCCTTTCAAGATCATCGGTAAACGAGGCGATCTCGCCTATCAACTTGAGCTTCCCTCCAACTTTGCAAATGTGCACGATGTCTTCCACGTGTCACAGCTTCGCAAGTGCTTCAAGACGCCTGAGCACACCATCAACTTTGAAGAGATTGATCTTCAAGAAGATTTGTCCTATCAAGAGCAACCCGTTGCTATTCTTGAAGAAACTGAGCGCAAGACTCGCAACAAGTCAATCAAATTCCTGAAAGTGAAATGGTCACACCATTCAGACCGAGAAGCCACCTGGGAGCGTGAGGACCACCTACGTTCCGAGTATCCGGAGTTCTTTCAGTCCTAGATCTCGGGACGAGATCCTCTCGTAGTGGTGGAGTGTTGTAACGCCCCAGATGTAACTTGCCATATTTGTAATCCAACTCTTGCCATTTTCGGCTATGTGATATAATATTTCCTCCGTGGTTGGGTTTCCCTTCGTTTTGTATTTTGTTCATGTCATGCATTTCATATCATGTCATCATATGCATCGCATTCGCTTACGTGTTTGTCTCATGAATCCGAGCATTTTCCCCGTTGTCCGTTTTCCAATCCGGCGCTCCTATGTCCCCCGGCGTCCCCTTTTACATTTCTTCGTGAGCGGGTATTAAACATTCTCGGAATGGACCGAGGTTTGACAAGCGGCCTTGGTGTAGCACCGGCAGACCGCCTGTCAAGTTTCGGGTCAATCGAAGGTCGTTTGATACTCCAACGGTTAACCGGGTATCCGTGAAGGCCTCGTGTGTGTTGCAGCCCAACACCCCTTCAAAACAGCCCAATAACCCATCTAAGACACTCCCATGTCCACCGCCGTTCAATCACGATCGCGTGACCGAAAACCGCTCTCCATTTGGAGCTTCCTAACTCCTTCTACCTATAAAAACACCTCCCCCTCCTCCATTCACGGGTCCAAAACACCCTAACCCTAAAAATTTCGTCCCTTTCCGCGCCGGACGTGTTCGTCCGCCGCCGGACACGCCGGCGCCGCCGCCCGCACCCAATCAGGGAGCGCCACCTGTCCTCCGCCGCCGCCCTCCTCCGCCGGCCCGCGGGGCCCGCGCTAGGCCCGCGGGGCCCGGATCCGCCGCCCGCGCGCCCGCACAAGCGCCCGTCGGCGCCCGTCGCTGCCGCCCGCCGCCTCCACGTGGGTGCCCGCCGGCGACCGCCCGCCCCGCCGCCTCGGCTCACCCCGCCGCCGTCGATCGCCGCGTCCGTCGCCTCCGCGGTCCCGCCGTCGCGCCGTCTTCCTCCTCCGCCACACCTCGCCGGACCCGCCGGATCCCGGCCACCAGCGCCGCCCGGACCCCTCGCCGCAGTCCTCCTCCTCGCCGGCGCCCTTCTCCGGCGAGATCCCGGCGCCCCCAACCTCGAGCCGCGCGAGATCTGGATCGAGATCCGTTGGTTGACTCTTCTCCTCCTTCCCCCGAATATTTCGAAGTCCTTATGTTTTTCGCATTTTGTCACATGTTCATCGCATCGTAACTTTGTATCCGTCGCACAGTTTCGTGCGTATAATATGTCAAATTGTTCGCCCCTAAGAGTACGTCATTTCATTCCATTGAATCATTTTCATTTGAAGTAATCTTGATGCCCGAAATGCTGTTAGAAGAGGGCTATGTGATGTTAGTTTCTGGTTCTTATCAGAACATGCACTTTTGTCATTTTTGCCATGATTGATGTGTACCTCCTATGAGGTTGAGTCCTACATGTGTTTTGTAATATGCCATGTTACCTTTCCAGAAAATTATACCATGTATTTTTGTGATCTTTGTGGTGACTAGCACAAGCATGCAAACTAGGGTACTTAATGTTGCTGGCAAATTGTTTACATGTTATTCGATTTTGCCAAGCTTGGTGTAGTAGTTGATCCTTGCATGCTATGATGTTGTTCTTGCAATTTATAGCTTCTATGACATGTCTTCTTGATGTATGTATGCTTAGTTTATCATGCAATGCTCTGTAGTGAGTACATCGAGCTCACGAACATGCCTACTCGTTATCTGTTTTTGACATGTCCAGTTTTCTGCCAAGTCTGAAACCTGTAACGAAACTTGCTTAATTGACATGGGTGTAAACATATTTTCTGATCCTTTTTGGCTTATGGTAAGTAAGGGACTTTTGTTAAGTGCTTTGAGTAGATTCATGCCGTGCCTTACTTTGCTATGTCCTGTTCCTGTAGCATGCTGTTTGCTTGCTCTAAACATGTCATCCTGATGTTAGTTTCTGGCATGTTGTTATTTTCACTAAGTCTGTGAACCTATTATCTTTTGCACTTTTGCCATGCTTGTTTGAACCTCTTGTGGTATGATTTAGCCGTAGCTCAGTGTTCATCTTTTGTCGAGCATCTTGAGTAGATTACTTTCATATGCTTTGTTGCTATGTTTGGGTGCAGTAGCTTATTTTCTTGTTGCTTGCTGAGTAGCATCATGCTGTTATTGGCAGATTATTGTCATTCTTGTTTTGCTTGTCATTTGCAAACCGTGCATCCGATTCCGGTGATCATTATATCGATTTCAACCGAAATCACCTCACCTATCCAGTGGCATACTTGGTTTGCCAAGATTATGCCTTGTTCATCTTTTCCTTCCGGAGCATGCATATGCATTACATATCACATCTCGCATATCATGCCATGTTGTTGCATCATATTGCTTGCGCATTGCATCGTGATTGATGTTGTCCCCTTTGCTTGTGTTCTTGCTTTGGGTAGAGCCGGGAGACGAGTACGTGAACGAGGAACCTGTTGAGAATGCTTTCGAGGACCAAGCTTTCGACAACTCTGAGAACCTTGCAGGCAAGATGACCATACCCTCGAAATCACTTCTATCTTTGCTTGCTCTTTTGCTATGCCTATGCTGCGATACCTACCACTTGCTATATTATGCCACCCATATTGCCATGTCAGCCCCTAACCATCCATGTCCTAGCAAACCGTTGATTGGCTATGTTACCGCTTTGCTCAGCCCCTCTTATAGCGCTGTTAGTTGCAGGTGAAGATGAAGTTTGTTCCTTGTTGGAACATGGACTTGATGTTCCTTGTTGGAATATGTTTACTTGTTGGGATATCACAATACCTCTTATTTAACTAATGCATCTATATACTTGGTTAAGGGTGGAAGGCTCGGCCTTATGCCTGGTGTTTTGTTCCACTCTTGCCACCCTAGTTTCCGTCATATCGGTATTATGTTCCCGGATTTTGCGTTCCTTCCACGGTTGGGTGATTTATGGGACCCCCTTGAAAGTTCGCTTTGAATAAGACTCCTCCAGCAAGGCCCAACATTGGTTTTACCATTTGCCACCTAAGCCTTTTTCCCTTGGGTTCTGCAGACTCAAGGGTCATCTTTATTTTAACCCCCCTCCCCACGGGCCAGTTCTCCTTCGATTTCTGGTCCAACTAGAGCCCTTTGCAGCGCCACCTCGGGGCAACTCGAGACTTGGTTTTAGTTGTACGGACTGCTCATCCGGATGTGCCCTGAGACCGAGATATGTGCAGCTCCAATCAGGATTTGTCGGCACAATCGGGCGGCTTTGCTGGATCTGTTTTATTACTGTCAAAAGGTCTTGTAGTACGGGATTCCGAGACTGATCGGGTCTTCCGGTAGAAGGAATATCCTTCGTTGACCGTGAGAGCTTATAATGGGCTAAGTTGGGACACCCCTGCAGGGTATTATCTTTCGAAAGCCGTGCCCGCGGTTATGAGGCAGATGGGAATTTGTTGATGTCCGGTTGTAGAAAACCCAAAGTTGACCTTAATTAAAACACATCAACCGCGTGTGTAACCGTGATGGTCTCTTCTCGGCGGGGTCCGGGAAGTGAACACGGTGTTGGAGTTATGTTTGACGTAGGTTGTTCTAGGATCACTTCTTGATCACATCTAGTTTCACGACCGTGCTTTGCTTCTCTTCTCGCTCTCTTTTGCGTTGACAGCCACCATATATGCTAGTCGCTTGCTGCAGCTCCACCTCACTATCCTTTCCTACCTATAAGCTTAAATAGTCTTGATCTCGCGGGTGTGAGATTGCTGAGTCCCCGTGACTCACAGATTCTACCACAACAGTTGCAGGTACCAACGATGCCAGTGCAGATGACGCGAACGAGCTCACTTGGGAGTTCGACGAGGAACGTGGCCGTTACTATGTTTCTTTTCCAGATGATCAGTAGTGGAGCCCAGTTGGGGTGATCCGGGGATCTATGTAGCATTTGGGGTAGTCTTCTTTCATTTTGGTACCGTAGTCGGACCTTGAGTGTAATTTGAATGTTGAATGTTTTTTTATGTATTGTGTGAAGTGGCGACTGTAAGGCAACTATGTATCTCTTTCCCTTTATGTATTACATGGGCTGTGTGAAGATTACCTCACTTGCGACATTGCTTTCAATGCGGTTATGCCTCTAAGTCGTGCCTCGACACGTGGGAGATATAGCCGCATCGAGGGCGTTACAGCAGGCCACTACAAATCCTATTCCTATGTTTACAAGATCCTACGAATCAAAGAGGCTCAAAGTGCCCATCACAACTGACTGTATAGACCTCTACACTGCAAATGTCCCTGCTCATCTTCAGTACAAGGAACATACTGTACTACTATCATACTCCCTCCGTTCCAAAATATAAGTCTTGGTAGAGATTTCCACTATGGATCACATACAGATGTATCTAGATACATTTTAGAGTGTAGGTTCACTCATTTTGCTCCATAAGTAGTCCATGGTGGAATCTATACAAAGACTTGTATTTAGGAACAGAGAGAGTACATATTAAACAAGAACGGAAGAGGAACATGGTAAAGAAGAGAAAGCAGATTTTGGATAATAAAATGTTGGTTGCGCAATGCCCACACACAATGAACCAGAGCGCATTAAGAATGCAACTCCCAGCTGTCTCTCGACAATTTCAGGCGGTTGGATGAAGATCCTACGTCTCCTAACCCTTTTTCTTCCTCGTCTCTGATTCTTCCCATACAGAACACCGCATGGGCCGCCGGCCGGACCACCGGCCCCCACCGCATGTGTTCCTCCACCACCCCACCACCACCCCCACCCCAACCCCCACCCGCGTCAAGTTTTCTTTGTTCGGTGAGGCCCCACAACCACCCGAGCCCCTTCGATCGCACCGACGAACTCCGACGAGCTCTGAAAAATCGACTGGCCCAATTTTGAAAATTAGTGTACTGTGATTTAACTAGTGTGGAATATAAAAGGGGAAAACCATAAGCATTGGGAGTATAGTGTTGAGCGTGCCATGGCAGATCTGAAGGTGCAAACCGGACAATGGCAACTTCGCAACCAAGACAAGAAATCAGAGTAAAGCAGTGGCGATCTATTTTCTTGTTGCGATAAATAAGTTGAGCAGATATGAAAGAGTACCGCCTCTGGTGCGGCGCCGTGTACGCATCTGCTGAGAATTTGATGGTGCTGTGGTAGCGATGGCTGTCGGCGGCGTCGAAGCAGATCTAGGAGGGTAGACGGTGGCGGCGAGGCGCAGTGGACGAGACGGTCGTAGGAGCGGTGCTGGCAAGGTGGACGACGGCAGGGATGAAGCGAGAGGACGGGATGCAAGGATCCCGGTCCGAAGCCATGGATGAGAGAGGTCGATCTCTTGTAATGGATGGCAGCGTCGGGGTATCAGCTCCGGCATGGTGGAGGAGGACAGCGGTGGATGGGGTGGCAGACGGCGGCGGACGGAGGAGGGTGGGGTGGAGAGGGTGTTTTGGCACCCACGGAGTACGAATGGGGAAAAGGGAGGTAGAGAGGAAGGGGGAACCATGTATTCAGGCCGCGCTTGTCTCAAATGCGAGGAAATTTGCAAACTTAGCCCCCGTTTCAAATTTCTACTACATCACAGCAACATTAGTCAGTTGGTGATAGGACGGTAATCTCGCATAGACCGAATATTTGCCGATGAGAGTTTGTTTTGGCGCCCATCGTGTAGGAATATGAATCGGGGAGGGAGTCAATTTCGGCCGAGGACACACTGTGTTTTGGCACCCACCGTGTATGAATCCGGGTGAGAGGCGATTACGTCATGTTTGGGTGAAATTACAAACCTACCCCTATCGAAACCTATAGAAATCCAGCAGATAGGCTTTGCGTGGCAGGGATAGGCAGTAGTGATTTCCATCTCACAAATTTTGGTTTCGGGCGGTTACTGCGACTTTCCCCGCTTCGTTTAAATTTTGCAGAGTGCACGTTTACCGTGCCAACTCAATTCGAATCCCGTTTGTATTCTATTTTTTGGGGGCAGGATCCATTTTCAATTGGAATTACATTCTATATACATCATTTTTTATATATACTTTCAAAGCACAACACCATTTATACATAAATATGGTTTACAAATGGCATGATCTTAGATTCATAAGGTTGAATCCATCAATTTGGATTTTCAAATATTTGAAACCACTTTATGTTGAAATCCAATGTATGCATTCCTCGCTAACTGTCTCCAATTAATGTGTGTTTCATGCGGGTTTTTTTACTTCTCAAACATGTATAATGTGTTTCACACACGCAACATATAGTGTAATCCCGTTTAGACATTAATTGCATATAAACCATGCATTGTTTGTAATTGAAGAATCTATGGATCACCAATACTGATAAACTATATAACAATACACGTGTGCCCAAATTCAAATAGATATGCATGTTTGATACACCAATTTGCGTTATGATATTATCGATGTTGTGATCTCCAGTTTAAATATTTGAATCCCCTTTAATCCAGATATTCGTCTCATATAGCTATCACTCATGCTTATATAGGACTATCTCTCTGGACCTATACGCGTTCATCGTCTCTCAGGTATCTCTCATGCTACCTGTATGTCGACAATGATCTTTTATCTTCGTAAGACACTGACGGTACTCTCTCCCTCAACCTTCATCACTCTATCTCTCTCTAAGTATATCTCGCTCCCTGCTATGTGTCTCTAACTATGATTCTCCATGTGGAATCTCTTTCTCTCACACAAACACAAAACTTTGTCTCCCGGGGTCTCATTTCTCTCTACTATTCCCATGTGTGCCACTCGCACACCCCTCATACAGAGATGTCTTTCGCTCCTTAGATATGAGAACCTACGACTCTTCCTCTTCAATATCTCTTTCTCACACACAAACACAAACTCTGTCTCCCAGGGTCTCATATTTCTCCATTGTTCTCTTGTATATCGCTCACACACACCCTCTCTCCCTAGAGATATCCTATGTTTCCTCGTATGTCTCTCTAGCTATCACTCTCGTTGTGAAATATCTTTCTCTCTTGCAGACACAAAACTCCGTCTCTCTGGATCTCATTTCTCTCTGATATCTGTTTGTATGTGACTCACATGCACCCTCTCTCTATCTCTCTCACACCCACACACACATAACCCAGCCTTCTGATCCACTTGACTCCTATCTCTAACGCACACTAGATAGCATCTTTATCTTTCGATTTATCTGTTTCTCCATCAACCTTCTTTCTCGCCCTCACTCTTGATTCCTATCATGCACACTACATATGTTTCTCTCTACATGTAGTCAAGTGCCCTCTCACACACATATATAACTTCACCCTTTGAACCACCCGACGGTCATCTCCAACGCCCAAACTAGCAGATGTCCCTCTAGCTAGCATCTCCATCTCTGTATCTATCTTAGTTTTTCCGTCAACATTTCTTTCTCGCACGGAGTCTTGCTTCCTATCACCCACACTATATATGTCTCTCCATACATATGCATTTATAGGTTGGTCTCTTTTGCACAATCATTGCGCCTCACTCCCTCTGCTCGCCATAGATGCATGCTCCAGCCGACGCCACTATCTCTTGAAGACAAAAACACATGCTCAATTGTCGGGGCTTCTTCCCTGCATTCTCACATGCATGCATATTGTCATACCGATCCGTCTCTCCCATGTCGTTGATCTTATGACTTATGTCTTCTTTCTTTTATCTCAATCTTGCGCGCGCGCACACGCAAACATCCCACGTATACATGTATACTTCTCACACATGCACGTTCAAGGTCTCTATGTCTCCATACGTAGTTAATTACCCTCAATCCTAACGCCACATCGAATCGTTCTCCTCTTTTGTGCACATAACTTCCACCTAGATGGGTAAAACACACACTCACACTTAACAATCTCCTTCTAGCTACCCCCCCCCCCCCCGTTTCACTCTTCCCCTATATCCCCGAAAGCAATAAGACCATCCCTTTGTTTAATCCCCGCCTACATGCACCATCAATGTATAGTAGTCTTCCTCGGTGTCTCTCGAACAAACATGTTCTCTCGATGTCGACTCCTCTCACGCGCACACACCTTCTCTTCCCTCTCTACGGGCACACACCTCTCTATGATGAAGCCATGTACACTTAAATTACATCCGCCATAGAGGACCCCGCGACACACACACATACACACGCACACACACACATACACACACGCACGCACGCACCCCCCCCACACACACACACTAAGTCTCCATCTCTCTCTCACACACACAAACACACACACACACGCACGCACACACGCACGCGCGCACACCCCCCACCCCACACACACAGACACACTAAGACTCCATCTCTCTCTCTCACACACACACACACAAACTAGGACTCCATCTCTCCTCTCTCCTCTCTCTCTCTCTATCACACACACTAAGGCTCCATGTCACACACAAATGCTCTAGGCGGAGCATTTGTTCCTACCACCCTTCATCCAACCTTACCCGTATGATAAACAATCACCTTTATTTACTTGCATAACATGGACAAATTCCACTTTACTTTAGTAGTCAGCAAACTTATCATCTGTACCCTTATAAAAAACGAGTTGGCGGTGATGGTGTGCCTACCATCTTGTAATACAGACCGTATGATCTATATCTGAGGATAAAAAGCAAACTATGATAATTTTACAAAAGATACCTGCACCTCTCTCCACATCATTATCTCCCGCGACCTCATTGCTCAGCAATTAAAAAAGGAATAAGTGTCTAGAACAATCTAGCATGCATGGTGGCCGCTGCCGCCTGCCGGCGCCGTCTATCCCCATGCCTCCGCCCATTGCGACCACCAGTCACCACCACGCTCCACTCCTCCTCGCCTTACCTCTCATCTTTCATTTTTTCGATGACATTCTAGAGATACCAGTTTTCCGATAAAATTCTCGAGATATCATTAGTTTTTACACATGGTATTACTCCTGCATGGGTCAATCACAATAGGTGTTTTGTAAAAAAATGCATATTGATGTTCCGTGCAATGCACGAGAATCTTGCTTGTAATTATATAATGCAAATCACGAGCAGGAAGTGACATTTTTTTGACACAACCACGTTAACATGGCCACATAAATCACTAGCTAAAGTAAATACCATTATACTTATATCCCGATGCAAAAGGTTGAGTACATGTCCGAAGAGTAGAGTCGCACACACGCACTCTCTCTCTCAGAATCTCTCTCACACACACACACCAGTTACGTGACGCCCACTTAAGCAGACACGTATGTTACAATTTGTGCACCCGCGGGTATACGTGATGTTGCGCATTTATTTAAGCCGGAAGGCGAACCCAAATAGTAGCTGCATTCATTCCCCCCCCCCCCCCCCGCCGCCTCTTCTCTGGTCGCCGTTGTCCGGTAGCCATGGGCCGGCTGAAGGTAACAATATACGCCATACTCCCGCCGGAGTGGCGCTTTAATATGGAAATTTTAGTGGTCATGCATGCATCTTTTTGTGCTAGCACTCCTATATGAGGGTTGACCGGTCGCTTCCTGCGGACGTGCGCGGGCGGTGGAAGAGGAAGGAGAAGGGAAGCGGGTTGTGGAGTAACGTTTTTTTACCACAATTTCATAGGAAACTGAGTGCAATAATCGAGTAGTTTTGCAAACTACCAGTACTACACCTGAAACGGTTCAAAACCTATACTCCCTTGCCAGCGCGCGCTTCCCGCGTGAAACAGTCAGCGTCACCCTGGAGCGTCAGTGCCGCATTAATGCCCGGCCAGAGCGGAGGCGACCTCTCACTGTGGCCGGCTTTGAAGTGGCGCGATGGCCGGGAGAGCGCCGCTTCCTAGTGCACGCGACTGCTCCGGGTCGAGACTGGCAATAGGCCCTGTTTGGATCCATGGGTTAGAGTTAGTTTGAGCTAGTTGGGGCTCAAATAGCCCTAAAGTATCCAAGCATGAGGGTTTAAATTGGAGCAAGTTGCACCGAACCCACCAAAAAAAACTATCCCACCCAAGAGGTCCTAACTGGAGATAGTTCTCATTGGGACCACTGAAAAATCACTTTTCTCTCTCCGTGAAGTGCATTTATTGTCAATCTAACCCTGTCACCCAAACACCTCTTTGGCTAAAGTTAGTTCAGGGTTAGTCATGAGTTAGTCTAACCTCTAGCTAAGTTAGAGTATCAAACAGAGCAGTATAGGACATGCAAGTTGCTCAAAGCATACAGGCAAATTCGTACGTGAAAGGATTTTTTTCTTTTTGAAAACGGAACATGAAAGGAATTTTTTTAGAATGCTCTTGGCATGTCGCTAACATGTGATAGTTAACCGGCCTCAATAGACGGAAGAAATGCCAGCCCGCCGCACTTTGATAGAGACGAGGAGGGAGAAGCGATACAGGTTGCTGGATTACTAGAGATAGGTGTCGCACGGAAGCCAAGAAATATGGTGATAGCGTGGGTTAGCCATGTACTAGTATGATGTAACTACACCGGGCTGCCGTGTTTCATACTCTTCCGGTCCACTTTGGAGATGATTGGTTAATTTTATATCGCTGAATAATACTAAATATTATGAGTGCAGACGCTCCACCATGAGGTTCCTTGCTCCTTCTCGGTCGTCCGGAATCTATGTTCTTCACTCTATTTTTTACGTGAGCTTTGTTCATCCTTCTGCCAAAACGCGAGACATCTAGCATCAAGGTGCACGTGTTATGCAAGGATCGTTCCATCTATATGAAGAACATGTGGGACTGGAACTACGAGACGGACATGTACCCAGGAGTGGACGTACGAACCTGAGTAATGTAGCATAGTAAGTGAAGTAGAAAGGCACAAATGGTATGAACATGCGTGGCATATAGGGTGTGTTTGGTTGCGTTCTCGTCTCAACATAGTTGTTCCCTCTTCATGCATGCTCAACTCAACACCCGTCTTCATGCATGCTCTCTTCATGCATGCTTCTAGTGTATTTGTTCTAAACTAGTGTGGACTCATGCACCCTCCATACACTCTACCAAACACCCAAAAGTAGGTCGAGAAGGGAACTCTTGGGAGGCATTTGTCTCTTACTACGTACTACCACTAAATGTTGTACGTGCAATGCACGGTGATGGTATGGAGTATGTGCCTAAGTACTCTACTACGACTATATTAGTTGGAGGCACATATTAACTTTTATATTTGTTTACGTGTATGCCCCGAGACCTTCCAACTAGACATGTCTTTCTCTCTAGGTCGCACTTTGTATCGTTCATACCACTAAGTACTACTACGTGTGGTCTCCGACCCAGAAGTGGAAGAAGTGGAGATGCTCTACCATGCTGTTTTTTTTTACGCTGGGCTCTACCACGTTGTTCATGTCCCACTCCTTTCGCTGACGTGTGGGACATCCAGCACATGCCATGTTTGGCACCCTTCGTCATAAGAGTTGAAACGCTAGCATTCATTAGAAATAAAAAATAATTATAAGTCGGCAGTGATACTATTTTTTTGCGAACCAATCAGTAGTGATACTATACCATGCAGTTTCCTTGCTCCTCGATATCGGAAAGAATACTTCCATTCGCCAACATGTGGGACGTCGACCATCCTGGTCCACTTGCCATGCACGCAGAACTCCAAGGGAGAGTCACCCAGGTCCTCGCGCCGTAGTAACAATGACTAATGAGCCATCAAATCACATGCCCACTTCCCACTTTGAAGTTGCTCGGACGAAGGAACCATCATGACTTCGTTGAATTCCGCTTCTTGAAGAAAACTACTGTACCAGTGAAATGATGGTTGCTTCGTCCAGTCCAACTTGGAGGCCACGTTACCATTGCTGGTAAAGGTGTGGGTTTTGTGATATGACAGGTCATGACCGCCACACCGGGGTGAAAGGTGAGTCTCGACTATAGCACCTCGCTGTGATTTGGTGGATGGCACGCGGGCCCGGATGCTTTGAAATGTCCCGCATGTAGATAGAGCGGCTAGTCATACAGGAGTGCTCAATATTGTGCACCGCGACCAAGGCGGAGAGGAAAACGAGAGAACTACGTAATCAATGCATGAGTTTAATTAGGGTAGTTTTGTAAAGTACGAGATACATTCCTCCAATCGCAAAATGCCTTGGTTCATGAGAATTGAGATTTGAGCCCTATAAACCGAAAGGGAGGGAGGACTACACACGGTGTAGTCTAGTCACTTGTTGAAATCTCTAGAAAGGCAAATACTCCTTTCCTGTTTACAGGGCTATACTACTCCCTCCGTCTAGGTGTGTAAGTCATCTTACGAAAACCAAATAGTCCCAAAACACTTAGGCGTGGTGCATTAACTTCTACCTTGTTTCTTGTTTCTTGACATATCAACCAATAAGAGATGAGAGGTGTGCATGCTTTTAATGACTTGCAATGGCTAGTTCATTGCATGTAATGCTATTAATTAGCAAATAAACATTGGTGACCCTAGGAGGAAATGGTGCTAAGCGCGTGGACCTATTCAGAATGAGTATCAACCAATGGATAATGGAGTTTAATTGTTAAACAATAGCAATTTTGTCTCATGCAAGATCCTGGCTAGTACTCCAAGGAACCGCACCACGCGAGCGTTCGCAACTGCCACGTTCGGGTTGCGCTTAGCTCTTCGCCTCTTCGAGAAGACGAACAATGATGTTACTCCTACTTCTACACTATCGAATCCACTGCTGCATGTCCGTCCACCCCGTGCGGGAGGGATAGCGTGTAGCGAAAGCTTCTACTTGCTGCTCCTGCCTTTGCATCTATGACAGGTGGGCCCAACAGGTGGTTGGCCCTCCTGTCATGCAGCCAAAGGAAGGTGCAGTTAAGGCACCGGAGCTCAGTCCACGAGGGAGAGGGTGTTGTAGTAATCAGATTTCTCGGTCTTGTACGAGTTGACGTGACACATCAAAGCACTGCACTCAATATAGGTCTTTTTACACATTTCAAATAGGCTACTTCGTATGTAGGAGTAGACATATTCTGCTTTGTATGTAGTCACTTGTTGCAATCTCTAAAAAGACTTATATTTGGAAACGGAGGGAGTACAACGCATGCATGCATGCCGTGACTTTCCTTTTGATACTTGCATGTGTTGATTTGATGCACCTTGCCAAATTTTGACTATAAATTTAACTAACCAAATTTTCATGCATGTCACAAAAAATTACGGGGCTGTTTGGATTTTGACTATGTTTGTCTTATGTTGCCACATTATTTTTCCCACACTTGCCAAACCTGAGTTGCTCAAATTGTTAGACACACTTTGGCTTGCCTAAGGGAATCTTGCCACAATTTTTGTGTCTATGACATGTGGGGTTCACTGCTAATAAAAAAATTCTTGTCTTAGGTGTGGCTAAAAAAAGACTTATATTTAGGAACGGAGGGAGTAGAAAATATAAATAATAATGCATGTTAGGGCAACCCACATTTCTGCTAATTTTAGCCGTGGGCTTGTTAAAAAAATTTATGAGGGGGTGGTTGTTCATTCAATGGAGGGACTTGTAGTACCAGACTTGAACGATACAAAGTGCGACCTGGCACACCGTAACACCACTTGGAACAAGTCGGTTGCAATCTCAAAAAACAATCAACAACTAAAAAAACCGCGACCTGGAATGTAGTAGTACACAATTTTAAATGATTGTTTTGATGGAGCGAAAAAGGGAAACTACCCCACTACGTATATATAGGATGGAGCCTCCGCGCTTGCTTGCTAGGGTTGCTCTATTCACACACTCTCATCCTCTCCAGATCTAAACAAGATAGGGGTAGTAACACTGTCTTTCTCCCTTCAAAAAACACTGGCTTTCTATCCTCACTGTTGGTTACAGATCCGGACGTATCCCCCTCCGCCAGTGAAGGGGAGGAGAGGGAGCGTTTAGGCCGTCGTCGACAGCGAGGGAGGAGACCCACTGCAGGCCGCACCGTTATCTCTGGACGAGCGCCGGCGCGGGAGGTCCTCCGATCCCTTCGTCGTTTCCTGTGGGCGGATCCGACCTCCCACCGCCCACCTATCCACATCCCGACGACCTTCAGGTATATCTTCGTCCAAAACCGCCTTAGCTCTACTTCCCCAGCTCGCTACGTCATTGCATGTGCATCATTTTCTACCTCTCAGCTCCTCTCAATTGGATGGTCCAACGTCACATTTTTTTCTTCTATTGTTAGAGGAAAAGCTACTTCATGGAGTCGAATCTTGTACTCCCTCCATCCGAAAATACTTGTCATTGAAATGGATGTATCTAGATGTATTTTAGTTCTAGACACATCCATTTTGATGACAAGTAATTCCGGGCAGAGGGAGTACTTGGTTTAAACAAGAAATAAAGTGGGGGTGGGGGAATTTAGTATGTACATTGGACTTGGTACAAACAGGAAGGAAAGGGGGTGAAAGTAGTACAGACTGGTCATCCAACCGGTCTCTTGGTCGAAAAGGGAATATAGGGGTAGGTGGCTAGAGTGAACAAAAATGGGACCAGGACTAGATTTTCTATCCACACATAGGAGTAGGTGGCTAGAGTGAACAAAATGGGACCAACCCAGATATGTTTCTTGGATGTTTGTTTCTCGGGGCAACAAACTATGAATCACCACTTTATGCCCCTGTTTATGTACATGGTGCTGGACTACTGGTGCACCCATTGTCCCATGCCCTTATACCAAATATTTAGGCTTCGTTCGGAATAAAGGGGCAGAAAACGTAGGCCTTGATGAAAATAGAGGAATAGGAAAGGAATGTAGGTATAAAACTATGGAACAACGAACCGGAGGAAACTCTCAAGAGAATGTGTTCGGATGTACTACGAAATGTACAGATTTGTTTTTCTAGAGTAGCATGCTTGGCAGTATGAGATGCTATTTGTTTATTCAGCTGCATAGTGACTACTCTTGTCCTCACATCACGTACGACCCGGCTCAGTAAGATAATATTGAGCTGGGACTTGATATATACTTCAACGAAAATAACATCGTATGATATAACCCCCATCATGGGGCTTGAATCCATGTCCACAAGGTTAAGAGCCTTGTGCTTTACCAACTGAGCAATGGACCCTTCAATGTAATGGATAAAAAGCTTTGTACCTTGAATTGTTGACAGGAGAAATTGGTAGCCCCCAAGTGTCATGGTGCATGCTTGCAGCGACATGAGACTTGCATATTTGATGTAATCTCAACTTTGAATAATGTAGCCCCCAAGTGCCGGGTCGTAAGCCTGCAGCGAATCGGGACTATTCCTTCAATTGTAGAATAAATCGTATCCATTGATAATATGATAGCCATTGCGCTAAATAGACTTTGAAAACCTTAATCATAATACTGGTTATTGATAACCATAATAAAAATCCAGCCATGTTGGCTATTTGAATAATATAATCCAATAATTTATAAGCACATGATTCCAATGGCGCAATCCAAATATATACTGGCGACTTATAGTCCAAAGCCAGACCGGTTTAATAAACACCGGATAATTTCTCATCATATACTGGCAACTTATCGTCTTAAAGCCAGGCCGGTTTAACAAACACCGGATAATTTATCATCATTCTGGCGACTTATCGTCTTAAAGCCAGGCCGGTTTAATAAACACCGGATAATTTATAATCATATACTGGCAACTTATCGTCTTAAAGCCAGGCCGGTTTAATAAACACCGGATAATTTATAATCATGCTTTATTCAACCTGTTTCTGCATACAACAAGTTTAAAGTGTCCTGGCGGTTTACCGCCGGACGGGTCATAATGCCCAACATATAACCCAGGTTTATAACCAAGGCTGCACTTAGAATAATCAAATATGAAATATATCATACCTGTGACATTAAATCACATCGTTGGTTTACCAACTTTTTGTAATAAGGGTGATAATCCCAATCTTGAGTACTGATAACTCCTTCCATATTGTGCCGGTTTATTATAAAACTGTACCGGGTTATGATAGACACCGGATTATCCATATATAATACTGGCGACTTGTAGTCGAACCAGACCGGGTTAATAATCGCCGGATTATAAGTTGATCGTGTACTGACAACTTGTAGTTGAAAGCCGAGCCGGGTTGATAAACATCGGTTTACTCCATAATAGGATGGTAACAGAAAATAAAACCGGGCAGATAATCTCCGGTCTAAAAATGGACCGTGTTCCGCCAATTTGGTTGTTTGAGCCGGTGTAAAATATGGTCGGTTTAAAAATGCAACCAAAACAAAAAGCAATTTTATCAAGAAAAGATATTGAAGCAAAGGCAATGATAAAAACCGTTTGCAAAAAGAGGGCTTTACTGAGCCGATCAGATGGTGTTACCATGGTCAGACACGACCAAGCTCCCAATAGGTGTAGCTATGGTTCAAGTCAGCCAGGTCCCCAAATGAAACCGTGGCATTACGCCGGTCAAGTGGCATGGCAATGGTTCGGGTTCGACCAAGCCCCCAAGTGACTCTAAGGCCTTTAGGCCGATCAAGAGGCGTGACTGGTTCAGACTTGACCGTGTCCCCAAGTGATCTGGTGGCTTTCGCTGATCAAAAGGTGTTGCATCGGTTCGGACACGACCGAGCCCCCAAGTGACCTGGTGGCTTTCGCCTATCAAAAGGTATTGCATCGGTTCAGACATGACCGAGCCCCCAAGTAACATTCATAATTTTTTGCAAGGGGTAAACCGGAGGCCGCTTTAAAACAGACAACTCCATGTAACCACACATGATATAAAAAGAACAGAGACCCCGCTTTATGAAGCAGAAGCCCCCATGTGATCAATAATATGTCAGGCCAATAAGGCAGGATACCCATGTTTGAACCGTGCATCATGGCAGCAGGTCTTCTTCGGTAATTTTTAACTTTTTGCAAGAGATAAATTCTTCTTGAACCGGGATTTTAAACCGGATATTGAGAGCTTCAAAGCTTTGTGGGAGACATCCTTCCCTTGGACCGGATCTTAAACCGGAATCTTCATTTTCAGCCGGAAATTCTCTGACGGCCTTTAAACTCGAATTTGCAAGAAGTTAATTCCTTTTTGAACCGGACATTGTTTAAACCGGATCTGAGCACTTCAGAGCTTTGTGGGAGAACAGATTTCCCTTGAACCGGATTGTAAACCGGATATTTGATAACTTCAGTGAGACTGACTTCCCTTCAGCCAGATTTCAGACCGGAATCCTTTCTGATGATCCGGAACTTCTTCATTGAGCCGGGATTTTGTAACTGTCATATACTTTCTAAGCCGGAAATTTTCTGACGGCCTTTAAATTTTCATCAATATAACAGTAGCCTCCGGGATCGGGTTATCTTTCCCTCCATCGTCCTGGGGTTCTTAAAACGGCTGAAACTGGCAAGAATTGCTGAGTCATGTCATCGTAGCCCCCGAGCCTCAAAGGTGACTCGAGGAGTTGGCTTGAGACTCTTCATATTTGACCGTGATATAAACCGGCATAACCTGTATATCATTGGCGTTGACAGCACGATGTGAATCCATAGAAGGTTGAGGTGACTGGGGCGGGTTATAAATGATCCCATATGAGCCGTTTCAGCAACTCGGCCAATGGTTCCTTCCAACTAGCGATTTGAAGTTAATCAAAACTGTAGTGGCGGCGACTTGTGCGCCTGCCCATTGAACCATCCCTTGCAAATGGCGGTTGATGATAATTTGTCTCCAATTTGAAACAAAACCGGGCTACCCAAGCTGTGACTTGCTCATACCCAATAAATAGCTCATGCAGATAGGTGCGGCCCAGTGTGTTGATGTAGACCAGGCCGTGAGAAACGGACAGCAGAGACGACCGCAACATCAGTGGCGGCTCCGACAGTTGAGTCGGCCGGGATGTTGTAAACCGGTGAAGATGAGCAAGTTGTCCTCCGTGTTGTAAACCGGTGCAGACGCAGGAACCGGTGGCCAGGGCGGACGGGCGAGTCAACCGGCGCATCGACGTAAACCGGACCGCGATACTCATGTCTGTGAATGGCATAAAAATTGTCATGTGCAAAAATATTACAGGACAGAGTAATTGTTCTTTGACAAAAAACAATAAGTATTTAATACATAAATTTAGATGAATACCACCTGATGTTTGGGCGGGCAGTAAACCACCGCAGCATCAGAAACGGCTTCAGAGTGATGAGTCGGTCGCGGCCTTGTAAGCTGGCACAGACGAGCCAGCTGTACTCCGCGTTATAAACCGGTGCGGACACGCGAACCACCACGAGGGCGGACGGGCGAGTTAATTTCAGGCGTTGTGAGACGTGCGGACGGCGAGTCAATCGCGGGCGACGTCCCGGTAAGTGGATGTAAATCGAGCTGCCCGGGCGGCGGTTTACGCACACCCGTTCAACAGCAAATGATGAATCATTATCCTGCATATATAAAAATATACAGACAAAGTAATTGTTCTTTGACAAAAAACAATATGTACTAAAAATAGACTTAGATGAATATCACCTAATATTTTTTGTCGGATGAACACGAATACTGGCAGTAGATATTATAGATGTAATCCGGGCGAAACAGCAGATGGTGATCCATTGCTACGTATCCAAAATACGAGCTGGTTGCCCTCGTTCCTCATGTGACGAAGGTACTTTGTATAATGATGAGGAGTGCTTAGCACTATTTGACCCATCACTCGATCTCAGCCCAGTACAGTAATAACTGGTGTAGTAATTTGTCTTTATGTCAGTTGCGGCCGACCTGCCATGATGTGAACCATGGCAATTGATTTTGACTAATGAAGCACTTCTCGTTGATATCTTTCCACATGCAGGAGCCAGGGAATCCGTCAGACCAGTTGATGTCTTTTCACGTGCCTGACAGGGATGACGACTCGGATTTGGCGACTTCAAAACTGAGGAGATCAGCAAGGGCGGTTTGGAGATACCGAGACCCGCGGTGTTCCAGAGACGGGCGATTTGAAGGTAGTGGCAGCTCAACGATAGATACTCAATCCGTGATACAAATCTCACAATCCGGTCCCGATTCATAGACTGTTCCGCTGATAAGACTGCAAGCTTTTACATACTTTGATTCCAATCGCAGTAGTACGCACGGCCCTCTGACTTGGCTTGGCTCCTTCCGATCAAAACAAACAGAGGCTAAAGCTCATAGCAATTTTTGTGGCGGACCGATGTCTGTCTTGCTTTCAATTTGGTTTTGCCGGATCATCTGGCGCTGGCGCCTAGACGCAACCATAATTTTCTGTTGATCTTGAATCTTGTATATGTCGCTTGATAGTTCACCAGACGTCTTCTGCACCGGCTCTCTTTCATCCAACACACCGCGAATTTCTCAATCCCAGAAATAGATCCCTCCAAGGACTCAACACCACCGTGCGCAGGCCCCACGGTGGGCGCCAACTGTCGTGGATTTGTCACGGCAGATGTCCTTAGTGTCAGGACTTAGTCGCGAGGCCAACGCATCTCTGTGGTAGCTTGAGAGGGGTTGAGTAGGACGAGAGATGCAGGGCGGATCAACATGCAAGACAAAGATTTAGACAGCTTCGGGCCCCGGGAAACATCATCCGGTAATAACCCTACATGCTGTTTGAGGCTAGGTCTCATTATCATCACGAGGGAGACGCCGTAAACCGGCTCTTTGTGTCTAGCCCTAGAGATTATTGATTGTTCTCTCTCCCCTTTCGGGAGCCCTGCCCCTCCTTATATATGTTGAAGGGGCGGTTTACATGTGGAGTCCTATTAGGATTAGGACTAGTCTATCTCTAATACAAACCGGATACAAGTCCTGGCCTTAACTCCTTGTAAGGCAAATATTCCTTTCCTCTTAAACCGGCCCACCATAGTTGAACCGGCCTTATAGGCCTTGGGCCTCATCCATCGTCTGATCCGCCCGCCGGGTTACCAGTGAGTCATAACGACCAAGCGGGTTGCTTGTAAACCGCCAAGGTCAGGGCGGGTCTTCAGATAAACCGCCAAGTTCGGCCGGGTTAACTTCTGGCCGGTTTACGCCGCGGGGTATATCCCCGGCATAGGGTGATTTTTTTATTCCGGCAACACAACACAGCAACCTGTCTAACGCATGGTAGCGAGCGCCTACCTCGGGCTTCCGCCCAAAAAATGAGCAGTGCGTGGATGTTTCTAATCCTATGGAATCAGTACTACCAGACCAGATTTCCTATGAAACACTATTCACCTTTCCCGTGTTCCGAACGGTTGGAAGGGAAAGAATACCGTAGGAATTGTGTTCCTACGAAAATCCTACACCAAACCTGTGAACCGAACGCAGCCTTAGTTGTTCTTAATCTAATGTCCCTGGTAAAAATGAAGCCATGCCACTGTTATAAGCCATGAAAAGTTTAGCCAAATGTTTTTGCATTGAATTGTTTGAGACTCTGACTGTTTCCTCTGTGCCTTTTTGTGCAAACAGGGATATCCAATTCACCTGGTTGCTGTTGTGACCTTTTGGTGCACTGCACAAAACTCTTCTTAAAAGAAGTGACTTTTGTGTTGTTTAACTGGAATGTCAGAATGGAACAGTTGGTTCATTTTGGTGGAACTGCACAAAGGGAGATTTGTGTTCCAATCCTCATCATCCATATTGGCGCCATAACCTTCCTTTAGGTAAGAATGATATTTAATGCATGTGTTCATCTGTATTTTCCGACTGCTATGAGAAAATAATGCTGTTTTTTACTAGTACACTTGTACTCCCTCACTAACAAAACCAATTCTGAATTAGAAGGTCAATCATGTACTTGGTTTCACCAACTGGTGAGGAGAAAGAGAAACAGAGCATGAAGAGGAAGAAGAAGAAGAAGAAGAAGAAGAATAAACAGCGCCAAGGCGATCTTGCTGAAGCCAGAGGCCTCGGTCGAGGCCATTCAAGGGCTCCGGCAACGACTACCTTACATGTGAGGTGATCCTCCAGGGAGCCCTTCCACTTCTGTTGTCTCACTTAATTAATTAGGAGTACTTAAGTACCAGTAATTTATTACTGCCTAATTTTCCTGTTGGAGTTAAACAAATCGTTAGTAGGACCCTATGCTGAATCATGTATGTGTGTATGTTTGTCTATGGAGGTGAATCATGTGGTGGAGCAGGGAGGGAATATTATTAGTGTCATGACATAATAGTGCTATTGTTTTGCATGTCAATTTATTGCCATTGGTTAAATGAGGCAATGTTTTGCATATTATCCATCATGAATTTGATGCTACTGTTTGAGTAATATGCTAATGTCTTCCTATCCTTTCTCAGTAAGCTAATGAAGGTTTCACCTTGTTCCTACTTGTGCAAATAGGGATCATGTTGTCCCAATCATACATTTTAGTGGAACTACACAAGACAATACAATGAACTGTATCCCAGCCAGTGCTTTAACTTTGCTAGAAGTTCTTGATAATCTTTCGATATAATCTCAGCGCTGGTAAACAAGAGTGATTTCAACCATACATTTGAAGTGCACAAAAGTATATACTATTGTGTGATTCCAGTGAGTGCTTTATCATCTCTTATGGGAATACATGAATAAGCTTTTTTTCTTAGGTTGGTACGGGCCTAAGGCCTTCATCCATATTAGTTTGCTGTCATCTCTATTTGTATCGTGCTACTGTCATGAGAAACTCCATTATCTTTGCACGTTAAAGTTTTGCAACCTATGATAAATGGCAATGCTTTGAGTGTTGAGTTGAGCTAATTGGCACTGATTAAATAAACTAATACCTCTCTTTAAGCAAGACTACTATGTTGCTAACTTTACCCATTAAGATAATGAGGGCGCTTCTATTTGTTAGTGTATGTTTCATCAACTAGTCCCACTATTACAGTAATCTCACTCTCTCAATGTATGTGCCAACAGGGATGCCCGATTTTGGTGGAACTGCACAAAAACTTTGGGTGCTTCATTGCCTCGACAACTTTCGTCCTTTCCTGTCAGTCGCTAATCTCCACTTGCTTCCTTCCTTTGCTGTTAGTCGCTTGGCTTATCTCGGCTTCCAGTCAAAGGAAATAGTAATTGATATGCTACCTCACACAGGTTGGTACTGGTCTTTATCCTGATTATTGTGCCTGTCATATGTATTGGTAATTTGGTATTGTGCTACTGTTTGCCGATTTCATAAAGGAGTAATTTGGATCCTTAACTCACAGGCAAATCATTACATCGGGTGATTTTAGTAGAAATGCACAAAATGATCAGATGGACAGGTACTTATGCTGCTGCTATGTACTCCAAAGTTCACTCAAACAAGCATTGATGTTGACAAGAAGTGCCTATATTCATTCGAGTATCAACCGGCGTCAACTAATTGTCAAACTCCAAGTATTAGGAGAGTGAACGCCAAAAATATTGCTTGGTGCATAGCCCAGAAAAACGCAGTCTGTCTTTGGTCCCAACTTGTGCCTTTTGGTTATCGGCACATATGGTAGCGAACTATATGGCATGGAGTCTAAAGATTCCAGACAAGTTGGTTGACGCGTATATTCATCTGGCACTTAATCAGTCTGCGCGCCAAGGATGCTACATTTCAGTTGAACTGCACAAAAAATTTGGGTGGTTCATTTTCTCAACCGCCTCCTTTCTCGTCTGCAATGTAGAATTTTGGCGAGATACAGGACCAAGATGAGCCAGTAAACTTGTTGGATGAAAGTAGTGGCCAAGTTGCTCAAATCTCCCTCGGCACGAGGCCACTATTTGAGGATAAACCTACAAGCAAAGTTCAGATTGTCTGTGCTGCCTCTTATGTACTCGAAAGTTTACTCGTACAAGAACTAATTTTAGCAAGAAGTACCTCCGATTGAACACCATTTACCAGTCTGTACCCTAGGTAATTAAAGTTTGTCCATGGATCATATTGGCTGTGATCTCAATCATTTGGATGCATAAACATACTAAACATGTGTATATCTGAATCTTTTTGTGAATTATGTATGAATATTGTCATGTGATCTATCAATCATTTGGATGCATAGATATGCTGAGCTTGTGTATATACGAATCTTTTGAGTTTTTGATAGTGAATGTTGGCTATGAATATGAACGTGTCCAGTGAACCTGAGTTTGATATGAATGTTTACCTTTTCTGTTGTATTGTGTGTGAACTTGTTAGTATGCCTACTGTGGGGTATAAAACGCAGGTTTCTTATAAATGTAATGTTGTGTCCAATTTATGTTTTCCCTTCTAACCACATTATATATATTTATATTATTACTATTATCGTATATTTTATAGAGACTTATATATACATTATAAAAACATCCCATGTGTTATTAACTTATAAAAGTAAATGTTTAATGGAAGTTGGCAAGGAAAATCCTGGTTGTTTTTTACTCACACGCAAGGAAAATCCTGGTTATTGCGTACAAAAGCTTGCGAAGATTTTAAGGACCAATTTAATAATAACGCGTTCATTTTTATTTTGAGCAATAACTCGCTAATTTCTTAATTTTATATATATATATATATATATATATATATATATATATATATATATATATATATATATATATATATATATATATATATATGTGCCTCTCCGGTTTATTCTTTGATATTAATTGCTCCTTCTAACATAACATTATATATATAACGAGCCCACCTAATACGTGTATTTCAAGGAAGTGCAAATGGGCTGGGATTTCTTAGAAAAATATAAATGTGCCTGATTGACGTGGAATTATTTGTTCACCCTGCCTAGCAAATGGACTGTACATTCTAGAAAACATGGGTTAAATATATGCCACATTTTTGCAGGCTGACATGTGGGCCAATAGGTCGAAGCCTACGCAGGGCGTTGTCAACTTGGTCAACAAATGATTGTATCATCCACAACCATTAGATTTATATCCAACGGTCGGCATGCACCTGCAATCTCTCGTCTTCTTCCTCCAGCGTCGCCGGGACCGCCTGGTCCGGCCTCCAGCGGCTAGCGGCTCTGCTTAGCACGCATCGCTGCGAAGCGCTACCCCACCGCCGGCCAGGCTATCCCTCCGCCCCTCGACACCTCCTGTTATTCTCCACAGCCTACAGCCCCACGCCGCCACAGAACCAGTTATAACCCTTCTCCTCCTCTCAATCTGCGACTCCACTGTCGCGTTTTCCCATCTTCGAGTCGTTCCTGTCCGGGGCCTCGCCGTCGTCCACCGCCTCACTGCGTTCGGTGCGGCGTGGTCAACAAACGAGGGTCATTGGAAGAGGACTGTACGTGGAGAGCCTGACGGCTGGGACCCACGAGATCCATGGTCACACGCAAGGAAAGTTCCTCCTTATTAAGCTGAAAAAAATGTTTCCTCCACCTGACAGCTGGGACCCACCGGTTGTATCTTCGCATGGAAGGAAGTGCCTCCGTGTTTTGCAAAAAAATTATTCATCCCGTTGACAGCTGGGACCCGTCAGATTTGGTGACTGACTTGTGGGCCTACTAAGCGGACGTGTATGCATGGCTTTGTCACCTTAATCAACAAATGATTCTAGCAACTGGACCGTTGGATGTTAATCCAACAGCCATGCTCCTTCTTCAACGTCTATTCTTTCTCCTATCTCCCGTGGGCGGCACCGCGGCTGTGCTGCCGCGCACCCGAACCAGTGAAGTTTCCCATTCCTCTCCATCTGCGACTCCACTTCCCCGTCTTCCCCATCTCCGGGTCGTTCCAGTCTAGGTGCGCTCGGCACGGTGTGGTCAACATGGTCAACAACCAAGAGTCATCGGAAGATGACTGTACGTGAGAGGCTGACAGTGGGGACGCACCACGCTCATGGACGCATGCATGCAACGGAACGCGGCGAGGTCAACGTGGTCAAGGAACAACTTCCATCGGAAGTATACTGTACGTGGAGAGTCTCAGTTGGGTCCACGGCCGCAACAAGTAAGTGCCTCCTTATTACGCGGAAAATAATGATTCCTCCAACTGACAGCAAGGACCCACTGGACGGGCCACCGTATTTTGCAAAAAAATGTTTGCCCCCTGACTGCTGGGACCCACCTGACGGGCCACCGTATTTCGCGAAAAAAACGTTCCCCCCGCTGTCAGCTCGGACCCACCAGAAGTGCCTCCTTATTACGCACAAAAAAATGAATACTCCCCCGGCTAGCTGGGACCCACCTTGGTGGGAGGCTGACTTGTGGGCCTACTAAGTTGACGGGGACGAAGGGCTTTGTCAACTTAGTCAATATGAATGATTCTAGCTCCAGTGACCGTACGATGTCCATCCAACGGCCGTAGTGCTTCTTCAACCTCTGGTCTTCTTGCTCCAGCCGCCTTAAGCAGCGCCGGTCATGCCGCATGCTCCTGCCTCCCGTGGCCGGCTGTGCTACCGCGGAGGCCTCACCGCCCCCTACTATTCCCACCCCTGGCCAGGCCCTACGGCGACGACAGCCTCACACCGCAGTCGAACCAGTGAACCCTCATACTCCTCTCCGCGCGGGCTTCCACTGCAGCGTCTTCCCCGGCTCCGCATCGTCCCCTTCCTAGGCCTCGCCGTCGTCCACCGCCGTGGTGCTCTCCGTGCGGCGTGGTCAACGTGGTCAAGGAATGATTTTCATCGGAAGAGTACTGTACATGGAGAGGATGACAGCTGGGTCCATGGCCACAGCCCAGTTTTTTTGTGATTTGCCAGGTAAGTCGCTTTGTCAGGCCTGTTGGGCTGCAAATCTTTCAAGACGAGGAGAGCTTTCTTTCGGCTCGCCGAGAAAATGGCCCATCAGTAATGAGAAATGGGTTGTACATTTTTAAAACACATCAAACCAGCAATTAGTTTCAAATATCTTTTTTTTATTTCGAGATTTTAAATTACATTAATTTTTATGCGTGGAGAATTTGTTGGATTTTATATTGATATACATTTATTTTTAAAATCAGTTTGAATGTGAGTCGAAATTTCGGGATTAAAAACTGTTCGGACCGCACCGAAATATGCAAAATTCCGTATAATTTTTTCACCGTGGCCACAATATGGGCTGTAATGCTAACAAAAAGAATATTGGCTCCAAAAAAACCTTAATAATTAGCAAATGGGCTGTAAATTATTTGAAATAATGGCAGATGGGTTGTATGCTGTTTTCCACAGATTTGAGACTTTCCTAAAAAAGGTTGACGCACAAGCAGTGACTGTTGGATGGCCATCCAACGGCTGTCGTGCTTCTTCAATCTCTGCTCTTCCTGCTCCAGCCGCTCAAACAAGCGCCGGCGGGACTGGCTGCTCCCTCCTCCCCGCGGCTGGCTCTGCTGCCGCGCAGGCCTCACCGCCCCACCGTACTCCCATCGCTGGCCTAGCCATCCCTCTACTCACCCGCACCTGTTGTTATTCTCTAGCGACGGCAGACGAACCAGTAAACCCTCGTACAGTCGTACACCCCTCCGCGTGGGAAACAACTATCGAGTCTTCCCTGCCTCCGTGTCGTTCCCTTCCTAGGCCTCGCCGTCGTCCATCGCCCTGGTGCTCTCGGCGTGGCCTGGTCAACGTGGTCAATGACCGACATGCATCTGAAGTGGACTATATGTGGAGAGGCCGACAGCTGGGTGCACGGCCGCACGCAAGGAAATGCCTCCTTATTACGCGCAAAATAATGATTCCTCCACCTCACATCAGGGACCCACCGAAAGGGCGTCTGTATTTCGTGAAAAAACGTTACCGCCGCTGACAGCTCAGACCCACCAGCTATATCTTCGCACGCAAGGAAGTGCCTCCTTATTATGCACAAAAAAAATGAATACTCCCCCTGTTAGTTGGGATCCAGTATAGTGGCAGGCTGACTTGTGGGCCTACTAAGTTGACGGGGACGGAGGGCCTTGTCAACTTAGTCAATATGCACGATTCTAGCTCCAGTGATTGTACGATGTCCATCCAACGGCTGTAGTGCTTCTTCAACCTCTGGTCTTCTTGCTCCAGCCGCCCAGACCAACGCCGGTCGTGCCTCGTGCTCCTGCCTCCCGTGGCCGACTGCGATGCGGTGGAGGCCTCACCGCCCCCTACTACTCCCACCGCTGGCCAGGCGATCCCTCTACTCACCCACACCCCCTAATATTCTGCGGCGACGGTAGCCTCACACCGCAGCAAACCAATGTACCCTCGTACTCTTCTACGTGTGGGCATCCACTGTCGCGTCTTGCCCGGCTCCGCGTCGTCCCCTTCCTAGGCCTCGCCATCGTCCACCGCCCTGGTGCTCTCAGCGTGGCATGGTCAACATGGTCAAGGAATGACTTCCATCGGACGTGGACTATACATCGAGAGGCTCACAGCTGGGTCCACGGCCGCAGCAAGGAAGTGCCTCCTTATTACGTGCAAAATAATTAATCCTCCACCTGACAGCGGGGACCCACCGGACTGGCCACCGTATTTTGCGAAAAAAACGTTTGCCCCTGACTGCTAGGACCCAGCAGCTACATCTTCGCATGCAAGGAAGTGCTTCGGGCAAAAAAAATGATTCGCCCCCCTGACTGCTGGGACCCACCAGCTACATCTTCGCAGGCAAGGAAGTGTTTCACAGTCGGGACCCACCTGGTCGAAGCGTACGTAGCGTTGTCATTCTGGTCGCGAATGTGTACATACATATATACTGGTGGATGTAGAGGCGCGCACGTATCATAGTAGAGGTGCGTATGTGTCGTAGTAGAGGCGCGCACGTACATACAGCGGCCAGGGTGCAAGAAAGAAAATACGTGTAGGATCGGAAGTATGTCTAGAGGGGGGGTGATTAGACTACTTGACCAAATAAAAACTACGCCTTTTCCCAATTTTAGTTCTTGGCAGATTTTAGCAACTTTAGGACAAGTCAAGAAATCATCACACAATTCAAGAAAGCATGCAAAGAGTATATAGGCAGCGGAAAGTAAAGCATGCAACTTGCAAGAATGTAAAGGGAAGGGTTTGGAGAATTCAAACACTAATGAAGACACGGTTGTTTTTCCCGTGGTTCGGATAGGTGGTGCTATCCTACATCGACGTTAGTGGAGACTTCAACCCACGAAGGGTAACGGTTGCGCGAGTCCACGGAGGGCTCCACCCATGAAGGGTCCACGAAGAAGCAACCTTGTCTATCCCACCTGGCCATCGCCCACGAAGGACTTGCCTCACTAGCGGTAGATCTTCACGAAGTAGGCGATCTCCTTGCCCTTACAAACTACTTGGTTCAACTCCACAATCTTGTCGGAGGCTCCCAAGTGACACCTAGCCAATCTAGGAGACACCACTCTCCAAGAAGTAACAAATGGTGTGTTGATGATGAACTCCTTGCTCTTGTGCTTCAAATGATAGTCTCCCCAACACTCAACTCTCTCTCACAGGATTTGGATTTGGTGGAAAGAAGATTTGAGTGGAAAGCAACTTGGGGAAGGCTAGAGATCAAGATTCATAAGGTAGGAATGGAATATCTTGGTCTCAACACATGAGTAGGTGGTTCTCTCTCAGAACATATGAATTGGAAGTGTAGGTGTGTTCTGATGGCTCTCTCCACGAATGAAGAGGAGGTGGAGGGGTATATATAGCCTCCACTTAAAATCCAACCGTTACACACAATCTACCAATCTCGGTGGGACCGAATCAATAAACTCGGTCGGACCGAAATGGTAAACCTAGTGACCGTTAGAGATTTTCGGTGGGACTGACATGCATCTCGGTAGGACCGATGTGGTTAGGGTTTGGGCATAAGGTAATCTCGGTGAGATCGATTACACAAACTTGGTGAGACTGATTTGGTAATTAGCTAACCAGAGAGTTGGTCAGGCAAACTCGGTGGGACCGATTTGCTCTTTCGGTGAGACCGAAAAGTTACGAAAAGGAAACAGAGAGGTTGCAATCCCATCTCGGTGAGACCGAGATCCCTATCGGTAGAACCGATTTGCTAGGGTTTGGCAGTGGCTTATGACATATGAGAAACTCGGTGGCGCCGGATAGAAAGAATCGGTATGACCGAGTTTGGCTCGGGGTTTAGGTCATTTGTGGATATGGGAAAGTAGCTGAGGATTTTGGATCATATCATTAAGCACATAAGGCAAAGAGCTCATTAAGCAACACCTCATCCCTCCTTTATAGTATTGGCTTTTCCTATAGACTCAATGTGATCTTGGATCACTAAAATGTAAAATGAAGAGTCTTGAGCTTTTGAGCTTGAGCCAATCCTTTGTCCTTAGTATTTTGAGGGTTCCACTTTCACCAACCATGCCATGCCAATCATTGAGCTTTCCTGAAATAATTTTCTTGGAATTGCATTAGCTCAATGAGCTATATGTTGTTATAAATTACCAAAACCACCTAGGGATAGTTGCACTTTCAATCTCCCCCTTTTTGGTAATTGATGACAACATATAGATCAAAGCTTCGGCAAATGATAATAAGAATGAATTACATCGTCGCTTTGAGAAGTATGTGATAAGTAAGAGCTCCCCCTAAATTTGTGCATATTTAAAATTTGCTTTGGACTGCAAATGCACAAGAAAATTAGAATCATGGGTTACTCTTCCATGTCACATACATCTTGGTGGAGCGCTCAAAATAATAAATAATGAAATACATGCACTCATCACCAAGGCAAAAGTGAATGATCAAACATAAGATATATAAGATAATATAAAGCATGCATAAGTGTAGCTTATGATCAAACACATGATCATCAATGTCTCACAAGCATATCAAAGTATCTCAACCAAAAGCAAACAATTGTATCAAAAACCACCAAATAAAACAAGAGAGAAAAGCAACACTCTCTCTCTCGAAGCCTATGATCTATACATCTTCTCCCCCTTTGGCAAGAAGTTACCCAAAAGTTCCTAGAAAATGCATAGTGCTATATCGACACTCAGGCTTGATCTTCAGGTGGTGGTGGAGTCTGGATCACTCCAAGGACGAAGGCTTCAGTTGATGCTGATGGAGTTGGAGCTGAGGTGGATGCTGGAGCAGGTTGGGTTGATGCTGCGGCTGGAGCTGAGGCGGTTGCTCTTGTGTCAGGAACTGGCACTGCACTGGACCTCTGAGCTCGTGGAACTCTAGCAAATGCATCTGTAGTTGTCTTCCCTCTCCTCTCATGCATGTCATCCTGGAGCTGCTCTACTGCTGTCTGTATCTCTGTCACCTTGATGTCCAAGTCATAGAACTTCTGTTCTACGATTCTCTCTAGGCTTGCCTGGTTCTGAGTCAGGTTGGCCAAACCTTTCTCAATCCGCAGGGTGGATGCAATCAGGTAACTGAGTTGCTCTTGCTTTGTCTTCAAGAAGTATTCTGATGCCTCCTCTTGAGTTGGCATCCTAGCAGCTTTCTCCTTTCTTGCCTTCTCCTTTTGTGCTTGGGCATGGGCTGAAGATGGTTCATCCTTGTTCATCACAACTTCATTGTCTTCAAACTCAGGATAAATAGGAAGATGTTCCTTATCCAAAAGATATATGTCGGTGCCCATCTTGGAGTTGATCAGTTCTTGGATATGAGGAGCATATCCACAGCTTCTCTTCTGGTCTGCTGCTGTCCTCTTGATTGTCTCTATCATCAGACTCATGACCTTGAACTTCTGAGGCACATCAAAGATATGAAGCAGGTTGATAGCATGGCCTCTGACCATCTTGTGATCTCCAGACTTGGGTAGCAGAGTGTGCCTTAAGATCCAGTTGATTGTTGGCAATCCTGACAGAAGATAATGTACAGATCCATACTTGAAAGTTTCAAGTGCCTTATCAGGGATCTCCTTGTACATGTTGATCATTGAGTTGTGGTCCATCTTCTTCTTGGAATAGTCATCCAAGTCATCTTCACTCTCTTCTGGGGCATTGATCAGTTGAGCCCATTCTGCAACAGTTGATTAGTACCTCGTACCTTCAGACATCCATACAATCCTCCCATCGGGGTAAAAGTGTGCTGTGGAGTAGAACTGCATGATAAGTTCCTCGTTCCACTTTGTGAGATTTTGCCCAACAAAGTCTGCTACTCCACAAGCCTTGAAGTTGTCCTCCACTCCTGGGAAGTGCTCTTCATTGTCCTTGATATATTGCCAATCGACCCATTTCATGTCACAGACAATTGGCTTCTTGTCTATCAAGATTGTCTCATAGAAGTCCTGCTGCTCCTTAGTATGGAACCTGTAGTCCATAGCAATTCTTCTCCTGGTAGCATAAGGATCTTCTGCTCTCCACTTTCTCAATCCAGAGTCTCTCCTTATGTTCATATCCTCAGCCACAGGATGAGCATCATTGTGGTCTGGGATCTTGGGCTTCAATTTCCTCAAAACTTGCCCTTCTTCCTCTTCAGCAACATTAGGCACTGGGGCCTTGTTCTTCTCAGCAGCTGGAATATTTCTTGTATTCCTCTTGGGTTTTTGCTTTGGAGCTGTCTTGGGGGCTTCCTTGGGCTTGGATGCAGCTCCCCCTGATCTAATGGCATCACCCATCAGCTTGGGTGCCTTTGGTGCTGGTGCAGCACCTTCCTCTTCCTCTTCTTCTTCATCTGAATCTTTTCTCATAGAGGGCTTGCCAAACACTTTGGCAATGGTAGTTCTTGCTCTCTTCTTTTTCTTGCCCTGGCCAATATCTTCTCCTTCAGATTCCATAGTGAACTTCATTGTTTCCTCAAGCACAGCCTTCCTAGGCTTTGAGGTTGGAACTCTTCTAGCAGGTGCTTTCTTGTGCATTCCTGGTTTGGTGGCTGCAGCTGAGCCATACTCTTTCTTCAGCACAACTCTCTTGGAGGTTGCCTCCTCCTCTGCCACATAGTCTTCATCTTCAGAATCTGAAGTTCTTTTCCTTCTCTGTCTGGTGGCAGCCTTTGGCAGATTGCTTGGAGTGCTCCTGCTGTCATCATCTGAAGAACTTGAGGGACTAGTGCCCTCACTCATATGCACAGGCTGTTCTGACTGATTTTGGCTGTCACTCTGGTCTGACATGATTGAGTAGCTGACTGCTGACTGCTGACCCTGTGAAGAGTTTATAGATGAGGTAGAATGGATGAGCATCACAAATGCAGAGATTTTTGCAAAAGAATGATTCAAAAACTTAGTTTTAGTTTCCCACAGAAAGCATTTCGGATCTACCGATTTCTAAACATGGTGATACCGAAGCAGTATTTGGAACCTAAACTAGTGATCTCGGTCAGATCGAGTCACAGTTCGGTGGCACCGAGACTGCTAGGGTTTCACAAAGTTCAAAAATCGGTCACACCGATTAGTTACACTCGGTCAGACCGAGTTTCACTTGTGCTATGGCATAGGCCAAATCGGTGGGACCGAGTTTTTCAACTCGGTGGGTCCGAGATGGTTTCGGCGGAAACCTAACCCTAAAATTTTCGAATCAAACCTAATCTAAGAGTTCTTTGACTGGATAGGAGTTTAACAATCGTGGCAAGAATCATGATAATCACAATGTGCTAGGAATCAGATTGAGGAATAGCACAAAGATCGAGTCCGTACACTAGTTCGGCGGAGACTCGCTATGGCGGCAACGGCGGAGGTGATTTCCATTGACGGCGACAGAGACCAGCGACTAGAGGCTGCTGGCAGCGAGAAGACGATCCGGAGACCACGTCGGCAGAGTGAGCTATGGCGCGGGCGAAGAGGTTCGGAGAAATTTCCAAATTTTTGCCCGTGACTATATATAGCCCGACCCTGTCGGTGTGACCGAGTGGAACGACTCGGTGACACCAAGATGCAAAACTATATACAGTTATTGCAACTCGGTGTGATCGAATAGTTCAATTCGGTTGCACCGAGATTGAAAACATAGATCAACTTGATGATCTCGGTAGGACCGAAAGTGGGGTATCGGTCAGACCGAGAATCACAAAGAGGTTTTGGAAGTTTAAGTCTATGACGAATCGGGGACTCCGAGTGCTCCTCACACAGAGTGGTTCGAATTTGACTTGATCAATTTTGTGATGTAGCATGAATAGAGTTTGAGATGAGAAAAGCATAGATAGCTAGAGGAGGTTCTTAGGCATTCTTGTCCAGCCACTTGGCAAAACAAAAGATAAAGCCAATCAATCAAAACAACAAGTGGATGTCCTCGAATGAGTGAAATATGCATCCAGCATGCTCACACAATAAAATGGCAATAGAAATATGTGACAAAGTATGCACAACCAATTCTAGCATCTATCAAGCAATTGGCGATGACTAGGTCATCTATATATGAGTATATTGACTTAGGAGTCAAATGAGAACATTTGATCATAGGTCATACTCATCGTTTAAGCTCAAGTGGGGTTACCACTTTTACATAAAGCATTGTCGTGTTCACATCGTTAGAGTTGCTTTAGCTCAAGTCTTAGAGTAAAGCTCCCCCTAGATGTGATATCCCCCCTTAAGAGGGATGAACTAACCTTGGGTTTTGTCGATGATGACTTCATGTAGATGTTGAAGATGTGGATGCTCAATATTGATGTAGATCGCTTGGAGCTATCCTTTTGAGTGAATTGCACTTTCAATACCTACATGGGTTAGTCCCATAAGGAACAAGCAAGTATATCCATAGACATAGAGTGATGCACATACACGAAGATGTCTATGAAAGCTTTTAGATTACCTTGTCCCTTGACTTACCAACAAGAGGTTTTGTGACTCCTTGAACTAGTGCAAGATGTGGAAGTTGATTGCACTTGTTCTTGCCAAAATGATAAGAGTGAAGTATGTTGGCGGAGTCACCCTCAAGAACTCTCTAGTTCTTCTTCTTTTGGATCCACACCATCTTGATGGGAATCCTTGGAGTTGTAGTCGTACTCGATGAACTGGAACTTGAAGTAGTCTTGGGAATCCACTTGACTAAGGTCTTAGGAGCTTCTTCAAATGCATCTATTTCCTCTTGAAGCTTGTCCTTGCCTTTTTGCTTGTAGTCTTGTGGTGGAAGATCATCTTGAGTTTGTGTCCCCTTGAAAGAAGTTGGATCATACTTCTCTTGTTGAGGAACAAACTTTGTCTTGGGGTATTGATCTTCTTCCCACTCGACTCCATTGGCATTGAACTTTCGTTCAAAACCAACGCCTTGATTCTTCCGGTGCCTTCCTTGCTTGCGTACAATCTCCTCGAATTGCTTACTTCCGGCAAGGCTTTTGTACACTCCTTTCTCTATGATTTCCTTCAATATGCTATTTTCTTGCTCAAGTGTAACTTGGCTAAGAGAATCATTAGTGGAATCAAGATAACTACTAGAAGCAACAATATTGGATTTAACATGTTCATTGTTACTTCTAGAGGAAGAATCTTTCTTGTTTTTGTTATTAGACTTGACTTGAGGCATGTAAGTGGATAAGAGTAAACGTTTGGCAATGTAAGAAGAACTTTTCTTGCGGAGATCATCATTGATTGCCTTTAAAAGCTCATGCTCTTGCTCAAGATTGAGCTTTTCAAAGCGTAACTTCTCATGAGCCCTTAAAAGTTCTCGATGATCTTCGAAGATAGTTTCATGAGCTAACTTAAGAGTGTTTAGTTCTTTAGTTAGAGCCTCAATTTTCTCCTTATCATTGTCATTCGTTTTCGCATGATTAATTGACGTTTCATCAGAGGATTCATCACTAGAGTTGTCAACAAGTAAATCATCATCGCCTAACAAGTCATCTTCATCACTATTAAAATCAACATACTCAGGGTGAGTTACCTTAGGACCTTTGGCCATGAAGCATCTTGCAATTCCTTCATTGGGTGAATCAAATATGTCGTAGGAGTTGGTTGACACAAGTGCTAGTCCGGCAACACCTTCATCTTGAGTATATTCGGAGTCGGAGTGATAACTTCTCTCGGAGTGGTTGTCGGAGTTGGAGCCGGATACCCATTCACCAACATGAGCTTGATGTCTTCGTTTTGTGTAGCTCCTTGATGATTTTTCCTTCCTTTCCGAATCCTTGCTTCTCCGTGAGTATCTTCGTTCATAACGATCATCTCTACTCCTTCTCTCTTGTGATGGTGATTCCTCTCTTTTGCTTCTTCTTTTTGGAGAATCTTCTCTTCTTTTGTAGGGAGCCGTACACTCATTGGAATAGTGTCCGGGTCTTCCACAATTGTAGCAGTTTCGCTCTCGACTAGAAGATCTTTTGTCATTGTAGGACCTTGACTTGGAGCTTCTATCTTTGCTTCTACTCTTGTAGAACTTGTTGAAGTTCTTCACCATTAAGCTCAGTTCTTCATTGAAGTTTTGTTTCTCACTTGATGATGTGGGGGCTTCACATGAGGCTTTATAAGCACCACTTGATATGTTGTGCAGTTCCTCTTTGTCCTTGAGTGACATCTCATGAGCAACAATTCTTCCAATGACTTCCGTTGGCTTGAGATTTTTGTAATTGGGCATCATTTGGATCAATGTACACACGGTATCATATTTTCCATCCAAGGCTCTTAGGATCTTCTTGATGATGAATCTGTCAGTCATCTCTTCACTCCCTAAGCCTGCAATCTCATTTGTGATGAGAGAGAGCCTAGAGTACATTTCAGCGACACCTTCACCATCCTTAATTTTAAACTTGTCAAGTTGACTTTGAAGCACATCCAATTTAGATTCCTTGACGGAGTCGGTACCTTCGTGCATATCAATCAAAGTATCCCAAATTTCCTTTGCATTCTCAAGACGGCTGATTTTGTTGAATTCTTCGGGGCACAATCCGTTGAAGAGAATATCACAAGCTTGAGCGTTGTATTGTAGCATCTTCAACTCATCCGCGGTAGCTTCACGGTTTGGTTCTTTCCCGTCGAAGAAGTCACCTTGCAAACCAACACACACAATAGCCCAAACGGCGGGTTTATGTCCAAGAATATGCATTTTCATTTTATGCTTCCAACTAGCAAAGTTAGTACCATCAAAGTTAGGACCTCTACGGTGATAATTTCCCTCACTAGACGCCATACTCTCCTAGGTTGTGAAACCAAGGCTATGACCACCAAAAGCTATGGGAATCAAAGCAAATGGAGACCAAAGCTCTGATACCACTTGTAGGATCGGAAGTATGTTTAGAGGGGGGATGATTAGACTACTTGACCAAATAAAAACTACGCCTTTTCCCAATTTTAGTTCTTGGCAGATTTTAGCAACTTTAGGACAAGTCAAGCAATCATCACACAATTCAAGCACGCATGCAAAGAGTATATAGGCAGAGGAAAGTAAAGCATGCAACTTGCAAGAATGTAAAGGGAAGGGTTTGGAGAGTTCAAACGCTAATGGAGACACGGATGTTTTTCCCGTGGTTCCGATAGGTGGTGCTATCCTACATCCACGTTAGTGGAGACTTCAACCCACGAAGGGTAACGGTTGCGTGAGTCCACGGAGGGCTCCACCCACGAAGGTTCCACGAAGAAGCAACCTTGTCTATCCCACCATGGCCATCGCCCACGAAGGACTTGCCTCACTAGCGGTAGATCTTCACGAAGTAGGCGATCTCCTTGCCCTTACAAACTCCTTGGTTCAACTCCACAATCTTGTCGGAGGCTCCCAAGTGACACCTAGCCAATCTAGGAGACACCACTCTCCAAGAAGTAACAAATGGTGTATTGATGATGAACTCCTTGCTCTTGTGCTTCAAATGATAGTCTCCCCAACACTCAACTCTCTCTCACAGGATTTGGATTTGGTGGAAAGAAGATTTGAGTGGAAAGCAACTTGGGGAAGGCTAGAGATCAAGATTCATAAGGTAGGAATGGAATATCTTGGTCTCAACACATGAGTAGGTGGTTCTCTCTCAGAACATATGAATTGGAAGTGTAGGTGTGTTCTGATGGCTCTCTCCACAAATGAAGAGGAGGTGGAGGGGTATATATAGCCTCCACTTAAAATCCAACCGTTACACACAATCTACCAATCTCGGTGGGACCGAATCAATAAACTCGGTCGGACCGAAATGGTAAACCTAGTGACCGTTAGAGATTTTCGGTGGGACTGACATGCATCTCGGTAGGACCGATGTGGTTAGGGTTTGGGCGTAATGTAATCTCGGTGAGACCGATTACACAAACTCGGTGAGACCGATTTGGTAATTAGCTAACCAGAGAGTTGGTCAGGCAAACTCGGTGGGACCGATTTGCTCTTTCGGTGAGACCGAAAAGTTACAAATGGGAAACAGAGAGTTTGCATTGCAATCTCGGTGGGACCGATCCGCTCTTTTGGTGAGACCGAAAAGTTACGAAAAGGAAACAGAGAGGTTGCAATCCCATCTCGGTGAGACCGAGATCCTTATCGGTAGAACCGATTTGCTAGGGTTTGGCAGTGGCTTATGACATATGAGAAACTCGGTGGCGCCGGATAGAAAGAATCGGTATGACCGAGTTTGGCATGGGGTTTAGGTCATTTGTGGATATGGGAAAGTAGCTAAAATGTAAAATGAAGAGTCTTGAGCTTTTGAGCTTGAGCCAATCCTTTGTCCTTAGTATTTTGAGGGTTCCACTTTCACCAACCATGCCATGCCAATCATTGAGCTTTCCTGAAATAATTGTCTTGGAATTGCATTAGCTCAATGAGCTATATGTTGTTATAAATTACCAAAACCACCTAGGGATAGTTGCACTTTCAATACAGCCACGTATGTGTACATACGGGCAGGGTCTCGAACGCCTACTCGCGCATACGTACGGCCAGGGCTCGTGTACATGGCTGGGTCTGTCGGTGTACAAAAAGGGGGTACACTTTTTGTACCCCTATAACTGTGCACGGGCAGTCTGAGCCACGGGCACCGCCACAAAGAGCACGACAAGGGAGGTAAGCCAAGGTAAGGCCGAAGTTGAAGATAAGCGGAACGACGCCAAGACCAAGACCACAAAGAGCGAAGGGGACGAAGCAGGCCCCCCCGGCAAGACCCTTGCCGGAGGGCGGTTTTTGCAAACCCGGCAAGACCCTTGCCGTGGCAGCTCGCCCCACACCTGCGGAGCAGGTCACCCTTGAGTCCACTGCCCCCCTTGGGGCAAGGATTCGGGAGGCATCCCCGTGGTGGAATGCAGATCTTTGTGAAGACATTCAAGATCAGATACACACTTTAGAAGACGATGATCCTTGGCGGGATCCCAGCCAAGGAGGACCACAAGGCCCCCGACAAGAGCCTTGTCGAGGATGACAGCAGGCGCCGCGGCAAGACCCTTGCCGGGACCCCGGCAAGGCCCTTGCCGGGGCCGCGGCAAGGCCCTTGCCACGAACACCCATGGGGCCACCACCAGGCCCGTGCCAGTCGCGCCTCCGCCACCGCTCGCATGCAGCTGCAAACCCAACCAGCTGGGCAGGCACCTGCGTGGCGGCATGCAAATCCTCGTGGAGACCCACTGCTGCGCCACTTCAGCTGCCTGCCCACCTACATGGCATCGTGAGCACTGCTGGCCAGGGCGCGTGTCGATGCAGGAGGGAGCGGCGACGGACAAGATGGGGCTCTCCCTCGCCCCCGATAAAGCAAGGACACCTAAGCAAGGCACATTAAATGCACCTTGTCATGTAATGCGAGGGATAACCTCGCATCACTGTACCCTTTCCACCTCCTGTGTGCCACTGTGGCGACCCCTTTTTTCTATAAAAGGAGGGCCCAGGCGACCAGGAGGGGTATTCGGCTTTTTGGAGCTCTCGACGCCTCATAGCTAGCTCAAGAACACAGATATACAATCCACCAAAGTAGGAATAGGGTTTTACGCATCCCTGCGGCCCGAACCTGGGTAAAGGAACCGCGTGCTATCTGTTTGATCCGCTCTTTTCACAACCCCGCGCCCCGCAACCGTAGTAGGGATTCTTGTGATCCCATAGGTGTCGTTTCCACCAACATCTTTGGCGCGCCAGGTAGGGGCTGGCGCAGTTGTGAGAACCGGCTTTAGCAGTTAGTTCAACGCTTCTTCATCGTCATGGCACCCAAGAAGAAGCCGACGATGGTGGGTGGCGCGTCGGAAGCCGGGCATCCCGTCCCGACGCGGGCGAGCAGCGGACCGGTCGCAGAAAGGACCCGGGGCGCTGTTCGTGAACACCAACACCGTCCTAGCAGCCGGAGTTTGGGAGGCGGCGATGTTCGTGCACCTGGTAACGGGCCGCATGCCGCCAAATCCAAAGACGGAGACGGGCTCTCCGCGGGTGGCGCGGGGCCTTCCAGGATCGCTGCCGCCCCTCCCGCTGGCGACGCGAGGGCCTCCAAGACTCCCACTCCGGCGCCGACGGTGCGCTCCTCTCAAGCGGCGCGCGACGAACGGTGTGATTACCCTGAAGACCCCGGGCGTCGCCGCGGGAAAAGCCCCGAGCGCCACTCCCGGGATGTAGAAGACTTACTCGCTCGCCGAGGCGCTGGTGAAGATGGCATGTGTTGGGGATATTGCTATTTGGGGTAAACCGGCCTACAGGGCCCGGGTTAGCTCCGTCAATGGACCCGAGATGTTAAAGCCCAAGGAGAAATAGAAGGGCCCAAGGCCTGTAATCGGTTTAGAGGTTTACGGTGTAAACCGGCCTGAGGTAAACTTGCATTGTAAGTTAGGAATAGAGAGACCGACCCGGGCACGTTTATAAACCGGAGGTCGGGACTTTGCAGACCGACGGGCGTCACCCGTGTATATAAGGGGACGACCCGACGGCGGTTTGGGGACAGAGAACAAGAACTCGAGGTTTAGGCGAAAGCTTATCGCTCCCTAGCCCTCGAAACCCATCAATCCCATCACAACTAGACGTAGGCTTTTACCTTCATCGAAGGGGCCGAACTAGTATAAACATCGTGTCCTTGTGTCCACTTTTAACCCCTTCAAGCTAACCCGTTGCGATGGCTCCACGACTAAGTCCTTTCACGAGGGCATCTGCCGTGACAAATCCACGACAGTTGGCGCCCACCGTGGGGCTATCGCGAGATGGTTTCAAGTTTTTGGAGGGCCGCTTTGAAGGACTCGAGGGTTACGCTGTGGGTCGGATGACCAAGAGCCGCCGCGGAAAACTCTACATCGACAGCACAGGCTGGGGCCCCGACGCCGGCTCGATCGAGTACGGGTACCGGGTCCCCTTTGGCGGCATCCATGTTTTCATCGGCAAGATCGGAGAACCAGGCCCCGAGTTAGGCGTCTGCGCCGACCTCGTCGAGACAGCTCAGTGCACGAAATCGACCCTGGCTAAACCGACCAGGAAGCACGCCTTCGTGGGAGTCATCCACGGAGGAAGCTACGAGGAAGGATCCGAATCTGGTGACGAAACCGCCATCTACTCCGGCGATGAAACGTCGACCGGGGAAACCGAATCTCTTTACCAGCTGCAAGATGATCGGATTGGGGGCGGCTCCGATGGCAACAGTATTCCGCACCCCTCTGATCTGCCCTATCGGGTTGGGATCTTCATGGCTGGAACACAGGCGGTGCCACGATCATCAACTGCAGCAGCAGCGATCTCCGGATCGGCAGCGGCAACGGCTGCGCGGGCAGGAGGCCCTACGGGTTCACCAGCCCAAGTTTTGTCAGACCTGTTTGACGCACTGGCAGCGCTCATGGCGGAAGCCAACCCGGTGGATCAGGAGGTTCACATTGCTGAGATTGCCAAAGTGAGAGAATAGATCACTCAAGCTAAAGCGGAGCTGGCAGCAGAAGAAATCAGGATGACGGCGGAGCGCGCCGCTTTGGATGCACAGGCTTACAGGCTCATGATGGACCAGAATGCGTCTCAGGAAGTCCTGAAGAGGAAATCCCGATCTCGATTGCCCGCAGCCCTCGACGCCCGAAATCTCTTCAACACCCCGGGGGTAAACCATGCGGAGGCGACAGTTGGCGCCCCGGTTCAGCATCGGATAATAAGCCTGCCTCGTCACAACACTGGTACACCACAGGCCGTGCCAACACCGTCAGGTCATTATTCCAACCCGATGGATAATCTCGTCGCGGCGGCAGCTCGGCTGGAAGCCATTCCGATCGAAGGCGATTCACCGCAGGACGTAGAGACACGCCGGGTCAAGGAGCTCCTTAGGACCGCGTTGGCCCAACAAGAAGCATATTCACAAAGCCGTGATCGGATTCACTCCACCCCTCGCCCCAGCGGGAGCCATAGTAGGCGCATGGAAGAGCCGGCTGTGTCAAGCAATGCCAGGCGTGAAGCGCTCCGCGGCAACAACCCGACGGGCGTCGACAATGCTCAGGAGAATATGGATCGCACCCGTGCGCGGGAGGCCGGATTAGCAGCGCAGCATCAGGCTCGTCAGCTTACACCTATCTTCCCAGCGACTACGGTTGAACCGGGGGTGGTCTCCAGTTCTTTGGGAGTACCGTGCCTTGTTCCCGCTTTACTCAACGTACGCCTGCCCAAAGACTTCAAAGGCCCCCGCAAGGTACCGAACTACACGGCAGATCAGCCTCCGGAGACCTGGGTGGAGAGCTATGAAATGGCTATGGAGATGCTAGATGTGGATGACACGGCGTGTGCCAAGTATTTTACTATGATGTTAGAAGGAACGGCCCGGACTTGGCTAAAGAGCTTACCGCCTAATTCAATTAGTTCGTGGGCCCAATTGCGCGCCCGGTTTATCAAGAATTTCAAGGACACGTGCAAACAGCCAATGTCGATAGTTGACCTAGCAGCCTGCGTTCAGCAAGAAGGGGAATCAACTACCCATTGGGTGCGGCCAGGTAGACCGCCGTGGTGCTGTTGGAAAGCAACTGTCGGTTTGGCCCTTTGAAGCTAAAGCTGGGCCGGATGAAGCGTGATTGTACAGATATAGGAACGCTCATGACCGCTTTAGTGAAGTATGCGGATTCTGACAGTACCAAGGATCCTGACTCTGGTGATGACAAAGCAGGGAAGGGAAAGAAGAATAGCGACACCAAGGGCCAGCAACATCGACCGACAGGTAATGGAGGCGGAGGTAAGCGTAAACCGGACGGGAGCATGGACTTTGTGGCCAACACAAGTGCACAGAATAAGGGTCAGCGGCGTAAGGGGAAACAGCCAAGTTTCCGCGCAAATCCCGGTCCTAATCCGGAGCGTTTGAACTTTTTCTTAAACCAGCCCTGTCCGAAGCACGGAACAAAAGAGGAACCAGCAACCCATCTTTGGAAGGATTGTTATATCATGAAGGAATTCAAAAGCTCAAACACTTTCCAATATGATCACAGCTCCGGCGGCGGTTCAGGCTCCGGATCAGGATACGGTGGCGGAAATTCCGGTCCAGGGTTCCAGGGTAATCCGGGCGGACAGGACAGCCAAAGTAATCAAAGTAATCAAAGTGGTTACGGACAGCAGCAATCAGGTTATCAGAGCAACCCGAAACAGTTGAGTGGTGGACAGTATCATGTCTTTACTACAAGCTTGGATAAACGGGATAGAAAGCTTCAGAGGCGGGCAGTCAGTGCTATCGAACCGGCCACGCCTCAATATCTTCGCTGGTCGGAACAGCCTATCATATGGAGCCGAGAAGATCACCCTCCCAGGGTTTATAATCCGGGTCAGTAAGCATTGGTGGTAGCGCCTCAGGTGGGAGGTTATAAGCTCACCAAGGTGCTCATGGACGGAGGGAGCAGCATTAACATCTTGTATTATGAGACCTTCCGTCGCATGGGACTGGTAGATAAGGATCTCAAACCGACCAATACAGTGTTTCACGGAGTGGTGCCTGGCAAGTCTGCATATCCGGTTGGTAAGATAGCCCTTGAAGTGGTCTTTGGCGATAGCCACGATTCCAGATCAGAGACGTTGACGTTCGAAGTGGTTAAGATCCAAAGTCCGTATCACGCTTTGTTTGGATGGCCAGCCTATGCAAAATTTATGGCACGGCCCTGCTACGTGTATCTGCAACTTAAAATGCCGGGTTACAAGGGCACTATAACGGTTCATGGGAGCCGTCGTATCGCTTTGGAATGCGAGGAAGGAGATGCGACTTATGCAGAATCGGTTTGTGCTACGGAGGAGCTAAGGCAGTACAAAGACAGCGTTGATCCGGAGGACATGACTTCATTAAAAAAGCCAACTACGGACCACGATCCGGCCTTGAAGTTCAAATCAGCGGCCGAAACTAAGCTTGTTGACTTCGTGCCTGGCGATTCATCCAAGCAGTTCAGCATCAGTGCAAACTTAGATCCAAAATAGGAAAGCGCGCTCATCGAGTTCATCCGTGAGAATCGGGACATCTTTGCATGGAAGCCGTCTGACATGCCTGGTGTACCGAGGCAACTCGCTGAGCACACCCTTAATGTGGATCCTAAGTATAAACCGGTAAAGCAGTTCTTACGGCGGTTTTACGAAGAAAGACGTAAAGCGATTGGTGAGGAAGTAGCCAGGCTCCTGGCAGCTAGGTTTATTATTGAGGTTTTTCATCCCGAGTGGCTTGCCAATCCGGTGCTGGTTCTTAAGAAAAACGGCACCTGGCGCATGTGTGTGGATTACACAGACTTGAATAAAGCTTGTCCAGCGGATCCTTTTGCTCTCCCCCGGATTGATCAGATCATTGATGCTACGGCAGGTTGCGAGCGTTTGAGTTTTTTGGATGCCTATTCGGGTTATCACCAGATCAAGATGGCAGTTAAGGACCAGGAGAAGACGGCGTTCATTACTCCCTTTGGAGCCTTCTGCTATGTGTCTATGCCCTTCGGGCTTAAGAGTGCGCAGGCTACTTATCAACGATGTGTGCAAAATTGCCTCCACGAGCAGATTGGTCGTAATGTGCATGCTTATGTGGATGATATTGTGGTCAAGTCACGAAAGAAGAAGACCCTGGTTGGCGATTTGAAGGAGACTTTCAATAACTTGAGAGTGTACCAAATGATGCTCAACCCAGCTAAATGTGTTTTTGGTGTACCTGCAGGCAAGCTGTTGGGATTTTTAGTGTCCCATAGAGGAATTGAGGCCAATCCGAAAAAGATCACAGCCATCACCTCCCTGGCCAAACCGAAATGCGTCAATGATGTTCAGCGCATGGCCGGGCGGATTGCAGCGTTAAGCCGGTTTATCAGTCGCCTCGGTGAAAAGGCGATCCCCTTGTATCAAATGCTCAATAAGACGGATCAATTTGTCTGGAGTCCGGAGGCTGATAAAGCGTTTGAGGACTTGAAGCGACAGCTAGTCAATCCGCCAGTGTTGGCAGCCCCTGTAGATAAAGAGCCACTCCTGTTATATGTTGCAGCGAATGCCAGAGCGGTTAGTGTGGCAATGGTGGTAGAACGAAAGGAAGCTGGAAAGGAACATCCTATTCAGCGACCGGTTTACTACATCAGTGAAGTGCTTATCGAGTCCAAACAAAGGTATCCGCATTGGCAGAAGCTGGTGTATGGTGTTTTTATGGCAAGCCGGAAGCTGAGGCAATATTTTCAAGGACACCCCATCACGGTGGTCAGTTCTGCTCCTTTGGGTGACATCATACAGAACCGGGAGGCGACCGGTCGGATTGCCAAGTGGGCTATCAAGCTCGGGCCGCACGATTTAAGATACGTACCCCGGACGGCCATAAAATCACAAGCACTTGTCGATTTCATAAACGATTGGACAGAGTTACAAGCGCCTGAGGAGAAGCCAGATAACACCTATTGGACCATTCATTTTGACGGGTCAAGACAATTGGAAGGCTCGGGGGCTGGAGTCGTTTTAACTTCCCCACGAGGTGATAAGTTTTGTTATGTCCTCCGTTTAATGTTCCCCTGTACAAATAATGCGGCTGAGTACGAAGCTTTGCTGCATGGTCTTCGGATGGCTAAAGAGATGAATCTGAGCAGAGTTAGGTGCTTTGGTGATTCGGATCTGGTGGCTCAGCAGGTATCTGGCACCTGGGATTCAAAGGACCCGCTCATGGCTGCATACCGACGTGAAGTAGATATGGTAGCCGGGCATTTCAAAGGCTATCAAGTGGACCATGTGGACCGCAGAAAGAATGAGGCAGCAGACGCTTTAAGCCGCTTGGGTTCTCAGCGTAAACCGGTCCCACCCAATGTTTTCTTGGATGTATTGTATCACCCATCGGTACAGTTACCCGGTGAGCTGGAGTTGGTTGTTCCTGATCCGGAGGCTCAGTTAGTGGCGGCTCTTCACGTCACCCCGGATTGGACGCTCCCTTATCTGGCATATATGAACCGGGGTGAGTTGCCAGAAGACGAAAGCTTGGCTCGACAGATAGTACGGCGGTCCAAGTCTATGACCATTCTCAAAGGAGAGCTACATCATCGCAGCGTGTCAGGAGCGCTACAACGGTGCGTATCCCCTGAGGAGGGGTGCGAGATATTATGTGAAATACATGAAGGGGATTGCGGCCACCACGCCGGTTCAAAATCATTGGTGGCTAAAGCGTTCCGCCACGGTTTCTACTGGTTAACTGCTCATGCTGATGCAGAAGACCTGGTCACGTTATGTGATGGTTGCCAGAAATTTTCTAGACGAGCACACATACCGGCCCAAGAATTGAGGATGATTCCAATCACTTGGCCGTTTGCGACTTGGGGGCTCGATATGGTTGGGCCTTTTAAGCGTTCCAAAGATAAGAAGACCCACCTGCTGGTGGCGGTTGACAAATTTACAAAGTGGGTGGAGGCAGAACCTATCAGTAAATGTGATGCTACCACGGCGGTTCGGTTTATAAAGAAGGTGATCTTCCGGTTTGGCTTTCCACACAGCATCATCACAGATAATGGTACCAATCTATCCAAGGGGGCCATGAAAGAGTTCTGTGCACGGGAGGATATACGGCTTGATGTGTCTTCAGTAGCGCACCCACAATCTAATGGTCAGGCAGAACGAGCGAATCAAGAGATCTTGAGAGGTATCAAACCCCGGCTTCTGGTCCCTTTACAAAGGACGCCGGGTTGTTGGGTGGAGGAGCTACCGTCTGTATTATGGAGCATCAACACCACGCCTAACAGATCCACGGGGTTTACGCCATTTTTTATGGTCTACGGAGCAGAGGCGGTTCTCCCAAGTGATATACGACATGACTCACCTCGTGTGGCAGCGTATGTTGAAGCGGACAACGAGCAGGCACGGCAGAACGCTCTTGACTTGTTGGATGAGGAACGTGACTTAGCAGCTGCCCGTTCAGCGATTTACCAGCAAGATCTTCGCCGTTACCACAGCCGTTGGGTTAGGACCAGAACCTTTCAGGAGGGGGATTTGGTGCTTCGGCTCATTCAAGATCAGTCTGACCAGCATAAATTATCCCCGCCTTGGGAGGGACCTTTTGTGGTCAGCAAGAATCTGAATAATGGGTCATACTACCTGATTGATATTCGAGAGCACAAAGATTCGCGCACATCAGAGGAGGAGACCAGCAGGCCGTGGAATATAGCTCATCTTCGACCTTATTATACATGAGCCTTCGGCTCTGCTTATGTACATATCATGACCATGTATATATTATGATTAATACAATAAACCGGTCACTGGAGTTGATTCGCTTTAATGCAATTTCTGGTTTACCCCTTGAGGTCGCTTCGAAGAGGATCAAAGTGAAGACTCCGGTTTATAGTCTGGTTCAAGGGAAGATGACTCCCGCCAAGCTTTGAGGCCCTTAATATCCGGTTTAAAGATCCCGGTTCAAGCATGAGGCTTCCTGTTCAAACATAGGTCGTATTCGAACCAAAGAGAACATAGCTATTCAAACATGGGGCTTCCTGTTCAAACATAGGTCGTATTCGAACCAAAGAGAACATAGCTATTCAAACATGGGGCTTCCTGTTCAAACATAGGTCGTATTCGAACCAAAGAGAACATAGCTATTCAAACATGGGGCTTCCTGTTCAAACATAGGTCGTATTCGAACCAAAGAGAACATAGCTAACCCTATAAAGTCAGTTGGGGACCTAGTCGGCCTGAACCGTAGCTACACCTCCGGGGGGCTTGGTCATGTCTTGACGACGGTAATGCCTTCTGGCTGGCACATTTGCCACTGAATCAGTTGGGGACCTAATCGACTTGAACCGTAGATTACGCCTTATGGGAGCTCGGTCATGTCTTGATGATGGTAATGCCTTCTGGTCGGCTTTTTAGCCAATGAATCATTTGGGGGCTTGGTCGTGTCCGAACCAACGCAATGCCACTTGATCGGCCCTTGGCCACTGAGTCACTTGGGGGCTTGGTCGAATCCGAACCAATGCAATGCCATTTGACCGGCATATTTGCCATGATTCAGTTAGGAACCTAGTCGACCTAAACCGTAGCTACACCTCTTGGGGGCTTGGTTTATTTTGTCTTGACGATGGTCACGCCTTCTGAACGGTTCATAGCAACCACTATTTGCATGCGTTTTACTATCGCGTTGGCCTCTCGTATTTGGTTTTTGTTTTTTTGCCTTTATTGTGGTATTTTTTGTTCTTCGGAACGTCAAGTGCTTTTAAACCGATTCAGCTGACACAGCCTGGTCCGTTTTTTAACCCGGAGGCAAGTTGCCGGGTTTGGCAAAGGCGCAGCACGGGGCATAGGGTCGAAAGATCTTGTGTACTCAGTAAAGACAGGAAACATAAAGTTGGAAAATGTCATTGGAAAGAGCATCAGTACCCGTGCGCGAAGGCACATTCAAATGCAGAGGTATTAAACTATTTTATTACAAGGCAGCATAGTGCCTGAATATATTGTTCTTTGACGGATTAAACGTCACCAATTAAGGTGAACCGGAGCGTTGATTACGCCTGTTCGCCGCCTCGGTTCGAAGGCTGTGGATCATCTTGTGCCGCATCCTCTTGGCTACCCATTGGCTGGAAATCAGCAGTGGTCCAGTCGATTCCCATTAGCGCTTGAAAGACAGCTTCTTCGTGAATCAGCAAAGACGGTTCAATGTCAGGGGCGTAGGTATGCTTACGGATTGGAGGAATAAGGTTTTCCGCTTCAGGGACCGGGGAAGCTACTCGCCTGTTCTGGTTATCATATTGGGCTTGGTAATGGGTCAGATCTGCTTCTTCAGCCAATTGACAAGCTAGGGGGCGCACCGCCCGGTTTATCGCCCTCAAATCATCTTCGCCAAAGTCTGAACCATCTTCTTTCAAGCTGGGGTATCCTTGGGCTGCTTCGACAGGGTCGAAATCTGGTACCCACGCTTTGGCCCGGATCAAGGCAGTGATGGCTCCAGTTCGAGCAGCTGATCTTTTCAACTCTTCAATCCGGGCTGGAAGCATGGATAGCCTCTTTAACGTGTCTTGAATCAGAGACGGTGCAGGGTGGTTGTGCGATGCAGTGGTGATAGCTCTCTGTGCACCGGAGTACAACTGTTCAATCAGAGTATAAGCAGCTTTGAGTTTCATCCGCACATCAGAACCCAAGTGTCCAATACGTGAGCCTGCAGTGTTTCACGATGGATTACAAACCGGACATAGGATGTAGCAGACAAGGTACAAATTGGAAGAAGGGCATCGAAAAATTTACCAAAGACGGCAGAGGTCATGGAGTGTATTTGTCGCTTCACGGTGGATAATTCATCGACCACCGGTTTGAGAGCAGCTTCAGCATTTTCGGCCCTCTTCGTCAAAAGAGCTTTTTCAGTAGCCCAAGCAGCTTGCTCCTTTTTGCGGTCTTCTTTCAGCTGTTCCATAACGGTTAAGGCATTGGTCAATTCCTCCTTCGCTTTTTCAGTTTCAGCCTGCTGGGTCTTTAATGTTTCCTGAAGGTCTGAGACTTGTTTCTCTTTGGTCTTCAAATCCCCCTGCAGCAGGTCGTCAGCAGTGTTCAGAAAATAGTGCACGGTTTGGAAGTATCAACCACACAAGCAAGTTATGTGCTCGATACTTGGGGGCTAATGCATACTTGATTTTAACACATGTTTTCCACTACAAAAAGTCCCAGGATTAATACAAGTATTAAAACTTGGCACTTGGGGGCTAATGGTTATTTAATGATGTTTCTGGTTAAAGGCCTATGTTGAAGCCCTGGGTTTTTAAACCAGACCTTTAGTGGTCAAGGCAGCATGATTCGGGTTACCCTCTCGGATTCGGATCAGATTGAGAAGCTAGGTTGTAACAGAAGGAAGCACAAGAGAGTTACCTCAAGTTTTTCTTTCATCATCCTGATCATACCAGCTTCATAATCGCGACTGGTGTACAGTCGGTTCAGGTACCCAGAATAAAGATCTTGGGCGCTTAAAGCGGCGTATGTTGAGGAGTCAACGTCCCATTTGCCCTTTATGGCCGAGATTTCGTCCTTGGCCGTATGCTTGGCCAAAGTAGCAGTGTTCCCCGGTTCAGAGCGGCCAATGCCGGTAATCACAACATCATCATCCTTGGAGTCGCTACTCTGCAGTGGCCCTGTCGGTTTATCAACAGTTCCAGAAGGGGGGATGGATTCCTCAACCCGAACAGGACTGGCAGGCGGATTAGTACGGCTGGCAGGTTTGGTAGGCCTTTCTTCAGCACACGTGTCGTCTTGCGGAGATAGATAATTCTGAATATCTTCACGACCCAGAGCATCAGCACCAGGAGTTTTCTCTGGTTCAGGAGCGGCAGTTCCTTCAGCCGGGTTATCCAGACGAGCCTTCTTGCTCGGTCTAGGTTTAGCCCTGGAAAAAACCCAAAGATTGAAAAAACGGTATAAGATGGATTAAGAGACCCATACAGAGATATGTTGTGATCGGTCCAACTTACCCAATAACTGTCTTCAGCGGTGGCAGTTGAGTGGCTGAAGATTCACCAGAAGATGAATGGGAAGTGACCTGATAATCGGAGTCAGATGGATTAAGAGGCTGACGAGTTAAACCTGCTTTAGAAGGAAAGCTAGCGCATAAATCGGAGACCTCTGAGGGGCATTTCCGAACCGGGCTGTTCGGTAAACCGGCGGAGGTAACTACCTGGCCGCTATGCCGGGTGGTGCGTCGAGCTTCATGTTGCTGGGTCTTCACAAGAAATTTGGGATCCAAGTAAGCAAGAGGATGAGAAAATTTAATTTTCCGGTTTGCTTGGCGAGGTTTTTTCAAAGGCAAAGGAACGGCATCAGAAGAAAGAATAGTTACCTCTGGGCCGTCAGCATTGCTCGCTTCAGCGTCATCCTGACAAATGTCATCATCAATAAGACGTATAAAAAGTAAGCCAACTGAATCGAGGTCTACCCCAAGGTCCGGATTACCCACATCATCTTCCTCTAAATCCGGGGTAGAGGAAGCGGTGTTCCTTTTCTTCTGAGCGGGCTTCTTCGCCCTCGTTTTTGGTCGGGTTACCTTTTCGGTCGGCTCTTGAAACTTCTTGCTCCAAAACGGATCATCTCCCTGTCTCAGAAAGGACTGGAGTTAGCAATAGGTGTATAAGGAGATCATAAATTCTATAACAAACAGAGGGGAGATACTTACAGCAGGTGGTTTGTTTGTGGCACAAAATGGAAGCAGGCCGGTTCGGGCGCAAGCATATTCCGGTTCATTCAGCATCTTTTTCACAGCTTCAGTGACTTCGTCCTCCGTCAGCTGAATGTTGAAGTGCCTCAAAGGATCATCAACCCGGCCCGTGTATTGGCACATTAAACCGGAGCGGATGCTAAGGGGCAGGATGCTCCATGAAATCCAGCAACGAGCAAGATCTACCCCCGTTAAACCGTTAGCCATGAAGGCTGAGCTTGGACAGCTGAGGGGCATACTTACTCCTCTCTCTGGCGGTTAGCCTTTGGGGGAAGGGGTGTGTATTGCTAAGTCTCTCTGGACGGAAACCGGGCAGTGGATTTTCTTCAGCAGGGGAAGTATCCTTGCAATAGAACCAAGTGTAATTCCATTCTTGCGGATGACTATGCAACTTGGCGTGAGGATAAGTCACCTCTTTCCTCTTTTGAATCGTCATACCACCCAGTTCCATATTAGGGCCGTCGGTGAATTCAGTACGTCGGTTCAAATGAAACAGGTCCCGGAACAGCTCTACAGTAGGTTCCTCCTGGAAGTACACCTCGCAAAGCACTTGAAAATGGCAGATATTCGTGACTGAGTTTGGACCAACGTCTTGTGGGCGCAACCTAAAGTTAGCCAGGACGTCCCGATAAAATTTTGAACCGGGTGGATTAAAACCCCGGGCCAGGTGATCCGCAAACACCACCACTTCTCCCTCCTGTGGGGTAGGAGGACATTCGTTTCCTGGAACCCTCCAATGGATGGCATTTTTGCTACTCAAAGCGCCAGTCAGAACTAAGTTGTTTAGTTGGGTCTCAGTGATGCGAGAGGGAACCCAGTTGCATTCGTACACCTGTTTTGCCATGAGGAAATCTACAAGACAAAGGTGTTCCGGTTTGAGAACAAGTGTGAATGTAAACCGAAGATGCTTTTATATAGAGTAAGGTTATCTACGATGATATCATCCAGCGGTTGATCAAGAGGACTAATGGATGTGTGGATTGGTTTGCTCGCTTTGCTAGAAGTTAAACCGACCAGATCTAACAGTTGTGAATATGAAAGCAGAAACAGATCCTATACAGATTCTTTCAAAGCAATGGATCTACAGCTAGGGCGAAAAAGAAGTAAAAATATGAGGTTTGGCTCACAGCAGAACAGCATAAGTTCGACAAGCAGGGAAATGAGTTGGATCTAAGGAGATGAGTACAGATTTATAGAGATGAGTACATAGCATCATCATCTGTTCGCAAAAGCTCTCAGCGGGTATCAAACTGACGATGTTGTCCTAGCGTCAAAGCTGCTATGGGGATGAACAAAGAACAATGGCAGGATGATGAACCCTAGAACAGATCTAAAAGCAAGAAGAACAGGGGCCTTACCGGGATCCAAACGGATGTGAAAGGTCGCCGCGGTGCTCTGGTCCGATCAGGCTGATGCAGCGGCCGGAGTTGATGCAGTAGCTGACGGCGGCGGCGGAGCTCCGAGGTCTGGGTCGCGAGGAAGACGAAGAAGGGGGCGAAAGGGAGGAAAGGAAGATGGCCTTCAAGTCCTATTTATAAGGCGCGGCGCGCGTGCCAGGCGCGCGAATCCAGGGGCCGGAGATTTCGGGAGCCCAGCCGTCGACCTGATTATTGCGGATTAGCAAAAGGAGACGGTAACTTTGCACTGACGTCATATCGGTTTACCGCAGCAAAAGGAGACGAAGAAACGGCGGTTCAACAGTTACCGGAAGACATTTGAAGACAGAAATTCTTATTAAGGATTGACATGAACCTGTTCAAATCAATCTGGGGCCTAATGTTGGGGATATTGCTATTTGGGGTAAACCGGCCTACAGGGCCCGGGTTAGCTCCGTCAATGGACCCGAGATGTTAAAGCCCAAGGAGAAATAGAAGGGCCCAAGGCCTGTAATCGATTTAGAGGTTTACGGTGTAAACCGGCCTGAGGTAAACTTGCATTGTTAGTTAGGAATAGAGAGACCGACCCGGGCACGTTTATAAACCGGAGGTCGGGACTTTGCAGACCGACGGGCGTCACCCGTGTATATAAGGGGACGACCCGACGGCGGTTTGGGGACAGAGAACAAGAACTCGAGGTTTAGGCGAAAGCTTATCGCTCCCTAGCCCTCGAAACCCATCAATCCCATCACAACTAGACGTAGGCTTTTACCTTCATCGAAGGGGCCGAACTAGTATAAACATCGTGTCCTTGTGTCCACTTTTAACCCCTTCAAGCTAACCCGTTGCGATGGCTCCACGACTAAGTCCTTTCACGAGGGCATCTGCCGTGAAAAATCCACGACAGCATGCGACTGCGCGGTCGTGATAGAGCTCCTTCTGACATGGTCAGAAGTCGAAGCGCGTCGCGATCCGTGCAGGTTTCGCTGCCACCGACGCCAGCAGAAGCCCTGGTGCGCGCGCAGTTGCTCCTCGACTTTCCTCCCACTACGGGGAAACTCGATGAATGGAGAGTCACCATCCGAAGTCTTGTTGCGGTGGCCAACAAAGACGAACCGAGCCCGGCGGAGCCCCCGGGTCGATGCTCCGACGGAGTCCCGTGTACCAGTGGCAGGAAAGCTGGCGGCGCCGCGACCACGGTGCACTCGCCTCCTCCTCGCCCGGTACCATGGACGCCTGCCCGTCGCGATGTTACAGGCGACGAAATCTCCGTAGCATCGTCCGACCCACGGACCCACTATGACCAGGGCCAGGTCCTTCGGGATCGGGAACATGAAGACGCTCGAACCACTATCGAGCGCCGGCACGGAGCGCACCACCAATCAGACAGGCGAGCGGGGCCTTCTGTGAACCACCCGGCACCGGAGAGCCCTGGAGGCCTGCCTTACGAGGTAGGCTGTCTGGCTTTTACCCGTGAGATGCGGCAGTTCCAGTGGCCCACTCACCGCACCTTCAAACCTAACATGGGCGAGAAGTACGGCGGCAAGACCCACCCTTCCGAGTTTCTCAGCATCTACACCATCACGATGCAGGCTGCCGGGGCCCACGACGATAAGGTGCTTGCGAATTACTTCCCATTGGCTCTTACACCCAACGCCATGTCATGGTTGATGCACTTGCCGGTAGACTCCATTTCCTCCTGGTCGGATTTGTGCCATGAGTTCGTGGGCGCCTTCATTGGCGGTCACCAGGCTCATGGCCAAGCGAGCGATCTGCACATCATTCCCTAGAAGGGAGGCGAGAGTCTCCGCAAGTATATTCAGAGGTTCAGCCGGATACAGTACAACATCCCTGATGTTCATCCTGCCGCCATCATTAGCGCGTTCCATCAGAACGTGCGTAACCGCAAGATGCGCGAAGAGCTGGCGATGAACAAGGTGAAAGATGTGGCAGAACTCTATGTTCTTGCCGATAGGTGTGCCCGGGCTGAAGAGGGGAGGAAGTACCCCAGCGAAGATGCCGGCGTGGAAACCGACTCCTCGGATGAGGATACTTCCGCCCCGGCGAAGAAAGGCCGGCGCCGCAACCAGAAGCGCAAAGGAAAGGCAGTGCTTGCCGTCGAGGGATCTGATGACACCGGCTTCACCAAGAAAACCAAGGCAGACGACCCCGGCAAGGAAATTGCCGGATGTGTCGCTTGCCAGGCCTTGGCGGCTGCCGAGAAGTCAGGAAACTTCGACAAGCGATACTGCAAGATCCATCGCACCAAAGGCCACGCTCTCCAAGACTGCCGACAGGTTGAGCTCCTCGCTGAGAAGTAGAGGGCTGAATATGAGAGGCGGGACAAGGAGAAGGGCCAAGATGGTGCTGAGGGGTTTGGCAAGAAGCGTAACGGCCAGGCGGGCCGTCACGGCAAAGATAAGCAACAGGAGAGGCCCGTCTGGGGCCGTGACAAGAAGCCAGAAGACGACGATCACAAAGAGGACGACGAGTCCGGCGACCAAGAGTTTCAGAAAGCTACGGAGGCCATGTGCGTCGATAGCGGCGCTTGGCTGCATACGTCTCGCCGCCAGCTTAAACAGTGGGCACGAGAGATTACGGCGGCAGAGCCGTCGTTTGATGCCCAGAGGCCGCTGATGTGGTCCAGCACACCTATCATTTTCGACACTGCGGATCACCCCGATCGCACTACTGCGGTCGGGTGCTTGCCGTTGTTGCTTTCGCCAACAATATGCAACCTCAAGGTGACGAAGATGCTAGTCGATGGCGGGGCCGGTCTGACCTTGATCTCGCCTGCCGTGATCGAGAAACTGCAGATTCCTGATGGAGACCTCGAAGAAGCGGGCACGTTTCAGGGGGTCAACCCGGGAAGAAGCCAACCCAAGGGAAAGGTCACGCTGCCCGTGACCTTTGGAAGTGACCTGAACTATAGGACAGAGAGGATCGTGTTCGATGTTGCCAAGATCCTCTTGCCCTACAACGGGATCCTTGGCCGCCCAGTGCTGGCCAAGTTCATGGCGGCGTCACACTATGCCTACAACACCCTGAAGATGCCAGGCCCTGTGACGATCATCACCATCCCCTCCGATAAGAAAGATGCGCTGATTTGCGCTGATCAGCTATACCAGCAAGCAGTTGCAGCAGCTGCCGCCACTAGGGCACTTGCTCCTGCCGCTGGAGTCCCGGGAGGGAAGAAGAAGAAGAGGCCTGGTGAGACCTCGGACACCCACTCCGGCAAGCGCTCCTCTTCAGGGTGTAGCGCCGCCGTCGAGGACGTGCCAGAGAGCTCCACCGGCAGGAACAAGAAGACCAGGGCCATTCCGCCGGGAACCAAGAAGGTTTCTGTCAATGAGGACGGCACGGGAGGAGCTTTCACCATAAGCTCCACCCTCGACGACAAATAGGAAGATGCGCTCGTCACCTTCCTGCGGGCGAATGTCGATGTGTTTACCTAGCAAGCTTCCGACATCCCCGGCGTTCCCAGGGAGGTGATTGAGCACCACCTTGCTGTCTGTCCTCATGCGCGGCCCGTCAAACAGAAGGTCAGAAAGCAATCTTTGGAACGACAAGAGTTTATCACAGAAGAGATTCGGAAACTGGAGGCAGCGGGTCTGGTAAGAGGAGTGCTCCATCCGACGTGGCTGGCCAATCCGGTCGTAGTGCGCAAGGCGAATAGGAAGTGGAGGCTGTGTATTGATTACACATATATCAATAAGGCTTGTCCTAAACACCCCTTCCCGTTGTCGTGCATTGACCAGATTGTTAACTCCACAGTCGGGTGTGATCTGTTGTCATTCCTCGATGCCTACTTCGGCTACCACCAGATTTTCATGGCGAGAGAAGACGAAGAGAAAACAACATTCATCACCCCATGTGGTACGTATTGTTTCATACGGATGCCTTTCGGGTTGAAGAGTGCTGGTTCAACGTTTGCAAGGGCGGTCCAGATTGGTTTTGAACCCCAGCTCCATAGAAATATGGAGGCCTATATGGATGACATAGTGGTCAAAACCAAAAACAGGGCAACCCTCATCGCAGACTTGCAAGAAACATTTGCAAACCTGCGCAAGATCAACCTCAAGCTGAACCCTGAGAAATGCGTCTTTGGCGTCCTGTCCGGCAAGCTTCTCGGGTTCTTCGTGTCACAACGTGGGATAGAGGCCAATCCGGACAAGATCAAAGCTATAGAGTAGATTGAAGCACCCAGGCGCATCAAGGATGTCCGTGGGCTTGCTGGTTGTGTTGCCGCCATGGGTAGGTTCATTTCCAAGTATACTGTTACGCCCTCGATGCGGCTATATCTCCCACGTGTCGAGGCACGACTTAGAGGCATAACCGCATTGAAAGCAATGTCGCAAGTGAGGTAACCTTCACACAATCCATGTAATAAATAAAGGGGAAAGATACATAGTTGGCTTACAATCGCCACTTCACACAAGTACATAAATAACATCCATCATACAGATTACACTCAAGGTCCGACTACGGTACCAAAATGAAAGAAGACTACCCCAAATGCTAAACAGAGCCCCGGATCACCCAACTGGGCTCCACTACTGATCATCTGGAAAAGAAACATAGTAACGGCCACGTTCCTCGCCGAACTCCCAAGTGAGCTCGGTCGCGTCATCTGCACTGACATCGTTGGTACCTGCAACTGTGGTGATAATATCGGTGAGTCACGGGGACTCAGCAATCTCACACCCGCGAGATCAAGACTATTTAAGCTTAAAGGTGGAAAGGGGGTTTGTGAGGTGGAGCTGCAGCAAGCGACTAGCATATGGTGGCAATAGCGCAAAAGAGAGCGAGAAGAGAAGGCAAAGCACGGTCGTGAAGCTAGAAGTGATCAAGAAGTGATCCTGAAACGACCTACGTCAGACATAACTCCAACAACCGTGTTCACTTCCCGGGCCCCGCCGAGAAGAGACCATCACGGTTACACACGCGGTTGATGTGTTTTAGTTAAGGTCAACTTCGGGTTTTCTATAACCGGACATCAACAAATTCCCATCTGCCTCATAACCGCGGGCACGGCTTTCGAAAGATAATACCCTGCAGGGGTGTCCCAACTTAGCCCATGATAAGCTCTCACGGTCAACGAAGGATATTCCTTCTACCGGGAAGACCCGATCAATCTCGGAATCCCGGACTACAAGACATTTCAACAGCAATAAAACAAGTCCAGCAAAGCCGCCCGATTGTGCCGACAAATCCTGATAGGAGCTGCACATATCTCGGTCTCAGGGCACATCCGGATGAGCAGTCCGTACAACTAAAACCAGCCCTCGAGTTGCCCCGAGGTGGCGCTGCAAAGGGCTCTAGTTTGGACCAGCAATCGAAGGAGAACTGGCCCGGGGGTTTAAATAAAGATGACCCTTGAGTCTGCAGAACCCAAGGGAAAAAGGCTAGGTGGCGAATGGTAAAACCAATGTTGGGCCTTGCTGGAAGAGTCTTATTCAAAGCGAACTGTCAAGGGGGTCCCATAAATCACCCAACCGTGTAAGGAACACAAACTCCGGGAACATAACACCGGTATGACGGAAACTAGGGTGGCAAGAGTGGAACAAAACACCAGGCATAAGGCCGAGCCTTCCACCCTTTACCAAGTATATAGATGCATTAATTATATAAGAGGTATTGTGATATCCCAACAAGTAAACATGTTCCAACAAGGAACAACAAGTCCATGTTCCAACAAGGAACAAACTTCATCTTCACCTGCAACTAGCAACGCTATAAGAGGGGCTGAGCAAAGCAGTAACATAGCCAAACAACGGTTTGCTAGGACATGGATGGTTAGGGGCTGACAAGGCAATATAGGAGGCATGATATAGCAAGTGGTAGGTATCGCAGCATAGGCATAGCAAAAGAGCGAGCAATCTAGCAAGCAAAGATAGAAGTGATTTCGAGGGTATGGTCATCTTGCCTGCAAGGTTCTCAGAGTTGTCGAAAGCTGGGTCCTCGTAAGCGTTCTCAACGGAATCCTCGGTCACGTACTCGTATCCCGGCTCTACCCAAGACAAGAGAACAAGCAAAGGAACCAATATCAACCACGATGCAATGCGCAAGCAATATGATGCAAAACATGGCAATGATATGCGAGAGGTGATATGCAATGCGAATGCATGCTCCGGAAGGACAAGGATGAACAGGGCATAATCTTGGCAAACCAAGCATGCCACTGGATAGATGAGGTAATTTCGGTTGAAATCGATATAAAGTTCACCGGAATCGGATGCACGGTTTGCAAATGGCAAGCAATACAAGAATGACACGAATCTGCCATAAACAGCATGATGCTACTTAGCAAGCAACAATTAATTAAGCTACTGCACCCAAACATGGCAACAAAGCATATGGTAGTAATCTACACAAGATGCACGACAAAAGATGAACACTGAGCTATGGCTAATTCCCATCATAACAGGTCCAAACAATCATGGCAAAAGTGCAAACGATAACAAGTTCCCAGACTTGGTGAAATTATCAAAGTAGCAGAAACTAACATCAGGATGACATGTTCAGAGCAATGAAACAATATGCTACAGGAACAGAACATAGCAAAATAAGGAATGGCATGAATCTACAAATAGCACTTGACAAAAGTCTCTTACTGACCATAATCCAAAAGGGATCATAAATTATGATTACGCCCATGTCAAATAAGCAAATTTCGTTACAGGTTTCAGACTTAGTAGAAAACTGGACATGGCAGAAACTAATAACGACTAGGCATGTTCGTGAGCTCGATGCACTCACTACAGAGCATTTCATGATAAACTAAGCATACATACATCAAGAAGACATGGCATAGTAACAATACATGGCAAGAACAACATCATAACATGCAAGGCTGAACTACACCAAGCTTGGCAAAATCGAATAACATGTAAACAATCTGCCAGCAACATTTTGAAGCAAAAGTAGAGCTCGATTGACTCAAGCTATGGCACCCCATAATTGCAAACAAAGGCACGGATGGATAGAGAAAATACCCAAGTTCAAAACACACTTACTAATCATGCTCAAATTATGCATAGATCTCTCAGAAACAACATGAACACATGGCATAAAAATAACAGCAGTCAGGGACTTAGTGAAATTGCTAAGTCTCGGAAATCAGAAACATCAAGTGACCTAGTTTGCATGCTTGTGCTAGTCACCACAAGTATCACAAAAATACATGGCAAAATTCTCTGGAAAGGTAACATGGCATATTTCAAAACTCATGTAGGACTCAACTTCATAGGAGGTACACATCAATCATGGCAAAAATGACAAAAGTGCATGTTCAGATAAGATCCAGCAACTAACATCAACTAGCCATCTTCTAACAGCATTTAAGGAATCAAGATGACTTCAAATGAAAATGATGCAATGTAAGAAAATGATGTACTCTTCGAGGCGAACAATCCGACATATTATACGCGCGAAACGTAGCTACGGATGCAAAGTTATGGCATGATGAGAATGCGGTGATGATGATGAAATTAAAGGACTTAGAGAAATATTTGGACTCGGGGGAGGTCAACCCTGCCGGGCACGCGGATCGAGGCGGCGGCGCGGCTCGCCGGGTCCCGGCCGGAGGAGGTGGAGGAGAGACCGGGGCGGCCGGATCTGACCGGATCCGGCCCCGGCGGAGCGCGGGGGCGGCGCGGGCGGCGCGGGACCGGCCGGCGGCGACGGCGGAGGAGGCGAAGGCCGGAGGAGGCGGAGGCCGGCGGAGGCGGCGGTGGCCGGCGCGGGCGGCGGAGACGGCGGTGGCGAGGGGCGGCGCCGGCGCGGGGTCGCGGCGCGGAGCGGGAGGAGCGCGGGAGGAGCGCCCGCGGGGCGGCGGCGGCGGCTCCGGGCCGGGGAGGGCCCCGCGCAGGCCCAGCGGGCCGGCGGCGCGCGGGCGCGGTACGGGCGCGGCGAGGAGGACACGTGGCTCGCTCTGATTGGCTGCGGGCGGCGGCGCTGGCGTGTCCGGCGGCGGACGGACACGTCCGGCGGCAGGGGGGGAAAATGCTAGGGTTTCGTGGTGTTTTGCCCGCAAATGGAGGAATAGGAGGCCTTTTTATAGATAGGAGGAGCTAGGAGGCTCCAAACGGAGTGCGGTTTTCGCCCACGCGATCGTGATCGAACGACGGAGGACATGGGAGTGACTTAGATGGGTTATTGGGCTGTTTTGAAAGGGTGTTGGGCTGCAACACACACGAGGCCTTCACGGTTACCCGGTTAACCGTTGGAGTACCAAACGAACTCCGATTGACCCGAAACTTGACAGGCGGTCTACCGGTGCTATACCGAGGCCACATGTCAAGCCTCGGTCCATTCCGAGAATGTTTAATACCCTCTCACGAAGAAATGTAAAAGGGGACGCCGGGAGACATAGGAGCGCCGGATTGCAAAACGGACAACGGGAAAGATGCTCGGATTTATGAGACGAACACGTATGCGAATGCGATGCACATGATGCCATGATATGAAATGCATGACATGACCAAAATGCAAAACGGAGAGAACCCAACCACGGAGGGAATATCATAACACATAGCCGGAAATGGCAAGAGTTGGATTACAAATATGGCAAGTTACATCTGGGGTGTTACATCTACCGAGCACGCCCTCCCCTTTTTAAGGATCCTGAAAAAGGCGGGTCCGGTGGAGTGGACACCAGAAGCCGAAGCAGCACTGCAAGATTGGAAGAAGTACCTCTCCTCCGCGCCAACACTAGTTGCGCCTAGGCCCCGGGAGCCGTTGATGCTATACTTGGCGGCGACGAACCAGGTGGTCAGCGCCGCACTAGTGGCGCAAAGAGAGGTTGACGACGACGTAATGGCAGCGACAGAGCCTGACACCACTAATGCAGAGATGACACGGCCGGTTGAAGTGTTGCCGAGGAAGAAAATGATGCAGCACCCGGTCTACTTTGTTAGTTCCCTCCTGCAGGGGGCTAGATCAAGGTACTCCGGCATGCAGAAACTGCTCTTCGGCCTCCTTATGGCCTCGAGGAAGCTGCATCATTACTTCCAGGCACACGAGATCACTGTCGTCACTCGCCTCCCTCTGCAACGGATATAACACAATCTGGATGCAACGGGAAGGATTGTGGAATGGGCACTGGAGCTGTCCAGCTTTGGCCTCAAGTTTGAAAGCACTTCGACGATTCAGAGCTGAGTCCTGGCGGAGTTAATTGCAGAATGGACCGCGACGCCTGACGAAGGAGCCCAAGAGACTTCTATCCCCGGCAAGGAGGCAAGTTGCGATTGGATCATGTACTTTGATGGAGCTTTCTCCTTACAAGGCGTCGGGGCTGGCGTACTGCTAGTCACGCCCACCGGAGAGCACCTCAAGTACGTGGTCTAGATGCACTTCCCCAGGGAGGCGTCGACCAACAACACAACAGAGTACGAGGGGCTGCTTGCCGGTCTCAGGATCGCGACGGACCTCGGAATCAAGAAACTCATCATCAGGGGTGACTCGCAGCTTGTCGTCAAGCAAGTCAACAAGGATTACCAGAGCCCGTTGATGAAGGCCTACGTTGATTAAGTGAGAAAGCTAGAAGAGCGCTTCAACGGTATCAAGGCTGAACACGTTCCCCGAGCGGAGAACGACATCGCTGATTACCTGTCAAAGCACGCTGCCCTCAAGCTACCTGTGGAACCAGGTACCTTTGTGCTTCAGCTAACTCAGCCATCCGTTGATCCATCAACAGAGTAGAACAAGAGGAGGAAATCAGGGCCCGGCAAGTACTTTCCCGCCGAGCTCCCCGGAGCCGCCGGCAAGGATGTTGCCGGGAACACTGAGCCCGCCACGAGACGGCTGGCTCCGGCGTAGCGTCAAGCTCTTGCCGTCGAGACAGCCGCTCCTCTGGTGGAGGAAATGCCTTCAGTCCTCGCCGTCGAGCCCCAGGCTCCAGCGTGGGCGCAGCATGCCGTATGATTCCTCCAAACGGGAGAACTTCCTGAGGAGCAGGAAGAAGCGGAAAAAGTAGCCCGTCGCTTTGCCATGTACCAGTTCGTCGATGACGTCCTGTACAGGAAGAGGCTGAATGGTGTGAAATTGAAGTGTATCCCTCGAGAGGACAGACTGGAGCTGTTGGCGGAGATACACGGAGGCATATGTGGATCCCACATTGGGTCAAGGGCCCTCGCCGGCAAGGCATTTCGGCAGGGCTTCTTCTGTCCCACCGCCCTCTAGGATGCAACGACACTAGTCACCAAGTGTGAAGCGTGTCAGTTCCATTCGAAGAAGCTTCATCAGCCAGCTCAACCCCTTCAAACCATTCCTCTCTCCTGGCCCTTCTCGGTCTGGGGGCTCCACATACTAGGCCCTTTCCCCGCGCTGTCGGGTGCTTTGAGTACTTGTACGTTGCAATCGACAAGTTCACAAAGTGGCCGGAGGTGGAGGCAGTGAGGAAGGTCATAGCTCAGTCAGCCGTCGGGTTCTTCAAGGGACTAGTGTGCCATTTTGGCGTGCCCAACAGGGTCATCATCGACAACGGCACACAGTTCGCAAGCCGCACCTTCATGCAATATATCCAAGACCTCGTCAGCAAAGTCTGTTTCGCTTCCGTTTCTCACCCGCAGAGCAGTGGCCAAGCTGAGAGGGTAAATGCTGAAGTACTGCGAGGACTACGGACCAAGACCTTTGACAGGCTGCACAAGAGCAGAAGGCGCTGGATTGATGAGTTGCCGGCAGTTCTTTGGTCGATCAGGACGACGCCAAATCGAGCCACCGGCCAGACACCCTTTGCCCCGGTATACGGGGCAGAGGCAGTTCTCCGCACTGAACTCATATACGGGTCACCTCGAGTGCTCGCTTATGATGAGCTTGAGCAAGAGCAACTGCGGCAAGATGACGCAATGCTCCTTGAGGAAGATCGTCTTCGGGCGGCTGTGAGAGCAGCACACTACCAGCAAGCCTTGCGCCGCTACCATAGCCGCAAGGTCCATGCCCGAAGCCTTGAGGAAGGCGACCTTGTTCTTCGGCGCGTTCAATCGGCCAAGAATTCCAACAAGTTGACGCCAAAGTGGGAAGGCCCTTATCGGGTAATACGAGTCACCAGGCCCAGCGTAGTCCGCTTGGAGACCGAGGATGCCGTTCCGGTAAGTAACTCCTAGAACATTGAGCATCTTCGCAAGTTTTACCCGTAAGGCGCGGCTTGCCGGGCCCCCCGGCAAGCCACCTTTTGTACAAGCATTGCCGATGATGCATGTAACCCTTTGTACAAAGCCAGGCGCAGACCCTGAGCATAAATAAATGAAGCGCTGGCGCTCCAAGTTATAGCATGCATGCTAGGTCAAGTCTCGTCCTTGGTTAGGGTTGATTGTGCTTTGCGGCGACTAACCCCTAGCTTAGAGGTCGAGTGTGCGTCCCTTTGTCGTTCTTTTGTCTTCATTGGTTCGCAGGACCCACAGAAATCCTTGCCGGATTACTTGAGGACGAAAAGGAGAAGAGGGAAAGATCAGCATCAAGACCCCGGCAAGCCAGTACTACCGGGGGCTCCAAGAGCAGAGATTCACCCTCGGCAAACCAGAGTTGCCAAGGGTTATAGCTTCTATGGACTGAGGTATGTGAAACCTCGTTTCTTCCTAAAGCTACCGTGCTCCCCTAATTCTAGGCCCTAGGGCCCGTCCCTGGGGCCAGGTTCGGTCGTAGTCGTGACAACGAAGGGATGAAATGAGGAGCCTGAACCCACCTCATCCCTGCCTCCTTAGAAAGCGTGAGAAAGGTCGAGTGACGTGGGGAGACGGCAAGGCCTGCTGCTGGGCAAGGAAATGTTTATCTTAAATATATCAAGGATTTACTCCTTGACGTGGGTTCTACCCGCAAACAAATAACCTGGCAAGCATCCCTTTTTCATTAAAAACATTCCACTCAGGTACAGTCCATAGGGAATGAAAAACATGAATGATGGGATTACAAGTTTTAAATTCAACTAAGGCCCGAAGGCTTACAAATTAAAAAGAGATGAGGTGCCCATAACCCCTTTCTTGTCCCTCTCCTCAGGAGGCAGGTCAAGGAGGCGAAAAGGGCAAAAGGGGCGCCTAGACGAGCTACGGGTGGCAGAAGACACCCAGAGAACACCTCGGTGGTCGTCTGAAGGCTGGATGGTGATGGCAGCGCCGAAGGCAGAGTTCGAAGACGAGGCGGCAAGACGTAAGCACGCGTCGAAGGCGTCAGTGCCCGCGTACTCCGAGTTGACGGCCTTGCCGCCCGCCCTCTTCCTCTTCCGCAGCCTCCCAATGCCAGCCGCCCAAGGAGACGACCCCGAGGAGTTCAGGGAGCCGGCGACACGGATGATGGGGTCGCCGGTGCCGCCCGAGGCGGCGCCCGACACCTACTCGGACACGTCATCCTGCCGCCTGCGACCCTCGTTGTCGCTGCAGCTGTCCTCCTCGTCACTCCCGCTCGAGGAGGAGTCTTCGCTATCAGAAGAGCTCTCCACACAGCACCTTGCGCGGGTCCCGAAGCATCTGAAGACCTTGACGGAGAGGAGCCGCCCTCCATCAACTTGAAAAGGAGAGTGAGCCCCTCCGTCAAGCGGTGGATACGGGCGAACAACTTCCACCCCCATCGAAGATACATCACGTGAGGAGCTGGGAAGTCAACGCGAACCCGCGTGCCGCTGATCCCACAGCCCCTCATGTGCATCCGCAACGACTCCGGCAGATCCAGCTCCATCTCCCGCGCAAATGGAGTCGAGAGACGAAGGCGACGGCGAGGCGGACGGCGCAGCCTGATGAAGAACTCGCAAGGGTCGTCCCCAACATGGCCCTCCATGGGGGGAGGAAATGCTCGCGGGGGCGAGGCCGGCGCGCCGCCCCGTCCTCCACTTCCCCGAGCACCTCGGCCTCGCCCACGGCCTCGCCCTCTCCCCCTTCCCCTCGCGGCTGGCTCCGCCACCGCAGGTGCAGGAGCAGGAGGGACGCGTTGTCGAGCGGCGACCCTCGTCGCCACCGTCGAAGGACCAGGATTCCCTTTCTCCATGGCAGATGGAAGGGGGAGCAGAAGCTAAAGGAAGAAGGAGATGAAAGAATGCGGGACGCCATCCCCCCTCCCGCTCTTTATAAAGGAACGGGGTGTGGGCTTGGCCGCCCCACTCGACCAATCAAGACGCGGAAGGCGCAGGGAACTGGGACCGACCCACCGCCCCGGCCCGCGGTGGCCCGGTTTCCTGCCTCCACCGATCGCCACCCCAAGCGCACGAAAGCCACGTGGCGGGCGTGCAGGACCGAGGCGACGGGTGAGGCGACCTCTCCCCACCCCGTGATTGTGGGGAGTGGACGCCTTGAAGACCACGCCTTGACCCAGTTCAGTGAATGGGCCGCGCCTCCATGCCTCCCTCCGTTTATGGGGAAGGCGTGAACCGCCCCATTTACTGCGACGTGACGCATGCATGCAGAGCTCAGCCCCACGCATGCCACCCACGTCATGCACGCCTCCCCACGCCACGCTAGCGCATGAAGAAACTTACAGCGGTAAAAAACTGCCCCGCCTGCCCGCGCAACGTTTTTTGGCCTAGCCCAACAACGCGTTGCGCTTATGTGTGGCCCAGGCCCGGGGGCTCCTGTCGGTGTACAAAATGGGGGTACAATTTTTGTACCCCTATAACTGTGCACGGGCAGTCTGAGCCACGGGCACCGCCACACAGAGCACGGCAAGGGAGCTAAGCCAAGGTAAGGCCGAAGCTGAAGAGAAGCGGAACGACGCCAAGACCAAGACCATAAAGAGCGAAGGGGACGAAGCAGCCCCCCCCCCAGGCAAGACCCTTGCCGGAGGGCGGTTTTTGCAAACCCAGCAAGACCCTTGCCGTGGCAGCTCGCCCCACACCTACGGAGCGGGTCACCTTTGAGTCCACTGCCCCCATGGGGGAAGGATTCGGGAGGCATCTCCGTGGTGGAATGCAGATCTTTGTGAAGACATTCAAGATCAGATACACACTTTAGAAGACGATGATCCTTGGCGGGATCCCAGCCAAGGAGGACCACAAGGCCCCCGGCAAGAGCCTTGCCAGGGATGACAGCAGGCGCCGCGGCAAGCCCCTTGCCGGGACCCCGGCAAGGCCCTTGCCACGAACACCCGTGGGGCCACCACCAAGCCCGCGCCAGTCGCGCCTCCGCCACCGCTCGCATGCAGCTGCCGACCCAACCAGCTGGGCAGGCACCTGCGTGGCGGCATGCAAATCCTCGTGGAGACCCACACTGCGCCACTTCAGCTGCCTGCCCGCCTACATGGCATCGTGAGCACTGCTGACCAGGGCGCGTGTCGACGCAGGAGGGAGCGGTGACGGACAAGACGGGGCTCTCCCTCGCCCCCGATAAAGCAAGGACACCTAAGCAAGGCACATTAAATGCACCTTGTCATGTAATGCGATGGATAACCTCGCATCACTGTACCCTTTCCACCTCCTGTGTGCCACTATGGCGACCCCTTTTTTCTATAAAAGGAGGCCCCAGGCGACCAGGAGGGGGATTCGGCTTTTTGGAGCTCTCGACGCCCCATAGCTAGCTCAAGAACACAGATATACAATCCACCAAAGCAGGAGTAGGGTTTTACGCATCCCTGCGCCCCGAACCTGGGTAAAGCAACCGCGTGCTATCTGTTTGATCCGCTCTTTTCACAACCCCGTGCCCCGGAACCGTAGTAGGGATTCTTGTGATCCCATAGGTGTCGTTTCCACCGAGAGGGTCGGAACGGAGAAACAGTGTCGTCTCGTGTTCATGGGGAGGCAACAGAATGTGTCGTGTTCATGGGGAGGCAACGGAATGCGTTGTGTTCATTGGGAGGCAATGGAACGCGTGGGAGCCAACCGACTGGGTCGAAACGGAATGCATGGTCGTGTTCATCGGGAGGGCTTGGACGGAACAGGCGACGGAAACGAGGCCTGGCGTACCGCACAACGGATGAAACGGACCTCCTATGTTCGGAACGGGGTCCTGTTGATCGAGAGGGGTGTGGCATACCGCAAAACTGTCACATCCTAGCTAGACCATGCATTAGAGTGTTGCATCATGTCTTCATTCAACAGAAACTTGAAATGGGGAAGGCAGAACCCCCAGCACCCCCCTGAAATCAACTAGGGTTTACTAAAAATATTTTCAATGAACCTGAAATGCCCTTCTAAAATGTTCACCCTCTTTGTCTTGGGTTAGAACCCCTGGCAAAATTGGTGCAAAATTTTCTAGGTCATTAGAAGGTCACTGAATTAAATCATATGTATTTTTCCTTTGGACATTTAAATGCTAGTAAATATTTTAAATGTTCAAATAATTCTGGATTTAAGTGAGGGCTGTTAGGAATAATCCCAACAGAGCCCACAATTAATTTCAGGATTTTAGAAAGTACCTAAGTATTTTTAATAAAGCCCTAAAGTTACAGAAAATAGAAAAAGAAAACAGAAAGGGAAAACTTACCTGGCGCCATCCACCAGGCCCATCTGCCGGCCCAGCCCAGCCACCGCGCCAGTGAGCAGCTTGGCCAGGCAGGCAGCCAGGTGCTCGACGGCGAGCACCGCATGCGCGCCACGCAGCTGCCGTCGCCTCGCCGCTCCCCTCGTCGAGCTGTCGACGTGGGACGAGCTCCCTCTCTCTCCCCGACCTCGCAGACACCACATTTTCCCCCTGGCTCCTCTCCCTCGCACTCCCTCGCCATGGCCGACGCAGTCGTCGCCGTTCCGCCACCGTAGTCGCGTCCAACACCGCGTGCTGCACCACCGTGTCCACTTGCTCCGCCCTCGTCGACTGCTTCGAACAGGCTGAGCCCCGAGCGCTCACACGCTCTGCAACACCTCCATCGACCCCGCCTTCGTCAGCCACCGCCAGAGATCCCTTTCGACGTCGCCGCCGCATCAGCTCGTCCCCAACCACGCCGTCTGGCTCTACGTGACCGCCGTGAGCTGCTGCACCTCCCCATCCTCTCCGTTTGCCTCCTCGTGCACCATAGCAACTTCACGAAGCTCACCCGCACGCATCGCCGCGGAGCTCGTCGCCGACGTGACTCCGGCCAACCACCGGCCATGCCACCCTGTCTAACAACCTTACCGCATCCCCAGGAGCTCAACGCCCCACTCCACGCACCTCGTTGTGCCCCGTAGCCTCGGGATCACTTCCACCCGACTCCGGCGACTGCAAAGCTCGTCGCCGGCGACGTTTCCGGCCGCCCCAAGTCCAACCACTGCCACCAAACGCCGCGGCTTGCTCTCAGCTACGCGTAGATGCTCTCCGCCGCTCGTTTGGTTGCTGGAATGCACAAATGCACACTCACCGCCGCGTCTGGCCTCGCCGGCGGCTAAACGCCGGCGAGTTTGACCGTTGACGATGACTGGGTGGGCCCAGGTTGACTTCCCTGAGTCAATGACAAGTGTCCCCCCTGCTAATTATCCAGATTAGATTCTAACTAAAAACAATTAGTTTAATTAACTACTGACACGCGGGACCCACTGGTCAGTTTGACCTGGACGACCCCGTTGACCTCTAAAATCATTCTGACATGATGCTGACGCAGTAATTAAATTACTGGAATTATTTCTATACAGGAAATTCCAGAAATTAGTCCAAAGTTCAAAAATTCATAGAAATTAATCTGTAACTCCAAATGCAAAGATTTATATATGAAATTTGATCAGAAAAATCCAATCTATCCACTGGTACTAGTTTCATGCATGTTAGAACAAGTTAACCTTGCTGTTAAGCAATATAAGTTGATACACTAATGTGGCTATGTTAAATGATCCAACACTTGAACCTTTTGTTCAATTAAGCACATTCCTTCCTGTTTTAGCTTGCATTAGGCCAAGACACTTTCATATTGCCATGTCATAGCATGCATCGTAATGTTGCATATCGTCATGTGTTGATTGTGTTCCGATGTGTTCTTCGTGGTAGGTTCTGCCTCCGAGGATATTCACGAGTATCCAACTGAAGGGCAGTATCCCGCTACCACTCCATCAGGCAAGCAACCCATTGATCATTCCGATACAAACCCATGTTCTCGCTTATGCTCTCGTTTACCGCATTAAGACAACGTGATTCAAACTGCTGTGTGTCGCGGTAGTTGAACCCACTTCCTTTGCATGACCTATCATTGCCACAGTAACTAGATGAAACCCACTAGCATGTGTAGGAGTTGATTGAGCCATATGTGTGTGTGTTTCCTACCATGCTATGCTTGCTATGCTAGAGTTGTGTCAGGTCTGGCTCATCGGGATGATGAACTAGAGTGAAAGGTTGTGTCGTTGTCGAGAGTGTGAAAGTGTTGAATACGATTTGGTAAAGGAATGGATGAGAGGCCATGTAGGAGTACATGGTGGGTTGTTTCATTGAGGCTGTCCTTAAGAACTGAGATCTGTGTGTGTGATTTAAGACTCAGCTACTACCACACATTGGGCCCTGAAACATGACCCCGCTCGACTTACCGACCCCTCTCGTCCTTTGTCCAGGAGTTGCAAGTAGTTTCTGGTGTTTGTAGTTGCTGGGGGCCGCACGTAGCGCTGACCATAGTGGTGGGCTGTGTTGCGGTAGGCACGTGGCACGGTGTACCGATTCGCCCGTTTGGTGTCTCGGGAACCCTGCACACATCGTTTGGGGCCGTTGAGGACACCCCGGCCGGATCTCCTTGCGGATGGAACCCGAATAGGCGATAAACCTGGACTAGAGACTAGTGTGGTTGGTTAGGTCGTGGTCTACACCCACGTCGGCTTTCGCTTGAAGTCTGCTGAGCACATGACATGTGCAGACGCTAAGTGGTGGAAACATGTGTGAAGAAGTACCCCCCTACAGGGTATAAAACTATTCGAATAGCCGCGTCCGCGGTAAAGGACTACTTGGTCACCTATGAAGTTCATAGATAAGTAAATGGATACTACTAAAAGCCTCAAGATAAGTGTGAGTACCGCGGATGGCCCTCTTTTGGGTTGGCGAGAGAGGATCCACGGTGGAGTATTGTGATGGTGCTAGTGGACTCGTGTGCGACAAATGTTTTACAAGTTGTGTCTATCGTAGGATAGTTTAGCCAAGAGTTAAAGCTGGCTTGCTGCAATAACTCCACTACCTTCTTGAGAATGTGCATGTATTGTAGGATTCTGTTGTAAGACTTGCTAAGTACCTTCGTACTCACGTTGCTTTAATTAATGTTTTCAGACGACAACACCAACCCCTCCGACGGGTTCTATGTAGACCTCGACGTTGACGAGTGACTTATCACCCAGGTGGTGATCCAAGACTTGTGAAGGGTCGATGTAGATAGACAGGCTTCGTCAAGCCTTGTTTCTTTCTAGTGTTTGTACTCAGACTACTTTGCTTCCGCATGTGCTTGTATGTTTGTATGACTTGAGTGTCGGGTCATGTGACCCCTATCTGTATGGATGTTATGTATCGCTCCTCGGAGCCTTTTAAATAAAGTACTTGAGTTGTAGAGTTTTGTTGTGATGCAATGTTGTATTTGCTCATATCGGGCATATTGTGTGTATGATTGAAATGCTTGGTATGAGTGGGATCCGACTATCTAGTTGTTTATCCTTGGCAGCCTATCATATGGGGAAATGTAGTCTAGTGCTTCTGAGCGATAGTAGTCCGCTACAAGCCGGTTAACCGAAGTCCTGCTAGCCCAGCACTACTGCTTGGAACACTTAACTGGCCGGCATGTGATTCACCTCGTTCCTATGTCTGTCCCTTCGGGGAAATGTCACGCGGTGACTTCTGGAGTCCTGCCTAGCCTGCTACAGACCGGGATACCGGAGTCCTGTTAGCCCAGCACTACAGCCCGGAATCACACGTTGTTGACCGACATGCTCGATGTGATTCATGTATGCCTGTCCTCATAGGTTAGCGCCGCTTTGGGTTCACGACTAGCCATGTCGGCCCGGGTTCTCTGTCATATGGATGCTAGGGACATTATCATATACGTGAGCCAAAAGGCGCAAACGGTCCCGGGCCTTGGTAAGGCGACACCCGTGGGATTACCGTGCGTGAGGCCGCAAAGTAATATGAGGTGTTACCGGCTGGGTCGATGTGACTTGGAATCGGGGTCCTGACAGCGTTGGCATCAGAGCCGGACTGCCTGTAGGTTCGCTAAGCCAAGCTGGTCGATGTTGAGTCTAGAAATGCTTTAGTTATATGTAGGGGAATTGATTGTGGGAGGGAACGTAAGGCTCTTTTACTCCTTTACCTTATGCCCTGTGTCTTGAGTCATTCTCTTCTCATTCTACGTGGGTTAAGGACTAGGCTCTCTTCTCTCTATCAGGTTCACGTGTTACTAATCCGTAGTAACTTATAGGATTGTTGGATACAACCCAGTTCAGCTTCTACTAAATTTTAGTATGTTGCCAGTTGAACTAGAACCTTGATATGATGTTGTCGAGTGGTTTTGCTAACTGTTGTGGATGTCTCAATTCTGTTTTCTGAGCATTTACAGCCGTTATGCTGTCCAAATTCTCCTAGAAAATTCTAATGCCTTTGCATTTTTTTTTGTGCTTCCAGATGGCCACCCGTTCCCAGAACCAAGTGGTTTGTCTGACCCGTTGCATTGATGTATGTGGTCACACAGCCATGTTGGTTCGAGTGATGGTCGAGACAGGTTACCGATGGTATCCTGAATATACCGTCGAGGAGCAGTTTAGAGACTTTAATCAAAGCCAGTATCTGTGCACGGTCAGGATATATCCATCTTATCCCGGAGCTACTGAACCGCTCCACTGTTCTTATGGACTTTGGATCACTATTGGGATGTCCGTGCAGGATGCAGCCTACTCGATGATGACTATTATTCGAGCCAGAACTGCCTTGCTGAGCAACACCGATTTCCGCTACATGCCAGCATCCCTCCCTGGGGCGCATGGTTACCTTCAGGGTATGTACAGCGACGCATCCCATGAGGACTCACTCCTCCGCACCACCACTGAGATGTTGGAAGACAAGGACCGTGAAAATTGGGCCTTGCGTATGGAACTCTTTAATGCTCGTTCTGGTCACTGGGCCACATTGACTCGGTTTGCCCCTGCAGTGCAAGCCGGATACATGGACATGAGGGACTTGTACCCTGTGCGGGCTAGTCTGCCAGATTTCATGGAGTGGCGTGAGGTAGGAGGCATCACCCCTCCTCGTGGACCTCGTCTGCCGCCGTTTGTTGGACCAAGGCCACACCCAAGTCCCTATGGTCCACAGGCTCCACAGGACCGTCTGTTCCCAGATGATCATGTTCCGCTTCCAGGCTTGGGTGGTGACTTCTATGAGGATTACTATGGAGCTGTCTGAGCTAGTAGTAGTTTCGCTAGTATTGTAACAGTTGTATGTCCACTGTCCTGCGTGACTCGTGGAATATGACTTAGTGTGTATCCATTCCGGAGGTGTAGAAAAATAATGTATAGGAGCTTGGAATGCCTCCGATGAGATGTAACGTCTTCCATCATAGTTGTACCTTAGTTGGGCTTGTACTAAAGTATGTATGGTGTGTACGACCGTTGGTATATATATGGCAGTTTCTATATTACCATGTCATACGGATGAACATCTCTGCATTCTTTGTTATCCATTACATTCCGCACTTCTTGCCCAGATTTTGCCATCCTGGTCTAAATCGTTGTTTTTTTTTCCTAGGATGGTCAACACCCGCAGCAACCCTGCTGCTCCGGAGCAGGGTGAAGCTAGCGCAGCTAGGGATGAAAATCTGCCTCAACCGCCTTCTCTGGCCGAAGTGATGCTGGAGGCAGAACGAAACAAGTGTGAGCATAACCGCTTGCTGGAGCGGATTGAGCAGAATACTGCACGCCAGCAGAGAAACAACCTGGTGTCAATCAATGACTTTGTTAAGTTGTATCCATCGAAGTTTAACCATTCCGTCGAACCTCTCAATGCGGATGACTGGCTTCGCAGCATCGCCCACAAGCTACGATCTGCCAACGTAGCCGATGATGATAAAGTCACCTTTGCTGCTTATCACCTCGAAGGCCCTGCTAGCCTTTGGTGGGAAAATTATTACGCTATGCGCCCGGTCGGCCAAATCACTACTTGGGCTGACTTCAGTGCTGCTTTCCGTGAGCATCACATTCCGGAAGGCCTCATGGATCGCAAGAGGGAGGAGTTCTGTAACTTCACCCAGGGTAGACTGACTATGGATGCGTACAGTCGTGAGTTTGGAAGGCTAGCACGTTATGCCCCCGAAGAGGTATCCACCGACGCCAAGAAGCAGGCAAGGTTCCGCAAGGGACTTAGCCCTGAGCTTCACCGTGACCTTCGTCTGCACGATTGCACCTCTTTCCCGAAGTTGGTCAACAAGGCCATCAGTGCCGAGACAGGGCAGAATGACTTTGAAGCTTCACGCAAACACTCCCGTGACTTTGGATCTTCATCTGGCTCTGGATCTCAGAAGCGACGAGTCTGGATCCCAAACACTGCTGTTAAATCCAGGTTCACTCCGAGGCCATCCTTTAAGGCGCCTCGCCCCAACCAGCAGTATGCACCGCCCAAGATTTAAGGTGGTCCCGCTGCTAATGCTGCCCCACGCCCCAATATGATAACTTGCTTCAAGTGTGGAGAGCCGGGTCACTACATCCGCGAGTGTCCCCAGAACAACCCCAACCAGTTCGGAAAGTCTGTTGGCTGTGGTAAGCCAACAGCAAAGGTGCTTGTCGCCAAGCCGGCCACCACTGCTCGTGGCCATGTCAACTATGTCTCAGCTGAAGAGACTCAAGAGGACCCCAACGTTGTTCTCGGTACGCTCCTTGTTAATTGCCATCCGGCAACTGTTCTTTTTGATACTGGAGCATCTCATTCATTTATTTCCGAGAGCTATGCCCGATTGCACAACACCACATTTTGTGACATGCCCACCTCCATGGTAATTCAAACCCCCGGTTCTAAGTGGCAAACCTCTAGAATCAGCCACGGAAATGAAATTCTTGTCGACATATTGGTCTTCCTTGCATCATTAATAGCTCTCAAGTCCTCGGACATAAACATCATCTTGGGTATGGACTGGATGTCAGCCCATTACGCTAAGATTGATTGCTCTACTAGAACTATTCAACTCACCCATCCATCGGGCAAGACAGTCAATGTTTTGACCCGAGTGTCTGAGCGACAGCTCTACTCTCTAAATGCCAACCCCCTTCCAGACCTTGAAGATATTCCGGTAGTCCGTGACTTCCCGGATGTCTTTCCGGAGGAGCTGCCAGGTGTTCCACCTGACAGAGATGTCGAGTTCGTGATAGACCTTATTCCAGGAACCGTCCCAATCTCTAGAAGACCTTATAAGATGGCACCCCTAGAACTAGCCGAGCTTAAGAAACAACTCGATGAGTCCTTGCAACAGGGTTTCATCTGTCCTAGTTCTTCTCCATGGGCTTGCCCCGTCCTCTTCGTCAAGAAGAAGGATGGAACGGATCGGATGGTTGTAGATTACCGACCTGTCAATTTGGTCACTATCAAGAACAAGTATCCGCTCCCTAGGATCAACGATCTGTATGATCAGCTCGCTGGATCCTCAGTCTTTTCCAAGATGGATTTGAGGTTGGGCTACCATCAAATCAAAATCAAGAACGGGGACATTCCTAAAACGGCCTTTGTTACTCGTTATGGCCAATACGAGTACACCGTCATGTCTTTCGGTTTAACCAATGCTCCAGCCACCTTCTCTCGGTTAATGAACTCGATCTTCATGGAGTATTTGGATAAATTCGTCGTGGTATACCTCGATGATATACTCATCTACTCCAAGAACGAGGAAGAACATGCCGAACATCTAAGGCTACTATTGATGAAACTTCGAGAGCATCGCCTTTATGCCAAATTCTCCAAGTGTGAATTTTGGTTGCCATAAGTGACCTATCTGGGCCATGTAATCTCTGGTAAGGGCATTGTTGTCAATCCCGAGCGAGTTCAAGCCGTCCTTGACTGGACTCCACCTGAAACGGTCAAGCAAGTTCGGAGTTTTCTTGGTTTAGCGAGCTATTGCCGCCGCTTTGTCGAGAATTTCTCCAAAGTTGCTAAGCCCCTAACTGAACTCCTCAAGAAAGATAAGAAGTTCGAGTGGACCCCACAGTGCGAGTTCAGCTTTTCAAGAACTGAAAAGACGCCTGACATCTGCTCCCGTACTGGTACCACCAGATTTTTCTAGGGACTTTGTTATCTATTGCGACGCCTCGCGACAAGGACTAGGTTGCATACTCATGCAAGATCGTCATGTGATTGCTTACGCTTCTGGACAGTTGCGTCCACATGAGGATAACTATCCCACACATGATCTAGAGCTTGCAGCTGTAGTCCATGCACTCAAAACCTGGTGACATTACCTTCTTGGTAATCGTTGCGAAATCTACACTGATCACCAAAGTTTGAAATACATCTTCACCCAACCGGATTTGAATCTCAAGCAAAGACGTTGGGTCGAGTTGATCTCGGATTACGACTTAGGAATAACTTACACCCCAGGCAAAGCCAATGTCATGGCTGATGCACTAAGTCGTAAGTCTTATTGTAACAACCTGATGTTACAACAAAGTCAACCACTTATCCACGAGGAATTTCGTAAGCTTAACCTTCACATTGTTCCTCGAGGATTCCTTTCCACCCTGGTGGCGAAACCTAACCTTACGGATCAAATCATAGCTGCCCAGAAGCGCGATAAGGGCATATCTCGTATCAAGGAAAACATCGCTAGCGGAGTTGCTAAATGTTTTTCCATGGATGAACGAGGTATTGTCTTCTTCGAGAACCGCTTGGTGGTTCCCAAGAAACAACATCTACGACAACTGATCCTTAAGGAAGCTCACAAATCTCCTCTCACCATTCATCCCGGTAGTACTAAAATGTATCAGGATCTACGCCAGAGGTTTTGGTGGACTAGGATGAAGAGAGAAATCGCTCAATATATTGCTAATTGTGACGTCTGTCGTCGCGTTAAAGCAGAGCATCAACGGCCTGCTGGCACCCTGCAACCTTTGGAAATTCCTGAATGGAAATGGGATAAAATCGGTATGGATTTCATTACCGGGTTTCCCAGAACCAAAAGAGGGAATAATGCTATCTTCATTGTTGTCGATCGTCTTTCCAAAGTAGCCCACTTTTTACCTGTTCGCGAGAGTATAACCGCTAGCCAGCTAGCTGATTTGTACATCTCCCGAATAGTGTCTCTTCATGGTGTTCCATTGGAAATTAATTCAGACCGGAAAAGTCTTTTCACCTCTCGATTTTGGGAAAGTTTCCAAAATGCTATGGGAACTCGTCTCTCCTTTAGCACCGCCTTCCATCCCCAATCAAGTGGTCAAGTAGAACGAGTCAATCAAATTCTGGAGGATATGCTTCGAGCTTCTGTCATCTCTTTCGGTATGAATTGTGTCGTGGATTTGTCACGGCAGATGTCCTAGTGGAAGGACTTAGTCGTGGAGCCATCGCAACGGGTTAGCTTGAAGGGGTTAAAAGTGGACACAAGGACACGATGTTTATACTAGTTCGGCCCCTTCAATGAAGGTAAAAGCCTACGTCTAGTTGTGATGGGATTGATGGGTTTAGAGGGCTAGGGAGCGATAAGCTTCGCCTAAACCTCGAGTTCTTGTTCTCTGTCCCTAAACCGTCGTCGGGTCGTCCCCTTATATACACGGGTGACGCCCGTCGGTCTGTAAAGTTCCAACCCCCGGTTCATAAACGTGCCCGGGTCGGTCTCTCTATTCCTAACTTACAATGCAAGTTTACCTCAGGCCGGTTTACGCCCTGAGACCTCTAAACCGATTATAGGCTTTGGGCCCTTCTATTTCTCCTTGGGCTTTAACATCTCGGGTCCATTGACGGAGCTAACCCGGGCCCTGTAGGCCGGTTTACCTCAAATAGCAATATCCCCAACATTAGGCCCCAGATTGATTTGAACCAGTTCATGTCAATCCTTAATAAGAATTTCTGTCTTCAAATGTCTTCCAGTAGCTGTTGAACCGCCGTTTCTTCGTCTCCTTTTGCTGCGATAAACCGATATGACGTCAGTGCAAAGTTACCGTCTCCTTTTGCTAATCCGCAATAATCAGGGCGACGGCTGGGCTCCCGAAATCTCCGGCCCCTGGATTCGCGCGCCTGGCACGCGCGCCGCGCCTTATAAATAGGACTTGAAGGCCATCTTCCTTTCCTCCCTTTCGCCCCCTTCTTCGTCTTCCTCGCGACCCAGACCTCGGAGCTCCGCCGCCGCCGTCAGCTACTGCATCAACTCCGGCCGCTGCATCAGCCTGATCGGACCAGAGCACCGCGGCGACCTTTCACATCCGTTTGGATCCCGGTAAGGCCCCTGTTCTTCTTGCTTTTAGATCTGTTCTAGGGTTCGTCATCCTGCCACTGTTCTTTGTTCATCCCCATAGCAGCTTTGACGCTAGGACAACATCGTCAGTTTGATACCCGCTGAGAGCTTTTGCGAACAGATGATGATGCTATGTACTCATCTCTATAAATCTGTACTCATCTCCTTAGATCCCACTCATTTCCCTACTTGTCGAACTTATGTTGTTCTGCTGTGAGCCAAACCTCATATTTTTACTTCTTTTTCGCCCTAGCTGTAGATCCATTGCTTTGAAAGAATCTGTATGGGATCTGTTTCTGCTTTCATATTCACAGCTGTTAGATCTGGTCGGTTTAACTTCTAGCAGAGCGAGCAAACCAATCCACACATCCATTAGTCCTCTTGATCAACCGCTGGATGATATCATCGTAGATAACCTTACTCTATATAAAAGCATCTTCGGTTTACATTCACACTTGTTCTCAAACCGGAACACCTTTGTCTTGTAGATTTCCTCATGGCAAAACAGGTGTACGAATGCAACTGGGTTCCCTCTCGCATCACTGAGACCCAACTAAACAACTTAGTTTTGACTGGCGCTTTGAGTAGCAAAAATGCCATCCATTGGAGGGTTCCAGGAAACGAATGTCCTCCTACCCCACAGGAGGGAGAAGTGGTGGTGTTTGCGGATCACCTGGCCCGGGGTTTTAATCCACCCGGTTCAAAATTTTATCGGGACGTCCTGGCTAACTTTAGGTTGCGCCCACAAGACGTTGGTCCAAACTCAGTCACGAATATCTGCCATTTTCAAGTGCTTTGCGAGGTGTACTTCCAGGAGGAACCTACTGTAGAGCTGTTCCGGGACCTGTTTCATTTGAACCGACATACTGAATTCATCGACGGCCCTAATATGGAACTGGGTGGTATGACGATTCAAAAGAGGAAAGAGGTGACTTATCCTCACGCCAAGTTGCATAGTCATCCGCAAGAATGGAATTACACTTGGTTCTATTGCAAGGATACTTCTCCTGCTGAAGAAAATCCTCTGCCTGGCTTTCGTCCGAAGAGACTTAGCAATACACACCCCTTCCCCCCAAGACTAACCGCCAAAGAGAGGAGTAAGTATGCCCCTCAGCTGTCCAAGCTCAGAGCCTTCATGGCTAACGGTTTAACGGGGGTAGATCTTGCCCGTTGCTGGATTTCATGGAGCATCCTGCCCCTTAGCATCCGCTCCGGTTTAATGTGCCAATACACGGGCCGGGTTGATGATCCTTTGAGGCACTGCAACATTCAGCTGACGGAAGATGAAGTTACTGAGGCTGTGAAAAAGATGCTGAATGAACCGGAATACGTGTGCGCCCGAACCGGCCTGCTTCCGTTTTGTGCCACAAACAAACCACCTGCTGTAAGTACCTCCCCTCGGTTTGTTATAGAATTTACGATCTCCTTATACACATATTGCTAACACCGGTCCTTTCTGAGACAGGGAGATGATCCGTTTTGGAGCAAGAAGTTTCAAGAGCCGACCGAAAAGGTAACCCGACCCAAAACGAGGGTGAAGAAACCCGCTCAGAAGAAAAGGAACACCGCTTCCTCTACCCCGGATTTAGAGGAGGATGATGTGGGTAATCCGGACCTTGGGGTAGACCTCGATTCTGTTGGCTTACTTTTTATACGTCTTATTGATGATGATATTTGTCAGGACGACGCTGAAGCGAGCAATGCTGAAGGCCCAGAGGTAACTATTCTTTCTTCTGATGCAGTTCCTTTGCCTTTGAAAAAACCTCGCCAAGAAAACCGGAAAATTAAATTTTCTCATCCTCTTGCTTACTTGGATCCCAAATTTCTTGTGAAGACCCAGCAACATGAAGCTCGACGCACCACCCGGCATAGCGGCCAGGTAGTTACCTCCGCCGGTTTACCGAACAACCCGGTTCGGAAACGCCGCTCAGAGGTCTCCGATTTATGCGCTAGCTTTCCTCCTAAAGCAGGTTTAACTCGTCAGCCTCTTAATCCATCTGACTCCGATTATCAGGTCACTTCCCATTCATCTTCTGGTGAATCCTCAGCCACTCAACTGCCACCGCTAAAGACGGTTATTGGGTAAGTTGGACCGATCACAACATATTTCTGTATGAGTCTCTTAATCCATCTTACACCGTTTTTTTCAATCTTTGGGTTTTTCCCAGGGCTAAACCTAGACCGAGCAAGAAAGCTCGTTTGGACAACCCGGCCGAAGGAACCGCCGCTCCTGAACCGGAGAAAACGCCTGGTTCTGACGCTCTGGGTCGTGAAGATGTTCAGAATTATCTATCTCCACAAGATGACACCTGTGTTGAAGAAAGGCCTACCAACCCTGCCAGCCGTACTGATCCGCCTGCCAGCCCTATTCGGGTTGAGGGATCCATCCCCCCTTCTGGAACTGTTGATAAACCGACAGGGCCAATGCAGAGCAGTGACTCCAAGGATGATGATGTTGTGATTACCGGCATTGGTCGCGCTGAACCGGGGAACACTGCCACTTTAGCCAAGCATACTGCCAAGGACGAAATCTCGGCCATAAAGGGCAAATGGGATGTTGACTCCTCAACATACGCCGCTTTAAGCGCCCAAGATCTTTATTCTGGGTACCTGAACCGACTGTACACCAGTCGTGATTATGAAGCTGGTATGATCAGGATGATGAAAGAAAAACTTGAGGTAACTCTCTTGTGCTTCCTTCTGTTGCACCCTAGCTTATCAGTTTGATCCAAATCCGAGATGGTAACCCGAATCATGCTACCTTGACCACTAAGATCCAGAAACATCGTCAAATAACCATTAGCCCCCAAGTGCCAAGTTTAAATACTTGTATTAATCTTGGGACTTTTTGTAATGGAAAACATGCGTTAAAATCAAGTATGCATTAGCCCCCAAGTATCGAGCACATAACTTGCTTGTGTGGTTGATACTTCCAAACCGTGCAATATTTTCTGAACACTGTTGACGACCTGCTGCAGGGGGATCTGAAGACCAAAGCGAAACAAGTCTCGGACCTTCAGGAAATCTTAAAAACCCAACAGGCTGAAACTGAAAAAGCGAAGGATGAATTGACCAATGCCTTAACCATTATGGAACAGCTGAAAGAAAGCCGCAAAAAGGAACAAGCTGATTGGGCTACTGAAAAAGCTCTTTTGACGAAGAGGGCTGAAAATGCCGAAGCTGCTCTTAAACCGGTGGTTGATGAATTATCCACCGTGAAGCGACAGATACACTCCATGACCTCTGCCGTCTTTGGTAAATCTCTTTTGATGCCCTTCTTCTAATTTGTACCTTGTCTGCTATATCCTATGTCCGGTTTGTAATCCAACTTGAAACACTGCAGGCACACGTATTGGACACTTGGGTTCTGATGTGCGGGTGAAACTCAAAGCTGCCTATACTCTGATTGAACAGTTGTACACCGGAGCACAAAGAGCTATCACCACTGCATCGCATAACAACCCTGCGCCGTCTCTGATTCAAGACACGTTAAAGAGGCTGTCCATGCTTCCAGCCCGGATTGAAGAGTTGAAAAGATCAGCTGCTCGAACTGGAGCCATCACTGCCTTGATCCGGGCCAAAGCGTGGGTACCAGATTTCGATCCTGTCGAAGCGGCCCAAGGATACCCCAGCTTGAAAGAAGACGGTTCAGACTTTGGTGAAGATGATTTGAGGGCGATAAACCGGGCGGTGCGCCCCCTAGCTTGTCAATTGGCTGAGGAAGCAGATCTGTCACATTACCAAGCCCAATACGATAACCAGAACAAACGAGTAGCTGCCCCGGTCCCTGAAGCGGGAAACCTTATTCCTCCAATCCGTAAGCATACCTACGCCCCTGACATTTAACCGTCTTTGTTGATTCACGAAGAAGCTGTCTTTCAAGCGCTAATGGGAATCGACTGGACCACTGCTGATTTCCAGCCAATGGGTAACCAAGATAGAGCTGAAGCGGCGCAAGACGATCCACAGCCTTCGAACCGAGGCGGCGAACAGGCGTAATCCACGCTCCGATTCACCTTAGTTGGTGACGTTTAATCCGTCAACAAACAATACATTCAGGCACTACGCTGCCTTGTAATAAGATAGGTTAATACCTCTGCGTTTGAATGCGCCTTTGCGCACGGGTACTGATGCCCTTTCCAACGACTTTTTCCAACTTATGTTTCCTGTCTTTACTGAGTACACAAGGTGATCTTTTGACCACCTGAACCGTGCTGCGCCTTTGCCAAACCAGGCAACTTGCCTTCGGGTTAAAAAAACGGACCAGGCTGTGTCAGCTGAATCGGTTTAAAAGTACTTGATGTTTCGAAGAACAAAAAATACCACAATAAAGGCAAAAAAACAAAAACCAAATATGAGAGGCCAACGCGATAGTAAAACGCATGCAAATAGTGGTTGCTATGAACCGTTCAGAAGGCGTGACCATCGTCAAGACAAAATAAACCAAGCCCCCAGGAGGTGTAGCTACGGTTTAGGTCGACTAGGTTCCTAACTGAATCGTGGCAAATATGCCGGTCAAATGGCATTGCATTGGTTCAGATTCGACCAAGCCCCCAAGTGACTCAGTGGCCAAGGGCCGATCAAGTGGCATTGCATTGGTTCGGACACGACCAAGCCCCCAAATGATTCATTGGCTAAAAAGCCGACCAGAAGGCATTACCATCATCAAGACATGACCGAGCTCCCATAAGGCGTAATCTACGGTTCAAGTCGATTAGGTCCCCAACTGATTCAGTGGCAAATGTGCCAGCCAGAAGGCATTACCGTCGTCAAGACATGACCAAGCCCCCCGGAGGTGTAGCTACGGTTCAGGCCGACTAGGTCCCCAACTGATTTTATAGGGATAGCTATGTTCTCTTTGGTTCGAATACGACCTATGTTTGAACAGGAAGCCCCATGTTTGAATAGCTATGTTCTCTTTGGTTCGAATACGACCTATGTTTGAACAGGAAGCCCCATGCTTGAACCGAGGTATTGAACCGGATATTAAGAGCTTCACAGCTTTGTGGGAGACATCTTCCCCTGAACCGGCTTTTAAACCGGAATCTTTAATTTGATCTTCTGTGAAGCGACCTCAAGGGGAAGAACACGCATGATGTGAAGAACAGCAGAGACCCCGCTTTACTCGAGGCTCCGGTTTATTGTATTAATCATAATATATACATGGTCATGATATGTACATAAACGGAGCCCAAGGCTCATGCATAATAAGGTCGAAGATGAGCTATGTTCCACGGCCTGCTGGTCTCCTCCTCTGATGTGCGCGAATCTTTGTGCTCTCGAATATCAATCAGGTAGTATGACCCATTATTCAGATTCTTGCTGACCACAAAAGGTCCCTCCCAAGGCGGGGATAATTTATGCTGATCAGACTGATCCTGGATGAGCCGAAGCACCAAATCCCCCTCCTGAAAGGTTCTGGTCCTAACCCGACGGCTGTGGTAACGGCGAAGATCTTGCTGGTAAATCGCTGAACGGGCAGCTGCTAAGTCACGTTCCTCATCCAACAAGTCAAGAGCGTTCTGCCGTGCCTGCTCGTTGTCCGCTTCAACATACGCTGCCACACGAGGTGAGTCATGTCGTATATCACTTGGGAGAACCGCCTCTGCTCCATAGACCATAAAGAATGGCGTAAACCCCGTGGATCTGTTAGGCGTGGTGTTGATGCTCCATAATACAGACGGTAGCTCCTCCACCCAACAACCCGGCGTCCTTTGCAAAGGGACCAGAAGCCGGGGTTTGATACCTCTCAAGATCTCTTGATTCGCTCGCTCTGCCTGACCATTAGATTGTGGGTGCGCTACCGAAGAAACATCAAGCCGTATATGCTCCCGTGCACAGAACTCTTTCATGGCCCCCTTGGATAGATTGGTACCATTGTCTGTGATGATGCTGTGTGGAAAGCCAAACCGGAAGATCACCTTCTTTATAAACCGAACCGCCGTGGCAGCATCACATTTACTGACAGGTTCTGCCTCCACCCACTTTGTAAATTTGTCAACCACCACCAGTAGGTGGGTCTTCTTATCTTTGGAACGCTTAAAAGGCCCAACCATATCGAGCCCCCAAGTCGCAAACGGCCAAGTGATTGGAATCATCCTCAATTCTTGAGCCGGTATGTGTGCTCGTCTGGAAAATTTCTGGCAACCATCACATAACCTGACCAGGTCTTCTGCATCAGCATGAGCAGTTAACCAGTAGAAACCGTGGCAGAATGCTTTAGCCACCAATGATTTTGAACCGGCGTGGTGGCCGCAATCCCCTTCATGTATTTCACGTAATATCTCACACCCCTCCTCAGGGGATACGCACCGTTGCAGCGCTCCTGACACGCTGCGATGATGTAGCTCTCCTTTGAGAATGGTCATAGACTTGGACCGCCGTACTATCTGTCGAGCCAAGCTTTCGTCTTCTGGCAACTCACCCCGGTTCATATATGCCAGATAAGGGAGCGTCCAATCCGGGGTGACGTGAAGATCCGCCACTAGTTGAGCCTCCGGATCAGGAACAGCCAACTCCAGCTCACCGGGTAGCTGTACCGATGGGTGATACAATACATCCAAGAAAACATTGGGTGGGACCGGTTTACGCTGAGAGCCCAAGCGGCTTAAAGCGTCTGCTGCCTCATTCTTTCTGCGGTCCACATGGTCCACTTGATAGCCTTTGAAATGCCCGGCTACCCTATCTACTTCACGTCGGTATGCAGCCATGAGCGGGTCCTTTGAATCCCAGGTGCCAGATACCTGCTGAGCCACCAGATCCGAATCACCAAAGCACCTAACTCTGCTCAGATTCATCTCTTTAGCCATCCGAAGACCATGCAGCAAAGCTTCATACTCAGCCGCATTATTTGTACAGGGGAACATTAAACGGAGGACATAACAAAACTTATCACCTCGTGGGGAAGTTAAAACGACTCCAGCCCCCGAGCCTTCCAATTGTCTTGACCCGTCAAAATGAATGGTCCAATAAGTGTTATCTGGCTTCTCCTCAGGCGCTTGTAACTCTGTCCAATCGTTTACGAAATCAACAAGTGCTTGTGACTTTATGGCCGTCCGGGGTACGTATCTTAAATCGTGCGGCCCGAGCTCGATAGCCCACTTGGCAATCCGACCGGTCGCCTCCCGGTTCTGTATGATGTCACCCAAAGGAGCAGAACTGACCACCGTGATGGGGTGTCCTTGAAAATATTGCCTCAGCTTCCGGCTTGCCATAAAAACACCGTATACCAGCTTCTGCCAATGCGGATACCTTTGTTTGGACTCGATAAGCACTTCACTGATGTAGTAAACCGGTCGCTGAACCGGATGTTCCTTTCCAGCCTCCTTTCGTTCTACCACCATCGCCACACTAACCGCCCTGGCATTCGCTGCAACATATAACAGGAGTGGCTCTTTATCTACAGGGGCTGCCAACACTGGCGGATTGACTAGCTGTCGCTTCAAGTCCTCAAACGCTTTATCAGCCTCCGGACTCCAGACAAATTGATCCATCTTCTTGAGCATTTGATACAAGGGGATCACCTTTTCACCGAGGCGACTGATAAACCGGCTTAACGCTGCAATCCGCCCGGCCATGCGCTGAACATCATTGACACATTTCGGTTTAGCCAGGGAGGTGATGGCTGTGATCTTTTCCGGATTGGCCTCAATTCCTCTATGGGACACTAAAAATCCCAACAACTTGCCTGCAGGTACACCAAAAACACATTTAGCTGGGTTGAGCATCATTTGGTACACTCTCAAGTTATCGAAAGTCTCCTTCAAATCGTCAACCAGGGTCTCCTTCTCTCGTGACTTAACCACAATATCATCCACGTAAGCATGCACATTACGACCAATCTGCTCGTGCAGGCAATTTTGCACACATCGTTGATAAGTAGCCTGCGCACTCTTAAGCCCGAAGGGCATGGACACATAGCAGAAGGCTCCAAAGGGAGTAATGAACGCCGTCTTCTCCTGGTCCTTAACTGCCATCTTGATCTGGTGATAACCCGAATAGGCATCCAAAAAACTCAAACGCTCGCAACCTGCCGTAGCATCAATGATCTGATCAATCCGGGGGAGAGCAAAAGGATCCGCTGGACAAGCTTTATTCAAGTCTGTGTAATCCACACACATGCGCCAGGTGCCGTTTTTCTTAAGAACCAGCACCGGATTAGCAAGCCATTCGGGATGAAAAACCTCAATGATAAACCCAGCTGCCAGGAGCCTGGCCACTTCCTCACCAATCGCTTTACGTCTTTCTTCGTTAAACCGGCGTAAGAACTGCTTTACCGGTTTATACTTAGGATCCACATTAAGGGTGTGCTCAGCGAGTCGCCTCGGTACACCAGGCATGTCAGACGGCTTCCATGCAAAGATGTCCCGATTCTCACGGATGAACTCGATGAGCGCGCTTTCCTATTTTGGATCCAGGTTTGCACTGATGCTGAACTGCTTGGACGAATCGCCAGGTATGAAGTCAACAAGCTTAGTTTCGGCAGCCGATTTGAACTTCAAGGCCGGATCGTGGTCAGTGGTTGGCTTCTTCAACGAAGTCATGTCCTCCGGGTCAACACTGTCTTTGTACTGCTTTAGCTCCTCCGTAGCCCAAACCGATTCGGCATAAGTCGCTTCTCCTTCCTCGCATTCCAAAGCGATTCGACGGCTGCCATGAACCGTTATAGTGCCCTTGTAACCCGGCATCTTAAGTTGCAGATACACGTAGCAGGGCCGTGCCATAAATTTTGCATAGGCCGGCCGTCCGAACAAAGCGTGGTACGGACTTTGGATTTTAACCACTTCGAACGTGAGCATCTCTGATCTGGAATCGTGACTATCACCAAAGACCACTTCAAGGGCTATCTTACCAACCGGATATGCAGACTTGCCAGGCACCACCCCGTGGAACACGGTATTGGTCGGTTTGAGATCCTTATCCACCAGTCCCATGCGACGGAAGGTCTCATAATACAAGATGTTAATGCTGCTCCCTCCGTCCATGAGCACCTTGGTGATCTTATAACCTCCCACCTGAGGCGCCACCACCAATGCTAACTGACCCGGATTATAAACCCTGGGAGGGTGATCTTCTCGGCTCCATATGATAGGCTGTTCCGACCAGTGCAGATAGTGAGGCGTGGCCGGTTCGATAGCACTGACTGCCCGCCTCTGAAGCTTTCTATCCCGTTTATCCAAGCTTGTAGTGAAGACATGATACTGTCCACCACTCAACTGTTTCGGGTTGCTCTGATAACCTGACTGCTGCTGTCCGTAACCACTTTGATTACTTTGATTATTTCGGCTGTCCTGTCCGCCCGGATTACCCTGGACCCCTGGACCGGTATTTCCGCCACCGTATCCTGATCCGGAACCTGAACCGCCGCCGGAGCTGTGATCATATTGGAAAGTGCTTGAGCTTTTGAATTCCTTCATGATATAACAATCCTTCCATAGATGGGTTGCTGGTTCCTCTTTTGTTCCGTGCTTCGGACAGGGCTGGTTTAAGAAAAAGTTCAAACGCTCCGGATTAGGACCGGGATTTGCGCGGAAACTTGGTTGTTTCCCTTTACGCCGCTGGCCTTTATTCTGTGCACTTGTGTTGGCCACAAAGTCCATGCTCCCGTCCGGTTTACGCTTACCTCCGGCTCCATTACCTGTCGGTCGATATTGCTGGCCTTTGGTGTTGCTATTCTTCTTTCCCTTCCCTGCTTTGTCATCACCAGAGTCAGGATCCTTGGTACTGTCAGAATCCGCATACTTCACTAAAGCGGTCATGAGCGTTCCTATGTCTGTACAATCACGCTTCATCCGGCCCAGCTTTAGCTTCAAAGGGCCAAACCGACAGTTGCTTTCCAACAGCACCACGGCGGTGTCTGCATTGATGCGATCTGATGAGTGCAAAACTTCTGACACCCGCCGCACCCAATGGGTAGTTGATTCCCCTTCTTGCTGAACGCAGGCTGCTAGGTCAACAATCGACATTGGTTGTTTGCACGTGTCCTTGAAATTCTTGACAAACCGGGCGCGCAATTGGGCCCACGAACTGATTGAATTAGGCGGTAAGCTTTTTAGCCAAGTCCGGGCCGTTCCTTCTAACATCATAGTAAAATACTTGGCACACGCAGTGTCATCCACATCCAGCATCTCCATAGCCATTTCATAGCTCTCCACCCATGTCTCCGGAGGCTGATCTGCCGTGTAGTTTGGTACCTTGCGGGGGCCTTTGAAGTCTTTGGGCAGGCGTACGTTGCGCAAAGCGGGAACAAGGCACGGTACTCCCAAAGAACTGGAAACCACCCCCGGTTCGACCGTAGCCGCTGGGAAGATAGGTGTAAGCTGACGAGCCTGATGCTGTGCTGCTAATCCGGCCTCCCGCGCACGGGTGCGATCCACATTCTCCTGAGCATTGTCGACGCCCATCGGGTTGTTGCCGCGGAGCGCTTCACGCCTGGCATTGCTTGACACAGCCGGCTCCTCCATGCGCCTACTATGGCTCCCGCTGGGGCGAGGGGTGGAGTGAATCCGATCACGGCTTTGTGAATATGCTTCTTGTTGGGCCAACGCGGTCCTAAGGAGCTCCTTGACCCGGCGTGTCTCTACGTCCTGCGGTGAATCGCCTTCGATCGGAATGGCTTCCAGCCGAGCTGCCGCCGCGACGAGGTTATCCATCGGGTTGGAATAATGACCTGACGGTGTTGGCATGGCCTGTGGTGTACCAGTGTTGTGACGAGGCAGGTTTATTACCCGGTGCTGAACCGGGGCGCCAACTGTCGCCTCCGCACGGTTTACCCCCGGGGTGTTGAAGAGATTTCGGGCGTCGAGGGCTGCGGGCAATCGAGATCGGGATTTCCTCTTCAGGACTTCCTGAGACGCATTCTGGTCCATCATGAGCCTGTAAGCCTGTGCATCCAAAGCGGCGCGCTCCGCCGTCATCCTGATCTCTTCTGGTGCCAGCTCCGCTTTAGCTTGAGTGATTTGCTCTCTCACTTTGGCAATCTCAGCATTATGAACCTCCTGATCCACCGGGTTGGCTTCCGCCATGAGCGCTGCCAGTGCGTCGAACAGGTCTGACAAAATTTGGGCTGGTGAACCCGTAGGGCCTCCTGCCCGCGCAGCCGTTGCCGCTGCCGATCCGGAGATCGCTGCTGCTGCAGTTGATGATCGTGGCACCGCCTGTGTTCCAGCCATGAAGATCCCAACCCGATAGGGCAGATCAGAGGGGTCCGGAATACTGTTGCCATCGGAGCCGCCCCCAATCCGATCATCTTGCAACTGGTAAAGAGATTCGGTTTCCCCGGTCGACGTTTCATCGCCGGAGTAGATGGCGGTTTCGTCACCGGATTCGGAACCTTCCTCGTAGCTTCCTCCGTGGATGACTCCCACGAAGGTGTGCTTCCTGGTCGGTTTAGCCAGGGTCGATCTCGTGCACCGAGCTGTCTCGACGAGGTCGGCGCAGACGCCTAACTCGGGGCCTGGTTCTCCGATCTTGCCGATGAAAACATGGATGCCGCCAAAGGGGACCCGGTACCCGTACTCGATCGAGCCGGCGTCGGGGCCCCAGCCTGTGCTGTCGATGTAGAGTTTTCCGCGGCGGCTCTTGGTCATCCGACCCACAGCGTAACCCTCGAGTCCTTCAAAGCGGCCCTCCAAAAACTTGAAACCATCTCGCGATAGCCCCACGGTGGGAGCCAACTGTCGTGGATTTGTCACGGCAGATGTCCTAGTGGAAGGACTTAGTCGTGGAGCCATCGCAACGGGTTAGCTTGAAGGGGTTAAAAGTGGACACAAGGACACGATGTTTATACTAGTTCGGCCCCTTCAATGAAGGTAAAAGCCTACGTCTAGTTGTGATGGGATTGATGGGTTTCGAGGGCTAGGGAGCGATAAGCTTCGCCTAAACCTCGAGTTCTTGTTCTCTGTCCCTAAACCGCCGTCGGGTCGTCCCCTTATATACACGGGTGACGCCCGTCGGTCTGTAAAGTTCCAACCCCCGGTTCATAAACGTGCCCGGGTCGGTCTCTCTATTCCTAACTTACAATGCAAGTTTACCTCAGGCCGATTTACGCCCTGAGACCTCTAAACCGATTATAGGCTTTGGGCCCTTCTATTTCTCCTTGGGCTTTAACATCTCGGGTCCATTGACGGAGCTAACCCGGGCCCTGTAGGCCGGTTTACCTCAAATAGCAATATCCCCAACAAATTGGGAGAAGTGCCTCCCATTCGCCGAGTTCGCTTATAACAATAGTTATCAACCTAGCTTAGGCAAAGCTCCTTTCGAAGTTCTCTATGAACGAAAATGCCGAACGCCTCTCAACTGGTCAGAAACCGGGGAAAGACAACTCTTTGGCCCGGACATGATCCAGGATGTAGAAGAGTAGGTTCGCATTATTCGTGAGAAGTTGAAAACAGCCCAATCTCGACAAAAGAGTCAGTATGACCGCAAGCATAAGCCTATGGCTTATTAAGTTGGCGAGACGGCTTACCTTCGGGTCACACCGTTAAAGGGAACCCATCGATTCGGTATCAAAGGCAAGTTGGCCCCTCGTTACATTGGACCCTTTCGCATTCTCGCCAAACGAGGGGAAATTGCCTACCAATTAGAACTACCTCGGCATCTCTCCAGAGTTCATGATGTCTTCCACGTTTGTCAACTCAGGCGTTGCGTCTCGGATCCTATCCGTGGAGTGGACCACAAAACGCTTGATCTCCAAGATAACCTCACATATCGAGAGTATCCCGTTCGGATCCTTGATCAAGCCGAGCGTACCACTCGACGCCAGAATATCAAGTTTCTCAAAATTCAATGGTCACACCATTCCGAGCAAGAAGCTACTTGGGAAAGGGAGGATCGTCTTCGACTCGAGTACCCCACCTTCTTTCCAACGGATCCTAAATCTCGGGACGAGATTCTTTCGAGTGGGGGTGAGTTGTCACATCCTAGCTAGACCATGCATTAGAGTGTTGCATCATCTCTTCATTCAACAGAAACTTGAAATGGGGAAGGCAGAAGCCCCAGCACCCCCCTGAAATCAACTAGGGTTTACTAAAAATATTTTCAATGAACCTGAAATGCCCTTCTAAAATGTTCACCCTCTTTGTCTTGGGTTAGAACCCCTGGCAAAATTGGTGCACACTTTTCTAGGTCATTAGAAGGTCACTGAATTAAATCAAATGTATTTTGCCTTTGGACATTTAAATGCTAGTAAATATTTTAAATGTTCAAATAATTCTGGATTTAAGTGAGGGGTGTTAGGAATAATCCCAACAGAGCCCACAATTAATTTCAGGACTTTAGAAAGTACCTAAGTATTTTTTAATAAAGCCCTAAAGTTACAGAAAATAGAAAAAGAAAACAGAAAGGGAAAACTTACTTGGCGCCACCCACCAAGCCCATCTGCTGGCCCAGCCCAGCCACCGCGCCAGCGAGCAGCTTGGCTTGGCCAGGCAGGCAGCCAGGTGCTCGATGGCGAGCACCGCATGCGCGCCACGCAGCTGCCGCCGCCGCGCCGCTCCCCTCGTCGAGCTGTCGACGTGGGACGAGCTCCCTCTCTCTCCCCGACCTCGCAGACACCGCATTTTCCCCCTGGCTCCTCTCCCTCGCACTCCCTCGCCATGGCCGACGCAGTCGTCGCCGTTCCGCCACCGTAGTCGCGTCCAACGCCGTCCCCGTGCTGCACCACCGTGTCCACTCGCTCCGCCGTCGTCGACTGCTTTGAACAGGCCGAGCCCCGAGCGCCCACACGCTCTGCAACACCTCCATCGACCCCGCCTTCATCAGCCACCGCCGGAGATCCCTTTCGACGTCGCCGCCGCATCAGCTTGTCCCCGACCGCGCCGTCTGGCTCTACGTGACCGCCATGAGCTGCTGCACCTCCCCATCCTCTCTGTTTGCCTCCTCGTGCACCATAGCAACTGCACGAAGCTCACCCGCACGCATCGCCGCGGAGCTCGTCGCCGACGTGACTCCGGCCAACCACCGGCCACGCCACCATGTCTAACAACCTTACCGCATCCCCAGGAGCTCAACGCCCCACTCCACGCACCTCGCCGTGCCCCGTAGCCTCGGGCTCACTTCCACCCGACTCCGGCGACCGCAAAGCTCATCGCCGGCGACGTTTCCGACCGCCCTGAGTCCAACCACTGCCACCAAACGCCGCGGCTTGCTCTCAGCTACGCGTAGATGCTCTCCGCCGCTCGTTTGGTCGCCGGAATGCACAAATGCACTCTCACCGCCGCGTCTGGCCTCGCCGGCGGCTAGACGCCGGTGAGTTTGACCGTTGACATTGACTGGGTGGGCCCAGGTTGACTTCCCTGAGTCAATGACAACTGGGCCCCCCTGCTAATTATCCAGATTAGATTCTAACTAAAAACAATTAGTTTGATTAACTACTGACACGCGGGACCCACTGGTCAGTTTGACCTGGACGACCTCGTTGACCTCTGACGTCATTCTGACGTGATGCTGACGCGGTAATTAAATTACTGGAACTATTTCTATACAGGAAATTCCAGAAATTAGTCCAAAGTTCAAAAATTCATAGAAATTAATCTGTAACTCCAAATGCAAAGATTTATATATGAAATTTGATCAGAAAAATCCAATCTATCCACTGGTACTAGTTTCATGCATGTTAGAACAAGTTAACCTTGCTGTTAAGCAATATAAGTTGATACACTAATGTGGCTATGTTAAATGATCCAACACTTGAACCTTTGGTTCAATTAAGCACATTCCTTCCTGTTTGAGCTTGCATTAGGCCAAGACACTTTCATATTGCCATGTCATAGCATGCATCATAATGTTGCATATCATCATGTGTTGATTGTGTTCCGATGTGTTCTTCGTGGTAGGTTCTGCCTCCGAGGATATTCACGAGTATCAAACTGAAGGGCAGTATCCCGCTACCACTCCATCAGGCAAGCAACCCATTGATCATTCCGATACAAACCCATGTTCTCACTTCTGCTCTCGTTTACCGGATTAAGACAACGCGATTCAAACTGCTGTGTGTCGCGGTAGTTGAACCCACTTCCTTTGCATGACCTGTCATTGCCACAGTAACTAGATGAAACCCACTAGCATGTGTAGGAGTTGATTGAGCCATATGTGTGTGTGTTTCCTACCATGCTATGCTTGCTATGCTAGAGTTGTGTCAGGTCTGGCTCATCAGGATGATGAACTAGAGTGAAAGGTTGTGTCGTTGTCGAGAGTGTGAAAGTGTTGAATACGATTTGGTAAAGGAATCGATGAGAGGCCATGTAGGAGTACATGGTGGGTTGTTTCATTGAGGCCGTCCTTAAGAACTGAGATCTGTGTGTGTGATTTAAGACTCAGCTACTACCACACATTGGGCCCTGAAACATGACCCCGCTTGACTTACCGACCCCTCTCGTCCTCTGTCCAGGAGTTGCAAGTAGTTTTTGGTGTTTGTAGTTGCTGGGGGCCGCACGCTGCGCTGACCATAGGGGTGGGCTGTGTTGCGGTAGGCACGTGGCACGGTGTACTGATTCGCCCATTTGGTGTCTCGGGAACCCTGCACACACTGTTTGGGGCCGTTGAGGACACCCCGGCCGGATCTCCTTGCGGATGGAACCCGAATAGGCGATAAACCTGGACTAGAGACTAGTGTGGTTGGTTAGGTCGTGGTCTACACCCACGTCGGCTTTCGCTTGAAGTCTGCCGAGCACATGAGTGTGCAGACGCTAAGTGGTGGAAACATGTGTGAAGAAGTACCCCCCTGCAGGGTTTAAAACTATTCGAATAGCCGCGTCCGCGGTAAAGGAATACTTGGTCACCTATGCAGTTCATAGATAAGTAAATGGATACTACTAAAAGCCTCAAGATAAGTGTGAGTACCGCGGATGGCCCTCTCGTGGGTTGGCGAGAGAGGATCCACGGTGGAGTATTGTGATGGTGCTAGTGGACTCGTGTGCGACAAATGTTTTACAAGTTGTGTCTATCGTAGGATAGTTTATCCAAGAGTCAAAGCTGGCTTGCTGCAATAACTCCACTACCTTCTTGAGAATGTGCATGTATTGTAGGATTCTGTTGTAAGACTTGCTGAGTACCTTCGTACTCACGTTGCTTTAATTAATGTTTTCAGACGACAACAACAACCCCTCTGATGGGTTCTATGTAGACCTCGACGTTGACGAGTGACTTATCACCCAGGTGGTGATCCAAGACTTGTGAAGGGTCGATGTAGATAGACAGGCTTCGTCAAGCCTTCTTTCTTTCTAGTGTTTGTACTCAGACTACTTTGCTTCCGCATGTGCTTGTATGTTTGTATGACTTGAGTGTCGGGTCATGTGACCCCTATCTGTATGGATGTTATGTATGGCTCCTCGGAGCCTTTTAAATAAAGTACTTGAGTTGTAGAGTTTTGTTGTGATGCAATGTTGTATTTACTCATATCGGGCATATTCTGTGTATGATTGAAATGATTGGTATGAGTGGGATCTGACTATCTAGTTGTTTATCCTTGGCAGCCTATCATATGGGGAAATGTGGTCTAGTGCTTCTGAGCGATAGTAGTCCGCTACAGCCCAGTTCACCGGAGTCCTGCTAGCCCAGCACTACTGCTTGGAACACTTGACTGGCCGGCATGTGATTCACCTCATTCCTATGTCTATCCCTTCGGGGAAATGTCACGCGGTGACTTCCGGAGTCCTGCCTAGCCTGCTACAGCCCGGGATACCGGAGTCCTGTTAGCCCAGCGCTACAGCCCGGAATCACACGTTGTTGACCGACATGCTCGATGTGATTCATGTATGCCTGTCCTCATAGGTTAGTGCCCTTTGGGTTCACGACTAGCCATGTCGGCCCGGGTTCTCTGTCATATGGATGCTAGCGACATTATCATATACGTGAGGCAAAAGGCGCAAACGGTCCCGGGCCTTGGTAAGGCGACACCCGTGGGATTACCGTGCGTGAGGCCGCAAAGTAATATGAGGTGTTACCGGCTGGGTCGATGTGACTTGGAATCGGGGTCCTGACAAAAGCGGAGGAAACGGACCTCCTACGGTCGAAATGGGGTTCCTCTTGATCAGGAGGGTGTGGCGTACCGCAAAACGGACGAAACGGACCTCCTACGGTCGAAACGGGGGTCCTGTTGATCGGGAGGGGTGTGGCGTACTGGAAAACGGACGAAACAGACCTCCTACGATCGAAACGGGGGTCCTGTTAATCGGGAGGGGTGTGGCGTACCGTAAAACGAGACTCCACGGGATACAGTTCATCTCCACCGTCGACCTCCTCCAGCCTCCACGGGCTACTGTCGACCTCCTCCAGCCTCCACGGGCTCTTGTTCATCCAGCCTCCGCCGCGCGCTACTCCACCGGCTACTGTTCAACCACCCCTCCACGGGCACCCCTCCACCGTCTACTGTTCATCCAGCCCTCCACACCATGGGGTCCTGTTCAACCACCCCTCCACGGGCACCCCTCCACCATCTACTGTTCATCCAGCCCTCCACCACACCACGGGGTCCTATCCATCCAGAGGCAACGCCACCACTCACTGTTCATCCAAACCCTCCCCCCTGCAACGCTCACTGTTCATCCCAGAGGCAGCATCGATCGGCTTCAGTTAGCAGCAGTAGCAAAGGAATCGCTCGATCGTGTTCAGTTAACAGCCATCGATCGATCGCTCAGGTTCAGTAACGCGTAGCCTGGAGTGCAATCGCTCGGGTTCAGTTAGAGCCCAACGCCTCGCTCGGGTTCAGTTAGAGCCAACGCCTCGCACACACGCGCGTACATGGACGGGAGAAACGCGCATCGCTCGGCCCCCAGCCTCCCACCGTAACCGGGAACTCCATGAAATTTTCCTCGCCCTCGCTTCTACCACGGTTTTTTCCGTCATGGACGGCCCAAAGAATGTCATGCAGCTGCGTCTCCGGCCCGCCCAGGACGAAAAGCCCATTTTTTGTCATGATTTTTTGTCATAGAAGTAGGAGCCCACCACATCTATGATGATACCGGGTTTTGTCACAATTATCGTCATAGAAGTGTCATATGTATGACAGAAAGAAAATTCATTTGGCCCAAAATGTCACAGATGTGTATTTTTTTGTAGTGATGGTGGCGGCGGGGCCTCGGTTGCCCTGCTTCTGCGTGGGGAACCCCAGATCTAGAGCGGTGGCTCCATTGGCAAGGCACGGTCGGCTAGCATCCATGCGGGCGGTGGATCTGGTGTCCCGGCCGCATGGGCGGCGGGATCCGGTGGCCATTGGCGGCCGGCGGTGGCTTATGTGGTGGCCGGTGCACGCGATCTGGCACCTCCCCTCCTTCCCTGGTCGGTGTGCGGGCCAGCCTGGTCGGGCCGCGCCTCCTCTTGGTTGCCGGTTCTGTACAGGTGGCCCTGCTGGTGGCAGGGATCTAGTTCGGGCGAAATCCCTGGACGGCCTTGACCGCTCGCGCCAACGATGACGCCTGAGGGCATCGTTCCCCTCCTTGGAGGCGTTGGCATGGACTGATCTCCTCACTTCATCGTCCCCTAGGTCTTCTGGGCGAAAGGCCTAACTTTGTTGGGTGGCAACGGTGCTTACGGCGCCGTTCCCTTCTTGAAGGTGCCGCTTTGGGAACCTTGGTGTTTTGTGGCGCTTGTGGGTGGTGGGCGACGGCGGTGGTGCGGCCCTATCCTAGCATGGATTTACATCTGCTGCTTGGAGATGGACTCGCGTACGTGGAGGTTGTCGGCTGGCATCATGGTAGCGTCAATGGCGGAGGACCTCCCAAGGCTCGCGTAGATGGAGGTCGTCATTTGGCGTCGTGGTGACTTCGATGGCGGAGGACCTGCCAAGGTTGTCACCTCAATCAGCTTTGAAGATGGACCAGTGGAAGACGACGGGGATGACACATGTGACTGCGTCAGACCGGTTTGAGCCCCGGACCTGGCAGATGGCTTGATTGGGGCCTCTGGCTTTAGATGTTAGGCTTAGGTGAGAGGACTGGGTATGTGGCCCATCTTGCACCCATTCATCGTTTGGATAGGAGTAGCGGCAGATGTTGCCAAGATGGCGGATTCAGGCATATTGTTGTTCTACTTTGTAAGGTCCTCGAGATTAATTAATAAAATGGCTGCATGCATCTCCCAGATGCTGAGGCCGGGGGTCATCCTCCTTTTCCAAAAAAAGAATCCCACATAGTTCTTCTATAGAGAAATTTAAAAACCCAAGTAATCTCTATCATGGAGGGAAAGTATCGAACATATATATCTTCATAATCCCCACACATCAAACATCATTATCTCCCTTTTCTTACTGTTTTTAAATCATTCTTATTTCCTCCTCCTCCAACCAAACTTGCCATGCCTATATCCTTCGAGCCAAGGGAACATTGTACTATGCAGAGGAGAAGATTAACACTCCATATTGAGACAACAAATCAAGTATACTATAGGTGGTACTAGTGGCATGTTTGAGATCATGTCGTCGCTGCTGAATCTTGTACCATGTCATCTAGCAAAACACGTAATCCTTTGCCTCGTATATCTTTCCCTAGATGGATGGAGTTGAACACGACCTGAACTCTGCTCTCCTTTCCTGGTAATCTTTTGACTTTATTAAACTCGATGAGTACATGGTATTCATACTACTACTACTACTACTACTACTACTACTACTACTACTACTACTACTACTACTACTACTACTACTACTACTACTACTACTACTGTACAACATATAATTAATATTTTACAGTATGAAAAGAAATTAAGTCAAGAACCTAAAGAATGCTACAAAAATATCTAAATGTCCAAAGCGACGTTCTCAACTTCTGGACAAGTTCTTACCTAGATGTATATTTCAACGATGCAATTTTTATGCACAATCCTTCATATGTTTGCAAGAGAAAAATATCAATGAGCTTCTAGCTTCTGCACCAATGAATATATACCAGAATCTAGCCTTTTATAGCCAACCAAAGCTAGAAAAAAAAGATTAGATGACGGGAAATAAAGTCCATCCACTTGCTCTGTAACATTAGCAGCCATGATACGCCAGTTTTTTGCTCAACTATTTGAACTATAAACCACTTTTACTACTGAGTGACAACTCGAGAAAAATATACCATATGTCATCTTACTACGTAGCAGTAACCGTTAATTAAGAAGCAATATCTCATACTGTGTAGCTAGAGGAAATGAACATATCAATCATGAAAGTTGACTGACGGTATTCTTCATGGGGGCATCCAGCCTAGTTGATAGCAAGAACTCTTCATGAACTCTTCTCCTTGTTGGTCGCATTTCCGCACGTCACCTACGACATAGTCATAACTTGCACGGGCGAGTGCCAAGACCGCAAAGTTGAAGATCAAATTAAATTAATCACCAAATAACAACTTGGAACTTGTGAAGAAGCACAAAATGCTAGAGTTGATAAATACAAGCAGGTTAATTCTACTAAAGTTTTAAGATATTGAAATCTTTATGGTTTGATAACATGTGAATAGAAATTTAAAATATTGTGGCAAGTCATATAACAGACAAATAAATTAGTCCAACAGCTCATCTTCCATGTCCAGGGAGAGGGATTTGTGCCAACGATCACTACTACATGGAGAATTTCAACATGTTTAATTGAGAAACTTTGAGCATATTAACATCCTCGGAAGTCTGAATCTCCCCACCTTCCACTCTATGGGCATCGTCTTCCATGCAATAAATCTAACTACTTCGCACGAAAGGTAGAATATAAACTCCAAACAGAAGCTCAGAATTAACATGTTCAAATCATGCACTTGTATTGATGGGCAAAAGGTTCATGACCTAAACCTAGATAACTCTTGTAGGAAAGAAAGGAACCCCTTTGTTGTTGCTTCTTTGTTTATGTGATCAGTTTTTGCTATGACTGAACTAAAGAAGAGGTCATTTAGATTCAGATCCTAAAGCATTGCTTGTTGTAGAACCCCTCTCTGAATCCCAAACTCTTTGCAAGAGCAGTCATTGTATATCATAACTTACCATGTGATTCATCAGAAAATAGGAATGAAAAAAACGCCATGATGCAAACATAATATAGTTGAACATCGCATTGTCATATACAGTAGGGCTTATAAGACGTATAGCTCTAGTATCATCATTATGCAGAAGGAAAGGCTTTAGAATTTTAGTCCATCAACATCAAAAGATAGCGCTAACAATATAAAACAAGTGTGTTACATTTAGATAAGTAGTACATGAATAAAAGGGAAGCAATATACATAAATAGCAAGATATTCTATGACACACACACATCAGGTTTATGATGGTCCACACAGCATCAGAAATAGCAATATATATTTGTTGTTTTAATCAATTGAGAAGGCCACAGCCTCCTTCCCACGAAAGAGCATGATCCGTGAATTGCCACAGCTAGGCACTACAAGAAGAGAGGAGCACAATAGCACTGCAACTACCGGTGACCCAAGTGTAATGGAACAAACCTGATACTAACGACGCTGCCAGGTTCCTTAAGGCATGAAAAAATCAGCCAAGGAATGGTCGCGCTAGTTGGCACTACTAGGGAAAACGTTATACATAGAACTTTAGCAGTAGCGCTTGTTAAAAAAGCACGCTATTGCTAGACAGCAGTAGTGCGCTGCAGATGGACATATATCAGTAGCGCGTCTCACCCAAAACTTGCTACTACTAAAATTCCAATCACTTAGCCGATGGGCTACACATAGTAGTAGCGATCTTCCAAAAACCGCGCTACCGCTAATACACTTATAGCAGCGCGTTTATGCGTAAAGCTCTACTGCTAACGAAAAGAAAATAAAATGAAAATGAATAGAAAAGTAAATAAGAATGAAAGAAATAGAAAAAGGAGAAAGGAAAAATATAAAATGTAAAGAAAAATAAATGAAAAAGGGAAAAAATGATGAAGACGTAGCAGTAGTGCGTTCTCGGAAACACGCTATAGCTAACTTAGCTCTAGCGCGTTTTCTGTAACGCGCTACCATTACTTTTGACTTAACCAAAAATACCCCCCCCCCCCCGCCACCACTTCTCCCCCAAATCGATCCCTTGCCCCACTTCGTCGCCGTCTCCCCCACTTCACCGTCGCCCCCACTTCGCCGCCATCTCCTGCCGGCGTCGACGATGTGCTCATCCTCACGGCCATCGCCCGAGGCCGCCCAGCCTCACCGTCGCCGCCTCTCGAGCCACCCTCGACCTCACTGTTGCCTCCCTCACCGCAGCCGCCCTCGACCTCACCGCCCTCGAGCCCGCCAGGACCGCCGCGTCCCGATCCTGAGCCCGCCCTCGCCACCCTTAACTCCATCGCCGAGCACCTTCCCGCCACCATCTCTCCCCTCTCTGTAAGCCCCCCCACCCATCCTTTTTAGTTAATAGATGTTAAAGTTAAGTAGTAGATAATGTTGATGTTTTTAGTTAGGGTAATAATAGATGTTAAGTAGTAGATAATGTAGATGTTAATTAGTTCAGTAGGGTTTAGTTTTTTAATTGAGTTTGTTTAACTAGATGTTAATTAGGGCAGTGGGGTTTAGTTTAGAGTAAAGTTTAGTTCAGTAGTTAACTAAATATAATCTATATTTGGTGTTTGAATTGAAGTTTGAGAGAGCATGGGATTTGTGTAGATTTTCTTGAAGTGTCAAACGCTAGGACATGCAAATTTTAAGTGGTCAGGATATATGCAAATTCCTCAACCGTGTTTGCCCATGTTTTGATTGTGCCCAAGTGGCCTTTTGTTGTTTCCAGGGAATGAAGCTGTGTGGCCTATGTTTTGCCGGAATGTTGATTCATTTCCGTTCCGGCAAATTTCAGGTTCTCGATTTGTCCACTTTTTTGCAAAGGTCATGCCGAAATTTTCCATGAATTTCGGCATAACTTGTGCTACAAACTAGGACATATCGAGTGCCCAGGATTTGCCGCACCGGGAAGGAGTCACCGTTCCTGCAAAACACAGGCCTTTTTATGTCATTATTCATTTTATTAGGTCTAGAATTAATTGACTAGATTTAATTGTAGGAAACATGGCTGGCAACGATGAAGGACAGGGTTTTGGTTATTGCGATGACGTCTACCTGGCGGCAGATGAATTTTTGAGCCTTGCCGATGACAACCGATGTTGCTGGGCCCACCGGTCGCATCGGGGACTGAGACCGACACGCAGACCGGTGCTGAGAACGAGACCGGCGCTGAGACTAAGACCGGCATCAAGACTGGCACTGAGAATGAGGCCGGCGCTACCTCGGGGAGCGGAACCGGTGTAGAACCAAAAGCAAAGAGGCAACGACTTCCTAACAAAATCAGGACTACTAGACTGGTGGTCACGTCGGTGGACGACGGCAATTTTGAGCCAACCGCACCCGAGGAAGCGTGTGCGTGCTACGACAATCAAATAGGCTGCATCGTACGGACAACCGCCACCATCAACGATGAGAAACTACAGAAGATAGATAATATGAGGCCCTCCCTCCTAAATAAGATGCACCAGATATTCTTGTTCCCGGGCCGGAATGAAAAGGATTATAAAGATCCAAATAAGGACCCGGCAATGAAGAAGATAAACAAACACGCCATGTCCAAGTATAGCGACGCGTTGGCCGCCTGGAAAACAAGGGTGAAAGCAAAGATCGACAAAAAGGAACCCTACTCCGAGATTGTAAAGGATAATCTGACAATCACGGTAGAGCAATTTGAAATATTCAAGGCGGCTTGCGAGGCCAAAGATGCCAAAAAAAGTTGAAGTACATGAAGGGGCCTCAACACAGGAACATTGGGTGCCACCACCTCGGAAGACGTGGTTATAGCGGGAAGAGGTCCATATGGGCCAAGGAGGACGTGGAAGCCACGAGTCTGGGCATCCCAGACCCCTTGGCGGAGTTCACCGTCCCGCAGGAGTGTGACGTCCTCAGGGCCCGGCACCGTTGGGACCCAGTGAAGAAGGTTTTTGAGACAAACGCTGTCACGACGGAGTTCATCAGACTGCTCGTAATTTTAGTTTTTGATCAATTCGACTACACGTTAGTCCTATTTGTAAACGATCCTTGTGCCTTTTGCAGAGAGAGCAACACAAGATTGCGACCAAAAGCAACTCGCCGTCTGAGGCGTTGGCAAGGCCCAAGTGGGACACTCCATTCAACCGGGCATTGAACATATTGAAACGACTCCCGGTGGATACTCGACCGTCATATGGACGCGTGCATGGTGTCGGAGATGGCGCCACATGGAAGAAGTACTACAGTGAGACTAAGGAGGAGAGAAAGGAAAGACGGAGGTTAACCGAAGAAAACATCAAAAAGACGGTTGAGATTGCGGTTGAGAAGAAATCATCTCAGAAATTCGCAACAGCGGTAGCTGCCGAAAAACAGATGGTTGTAGATATGTCTACTTCCTTGGTTCCGGCCGTTTACAATTGGACTAGGCAAAATCCAGGGAAAAAAATGCAGCGGACTTTACCCTTGCTGACTTCTTGGGGAGCAGCTCGACTAGCGTTGCACCAGCACCTGCAGCTGCACCTGCTCCCGCACCGGCTCCCGCACCTGCTCCCACACCAGACGTGCTCGGCAGTGCTTTTGGCTGAGCTCGATGCCCTCATGGTATCTGTCACAGCGGCCTCTTCAATAAATGTATAATCTTCCGTTTTTGTTGCCTTTCGGATGTCTCACATCGCAGACTTTTCTTTGTAGGCAGACGAAACCCCGTGCACCATATTGTACACCATCGGCGACCAGAAGGTGGACGTGGGGAAGGTGACGATAATGAAGCCGAAGGAACCATTGTTCCACAGCCGGCCGATCCCCCTGAACGTCTTCAAGGTTTTCGTGGCCAGTGTCAAACCAGGCCACAAGAATTTGCCTCCTCTGGTACTAGGGGGAATGACGACGAGACCCCGCGGCGGCTTGGTGATTGTTGCAATGGGTGGGTCCTCTTGTGGCCAAAGAGTCTGCTTCGTCTGGAGGCGGCCGGGAGCACACCCACGAGCACGCAGCCTCAGCAAGATATGAATGTCAACACCCCACCTACCCAATTAGCGTCGGGTGTCGGGTTGGGTGATAGCGGACGGGTTAAGGAAGAGGCTCCATTAGTCGTTGATGATGTCTCCTTGGATGAGGATGAGGATGATGATGGCACTCAATAGTATGTCTATGCTGGCGCCTACTCAGGATTTGAGCGTCATGAGTCGGTGCCTGAATTGCCGCCTCTGGAGGCTCAACGTATTATAGACGACCTTCCGGCAAAGAAGCCTAGGAAGAGAGCGAGGAAAGGCAAGAAAGCTGATTCTATGATCCAGCCGCCTCGGCAGCCTTGGGTTCAAGACCGTATAGATATCACCGGTGCGGATAAATTGCATATCCCCAGTCAACCAATCCTAGCTGCAGCAGCGCTAAGGGCCAGATTCGGCGATCTAAGGAGTCTTCATGATGATGTGCTACGGATAGAGAAAGGCCTCATCGCCTCGAAAGATCCAGGATACCCACTCTACGTGGTTAACGTTCCGCGGTAATTGTCGTACGTCGACTTCTTCCCCGCGGATAAGTTCTTCCTTCGATTCGATTACATATTTGACATGTTTCACGTGAAGAAGCTGGATTTTACGTTTGTCCGCCTTTATGCCTTGCACATGAACTACATCATCAGGGTTGAGCAGATACCTCATATCTGTGTCGTTGACCCGTACTTCATGCACGAGAGCTTCTTGGGAGTCTGTGCAAAGCACCGTTGAGGGAGTCCTGGATTAGGGGGTGTTCGGATAGCCGGACTATACCTTCAGCCGGACTCCAGGACTATGAAGATACAAGATTGAAGACTTCGTCCCGTGTCCTGAAGGATCTTTCCTTGGCGTGGAAGGCAAGCTAGGCGTGCGGATATTCAAGATCTCCTACCATTGTAACCGACTTTGTGTAACCCTAACCCTATCCGGTGTCTATATAAACCGGAGGGTTGTAGTCCGTAGGACAACCATCATCATACACAATCATACGATAGGCTAGCTTCTAGGGTTTAGCCTCCTTGATCTCGTGGTAGATCTACTCTTGTACTACCCATATCATCAATATTAATCTAGCAGGAGTAGGGTTTTACCTCCATCGACAGGGCCCGAACCTGGGTAAAATAAAGTGTCCCTTGTCTCCTGTTACCATCCGACCTTGACGCATAGTTCGGGACCCCCTACCCGAGATCCGCCGGTTTTGACACCGACATTGGTGCTTTCATTGAGAGTTCCTCTGTGTCGTTGCTTTTAGGCCTGATGGCTCCTTTGATCATCAACAACGATGAGGTCCAGGGTGAGACTTTCCTCCCCGGACAAATCTTCGTCTTCGGCGGCTTCGCTCTGCGGGCCAATTCGCTTGGTCGTCTGGAGCAGATCGAAAGCTACGCCCCTGGCCATCAAGTCAGGTTTGGAAGCTTAAACTACACGGCAGATATCCGCGGAGACTTGATCTTCGACGGATTTGAGCCACAGCCAAGCGCGCCGCACTACCTCGAGGGGCATGATATAGCTCTACCTCCAAATAGTGCCCTGGAGGCTGCACACGCACCGGCCCCGATCCTGGACTCGGAGCCCGCTGCGTTCTTTGAGGATGAACGGTTGGACGTCACCTCAGGGGCTGCGATCTTGAAGGCGATCGAGCCGAACGCCAGCCCCGTACTCCGCACGGCCCATGACTCCAAGGAGTCGGATTCCTGTCCGAACTCCGGGCCTCCCGTGCCCCTGCCGATCGAATCCGATTGGGCACCTATAATGGAGTTCACCGCCGCGGACATCTTTCAGCACTCACCTTTCGGTGATATCCTTAATTCTCTCAAGTCTCTCTCTTTATCAGGAGAGCCCAGGCCGGACTATGGTCTGCGAGGTTGGTATTCGGACGACGAAGAAATTCAAAGCCCACCCACCACCGACTTAATAGCCACTGTCGATGATTTAACCGACATACTTGACTTCGGCTCCGAAGACTTCGACGGTATGGACGACGAAGGAGGAGACGAACAAGAACCAGCACCTGTAGGGCGCCGGACCGCCACCTCGTCATATAACATATATATGGTGGACGCTCCAAAGGATGGATATGGCGATGGAAGAGCGGAGGTTGACACCTCGAAAAAACAGCCAAAACGCTGGCGTCAACGGCGCCGCTCTAAATCCCGCCATAGCAGAAACGGTGATTCCGGCAGGGGAGATAATACTACCCCGGATAGCGCCGAAGAACACCAAATCCAGCAAGATTTGGCGCAGGAAGATGGAGAAGCCAGCCCTCATGAGAGAGCGGCAGAGCGAGAGGTTGAGGATGATAACTACATGCCTCCCTCCGAAGACGAAGCAAGCCTCGGCGACGACGAATTCGTCGTACCATCAGACCCCGCCGAACAAGAGCGTTTCAAACGCAGGCTTCTAGCCACGGCGAATAGCCTAAAGAAAAATCAGCAACAGCTTAGAGCTGATCAAGATTTGCTAGCTGACAGATGGACTGAAGTCCTTGCGGCCGAAGAGTATGAACTCGAGCGCCCCTCCAAAAATTATCCTAAGCGCAGGCCGCTACCCCAATCAGAGGGGGAAGCACCTACATTACCAATGCATGACATGCCAGACCGGCCACCGCGCGGCCACGACAGAGAGGTCTGTCGAACGTCTAAACAAGCCATGCCCCGGTGCCGCTCAACTAAGGCACGGGAAAATGAGCCAGACCAGCGAGACGTACTGGAGGATAAAGCAAGGCAAACAAGATCGATCTATGGTTCGCGCAGACGCCCGACGATACATGATGATGATCTTCACTCCGGACACAATAAATCTGGCCGGGCCGAACACAACAGGCATAGCTCTTCTGAGTTGCGTCGTGACATAGCCCAGTATAGGGGCGCCGCACACCCACTATGCTTCACAGATGAAGTAATGGATCATAAAATCCTAGAGGGTTTCAAACCCGTAAACATCGAGTCGTACGATGGTATGACAGATCCAGCAGTATGGATTGAAGATTATCTCCTTCACATCCACATGGCACGTGGCGACGATCTACACGCCATCAAATATCTCCCCCTCAAGCTCAAAGGACCAGACCGGCACTGGCTTAACAGCCTACCAGCGGACTCAATCGGTTCTTGGGAGGACCTGGAAGCCGCATTCCTGGACAACTTCCAGGGGACCTATGTGCGGCCACCGGACGCCGACGACCTAAGCCACATAATTCAGCAGCCAGAAGAATCGGCCAGGCAATTCTGGACACGGTTCCTAACAAAGAAAAATCAGATAGTCGATTGTCCGGACGCAGAGGCCCTAGCAGCCTTCAAACATAACATCCGCGACGAGTGGCTTGCCCGGCACCTGGGACAGGAAAAGCCGAAATCTATGGCAGCCCTCACGACACTCATGACCCGCTTTTGCGCGGGCGAAGATAGCTGGCTAGCTCGCAGCAACAACTTATCAAAGAACCCTGGTAATTCGGATACCAAAGACAAAAGTGGCAGGACACGTCGACACAAGCAAAAGCGTAACGTTAGGAGCGACAACAATGAGGATACGGCAGTAAATGCCGGATTCAGAGGCTATAAATCCGGTCAGCGGAAAAAGCCATTTAAAAAGAATACCCAGGGCCCGTCCAGTTTGGACCGGATACTCGACCGCTCGTGCCAGATTCATGGCACCCCCGAAAGGCCAGCCAATCACACCAACAGGGATTGTTGGGTGTTCAAGCAGGCAGGCAAGTTAAGAGCCGAACACAAAGACAAGGGGCTGCATAGCGAAGACGAGGAGGTGCCCAGGCCGCCGAACAACAATGGACAGAAGGGGTTTCCCCCACAAGTGCGGACGGTGAACATGATATACGCGACCCACATTCCCAAGAGGGAGCGGAAGCGTGCGCTACGGGACGTATACGCGATGGAGCCAGTCGCCCAAAAGTTCAACCCATGGTCCTCCTGCCTGATCACTTTTGATCGAAGGGACCACCCCACTAGCATCCGTCACGGCGGTTTTGCCGCATTGGTTCTTGACCCAATCATTGACGGATTTCATCTCACAAGAGTCCTCATGGACGGTGGCAGTAGCCTGAACCTGCTTTATCAGGATACAGTGTGGAAAATGGGCATAGATCCATCAAGGATCACGACCACAAGAACGACCTTTAAAGGCGTCATACCAGGTGTAGAGGCCAATTGCACAGGCTCTATAACACTTGATGTGATCTTCGGATCTCCGGATAACTTCCGAAGCAAAGAGTTAATCTTTGATATAGTCCCGTTTCACAGTGGCTATCACGCCCTGCTCGGACGAAACGCATTCGCTAAATTCAATGCGGTGTCGCACTACGCATATCTCAAGCTCAAGATGCCAGGCCCTCGAGGAGTAATTACGGTCAACGGAAACACCGAACGCTCCCTCTGTACGGAGGAGCACAAGGGGGCCCTCGCAGCGGAAGTACAATGTAGCCTTTCAAGGCAACTCTCCAGCCCGGCCGTTAAAAAGCCGGACAATGCAAAGCGCGCCCGGAGTAACCTGCAACAAGACCGCCTGGCACGTTTGGAGCAAGCGTAGCAATACGGCCCCAACCCCAGCCATCGCAACATAGCGGAGCTAGTACCTCGAGTACACAATTACGCCCTTGAAATTCCATGGGCACAGGGGGAGGGGCACATTAACGGCATGCTTACAATACGGCGTCAAACGTACTAGGGTCTGCCGGATTTATTTTTTCTTTCAGGACTCCACACTCTGGATAACTTGTTCAGCTTTGCTGCCGCACAGACGATGCAAGACCGAGGGAAGCAGACAAAGCTACGCCGCATTACGGAACTCTCAGGTGGTCTCTATTTCGAGCGATATATTTGTTTCTAAATTCCACGGCCTGCCCCTGGTCAGGACATGTTAAATAGTCTAATATCTTTTTGCTTATCGCACTACTTGTATCGTTCGGCTTTGATAAATAGCCTCTCTATAAACAATGCATAGCTTTTCACCTATTTTTTGCGTTGTCCTCTTTTAATATATATATATATATATATATATATATATATATATATATATATATATATATATATATATATATATATATATATATATATATATATATATATGTTCATCAAATAAACATGATCGCAACCGTACACCGTGGTACGGCAAAACACGCCAGGGGCTTCATTACCCTTCTATCTGGTGTGAGAAGTCCGTACACTTTCACAAGTGCGGCACCCCGAACTTATAGCACTATATGCATCAGCTCTGAATCATGATTTTGGTCACATGTTGGGTTTGCCCGGCTCCTATGTTTTTGTGCCTTACGTTCCGCTATATCGGCTAAGGTAGCACTAGGAGAACCACTGCGATTGTGCCCCGGTTCAGCTGGGTTAAGCACCTCAGTGGAGAAAGCTAAAACAGACTGTCATGATAAGGCGTGAGACCGGTCGCTGTTCGAGAGGTTTTTCGAGTCCTTAAAGACTTATGCCACTTCGAGCGAGGAGCTGGCTATATCCAGCCAAAGGGGTGGATAGCGCCCCGAATTCGGCCTTCCGAACTAGGGGCTTCGCCGAAATTTAAAATTATAACGTTCTATGGCTAAGTGAGAGTGTTCAAGCATTATAGTCCGATTGTCTGGTTCGTTGTGCTGAGCGCCTCCCTCGAAGGACCCAACTATGGGAAAGAGCCCTCAGGTTTATCCCGAACACCCCAGCACTAGTGGCATGGGGGCAGAAGCCGACGACTGGCCATCTCTCAATTTTTGATAAACGGCCGCACAGAAAATAATATTTTAAATTCAATAAGCATTGCTTAGCGCATATGAACAAGTTTTCAGCGCACAGGATACAAACGAGCGAGTTCATTCAAATACTACATCTTTAGTACATTCATCCGCGACAAGGCGGGCTCCGGCAAGAACTTCCTTGTAGTAGTTCTCGGGCTTGCGATGCTCCTTCCCCGGCGGCGGCCCGTCCTTCACCAGCTTCTCTCCGTCCAGCTTACCCCAGTGTACCCTTACACGGGCAAGGGCCCTCCGGGCACCTTCAATGCAGGCGGAGCGCTTGATGACCTCAAGCCGTGGACAGGCCTCCACCAGCCGCCGCACTAGCCCGAAATAGCTCCCAGCAGGGCCTCGCCAGGCCACAGCCGAACTAGTAAGCCCTTCATGGCCTGTTCGGCCGCCTTGTGGAGCTCGACCAGCTGTTTCAGCTGATCGCTCAAAGGCACAGGGTGTCCGGCCTCAGAATACTGAGACCAAAAAATACTCTTCGTCGAGCTGCCCTCTTCAGCTCGGTAGAACGCGGAGGCGTCGGATACGCTGCAGGGAAGATCGGCGAACGCCCCTGGAGAACTCCGGATTCGGGTAAGTAACAGGTAGTTTACTTTTATATTCCTACTTTGCATTAAGAATGACTTACCCGTTGCTATCTTTTTCACCTCCTCCAAGTCTTGGAGGGCCTTTTGGGCTTCGGCCTTGGCACTCTTGGCGGTCTCAAGGGCCGACGCGAGCTCGGATGCTTGCGCTTTTGAATCAAGCTCCAAACTCTCATGTTTTTTCATGAGAGCTTGCAGCTCTTGCTGCACCTCGCCGACCTGAACCCCAAGCCTTTCTCGCTCGCCGCGCTCCTCGGCCGTTTTCTTTCCGGCCTCAGCCAGCGCATGCTTTAGGGTTGCCACCTCGGTTGTGGCCCCTACATTAAGCAGTACAATCCTGTTATTTCTTTCTGCAATCAAGCCTCTCTATAGGCACCTTTTTTCTTTTTTTTAGGGTATTTCTTCCCTTCCTTCTCCTCGAGCTGCTGTTTGGCAAGGCCGAGCTCTTGCTCGGTCCGCCCGAGGTCCTTTTTAAGGACATCCACGTGCGCAGTCAGTGCGGCGGTGGACAGCAGCGAAGCCTGCATACGCATATTTGACTTTTTGTTGTTAGACTCCTGCGAAAATTACTAGATCCTCTATTCGGCTTTTCTTTCCAAACACCGAACAGAGCATCAGGGGCTACTGTCTATGCGGTAATAATTTGACATATTTTTACTTACCTCGAAGCCTGTTAGAAGGCTAGTGCAAGCTTCAGTCAGTCCGCTATTGGCGGACTGAACCCTTTGGATCACCATACTATAACAGTACGGTGCTCCTCGTCGATGGCGGCGCCCTCAAGCACCTCCAGCAAATTGTCCGGCGCCTCTGGTTGGACGAAGGTCGCCGGCTCAGACGGCTTACTCCTCTCGGAAGGAGTTCGCCCACCGCGGACCGGGACTGTCGAGTCCGGCGCGGTGTCCGGCATAAAGCCGGACTTGGAGCCCTGGGGGGTTTCATCCCCTTTACTCCTGGGGTCCGGAGGATTGCCTTGCGGCTCCTCCAGGACCATCTCCTCCTTCCCTGGAGCTTGGCGGGACGCCACTTCGGCGTCGTCCGCCCTGCAGGGGGAGACAGCGGGCGGAACAGAGTTCACGTCCGATGAATCCAGGGAGCCGCTCAACGAATCGTCGAGTTCGGCCCGGGGCGGGCTGCATAAATTACGAGCGATATTAGGGAAAGCCGTGCATTAAAAGAATATCATGAGTCACTCTAGTATATAAGTACTTACGATTTCGCCGGACGCTTGGTTCTGTCCGGCCACTCCTCTCCGCCCTCTTCGGCGCCATGGGAGTAGCCCGGCGGAGGGGTCTTCCTTTTCCTCGACCCCTCGGCCTCCCCCGTTGGGGTGGCCTTCTTCTTCTTTTCTCCCCCCGATGGGGGGGGAGAGCTTTCTTGTTCCTCCTCCTCGTTCTCACGAGAGGAGAGCGTCGCGGACTTGTCAGATGACGAGTCCGACACCACCATATTGCGGGAACTCTTTCGAGTCCCGGTGGTTTTCTTCTTCTTGGCCTTCTTCTCCGGCACTGCGTAAGGTGCCGGAGTCAACAGCTTCACTAGGAGAGCTGGGGCCGGGTCTTCGGGCAGGGGAGCCAGATAGTTAATTGGTCCGGATATAGCCTGACAAGCCTGTCAAAGGTAAAGGGAGTTTAGATCCCGCATAGAGTTAATCTATGAAGAAGAGCTTAACAAACCTGTCAAAGGTGTAGATAGCTAACCTCACTGGCGTGACGCTGCGAGCTGTATCCGCGGTCCTCGGAAGCGGATGTGGGGGACTCGGCGCCTTTGGTCAGCACCTTCCAGACGTCTTCATACGTCGTGTCGAAGAGCCTACTGAGGGTTTGGTTTTGCGCCGGGTCGAATTCCCACAAAGTAAAATCCCGTTGCTGGCACGGGAGGATCCGGCGAACGAGCATGACCTGGATCACATTGATCAGCCGGTTGGCTTGTTCACCAGGGACTGGATGCACGTTTGCAACCCAGTCACTTCTTCCTCGTTGCCCCACGACAGACCCGTCTCTTTCTAGGACATGAGCCGCGTGGGGGGTCCGGATCTGAATTCGGGGGCTGCGACCCATTTTGAATCGCGCGGCTCGGTGATGTAAAACCACATGGCTTGCCACTCCTTTAGGGACTCCACAAAGGAGCCCTCGAACCAGAGGACGTTGGCCATCTTGTCGGCCATGGCGCCTCCGCACTCCGCCTGGGTGCCGGACACCACCTTGGGATTGACGTTGAAGGTCTTGAGCCAGAGGCCGAAGTGGGGGCGGACGCGGAGAAAGGCCTCACACACGACGATAAACGCCGAGATGTTGAGGACGAAGTTCGGGGCCAGATCGTGGAAATCCAGGCCGTAGTAGAACATGAGCCCTCGGACAAACGGGTGAAGTGGAAAGCCCAGTCCGCGGAGGAAGTGGGGAAGAAAAACTACCCTCTCATGGGGCCTTGGGGTAGGAAGAAGCTGCCCCTTCTCAGGAAGCCGATGCGGGATGTCCTTGGACAGGTATCCGGCTTTCCTTAGCTTTTTTTACTTGGGCCTCCGTAACGGAGGAGGCCATCCACTTGCCTGCCGCTCCGGACATTGTTGGAGAAGGTTGAGGAAGGAAGAGCGGACTTGGGCGCTGGAGCTTGAGTGCGCGAGAGATGGATTGGCAAAGGAGGGAGAAGGCGTAGGTAAAAAGGTGAATTCTTATCCCTTTATACACGCGGGTGCGGTTAGGCGTCCCCACCTACCTAATAAAACTCACTTGCCTCCCAAGCGCCGTGATTAATGGCGCGGTTGGGTTACCCACGTCCGTATTGATGAGAATCCCGTTAAAAGGGGCACACGATCTCTGCTTTGACAAGACATGCCAAGGAAACCGCCTCGCTAAACACGCTGAGGTGGAACAATGAAAACAATTTATATAAAGAGCTTGGCCGCAGTGTTATGACGCACTGCAGAATACGTCAGCAGATTTGATTTGTGCTAATATTGTTCTCTATATGGCAATATGTGGAAACTTATTTTGCAGAGCCGGACACTATTTTTGGTGTTTACAATCTTTTTGAAGAACTTGGAGGAGGAACCCGCCTTGCAATGCCGAAGACAATCTGCGCGCCGGACTCGTCGTCATTGAAGCCTGGTTCAGGGGCTACTGAGGGAGTCCTGGATTAGGGGGTGTTCGGATAGCCGGACTATACCTTCAGCCGGACTCCAGGACTATGAAGATACAAGATTGAAGACTTCGTCCCGTGTCCGGAAGGATCTTTCCTTGGCGTGGAAGGCAAGCTAGGCGTGCGGATATTCAAGATCTCCTACCATTGTAACCGACTCTGTGTAACCCTAACCCTATCCGGTGTCTATATAAACCGGAGGGTTGTAGTCCATAGGACAACCATCATCATACACAATCATACCATAGGCTAGCTTCTAGGGTTTAGCCTCCTTGATCTCGTGGTAGATCTACTCTTGTACTACCCATATCAGCAATATTAATCTAGCAGGAGTAGGGTTTTACCTCCATCGAGAGGGCCCGAACCTGAGTAAAATAAAGTGTCCCTTGTCTCCTGTTACCATCCGACCTTGACGCACAGTTCGGGACCCCCTACCCGAGATCCGCCGGTTTTGACACCGACAACCGTGAATACGCGAGGGAATACATCGTCAATTTCATGCTCGCCAATAAGGACAAGGAGGCGATTCTCGTGCCTTATCATCCCCTGTAAGTCATCCACGTAGATATCCTTCCTTCGATTTCAATCATTCATTTGCATGGTGGAGGCTAATTAATTTTAGGTGTACTTATTTTGCACAGTGGCGGGCGCGCCGTCCTCATCATCCTCTACCCCCGATACTCCCACGCTCTTTACCTAGACTCGTCGAAGAACATTAACAAAAAGGATCACACCCACATCAAGGATGTTCTCGACAGTGCTATGTTTTACTACGAAGCACGGGGTGGAGAGGTCCTGGACAAGAAGAGAAGGGGCCGCAGGCTCGCCTTTGGCCATAAGACCGACTTCTGCTGCATCCAGCAACCGAGTGGTTCTCTTAATGATGGATTCTATGTCCTACACCACATGCTGGAGTACAGACGAGATCACCAGAACCTTCGCATGTCACCTTCATCCGGCGATGCCCATATTCTGCAATGGGCAAAGAACGTAGGAGATATTGAGGATCATTAACTTCGAGCCGAGTTCTATCACATCCATCGCGACCTTGCCCAAATCATCATGAAGGATGTCACCGGAAAAACAGGGATGTTCTACGAAGAAGGACAAATGTCGCGGGAAGACGTCTGAACACGGGTAGCCTCTCAGCGTCTCGACCTGAAGCCTTTCACTAGGCTCGGGGACTATCTCCCTAACTTGGATGGATGGCACGACATGTTGGAGTGATTGTCGATATATGACAATGTGTCCGTTTAGTCCATACTTTTTGTATGATGAAACTTTGAGTCATGCACGACGAAACTTTATTTGTGATGTAATTAAACTGTCCTCCTCGACTAGCAACGATCACTCTAGTTAGGGCATTTTGGGTACGATCAACTTTGTTATTTATGCTTATGATATGTTGCTTCTATTTTTGCCAAGTCTGTCTCTTTCTGTTGCTCAACTATATATGTTGCATATCATCAACTCGTGTGACGATGCAGGTGCATAGATCATCGATGGCGAAGAAGTGCTACGCCAGGAGTATATATACAACGAGTGGCCGGAGTGTCAGGCCCAGGTGTACCGGTTTCCGAGTGATAGGCAGTAGTTATTTTAGGTTCACGCTAATGCGAGAGAGGGATACGAACTCATGTACTGCATAGTTCCGCTCTCACTCAAAGTGATAGCTCTTGTTGCGTATATCATTGTTTAGATGGATGACGATGTAGTTGCAAGTAATCGAGACTTGTATCGCTATTTTCGAGATGATGACGAGAGACCACTTTGTGTTGGATGATGATTATGATGATGACATGATTTGTTGAAACTAGTTGTATGTATATGATATGATTACATTTGTATGTGTATGATATGCTAAATATTATTGTCTAAAGCCTATTCAAATACAAAACAAATATGCAGAAAAAAAACTAATAAAACTAGTAGCAGCGAGGGGTAGAAAGTTAGCAGTAGCGCCGCCTTACCAGCAGCGCTTCCATGTAAAAAGCGCTGCAGATATTATTAGCAGCGCTCTTCACCAAAGCGCGCTACTGCTATCCATGTATAGCAGTAGCGTGAGACCATAGGCTCTACTGCTACATGTTAGCTATAGCGCCTTATCAGTAGCGCATCGTGAAGTTGGGAAGGAACCGACCCCGCTAGATGCAGAGGTTGGGTCAATGTGGCCTCTGGCCGTGATGCTGGCAAGGACAAGGGCTAACGCAGCCGCGCGGTCAGGTGACGCCGCCGCCGGCGAATCTCAAGTTACTTGCAGCACAACAAAGATGCAAGCGATGTTCAAGAAAGCATTTTTAGGCGCCGCTTAAGCGCTAAGCGACAGCTAAACGCTTCGCTTCTGCCCTAGGTGGAAGTTTTAGCATTAAGCGAAAAAAAAAGCGGGATTTAGGGGCCGCTTTAGCATTGAGCGCTGGCTAAGCGGTCGCTGAGCGTGCTTAAGCGTTCAAAAAGCAAGGAATGGGCACGGGCTAGACGTAAAAGGGGGATATAAAGGCCTGACCCAGTACTGGCCCGTTCAGCTAGGGTTTACTGTGTTAGAAGGAGACGGGAGAAGAGAGCTCCAATGGCGGCTGCTCCTGTTCGGCATCCAACTCAGCTCCATGCATTCTTCCTCCTCGTCCCCGGACTGGATCTGAACTACTGCTTGGGCTGGGCTGGGGCTGCTGCTGTTTGGTTGCTGCTGCTGCTTGCCTACAGCTGCCATTTATCTTATATGCTCTAAGAAAATATTATGCGTTTATGCTTGGTGTGTGAACCACTGAACCTTATACTCATGTGTTATTTGGTGATACGTCTCCAACGTATCTATAATTTTTTATTGTTCCATCCTATTATATTATCTGTTTTGGATGTTTATGGGATTTATTAAACACTTTTATATTACTTTTGGGACTAACTTATTGACCCAGAGCCCAGTGCCAGTTTCTGTTTTTTCCCTTGTTTCAGTGTTTCGAAGAAAAGGAATATCAAACAGAGTCGAAACGGAATGAAACCTTCTATAGAAGTTATTTTTAGAAGGAAAGCAACCGGGGACACTTGTAGTCCACGTCAAGAAAGAAACAAGGAAGCCACGAGGTAGGGGGCGCGCCCACCCCCCCAGGGCGCGCCCTCCACCCTCGTGGGCCCCTTGTGGCTCCCCTGGCGTACTTCTTCCTCCTATATATACCCATATACCCTAAAACGATTGGGGAATAGAATAGACCGGAGTTCCGCCGCCGCAAGCCTCTGTAGCCACCAAAAGTCAATCAGGACCGTGCTCCGGCACCCTTCCGGAGGGGGAACCCTCACCGGTGGCCATCTTCATCATCCCGGTGCTCTCCATGACAAGGAGGGAGTTGTTCACCCTCAGGGCTGAGGGTATGTACTAGTAGCTATGTGTTTGATCTCTCTCTCTCGTGTTCTTGAGGTGATTCGATCTTGATGTATCGCGAGCTTTGCTATTATAGTTGGATCTTATGTTTCTTATCCCCCTCTACTCTCTTGTAATGGATTGAGTTTTCTCTTTGAAGTAATCTCATCGGATTGAGTCTCTAATGACTTGAGAACACTTGATGTATGTCTTGCCGTGCGTATCTGTGGTGACAATGGGATATCACGTGATTCACTTGATGTATGTTTTGGTGATCAACTTGCGGGTTCTGCCCATGAACCTATGCATAGGGGTTGGCACACGTTTTCGTCTTGATTCTCTGGTAGAAACTTTGGGGCACTTTTTCAAGTACTTGGTGTTGGATTGAATAGATGAATCTGAGATAGTGTGATGCATATCGTATAATCATACCCACTGATACTTTAGGTGACATTGGAGTATCTAGGTGACATTAGGGTTTTGGTTGATTTGTGTCTTAAGGTGTTATTCTAGTACAAACTCTAGGGCTGTTTGTGACACTTATAGGAATAGCCCAACGGATTGATTGGAAAGAATAACTTTGAGGTGGTTTTGTACCCTACCATAATCTCTTTGTTTGTTCGCCGCTATTAGTGACTTTGGAGAGACTCTTTGTTGCATGTTGAGGGATAGTTATATGATCCAATTATGTTATTATTGTTGAGAGAACTTGCACTAGTGAAAGTATGAACCCTAGGCCTTGCTTCAACGCATTGCAATACCGCTTACGCTCACTTTTATCATTAGTTACCTTAATGTTTTAACATTTTCAGATTACAAAAACCTATATCTACTATCCATATTGCACTTGTATCACCATCTCTTCGCCGAACTTGTGCACCTATACAATTTACCATTGTATTGGGTGTGTTGGGGACAAAAGAGACTCTTTGTTATTTGGTTGCAGGGTTGCTTGAGAGAGACCATCTTCATCCTACGCCTCCCATGGATTGATAAACCTTAGGTCATACACTTGAGGGAAATTTGCTACTATCCTACAAACCTCTGCACTTGGAGGCCCAACAACGTCTACAAGAAGAAGGTTGTGTAGTAGACATCAAGCTCTTTTCTGGCGCCGTTGCCGGGGAGGTGAGTGCTTGAAGGTATATCTTTAGATCTTGCAATTGAATCTTTTTGTTTCTTGTTTTAGCACTAGTTTAGTTTATAAAATAAAACTAAAAATGGAATTAAGGGTGCCTCATATGTTTCATCTTTTTAATGTCTTTCGTGAAAATGATGGAAAGGAAAATTGTGCTCAAGTACTAGAAGAAGAATTTCGTAAAATGTTTGGCACTAAATATTTGAATGATGAGCATGATTGCAATGTTGTTAGTATTTATTCCTTGAATATCCATGATGCTAATGATATGCAAAGCCACAAGCTTGGGGAAGCTATGTTTGATGAAGAGGATATTTTTTGTTCTCCAAGCTTTGATGAGCAAATTTACTATGATGAAAGCATACCTCCTATTTATGATGATTATTGTGATGACACGTATGCTATAAAGAATAATGATAACCATGAAACTTGTCATCTTGATCTTAATTTTCAATCATATGATAGTTATTTTGTTGAGTTTGCTCCCACTACTATTCAAGATAAAAAAATTTCTTATGTGGAGAGTAGTAAAATTTCTATGCAAGTAGATCATGAAAAGAATGATTTAGGTGCTGGTTATATTGTTGAATTCATTGATGATGCTACTGGAAATTATTATGAGGGAGGAATATATGCTTGTAGGAATTGCAATAATATTAAGTTTCCTCCCTATGTGCTTAAAGTCTTGAAGTTATGCTTGTTTTGCCTTCCTATGCTAGTTGATTATTGTTCCCATAAGTTGTTTGCTCACAAAATCCCTATGCATAGGAAGTGGGTGAGACTTAAACGTGCTAGTCATATTCTTCATGATGCTCTCTTTATGTTTCAATGCTTATCTTTTTGTGAGCATCATTGAAATCATCATGCCTAGCTAGGGGCGTTAAACGATAGCGCTTGTTGGGAGGCAGCCCGATGTTATTTTAGTTTATTGCTTTTTGGTTATGTTTAGTAAGAAATAATCCATCTAGCTTCTGTTTAGATGTGAATTTTTGTTTTAATTAGTGTTTGTGCCAACTAGAACCTTTGGGAAGACTTGGGTGAAGTCTTTATGATCATGCTGTAAAAAACAGAAACTTTAGCGCTCACGAGATTAGCTAAAACTTTTTACTGGAGAGTGCTATTTAGTTGATTCTTTTTCAGATGATTACTAGCAAAATTCCTCAGGTCCACCAATTTATTTTAGAATTTTTGGAGTTCCAGGAGTATACGTTTGATACAGATTACTACAGACTGTTCTGTTTTGACAGATTTTGTTTTCATTGTGTTGCTTGCTTATTTTGATGAATCTATGGCTAGTAAAATAGTTTATAAACCATAGAGAAGTTGGAATACAGTAGGTTTAACACCAATATAAATAAAGAATGAGTTCATTACAGTACCTAAGTGGTGATTTATTTTCTTATGCTAACAGAGCTTACGAGTTTTCTCTTAAGTTTTGTGTTGTGAAGTTTTCAAGTTTAAAAAAAAGATACGATGGACTATGGAATAAGGAGTGGCAAGAGCCAAAGCTTGGGAATGCCCAAGGCACCCCAAGGTAATATTCAAGGATAACCAAGAGCCTAAGCTTGGGGATGCCCCGGATGGCATCCCCTCTTTCGTCTTCGTTCATCGGTAACTTTACTTGGAGCTATATTTTTATTCACCACATGATATGTGTTTTGGTTGGAGCGTCATTTTATTTTCTTTAGCTTTGCTTGCTGTTTGAATAAAGTACCAAGATCTGAAATTCTTAAATGTTAGAGAGTCTTCACATAGTTACATAATTATTCAACTACTCATTGATCTTCATTTATATCTTCCGGAGTAGTTTGTTGTTTGCTCTAGTGCTTCACTTATATCTTTTAGAGCACGGTGGTGGATTTGTTTTATAGAAACTATTGACCTCTCATGCTTCACTTAGATTATTTTGAGAGTCTTAAATAGCATGGTAATTTGCTTAAATAATCCTAATATGCTAGGTATTCAACATTAGTAAAAACTTTCTTATGAGTGTTTTGAATACTAAGAGAAGTTTGATGCTTGATGATTGTTTTGAGATATGGAGGTAGTGATATTAGTTGTGCTAGTTGAGTAGTTGTGAATTTGAGAAATACTTGTGTTGAAGTTTGCAAGTCCCATAGCATGCACGTATGGTAAACGTTATGTAACAAATTTGAAACATGAGGTGTTCTTTGAGTGTCCTCCTTATGAGTGGCGGTCGGGGACGAGCGATGGCCTTTTCCTACCAATCTATCCCCCTAAGAGCATGCGCGTAGTGCTTGGTTTTTGATGACTTGTAGATTTTTGCAATAAGTATGTCAGTTCTTTATGACTAATGTTGACTCCATGGATTATACGCACTCTCACCCTTCCATCATTGCTAGCCTCTTCCGTACCGTGCATTGCCCTTTCTCACATTGAGAGTTGGTGCAAACTTCGCCGGTGCATCCAAACCCCGTGATATGATACGCTCTTTCACACATAAACCTTCTTATATCTTCCTCAAAACAGCCACCATACCTACCTATTATGGAATTTCCATAGTCATTCCGAGATATATTGACATGCAACTTTCCACCATTCCGCTTATCATGACACATTTATCACTGTCATATTGCTTAGCATGATCATGTAGTTGACATCGTATTTGTGGGAAAGCCACCGTTCTTAATTCTTTCATACATGTCACTCTTGGTTCATTGCATATCCCGGTACACCGCTGGAGGCATTCATATAGAGTCATACTTTGCTCTAGTATCGAGTTGTAATCATTGAGTTGTAAATAAATAGAAGTGTGATGATCATCATTTTCTAGAGCATTGTCCCAAGTGAGGAATAAAAAAAGAGAAAGGCCATAAAAAAGAGAAGGCCCAAAAAAATAGAGAGAAAGAGAGAAGGGACAATGCTACTACCCTTTGCCACACTTGTGCTTCAAAGTAGCACCATAATCATCATGATAGAGAGTCTCTTGTTTTATCACTTTCGTATACTAGTGGGAATTTTTCATTATAGAACTTGGCTTGTATATTCCAACAATGGGCCTCCTCAAGCGCCGTAGGTCTTCGTGAGCAAGTGATGTCTACTACACAACCTTCTTCTTGTAGATGTTGTTGGGCCTGCAAGTGCACAGGTTTGTAGGACAGTAGCAAATTTCCCTCAAGTGGATGACCTAAGGTTTATCAATCCGCAGGAAGCGTAGGATGAAGATGGTCTCTCTCAAGCAACCCTGCAACCAAATAACAAAGAGTCTCTTGTGTCCCCAACACACCCAATACAATGGTAAATTGTATAGGTGCACTAGTTCGGCGAAGAGATGGTGATACAAGTGAAATGTGGATGGTAGATATGGGTTTTTGTAAACTGAAAATATAAAAACAGCAAGGTAACAAGGGGTAAAAGTGAGCGTAAACGGTATTGCAATGATAGGCAACAAGGCCTAGGGTTCATACTTTCACTAGCATAAGTCCTCTCAACAATGAGCACATAATTGGATCACATAACTATCCCTCAACATGCAACAAAGAGTCACTCCAAAGTCACTAATAGCGGAGAACAAACGAAGAGATTATGGTAGGGTACGAAACCACCTCAAAGTTATTATTTCCAATCAATCCGTTGGGCTATTCCTATAAGTATCACAAATAGCCCTAGAGTTCGTACTAGAATAACACCTTAAGACGCAAATCAACCAAAACCCTAATGTCACCTAGATACTCTAATGTCACCTCAAGTATCCGTGGGTATGATTATACGATATGCATCACACAATCTCAGATTCATCTATTCAATCCAACACAAAGTACTTCAAAGACTGCCCAAAGTTTCTACCGAAGAATCATGACGAAAACGTGTGCCAACCCCTATGCATAGGTTCATGGGCGGAACCCGCAAGTTGGTCACCAAAACATACATCAAGTGGCACGTGATATCCCATTGTCACCACAGATACACACGGCAAGACATACATCAAGTGTTCTCAAATCTTTAAAGACTCAATCCGATAAGATAACTTCAAAGGGAAAACTCAATCCATTACAAGAGAGAAGAGGGGGAGAAGAAACATAAGATCCAACTATAATAGCAAAGCTCGCGATACATCAAGATCGTGCCAAATCAAGAACACGAGAGGGAGAGAGATCAAACACATAGCTACTGGTACATACCCTCAGCCCCGAGGGTGAGCTACTCCCTCCTCATCATGGAGAGCGTCGGGATGATGAAAATGGCCACCGGTGAGGGTTCCCCCCTCCGGCAGGGTGCCGGAACAGGGTCCCGAGAGGTTTTTGGTGGCTACAGAGACTTGCGGCGGCGGAACTCCCGATCTAATCTTTGTTCTGATGTTTTTAGGGTATATGGGAATATATAGGAGCCGGAAGTACGTCGGGGGAGTCACGGGAGCCCCACAAGGCAGGGGCGCGCCCCAGAGGGGTGGGCGCGCCCCCCACCCTCGAGGGCAGCTCCTGTATCTTCTGACGTGCACTCCAAGTTTCCTGGGTCTTATCCGGTGATAAAATCACGTTCCGAAATGGATTTTTCTGTTTGGACTCCGTTTGATATTCCTTTTCCTCGAAACACTGAAATAGGCATAAAACAATAAATCTGGGCTGGGCCTCCGGTTAATAGGTTAATCCCAAAAATAATATAAAAGTGGATAATAAAGCCCAATATTGCCTAAAACAGTAGATAATATAGCATGGAGCAATCAAAAATTATAGATACGTTCGAGACATATCAGGCATCCCCAAGCTTAATTCCTGCTCGTCCTCGAGTAGGTAAATGATAAAAAAGATAAGTTTTTATGTGGAATGCTAGTTGGCATAATTTCAATGTAATTCTTCTTACTTGTGATATGAATATTTAGATCCGAAAGATTCAAGACAAAAGTTCATATTGACATAAAAGTAATAATACTTCAAGCATACTAACAAAGCAATTATGTCTTCTCAAAATAACATGGCCAAAGAAAGTTCATGCCTACAAAATCATATAGTTTAGTCATGCTCCATTTTTGTCACACAAGAATGCTCTCATCATGCACAACCCCGATGACAAGCCAAGCAATTGTTTCATACTTCAATAATCTCAAACTCATAAACCTACACGCAATACATGAGCGTGAGCCATGGATATAGCACTATGGGTGGAATAGAATATAATGATGGGGGTTATGTGGATAAGACAAAAAGGAGAAAGTCTCACATCAACGAGGCTAATCAATGGGCTATGGAGGTGCCCATCGATTGATGTTAATGCGAGGAGTAGGGATTGCCATGCAACGGATGCACTAGAGCTATAAATGTATGAAAGCTCAACAAAAGAAACTAGTGGGTGTGCATCCAACTTGCTTGCTCACGAAGACCTAGGGCACTTGAGGAGGCCCATCGTTGGAATATACAAGCCAAGTTCTATAATGAAAAGTTCCCACTAGTGTATGAAAGTGACAAAACAAGAGACTCTCTATCATGAAGACTATGTTGCTACTTTGAAGCACAATATATGAGACTCGCTATATCATGGTGCTACTTTGAAGCACAAGTGTGGAAAAAAAGATAGTAGCATTGCCCTTTTTTTCTTTTTTTTTCTTTTTTTTGGGCCTTCTTTTTTTTGGCCTTTCTATTTTTTGGGGGGACAATGCTTTACTGAATGATGATCATCACACTTCTATTTATTTACAACTCAATGATTACAACTCGATACTAGAAGAAAGTATGACTCTATATGAATGCCTCCGGCGGTGTACCGGGATATGCAATGAATCAAGAGTGACATGTATGAAAGAATTATGAACGGTGGCTTTGCCACAAATACGATGTCAACTACATGATCATGCTAAGAAATATGACAATGATGGAGTGTGTCATAATAAACGGAACGGTGGAAAGTTGCATGGCAATATATCTCGGAATGGCTATGGAAATGCCATAATAGGTAGGTATGGTGGCTGTTTTGAGGAAGATATAAGGAGGTTTATGTGTGAAAGAGCGTATCATATCACGGGGTTTGGATGCACCGGCGAAGTTTGCTCCAACTCTCAATGTGAGAAAGGGCAATGCACGGTACCGTAGAGGCTAGCAATGATGGAAGGGTGAGAGTGCGTATAATCCATGGACTCAACGTTAGTCATAAAGAACTCATATACTTACTGCAAAAATCTACAAGCCATCAAAAACCAAAGTATTACGTGCATGCTCCTAGGGGGATAGATTGGTAGGAAAAGACCATCGCTCGTCCCCGACCGCCACTCATAAGGAGGACAATCAAATAACACCTCATGTTTCAAATTTGTTACATAACGTTTACCATACGTGCATGCTATGGGACTTGCAAACTTTAACTCAAGCACTTATCAAATTCACAATTACTCTACTAGCACGACTTTGATATTATCACCTCCATATCTCAAAACAATCATCAATCATCAAACTTCTCATAGTATTCAACACACTCATAAGAATTCTTACAAATCTTTTATGCTTAGCATATTGGGATTTTAAGCAAATTACCATGCTATTTAAGACTCTCAAAATAATATAAGTGAAGCATGATAGTTCATCTATTTCTTCAAAATAAAACTACCAACATGCTCTAAAATATATAAGTGAAGCACTAGAGCAAACAACAAACTACTCCGAAAGATATAAGTGAAGATCAATGAGTAGTTGAATATTTATGCAACTATGTGAAGACTCTCCCATTTAATAATTTCAGATCTTGATACTTTATTCAAACAGCAAGCAAAACTAAAGAAAATAAAATGACGCTCCAAGCAAAACACATATCATGTGGTGAATAAAAATATAGCTCCAAGTAAAGTTACCGATGAACGAAGACGAAAGAGGGGATGCCTTCCAGGGCATCCCCAAGCTTAGACGCTTGGTTATCCTTGAATATTACCTTGGGGTGCCTTGGGCATCCCCAATCTTAGGATCTTGCCACTCCTTATTCCGTAGTCCTTCGAATCTTTACCCAAAACTTGAAAACTTCACAACACAAAACTTAACAGAAAACTCGTAAGCTCCGTTAGCGAAAGAAAACAAAACACCACTTCATGGTACTGTAATGAACTCATTCTTTATTTATATTGGTGTTAAACCTACTGTATTTCAACTTCTCTATGGTTTATAAACTATTTTACTAGCCATAGATTCATCAAAATAAGCAAACAACACATAGAAAACAAAATCTATCAAAAACAGAACAGTCTGTAGTAATCTGCAACTAACGCAAACTTCTGGAACTCCAAAAATTCTAAAATAAATTAGTGGACCTGAGGAATTTTACTAGTAATCATCTTCAAAAAGTATCAACCAAATATCACTCTCCAGTAAAAAGTTTAAGCAATTCTCGTGAGCGCTACAGTTTCTGTTTTTTACAGCATGATCATAAAGACTTCACCCAAGTCTTCCCAAAGGTTCTACTTGGCACAAACACTAATTAAAACATAAAACCACATCTAAGCAGAAGCTAGATGGGTTATTTATTCCTAAACAGAACCAAAAAGCAAGAAACTAAAATAAAATTGGGTTGCCTCCCAACAAGCGCTATCGTTTAACGCCCCTAGCTAGGCATGATGATTTCAATTATGCTCACATAAAAGATAAGAATTGAACATAAAGAGAGCATCATGAAGAATATGACTAGAACATTTAAGTCTAACCCACTTCCTATGCATTGGGATTTTGTGAGAAAATAACTTATGGGAACAAGAATCATCTTGCATAGGAAGGTAAAACAGGCATAACTTCAAGATTTTAAGCACATAGAGAGGAAACTTGATATTATTATAATTCCTACAAGCATATGTTCCTCCCTCATAATGATTTTTAGTAGCATCATGAATGAATTCAACAATATTATTAATCTCCTAAATCATTCTTTTCATGATCTACTAGCATAGAATTATTATTAATCTCCACATAAGCAATTTTCTTCTCATGAATAATAGTGGGAGAAATTTCAACAAAATAACTATCATAAGATTGAAAATTAAGATCAAGATGACAAGTTTCATGGTTATCATTATTATTTATAGCATAGGTGTCATCACAATAATCATCATAGATAGGAGGCATGCTTTCATCATAGTAAATTTGCTCATCAAAGCTTGGGGGACAAAAAATATCATCTTCATCAAACATAGCTTCCCCAAGCTTGTGGCTTTGCATATCATTAGCATCATGGATATTCAAGGAATTCATACTAACAACATTGCAATCATGCTCATCATTCAAATATTTAGTGCCAAACATTTTATAGATTTCTTCTTCTAACACTTTGGCACAATTTTCCTTTCCATCATACTCACGAAATATATTAAAAAGATGAAGTGTATGAGACAAACTCAATTCCATTCTTTTGTAATTTTCATTTATAAACTAGACTAGTGCTAAAACAAAAAAACAAAAAGATTCGATTGCAAGATCTAAAGATATACCTTCACTTACCTAGCCTCCCCGGCAACGGCGCCAGAAAAGAGCTTGATGTCTACTACACAACCTTCTTCTTGTAGACATTGTTGGGCCTGCAAGTGCACAGGTTTGTAGGACAGTAGCAAATTTCCCTCAAGTGGATGACCTAAGGTTTATCAATCCGCAGGAGGCGTAGGATGAAGATGGTCTCTCTCAAGCAACACTGCAACCAAATAACAAAGAGTCTCTTGTGTCCCCAACACACCCAATACAATGGTAAATTGTATAGGTGCACTAGTTCGGCGAAGAGATGGTGATACAAGTGCAATATGGATGGTAGATATGGGGTTTTGTAAACTGAAAATATAAAAACAACAAGGTAACAAGGGGTAAAAGTGAGCGTAAACGGTATTGCGATGATAGGAAACAAGGCCTAGGGTTCATACTTTCACTAGTGTAAGTCCTCTCAACAATGATAATATAATTGGATCACATAACTATCCCTCAACATGCAACAAAGAGTCACTCCAAAGTCACTAATAGCAGAGAACAAACGAAGAGATTATGGTAGGGTACGAAACCACCTCAAAGTTATTCTTTCCAATCAATCCGCTGGGCTATTCCTATAAGTGTCACAAACAGCCCTAGAGTTCGTACTAGAATAACACCTTAATACGCAAATCAACCAAAACCCTAATGTCACCTAGATACTCCAATGTCACCTCAAGTATCCGTGGGTATGATTATACGATATGCATCACACAATCTCAGATTCATCTATTCAATCCAACACAAAGTACTTCAAAGAGTGCCCAAAGTTTCTACCAGAGAATCACGACGAAAACGTGTGCTAACCCCTATGCATAGGTTCATGGGCGGAACCCGCAAGTTGGTCACCAAAACATACATCAAGTGGCACGTGATATCCCATTGTCACCACAGATACGCACGGCAAGACATACATCAAGTGTTCTCAAATCTATAAAGACTCAATCCGATAAGATAACTTCAAAGGGAAAACTCAATCCATTACAAGAGAGAAGAGGGGGAGAAGAAACATAAGATCCAACTATAATATCAAAGCTCGCGATACATCAAGATCGTCCCAAACCAAGAACACGAGAGAGAGAGAGAGAGAGAGAGAGATCAAACACATAGCTACTGGTACATACCCTCAGCCCCGAGGGTGAACTACTCCCTCCTCATCATGGAGAGCGCCGGGATGATGAAGATGGCCACCGATGAGGGTTCCCCCCTCCGGCAGGGTGCCGGAACAGGGTCCCGAGAGGTTTTTGGTGGCTACAGAGGCTTGCGGCGGCGGAACTCCCGATCTAATCTCTGTTCTGATGTTTTTAGGGTATATGGGAATATATAGGATTTTTCTATTTGGACTCCGTTTGATATTCCTTTTCCTTGAAACACTCAAAGAGGCATAAAACAGCAAATCTGGGTTGGGCCTCCGGTTAATAGGTTAGTCCCAAAAATAATATAAAAGTGGAAAATAAAGCGCAATATTGCCTAAAACAGTAGATAATATAGCATGGAGCAATCAAAAATTATAGATACGTTGGAGAAGTATCAGCAAGCAAGTTCGATGCACAACCACCTAGTTTCTTTTGTTGAGCTTTCATACATTTATAGCTCTAGTGCATCCGTTGCATGGCAATCCCTACTCCTTGCATTAACATAAATCGATGGGCATATCCATAGCCCATTGATTTGTCTCGTTGATGTGAGACTTTCTCCTTTTTTGTCTTCTCCACATAACCCCCATCATCATATTCTATTCCACCCATAGTGCTATATCCATGGCTCACGCTCATGTATTGCGTGAAGGTTTATAAGTTTGAGATTACCAAAGTATGAAACAATTTCTTGGCTTGTCATCAGGGTAATGATGAGAGCATTCTTGTGTGATGAAAATGGAGCATGACTAAACTATATGATTTTGTAGGGATGAACTTTCTTTTGCCATGTTATGTTGAGAAGACATAATTGCTTAGTTAGTATGCTTGAAGTATTATGATTTCTATGTCAATATGAACTTTTATCTTGAATCTTTCGGATCTGAATATTCATACCACAATTAAGAAGAATTACATTCAAATTATGCCAACTAGCATTCCACATCAAAAATTCTATTTTTATCATTTACCTACTTGAGGACGAGCAGGAATTAAGCTTGGGGATGCTGATACGTCTCCAACGTATCTATAGTTTTTGATTGTTCCATGCTATTTATATTATCTGTTTTGGATGTTTATGGGCTTTATTAAACACTTTTATATTACTTTTGGGACTAACCTATTGACCCAGAGCCCAGTGCCAGTTTCTGTTTTTCCCCTTGTTTTAGTGTTTCGAAGAAAAGGAATATCAAACGGAGTCGAAACGGAATGAAACCTTCTGGAGAAGTTATTTTTAGAAGGAAAGCAACCCGTTTGACTTGGAGTCCACGTCAAGAGAAAAACGAGGAATCCACGAGGTAGGGGCCACCCTCGTGGGCCCCTCCTGGCTCCCCTGACGTACTTCTTCCTCCTATATATACCCATATACCCTAAAACGATTAGGGAACAAAATAGATCAGGAGTTCCGCTGCCGCAAGCCTCTGTAGCCACCAAAAGTCAATCGGGACCCTGTTCCGGCACCCTACCAGAGGGGGGAACCCTCACCGGTGGCCATCTTCATCATCCCTGTGCTCTCCATGACGAGGAGGGAGTAGTTCACCCTCGGGGCTGAGGATATGTACCAGTAGCTATGTGTTTGATCTCTCTCTCTCTCTCTCTCTCTCTCTCTCGTGTTCTTAAGGTGATTCGATCTTGATGTATCGCGAGCTTTGCTATTATAGTTGGATCTTATGTTTCTTCTCCCCCTCTACTCTCTTGTAATGGATTGAGTTTTCCCTTTGAAGTAATCTTATCGGATTGAGTCTTTAATGACTTGAGAACACTTGATGCATGTCTTATCGTGCGTATCTGTGGTGACAATGGGATATCACGTGATTCACTTGATGTATGTTTTGGTGATCAACTTGCGGGTTCCGCCCATGAACCTATGCATAGGGGTTGGCACACGTTTTCGTCTTGATTCTTCAGTAGAAACTTTGGGGCACTTTTTGAAGTACTTTGTGTTGGATTGAATAGATGAATCTGAGATTGTGTGATGCATATCGTATAATCATACCCACGGATACTTTAGGTGACATTGGAGTATCTAGGTGACATTAGGGTTTTTGTTGATTTGTGTCTTAAGGTGTTATTCTAGTACGAACTCTAGGGCTGTTTGTGACACTTATAGGAATAGCCCAACGGACTGATTGGAAAGAATAACTTTGAGGTGGTTTCGTACACTACCATAATCTCTTCATTTGTTCTCCGCTATTAGTGACTTTGGAGTGGCCCTTTGTTGCATGTTGAGGGATAGTTATATGATCCAATTATGTTATTATTGTTGAGAGAACTTGCACTAGTGAAAGTATGAACCCTAGGCCTTGTTTCAACGCATTGCAATACCGTTTATGCTCACTTTTATCATTAGTTACCTTGCTGTTTTTATATTTTCAGATTACAAAAGCCTATATCTACTATCCATATTGCACTTGTATCACTATCTCTTCGCCGAACTAGTGCACCTATACAATTTACCATTGTATTGGGTGTGTTGGGGACACAAGAGACTCTTTGTTATTTGGTTGCAGGGTTGCTTGAGAGAGACCATCTTCATCCTACGCCTCCCACAGATTGATAAACCTTAGGTCATCCACTTGAGGGAAATTTGCTACTGTGCTACAAACCTCTGCACTTGGAGGCCCAACAACATCTACAAGAAGAAGGTTGCATAGTAGACATCGTTTGGCTATTTGTTGTGGTGTGTGAACCTTTGAATCTCAACCTTATATGCTATTTCAGATTTTCAGTTACCTATGTGCTATATTTCTTGTTTTCTTGTGCATATTATTCAAAAACACCCAAATTCTGGCGAATTTAATAAAATGCTTAATCCCGGTTAGGCTGCGCTTAAGCGGTCATTGCTCTAAGTAATGGCCTTCCGCTCCGCTTACGCTTACCGCTTTCTTGAACATTGGACGCAAGTATGTTCAAATTGTAAGTCCGTCAAGACTGATCTCAAGAATCGGGTGTAGAGGTAAGGGGAGCATGAACTGAGATGGAGAGAGTGTGAGAGAACATCGGGGCGTGGCCGGCGACCAGATCGGCACCATACTAGCGATGGTACTGAGGCCAGGAGCTCTCGCCCACTCACTCCTCATCGCCCGCCATGGGAAGCGCGAGGCATCGGTGATAGCGATCCGGATGATGCTGATCTCCACTACTGCCGGTGAGATGGGAAGAAGACTAACTGTCGGCGTCACCGCTGCACTTTGCTAGAGGGACACCCGATGCAGCTACGGCCGCTGGCAGGGGCAGTAGTGTAGGGTGTCGTCGTACTTGCAGCCGCGCCGGGAGCATCTGGAGATGTGGAGTAAACGCCGGTGGCCGCCAGATCGCACGAGATCGCTGCAGCGAGAGGCATCGATCTCAGACATTGGTTGTGTCAACTTCTCTGGTGGGAGGTCGTCGGCGGCGGCGACTTCTCTGGTGGGAGGTCGGCGGCGGCGATCTCGTGCGTCGGTGGTGGCCTCTTGATACGTCTCCGTCGTATCTACTTTTCCAAACACTTTTGCCCTTGTTTTGGACTCTAACTTGCATGATTTGAATGGAACTAACCCGGACTGACGCTGTTTTCAGCAGAATTGCCATGGTGTTATTTATGTGCAGACACATAACTTCTCGGAATGACCAGAAACTTCACGGAACATCTTTTCGAAAATAAAAAAAATCATTGCAAAAGATCAAGGCCATGGGGCCCACCACCTGTCCACAAGGGTGGGGGCGCGCCTTCCCCCCTAGGGCATGCCCCCTACCTCGTGGGCCCCCTGAGACTCCTCCGACGCCAACTCCAACTCTATATATTTGCTTTCGGGGATAAAAAAATCAAGGAGAAGAAATAATCGCGTTTTATGATACGGAGCCGCCGCCAAGCCCTAAAAACTCTCGGGAGGGCTGATCTGGAGTCCGTTCGGGGCTCCGGAGAGGGGGATTCATCGTCGTCATCATCATCAACCATCCTCCATCACCAATTTCATGATTCTCATCGCCTTGCGTGAGTAATTCCATCGTAGGCTTGCTAGACGGTGATGGGTTGGATGAGATCTATCATGTATCCACTATGTTCTGAGATTGATGTTGCTATAACTTTGCTATGCTTAATGCTTGCCACTAGGGCCCGAGTGCCATGATTTCAGATCTGAACCTATTATGTTTTCATGAATATATGTGTGTTCTTGATCCTATCTTGAAAGTCTATAGTCACCTACTATGTGTTATGATCCGGCAACCCCGAAGTGACAATAATCGGGACCACTCCCGGTGATGACCATAATTTGAGGAGTTCATGTATTCATTATGTGCTAATGCTTTGTTCCGGTTCTCTATTAAAAGGAGGCCTTAATATCCCTTAGTTTCTATTAGGACCCCTCTGCCACGGGAGGGTAGGACAAAAGATGTCATGCAAGTTCTTTTCCATAAGCATGTGTGACTATATTCGAAATACATGCCTACATTACATTGATGAATTGGAGCTAGTTCTATGTCACCATATGCTATGCTTGTTACATGATGAACCGCATCCTGCATAATTATCTATCACCGATCCAATGCCTGCGAGCTTTTCCTATATTGGTTCTCGCTTATTTACTTTCCGTTGCTACTGCTACCATCACTACAAAACACCAAAAATATTACTTTTGCTTTTGTTACTTTTGTTACCGTTACCACTACTATCATATTACTTTGCTACTAAACACTTTGCTGCAGATACTAAGTTACCCAGGTGTGGTTGAATTGACAACTCAGCTGCTAATACTTGAGAACATTCTTTGGCTCCCCTTGTGTCGAATCAATAAATTTGGGTTGAATAATCTACCCTCGAAAATTGTTGCGATCCCCTATACTTGTGGGTTATCAAGACTATTTTCTGGCGCCGTTGTCGGGGAGCATAGCTCTATTCTTTGAGTCACTTGGGATTTATATCTGCTGGACACTATGAAGAACTTGAAAGACGCTAAGACAACAATTTATCCCTCAACTACGAGGGGAGGTAAGGAACTGCCATCTAGCTCTGCACTTGATTCACCTTCTGTTTTGAGTAAGCTTGCGAAACCTAAACCTGCTTCTGCTATTCGTTCTGATATGTCGCATGTTATTGATGATGCCACTTCTGCTATGCATGATACTTATGATGAAACTACTTCTATGCTTGATACTTCTGTGCCACTTGGCTAATTTCTTGATGAACAAATTGCTAGGGCTAGAGAGAATGAAATTACTGATAATATTGATGAAAGTGATGATGAAGATATGCCTGTCATACCTGAGGGTTATGTTTTTGATATGGAAGCTTCTGCGGCCATTCTAGCTTGCAAAGATAGATATGAACTCAAGAGGTTATTAGCTGAATGGAATAAGCAATCTCTTAGAGATAGAATGAGGCCTGGCCCTGCTTTTGCTACTTCACTTATTTGTGTTGCCGATAAGGATTATGAATTCTCTGTTGATCCTGATATAATTACTTTGGTTGAATCTAATCCTTTTCATGGCTATGAATCTGAAACTGTTGTGGCACATCTTACTAAATTAAATGATATAGCCACCCTGTTCACTAATGATGAGAGATCTCGCTACTTTTATATCCTTAAAATATTTTCGTTCTCATTAAAGGGTGATGCTAAGATATGGTTTAATTCTCTTGATCCTGGTTGTGTGCGTAGTCCACAGGATATGATTTATTACTTCTCTGCTAAATATTTCCCTGCTCATAAGAAACAAGCTGCTTTAAAGGAAATATACAACTTTGTGCAAATTGAAGAAGAGAGTCTCCCACAAGCTTGGGGGAGGCTTCTCAAGTTACTTAATGCTTTGCCTGATCATCCTCTTAAGAAAAATGAAATACTTGATATCTTTTATAATGGACTAACAGATACTTCCAGAGATTACCTGGATAGTTGTGCTGGTTCTCTTTTCAGGGAAAGAACACCGGATGAAGCTGAAATTATATTGGATAATATGTTGACAAATTAAAATAATTGGGCACTTCCTGAGCCATCTTCTTCCCCAATTACTGAGTTATTCCTAAACCAACTCCGAAGAAGAGAGGTGTTCTATTTCTTAGTCCTGAAGATATGCAAGAGGCAAAGAAATCTATGAAAGAAAAAGGTATTAAAGCTGAAGATGTTAAGAATTTACCTCCTATTGAAGAAATACATGGTCTTAATCTACCGCCTATTGAAGAAACTTATGATTTTAATCCTTTACCTGTTGAAGAACCTCCTGGTCTTGATAACCCGACACAGGTAGTACAGGTAAATTCTCTATAGATATGATAGAGCTGAAATCCCTCCTACTAAAATTGCTAGCCAATGCTTGGATGAGTTTGATAACTTTATGGTTAAGCAAGAAGATTGCAATGCTTATTTTGGTATACAATTAAAACAAAATGCTTATATGATTAAACACTTGGGTGATTATATGGCTAATATTAGAGGTGAACTTAAACTCGTTAGCAAACATGCTTCCACGGTCACCACTCAAGTAGAACAAGTACTTAAAGCTCAAAATGATTTGCTCAATGAAATGAATAGTAAGAAAAATGATTATGCTGTTAGAGTGGCTACTAGAACTGGTAGAATGACTCAGAAACCTTTATATCTTGAAGGCCGCCCTAAAAGAATTGAGCAAGATTCTCAGAGAAATAATATTGATATACCTAGTTCTTCTAAAAAGAAAAAGTATAGGACTTTGCAAACTTCTAGTGAACCTATTGCTGAACCACCTGAGAATCCAAATGATATCTCTATGTCTGATGCTGAAACACAATCTGGTAATGAACATGAACCTAGTGAAAATGTTAATGATGATGTTCATGATGGTGCTCAACCTAGTAATGATAATGATGTAGAAATTGAACCTGCTATTGATCTTGATAACCCACAATCAAAGAATCAACGTTATGATAAGAGAGACTTTGTTGCTAGGAAACATGGTAAAGAAAGAGAACCTTGGGTTCAGAAACCCATGCCCTTTCCTCCCAAACCATCCAAGAAAAAGGATGATGAGGATTTTGAGCGCTTTGCTGAAATGATTAGACCTATCTTTTTGCGTATGCGATTAACTGGTATGCTCAAAATGAATCCTTATGCTAAGTATATGAAAGATATTGTTACAAATAAAAGAAAGATACTGGAAGCTGAAATTTCCACCATGCTTGCTAATTATACTTTTAAGGGTGGAATACCAAAGAAACTAGGACATCCAGGAGTACCCACTATACCAAGCTCCATTAAAAGAAACTGTGTTAAAACTGCTTTATGTGATCTTGGAGCCGGTGTTAGTGTTATGCCTCTCTCTTTATATCGTAGACTTGACTTAAATAAGTTGACACCTACTGAAATATCTTTGCAAATGGCTGATGAACCAACTGCTATACTTATCGGTCTTTGTGAGGATGTGCCTGTTATGGTTGCAAACGTTACTATTTTAACGGACTTTGTTATTCTTGATATTCTCGAGGACGATAGTATGTCTATTATTCTTGGAAGACCTTTTCTGAATACTGCAGGGGCTGTTATTGATTGCAACAAAGGCAATGTCACTTTTTATGTTAATGGTAATGAGCATACGGTACACTTTCTGAGGAAACAACCTCAAGTTCATAGTATCAACTCTATTGGAAAAATTCCATCGATTATTTTTGGAGGTTTTGAATTTCCTCTTCCTACTATCAAAAAGAAATATGATATTCTTATTATTGGGGATGTGCATATCCCCGTTGAGGTACCATAGTGTTATTTGAAATTTCTCCGATTCCATGTTATTCGGAATGATTTTGTTAACAAGACTTGATCAACCTTGTTAGTGGATTCCTTTTGATGAGCATGAGATGGATGAAACTAGAAGGCACAACCTTCTATACCCTCTCTCTATTTTCTGTTATTTAGATGAAATAAAGTAAAATAGTATTTTTCTGTCTGTTTTCTGATTTATCCGTGCAATATAAAAGTACCCCAGAAATAAAAGTCCTCCAAATGCCCTGCCAATTTAATATGGTTTTTTCTGGATTATTTGAGGATTTATGGAACTGAGAACACACCAGGGGGGTGAACCACCTGGCCATGAGGGTGGAGGGCGCGCCCTACCCCCAGGGCGCGCCCCCTGCCTCGTGGGCCCACGGTGGCCCTCCTCCACTTATTCTTGCACTCATACATTCCTTCTTCCTCCCACAAACACGAATATCTAGCTCAAGCACGAGTTCTAGCTCACTTTGCTGTGATTTTCGATCTCCTTGCTCAAAGCACCTCTCACAAAACTGCTTGGGGAGATTGTTCCTTGGTATGTGACTCCTCCATTGGTCCAATTAGTTTTTGCTCTAGTGCTTTATTCATTGCAAATTTGTGCTGCCTAGGTGACCATGTTCTTGAGCTTGCATGTCAAATTTATATGGTTCCAAGTAGTTCTAATGCTTGATATAGGCTCTAGGAACTTCTAGGAGTAGTTGCTATCAATTTTGTTGAGCTTTGTTCACTTTTGTTTGAAGTTACTAAAAATTTCAGAATATTTCAGAAAATGATGAAGAGACTTTTGAGGGGCTCATCGAGCCGAAGCTCGAAGGAAAAGCAAAATGAAGAATCACAGAGGCCCAAATATAATTTGCCTCGTACCACGGAGGTCCGGCCGTGTGAATGGCCTTCCGATGACTTCTTGAGACAAGCCGGGATTTATGAGGATTTTTATTCATTGGCTGAGAATGCTGGCCTCACCAACTTTCTCCGCGACCAACATCATCAGTATCTCTTACTCAGTAATACTTTTGTGCAAAACTTCTACTATTTTCCTAAAGAATCACCTCCTTTAGTAGAGTTTCATTTATATGATGTTGTTGAGAAAATTCCATTAGCTGAGTTGTGCAAGGTTTGCAAAATACCCTTTGAGGGTACCTTAGATGAACCACACCGCAAAGATGTGGAAGAATTTATTGACACCATCACTGTGGGAGAAACCAGAAAGGTTTCCGATGCAAGAATCACTAGCATACATTTTCCTGTTTTATGCTACTTTGCCTTATTTGCTAGTCGTTGCTTGATTGGTCGTGGAAACTATGGAAACCTCAGTGTTCCTGATATTTTAATTTTGTTCCACGGTTTATACCGCGATTACACTGTCAGTATGGGCGGAATTATTGCTAAACGATTAAGTTTGAACCGTACAAAAGGCCCCATCTTTGGAGGTATTTATGCTGCACGCCTAGCTGCACATTTTAACATACCCATTAGGCTTTATGAGAAAGAAGAAAAATTGCTTCCTAGTGCTTATTTAGATTATAAGAGTATGCTAGCGCATGATTTTATTGTTAAGGGCAGGGAAGGGGAGCTTAAATATAAATTGTACTTTAATAAACATCACCCTGAGACTATTACTTTGCCTGCTCCTTCCTTGTTTAATTTGTTTGAAGGTCCTTATCTCGTTCCGTGGACGGCCGTTCAAGCCCACCGAAACCCTACACCAGCCCCGGAGCCGGAACGACAATATGAGCCTCCACGACAGTCTGTTTATTCTTGGTATCCGGAGATGGCTGCCAGCCAGTGGCAGTCAGAGTCTTCTTCATCACAGTACGCCCCCAGCTACACCTACGGGTATCCGCCAGGCTATCCCTGGCAATGAACCAACTTAGGCCAAAAGCCTAAGCTTGGGGGAGTACGTATTTCCCACCGACATTACATTTACGTTTACACACACTCATTGCTAGATGTCGGTGCTCATACTTTTTCATTGTAATTTCCATGCTAGTTTATTTTATTTTTCCTTCTTTCTTCTTGTGTGTTTGTTAAACCTTAAGAAAAACAAAAAAATAGTAATAGCTTCTAGCTAGTTTACTTTGTTGCTGTAGTAGTAATAGTTAAAAAGAAAACCCCCAAAAAAATTCCCGTTCTTCTTTTGCTTGTTGGGAGCTTTCCCGTGTAAATAGTTTTTATTTATTTTATTTTCTTTGGGGGTCGACAGGAGAAGACCTTAATTAAATTGTTGAAGTGGTTCTTACATGCATTATTGTTGATTGAACCAAGAGCCCATATTGCCTTGTCTTCTCCTGTTTATTGAATGCTTGCAGATTCCAGCTTAGTCCAATGCACGTGCACTCTTATTATTATTCACATCGTTCGGTCGTGCAAGTGAAAGGCAATTATGATGATATATGATGGACAGATTGAGATGAGAAAAGCTGGTATGAACTCGACCTCTCTTGTTTTTGTAAATATGATGAGTTCATCGTTCCTGATTCAGCTTATTATGAATAAACATGTTTGCAATGACAATTAGAGATCATAGTTGCTCGTGCCATGCTTGATTAGCTATGAGTTATAATGGTTAACCTTGCGTGCCAACATGCTATTAAAATGGTTGTGATGTGGTATGATGGGGTGGTATCCTCCTTTGAATGATTTAAGTGACTTGACTTGGCACATGTTCACACATGTAGTTGAAACAAAATCAACATAGCCTTCACGATATTTATGTTCATGGTGGATTATATCCTACTCATGCTTGCATCCAATGTTTATTAATTTTAATGCATGTTCATGGCTGTTGTCGCTCTCTAGTTGGTCGCTTCCTAGTCTTTTGCTAGCCTTCACTTGTACTAAGCGGGAATACTGCTTGTGCATCCAATCCCTTAAACCCCAAAGTTATTCCATATGAGTCCACCATACCTTCATATATGCGGTATTTACCTGCCGTTCCAAGTAAATTTGTATGTGCCAAACTCTAAACCTTCAAATAAACATTCTATTTTGTATGCTCGAATAGCTCATGTATCAACTAGGGCTACCCTTATCTTCCATGTTAGGCGGGTTATTCTCAAGAGGAGTGGACTCCGCTCCTCACTCACGAGAAAATGGTTGGTCACCGGGATGCCCAGTCCCATGCTTTATGCAAACTAAATCAAATTAATTGCAAACAAAACTCCCCCGGGACTCTTGTTAGTTGGAGGCACTCGTTGTTTCGAGCAAGCCATGGATTGATGCTTGTTGGTGGAGGGGGAGTATAAACTTTACCATTCTATTTGGGAACCGCCTATAATGTGTGTAGCATGGAAGATATCGCCATCTCTTAGTTGTTATGTTGACAATGAAAGTATGCCACTCAAAATATCATTTATCGCTATTTCAAAACCGAGCTCTGGCACCTCTATAAATCCATGCTTCCCTCTGCGAAGGGCCTATCTATTTACTTTTATGTTGAGTCATCACCCTCTTATTAAAAGCACTAGCTGGAGAGCGCAGATATCATTTGCATCCATTACTATTAATTTATATTGGGTATGACTATGATTGGATCTCTTTTACCATGAATTACAATGTCTAGTCAGTCCTTGATCTTTAAAGGTGCTCTATATTTATGTTTTGCGGTCTCAGAAAGGGCTAGCGAGATACCATCTTGTTATATCATATTATGATTGTTTTGAGAAAGTGTTGTCATCCAAGATTTATTATTATGACTTGCTATTTGATTATGCTATTGATATGAGTAACCATGAGACCTGAGAATTATTGGAAATGTGGTTAGTCATGATCTTTGCTGAAAACTTGGATGATGGCTTTACATATTTACAACAACAAGAGCAAACAGAGTCTGTAAAAGTTTTTCTTTATCACTTTCAGTTTGTCAACTGAATTGCTTGAGGACAAGCAAAGGTTTAATCTTGGGGGAGTTGATACGTCTCCGTCGTATCTACTTTTCCAAACACTTTTGCCCTTGTTTCGGACTCTAACTTGCATGATTTGAATGGAACCAACCCGGACTGATGCTGTTTTCAGTAGAATTGCCATGGTGTTATTTATGTGCAGAAACAAAACTTCTCGAAATGACCTGAAACTTCACGGAACATCTTTTCGGAAATAATAAAAAAATTGTTGCAAAAGATGAAGGCCAGGGGGCCCACCACCTGTCCACGAGGGTGGGGGCGCGCCTGACCCCCTAGGGCGCGCCCCCTACCTCGTGGGCCCCCTGAGGCTCCTCTGACGCCAACTCCAACTCTATATATTTGCTTTCGGGAGAAAAAATCAAGGAGAAGAAATAATCACGTTTTACGATACGGAGCCGCCGCCAAGCCCTAAAACCTCTCGGGAGGGCTGCTTTGGAGTCCGTTCGGGGCTCCGGAGAGGCGGATTCATCGCCGTCGTCATCATCAACCATCCTCCATCACCAATTTCATGATGCTCACCGCCGTGCGTGAGTAATTCCATCGTAGGCTTGCTGGACGGTGATGGGTTGGATGAGATCTATCATGTAATCGAGTTAGTTTTGTTCGGGTTTGATCCCTAGTATCCACTATGTTCTGAGATTGATGTTGCTATGACTTTGCTATTCTTAATGCTTGTCACTAGGGCCCGAGTGCCATGATTTTAGATCTGAACCTATTATGTTTTCATGAATATATGTGTGTTCTTGATCCTATCTTGCAAGTCTATAGTCACCTACTATGTGTTATGATCCAGCAACCCCGAAGTGACAATAATCGGGACCACTCCCGGTGATGACCATAGTTTGAGGAGTTCATGTATTCACTATGTGCTAATGCTTTGTTCTGGTTCTCTATTAAAAGGAGGCCTTAATATCCCTTAGTTTCCATTAGGACCCCGCTGCCACGGGAGGGTAGGACAAAAGATGTCATGCAAGTTCTTTTCCATAAGCACGTGTGACTATATTCGGAATACATGCCTACATTACATTGATGAATTGGAGCTAATTCTATGTCACCCTATGCTATGCTTGTTACATGATGAACTGCATTCGGCATAATTATCTATCACTGATCCAATGCCTACGAGCTTTTCCTATATTGGTTCTCGCTTATTTACTTTCCGTTGCTACTGTTACCATCACTACAAAACACCAAAAATATTACATTTGCTTTTGTTACTTTTGTTACCGTTACCACTACTATCATGTTACTTTGCTAATAAACACTTTGTTGCAGATACTAAGTTACTCAGGTGTGGTTGAATTGACAACTCAGCTGCTAATACTTGAGAATATTCTTTGGCTCCCCTTGTGTCGAATCAATAAATTTGGGTTGAATACTCTACCCTCGAAAATTGTTGCGATCCCCTATACTTGTTGGTTATCACCTCTCCTCTGGGAGTTCGAGGGGATCATGGGGACCGAGGGGAGAGGAGTTGTATGGGGTTTTTTATTGGATGCGTCTGTAGGGAGAGGGGGACGAAAAAACCCAAAAAAACTGACGAAAGTGGTGGGACGAAAATAAACCGTGGATGATATTCACCAACTCGGACATTAGGAGTAGAGATGCTACAGTCTACCACAAAAACAAAACAAAATGGTAGAGCCTCTTAGAGTGCATTGTTTTTAACACAATACAAACACAAACTCTCATATATACGCGTATACACTCATCCCTATAAATACACATGCACACCCTATACCTATGAGCACCTCCGAGAGACTAAACCGGTATATCATTTTGAGATTGACGACGGCACCAAAGGGGCCCCGTAGTCGACGGAAACGTCTCCTCCAACTAAACGTTCATCGCCAAAAATCCCGAAATAAATCTAGGAATGAATGCGAGCACCAGGACTTCAACCCTGATGGGTTAGGGATACCACTGCCACCTAACTATCTAACCATTGCATTGTCGAGAACGACTAAATGTATAGCTCCCAAATTTTTGTGGTTCCGTTTGTCTTAGAATCAGAGAAAGATCAGATAATATAAATGTGGGCAATGAATACTTGCTCCAAAATGCAATATCCTACATCGAGTAGGAAGGAACGCAATATCTCAAGAAGGGATTTAATGCCAACGAATTAATTAAATTAAATAATATCATAAATGCATGCCTTGATATGCATATACACCTGCTTATATATTTCCCTCACCCGTCCAATGTTTCTACCCATTCAGAGCACAAAACAAACCCCGAAGTGATCTCTCTTATTAGATACCCATGGTGACATACTCACATATGTTCATCACCCTTGTCATCCTTTATATTCTCAGTGCCAACTTCCAAGCCCAAGGTATGTATAGACATCTTTTTTATTGGAGTGATAGATCTACAAAAAGAAGTGGACTTTTACCAGATTCGCATATCAATCCTACGCGAACATAGACATAAGGCGTGGAATATTTGGTTAAAATATGCCTTATGCAAGTACTAGGTACCCTCATCTACATATCCGCTACTGGTACAAAAATCTTGAGTTTTAACATCTTTTATGGTCGATTAGTACTAAATAATAGCCTAAAAGGCCAAGCAAAATCTATTATTATACAGGCTGACAAAGTTCGAACATTGTATACCCATGGTTATTCACATGTTGCTCAATGTTCATAAAGTTTGGTGATCACTTACCATTTATTGCTTAAGAAATCTTAGCTTTCTATTTATTAAGAACGAATGTATCTAGACAAAGTCGTTGTGTACTTATTTTTTTAAAATTATCCTACATATATATATACCAAAACCACTCACTACTTTTTATTCTACACTCTGTACAAACAATGCTATTCATTTATGCATAATTGAATATCCATTCAGAGAAAATATTTATAGGGTTGATTACCGCCTTGTTGAGCCACCCTATCGATGATAACTTACTACCTAGGTTGAAAGTGTTGCTGTTGTGCGGGCCCCACGGGTGTGTGTCCGCTAAGATGGTGTATATATACTTGCAAACAAAAATGAGTAAAAGAAATGGAGTTCTGTTGGTTGGACTTATGAGTTCTTATTTAGATTCTCATGCTATAAAAAGAGATGCCACTGCCCTTTATCATTATATTTCAAATTAACATAAATATGTGATGTGCATGATGAACAGGAGCAACAGAAAGTGTCGCAACTGACAACTCAGTACGCGACAGGAAGACAATTGTCCAAGGGACCTATTTGCCTCAAAGAACAGTTTCAAGACGGTGCACACCATGCAGAGGTTGTGCAAAAAACACTTGTTGCTACGAGTTCATTTGCAATGATCCTACAAATCCAGGTCTCACTTGCGTTGGTACTATGCTCTATTGTGACTGTAATATTGAAATTTGTAATAGTAATTTTTAATTTTTTTTGCTTACAAAAATAAATGGGAATAAAGCATGGAAGTTTGTGATACAAATGTGTTTTAGTGGAGTTTCAAGGATGACTAAAAGAAGTAGATGCCCTTACCTTGTTACGTTAAGTTACACTGATGATTAAACTTGCAAGCTTGATGATACAAATACTATTTTTATATAAATTACACAAAAGCAAAAATTGGTCAATTGCAAGCTATCTTAGTTGTCAAACTATGTGGATCTAACAGTCTACATCGCATGAAAGTTGAGCATAACCACATTTAGAGTGTTATGAAATTACGAGTTTGGTTGATCCCAAATATCTCCACCACCCAACCCTCTATCTTATGGAAGAGACCGTCGACCCTACCTTTCATGCCTTTGCTAATCATCCAATAAGAATCGATCCCCTCACCAATAGTGTCAAGTCATGCCTTAGAGACTTTCTCGAGCTCCTTGATCTTTCCCCTTATCGCATAGGGGGACGGATGTTCCTTTCCCCACTCACGTGGTTCCGGCCCAAGAGGAGATAGAGGAATTGTAGTGATCCGACCTCAGATGGTCAAATCTGTGTGTATAAGTGTCATCCCTGGATCGGTAATGCTGACACACACAGTACTCGAGGATTTATAACAGAGTTCAATCACACAGTTAATACATGAATGTCTCAAAAGAGAACTTATTACAATGATATGGCTTGAGGCCATCTAAATAAGATAACAACAGAAACTTCAAAGGTAAACGAGTCCATCAACTCCAACGGCATAGCTGAGTGCATGACAACGACCTAGTGCACCTTACTCTTTGTCTGAAAAATCTGCAACATAATACATTGCAGCCTGTTGCTACTTCTTGAGCACTGCGTTGTATTTCCTTGAAGATGAAAGGGTGATGCAGCAGAGTAGAGTAAGTATTTCCCTCAGTTTTTGAGAACCAAGGTATCAATCCAGTAGGAGGCTACGCGCGAGTCCCTCGTACCTACACAAAACAAATAGCTCAACACAACCAACGCGATTAGGGGTTGTCAATCCCTTCACGGTCACTTATGAGAGTGAGAGATGATAGATAATATTTTTGGTATTTTTGGTATAAAGATGCAAAGTAAAATAAAAGGCAAAGTAAAAAGTAAAGCAATAATAAAGTGATGGAAGATTGATATGATGAGAATAGATCCGGGGGGCATAGATTTCACTAGTGGCTTCTCTCAAGAGCATAAGTATTCTACGGTGGGTGAACAAATTACTGTTGAGCAATTGACAGAACTGAGCCTGGTTATGAGAATATCTAGGTATGATCATGTATATAGGCATCATGTCCAAGACAAGTAGACCGACTCCTGCCTGCATCTACTACTATTACTCCACTCATCGACCGCTATCCAGCATGCATCTAGAGTATTAAGTTCAAGAAAACAGAGTAACGCCTTAAGCAAGATGACATGATGTAGAGGGATAAATTCATGCAATTTGATAAAAAAAAACCCATCTTGTTATCCTCGATGGCAACAATACAATATGTGCCTTGCTACCCCTACTGTCACTGGGAAAGGACACCGCAAGATTGAACCCAAAGCTAAGCACTTCTCCCATTGCAAGAAAAACCAATCTAGTAGGCCAAACGAAACTGATAATTCGAATAGACTTGCAAAGATAACCAATCATACATAAAAGAATTTAGAGAAGATTCAAATATTGTTCATAGATAATCTTGATCATAAACCCACAATTCATCGGTCTGAACAAACACACCGCAAAAATAAGATTACATCGAATAGATCTCCACGAGAGAGGGGGAGAACATTGTATTGAGATCCAAAAAGAGAGAAGAACACATCTAGCTACTAACTATGGACCCGAAGGTCTGAGGTAAACTACTCACACTTCATCGGAGGGGCTATGGTGATGATGTAGAAGCCCTCCATGGTGGATTCCCCTTCCGGCGGAGCTCCGGAACAGGCCCCAAGATGGGATCTCGTGGATACAGAAGCTTGCGGTGGTCGAATTAGGTTTTTGGCTCCGTATCTGATCGTTCGGGGGTACATAGGTATATATATGAGGAAGGAGTACGTCGGTGGAGCAAAGGGGAGCCCACGAGGCAGGGGGCGCGCCCTCCACCCTCATGGCCACCTCCGTTCTTTCTTGATGGGGGGTCCAAGTCTACTGGATCATATTTAGTAAGAAAATCACATTCCCAAAGGTTTCATTCCGTTTGGCTCCGTTTGATATTTCGTTTCTTCGAAACACTGAAATAGGCAAAAAACAGCAATTCTGGGCTGGGCCTCCGGTTAATAGGTTAGTCCCAAAAGTAATATAAAAGTGGAAAATAAAGCCCAATATGGTCCAAAACAGTAGATAATATAGCATGGAGCAATCAAAAATTGTAGATACATTGGAGACGTATCAGGCATCCCCAAGCTTAATTCTTGCTCGTCCTCGAGTAGGTAAATGATAAAAAGTAATTTTTGATGCGGAGTGCTACTTGGCATAATTTCAATGTAATTCTTCTTAATTGTGGTATGAATATTCAGATCCGAAAGATTCAAGACAAAAGTTCATATTGACATAAGAATAATAATACTTCAAGCATACTAACTAAGCAATCATGTCTTCTCAAAATAACATGGCCAAAGAAAGTTCATCCCTACAAAATCATATAGTTTAGTCATGCTCCATTTTTTGTCACACAAGAATGCTCTCATCATGCACAACCCCGATGACAAGCCAAGCAATTGTTTCATACTTTAATAATCTCAAACTTTATAAACTTTCACGCAATACATGAGCGTGAGCCATGGATATAGCACTATGGGTGGAATAGAATATGATGGTGTGGGTTATGTGGAGAAGACAAAAAAGGAGAAGGTCTCACATCAACGAGGCTAATCAATGGGCTATGGAGATGCCCATGGATTGATGTTAATGCAAGGAGTAGGGATTGCCATGCAACGGATGCACTAGAGCTATAAATGTATGAAAGATCAACAAAAGAAACTAAGTGGGTGTGCATCCAACTTGCTTGCTCACGAAGACCTAGGGCATTTGAGGAAGACCATCGTTGGAATATACAAGCCAAGTTCTATAATGAAAAATTCCCACTAGTATATGAAAATGACAAAACAAGAGACTCTCTATCATGAAGATTATGGTGCTACTTTGAAGCACAAGTGTGGGAAAAGGATAGTAGCATTGCCCCTTTTTATTTCCTTTTTTGGGCCTTCTTTTTTTTCTTTGGCCTTTCTCTTTTTTTATTGGGACAATGATTTATTAAATGATGATCGTCACACTTCTATTTATTTACAACTCAATGATAACAACTCGATACTAGAACAAAGTATGACTCTATATAAATGCCTCCGGTCGTGTACCGTAATATGCAATGAATCAAGAGTGACATGTATGAAAGAATTATGAATGGTGGCTTTGCCACGAATACTATTTCAACTACATGATCATGCTAGCAATATGACGATGATGAAAGTGTCATGATGAACGGAATGGTGGAAAGTTGCATGGCAATATATCTCGGAATGGCTATGGAAATGCCATAATAGGTAGGTATGGTGGCTGTTTTGAGGAAGATATAAGGAGGTTTATGTGTGAAAGAGCGTATCGTATCACGGGATTTGGATGCACCGGCGAAGTTTGCACCAACTCTCAATGTGAGAAAGGGCAATGCACGGTACCGAAGAGGCTAGCAATGATGGAAGGTTGAAAGTGCGTATAATCCATGGACTCAACATTAGTCATAAAGAACTCATATACTTATTGCAAAAATCTACAAGCCATCAAAAACCAAAGCACTACGCGCATGCTCCTAGGGGGATAGATTGGTAGGAAAATACCATCGCTCGTCCCCGACCGCCACTCATAAGGAGGACGATCAAATAACACCTCATGTTTCAAATTTGTTACATAACGTTTACCATACGTGCATGCTACGGGACTTGCAAACTTCAACACAAGCATTTCTTAAATTCACAACTACTCAACTAGCACGACTTTGATATTATCACCTCCATATCTCAAAACAATTATCAAGCATCAAACTTTTCTTAGTATTCAACGCACTCAAAAGAAAGTTTAACAAATCTTGAATACCAAGCATATTAAGATTTTTAAGCAAATTACCATGCTATTTAAGACTCTCAAAATAATCTAAGTGAAGCATGAGAGATTAATAGTTTCTATAAAACAAATCCACCACCGTGCTCTAAAAGATATAAGTGAGACACTAGAGAAAAACTATAAAGCTCAAAAGATAAAAGTGAAGCACTAGAGTAAAACTATAAAGCTCAAAAGATATAAGGGAAGCACTAGAGTATTCTAACAAATTACAATTCATGTGTGGCTCTCTCAAAAGGTGTGTACAGCAAGGATGATTGTGGTAAACTAAAAAGCAAATACTCAAATCATACAAGACGCTCCAAGCAAAACACATATTATGTGGTGAATAAAAATATAGCTCCAAGTAAAGTTACCGATGGAAGTTGACGAAAGAGGGGATGCCTTCGGGGGCATCCCCAAGCTTTGACTTTTTGGTGTCCTTAGATTATCTTGGGAGTGCCATGGGCATCCCAAAGCTTAGGCTCTTGCCACTCCTTGTTCCACAATCCATCAAAAGATTTCACCCAAAACTTGAAAACTTCACAACACAAAACTCAACAGAAATCTCGTGAGCTCCGTTAGCGAAAGAAAACAAAAGACCACTTCAAGGTACTGTAATGAACTCGTTCTTTATTTATATTGGTGTTAAACCTACTGTATTCCAACTTCTATATGGTTTATAAACTATTTTACTAGCCATAGACTCATCAAAATAAGCAAACAACACACGAAAAAGAGAATCTGTCAAAAACAGAACAGTCTGTAGTAATCTATAACTAACGCAAACTTCTGGAGCTCCAAAAAATAAGAAAAAATAGGACGACCTAGGTAATTTTTTTATTGATCAGAATCAATTGTAATCACTATTTATCATGTTTTGGTGATTTTTAACAAATTTTTTCATGAACAGGCAGTTTCTGGAAATTACAGCTAGATCAAATAACTATCATCCAAGAAGATCCTATAGGTTTAACTTGGCACAAACACTAATTAAAACATAAAACCACATCTAAATAGAAGGTAGATGTATTATTTATTCCTAAACAGAAGCAAAAACTAAAAACTAAAAATAAAATTGGGTTGCCTCCCAACAAGCTATCGTTTAACGCCCCTAGTTAGGCATAAAAGCGAGGATATATCTAGGTATTGCCATCTTTCGTAGGCAATCCATAAGTGGCTCTCATAATAGATTCATATGGTAGTTTTATTTTCTTCCTAGGGAAGTGTTCCATGCCCTTCCTCAATGGAAATTGGAATCTAATATTCCCTTCCTTCATATCAATAATTGCACCAATCATTCTAAGGAAAGGTCTACCAAGAATAATAGGGCAAGAAGGATTCCAATCTATATCAAGAACGATAAAATCTACGGGCACATAATTCCTATTTGCAATAATAAGAACATCATTAATTATTCCCATAGGTTTCTTAATAGTGGAATCCGCAAGGTGCAAGTTTATAGAGCAATCATCAAAATCGCGGAAATCTAGCAAATCACACAAAGTTTTGGGAATAGTGGAGACACTAGCACCCAAATCACATAAAGCATAAAATTCATGATCCTTAATCTTAATTTTAATATTTGGTTCCCACTCATCATAAAGTTTTCTAGGTAAAGAAACTTCCAACTCAAGTTTTTCTTCATAAGATTGCATCAAGGCATCAACGATATGTTTAGTAAGCGCTTTATTTTGACTATAAGCATGAGGAGAATTTAGCACGGATTGCAACAAGGAAATACAATCAATTAAATAGCAACATCATAATTAAATTCCTTGAAGTCCAAAATAGTGGGTTTAGCAACATCTAGGATTTTATTATTTTCAATCCCACTTTTATCAATTTCATCGTCAAGATCTAAAAACTCCGAATTTTTGGAATGCCTTCTAGGTAAAGGTGGATCATATTCAGCCTCATGAAGATTCATATTGCAAAAAAAAGATTTAATAGGGGATATATCAATAACTTTTAGATCTTCATCTTGATTTTCATAGGAATTGGAAGGACACGCTTTAATAAAGGCATCTTTTGTAGCACGCATCCTAGCGGTTCTTTCCTTGCACTCATCAATGGAAATTTTCATGACTTTGAGAGACTCATTGATATCATGCTTAGGAGGAAAAGATCTAAACTTTGAAGAATCAACATCAAGAGAAATTCTATCAACGTTCCTAGCCAATTCATCAACTTTAAGCAATTTCTCTTCAAGCAAAGCATTGAAATTCTTTTGCGAATTCATAAACTCTTTAACACTAGTCTCAAATTCAGAGGGCATCTTATTAAAATTTCCATAAGAATTGTTGTAGGAATTTCCATAAATATTAGAAGGATTACTAGGATAGGGCCTACGATTAAAGTTCCCTCTATACGCGTTGTTACCAAAATTATTCCTACCAACAAAATTTACATCCATAGATTCATTATTATTCTCAATCAAAGTAGACAAAGGCATATCATTAGGATCAGAAGAAACCCTCTTAGTAGCAAATAATTTCATAAGTTCATCCATCTTTCCACTCAAAACATTGATTTCTTCTATCGCATGCACTTTTTTATTAGTAGATCTTTCAGTGTGCCATTGAGAATAATTAACCATAATGTTATCTAGGAGTTTAGTAGCATCTCCTAAAGTGATTTCCATAAAAGTGCCTCCCGCGGAGGAATCTAAAAGATTTCTAGAAGCAAAATTCAATCCGGCATAAAATTTTTGTATAATCATCCACAAATTCAAACCATGAGTAGGGCAATTACGTATCATTAATTTCATTCTCTCCCAAGCTTGTGCAACATGTTCATGATCAAGTTGCTTAAAATTCATAATGTCGTTTCTAAGAGAGATGATCTTAGCGGGAGGAAAATACTTAGAGATAAAAGCATCTTTGCACTTGTTCCAAGAATCAATACTATTTTTAGGCAAAGACGAAAACCAAGCTTTAGCACGATCTCTAAGCAAAAAAGGAAATAGCTTCAATTTAACAAAATCATTATCGACATCTTTCTTCTTTTGCATATCACATAAATCAACGAAGCTACTTAGATGAGTAGCGGCATCTTCAATAGGAAAACCGGCAAATTGATCTTTCATAACAAGATTCAACAAAGCAGTATTGATTTCACAAGATTCAGTATTGGTAAGAGGAGCAATCGGAGTGCTAAGGAAATCAGTATTGTTGGTATTGGTAAAGTCACACAATTTGGTATTATCTTGAGCCATCATAACAAGCAAGCAAACCAACACACGAGCAAACAAAAAGCAAGCAAGAAGAAGGCAAACAGAAAAGAGAGGGCAAATAAAACGGCAAGGGTGAAGTGGGGGAGAGGAAAACGAGAGGCAAATGGCAAATAATGTAATGCGAGAGATAAGGGATTATGATGGGTACTTGGTATGTTGACTTTTGCGTAGACTCCCCGGCAACAGTGCCAGAAATCTTCCTGCTACCTCTTGAGCACTGCGTTGGATTTCCTTGAAAAGGAAAGGGTGATGCAGCAGAGTAGAGTAAGTATGGATTTCCTTGAAAAGGAAAGGGTGATGCAGCATAGTAGAGTAAGTATGGATTTCCTTGAAAAGGAGAGGGTGATGCAGCAGAGTAGAGTAAGTATTTCCCTCGGTTTTTGAGAACCAAGGTATCAATCCAGTAGGAGGCTACACGCGAGTCCCTCGTACCTACACAAAACAAATAGCTCAACGCAACCAACGCGATTAGGGGTTGTCAATCCCTTCACGATCACTTACGAGAGTGAGATCTGATAGAGATGATAGATAATATTTTTGGTATTTTTGGTATAAAGATGCAAAGTAAAATAAAATGCAAAGTAAAAAAGTAAAGCAATAATAAAGTGATGGAAGATTGATATGATGAGAATAGACCCGGGGGCCATAGATTTCACTAGTGGCTTCTCTCAAGAGCATAAGTATTCTAGGTGGGTGAACAAATTACTGTTGAGCAATTGACAGAATTGAGCCTAGTTATAAGAATATCTAGGTATGATCATGTATATAGGCATCACGTCCGAGACAAGTAGACCGACTCCTGCCTGCACCTACTACTATTACTCCACTCATCGACCGCTATCCAGCATGCATCTAGAGTATTAAGTTCAAGAAAACAGAGTAACGCCTTAAGCAAGATGACATGATGTAGAGGGATAAATTCATGCAATATGATAAAAAACCCCATCTTGTTACCTCGATGGCAACAATACAATGCGTGCCTTGCTGCCCGTACCGTCACTGGGAAAGGACACCGCAAGTTCGAACCCAAAGCTAAGCACTTCTCCCATTGCAAGAAAAACCAATCTAGTAGGCCAAACGAAACTGATAATTCGAATAGACTTGCAAAGATAACCAATCATACATAAAAGAATTCAGAGAAGATTCAAATATTGTTCATAGATAATCTTGATTGTAAACCCACAATTCATCGGTCTCAACAAACACACTGCAAAAACAAGATTACATCGAATAGATCTCCACGAGAGAGGGGGAGAACATTGTTTTGAGATCCAAAAAGAGAGAAGAAGCCATCTAGCTACTAACTATGGACCCGAAGGTCTGAGGTAAACTACTCACACTTCATCGGAGGGGCTATGGTGATGATGTAGAAGCCCTCCATGGTGGATTCCCCTTCCGGCGGAGCTCCGGAACAGGCCCCAAGATGGGATCTCGTGGATACAGAAGGTTGCGGCGGTGGAATTAGGTTTTTGGCTCCGTATCTGATCATTTAGGGGTATGTAGGTATATATAGGAGGAAGGAGTATGTCAGTGGAGCAAAGGGGGGCCCACGAGGCAGGAGGCGCGCCCTAGGGGGGTGCGCCCTCCACCCTCGTGGCCACCTCCTTTCTTTCTTGATGGGGGGTCCAAGTCTCCTGGATCATATTCGATGAGAAAATCACGTTCCCGAAGGTTTCATTCCGTTTGGACTCCGTTTGATATTCCGTTTCTTCGAAACACTGAAATAGGCAAAAAATAGCAATTCTGGGCTGGGCCTTCGGTTAATAGGTTAGTCCCAAAAGTAATATAAAAGTGGAAAATACAGCCCAATATGGTCCAAAACAGTAGATAATATAGCATGGAGCAATCAAAAATTATAGATACGTTGGAGACGTATCACCTGTGTAGGTCAGCACATGGGATATGCTGGCAAAATAAGAGTATAGAGCAATGAACATGAGACAGCTATAACTATATGCATATATAGCTGGTGGAGGCTCTATGGTTATCATTTTGCGTAAAGCCAATTTTTCCTACTGCAAAGGAATACATTTTATTTAGCTACAAAGTTTGTTGATAACATTGAGAATGGAAACCCCATCTCAATCCCAAGATTAATAATCAATAACCTAACAAATTAATTAAGTAAAGTGATGAGATCAACATAATAATTCAAGCACGAGATACTCAAGATATCCATAATCGGGGACACGGCTAACCATGATTAGTTTGTACACCCTGCAGAAGTTTGCACACTTTTCCCCACAAGACTCGATCTCCTCCATTGGTTTTCTCGCACTACACGGTGTTTGAGAAACGGATGACCGAGATACAGTCTTTCAGAAGCATTAACTCTTTCGACGGGTAAACCGTACCACCTACATCCCCTACATCTGCTAGTTTACCACTGAAAGAGGTCACACAACATACACAACTATGCCACAGCCCATAGTGCCTTGTGGCTGCACACTGAAGGTTCTAGCATGAATAATCTTATGACCCCTTTGAGCCTGGGTGACGAACCATACGATGATCACACGGGTTCCCCGGGATCTCCTTGGACAACACTGGATTTCCCAGGTGCCCACAAACAATCCACCCAGATGTGTATTAAAGTAGCCACCTTAAGTAAACCCTTAGTTAACAATAATCTCTCACATCTATCATGAATCACTCAAACCAAACCACGTCTACGAGCATAGCATATCAGTATAAGCATAACGTGGAACTCCCAAGGTCTGAATAAAGGACAATAGGTTGTACCTCATCAACTACTTCTCAATACCCACATGTTAAACAGATCCTACTCATGCAATGTTTGAGGGTTGAAACTAATGCATAAAAACTGGGTAATAAAGGGGTATGATCAAAGTGTTACCTGCCTTGCTGACGATCTGAAAACCCTAGTGATTCGTAGTAGCACACTTCACACTCCGGAAACTCTATCGTAAACAAACAATAGAATACATAAGCACACAAGCATACGATTAAAGGGTAAAACTCACGGAGAAAGATCCAAACTGAAAGTTCAACTGAAGAGCTTCGATTTGCAAAAAGAATCAATCAAATCGGAGCTACGAAACTCAAACTACGATCAAAAGAAGTTTGAATTCAAATCTGCTTGAAACCAAATTTCAAATATGTCAAAACCATGTTCAAGTTGGTTATCTGGAAAGAGGGGATCGAGACAAAGTTTTTGGCGTTGGTTTCGCTGGATTTGGACAAACGAGCAATAAGTTGCGAGGGTTTGAAGATCAGGGACTAATTTGTGATAAAAGTATTCGTGCATAGGTCCCTAGCCGAAAAATAAACGGAAAAAGAAAAATCTAACGAACGAACGTTCGCTAACATAACTAAATGAACAAAAATCATTCACTACTACGGATTAATAGACGAACATCCACTAATTAGATCTGATAAAAAAACCGAGGAAAAACCCTAACCCTAAAAATAAACTGGGAGAAAACCGAGGAAAACTGAAAAAAACGATCGGCCTTTTTACCGGTCAACGACGGCGACGGGGTCAACAACGGCGGCGGAATCCGGCGGCGTCGGCGGGGCGGGGCGATGCATCGGCGGCGTGGCAGCGGGCGGCGGCGAGCAGCAGCAGTAGGCGGTGGCGGGGCGGCGAGGCACGGCGCGGCTACAGCGGCAAGGAGGCGACAGCTGCGGGCGGCGGGGTGAGGTGGAGGCGGCGGGGCGGCGCGGCTTATAAAGGCCCGGCGGAGCTGCCTTGGAGGAGGGGGCGGCGGCGACGGGAGTCCGGCTCGGACTGCCTGAGCGGCGGCACGCGGGACTCCCCCCGCGAGGAGGAAGGCGGCGGGGTGAGGTGGGCCGGCCTGACTCGGCTGGGCCTTCGGCCCAGTCGGGCGACGAATTTTTTTTAAAATAAACTTCATCCGAAAGAAAAATCCTAATAAAATATTAAAAAAATCTAAACATACCAGAAACAATTTTCACCGTCCAAACCTAATATTTAGGAGAAGATTAACATTTTTCTGGCCTAATATGCAACTTCCAAAAATGCATATTTTTATATTCAAATAAAATAGCAAATAAAATGCAAATAAAATATTGATTTGATTTTAAAATTTCTTCTCCAATATTCCTTTCATTTGAAGAAGTCATTTTATCTCCTCTCGTTTATTTTTATTATTGGAAATAATTGGAGAGAAAAAATATTAAAATCAAATTGATCCTCTTTTAAAATTTGAGAACATTCAAATATGAAAATATGTGAAACCTCCAACTCTCTCCTTGGGTCCTTGAGTTGCTTAAGATTTCTAGGATCTCAACCAAAATGCAAAGAAAACATGATATGCTTATGATGACCTATGTATAACATCCAAATTGAAAAATTGGGATGTTACAAACCTACCCCCTTTAAGATGAATCTCTCCCTCGAGATTCGGGTTGGCTAGAAAATAGGTGCGGGTGGTCTTTCCATAGGTCTTCCTGTCGCTCCCAGGTGGCTTCATCCTCCAAATGGTGGTTCCACTAAACTTTTCAAAACTTGATTACCTTACTGAGTGTATATCGGCTGGCAAACTCGAGAATCTTGACAGGTTTCTACTCATAGGTTAGGTCACTATCCAACTGAATTGCTTCCAGGGGTACTGTATCTCTCAGAGAAGTATCAGCCATCTCAACATGGCACTTCTTCAACTGGGAAACGTGAAACGCATCATGAACTCCTGACAATCCTTCAGGTAACTCCAACTTGTAGGCCACTTCTCCCATACGTTCCAGAACTCGGTATGGTCCTACAAACCTTGGGGCTAACTTTCCCTTAACTCCAAATCGTTTAACTCCTCGGACTGGTGACACACAAATATACGCTATGTCTCCAATTTCATAGACTACCTCCTTGCGTTTTGTATCGGCATAACTCTTCTGCCTAGACTGAGCTATCTTCAGTCCATCTCGAATCAACTTAACCTTCTCTTCAGACTCTTTGATCAAATCTGGTCCAAACAACTGGCGGTCTCGAACTTCATCCCACATTAATGGTGTCCTGCACCTTCTTCCATACAAAGCTTCGAAAGGTGCCATCTTCAAACTAGCATGATAACTGTTGTTGTATGAGAACTCTGCGTAAGGAAAATTACCATCCCAACTTGATACATAATCTAGCGCACAAGCTCTCAACATGTCCTCCAGAATCTGATTGATCTCTCGGTCTGTCCATCTATCTGTGGATGAAAGGTTGTACTGAACTCTAGCCTGGTACCCAAGCTCTGGTGTAGCTGATTCCAAAACTTTGAGGTAAACTGTGTTCCTCTATCTAATACGATGGTCCTCGGAACTCCATGCAGACATACGATCCTGGTCATATATATCTTGGCCAACTTCGCGCTCGTATAAGTAGTTTTTACGGGGGTAAAGTGAGCCACTTTGGTCAAGCGATCAACTACTACCTGATGACCCACAAGTATAGGGGATCTATCGTAGTCCTTTCGATAAGTAAGAGTGTCGAACCCAATGAGGAGCAGAAGGAAATGATAAGCGGTTTTTAGCAAGGTATTCTCTGCAAGCATTGAAATTATAGGTAACAGATAGTTTTGTGATAAGGTGATTTGTAACGAGCAACAAGTAACAAAAGTAAATAAAGTGCAGCAAGGTGGCCCAATCCTTTATGTAGCAAAGGACAAGCCTGGACAAACTCTTATATGAAGGAAAGCGCTCCCGAGGACACATGAGAATTATCGTCAAGCTAGTTTTCATCACGCTCATATGATTCGCGTTCGGTACTTTGATAATTTGATATGTGGGTGGACCGGTGCTTGGGTGCTGTCCTTAATTGGACAAGCATCCCACTTATGATTAACCCCTATTACAAGCATCCGCAATTACAAAAGGAGTATTAAGGTAAACCTAACCATAGCACAAAACATATGGATCCAAATCAGCCCCTTACGAAGCAACGCATAAACTAGGGTTTAAGCTTCTGTCACTCTAACAACCCATCATCTACTTGTTACTTCCCAATGTCTTCCTCTAGGCCCAAATAATGGTGAAGTGTCATGTAGTCGACGTTCACATAACACCACTAGAGGAGAGACAACATACATCTCAGCAAAACATCGTACGAATACCAAATTCACATGACTACTGATAGCAAGACTTCTCCCATGTCCCCAGGAACAAACGTAACTACTCACAAAGCATATTCATGTTCATAATCAGAGGAGTATTAATATGCATATAGGATCTGAACATATGATCTTCCACCAAATAAACCAACTAGCATCAACTACAAGGAGTAATCAACACTACTAGCAACCTACGAGTACCAATCCCAGACTTAGAGACAAGAATTGAATACAAGAGATGAACTAGGGTTTGAGAGGAGATGGTGTTGATGGAGATTAGCCCCCTCCTGATGAGAGGAGCATTGGTGATGACGATGGCGATGATTTCCCCCTCCTGGAGGGAAGTGTCCCCGACAGAACAGCTCTGCCGGAGCCCTAGATTAGTTCCGCCAAGGTTCCACCTCGTGGCGGCAGAGTCTCATCCCGAAAGCTTGCTTATGATTTTTCTTCGGAAGAAAGACTTCATATAGCAGAAGGTGGGAACCAGAGGGCCAACAGGGGGCCCACGAAGCAGGGGGGCGCGCCCAAGGGGGTAGGGCGCGCCCCCACCCTTGTGGCCAGGGTGTGGGCCCCCTCTGATATTTCTTCCACTCAGTATTTTTTATTATTTCAAAAAATAACTTTCGTGGAGTTTCAGGACTTTTGGAGTTGTGCAGAATAGGTCTCTAATATTTGCTCCTTTTCCAGCCCAGAATTCCAGCTGCCAGCATTCTCGCTCCTTGTGTAAACCTTGTAAAATAAGAGAGAATAGGCATAAGTATTGTGACATAATGTGTGATAACAGCCCATAATGCAATAAATATCGATATAAAAGCATGATGCAAAATGGACGTATCAACTCCCCCATGCTTAGACCTCGCTTGTCCTCAAGCGGAAGCCGATAACGATAAATATGTCAACATGTTTAGAGGTAGAGGTGTCGATAAAATAAATTACGGACATGAGGGCATCATGATTATTCTCATAACAGCAACATATATGGATATTGTCATATGATTTCTTATGCTCAAGTAATAATCTATTCACAATGCAAAGTATGAATCAGAAACTTCATTGAGAATTAAAAAACTATAGTCTCAGTCATTGAGGCAATTGCAATTTATCATAACGTTAGAAAGAGTCTATGTCAGAGCTTTTTAGCAAGTCCACATACTCAACTATCATTTAGTCATTCACAATTGCTAACACTCACGCAATACTTGTGGTTACAGAGTTTTAATCGGACACAGAGAAAGATAGGGGCTTATAGTTTCGCCTCCCAACCTTTTACCTCAAGGGTAATGTCAACAATAATAGTTCATGCTAACTTACATCCAATTAGATATATGTATCAGGATCTTTCCAACACACTGTGCTTGCCAAAGGATGAAATGTAAAAAAGAAAGGTTAAGATCACCATGACTCTTGCATAAGGTAGAACATAATAATAAAAGATAGGCCCTTCGCAGAGGGAAGCAGAGGTTGCCATGCGCTTTCAGGGTTGGATGCACAAAATCTTAATGCAAAAGAACGTCACTTTATGTTGCCACTTGTGATATGAACCTTTATTATGCAGTCCTTTGCTTTTATTTCTTCCACATCACAAGATCGTATAAAGCTTATTTCCTCCACACCAATCAATCATACATATTTTGAGAGCAATTTTTATTGCTTGCACTGATGACAACTTACTTGAAGGATCTTACTCAATCCATAGGTAGATATGGTGGACTCTCATGGCAAAACTGGGTTTAAGGGTATTTGGAAGCACAAGTAGTATCTCTACTTGGTGCGAAGAATTTGGCTAGCATGAGGGAGAAAGGTAAACTCAACATGTTGGATGATCCATGACAATATACTTTATCTCAGATATAAGAAAACATAACCCATTACGTTGTCTTCCTTGTCCAACATCAACTCTTTAGCATGTCATATTTTAATGAGTGCTCCCAATCATAGAAGATGTCCAAGATAGTATATTTATATGTGAAACCTCTCTTTCTTTATTACTTCCTATTAATTGCAACGATGACCAAAGCTATGTTTGTCAACTCTCAACAACTTTTAATCATCATACTCTTTCTATGTGAAGTCATTACTCTCCATAAGATCAATATGATCTCTTTGTTTCTTTTTATTCTTACTCTTTTCTTTTATTCACTCAAGATCCTAGCAAGATAATCAAGCCCTTGACTCAACACTAATCTTTATTATATAGCTCACATACTCGATTACATAGAGGGATCATAAAGCAAAACTCAAAACTAGATCATACTGAAACTTTATTCTACTAGATCAAGATATTACTGAAAGGATCAAACTAAGAAAAACGGTAAAGATAGGAGTGTGATGGTGATACGATACCGGGGCACCTCCCCCCAAGCTTGGCAGTTGCCAAGGGGAGTGCCCATACCCATGTGGTTATGTCTCCCTTTTCGGGGATGGTGATGATGGAGTTGTTGATGATGTAAATTGTGCTTTCAGCTTCTTCATATTGTAATTGAGGCGAGCAATTTCCTCCTTTAAATCATCGACCTCCGATTCCAGCTTCAAGATCTTGTCACATAAGTCTCCTTTGCTTTTCTGCCGAAAACGAGAAGGAATAGATCGGTTGTTAGATAGTTTAGCCCTCTTAGGGAGACTAGATTTCCTGAACTTCACGTGCATATCCCCAGGTTGAGGTAAAGGGACATCCTCCTCCTTCGAACTTGAATCATTGATCCTCATCAAATAGGCATCTTCCTCCTCATCCGTAGTTCGACCACAAGGAGATAGATCCCCATAGGTTTTTGAGTTAGCAATGAGGTGTGAGACATAGCTCTCTCTGTCGGAATCCTGGGATGACATCTTGCTCTCCATCTGCTACAGAAACAGCTCGAAATGAAAACAGAGGATATTTGCATGGTACAGGAGTCAAAACCTTTGGGAGATTATATAATGAATTTTTACCGACCAAAATATGCATCGTGCAAGAAAATGGAGTCCGGAGAGCGCACGAGGTGCCCACGAGGCAGGGGGCGCACCCTCCACCCTCGTGGAGGCCTCGTGTCCTTCCCGAACTGCTCCTTATTTTTCTATTTTTCTAAATATTCCAAAATGGAGAAAAATTGCCATTAGAACTGTGTTAGAGTCGGTTTACTTACCGTACAACATACCTATTCCTTTTTGGACTCTGAAACATTCCGGAAAGTGTCCCTTATGTATTCCTCCGGGGTTACGGTTTCAATAGCATTGGTTTCAACATTTATGGGATTACCTGAGATATAATGTTTGATTCTTTGACCGTTCACCACCTTCGGATTTGTGCCTTCAAAGTTGTTGATTTTTATGGCACCGGATCGATAGACCTCCTCGATAACGTAAGGACCTTCCCATTTAGAGAGAAGTTTTCCTACAAAAAATTTAAACGAGAGTTGTATAATAATACATAATCACCTACATTAAACTCACGCTTTTGTATTCTTTTGTCATGCCATCTTTTAACTTTTTCTTTAAACAACTTGGCATTCTCATAGGCTTGGGTTCTCCATTCATCAAGTGAGCTAATGTCAAATAACCTCTTCTCACCGGCTAGTTTGAAATCATAATTGAGCTCTTTAATAGCCCAATAAGCCTTATGTTCTAGTTCGAGAGGTAAGTGACATGCTTTTCCATAAACCATTTTATACGGAGACATACCCATAGGATTTTTATGTGCAGTTCTATAGGCCCATAATGCATCATCAAGTTCTTGGACCAATTCTTTCTAGATCTATTAACAGTCTTTTGCAAAATTAATTTGATCTCTCTATTACTCAATTCTACTTGACCACTAGACTGTGGGTGATATGGAGATGCAATTCTATGATTAACATCATACTTAGCAAGCATTTTACGGAAAGCACCATGGATAAAATGTGAACCACCATCAGTCATTAAATATCTAGGGACTCCAAACCTTGGAAAATAACTTCTTTAAGCATCTTAATAGAGGTGTTATGATCAGCACTACTAGTTGGAATAGCTTCTACCCACTTAGTAACGTAATCAACAGCAACTAAAATATGTGTATATCCATTAGAGGCAGGAAACGGTCCCATATAATCAAAGCCCCAAACATCAAATGGTTCAACAAGTGAATAATTCCTAGGCATTTCTTGACGTCTACTAATATTACCAATTCTTTGACATTCATCACAAGACAAGACAAACTTACGGGCATCCTTGAAGAGAGTAGGCCAATAAAAACCAGATTGCAATACCTGATGTGCAGTTCTATCTCCAGCGTGGTGTCCTCCGTAAGCCTCGGAGTGACACTTGCGTAGGATCTGTTCCTGTTCATGCTCAGGTACACAACGTCTAATAACACCATCTACTCCTTCTTTATAAAGATGTGGGTCATCCCAAAAGTAATGCCTCAAACCATAGAAGAACTTTTTCTTTTGCTGGTATGTGAAACTAGGTGGTATAGATTTAGCAACAATATAATTAGCATAATCAGCATACCATGGAGCAATACGAGGAGCATTTATGACATTTAGTTGTTCATCAGGAAAGCTATCATCAATAGGTAGTGGGTCATCAAGAACATTTTCTAACCTAGACAAGTTATCTACAACGGGGTTCTCAGCTCCCTTTCTATCAACAATATGCAAATCAAATTCTTGTAGTAGGAGAACCCATCTAATAATTCTAGGTTTAGCATCTTTCTTTTCCATAAGATATTTAATAGCAGCATGATGAGTATGAATAGTTACTTTAGAATCGACAATGTAAGGTCTGAACTTATCACAAGCAAATACAACTGCTACCAGTTCTTTTTCAGTAGTAGCATAATTTCTTTGAGCATTGTCTAGAGTCTTACTAGCATAATGAATAACATTTAATTTCTTATCAACTCTTTGCCCTAGAACAGCACCTACAACATAATCACTAGCATCACACATAATTTCAAAGGGTAAATTCCAATCAGGTGGTTGAACAATAAGTGCAGAGATCAATGCTTTCTTAAGTATTTCAAATGCTTCTACACAATCATCATCGAAGACAAATGGTATATCTTTTTGTAATAAATTAGTCAGAGGCCAAGAATTTTTTGAGAAGTCCTTAATGAACCTCCTATAAAATCCTGCGTGACCAAGGAAACTTCATATACCTTTGATGTCCTTGGGACATGGCATCTTTTCAATAGCATCAACCTTGGCTTTATCAACTTCAATACCTTTTCAGAAACTTTAAGCCCCAAGACAATACCTTCATTAACCATAAAGTGGCACTTTTCCTCTCGGTGTACTAAAGTAGGGGTACCTTAGTACCCTGAACTTGTGCACAGGCAGTAGTAGCGTCCCGCGGCAAGGCTTGCCAGGGGAGCGACAAGAGTCTCCACGGCCCTTTCTGGGCCGGACGAAGGCCAAGTGATCGAGCCTAGAAGACCAGGCCCCGGCAAGAGGAGCTTGCCGGGCCAAGGAAGCGAGGTCCGGCAAGAGGAGCTTGCCGGGCCAAGGCGACAAGGCCCCGGCAAGAGGAGCTTGTCGGGACGACTAAGCCGAAGCACCAAGGCCCCGACGGGAGGAGCTCGCCGGGACGGCCAAGCCAAGGCACCCCAAGAAAAGCCCGCCGCGGCGCGCCGCGTGCCCCGGCAAGGCCTGAAGAGCGGAAAGCTTTCAGGTGCGGCAAGACAACCACTGCGGCAAGCCACTTGCCGCGGCAAACCACCACCTCAGGCCTGCGCTCCAGCTCACCTGACCACGCGTCACTCTGGAGCTTCCCCAGAGGCACGTGGCGGGGCGCCGCGCAACCTGAGGCGCGCGGTGGCATGCGGCGTTGGCAGAGTCGCCCCCGTGGCAAGCGGAGGCGCCCCCAGCGGTCCGCCTCGGTATTGTTCGGGCGATCCAGACGGGCATTTAATGCCTTTGTCCCCCGCCGTCAGAGTTAGGTGCGATAGCACTGTGCGGCCACTGTTCGCACAGTTCCTTGCCATTTTTACCCTCACCTGCGTCGCTACCTGTGGGAAACCCCTTAGCATATAAAAGGAGGCCCATGCGCACGTAGGGGGAAGGGACCCGAAAGGAGGACGGGGGAAGGAGGACACCCAGTAGACCCTCGTCTACGTCCAGCTCCAACTTACTGTAGCTTCTTGCGCTCCAGAGCAAGAACTCGAATCAACCAGACAAGCAGCAGTAGGGTTTTACGCATCCGTGCGGCCCGAAGCTGGGTAAAATCGTTGTGTGTGTGTGTCGCCTCGATCTGCTCTTTGTGCAACCTCCGCCCCTCGCCGAACCGAAAAGGGGCTCCGTCCCCATAGGTGCTCGTGGAGGCCGATTTCCCCCGACATCTTTGGCGCGCCAGGTAGGGGGTGCGTCGAGGTTGTGTGAACCAGATCCGGCGTCCGCGCGAGCCAGACTCTCGTTGTTTGCGCCGGCATGGCACCGAAGAAGAAAGCTCCGGAGGTGACCGGTCCGTCAGTGTCGAACCCACCGCCCATGGAGCAGACGGGTGGTGGGGAGGACGCCGGCGGAGGAACGGGCACCGTCGAACCAGTTCTTGGTCCCGCGACGTCCGAGCTCGCCCCGCGCCCCTCTCAGGAGGCGCGAAACCAGCAGTGTCATGGTACCCATGGTACCATACGCTCGCTGGACCCAGACCGTGCTGGTGGGTCCCAAGGCGCTCAGACCAGCATGCGGTCCAGCGTGCCGGAACGAGCGTCGCGCGGCTGCCTGGACCGGGTGCTGCTCCTTCTAACATTGTTAGGAGTTCGAGCACATCCCGCTCCTCGCGTCGTTCGCCGCCTCTGCCCGCCACCCCAGCGGAAGCTCTCGCGCGAGCTCAGCTACTCCTAGACTACCCTCCGACGGCGGACAAGCTCGACGGCTGGAGGGCAACCATCCAGAGCCTCATCCGTTTCGCCAACGGCGACACTCCGCGGCAGCACAGCGCGTCGCAGCCGCGGCCAGTCACCCAGGCGAGAACCGATGGCGCCAAGAATGGCGGGGGTGTGACCACCGTGCACTCCCCGCCCCAGAAGCCGCGGTCGCCGACTCGCCGGGCTCGCCTCGACAATGACTCCACCGCGTCGTCGAACCTGCGAACTCGCCGCGACCAACGCCAAGTCCTTCACGAACGAAGGGAAGAAGACGCTCGAACCCGCATCAAGCGCAGAAGAGAGGCGTGGCGTCAATCAGACCAGCGTGTTGAGCCCTCTGGAAACATGCACGCACCGGGGGAACCAGGCGAACTGCCGTATTCGGTAGGCCCACTCCGGCAAGCGCGCCTCTTCGGAGTGCTGCGCTGCCGTCGAGGACGTGCCATCGAGCCCCGCCGGCAAGAAGACCAAGCCCGGCAAGTGCTCTGGCGCCCACTCCGGCAAGCACGCCTCTTCGGAGTGCTGCGCTGCCGTCGAGGACGTGCCATCGAGCCCCGCCGGCAAGAAGGGAAAACCCGGCAAGTGCTCTGGCGCCCACTCCGGCAAGCGCGCCTCCTCGGAGTGATGCGCTGCCGTCGAGGACGTGCCATCGAGCTCTCCCGGCAAGAAAGCCAAGCCCGGCGAATGCTCTGGCGCCCACTCCGGCAAGCGCGCCTCTTCGGAGCGCTGCGCTGCCGTTGACGACGCCAAATCGAGCCACCGGCCAGACACCATTTGCTCTAGTCTATGGAGCAGAAGTAGTTACCCCCACGGAACTCGTATACGGGTCACCTCGAGTGCTCGCTTATGATGAGCTTGAGCAAGAGCGGTCGCGTGAAGATGACGCACTGCTCCTCGAGGAGGATCGTCTCCAGGTTGCTGTGCGATCCGCTCGCTACCAGCAAGCTCTGCGTCGCTATCATGGCCGCAAAGTTAAAGCCAGGAGCCTCGAGGAAGGCGACCTTGTTCTTTGGCGCGTTCAGTCGGCCAAGATACACAACAAGTTGACGCCGAAGTGGGAAGGCCCTTACCGTGTGAAACGAGTCACGAGGCCCGGCGCCGTCCGCCTCGAGACCGAAGATGGTACTCCGGTGAGCAATTCCTGGAACATTGAGCATCTTCGCAAGTTTTACCCGTAAGGCGCGGTTGTCGGACCCCGTCCGGCAACCAACTCTTTGTACAAAGTCTTGCCGCAGTTGCATGTAATCCTTTGTACAAAGCCAGGCGCAGACCCTGGCAGCAGATAATGAAGCGCTAGCGCCCCCAAGTTTTAGCATGCATGCTGAGTCGAGTCTCGTCCTTGGTTAGGGTTGGTAGTGCCTAACAGTCGCTAACCCCTATCTTAGAGGTCGAGTCCGCGTCTTTTTCCCGTCCTTCCCCTTTGGCTCGCAGGAATTGCATACCCTTGCCGAGCCGCTCAAGGACGAAGAAGGGGAGAAGGGCGAGCCAGCACCCGCGCCCCGGCAAGCCAGAGTTGCCGGGGGTTGCAACCTCAGATAAGTCTTTACATCCCTTATCATGCATTCTCTCGTGAGCTGCGGAATGGGAAAACCTTGCTTCCTCCTAAAAGCTGCCGTGCTCTCTTAAGCGACAAACCCCGGAGCGTGTTCCCGGGGCCCGCTTCTGATAGTAGCCGCGGCGGCAAGAGGAGGAAGCGAAGGGTTAGAACCCGCCTTCTCCCTGCCTCCGCCAAGAGCGTGATGAGGTCCAAGGGGCGCGGGGAGACGGCAGGGTCCGTTGCCGGGCGGGGAAGTGTCTATCTTAACGATGCAAAGGGTTCGCTCCTTGCCGCGGGATGTACCCGCGAGACAAATGGTCCGGCAAACACTCCCTTTTCATTAAAAACATTCCACTCAGGTACAGCTCAGAGAGAATGAAAAACATGAAAGATGGGATTACAAGATTTAAACACAATTAAGGCCCGAGGGCTTACAAGATAAAAAGAGATAAGGTGCCCGTGATCCCTTTCTTGTCTCTCTCCTCAGGAGGTAGGGCAAGGAAGCGAGAAGGGCAAAAGGGGCGCCTAGACGAGCTACGGGTGGCAGAAGACGCCAAGAGAGCATCCGGGGCTCCGCCCGGGGGCTCCGAGGCCGGATGGAGACGGCGACGCCGGAAGCGGAGCTCGAAAAGGAGGCTGCGGGACGTCAACACGCTGTCGAGGGCATCTAGCCCTCGTACTCCGAGTTGACGGCCTTGCCGCCGGCCTCTTCCGCAGCCTCGCCACTCCGGCCGCCCGAGAAGACGAAGCCCCGGCAAGAGGAGCTTGCCGGGCCGGAGAGAAGACCCCGGTGGTCGTCGCCGCGAGCAGGGGTGGTGACGGCGTCTGGGGCGAAGCTGGAAGACGAGGCAGCGGCCTTGCCGCCCGCCCTCTTCCTCTTCCGCAGCCTCTCTACGCCAGCCGCCCAAGGAGACGACCCCGGGGAGTTCACGGCGCCAGCGACGCGGACGATGGGGGTCGCCGATGCCACGCGGAGCTGCGACCGGCGCCTAGTCGGACCCGTCATCCCGGCGACCGCTCCCCTCGTCGTCGCTGTCGCTCCCCTCCTCGTCACTCTCGCTCGAGGAGGAGCCTTCGCTGTCGGAGGAGCTATCCACGCAGCACCGGGCCCGGGTGCCGAGGTCCCCGAAGACCTTGACGGAGAGGAGATCACCCTCCATCAGCTTAAAATGGAGGGTGAACCCCTCCATCAAGCTGTGGATCTAGGCGAACGACTACCACCCTCGGCCAAGATACATCACGCCGGGGGCTCGGGATTCGACGTGGACTCGCGTACCACTGATCCCGCAGCCCCTCATGCGCAGTCTCAGCGTCTCGTGTTGCTCCGCTTCCAGGACGCCCACGAAGGGAGCCGGGAGGCGGAGGCGACGGCGAGGCGCCCGGCGCAGCCTGATGATGAACTCGCAGGGGTCGTCCCCGAGATGAACCGCCGGGAGAAACGGAGCAGCCGGCGGAGGCGAGTCCGGCGCGCCGCCCCGCCCGCCTCGAGCGCCTCGGCCCCGTCCACGGCCTCGTCCACGACCTCGCCCCCTCCCCCTTCCCCTTACGGTTGGCTCCGTCACCACGGGTGCAAGGGGAGGAGGGGCGCGCTGCCTGGCGGCAACCCTTGCCGCCACCGAAGAAGGACCAGGGTTCCCTTTCTCCATGACAGTTGGGGGGAGGGGATCAGGGATCTAAGAGAAGAAAGAAGGAAGGAGTGCGGACCCTCATCACCCCCTTCCGCTCGGGCGGAGTGGGGGCTCGGCCGCCCCGCCCAACCAATCAAAGCAGAGGAAGGGCAGGCGACGGGGCCGACCCTCTACTTCGACCCGCGTCGGCCCGGTTTCCTGCCTCCACCACCGCAACCCCAAGCGCATGGAGGACGCGTGGCGGGCGAGCACAGCCGAGGCGACAGATGAGGCGACCTCTCCCCACCCCGTGATTGTGGGGGCGGGCGCCCCGAAAGCCGCGCCTCGACCCCGTTCGTTCGCCAAGCCGCGCCTCCACGTCTCCCTCCCCCACTTGAAAGTGGGGGCGGACGTTTCGCCTTTCCAAATAAAGGAATCGTGCCCGACGTGACGCATGCCTGCGGGCCTCAAGCCCCGCGCACGCCACCCACGTCACGCACGCCTCGCACGCCTCGCCCCCCACGACGCCGTGATAAGCGCGCGCCACTTGGGGAGGGCACGACGGGCACGGAGTTAAGGAGCAGCGCAACCCAGGCCACGCGTGCCCGTGCATTGTTAGGGCCTGGCCCAACAACACTCGGCACCGTGTATGGCCCAGACCCGGGGGCTCCTGTCGGTGTACTAAAGTAGGGGTACCTTAGTACCCCGAACTTGTGCACGGGCAGTAGTAGCGTCCCGCGACAAGGCTTGCCAGGGGAGCGACAAGAGTCTCCACGGCCCTTTCTGGGCCGGACGAAGGCCAAGTGATCGAGCCTAGAAGACCAGGCCCCGGCAAGAGGAGCCTGCCGGGCCAAGGAGGCGAGGTCCGGCAAGAGGAGCTTGTCGGGCCAAGGCGACAAGGCCCCGGCAAGAGGAGCTTGCCGGGACGACTAAGCCGAAGCACCAAGGCCCCGGCGGGAGGAGCTCGCCGGGACGGCCAAGCCAAGGCACCCCAAGAAAAGCCTGCCGCGGCGCGCCGCGCGCCCCGGCAAGGCCTGACGAGCGGAAAGCTTTCAGGTGCGGCAAGACAACCACCGCGGCAAGCCACTTGCCGCGGCAAACCACCACCTCAGGCCTGCGCTCCAGCTCACCTGACCACGCGTCACTCTGGAGCTTCCCCAGAGGCACGTGGCGGGGCGCCGCGCAACCTGAGGCGCGCGGTGGCATGCGGCGTTGGCAGAGTCGCCCCCGTGGCAAGCGGAGGCGCCCCCAACGGTCCGCCTCGGTACTGTTCGGGCCATCCAGACGGGCATTTAATGCCTTTGTCCCCCGCCGTCAGAGTTAGGTGCGATAGCACTGTGCGGCCACTGTTCGCACAGTTCCTTGCCATTTTTACCCTCACCTGCGTCGCTACCTGTGGGAAACCCCTTAGCATATAAAAGGAGGCCCATGCGCACGTAGGGGGAAGGGACCCGAAAGGAGGACGGGGGAAGGAGGACACCCAGTAGACCCTCGTCTACGTCCAGCTCCAACTTACTGTAGCTTCTTGCGCTCCAGAGCAAGAACTCGAATCAACCAGACAAGCAGCAGTAGGGTTTTACGCATCCGTGCGGCCCGAAGCTGGGTAAAATCGTTGTGTGTGTGTGTCGCCTCGATCTGCTCTTTGTGCAACCTCCGCCCCTCGCCGAACCGAAAAGGGGCTCCGTCCCCATAGGTGCTCGTGGAGGCCGATTTCCCCCGACATTTCCCAATTCAAGACAAGATTAGTTTCTTCACATCTCTGCAAAACTCGATCAAGGTTGCTCAAGCAATCATCAAAAGAGGATCCATAAACGGAGAAATCATCCATGAAAACCTCACAAATCTTTTTAAAGAAGTCAGAGAACATAGCCATCATGCATCTTTGAAAGGTAGCAGGTGCATTACATAAACCAAAAGGCATACGTCTATAAGCAAAAGTACCGAAAGGGCAGGTAAAAGTGGTCTTAGCTTGATCATCAGCTGACACATGTATTTGAGAGAAACGAGAATAACCATCTAGAAAGCAAAAATGTGTATGTTTGGATAATCTTTCTAGCATTTGATCAATAAAAGGTAAGGGGTAATGATATTTTTTAGTAGCTTTATTTAATTTGCTGAAATCAATTACCATCCTATAACCTGTAATAATTCTTTGCAGAATCAATTCATATTTATCATTAGGAACAACAGTAATCACTACAAAAGAAATACACTTCCGTGATGATACGTGTTTGTCACAGTAGGTTGCTTTTTTTGTCATGCATGTACATCCATGACAAATTTATGACAGAATCAAGATAGTCATACATGTGCTATCGTAGAAGTGTTCCATGACATTACCAAAATTATCATCATGGAAGTGTCCACTTCCATGACGATAAATCACGCGTCACAGAAGTGCTTTCGCCAAGGGTGACCGACACGTGGCATCCATCGTAACAGAACGTCGTTAAGCTATCGGGTCGGGTTTTGGATCCGATAACCCGTTAACAGCCCCGACCGATAGAGATTTTCCACGTGTAAAATCATCATTGGCTAGAGGAAACACGTGTCGGCTCATCGATGGGACAGATGTCATCCACTCATTGGACAGGAGGCGCCTATGATAGGTCGACACGTGGCATGGCCCAACAGTGGCCCATTCCGGTGAAAAAGGTCGGCCCAGTAAAAATTAGCAGGCCGGCCCATATAAGGCCTACTTGTGTCAGGTCCATTTAAGCCCACGGCCCATACGAGATGTGCCAATTCGGCCCATTAAAGATTTGACACCATTGCAGCCCATCGTCAGTTCGAGCCCGTTAACAGCCCGCTATATACTTGGGCTCAATATCGGCCCGATGAGATTTCAGCCTGTTAACAGACCATTTAACGGATGGGCCAATTTTCAGGATGTACATCTTTCGGCCTTTTAGCGACCCATTTAAATGTTGGGCTAATTTCCGGCTCGGTGTGTCTTTCAGCCTGTTGACGGCCCATATATCTGATGGGCATTTGTAGTCGGACCTGAGTTTAGGCCTTTTAGCGGCCCATTTAATTGTTGGGCCAATTTCTGGCCCGGTGTCACTTTCAGCCTGTTGAAGGCCCATAAATCAGTTGGGCCAATTGTAGTCGGAGCTGCGTCTTGGCCTTTTGGCGACCCATTTAAGTGTTGGGCCAATTCCCGGCCCTGTGTGCCTTTCGGCCTGTTAACACACCATAAATGAGTTGGGCCATTTGTAGTTGGACCTTAGTTTTGGCCTCTTAATGGCCCATGCCCTTCATGGTCCAATACCAGCCTGGTTTCTCTTTCGGCCTGCTAAAGGCCCACAACACAGTTGGGCCATTTACAATACGACCTGACTTTCGGCCTCTTAGCGGCCCATGCTCTTGATGGTCCAATACAAGCCCGTTGTCTCTTTCGGACTGCTAAAGGCCTACGGTATAGTTGGGCCATATGTAGCCCAAACTTAGTAACGGCCTGTTAACGACCCATGAAATAAATTAGGGCCACCTGGTGCCCGCTTCGATGTCGGCCTGTTAACGACCCGGGAGGTAAGAGGGCCGACCATTAACTTTCGGCCTAGTAACGGCCCATTAACTCAATGGGCCCACTAAAGTTCGTTCATGTCTTAGGCCAAATTAGATAATTTGAGCCCATTACGACGAAAAGGTACGGCATACAGGGAATAACGTTGCACATCCAGAATATATTACAGGAAATTACATCCACTGGGAATCAAACATTGATGCCAGTGCAAATAAATGAGCAGAACCTAACCATCTACAACGTCACAATCTGCAACCTCAGCACAGATGACGGCCATAAGCATGTGGGCAAGTTCTTGCTGCTTTTCCACACTGTCTCTAAAACCATTGATCAGTTGTTGTGTCACATGACTTTGCACCTAGCACTAGAACAACACTTCAATGTAAAAAAACATGGTATGGTAGACAGATGAAGTACATACTGATGAATAATAATGCATAAGATATTCAGAAGCATGATGTCCAAATTAAGCAGATGGCATTACGATAGAGTAGAATGACAGTACTTGAATTTGAAAACATGTTATCATGAATGGAATAGGTACTGAAAAACAGGAAGGCATGACATATTTACATGCATGATCAGCATGCTAAGCACATGGCATTGCAATAGAGTAGATACACTCCAGGACATTATATGCATGTTGTACCCATATCACAGGCCAAGTTAGAGCAAGGACCTTGTGGGGTGAAGAGGATTCATCATCTTTCTGCAAGTCTTCTAAAGAACTGCCTTTACATGTTCCATCATATTGGGTATTGACATCAAGTTTATTGGCCTTTACATTGCTCCGTGAGGTTCTTGTGGATATATCAGTGTGTGCAATTATATCTGACATGCATGGAAGACAACTAGTAGTTAGATTTATGTAATGAGTGCTTATAGGAGACGACATAAATAGTAGGACTGGGGTTAACCAGCAGCAACAGGTCTTGAGGGAGTCCTGGATTAGGGGGTTTCCGGATAGCCGGACTATACCTTCAGCCGTACTCCTGGACTATGAAGATACAAGATTGAAGACTTCGTCCCATGTCCGGAAGGGACTTTCCTTGGCTTGGAAGGCAAGCTTGGCGATGCGGATATTTAGATCTCCTACCATTGTAACCAACTTTGTGTAACCCTAACCCTCTCCGGTGTCTATATAAACTGGAGGGCTTTAGTCCGTAGGACAACATACAACAATCATACCATAGACTAGCTTCTAGGTTTAGCCTCCTTGATCTCGTGGTAGATCTACTCTTGTACTACCCATATCATCAATATTAATCAAGAAGGACGTAGGGTTTTACCTCCATCGAGAGGGCCCGAACCTAGGTAAAACTTCGTGTCCCTTGTCTCATGTTACCATCCGCCTAGACGCACAGTTCGGGACCCCCTACCCGAGATCCGCCGGTTTTGACACCGATTGAGAGTTCCTCTGTGTCGTCGCTTTTAGGCCCGATGGCTCCTCCGCTCATCAATAATGATGCAGTCCAGGGTGAGACTTTTCTCCCCGGACAGATCTTCGTCGCCCCAGGCCGCGGGGACTTAATCATCGACGGATTCGAGCCACAGCCGAGCGCGCTGCACTGTTGCGATGGGCATGATCTAGCTTTGCCGCCGAACAGTGCCCTGGAGGCCGCGCATGCATCGGTTCCGACCCTGGATTCGGAACCAACTGCACCGATCGAGGACGAGTGGTCGGACGCCGCCTCGAGGGCTGCGATCCCAACGGTGATCGAGCCGAACACCAGCCCCGCACTCCGCAAGGCCCATGACTCCGTGGGGCCGGACTCCTCTCCAGACTCCAAGCCCCCCGCGCCCCTGCCGATCGAATCCGATTGGGCGCCGATCATGGAGTTTACCGCCGCGGACATCTTTCAGCACTCGCCCTTTGGCGATATTCTGAAGTCATTAAAGTCTCTCTCTTTATCAGGAGAGCCCTGGCCGAACTGCGGTCAACAAGGTTGGGATACGGACGACGAAGAAATTCAAAGCCCACCCACCACCCACTTTGTAGCCACTGTCGATGATTTAACCGACATGCTCGATTTCGACTCCGAAGACATCGACGGTATGGACGCCGATGTAGGAGACAACCAAGAACCAGCACCTATAGGGCACTGGAAAGCCACCTCGTTGTATGACATATACATGGTGGATACCCCAAAAGAAGGAGATGGCGATGGAACAGCGGGGGATGACCCCTCTAAGAAATATCCTAAGCGTCGGCGTCGGCGGCACCGCTCTAAATCCCGCCAAAGCAAAAATGGTGATTCCGGCACAGGAGATAATAATACTCCGGATAGTGCCAAAGAACACCCCCTCCAGCAAGATTCAGCGCAGGAGGATGGAGAAGCTAGCCCTCACGAGAGAGCGGCAGACAGAGAGGTCGAGGATGACAATTATATGCCTCCCTCCGAAGATGAGGCAAGCCTCGACGACGACGAATTCATCGTGCCAGAGGATCCCGTCGAACAAGTGCGTTTCGAACGCAGGCTTATGGCCACAGCAAGCAGCCTCAAGAAAAAACAGCAACAGCTTAGAGCTGATCAAGATTTGCTAGCCGACAGATGGACTGAAGTCCTTGCGGCCGAAGAGTATGAACTCGAACGCCCCTCCAAGAGCTACCCAAAGCGTAGGCTGCTACCCCGATTAGAGGAGGAAGCACCTGAATCTACATCACCAGCGCATGACATGGCCGACCGGCCACCTCGTGGCCGCGACAGAGAGGCCTCTCGGCCCTCCACTCAAGCCGCACCCCGGCGCCGTTCAAAACATTTTAAGGCACGGGAAAATGCGCCCGACCTGCGAGACATATTGGAGGACAAGGAAAAGCAAACAAGATCGATCTATGGATCACGCGGACGCCCCATGGCACGTGACAGTGATCGTCACTCCGGATATAATAAATCCGGCCGGGTCGGACACAATAGACAAAGCTCATTTGAGCTGCGTCGTGATATAGCCCAATACAGAGGCGCCGCACACCCCCTATGCTTCACAGATGAAGTAATGGATCATCAAATCCCTGAGGGTTTCAAACCCGTGAACATTGAATCATACGATGGCACAACAGATCCCGCGGTATGGATCGAGAATTATCTCCTTCATATCCACATGGCCCGCGGCGACGATCTACACGCCATCAAATACCTCCCACTCAAACTCAAGGGACCAGCTCGGCATTGGCTTAACAGCTTGCCAGCAGAATCTATCGGGTGTTGGGAGGACCTGGAAGCCGCATTCCTCGACAATTTCCAGGGCACCTATGTGCGATCACTAGACGCTGATGACCTAAGCCACATAATTCCGCAGCCAGAGGAATCAGCCAGGCAATTCTGGACATGGTTCCTAACAAATAAAAAACAAATAGTCGACTGTCCGGACGCTGAGGCCCTAGCAGCCTTCAAGCATAATATCCGCGACGAGTGGCTTGCCCGGCACCTTGGACAAGAAAATCCGAAATCCATGGCAGCACTCACGACGCTCATGACCCGCTTTTGCGCGGGAGAAGACAGCTGGCTAGCTCGTAGCAATAACTTGACCAAGAGCCTTGGTAATTCGGACACCAAGGACAATAGTGGTAGGTCGCGTCGGAACAAGCAAAAATGCCGCGTTAACAGCGACAACAACGAGGATACGGCAGTCAACGCCGGATTCAGAGGCTATAAATCCCGTCAACGGAAAAAGCCATTCAAAAGAAATACTCAGGGCCTGTCCAGTTTCGACCGAATACTCAATCGCTTGTGCCAAATACATGGCACCCCCGAAAATCCAGCCAATCACACCAACAGAGATTGTTGGGTGTTCAAGTAGGCAAGCAAGCTAAATGCCGAAAATAGAGGCAAGGGGCTGTGTAGCGATGACGAGGAGGAGCCCCGGTCGGCAAACAACGGTGGGCAGAAGGGTTTTCCCCCACAAGTTCGGACGGTGAACATGATATACGCAACCCACATCCCCAAGAGGGAGCGGAAGCGTGTGTTAAGGGACGTATACGCGATGGAGCCAGTCGCCCCAAAGTTCAACCCATGGTCCTCCTGCCCGATCACCTTCGATCGAAGGGACCACCCCACTAGCACCCGTCATGGCGGATTCACCGCATTGGTTCTAGACCCAATTATTGACGGATTTCATCTCACAAGAGTCCTTATGGATGGCGGCAGCAGCCTGAACCTGCTTTACCAGGATACAGTGCGGAAAATGGGCATAGATCCCTCGAGGATTAAGCCCACCAAAACAACCTTTAAAGGCGTCATACCAGGTGTAGAGGCCAACTGTACAGGCTCAGTCACACTTGAAGTGGTCTTCGGATCTCCGGACAATATCCGAAGCGAGGAGTTAATCTTCGACATAGTCCCGTTCCGTAGTGGCTATCACGCACTGCTCGGGCGAACCGCATTCGCAAAGTTCAATGCGGTGCTACACTACGCATACCTTAAGCTCAAGATGCCAGGCCCTCGAGGAGTAATCATGGTCAATGGAAACACCGAACGCTCCCTCCGAACGGAGGAACACACGGCGGCCCTCGCAGCGGAAGTACAAAGCAGCCTCTCAAGGCAGCTCAACAGTCCGGCCGTTAAACGTCCGGACATCGTCAAGCGCGCCCGGAGTAACCTACAACAAGACCGCCTGGCATGTTCCAAGCAGCCGTATCAACGCGGCCCCAACCCCAGCCCTCGCGAACTAGCAAAACCAGTGCCTCGCGTACATAACTACGCTCTCGAAATACCATGGGCACAGGGGGAGGGGCACCATCACGGCGCGCCCGAAACACGGCTTAAACCGCACTAGGGGCTGCCGATTTCTTTATTTTCTCTTACTTTCAGGACTCCACACTTCGGAAGACCTGTTCGGCAATCCAACTGCCGCTCAAACGATGCAAGAACCAGGGAAGCAAAAAAGCTACGCCACATTATATAACTCCCAGGTGGTCTCTATCACGAGCAGTATACCTGTTTTGCATACTATTCCGCAGCCTGCCCCTGGAAAGGACATGTTAAATAGTCCCACTTTTGCTTATCGCACTATTTGTATCGTTCTGCTTTGATCGCAGCCTTTTTATAAACAATGCATAGCTTTTTGTCTACTTTCGCATTACTGATTTTTACAAATATATGTTCATTAACGACATGTTGCACCCGTACACTTTGGTATGGTCAATACGCTAGGGGCTTCAGTACCCCCCTTATATGGTGTGAGAAGTCTGAACACTTTAACAAGTGCGGCACCCTGAACTTATAGCATTATATGCATTGGCTCCGAATCATGTCTTGGGTCAATAGTTGGGTTTGCCTGGCTCCTATCTTTTGGTGCCTTACGTTCCGTTGTATCGGCTAAGGTAGCACTAGGAGAACTACTCCGATTGTGCGCCAGTTGAGCTGGGCGGAGCACCTCAGTAGAGAAAGCTAAAACTGACTGTCATGATGAAGCGAGAGACTGGTCGCTGTTCGAGAGGTTTTTCGAGTCCCTAAAGACTTATGCCGCTTAGAGCGAGGAGTCGGCTTTGTCCGGCCAAAGGCGTGGATAGCGCCCCGAACTCGGTCTTCCGAACACTAGGGGCTTCGCCGAAATTTAAAATTATAGAATTCTATGGCTAAGTGAGAGTGTTCAAGCACTATAGTCTGATTGCCCTGTTCGTTGTGCTGAGCGCCTCCCTCGAAGGACCCATACATGGGCAAAAGAGCGCTCAGGTTTCTCCCGAACACCCCAGCACTAGTGGCATGGGGGCAGAAGCCGACGACACGCCATCTCTCAAATTTGATAAACGGCCGCACAGAAGGTAATATTTTAAATTCAAAACGCATTGCTTAAGCGCACATGAACAAGTTTTCAGCGCACAGGATAACACGAGCGAGTTTACTCCAAAATTACATCCATGGAACATTCATCCGCCACAAGGCGGGCACCCTTCAGAACATCCTTATAATAGTTCTCGGGCTTGCGATGCTCCTTCCCCGGCGGTGGCCCGTCCTTCACAAGCTTCTCACCATCCAACTTGCCCCAGTGCACCTTAGCACAGGCAAGGGCCCTACGGGCACCTTCAATGCAAACGGAGCGATTGATGACCTCGAGCCTTGGACAGGCCTCCACCAGCCGCCGCACCAGCCCGAAGTACCTCCCAGGCAGAGCCTCTCCAGGCCATAGCTGAACTATGAGGCCCTTCATGGCCTATTCGGCCACCTTGTGGAGCTCGACCAGCTGCTTCAGCTGGTCGCTCAGGGGCACTGGGTGTCCGGCCTCAGCATACTGAGACCAGAACACCTTCTCCGTCGAGCTGCCCTCCTCGGCTCGGTAGAATGCAGCGGCATCGGACATGCTACGGGGAAGATCTGCGAATACTCCTGGAGAGCTCCGGATTCGGGTAAGTAACAAGAAGCTCACTTTTACATGTTTGCTTTGCATAAAGAATGCCTTACCCGCCGCTATCTTCCTCGCCACATCCAACTCCTGGAGGGCCTTCTGGGATTCAGCCTTGGCAGACTTGGCATTTTCAATAGCTGCCGCAAGCTCGGACGCTCGCGTCTTTGAGTCAAGCTCCAAACTCTCATGTTTTTTCATGAGAGCCTGGAGCTCTTGCCGCACCTCGCCAACCTGGGCTTCATACCTCTCCCGCTAGGAGCGCTCCGTGGCCGCTCTCTTATCGGCCTCGGCCAACGCTTGCTTGAGGGTCGCCACCTCAGTTGTGGCCCCTACAATAACCATGTTAATCCTGTCATATTTTTGCAATTGCACTTTTATATTTTCTTTTTTTCTATAAGGTATTTTTACCTTCTTTCTCCTCGAGCTGCCATTTGGCAAGACCGAGCTCTTGCTCGGTCCGCTCGAGGCCCTGCTTCAGTGTGCCCACCTCCGCAGTCAGTGCGGCGGTCGCCAGCAGCGAAGCCTGCATACACATATTGACTCTTTTTCTGTTAGACTCCTACGAATTTTATTGGATCCTCTATTCGGCTTTTCTTTCCGAACGCCAAACAAAGCATCCGGGGCTACTGTCTATGCGGTAATATTTTTTATATATCCTGCACTTACCTCAAAGCCTGTTAGAAGGCTGGCACAAGCTTCAGTCAGTCCGCTCTTGGCGGACTGAACCTTCTGGATCACCGCACTCATAATAGTGCGGTGCTCCTCGTCGATGGAGGCGCCGTTAAGCACCTCCAGCAGATTGTCCGGCGCCTCCGGTTGGACGGGGGTCGCCGGCTCAGTAGGCTTGCTCCTCTTAGAAGGAGTTCGCCTACCGCGGTCCAGAACCGTTGGCGATTCCGGCGCGGTGTCCGGCTCAAAGCCGGACTCGGAGCCCTGGGGGTTTTATCCCCTTTACTCCTGGAGTCCAGGGGGTCGCCTTGTGGTGCCTCCAGGACCACCTCCTCCTGGCTTGGAACCTGTTGAGATAACACTTCGGCATCGTCCGTAGGGCGGGGGGAGGTAGCCATCGGAAGGGAGTTTACGTCCGACGAATCCAGGGAGCCGCTCGACGACTCATCGAGCCCGGCCTTGGGCGGACTGCATAATCATATTTGACATAAGGAAAGGTTGTGCAATAAATGAATGCTATGAATTACTCGGGTGCCCGGATGCTTACGATTCCGCCGGACGCTTGGCCCTGCGCGGCCACTCCTCTTCGTCGTCATCGGCATCGGCGGGTAGTCCGGAGGAAGGGTTTTCCCCTTCTTGGACCCTTCGGCCTCCCCGGTCGGGGCGGCCTTCCTTTTCTTTCCTCCCCCCGCTGGAGGGGGAGAGGTTTCTTCTTCCTCCTCCTCGTTTTCATGGGAGGAGCGCGTCTCGGATTCGTCGGATGAAGAATCCGACACCTCCTGGCGCCGGGAACTCTTTCGAGTCCCTGTGGCCCTCTTCTTGGGCTTCTTCTCCGGCACCACGTAAGGTGCCGGAGCCAACAGCTTCGCTAAGCGAGCATCGTTTGGGTCTTCGGGCAAAGGAGCCAGACAGTCGATCTGTCTGGACTTCGCCAGCCAATCCTGTTAAAGGAAAGGGAGTTTAGATCCCGCATAGAGTCAAACTATGGAAAACCAACATCCTGTAAAAGGTAAAAATAGCTTACCGCACTAGCGGGAAGCCGTGTGCTGAATCCTCGGTCCCCGGAAGCGGATGCGGGAGCCTCGGCGCCTTTGAATAGCACCTTCCAGGCGTCTTCGTACGTTGTGTCGAAGAGCCTGCTCAGGGTTGGGTGCTGCGCCAGGTCGACCTCCCACAAATTGAAGCCCCGTTGCTGACACGGGAGGATCCGGCGGACGAGCATAACCTGGACTACGTTAACAAGCTTGAGCTGCTTGTTCACCAAGGTTTGGATACATTTTTGCAGTCTGGTTACCTCTCCTTTATTGCCCCACAACAGGCCCGTCTCTTTCCAAGACGTGAGCCGCGTCGGGGGTCCGGACCCGAACTCGGGGGCTGCGACCCATTTGGGATCGCGCGGCTCGGTGATGTAAAACCACCCCGATTGCCACCCCTTCAAGGTCTCCACAAAGGAGCCCTTGAGCCATAGGACGTTGGCTATCCTGCCCGCCATGGCACCTCCGCACTCCGCCTGGTTGCCACGCACCACCTTGGGCTTGACTTGAAAGTCTTGAGCCATAGGCCGAAATGGGGGCGGACGTAGAGGAAAGCCTCACACACGACGATAAACACCGAGATGTTGAGGACGAAGTTCGGGGCCAGATCGTGGAAATCTAGGCCATAGTAGAACATGAGCCCTCGGACGAACGGGTGGAGAGGAAAGCCCAGTCTGCGGAGGAAATGGGGAAGGAATACTACCCTCTCATGGGGCCTTGGCGTGGGGAGGAGCTGCCCCTCTTCGGGAAGCCGGTGCGCGATGTTGTTAGACAAGTATCCGTCTTTCCTCAGTTTTTTGACGTGTCCCTCCGTAACGGAGGAGACCATCCACTTGCCTCCCACTCCGGACATGGCTGGAGAAGGTTGAGGTGGGAAGTGCGGGCTTGGGCGTTGGAGCTCGAGTGCGCGGAAGATGGATAGGCAAAGGAGGAAGAAGGCGTAGGTAAAAAGGTGGATCCTTATCCCCTTATATGGGCGAATGCGGTTAAGCGTCCCCACCAGCCTGGTAAAACTCGCTTATCTCCCAAGCGTCGTGATAAATGGCGCGGTTGGGTTACCCACATCCGTATTGATGAGAATCCCGTAAATAAGGGGACACGATCTCTGCTTTGACAAGACGTGCCAAGGAAACCGCCTCGCGAAATGCGCTGAGGTGGGGGAGTAAAAACGATTCGAATAAAGACTTGGCCGTGGTGTGATGTCACGCTACAGAATACGTCAGCAGATTAGATTTGTGTAGATATTATTCTCTCTATGGAAATATGTGGAAACTTATTTTGCAGAGTCGGACACTGTCTTTTGTGTTCAAAATCTTCTATGAAGTACTTGGAGGAGGAACCCGCCTTGCAATGCCGAAGACAATCTGCGCGCTGGACTCATCGTCATTGAAGCCTAGTTCAGGGGCTACTGAGGGAGTCCGGGATTAGGGGGTGTCTGGATAGCCGGACTATACCTTTAGCCGGACTCCTGGACTATGAAGATACAAGATTGAAGACTTCGTCCTGTGTCCGGAAGGGACTTTCCTTGGCGTGGAAGGCAAGCTTGGCGATGCGGATATTTAGATCTCCTACCATTGTAACCGACTTTGTGTAACCCTAACCCTCTCCGGTGTCTATATAAACCGGAGGGCTTTAGTCCGTAGGACAACATACAACAATCATACCATAGGCTAGCTTCTAGGGTTTAGCCTCCTTGATCTCGTGGGAGATCTACTCTTGTACTACCCATATCATCAATATTAATCAAGCAGGACGTAGGGTTTTACCTCCATCGAGAGGGCCTGAACCTGGGTAAAACTTCGTGTCCCTTGTCTCCTGTTACCATCCGCCTAGACGCACAGTTCGGGACCCCCTACCCGAGATCCGCCAGTTTTGACACCGACAAGTCTCATAAACTAAAGGGAGAACACAGATGAAAGCTACAGAATATGTATCGTTTGTACTCGAGATTAACTAGATGGCACACAAAAGTATTAAAGAACAACATTAGAAATACTAGAAGTGGTATAATACTATAATCACCAGTCTGTGGGATAGCATTGGCTGATGGATGATAACTATGGAACAGTGATACCTAAAGAACAAGTATCTAGCTGAACTATGGAACAGCGTTAACTCCTGAACAAGACCCGTAAGAGATCAGCATGAATATACAGTGAAATGTGATGATCTATTTTCCATGCTTAGATGAATAACAAAGCCATAAATGTTGCACACAAGTAAGATGAGGGTACAACCTATCGGGCTGCCATCCATAGGAGTGAGCATCATGTGCTGACTTGTCGATGGCCCTACAGTTGTTGTGGATGTGCATGTCGAGCACGCGCATTCGATACAGGGAACTGTTGAGTGGGGACTATAGCTCCCTTCTGGTGTATGCTTCCCTTGTTGGAGCAGCTACGGTGAGTCGGAAGATGGTGTGTCTGAAGATGCAGATAACGCATAATGTTAAGAACGACATATCTCTTTGATCTGAAGAAATACACTAAGAGATCAACAGCAAGGTACAAGAGTGGTCACACGTCTGTTGACTGAAGACTAAATTGGGGTCACACGATTTTATTTTATTTTGGTACTATCCGATCTACGCCGGATGGCTGGCCGTCTTGTGCCTCCCGGCTGACACTGTTCAGAATCTTCCCCGAAGAGCCAGCGACCAACGGCAGAGCAGCCTGCCTCCGCCATCCGTGGCCCCGGCCAAAACCCCGCTCCCCGCCCCATCGCACTGCCGTGGTTGTGCCGCCCCCGGGCCAATCCACAAAGACTCCCCGTCATCCAGATCCGGCAGCGGTAGTACCTTCAACCCACGCAACTCTAAAAGATAGCCATCTAAGCGCTACTTCTGCAGCGAACTTGTGGGCCCACACCCTTACGTTAGACACCAGCCAACCGGCAGCCTAGGAGCTCCGCCGCCTCGAGGGGTGCTGCTTCCCATTGCAAATCGATTGGCCCAGAATAAAAATTCAGACAACTGACGCCTAAATAAAGTGATTTGAGATGAGGGTGCGACCTATCTGGCGGCATGGTGAAGTAGGCAGGTCCAGCTGCCGAGTCGATGAGGCCGGCGCGGTTGCGGTGGCGACCGGCGGCAGGGAAAGAGGGATGTTGCGGCGGTCGACGGCTACGCCGAAGCAGTGCCAGGACTCTGGACGGATCCGAAGTTGGAGCCGCTCCGGCGCATGAACAACTGCGGGGGTGAATCGGCTCCGGTATGGTTCACGCGGCCGTCGTCGAGGCAGCACCAGCAGCACGGAGTAAGAGGCACACAGCCCAGTGCATGATGGCAAATGGACAGCGTCTCCGGCATTAGGGAGGAGGGCAGCTGTGAAATTGTTGCGGTGGGGGTGCCATGGAGGTGGGGCTGAGGTTTCGCGGCTCGGGAGAAGGGAGCTTCCCGGGGAGAAGGTGAATTGGCGCCCACGAGGTATGAATGGGGGCGGGCGGGGGGGAATTGGGAGCGGAGTGGAACCATGTCTTACGGACGCATTTGTCTGAAATGTGAGGGGGAGTTACAGTTCTACCCTTGCCTATAGGCTTCTTGGCTTGGGTCTGTGTACTGAGGGTCGGGGATAGTAGAGTAACTTTGCTTCTCCCCAAATAGTGGGCGGGAGCGATTTCGGGCGAGGAGGGCGTGTTTTGAACTATAGTGGGCGCGAGCGATTTCGGGCGAGGAGAGCGTGTTTTGAAATAGTGGGCGTGAGCTATTTCAGGCGAGGAGAGCGTGTTTTGCCGACCATGGTTTATGAATTATTCGACACGTGTCATTTCGGCCGAGGAGAAGGCACGCTTGGATGAAGTTACGAACCTACCCTCGATGTACAACGGGCCAATTGATGCGTGTCCCACATAGGACGGTAATTTCGCGTCTCCCATTTATTTGCTTGGGCGAATTCCACTGAGCAGAGAGGATGTTTAACGGTTCGTTCAAATTTGGGGAGAACGAGCATCCACGTCTACCTTACCAAGTCGATTCGGATCAAATTTTGAAATATTAGCTTGCCACTTCTTTTTTAGATGGAGAGATGATGCTCGGGAGTAATGTGTTTTTACATGCTCGTTGCTAGCGATTTACTATATGACAAATAGTTGACCCACTCAAAAACGCAAATCAAACCCAAAATGAAATATCTCGATTCAATGAAATAGCTCGTTCAGTAGGTCAAAATAGTGAACTAAATCCAAAATTGAACACCTCAATCGAATAGCATGTTGTACAGTATGATAGTACTCCATGAACATGTTGAAAGTCAAATTAATGAACTTGTTTGATATACGCATATATCCGTTCATGTGTGGGTTGCAGACAACATGTTCTCCAATTTAAATATTTGAATGCAAGTTTATATCGAAACATGGTTTATATCAGTCTTTGATGCATAAAACGCGACCTCCCCCTCTCCCAGACTCATGTTCTCTCTCTCTCTCTCTCTCTCTCTCTCTCTCTCTCTCTTTGTGTGTGTGGGGGGGTCTTTCTAGTTTGCATGCATATATACACCATCTATAGGTCTCTCTCGCACACTATGTATGATACTCTAGCTAGTCAAAGCTAGATATCTTGGGTGCACTCATCGTACGCACACAGATTCCTTGGCTCTTTGCCTGTAACTCTCTCATGCACCACTATGTCATCTCGGAGCTCTTCCCCCCTCTCTCAAACTCTCCATCCACCTGGGTCACACATACACATGCATATCTCACTCACACTCGATAGGCCCATCTAAAACTCTATCTCTCCCCCTCGTTCTCTCTCCATCTCACACGCGCACACACACAATCTCATGCCCAGCTAGCTAAGTATGATGGTCTCCACTCAATTGTAGGCACATGCAGTCCCCCCTATATGTATATGACTAGCTAATCTTAGTCTCCATCACAAACATGTGCATGGTCTATCTCAATTTCTCTCGGGGCATCTTTCTATCGCGCATGCACTCCCTCGATCTCCCACCCATATAGTCCCCTCACGATCTCGACGGGATCTCTCTATCACAAACACACCCTCTCTCCCTCCCCATGCGTCCATGCCATCTATGTGTCCCTCTCGACCTTTGTTCCTTGTTGGCCACACCTCTATTGGACATGTGCTATAGGGGTGTCTCTCTCCGTTGCAAACAATCACACACTAGCTATCTTCGTGTATCTCCTCGCCTCGCTTTTCCATCTCGGAGATGCATGCGTGATATGTTCGCATAAGAAACGAAAAAACACACTATCTCTCTAATTTATCGTTTGTTGTCACTTTCTCTTTCACACACATACTCTTTTTGCACACTTACTCATTCTCCTTCACACGCACTTGATCTGTCTCGACTGAGGCACTCTCCTCGGTCCATAGCATATAGATTTATTGAAAAGTCAAACATCACAAAGTTTGCCCATGTACGTGGAGAAAAAGAATTACATCTAGTACGGCAAACATATACCATTAGATTCACCATGAGATGTAGTTTTGTATGATGTATCTTTGGTATTGTAGATATAAATAACATTTGTGTAAACCTGATCATTGTTTAAAAAGTTTGACTTCTAAAAAATTTACATGCACTGCATTATCGAGCGAATGGAATATCTCTTTCCCCCTCTCATCTATCTGACGCACCACTCAGCCTTATCGGGGCTCCTCAATCTCTCTCAAACTTTATTGGTCAGTTTGGTTCGTGACCTGACCCTCATGCCTTGATGGTCGGTACTGCTTGGTGTGGACGTGAGATGTAAAATATTTTTGCCTGGCCAGGCTTGTGTGGTGCTGAAGTGTTTGGTTCATGCCTGGGCCATGCAAAGCATCAACGTCCCATCAATCAATCCATGCGTCAATTATTTAATGCTAATATCCATCCATGTTGTTGTTAGCCTCGTGGCCACACGACCAGGCACGGCCAGGCGTTCGAAATCGGTCGCCTAGGCCAGGCTACTTGCAGTGTCTGGAGTTCAGCCAGGCTAATTAAAGTGCAAGGGAACCCAGGCCAGGCGGGCTTTCTTTTTCACAGGGTAGCAACCAAACAAGCGTGCATGAAATCCAGCCACAACCCCAGGCCAGGCAAAAGATGCTCAGGACGCAAGCCAAACTGGCCTTATATCTCCCTGGTTCACACATACACATGTCTCGCTCGCGCTATACATATAGACCCATCCAACACTCTCCGCCCTTGTTCTCTCTCCATGTGACACGCACCCCCCTAAGTACCATAATCCCTCAATCCATCATAGGCGCAAGCACTCCCCCCCCCCCCTCCTAAGTATGATTATCTCTTACTAGCCATCAGGAACACACGTATTGTCTCCTTCCATCCATACGTCTATCTCGATATCTCTCGGGGAATCTTCTATCGCGCACACACCTTGTTACTCGATCTCCCACCCATGTAGTCCCATCACGATCTCCAGGGGATCTCTCTATGACAAACATACACTCTCTCCTCCCCATGTCTGCATTTTCTCCGTACGTCTCTCTCGACCTCTCTCCCTTGTTTGTCAGACCCCTCTTGGCCACGTGCTAGGGGTCTTGCTCTCTCGGTTCCAAACAACCACACACTATCTCCTCACCTTGCCTCTGTTGTTGAAGATGCATGTGAGATATGTTTGCATAAGACACGCATGCTTTTTCTCTACTTTTATCGTGTGTTGTCCATGTCTCTTTCACACACGCACACACACTTTCTTCACTCTCTCTCTCTCTCTCTCTCTCTCTCTCTCTCTCTCTCTTGTTAGGGACTCTGTCACGTCCATAAGCATATGGATGTTTTGAAAAGTCAAACCTCAGAAAAGTTTGACCAGGTATATGTGGAGAAAAACATTTACATATGGAACGATCATTAGATTCATCACAACATGTACTTACTTCATACTATCATTTATCTTTGGTATTGTAGATATAAGTAATTTCTTTCTAAACTTGGTCAAAGTTTCAAAAGTTTGACTTAAAAAATGTTGGAACTACATTATCGAACGGAGGGAGTAGCTCTTTCTCTCTCTCTCTCTCTGCTATCTCTCACGGGCCTCCCCTCTCACTCAAACTCTCTATACCGATGGATTATACGCTCACCGTGTCAGCGTATAGCTCCATATATTGTTTAGTTGACCGGTCAACCAATCCACATGCTGTCTTGTCAGCTCGTGTTCTGTATCTTTGTGTGCTGGCCCATGTGGCAGTGGGTGAAAATAAGTAAACTAGAGGCCCATCTGAAACACAGTGAAGTAAACAAAGTTCAAACCACTCGGGGTAGCACCCCGCATGCTAGTAAATTGAGGGCGCATTGAGGACAAACTTCTTGCGCGGGAAGGACGCACTCGCGCACAATTCACCACTGCGCGGCGGCATGCACAGAAGGACGCACTCACGCACACCCAGCACACAACACACACCAGCACACGTGTACACCGGAGTCGCCGCCGGTTGAGATGGACGGCGAGGCAGCCAACAAGTGGAGGCGGTTCGAGCCAAAACCGCATCCAGCGAGCCTGGACTTCATCAGCAGCCTCCCCGACGACACGCTGCTCGTCATCATCGGCCTCCTCCCCACCAAATCTGCCGTGCGGACCGCCCTGCTCTCCCGGCGGTGGCGCCCCTTCTGGCGCTGCGTCCCCCTCAACCTCACCGTTGACAGCTGCCCCTGCGACGGGGATTGCAAACGCATGGCCGCAGTCTCCAAGATCCTTTCATCGCACCCTGGGCCAGCCAAACGCCTTGACATCCGCATGTTCAGTACCAACTGCAAGGTCCAACCCAAGTTCGACGAGTGGTTCTTATCCCCCACCCTAGATCAGCTCGAGGAGCTCAGCTTTGAAGCTTTGAGAGGAAACAGAGAGAGAGAGAGAGAGAGAGAGAGGGAGAGAGAGAGAGTGAGTGAGTGAGTGAAAAAATATCACTAGCCAGCCAACCCTATTGTATGAGCGAATGATATTGGTACCTCTTGATGACACGGCAATCTTATGCAGCTAGCTGCTCTAATATGTTCTATTCTTTTGCAGATAAAAAAAGACCTGAAAGTGAAAAATGTGCTGCACTATAACAATCTCATCGAATGCCTTGATCTCCATCTTACAGAAATTGATTTGATCGACTACCGAGGTAGCACATATGAGATTAAATTGGCCAGGTTCTTTGTTCTGGAGGGAAGTGTGCTCAAGGTAATGAGGTTTGGCGTTCTCTGGCGCAACAATGAATGGCGTGCTGATCACCGCAAGCGTCTAAGCCTAAATGACAAAGTCTCCGCAGAAGCTGAATTTGTTTTTGAAACATCAAGTGGCCAGAGACTCGAAAACTTATTTTCCCATTAGTGACTTGTCAGGGCGGTGGATTTTAGTTTGTACGATAATGTTGCATCCACCTAAAGTAACGAAAGTTCTTACGTAAACTTCCTAGTAATTCCCTCTTCGTAGGTGCAGCATTACTCCTAACATTTGTAATATCAGTTTGAAACTTGTAATATTGCTGTGTCCTATTCCTGCATTTTCAAAATCCTGCGAATCAAACAGGTCCTGAGTTGGTGCTGATGTTGTGCCTCCCATCTTTCACCAATAGCCGTCGGATCTAGATCTGACGCATACAAACCAAGCTTCTCCATTTTTGCAAAAAGATGCCCGCACTTGTTCCCTATTTACAAACAACTCCTTGTCTCTCACAATCAGCCTCATCTCCTCCCCACCACATCTAGGAGTAGAAGGCCGTGGAAAAATCTGGCGCGATGGCCGCTGCCGGAGTCGTCCACCCCCAATCTTGGTGCTCCGTGCAATGCACGGGCATCTACGCACGGGAAATTATGTCGAACAGGGCTAGTTGTAAGCAGGCTAGCTCTACAGCCATGATGATAGTGACTGCAAACGGTGAGGCTGACTATGGTATGCCGAACACGGCGCCTATACTCAGGTGTCATCTCCAGCGCAGGGTCTTGTCACTTCACTGTGAGGAGCAGCACGTAATAATTTGACCAACGGGTAGTACAGTGCTAGTACTCCTACTACTACATTGGTAGTACTACTACTAGTACTAGTAGCACCACCGTCTGGATTTAGGAGTACTACCACGTCCATCTGGATTTTAGTATTTGACTAGCAATATCTAGTAATGCATGTCAACAAAAATGTACTAGTACTCCCTCTGTAAATAAATACATGGTGTTTTATTCCTATCGGCGAGAGAACTTAATGTTTTTTGCTAACTAGTGTACTAATAGGATTACATGCAATGAACTAAACACTGCATGTCATGTTTGGCAGTCTCAAGTCATTTAAAGCATGCACGGCCCACATCTCTCATTGGTTGATATGTCACGAAATAAGAAACAAGGAGGGAGTTAATGCACCGTGCCTAAGTATTTTGGGATTATTTGGTTTTCGTAAGGTGACTTACACAACATTTTTGTTTACATGCATTAACATTTTATTAGCTAAATCAAAGGTCAAAACTTGGCGCAAAATGCAAAGGGGGCCAATAAACCAGTAAACATCAAACTTCTCTCGTTTGGCCCCAACGAGAGGTCCGGTGAGATGACTATACTGCACCGGCACGGAGGGGGACGCAGCTTCATTGACTTATGGCAACTGCCTTTGGGTGAATGACACGTGGCCCCAGGGGGTGGCTTGCCCACCTATCATACAGCCAAAGGCAGGTGCAGTAGAGGGCCGAGGAGTAGTACGAAATCCTATGCACCTACGCACTCTAAACAAGGGCTGAGTGATCACTCGAATCGCAAGATCAGTTGACTAGAAGCTACGCTAGACCCATGGAGGCGATGAGCGCGAGCATCAGCCGGCTGTGCCAGATGGTCCACGACGTCGGCCTGCGGCCCGGCACCGAGGAACATATCCAGGTAGTATTGCTTGAGGCCGCCAGGGCGAGGGGCCGCTTGGACGACAGCTTCGTCTCCTTGTTCGATGAGGTCCTCATTGGTTTCCTTGACAAGTTCACCGTCGTCAAGAAGCATGCGGACGACTTTGACGTAAGCCTTCAGCCGACGCGCCCAGGCTCTGCGATGCCCGCCACCCTCAATGGCCACTATGGTAACAACCTCTTCGATGCACTGGTGGCCCTGCGACCGCCCGCCATCGCGTCGGAGAATGTCGACCTCGAGGTCGCGCTCGCCGCGCAGCGCCTGGCGCAGCAAGACACCATCGACATAATCACCCACGTCTACGCGCAAATCATCCACAAGGACTACTACATGCAAGAGGAGGACGATAGGACGCTGGCCTTCTTGGAGCGCAGGGCAACCTTGGACGGCACTGTTCAGAAGCACGTTGAGCTTGCCGCCAATGTCGCTGCTCCTCACACGTCGGTTGGTGACCCGGCGCACTAGGGCGTGAGGATGTCATTGAACGTTGATGGATCCGTATGTATTTTTATCTTTCCGTCAAATCCATGTAGTAGTATATGATACTATAGTAATTATCTTACCTTTCGCATCAACTTCATAATTTTCGTACGTACTCCATGCATGAACAGCGCCAGAACCAAACTTCTCATTACTCTAGGCAAAATCATTATTTTCTATCTACCGGTCGCGCCATGGAGCAGAACCAAATTTTACAAGTTACGAGTTCAAAAGGAAAAGCCTGTCGTGTTCGCGTCACACCCCCACACGGTTGGCCCTGCACGCTGCCCAAGCGGGAATGCGTTTGGTGTTGCATTTTCACTTACAAGTGGGACCGCAGTTGAGCAAACCGACTATCGGCAAACCCCCACCCCGCCCACCGTGCGATGGCTGAGAAAACAGGAGGGAGAAGAGATGGCTGTAGCACGGACTCCAAGAAAATTGGTGTCGGATGGGACTCATGTGGGTGGCGTGTGCCGTACTTCTAGACGTGAATGCTAGTTATGGCCCATGCCACCCCACTATATCGAGCCTATATCGAGGTACGTAGAACAAATTTCCTGTAGTTCGTGCTCAGCCCTCCTCTATCTCTCTTCTCAGCCAGCCAGCGGACGCGCGGAGCCCATCGTCTGTTTGCTCACATGCGGCCCCACATGTCAGTGAAAACGCAAGAGGACCCACTGAACCTGCACATCTTTCACCTCGACGTGCTGGTGATGAAAAACAAATCCAATAAAGATCTTCGGTGGCCGCTTTTGAGTTACTCAAGAGTAGTAAGATTATATTTACAGTTTAACCCGAGATGCACATCTCGTGGCTTCAACTACCACTCTATTTTCTTTCATGACACGACCTAGATGCTGGATGTCCCACGTGTCGGCAAAAGGAGGAAGAACCCGACCAAATCTTCGGTTCTTCTCTCGGATTAGACTAGTTGTGCTAATTTAAAAATTTTATTGTGTATTCCCTCCGTTCCAAAATACTTGACTTCCATTTGTCCAAAAATGGATGTACCTATATACTAAGACATGTCTAGATACAAATATAATTTGACAAATAGAATGCATGTATTGTGCAATGGAGGGAGTAGAATGGATGCAAGTTTTTGTATTGGGAAGAAGAGTACATCCATATATTGTTAGAGCGCAATTTAGTAGATGTTCTATCACTTTTAGCTAGTATAGAATAGAGGCTAAACATGAGACTAGATGCGAGGAAGCAACGTCTACTTATTTACACTCGAAGAAGAAAGAAGCACGCAAGATCGAGCCTCCGCAGATCAACAATGAATGCATCAAGAAGGCACTAATCCAACTTACAGGAGTGGTAAAATGTATTCTTGTGGTTCTTGTTTTCTTTGGTCTTGCTTTTATAGTCAAAATTATCGTTGGAGTTCGTGCAAAAAGGAGGTCCGTTTGGGGTCGTGCGTTGGAGTTGGCCTTACAAGTGGGACCGCAGTTAAGGAAACCGACTATCGGCAAACCCCCACCTCGCCCCCCGCGTGATGGCTGAAGTTAGAGAAACGACGAGGTTGAAGAGATTGCTCTCGCACGGACTCCAAGAAATAATATGGTGTCAGATGGATGTCGTGGTGGTGGCGTGTGCCGTACTCCTGGACGTGAATGCTTGTTCTGGCCCATGCCACCCTACTACTCCTACTACTTACTCCTACTATATAGTATACTAGTATCGAGGATTCGAGGTGCTGGTTACGTACAACGGACACATTAACATATGGCTACAGTAAAAACACCCGCCCGACGCGCGAAGCATGTGAAGCTAGTACAAATAGTGTACTACTATTGTTGATTGGCCTCATCCGATAACCTGTTGCAATGCACGTACAATTATGTATTCGGAAAATATTTTTTTGCCTCGTCGCACCACTCACTCAGAGAAGCGACTCAAAAGCCATTCATAAATTTAGTAAGTTTATCACAGGCATATCATTTTATTACATAGAACAGGTCATCAACCCACATCGACAACGAGGATACATTATAAATACTAAAGTTTTCACCACACAACAAATAACAAGCAATGAAATGAACTTCAACTCAACCATTCCGCGGCGTTGGAAACGCTTGCTTTAAACCACAAGTGATTCTCTGGGACGGGCCATGCATTGTCGATCTGGAGACCAACGCAGGACTGATCATCCAGGCTGAAGCGGCCTACTATATCAGTACCAGGGTAGGGAACCACCCAAATGACCGAGGTATAGACACAGTTGCTTCTCATAAATGTGTCAACAGCGGTTGGATCGCCTTTCACCATCATCGGATAGTTTCGTCCAAGGAAGGGCGAGTTTTCTCCAAGACTATCAATTCTGTGCCAGGGAGAAGGAGTTGGCGCTAGCACACTAGTATCCATCTCGAATACCACGCAACGGGTGTTGGAATAGGTCCGAAGAGTGCGACCATGGGAGACTACACCTGCTTCCTTAGCAGTAACATCATCAGTGGGCTATATACACACAAGAAGAGGTGATCCATCGGAATTAGTTGCCAGGCTCCACATAGTATATCGGCGCTGCTCGTCCTCATGCTCGTGATCATCACCATCGTCATCTCCCCCTTGGTTATAAAAATCTTCAAGTATAGGTGGTGGGATGTTCACAGGACCTTGGAAACACAAGCAGAAGGTTAATTAGTAAAGGGAAACTTGCTAGCCCGCATGCATGTGGATGAAACAATTATAATTACGGTGGAAGAAAAACGTACCGAATCAACGAGGATCCCATGCAAAAACAATGCCACGAGGGGTGGCAGCAAACACAAGATCCTTGTATTCAATTGCATCACAGTACACATCCGTGTATAGAAACTGATTTTCAAGTAATATCCATCCAGTCGAACCACGAAGGACGGCAACTAGCTTGTCGAAGATAGCAACAACTTGATAGTTCTTGTAATTCCAAGAGCGGTTGGGAACTCGACAAATTGTTATCTTCAGTACATGACAGTCACCATGATCGTATTTGAACGTACGTAGATCATCTGTGTGCTCAACCTCAGGGCACTCGGAGATTTTTGGAAGTGGAACCCGGTGACGAGTGTACACATTCACAAGTTCCCACTCGCAGTTGGACCCAATGTAAATAACCCAATCTCCATTTGCGGCCGCCCAAGCCTTGCCCTCAAGCGATGGCATCTTAACATCATATGTATCATTATCAAGCGGCATCAACTTGCACAGGGCGAGGCCTCCGTCGTGCCAGCGCCAGTCATCAGGGTCACGGTGAAGAAGATAGGGGAGATCAAACCACTCCTTGACTCTTGGGTTCCTTGCAATGATGTTATTAGTTGAGTCGAGAATGGGCTTGAACGAACCTGCCATGCTAGCCGAGGTGATGACGTCGCACCGATCAATGAGTTCCTCCACCACGTCATCTTTCAGATCGGGGCAAGAATAACAGTGTTGTTTCCGGCCTGTTCCCTCCATGGAGAAGACGATCGAACAATGGCGAAGAAAGGGTGAAGGGCTGAAGGAAAATGGAGGAGGGAGAGGAAGAGCATGCGACAGCAGTTCCAAATCGAGAGGGAAAGGCGAAGAGTCAGTGGACGGTTGCAAGTTTGCCACGGTTCACGAAGAGGCGCCCCGGCCTACACGTCCGTTCGGAAATACCCCTACTACTCGACGTCGTCTCAGTGATATGTTGGAACGGGACCACATGTCAACGAAACATGGTGTGTAATATCTCGTGCAAAATGCGATCTGGCCACGTTGGCCCGAGGTGCCGCATTAGTTATCGACCTTTATTTTTTTAATGGCGTGCCGATCAGTTTTGAAGCACAACTAACTGGTACTGTACGCGGAGAAAATATAAACTACTCCACCACTACCCCACCTCCAGTACTAGTAGTATAAAAAAGATATATAGGCTGGAGCTTCAGCGCTTTCTTGCTAAGGGCTACCCACTTGCTTCTCACACTACCACCCTCTCTCCAGATCTAAAAAAGACGGCCCCTCTCTCCCTCCTCACCGGTGGTCACAGATCCGCCGGGGAAGAAAAGGACGTGCAGCGTTGACGCACTCGTCATCGGCGAGCGAGGTCACGCACTGACGACAAGGCCGTCCTCTCAGACCTAGCGCCCACGTGGGATGGCCTCCGTCCCCAAGCTCGCTGCCGTAGTGTGTCCGGAGGACGACGACCACGAGCGAAGCCACTTCCCGCCGACCCTCGGGTATGCTACCTCTTTTTGAGCCATAACCTTGTTCTATTGCCCCATCTGCTACGTCGTTGCATGTGGATCTTTTTCCACTCCACCATCTTCCCAATTTGCTATCCTCTACTCTGCTGGCCACGCTGACGAAAACCATAATTTGCACTATTAAAGGAAACCCTACTTCATGCAGACTAATCCATGTCTGGGTTGAATAAGGAAAGGAAGGGAGACTGTACTATCCAAGAGAGTAGGCATCGAACCCGCATCTAGGTTGAAAAGGGGAAATCAGTAGCTAAGGAACGAGTCTCGTGTCTCTTGGTTGAAGAAGGGTAGAAAGGCATGACAACGCAATAGAGAATGAACAGGTCGATCGCTTTGTTGTCCTCGCATAGGAAAAAGGTGGCTAAAGAGAACAAAAATGGGACGTAATCCACATATGTTGCCTGGATATTTGTTGCTCTGGGCAACCATACCGCCCTCACCACTCTGCGTCCGTGGAGGTACATCGTACTGGTGCGCCCACTGTCCAAATGGGCCTCCCATGCTCTTTTATTGCCACTTTTTTTGCTGTTAGTATAACGCCAGCAGTCAAGTCAAGCAATGCTACTTCTAAAGTGATGCCACATTTAACTAATGCCGCTCTCAGTCTAATGCCATCCATAAATTTAAGCAATGCCATTTAATGTCACTGGATTATTTCAGGGTTAGCTGTTGATTGTGGATGTATTAAAGATTTTTCAGCTAAGGCATTCTAATGCTGTTGCACAGCCAGTATACCAACGATGAAACTTGTTACTACCTTCAGATTTTTGCACTGTTAATGCTTATAGATTACATACCTCACTTTCATGAGATAAGTTAATTTTTTTGTACAGTGTCACCAAAATGCCAAGGTGCCGATGTCATTTTATTTTGGTTAAACTACACAGACAATTATGAAGACAAGAGGAAAGGTCAAGAGTGGGCACCTCCTCCTCCGGCTGTTCTCTTGAGGAGGTCTGTATGTTTGTCTCTAATGCATGTCGACTACATACCTGACATCATGATGTAATGTTAAGTCATTTCCTTTTGTACAGTGTCACTGAATTGTCAAGGCGGTGATGGCATTTTATTTTAGTAGAACTGCACAAAATTTTCTTAAAAGAAGAGGAAAGGTCAGAATGGCTCACTTTTCCAGAAAAAACTATGTATGCCTTCCTCACATCAGTCGTTGTTGCTTTATTTATTCCTTCAAACAGGTGGCTAGAAACAGTCTTGCTACCTTTTCCCATTAAGAAATTGGAATGCTTATATTTGTGAGTCTATGCTTCAACTAGTGCCACTTTTAGAGTAATCACACTTTCAATATCTATGCAAACAGGGATGCTCGATTTTAGTGGAACTGCACAAAAAGTCCAACTGGTTCAACATTAGCAGCATGTTTTTTCCAAACCTTTATATCCAATTGGTGGCACTATGAGCTGTTCATTACGAAGGTACATGGTTAGCTACTATCTTGCTACTCTTTTTGTACTGTCATTAGATAGTAATACTAGTGGTTTGCATGTGAATTTATTGGCAGGGTGTACCTACATTGGAGGTGCGGGACAGGATTCAATGATCGGATGCTCAATCTCGGTTGTATCGATTTCACCTCTTCCATCACTGCGAACATGGATATCCTTGGTCTGATGAAGAATAGGCGCTATATTTCTGCTCTGAACCAGCAAATCAATTCAGTATGAAATTGTCCAGGGCAAAACATAACTGTATCAGATTGTCCAGTGCAGAACATGACAGATGCTAAGCGGAAGAGACATGTTTAAACCGAAAATACAAGGTGTGGTATATGTTTACTAGCTGCTTGATATTTGTGCAGATAGAGATGTCTGCCCGTTGCTATTTGGCAAACCAACAAAGTGCCCGCAATTTTGGTTGAACTGCACAAGAGAATAGTATAGTCACTGCATGCAGTGCCATTTGAAAATAGACACAGAAAGATTGGATAGTCACTTCATGGACTGCAGAAAAGTAGTACTGTACTATTTATTGGCCAACATTAGGTGCTTCATTTCTTTGGTCTGATTATACAATGGGCATCATTTTGCCTAAGTTAAAGTTTGTATTCCGAAAATAGTCTCGCCGTGTGATTGAGAGAAGACCAAATCATATTGCAGTGGATGTTCCTCCATCATGTGTGGTTCATTCTCATGATTCCAGATGTTGGTGAAACCACTTACGTTTGCAAGAGGAATTGTAGACTTAACAAACAAATTTGTCTTTCAGTCTGTACTGAATGTTGGCCAAGAGAAGCATCCAAGTTAGTAGGAAGAACAGATGTTTTTTCTAGATCTTTGCTTTTGGAGCTACATATTTGTATATGATCTGTGAATCATTGAGATGCATTAACATGTTGATCTTATGTATGGGAATAATACTAGTTAGTTTTAGTTGCGACGCAAGATCCGAAGTGGCTGATCTTTGCTTTTGGAGCTACATATTTGTATCTGATCTATAAATCATTGAGATGCATTAACAGTTACTTATTTTTGTTCGCTCAGTGTTTACAAGTTACTGATCGATCACTAGCTAGCCTACAAATGCGCTCCTGGCAGTTTTATTTGCGACGCAAGATGCGAAGTGGCAGTTTTTTGAATAAAAATGCCTACCTCTGAAGAAACTGACAAGCTACACTATCGATCCTACACGGATAAAAATGCCTACCTCTAAAGGAACTGACAAGCTACACTATCGATCCTACACGGATAAATAGCAGATCACGCACGTACTACCTCCTTTCCGGTTTGCAGGGCTTAATTCAAGAAACGACCTACTCGATCCTACACGAATAAATAGCGGATCACGCACGTACTAGTACCTCCTTTCCGGTTTGCAGGGCTTAATTCAAACCTCTCACCAACCAAGGTACTCCCTCCGTCCGGGATTTACTAGTCCCGTGAGCAAAGCAGCAAGACCAAGGCATGGCAATAATTAACGGCATGCGGAAGTTTAAGCCTAATTAATTCCAGCGATTTAAGTGGATGCATGCGTGCCCTCGCATGCAGAAGTTTAATCCTAATTAATTCCAGCGATTTAAGTGGCTGCATGCGTGCCCTCGCATGCAGAAGTTTAAGCCTAATTAATTCCAGCAATTTAAGTGGCTGCATGCTGCTTTGCGTACTGCCTGCGAGCGATTCTGAGTGCCTGCATGCAGCCGGCCGTAATTAAGGCACCTAATTGATGCGAAAAATGATACGCTTTAAATCCGTGGAATCGTTATTGACAAGGAGGGAGATGATTCGAGTGCACTCGTTTGACCGCCATGCCGGCGTGCGACCCAGACGGGACGGGATGGCACAGTCATAATTTCAGTTTCTCTAGTTTTCCACGGCAAGCTGGCACGCTAAGCCATTATGCATTGAATTTCCATGACCATCGCGCTACCTTCCGACTATAAGTACTGTTTCCCGGCCTTCTCAGCTGCCACCGTGACCCAACTCGCCATATCCTCATAAGCCCCCACCGACCCGACATCGCTCGCGATGTCCGCCATGCCCCCGCCCATCCGCGGTAGGCGACGCCGGAGGTGGTCACCGCCAGAACTAGTGTTCGGGTTTTCACCGGAAGGCAGACGGAGGGAGGAGGCATTCTATCTGTCTTTAGATGGCAATGCGGAGATCGAGGAGTTGTTGGAGCACGACCGTATGGCGGAGGAGCAGGAGTTGTTGGAGAGCGACCGCCTGGCGGAGGAGCAGCGTATCACCGATTTGCACCGCCAGCGGGACATGGAGCAGCAGCGCACCGACGCTCTGAGTCGCGAGCAGAGCGCCCGCAACTGGGCTGACTACATGGAGGTCGGCGCCCAGCAAATAGCCCTGGAGGCTGTCAGGCCCGCACGCATTCGCGACGCCAATTTTTACTACCAGCTCGTCAAGTGGGTTTCCCGCTTGGAAGCCGAAGCTTCAGTGGACCACGCCGGCATGGAAAGGGCCAACGCGCGCGAGCAACGCGCCCTATCGCACCTCTGGCAAGTCCGAGGTGAGGCGGAGGACGCCGGTGCTGGCGTTTAGCATGGACAGCAGATGGCGGTCGGCATCGTATAGTTAGCTAAGAGTAAGTTAGTACTTGTACGCTACTAGAGTGTTAGTGGGAGTAGATAGTTTAGATAGTTAACTTGGCTATGATGGTTTTTAACGTGGAAGTTCAGTACTCTATATGTGGACCAAACCTGTTACTTTGCTCTGAATGTTGAACTTTCCGTTTGAACGTATGGAATGGGCTGTTATTTTTTTAAATGGGTTGTATTTGTCCTCCACGGTTTAGAGGCTGACTTGTGGGCCTAGCAAGTTGACGTGTACACAATCAGGAGATGATTGTACGTGGAGAGGATGACAGCAGGGACCCGCCAAGGTCATGGCAGTACGCAAGCAAGTGCCTCCTTATTTCAAGCCAATAAAAATGGCTCCTCCTAGTGGATTTCTAACATCTGGGTCCCATGCCATTGTCAACGTAGTCAATAAACGAGAGAATTGCACAACGAGCGGCTGACACCAGGGACCCAGCAGCTCGCCCAGTCATTTTTGTTTTGGGTTAAATTTGATAAATGCCCCTCCAAATCTGGTGTATCCGAGAAATGCCACTGCAATTTCCAAACTTTGAAAAATGCCATTTCATGCCATTTCTAGTGGCATTTTTCGAAGTCTGGAGTGGCGTTTTTCAAAGTTTGCAAACTGCAGAGGCATTTTTCAAAGTTTGCAAAAATTGTAGTGGCATTTTTCAAAGTTTGGAAATTGCAGTGGCATTTTTATGAATCGCCATAATTGGAGTGGCATTTATCTAATTTGTTTTTGAGACGGAAGCAGGGTGTCAACTGGGCTGTGCGGGACACTTTGGCCTGTCTAGACAGCTTTTTCTTTTATGTTTACCACAGACCAGCCCAGTAGTTTTTTTTTCTTTCTGAAAATAGCTAGCCCAGTTTTTTTGTGATTTGTCAAGTAAGTCGCTTTATCAGGCCTGTTGGGCTACAAATCTTTCAAGACAAGGAGACCTTCATTCGGCTGGCCGAGAAAATGGCCTATCAGTAATGAGAAATGGGCTGTACATTTTTAAAACACATCAAACCGGCAATTATTTTCAAATATCTTTTTTTCATTTCGAGATTTTAAATTGCATTGATTTTTATGCGTGGACAATTTATTGGATTTTATATTGATATACATTTTTTTAAATCAGTCTGAATGTTACTCGAAATTTCGAGATTAAAAACAGTTCAGACCGCGCCGACATATGCAAAATTTCGTATAATTTTTTAACTGTGGCCACAATATGGGTTGTAATGCTAACATAAAGAATATGGGCTCCAAAAAACCCGTAAGAATTTGCAAATGGGCTATAAATTATTTGAAACAATGGCAGACGGGTTGTATGTTGTTTTCCACATATTTGATGCTTTCCACAGATGGATGTGTACTGTTGGATGTCCATCCAACGGCCGTCGTGCTTCTTCAATCTTTGCTCTTCCTGCTCCAGCCGCTCAAACAAGCGCCGGCGGGACTGCCTGCTCCCTCCTCCCCGCGGCCGGCTGTGCTGCAGCGCAGGCCTCACCGCCCCACCGTACTCCCATCGCTGGCCTAGCCATCCCTCTACTCACCCACACCTGTTGTTATTCTCCGGCGACGGCAGACGAACCAGTAAACCCTCGTACAGTCATACTCCCCTCCGCGTGGGAAACAAAAACAACGGCCGAGTCTTCCCTGCCTCCGTGTCGTTCCCTTCCTAGGCCTCACCGTCGTCCACCGCCCTGGTGCTCTCGGCGTGGCGTGGTCAGCGTGGTCAATGACCGACATGCATCTAAAGTGGACTGCACGTGGAGAGGCTGACAGCTGGGTCCACGGACGCATGTAAGGAAATGCCTCCTTATTACGTGCAAAATAATGATTTCCTCCACCTGGCATCTGGGACCCACCGAAACGGCCTCTGTATTTCGCGAAAAAAATGTTACCGCCGCTGACAGCTCGGACCAACCAGCTATATCTTCGCACGCAAGGAAGTGCCTCCTTATTACGCACAAAAAAAATGAATACTCCCCCTGCTAGCTGGGACCCAGTATAGTGGGCCTACTAAGTTGACGGGGACGAACGGCTTTGTCAACTTAGTCAATATGCATGATTCTAGCTCGACTGACTGTACAATGTCCATCCAACGGCCGTAGTGCTTCTTCAACCTCTGGTCTTCTTGCTCCAGCCGCCCAAAGCAGCGTCGGTCGTGCCGCCTACTCCTGCCTCCCGTGGCCGGATGTGCTGCCGCGGAGGCCTCACTGCCCCCATACTACTCCCACCACTGGCCAGGCCATCCCTCCACTCCACTCACCCACACCCCCTGTTATTTTGCGGCGACGGCAGCGCAGCCGAACCAGTGAACCCTCGTACTCCTCTCCGCGTGGGCATCCACTGCCGCGTCTTCCCCGGCTCCATGTCGTCCCCTTCCAAGGCCTCGCCGTCGTCCACCGCCGTGGTGCTATCGGCGCGGCGTGGTCAATGTGGTCAATGACCAAATTCCATCGGAAGAATACTGTACATGGAGAGGCTGACAGCTGGGTCCACGGCAACCGCAAGGAAGTGCCTCCTTATTACGTGGAAAATAATTATTCCTCCACATGACAGCAGGGACCCACCCGACGCCCACCAGTATATCGCGAAAAAAACGTTTGCCCCTGACTACTGGGACCCACCCGACGGGCCACCGTATTTTGCAAAAAAAACGTTCCCCCTGCTGTCAGCTCGAACCCACCGGAAGTGCCTCCTTATTACGCACAAAAAATGAATACCCCCTGCTAGCTGGGACCCACCTTGGTGGGAGGCTGACTTGTGGGCCTAGTAAGTTGACGGGGATGGAGGGCTTTGTCAACTTAGTCAATATGCATGATTCTAGCTCCAGTGACCGTACGATGTCCATCCAACGGCCGTAGTGCTTCTTCAACCTCTGGTCTTCTTGCTCCAGCCGCCCAAAGCAGCGCCGGTCATGCCGCCTGCTCCTGCCTCCCGTGGCCGGATGTGCTGCCGGGGAGGCCTCACCGTCCCCTACTATTCCCACCGCTGGCCAGGCCCTGCGGCGACGGCAGCCTCACACCGCAGCCGAACAAGTGAACCCGCATACTCCTCTCCGCGTGGGCATCCACTGCCGCGTCTTCACCGGCTCCGCGTCGTCCCCTTCCTAGGCCTCGCCGTCGTCCACCGCCCTGGTGCTCTCGGCGCGACGTGGTCAACGTGGTCAAGCAACGACTTCCATCGGACATGGACTGTACGTGGAGAGGCTGACAGCTGGGTCCGCGGCGGCAGCAAGGAAGTGACTCCTTATTACGTGGAAAATAATGATTCCTCCACCTGACAGCAGGGACCCACCGGACGGGCCATCGTATTTTGCAAAAAAAACGTTTCCCCCCTGACTGCTGGGACCCACCAGCTACACCTTCGCATGCAAGGAAGTGCGTCCGGGCAAAAAAAACGATTCGCCCCCCTGACTGCTGGGACCCACTAGCTACATCTTCGCAAGCAAGGAAGTGCCTAACAGTCGGGACCCACCTGGTCGAAGCGTACGTAGCGTTGTCATTCTGGTCGCGAACATGTACGTACATATATACTGGTGGATGTAGAGGCGCGCACGTGTCGTAGTAGAGGCGGCCAGGGTGCAAGAAACAGCGTCGTCGTCGTGTTCATGGGGAGGCAACGGAATGCGTCGTGTTCATGGGGAGACAACGGAATGCATCGTGTTCATGGGGAGGCAACGGAACGCGTGGGAGCCAACCGGCTGGGTCGGAACGGAATGCGTGGTCGTGTTCATCGGGAGGGCTTGGACGGAATAGGCGATGGAAACGAGGCCTGGCATACCACACAACGGAGGAAACGGACCTCCTACGTTCGGAACGGGGTCCTGTTGATCGGGAGGGGTCTGGCGTACCACAAAACGGAGGAAACGGACCTCCTACGGTCGAAACAGGGTCCTATTGATCGGGAGGGGTGTGGCGTACCGCAAAACGGAGGAAACGGACTTGTGTTGGAGCGCTACGGTCGAAACGGGGGTCCTCTTCATCGGGAGGGGTGTGGCGTACCGCAAAACGGGACTCCACGGGATATTGTTCATCTCCACCGTCGACCCCCTCCGGCCTCCACGAGCTACTGTTCATCCACCATCGACCTCCTCCAGCCTCCACGGGCTCCTGTTCATCCAGCCTCCACCGCGCGCTACTCCACCAGCTACTGTTCAACCACCCCTCCACCGTCTACTGTTCATCCAACCCTCCACACCATGGGGTCATGTTCAACCACCCCTCCACGGGCACCCCTCCACCGTCTACTGTTCATCCTGCCCTCCACGGGGTGGTCCTGTTCATCCAGCCCTCCACGGGGTCCTGTTCATCCAGCCCCAACTAGCTCGATTGATCGGGGTCCTGTTCATCCAGAGGCAACACCATGGGGTCCTGTTCATCCACCCCCACCGGGAACTGTTCATCCAACCCCCCCCCCCCCCCCCGCAACGCTCACTGTTCATCCAGAGGCAGCATCGATTGGCTTCAGTTAGCAACAGTAGTGAAGGAATCGCTCGATCGGGTTCAGTTAACAGCCATCGATCGATCGCTCGAGTTCAGTAACGCATAGCCTGCAGTGCAATCGCTCAAGTTCAGTTAGAGCCCAACGCCTCGCTCGGGTTCAGTTCGAGCCAACGCCTCGCACACACGCGCGTACGTGTACGAGAGAAGGCAAATTTGACAATATTGACCTTCGGACGAAATCAATTCACAAAATGAACTGGTGAAGAAACAATTTCACAGCCGTAACCTTTTTGTGTGGCGCCCGCCACGACGGCGCCACACCCTACTGTGCAGCACCCAGCTCGGGGGCGTTGCACTTCAGTCCACCGTGGCAGCCCCTGGGCCCGCACCCAACAGTGCAGCGCCTCCGAGCTAGGCGCCACACATGTAATGTGCAGCGCCCGGCCCGTAGGCGCTGCACTATGAGTTAGATGCCAGCCGCCCGCTGCCCCTCCCCCCCCCCACCCCACCCATTCGATCCAGAGAAGTTACAGAGCAGCGGCCGGCGGCTTCCTCCTCTCCCCCTCTCAATCCCCTCTTCAAAAATCTTCAGATCTGACGATTTGGCCCGTGGATTCCTTCACCAATCCATCCTAGAAGGTACTTTTCTCCGATCCCCTTCTTTCTATCCATAGAATGTATGCTATTTCGGAGATTTGAGGAACCCTTGTTTGAATATTGCATGTATTAGATTTGGGGAACTCTTGTTTGAATCTTTGCATGTATTAGATTTGGGGAACCCTTGTTAGACTAGAATGTGGTTAGGATACATAGGTTGACATGTTATTTATATAGTTTGGATACATAGGTTGACATTTTATTTATATGGAAAATATATTTGTATTGAATCTTGCATGAGGTAGGCTTAGTTTAGTTTATTGAAATTACATTTGTATTGGCAAGAATGGTTTGGATACATATGCTTTGTATTTTGCATCTAGTAGTCATACTTTACTTTTTTTGTATTCAAAAGATAACCGTGTTGACAATAAAGCTTTCTTTCAAATTGTTAGGATGGTTTGGCTTATCAATGATCATTGGGACCAACAACACCGGTCGCACGCTATGTCGGTGGAGCAGCGGGTAATAATGAAAGTTGCCGGTGTTATGAATTTCGTGTTTTTTTTCAAACACATATCCCCCATATGTAATGATTTGTTTGTTTGTTTGTAGGAGCTTGCACCTCTGAAGCTTCGGGCTCACGGGGTCAACCTTGGGTGGATGCTCTATGACGAGCGGTACGCACTGTATGTTAGGGAGACAGGACTTCTCCCTTTCATTCAGTTGGTCAGCCGGTCGACGCCACCGAACAATGCTCCAGCACTCACCGCGCTTATCGATCATTGGAGGCCGGAGACACATACTTTCCATCTTCGTACCGGGGAGATGACCGTGATGCTCCAGGATATTGCTATGATCACCGGTCTTCCTATTGATGGGAATCCTCTATGTATGAGCACCGATTCTGATGGGTGGCGGGAGCAGATGTTTGCCCTTATTGGTAATGTTCCTCCGGCGCCTCGCGAACCAGAAGAACAAGGCAAGAAGAAGGTTAGAGTCGCAGCCGGTGCTACTTTCACGTGGATTGTATCAAACTTCAGTATTTGCCCTGAGGATGCTGATGAGGACACGGTGAAGACATATGCTCGTGTCTACATGTGGTACGTGATATCCAGGACTATGTTTGCTGATGGCACAGGCAAGAATGCTCCATGGATGTGGCTCAAGGCGTTGACCGTCTTCGATAGCAAATGAAGTTGGGGTTTGGCGACACTGGCTTACTGGTATAGACAGGTATGAAGTTGTTTCTGTTTCACTTCATTGGTACATTATGAATCCAATCTTGCTGTTAATTCAACCAAGTTCTTTTGTATGTGCAGTTGGATGAAGCCTCTTGTAGGCTATCTGGAGGTATTGGTGGTTGTTTGCTCGCACTTTCCATATGGAGCTGGGAGCGTTTGCCGGTTGGACGACCGAAGATTGTGAAGTTCGAGGATTGGGACGACAAAGGCGACCCACTACGGCTCCCCACTTGGGCTTACAAGTGGGATGTGTTAAATGAGATGACGGATGATCCCTCGGTCATGTACAAGCTGTACAGGAGCGAGATGGATGCGATCACGCCTGAGCAGGTGAATCGACATTCCATAAGTGATTTTGATGCTTCTATCGTAACTCGATATCAATTTTGCATTCTATCCCATTTTGTAGGTTGAATGGGAACCGTATGGAAAAGGAGATAGCTTTGGGAACTCTCTAGAGTTCAGGCTGAATCAGATGTGCCTTAGAGATAGGGATCTCTAGCATATGCGGTGTCCACTCATATGCAACTGGGCGGTTGAGATTCAACAGCCACATTGGGTGTTCCGCCAGCTTGGTTTGTTCCAGCCACACCCGCCAGAGTGGGAGGACACGGACATAGTGCTACACGCGTAAGATATAATCAACCTTGAGCACTTAGCTTCTCGGCGGTTTCGATGATGCTAATATTCTGTTTCTAACTTGCAGGTTGGATAATAAAAAGCAGCGGAAGATCAAGGATTGGCCCAAGCATCACAGCAAGTATATCATACAGTTCAAGTACGCTGTGGAGCAAGCTCGGGCTGGAAAACGAGCCCAGCTTCGTCAGCACTGCCCGATTGCGTTCAACAACTATCTCACATGGTTTCTTGCAAGCACCCGTGTGGAGGTATGCAAGCCGGCGCATGCCGAGGAGATTTTGGAAGAACCCACCGTTTTTGATGAGGTTGCCCAGCACCAGTACAACTCATTGATCAGGAAAGGCAACTCAGTGATCCCTTCAGCTCCAATGATGAACTTTGTGGTATTTGCCCTTGTTGCCCCATTTGCTTTGTGATCCCTTCACTTGCCTAACATGCTAACACCGTTTCTGTTCATAGCGTGCCCAGAACAAGAAAGCAGCTGATAAGACCGACACTATTCTGGAAACAACCCCGGCTGGCAAAAGCGATGGGGAATCTTCACTTCGAGCTTTCATTAAGGTTCACATCTCCTTCAAACTAGCACTTAACATGTGTTGCTATGTTCGATGTCTCATTCACTTGTTCATGTTTCAGCGCCAGGGCCAAAAGTTAAGGCGGCTATCAAATCTTTTCGGCTGTCGTGACCCCGAGTATGTATCACCAGAACGTTCTAGGTCGGTGACACCATCAGATCCAACTTCTGGCAACGCTAATCCTTTGGAGGATGAGGATGTGGGTGTGGTCACCCAAGAGGTATGGCATGAGGATATATCTAATTGTTGATGCATTGCTAACTATATCCTCACACACGGTCTTTCCATATCTTTTGTGCATGCATAGGTTCCTGATGATATGGTCTTGGGGGCCTACAAGGTTCGGTCTGCATATGAGCCAAAGCCTAGGAAGGGAATCAGCAAATACACACCTGAGGACTTTACTCAAAGAGGCAAAAGGACGGTCGGCACCTCGCGGATGAACGCTTTGGATGACTATTTGGAGGACAAAATGGACGACGTGGAGGTACGGAGCCGGAGCCAGAGCGGGTTCCTCGTCCTAGGAAGGTGAAGAAGACATCTGCAAAGAGGGGGGAGGAGCCAGCAAGCGCGGAAAGCACTAGTCATCCTTAGTAATGTTCAACCCAGAGTGGTGGTAGCTCTTAGTAATGTTCATCTTAGTAATGTGGAATTTGTTATGTCGTTGAAGTTAGAGTGATGGACTTGAACTTATTGTAGCTCTATGTTAAACTTGAACTTATTGTGATGGTCCTTTCTAAGAAATGATGTCTTTGTTCAACACTATTTGAACCTTACTGTTTACTATAAGCAATGTTGAATTATGGCTGAAAATGATAGTCTGAATGGCAAAAAAACACTAAGTGTTTGTGCAGCGCCTAGCCTGGAGGCGCCACACTCCATAGTGCAATGCCCAGCTGCCAGGCGCTGCACTATGGAGTGTGGTGCCTCCAGGCTAGGCGTTGCACATGTCTGTAACTACTCCAAACTTCTGTTGCTCTCTGGATAGTTACAGACATGTGCAGGGCCTAGCCTGGAGGCGCCACACTCCATAGTGCAGCGCCTGGCAGCTGGGTGTTGCACTATGGAGTGTGGCGCCTCCAAGCTAGGCGCTGCACATGTCTGTAACTATCCAAACTTCTATTGCTCTCTGGATAGTTACAGACATGTGCAGCGCCTAGCTGCCAGGCGCTGCACATGTCTGTAACTAATCCAAACTTCTATTGCTCTCTGGATAGATACAGCCCAGTGCAGCGCCTAGCTTGGAGGCGCCACACTCCATAGTGCAACGCCCAGCTGCCAGGCGTTGCACTATGAAGTGTGGCGCCTCCATGCTAGGCGCTGCACATGTCTGTAACTATCCAGAGAGCAACAGAAGTTTGGAGTAGTTACAGACATGTGCAGCGCCTAGATGCCAGGCGTTGCACTATGGAGTGTGGTGCCTCCATGCTAGGCGCTGCACATGTATGTAACTATCCAGAGAGCAACAGAAGTTTGGAGTAGTTACAGACATGTGCAGCGCCTAGCTTCCAGGCGTTGCACTATGGAGTGTGGCGCCTGGCAGCTAGGCGCTGCACATGTCTGTAACTATCCAGAGAGCAACAGAAGTTTGGAGTAGTTACAGACATGTGCAGCGCCTAGCTGCCAGGCGTTGCACTATGGAGTGTGGCACCTCCGTGCTAAGCGCTACACATGTCTGTAACTACTCCAAACTTCTGTTGCTCTCTGGATAGATACAGCCCAGTGCAGCGCCTAGAGTGGAGGCGCCACACACCATAGTGCAGCGCCTGCCCTTTGGGCGTTGCACTTGTACTTAGTGATTTTTTTTGCATATGCAAACATAGCTAAGATGATGTGAGGTAGGATTGATACATAGCTAAGATGATGTGAGGTAGGATTGATACATAGCTAAGATGATGCGAGGTAGGATTGATACATAGCAAGCAAACAACTATGAAGATAACATATGCATGACACATAGTAGTTCTTAAACCAAATCAACGAGGAGGAGACATAGTAGTTCACGACACATAGTAGTTCTTACAACCAAATCGACGAGGAGGAGACAATGATTCACGACACATGGTAGTTCTTACAACCAAATCGAGGAGGAGACATAATGGTTCACGACACATAGGAGTTCACAACCACATTGAGGAGGAGACATAGATCATGACACATAGTAGCTCTATTGCGTAGAGCAAGGCCCCTTTCCCTTCTTCTTCTTCCTCTCTTCTTCCTCTTCCTCCTCCCTTTTCCTTATGAGGTGAGCCTCCTTAACCACCCTCTCCATGAATATCTTATTCTCCCTCTCTTCTTTTTTAGCTGCAATTGCCCAAAGCTTCATCATTTTCTCTTGAAAATCCTTTAAACGCTTCTTCTGTGCCTCCTCACATTTCCTCACCAACGCTTGCTCCCTAGCAAACATCGCATCTCTTCCTATCTCTATTCTCTTCTTCTCCGTCTCAAGCTCCTCTTCCTTCTTCTTCTTTAGCTTGGCTGCATCCTCCTCTCTAAGCTTCTTGGCAGCCTTCTCCCACCATCCCGCCATCTCATCTTCGCCATCCTCCTTCATCGTTGGTTTGTTGGGTTGGGAAGCCGCCATACCTACAATGAGTGAAACATAATGGTTAGTAGGGACAATAAGAACAAATGGAAGCACATATGAAAAACAAGAACATATGAAAAAACAAGAACATATGAAAAAACAAGAACGTACGAAAACGGTCCATCTAGGTATCCAACCATTCCTCTATAACGTACTTGCCCTTGTCCATCACCGCGGCCAAGTCCACCACCAAGGCCAAGACCATCACCAAGGCCTAGTCCACGAGCTCTACCACCACCACGGCCATTACCACCACCACGGCCTCTTGTAAGTCCTAGTTGCCGACCTCTTTGTTGCCTAGATCCTCTTTGGCTAACGCTTGGTTGGCTACCACTTGGTTGGCTTGGCACTTGTTGGCTACCACTAGGTTGGCTACCACTTGGTTGCCTTGGCACTTGTTGGCTACCACTTGGTTCGCTTGGCACTTGATGGCTACCGCGTGGTTTCCTTGGCACTTGGTTGGCTTGGCACTTGATGGCTACCGCGTGGTTGCCTTCGCACTTGTTGGCTACCTCTTGGTTGGCTTGGCACTTGTTGGCTGCCACTTGGTTGGCTCCCTTGTGTACCTACTTGTTGGCTTGTGCTTGCATCATTTGTCTTGGACCTTTTCCTTGGTTTCGTACATTTTCTTTTGTTGTGGCCTTGACCTTTGCACTCCCCACAACGGGATCTCTCACGAGGCTCTTGGAATTGGTCATTGCCCGCTTCGCGGTGGCCACCATGGCCCCATCCGTCCATGTCGCCTCTAAGACGCTTTGTCTTACGTCTACCCCGTTTAACAACCTTCAACTCCGGATCCGGCCAAAGTTGAACTCCATGATACTCCGGCCATTGTGATTGGTCAAAGTACGGGTGAAAGCGGGGAGCCCATGTTTTCTTGACCGTCATAATTGAGAACTCCGACTCCCTCACGGTGCATGGGTGATTGATGTCCACATTCCTAACGCGACCGGTTGTATACAAGTGTGAGCACGGGAGATGAAGCAACAATGGCCTCCCGCAAGTGCAATCACACTGTGTTAACGACACCTTGAAAGCCTTCCCTCCATGTTGTCGGCCATCATTTGTGGTTCCTCCTGGCTCTTTCACTTTGTACTTCCACTCTTCGTTGTCATACAATATAGCTTCTTCTAAGTCCTCCTTCCACGATTGAAATACCAACCATTCATCAACTTTGGGTGGGAACTTGTACTTGTACTTCCGTGGGTTCTCACCAGCTATCTGCGCATCGGTTTCCATCGAGTACTTTACAAAGTACGCATTCAACTTGTCAAATGTGTATTGAACTATTGCCTTCACGGGTAATCCACGTGCACCTTTGAGCACCCTATTGAAGCATTTGGCCATATTGCTTGTCATTTGACCGTATCTCCGGCCATCTTCATCAAAAGCACGTGCCCACTTGTCCCGGTATTGAAGGTGCCTATTGAGAAAGTCTTGACCCCCGGCATCAAGCTTTTTGTGTGCGAGCAATTTGTTGTGTAAAGTGGCGAAGCGCCTTTCAGAGAAAGCGAGACAACAATCTTGAAGATCGTCGGCCAACTCCTTAAGGCCACATGCCCTATAGAAGTTCGAACAAAGGTGCCTCATGCACCATCGATGATGCAACGGAGCATGCCCGGGAATGTCAATCTCCACCGCGTTAAGAATTCCTTGATTCCGATCCGGTATGACACAGATTTCCCTTTGAGCGGGAACACCTTCGTCCTCAAAAGATATAGAAACCACTCCCAGTTGTCATTTTTTTCCACCTCAACCAAAGCAAATGCCAATGGCAACACCCGGTTGTTGGCATCACTTGCTATCGCAACCAACAAGGTGCCCTTGTATTGTCCGGTCAAGAATGTGCCATCAATTGCGATGACCGGTCTACAATGTTCGAAAGCCCTCACACATTGCTCGAACGCCCAAAAAGCACGGCCAAATACTCTGACCCTTCTTCCTTCATGAACCGTTGTTTGGTGCCCATGAGGCTTGACCACATGAACCATGCCCGGGTTTGTCGCGGCCATGGCTAGCAGCAACCTAGGGATTCGGTTGTATGCTTCCTCCCATGTACCATACAACATCTTAAATGCGGCTTGCTTCGCCTTCCATGCCTTGCCGTACTTCACCTTGTAATGAAAGATGGCTTTCACAAGGTCAATGACATGTTGGACGCTCATTGTTGGAAGTGTGGATATTGAGTTCGAGAGCCTATAAGTGATGAACTCAGACGTGAGTTGTTTGTGGTTTTGAGACACGATCTTGCCATCCACCCTCTTGCCTTGGCACATGTGATATGGCACACAACTCACTACATGCCAACTTGGACCTCCTTTCCATGGTCTTGCACGCACAATCCACGGACATATTTCATCTTCACATGCACATGCAACCGTGTAGCGCACATTGACGTCCGAGTGCACCACCTTGTGTGGACGATAATGCGTAACCGAGTAGTTGTCGAGCCACATTTTCAATTCCAACAAGGTGTCGAACATAGAACCTTTACCAATCTGGTTCCTGTCGTCTCCCAAATCACGGTGAGAGCTTGGCCTAACCCCAAGAGGTGCACATTGGCCACCATCTACCACGGCTTCATCCGCGAGACTAACATCCTTGAACAATGTAGTCTGATAATCTCGACGAAATACCTTCTCAAAAGCTTCGGCCTCCTTCACCGTGAACCCCTCCACATCAACTTGTTCATCGGGACCATCGTCATCCGAGTCCGATGCATATGCACGGGAAAAAGGGATGGATTGGTCCATTGTCTCTTGCAAATGATATTTGTCAAGATCACCCACATTGTTGTCATGGAGATCAACTTCATTGTCATCGTCCGCATACTCATCATTGTCCTCTTGCAAAACTTCATCTTGGTTGTTTGTAAACGGGCTCAATGTTGGCCTCACTTCTTGGGTCAAAAGAGGTTCAACAATTTCATCTCGCTTTGGTTCAACAATTTCATCTCGCTTCAAGGGTGGGGGGCTACTAGCAACCAAAGGGGAGGGGTCCCGGTTCAAGTCCAAATGCAAGCTTGAATCAACCTTCTTCGTTGCAAATAACTCAAGAGCCTTGTCTAGTGATTCGGCCACCGTCTCCTTGTATGCAACCCAACGTTGCTCCGAGTTGACACGCATTGTCTTCCAACGGACGTGCATTCCAAGACCAACATTATGCCTTCCCTCCAACTCAATGATATCATTAGGGTCCATCCAATTCAAATCTTTCCTAACTTGTTGCAAAAGCTCCGCATAGCTAGGACTACTATCAAACACCATGTCAAGCTCATCCGGGTCCGGTTCTATATTGCCTCTCAAAAAGGCGTCTTTGTCCCCATGATGAACAAACACACATGTTCTTCCCATCCCTATAAGCATTCCAAGAAACACAAGGTAACATTGCTTCCATGAGTACTAATCCAAGGATTAACATGGAATAGAAACCCTAATATATATATCAAACAACAACCCTAACCCTATTCATAACCCTAACCATAACCATAACCATAACCCTAGCCCTAAACCTAACCCTAGCACCAACATAAGAACACCCATAAGAGTAACCCTAGCATACTAACAAAGCCTAATCATAGAAATTGGCAAACAAACATCTCACATCTCCATGCAAATCTCTAGATCCAAACAAAACTAGGGTTTCCCCAAACTAGCAAGAAATGAGCAATGGGAGAACTTTACTTGGATCAAAACAAGGGGATCGGAGAAGATTACCTTGAGGGAGGGTTTGACTTCGAAATCCACAGACAAATTCTTCGAATATGCAAGATTTGGGAGAGGATTTGAGAGGGGGAGAGAGTGGGAGAGGGGGCAAAGCTCGGGTTGGGTGTGTGCTGTGGGGGGGGGGAGGGGGCATCCAAGTGGCTGGATAAGTCACAGTGCAGCGCCCTCGCGCTGGGCGTTGCACTTTAATTGTGTGGCGCCTAGCTCAGAGGCGCTGCACATTACATGTGTGGCGCCTAGCTCGGAGGCGCTGCACTGCTGGGTGCGGGGCCCAGCCCTGCCATGGTGGACTCAAGTGCAACGCCCCCGAGCTAGGTGCTGCACCGTAGGGTGTGGCGCCGTCGTGGCGGGTGCCACACAAAAAGATTAGGGCTGTGAAATTGTTTTACGAGCAGTTCATTTTGTGAATTGATTTCGTCCACAGGTCAAAATAGTCAAATTTGCCACGAGAAAAACGCGCATCGCTCGGCCCCCGACCTCCCACCGTAACCGGGAACTCCCCGAAATTTTCCTCCCCTTCGCTTCTAAAACGGTTTTTTCTATCATGGACGACCCAAAGAATGTCATGCAGCTACGTCTCCGGCCCGCCCAGGACGAAAAGCCCATTTTCTGTCATGATTTTTTGTCATAGAAGTAGGAGCCCACCACATCTATGATGATACCGGGTTTTGTCACAATTATCGTCATAGAAGTGTCATATGTATGACAGAAAAAAATCGTTCGGCCCAAAATGTCACGAATGTGTCTTTTTTTGTAGTGAATACCTCCCTTCTTAGGGACACAATGGACAGGACTTACCCATTGACTATCAGCAACGGGATAAATTATACCTGCCTCAAGGAGCTTTAGTATTTCCTTTCTTACCACTTCTTTCATTTTAGGATTCAGCCGTCGTTGATGATTAATAACTGGTTTGGCATCTTTCTCCAAATTTATTTTATGTTGACATAGAGTGGGACTAATGCCCTTAAGATCATCAAGAGTATATCCAATAGCAGCACGGTGCTTCTTCAGAGTTTTCAGTAATTTTTCTTCCTCCTTCTCTGAAAGGTTAGCACTAATAATAACATGATATATCTTCTTTTCATCAAGATAAGCATATTTAAGGGTATTAGGCAATGGTTTAAGCTCAAACACGGGATCACCCATGGGTGGAGGAGGATCCCCTAAGATTTCAACAGGCAAGCTGTGTTTCAGAATAGGTCCCTGTTTAAAGAGTACTTCATCTATTTCCCTTCTTTCATTCATAAACATATCATTTTCATGGTCTAGCAAATATTGTTCTAAAGGATCACTAGGAGGTACGGCAATAGAAGAAGACCAATAATTTCATCTTTACTAGGCAATTCCTCTTCATGGTGTTTTCTATGAAATTTAGAGAAATTAAACTCATGAGACATATCACCCAAACCAATAGTGACAAGATCCTTTTCGAAGTCTATCTTAGCATTAACAGTGTTTAAGAAGGGTCTACCAAATATAATGAGACAGAAGCTATCTTGTGGGGAACCAAGAACAAGAAAATCAGCAGGATGTTTAGTTTTCCCACACAAGACTTCAACATCTCTAACAATTCCAATTGCTGATATAGTATCTCTATTGGCAAGTTTAATGGTGACATCAATATCTTGTAACTCAGCAGGTGCAATATCATGCATAATTTTTTTGTATAAGTCAATAGGTATTGCACTAGCACTAGCACCCATATCACACAAGCCATGATAACAATGATCTCCTATTTTAACAGAAATAGCAGGCATGCCTACCACAGGTCTATGTTTATCTTTAGCACAAGGTTTAGCAATTCTAGCAGTTTCATCACAGAAATAAATAACATGCCCATCAATATTATCAGCCAAGAGATCCTTAACAATAGCAATATTAGGTTCAACTTTAACTTTCTCAGGAGGTGTATAGGTTCTAATATTGCTTTTACGAACCACGGTTGAAGCTTTAGCATGATTTTTTATCCCAACAAGAAAAGGTGGTTTCTCAACATAAGCAGTAGGAACAATAGGATCATTATAAGTGATAGTCTTTTCTTCAACTTTAATAGGTGCAGCTACTTTTACTTCTATGGGAGGATGATATTTAAACCACTTCATTAGGGAGATCAACATGAGTAGCACAAGATTCACAGAAAGAAGCTATTATCTCAGAGTCAAGTCCATATTTAGTGCTAAATTTACGGAAAACATCGGTATCCATAAAAGATTTAACACAATCAAACTTAGGTGTCATACCTGACTCCTTACCTTCGTCGAGATCCCAATATTCAGATTTGCGTTTAATTCTTTCCAATAAATCCCATTTGAATTCAATAGTCTTCATCATAAAAGAGCCAGCACAAGAAGTATCGAGCATGGTGCGATTGTTATCAGAAAGCCGAGCATAAAATTTTTGAATAATCATTTCTCTTGAGAGCTCATGATTGGGGCATGAATATAACATTGATTTAAGCCTCCCCCTAGCTTGAGCGATGCTTTCTCCTTCGCGAGGCCAAAAATTATATATATAATTGCGATCACGATGAACAAGATGCATAGGATAAAACATCTGATGAAATTCCAATTTCAATCGTTTGTAGTTCCATGTCCCCATATCATCACATAGCCTATACCATGTCAATGAATCTCCCTTCAAATATAAAGGGAAGACCTTCTTCTTAATAACATCATCGGTCATACCTGCAAGCTTAAATAATCCACAAACTTCATCCACATATATTAGGTGCTCATCAGGATGTAATGTTCCATCTCCTGCAAAAGGATTAGCTAGCAGTTTTTCTACCATACCCGAAGGTATTTCAAAGTAGAAATTTTCATTTTCAGTAGGTTCAATAGGTTGAGGAGCAACTCTTTTCTCTACTGGTCGGGGTGAAGATACCCCGAACAAGCCCTTCAGAGGATTACTTTCCATAGTAACAAGTGACGGTAAATTTCAGCACACTATATAAATTTTTCCTTACCAATTTCCACCTACCAAAGGCGCTTCACTCCCCAGAAACGGCGCCAGAAAAGAGTCTTGATGACCCACAAGTATAGGGGATCTATCGTAGTCCTTTCGATAAGTAAGAGTGTCGAACCCAACGAGGAGCAGAAGGAAATGATAAGCGGTTTTCAGCAAGGTATTCTCTGCAAGCACTGAAAATATAGGTAACAGATATTTTTGTGATAAGGTAATTTGTAATGAGCAATAAGTAAATAAAGTGCAGCAAGGTGGCCCAATCCTTTATGTAGCAAAGGACAAGCTTGGACGAACTCTTATATGAAGGAAAGGGCTCCCGAGGACACATGGGAATTATCGTCAAGCTAGTTTTCATCACGCTCATATGATTCGCGTTCGGTACTTTGATAATTTGATATGTGGGTGGACCAGTGCTTGGGTGCTGTCCTTACTTGGACAAGCATCCCACTTATGACTAACCCCTACTGCAAGCATCCGCAATTACAAAATAAGTATTAAGGTAAACCTAACCATAGCATGAAACATATGGATCCAAATCAGCCCCTTACGAAGCAAAACATAAACTAGGGTTTAAGCTTCTGTCACTCTGGCAACCCATCACCTACTTATTACTTCCCAATGTCTTCCTCTAGGCCCAAATAATGGTGAAGTGTCATGTAGTCGACATTCACATAACACCACTAGAGGAGAGACAACATACATCTCATCAAAATATCAAACGAATACCAAATTCACATGACTACTAATAGCAAGACTACTCCCATGTCCTCAGGAACAAACGTAACTAATCACAAAGCATATTCATGTTCATAATCAGAGGAGTATTAATATGCATATAGGATCTGAACATATGATCTTCCACCAAATAAACCAACTAGCATCAACTACAAGGAGTAATCAACACTACTAGCAACCTACAGGTACCAATCCCAGACTTAGAGACAAGAATTGGATACAAGATATGAACTAGGGTTTGAGAGGAGATGGTGCTGGTGAAGATGTTGATGGAGATTAGCCCCCTCCCGATGAGAGGAGCATTGGTGATGACGATGGAGATGATTTCCCCCTCCCGGAGGGAATTGTCCCAGGCAGAACAGCTCTGCCAGAGCCCTATATTGGTTCCGCCAAGGTTCCGCCTCATGGCGGCGGAGTCTCGTCCCGAAAGCTTGCTTATGATTTTTCTCCGGACGAAAGACTTCATATAGCAGAAGATGGACACCGGAGGGCCAACAAGGGGCCCACAAAGCAGGGGGCGCGCCCAGGGGGTAGGGCGTGCCCCCCACCCTTGTGGCCATGGTGTGGGCCCCCTCTGGTATTTCTTTCGCTCAGTATTTTTTATTATTTCAAAAATAACTTTCGTGGAGTTTCAGGACTTATGGAGTTGTGCAGAATAGGTCTCTAATATTTGTTCCTTTTCCAGCCCAGAATTCCAGCTGCCGGCATTCTCCCTCCTTATGTAAACCTTGTAAAATAAGAGAGAATAGGCATAAGTATTGTGACATAATGTGTGATAACAGCCCACAATGCAATAAATATCGATATAAAAGCACAATGCAAAATGGACGTATCACTACCCTAAATAGAATCATATCCTGATCATGTCCTGGGTAATCCGGTGATGAAATCCATACCAAGCTTGTCCCACTTCCATTCTGGTATTGGCATAGGCTGTAGTAATCCTGCTGGCTTCTGGTGTTCTACCTTTACTCTCTGACATACATCACATACGGCTACATACTCGGCAATATCCTTCTTCATACAGGTCCACCAGAAACGTTCCTTCAAATCCAAACACATCTTGGTGTTTCCAGGGTGAATCAAGTATGGGGAGTCATGAGCTTCCTGAAGTATTAACTTCCTGATCTCTAGGTCATTGGGCACATATATACGATCCTCAAACCATAAAGTTTCATGCTCATCCTCATGAAAACCCTTGGCTTTCCCTTTGCTCATCTTCTCCTTTATCTTAGCAATTTCTTTATCCTCTTTCCGAGCTTCTCGAATCTTTCCCAATAATGTATACTGAACTTCCATTGCTGCAACAAAACCTCTTGGTACTATCTCCAAATGAAGTTCCTTGAGATCGTAGACTAACTCCTGCGGTAATCCTCCGCTTACGAGGGTATTGACATAACTCTTGTGGCTCAAGGCGTCTGCTATGATGTTGACCTTTCCCGGGTGATAATGCAACTTCATATCGTAATCCTTTTTAAGCTCCAACCATCTCCTCTGCTTGAGATTCAGCTCCTTCTGCGTGAAGATATACTTCAAACTCTTATGATCCGTGTATACATCACAACGGTTTCCAATCAGAAAATGTCTCCAGGTCTTGAGAGCATGCACTACGGCTGCTAACTCCAAATCATGTGTGGCATAATTCAACTCATGAAGTTGAAGCTGACGTGAGGCATATGAAACAACTCTTCCGTCTTGCATAAGTACACCTCCAAGTCCTTGGCGAGAAGCATCGCAATATACTTGAAAATCCTTGCGTATGTCCGGAAGAATTAGTACTGGGGCTGTAACTAACTGTTTCTTCAACTCCTGAAAATTGGCCTCACACTCTTTGGTCCACTTAAACTTGGTGTCCTTCTTCAACAGCTCCGTCATGGGCTTCGCAATTTTGGGAAAATTCTCAATGAATCTCCGATAATATCCTGCGAGTCCCAGAAAACTGCGGATCTCTCCTACTGAGGTGGGTGCCAACCAGTCAGTGACATACTGAACCTTGGTAAGGTCTACTGTTATACCTTCTCCTGATATAACATGTCCAAGAAATCCAACTTCCTTCAACCAAAACTCACATTTGTTGAACTTGGCATATAACTGATGTTCCTTGAGCTTCTCGAGAACTAAACGCAAATGCTCCTTGTGTTCCTCTTCGTTCTTCGAGTATACCAAAATATCATCAATGAACACCACAACAAACTTATCGAAAAACTCCATGAACACCTTGTTCATCATACTCATAAAATAGGCAGGGGCATTAGTCAATCCAAAAGACATAACCATGTACTCATACAGACCGTACCTTCTGGTGAAAGCTGTCTTAGGTATATCCTGTTCTCGGATCTTCAGCTGGTGGTATCCTGATCGAAGATCAATCTTGGATAATACTTTAGCTCCTTGCAGCTGGTCAAACAAATCATTGATCATCGGTAGTGGGTACTTGTTCTTGATCGTCACCTCATTCAATGCACGATAATCAACAACCATTCTCAAAGATCCATCCTTCTTCTCAACTAAGAGCACTGGGGCACCCCACGGTGATGAACTTGGTCGGATATAACCTTTCTCCAATAACTCCTTAATCTGCTTCTTGATTTCCTCCAGATCATTAGCGGGCATCCGATACGGTCTCTTCGATATTGGTCCGGTGCCTGGCAACAACTCTATCAAAAATTATATATCTCGATCTCGCGGCATGCCTGGTAGTTCCTCTGGAAATACATTCAGGTAATCCTTCACAACAGGCACTTCCTCCTGAACAACTCCCATGAGGGAATTTACTTGGGTCCTCCTCGGCGCATGCCTAGATACATACTTAATCCTTTTTCCCTCAGGGGTGGTGAGAAGTATCGACTTACTAGCACAGTCAATGTTTCCTCCATACTTAGACATCCAATCCATGCCTAGTATTATATCCAATCCTTGTGACTCCAAAATTATTAGGTCTGAAGGGAAAACATGGCTACCAATGGTTAATGGTAACCGATCACACCATCGGTTGTCCATATACTCTGCTCCTGGCGAGCTTACTAACATGGGTGACCTAGGGGCTAAGGTTGGCAACTTAAACTTGTCCACAAATCCCCTTGATATGTATGGATGCGATGCACCAGTGTCAAAAAGAACAAGAGCGGTGATACGTCTCCAACGTATCTATAATTTTTTATTGTTCCATGCTATTATATTATCTGCTTTGGATGTTTATGGGCTTTATTATATACTTTTATATTATATTTGGGACTAACCTATTAACCCAGAGCCCAGTGCCAGTTCCTGTTTTTTCCCCTTGTTACAGTGTTTCGAAGAAAAGGAATATCAAACGGAGTCCAAACGGAATGAAACCTTTGGGAGAGTTATTTTTAGAACGGAAGCAATCCAGGGGACTTGGAGTGCACGCTAGGGAATCAATGAGGAGAGAATGAGGCAGGGGGCGCGCCCACCCCCTGGGCGCTCCCTCCACCCTCGTGGGCCCCTCGTGGCTCCCCTAACCGACTTCTTTCGCCTATATATATCCGTATACCCTAATAACATCGGAGAACATAATAGATCGGTAGTTCGGCCGCCGCAAGCCTCTGTAGCCACCAAAAGCCAACCAGGACCCTATTCTGGCACCCTGCCGGAGGGGGGTTCCCTCACCGGTGGCCATCTTCATCATCCCAACGCTCTCCATGACGAGGAGGGAGTAGTTCACCCTCGGGGCTGAGGGTATGTACCAGTAGCTATGTGTTTGATCTATCTCTCTCGTGTTCTTGAGGTGGTACGATCTTGATGTATCGCGAGCTTTGCTATTATAGTTGGATCTTATGATGTTTCTCCCCCTCTACTCTCTTCTAATGGATTGAGTTTTCCCTTTGAAGTTATCTTATCGGATTGAGTCATTAAGGATTTGAGAACACTTGATATATGTATTGGCGTGCTTATCTGTGGTGACAATGGGATATCACGTGATCCACTTGATGTATGTTTTGGTGATCAACTTGCGGGTTCCACCCATGAACCTATGCATAGGGGTTGGCACACGTTTTCGTCTTGACTCTCTGGTAGAAACTTTGGGGCACTCTTTGAAGTTCTTTATGTTGGTTGAATAGATGAATATGAGATTGTGTGATGCATATCGTATAGTCATACCCACGGATACTTGAGGTGACATTGGAGTATCTAGGTGACATTAGGGTTTTGGTTGATTTGTGTCTTAAGGTGTTATTCTAGTACAAACTCTATGATAGATCGAACGGAACGAATAGCTTCATGTTATTTTACTACGGACTCTTGGATAGATCGATCCGAAAGAGTAACTTTGAGGTGGTTTTGTACCCTACCATAATCTCTTCGTTTGTTCTCTTCTATTAGTGACTTTGGAGTGACTCTTTGTTGCATGTTGAGGGATAGTTATGTGATCCAATTATGTTATTATTGTTGAGAGAACTTGCACTAGTGAAAGTATGAACCCTAGGCCTTGTTTCCTAGCATTGCAATACCATTTACGCTCACTTTTATTGCTTGCTACCTTGTTGTTTTTATATTTTCAGATTACAAAAACCTATATCTACCATCCATATTGCACTTGTATCACCATCTCTTCGCCGAACTAGTGCACCTATACAATTTACCATTGTATTGGGTGTGTTGGGGACACAAGAGACTCTTTGTTATTTGGTTGTAGGGTTGCTTGAGAGAGACCATCTTCATCGTACGCCTCCAACGAATTGATAAACCTTAGGTCATCCACTTGAGGAAAATTTGCTATTGTCCTACAAACCGTTGCACTTGGAGGCCCAACAACGTCTACAAGAAGAAGGTTGTGTAGTAGACATCAAGCTCTTTTCTGGCGCCGTTGCCGGGAGGCTAGGTAAGAGGCACTCACACCCCGTCAACTAAGCTCTTTTCTGGCGCCGTTGCCGGGGAGGTGAGTGCTTGAAGGTATATCTTTAGATCTTGCAATCGAATCTTTTTGTTTCTTGTTTTATTACTAGTTTAGTCTATAAAAGAAAACTACAAAAATGGAATTGAGTTTGCCTCATACGCTTCATCTTATTAATATCTTTCGTGAGTATGATGGAAAGGAAAATTGTGCTCAAGTGCTAGAAGAAAAAATCTATATAATGTTTGGCACTAAATCTTTGAATGATGAGCAATATTGCAATGTTGTTAGTATGAACTCTTTGAATATCCATAGTACTAATGATGGTTGCACTAGTCATAATGAAAATATCTCTTATAAGCATGTCGATTTTTGTGGAGTGCATAGAGTTTGCAAATACATACCAAAAATGGAAGATAGATTTTGTAAGAGGCACAAGTACTTAGAAACTAAATGGTTGCAAGAGAGGCTAAATGTTAGTGCTGAAAATTTAAAATATCTTAGCCATACTTGTGAACTTTGCAATGAACATGGTCATTTAAATATCAAATGCAAATTGTTTCATGATCGAATCATGTCCAAAAACTGTGATGACTTGATTTCCCTTGCACATCATAATGAACTTAGCCTGCTTTTGGGTTATGAAGAATTGAAACGTCAAACTAAGTTTATTCCAGAATATAACCTCGAGAAATTCCTCGATATTGATCTAGAAGAGAATTATATGTATTGTGCGGTGAATTGCATTGAAAATCCTTATATTGCCAATTACATAAAGAAAAGAAAACAAATAGAGGATGAAGAGAATACTAATGAAAGGGAAGAGACTTCCCAATATCCTCCTATTATTTCTTATGATGAATCAGGTAACGAGGAGGAGCCTTCTATTCAACCAATCTCATCAATAAGGAGCTCAAAAAAGAGGGATAAGCCCGCACATGATGTGAAGAAGAAAAAGAAAAAACGGAGAAGCAAAGGTAAAAAGGTATCCATCCCAAATGATGTTGCTCCTACTACTCACTGTGATGATGATAATTGCTATACTATTGGTGATATCCATACTATTAATGATGAGAGTGATTATGCTTATGATATGAAAAGGCCCAAGCTTGGGGATGCTATGTTTGATGAAGATGATGTTTTTGAGAATATATTTGCTGCAATTAATGTTTGTCCCAAGCTTGGGGATGCTACGTTTAATGAACATGATATTTTTAGTCTCCCAAGTTTTGATATGCAAATTTATAATGATGATAGCATGCCTCCTAATTATTATGATTATATTTATGAAAGTGGATTTGCAGAGGTCATGACTTTATTTAGTGATGAATCCACTATTTCGGAAGAGGTTTCAATTGATTATGATGAGAACAAAGTTGCTACTTATGATGATTATTTTGATGAAACTTATGCTATAAAGAGCAGTGATGATTATATTTATAAAACTTGTCATGATTATGATTACCCTTTTTCTGAACATTACTCATTTAATGTGTAAACAATTTATAGTATTCGAGTCTCTTATGATACTCCCACTATGCCGAAAGAGAAGAATTTTGCTTATGTGGAGAGTAACAAAATTTCTATGCTTGTGGATCACGAAAAGAATGCTTTAGGTGCTGGTTATATTGTTGAATTCATTCATGATGCTACTGAAAATTATTATGAGGGAGGAACATATGCTTGTAAGAATTGCAATAATATCAAGTTTCCTCTCTATGTGCTTAAAGTATTAAAGTTATGCTTGTTTTTCCTTCCTGTGCTAGTTGATTATTGTTCCCATAAATTGTTTGCTCACAAAATCCCTATGCATAGGAAGTGGGTTAGACTTAAATGTGATAGTCATATTCTTCATGATGCTCTCTTTATGTTTCAGTTCTTATCTTTTATGCGAGCATCATTGAAATCATCATGCCTAGCTAGGGGCGTTAAACGTTAGCGCTTGTTGGGAGGCAACCCAATTTTATTTTTGTTGCTTGCTTTTTTGTTCTGTTTAGTAATAAATTTTTGATCTAGACTCTAGTTAGATGTGATTTTATGTTTTAATTAGTGTTTGTGCCAACTAAGACCTATAGGATCTTCTTGGATGATAGTTATTTGATCTTGCTGAAAATTCCAGAAACTTTCTGTTCACGAGAACAATTGTTAAAAATCACCAGAACGTGATAAAATATATTTTTTTCGAAACGGGAATGTGATAAAATATTGATTCCAATTGCAGCAGATCAATGAACAAATTGTCTAGGTCTTCCTATTTTTGTAGAATTTTTTGAGTTTCAGAAGTTTGCGTTAGTTACAGATTACTACAGCTATTTTTGACAGATTCTGTTTTTCGTGTGTTGTTTACTTATTTTGATGAATCTATGGCTAGTAAAAGAGTTTATAGACCATAGAGAAGTTGGAATAAAGTAGGTTTAACACCAATATAAATAAATAATGAGTTCATTACAGTACCATGAAGTGGTGTTTTGTTTTCTTTCGCTAACGGAGCTCACGAGTTTCCTGTTAAGTTTTGTGTTGTGAAGTTTTCATGTTTTGGCTAAAGATTCGATGGACTATGGAATAAGGAGTGGAAAGAGCCTAAGCTTGGGGATGCCCAAGGCACCTCAAGTTAATATTAAAGGACAACCAAGAGCCTAAGCTTGGGGATGCCCCGGATGGCATCCCCTCTTTCGTCTTCGTTCATCGATAACTTTACTTGGAGCTATATTTTTATTCACCACATGATATGTGTTTTGCTTGGAGCGTCATTTTATTCTCTTTTGTTTTGCTTGCTGTTTGAATAAAATACCAAGATCTAAAATTCTTAAATGTTAGAGAGTCTTCACATAGTTGCATAATTATTCGGCTACTCATGGATCTTCACTTATATCTTTTGGAGTAGTTTGTAATTGATCTAGTGCTTCACTTATATCCTTTTAGAGCACGGCGGTGGATTTCTTTTGAAGAAATATATAAACTCTCATGCTTCACTTGTATTATTTTGAGGGTCTTTAGAACAGCATGGTAATTTGCTTTGGTTATGAATTTAGTCCTAATATGATTGGCATCCAAGAGGGATATAATAAAAACTTTCATATAAAGTGCATTGAATACTATGAGAAGTTTGATTCTTATGATTGTTTTGAGATATGAAGATGGGGATATTAGAGTCATGCTAGTGGAGTAGTTGTGAATTTGAGAGATACTTGTCTTAAAGTTTGTGATTCCCGTAGCATGCACGTATGGTGAACCGTTATGTGATGAAGTCGGAGCATGATTTATTTATTGATTATCTTCCTTATGAGTGGCGGTCGGGGACGAGCGATGGTCTTTTCCTACCAATCTATCCCCCTAGGAGCATGCGCATAGTACTTCATTTCGATAACTAATAGATTTTTGCAATAAGTATATGAGTTCTTTATGACTAATGTTGAGTCCATGGATTATACGCACTCTCACCCTTCCACCATTGCTAGCCTCTCTAATACCGCGCACCTTTCGCCGGTATCATACACCCACCATATACCTTCCTGAAAATAGCCACCATACCTACCTATCATGGCATTTCCATAGCCATTTTGAGATATATTGCCATGCAACTTTCCACCGTTCTGTTTATTATGACACGCTCCATCATTGTCATATTGCTTTGCATGATCATGTAGTTGACATCGCATAAGGAGGCGAGGCGTGCGAGAAGGCAATGATGGCACCTGCGCCCCGCGCGGGCAGTTTTATGGTAGAGCCACAGTTACCGAGCCTTCGTGGGGAAGTGGGGGTGTCCCCGTCCCGTTGTGCCGCCACGCGTCCCTGCCTGGGCCCAACAGTCTTAGGCCCCGCGTCGTTTCGTTCCTCAACGGGTGGAACATGCGCGTCGCGGGCCCGGGGGCTACTGTCGGCCTAGTGGGAACCAGGGTACCATGGTCCATCTACCTACGATCCAGGAAGGGCCCCTTGGCCCAACTCAGGTGGCTGCCCACTAGTGGGCACCGCGAAGCCAGCAGCCCCGCGAGGGGCTTCCCGTCGAAGGACTTCATCAAGACCACCACCACCTTGAGTGGCCTCGTGAGGCCCCCCTCACGAGGCGCCATTCTGTGAGGCCTTCCGAGGGGTCCGCGCGGTGCGGGTCGTGTGCCCATCACATGGGTGACGTCATCATGGCAAGCGCCAGCCTGTGCGGCCGAGGAAGTTTCCTCTTTCATGCTAAGGGAGCAGCTGCGCCTACCTGCCCCCAAAGCAAGTCCCAAAGCCTTCCTCTTTGGTGAAAGAAGACCAAGACAGTGGTGTGGCAGGACGAAGGTCATCATGGAGCCCCCTATGCATCATGGATAACACTTTAGCAGGCGAAGACCGCCTTTTGTAAGGATAAGCACCAGCGCCTGTCCCCTTTCAAAATTGACGCCCTTCGCTAGCCCTTTCCCGCTCATATTTTCAAGGAAGAGGCCCAAGGCACCTATAAAAGGGGGAGTGCGACCACCGTAGCAAATGATCAACTCTTTTCACCATTGAAGACCCCCAAGAGCTCTAGCTCATCTTGTAGCTCCAAGAGCGCTATCCACAAGAAATTCGACCAAGCAGGAGTAGGGTTTTACACCGCATGGTCGCCCGAACCTAAGTATCTCGCTCTGCTTTTGACTTGCCTAGCTCGAAGCCTCGTAGACGTGAACCAAGCCCCCAGAGCTCAAACCGGGGTTTTGAAGGATTTCCCGTGGCTCAGAATCAATCCCCCGACAGTGAACACTATAAAAAATGACCCACGGTGGATCCGATGTTCAACACATCTACAATGTTACATCCGATGGTGCAAACACAAATGATCTTCAGGAGGCGGGTACTCTAGCATCCTTTAAAGGCGTAATTCTTCGGATAGACAAAACCCTTGGGCTGCATCATATACACGTCCTTGATTAATTTTTTAGCGGCAACGACGGAAGGAACGATGACGGAGGTGCCAACAGCCTTGAGGGCATGCCTACGAGGTCACCGCCCAATATCCCTTTTAGTTTACTTTATTAGGTTTAGTTTGAATTTCCTTGGTTTAGTTAAACTTTGTTAAATTTTGCCATTTTTATAAATATATTGAAATTCAACAAATATAATCCTGTGTACATGAATTTCATCTGTCTTTTTGAATTGTCTGTTTAAACTTGCGCGCGCGTTTGGTGCATCGAGTTGGACAACCATGTAGTCGATGTCCATAGACATAGTGTGTCTGTTTTGGTCACATTGGAGTTGCCCTAAGAGCATCAAAGCCGCTATATCCTCCCGACCTGCAAATCAACCGCCGTTATACGGTACCGGGCCGAAAAACACCCCGAACAGGTAACGTATATCCGGCTGTCCCGCAATTTTTTTATGGAGAATGAAAGCGCAACTATCCCTGGGTGGTTTTGGTAATTCCTAACAACATATAGCTCATTGAGCTAACATTATTCCAAGATTAATATTTCAGGAAAAGCTCAATGAATGGCATGGCATGGATGAGGAAAGTGGATCCCTCAAAATTCTAAGGACAAAAAGTTTGGCTCAAGCTTGAAGCTCAAGACTCTACATTTTATATTTTAGTGATCCAAGATCACATTGAGTCTATAGGAAAAGCCAATACTATCAAGGAGGGATGAGGTGTTGCTTAATGGCTTACTTGCTCAAAGTGCTTAGTGATATGCTCCAAAATCCCCAACTACCTTCCCACATCCACATATGACCTAAACCAAAAGTCAAACTCGGCCCCATCGATTCTTTCTATCCAGCGCCACCGAGTTTCAAATGTCATAGCCACTGCCACAAACCCTAGGCAAATCGGTCTCACCGATAGGGATCTCGGTCTCACCAAGATGGGATTGTAATCTCTCTGTTTCCCTTCGTAACGTTTTGGTCTTGCCGAGATGAGCGATCGGTCCCACTGAGATTGCAATGTAAACTCTTTGTTTCCCTTTTGTAACATTTCGGTCTCACCGAGATGAGCGAATCGGTCCCACCGAGTTTACCTAACCAACTCTCTGGTTAGCTTATTACCAAAATCGGTCCCACCAAGTTTGTGTAATCGGTCACACCGAGATTACGTTATGCCCTAACCCTAACCATATCGATCCTACCGAGTTGCATCTCAGTCCCATCGAAAATCCTAACGGTCACTAGGTTTGCTGAATCGGTCTGACCGAGTTTAACCATTCGGTCCCACCGAGTTTGGCAAACTGTGTGTAATGGTTAGATTTTGTGTGGAGGCTATATATACCCCTCCACCCACTCTTCATTCGTGGAGAGAGCCATCAGAACATACCTACACTTCCAATACACATTTTCTGAGAAAGAACCACCTACACTTGTGTTGAGGTCAAGATATTCCATTCCTACTATATGAATCTTGATCTCTAGCCTTCCCCAAGTTGCTTTCCACTCAAATCTTCTTTCCACCAAATCCAAATCCTGTGAGAGAGAGTTGAGTGTTGGGGAGACTATCATTCGAAGCACAAGAGCAAGGAGTTCATCATCAACACACCATTTGTTACTTTTTGGAGAGTGGTGTCTCCTAGATTGGCTAGGTGTCACTTGGGAGCCTCCGACAAGATTGTGGAGTTGAACCAAGGAGTTTGTAAGGGCAAGGAGATCGCCTACTTTGTGAAGATCTACCGCTAGTGAGGCAAGTCCTTCGTGGGCGACGGCCGTGATGGAATAGACAAGGTTGCTTCTTCGTGGACCCTTCGTGGGTGGAGCCCTCCATGGACTCGCGCAATCGTTACCCTCCGTGGGTTGAAGTCTCCATCAACGTGGATGTACGATAGCACCACCTATCGGAACCACGACAAAAACATCCATGTCTCCAATTGCGTTTGAATCCTCCAAACCCTTCCCTTTACATTCTTGCAAGTTGCATGCTTTACTTCCCGCTGCTCATATACTCTTTTGCATGCTTGCTTGAATTGTGTGGAGATTGCTTGACTTGTTCTAAGATAGCTAAAATCTGCCAAGAACTAAAATTGGGAAAAGGCTAGATTTTTATTTGGTCAAGTAGTCTAATCACCCCCCTCTAGACAAACTTTTGATCCTACAAGTGGTATCAGAGCTTTGGTCTCCATTTGCTTTGATTTCCATAGCTTTTGGCGGTCACAGCCTTGGTTTCGCAACCTAGGAGAGTATGGCGTCTAGCGAGGGAAATTATCACCGTAGAGGTCCTTACTTTGATGGTACTAATTTTGCTAGTTGGAAGCATAAGATGAAAATGCATATTCTTGGACATAACCCCGCCGTTTGGGCTATTGTGTGTGTTGGCTTGCAAGGTGACTTCTTTGATGGGAAAGAACCGAACCATGAAGCTACCGCGGAAGAGTTAAAGATGCTACAATACAATGCTCAAGCTTGTGATATCCTCTTCAACGGATTGTGCCCCGAAGAATTCAACAAAATCAGCCGTCTTGAGAATGCAAAGGAAATTTGGGATACTTTGATTGATATGCACGAAGGTACCGACTCCGTCAAGGAATCCAAATTGGATGTGCTTCAAAGTCAACTTGACAAGTTCAAAATGAAGGATGGTGAAGGTGTCGCTGAAATGTACTCTAGGCTTGCTCTTATCACAAATGAGATTGTCGGCTTAGGGAGTGAAGAGATGACCGATAGATTCATCATCAAGAAGATCCTAAGAGCCTTGGATGGAAAATATGATACCGTGTGCACATTGATCCAAATGATGCCAAATTACAAAGATCTCAAGCCAACGGAAGTCATCGGAAGAATTGTTGCTTATGAGATGTCACTCAAGGATAAAGAGGAACTTCACAACAAATCAAGTGGTGCTTACAAAGCCTCATGTGAAGCCCCCACATCATCGAGTGAGAAAAAAACCTTCAATGAAGAATTGAGCTTAATGGTGAAGAACTTCAACAAGTTCTACAAGAGTAGAAGCAAAGAGAGAAGCTCTAAGTCAAGGTCCTACAATGACAAAAGATCTTCTAGTCGAGAGCGAAACTGCTACAATTGTGGAAGGCCCGGACACTATTCCAATGAGTGTACGGCCCCCTACAAGAGAAGAGAAGATTCTCCCAAGAGAAGAAGTAGAAGAGAAGAATCACCATCTAGAGAAAGAAGGAGTAGAGATGATCGTTATGAACGAAGATCCTCACGGAGAAGCAAGGATTCAGAAAGAAAGGACAAGTCATCAAGGAGCTACACAAAACGAAGACATCAAGCTCATGTTGGTGAATGGGTATCCGGCTCCGACTCCGACAACCACTCCGAGAGAAGCTATCACTCCGACTCCGAATATACTCAAGATGAAGCTGTTGTCGGTCTAGCACTTGTGACAACCAACTCCTACGACATATTTGACTCACCAAATGAAGGAGTTGGAACATGCTTCATGGCTAAAGGCCCAAAGGTATCACACCCCGAGTATTTTGATTTCAATAGTGATGAAGATGACTTGTTAGGTGATGATGATTTACTTACTGACAACTCTAGTGATGAATACTATGATGAAACGTCAATTAATCATGCTAATCAAGATAAAACAAATGACAATGATAAGGAGAAGATTGAGTCTCTAACTAAAGAACTAAACACTCTTAAGTTATCTCATGAAACTATCTTAGGAGATCATCGAGAACTTTTAAGGACTCATGAGAAATTACGCTTTGAAAAGCTCAACCTTGAGCAAGAGCATGAGCTCTTAAAAGCAATCAATGATGATCTTCGTAAGAAAAGTTCTTCTTACATTGCCCAGCATTTACTCTTATTCACTTACATGCCTCAAGTCAAGTCTAGTAACAAGAACAAGAAAGATTCTTCCTCTAGTAGTAACAATAATCATGCTAAATCCAATATTGTTGCTTCTAGTAGTTCTCTTGGTTCCACTAATGATTCTCTTAGCCAAGTTACACTTGAGCAAGAAAATAGCTTATTGAAGGGAATTATAGAGAAAGGTGTTTACAAGAGCCTTGCCGGAAGTAAGCAATTCGAGGAAATTGTACGCAAGCAAGGAAGGCACCGGAAGAATCAAGGTGTTGGTTTTGAACGAAAGTTCAATGTCAATGGAGTTGAGTGGGAAGAAGATCAATACCCCAAGACGAAGTTTGTTCCTCAACAAGAGAAGTATGATCCTACTTCTTTCAAAGGGACACAAGCTCAAGATGATCTTCCACCACAAGACCACAAGAAAAAAGGCAAGGACAAGCTTCAAGAGGAAATTGATGCATTTGAAGAAGCTCCTAAGGCCTTGGTCAAGTGGGTTCCCAAGACTACATCAAGTTCCACTTCATCAAGTACAACTACAACCCCGAGGATTCCCATCAAGATGGTGTGGATCCCGAAGAAGAAGAACTAGAGAGTTCTTGAGGGTGACTCCGCTAACATACTTCACTCTTATCATCTTGGCAAGAACAAGTACAATCAAATTCCACATCTTGCACTAGTTCAAGGAGTCACAAACCCTCTTGTTGGTAAGACAAGGGACAAGGTAACCTAAAAGCTTTCATAGACATCATCTTGTGTGTGCATCACTCTATGTCTATGGATATCCTTGTTTGTTCCTTGTGGGACTAACTCGTGTAGGTATTGAAAGTGCAACTCACTCCAATGGATAGCTCCAAATGATCTACATCAACATTGAGCATCCACATCTTCAACATCTACATGAAGTCATCATCGACAAAATCCAAGGTTAGTTCATCCCTCTTAGGGGGGATCTCACATCTAGGGGGAGCTTTACTCTAAGAATTGAGCTAAAGCAACTCTAATGGTGTGAACACAACAATGCTTTATGTAAAAGTGGTAACCCCACTTGTGCTTAAAAGATGAGTATGACCTATGATCAAATGTTCTCATTTGACTCCTAAGTCAATATACTCATATATAGATGACCTAGTCATTGCAAATTGTTTGATAGATGCTAGAATTGGTTGTGCATGCTTTGCCACATATTTCAATTGCCATTTTATTGTGTGAGCATGTTGATTGCATATTTTACTCATTCGAGGACATCCACTTGTTGTTTTGATTGATTGGTTTTCTTTTCTTTTGCCAAGTGGATGGACAAGAATGCCTAAGAACCTTCTCTAGCTATCTATGCTTTTCTCGTCTCAAACTCTATTCATGCTACATCACAAAATTTGATCAAGTCAGATTCGAACCACTCTGTGTGAGGAGCACTCGGAGTCCTCGATTCATCATAGACTTAAACTTCCAAAACTTCTTTGTGTGTTTCAGTCTGACCGATTCCTCCATTTCGGTCATACCGAGATCACTAAGTCGATCTAGGTTTTCAATCTCGGTGCAACCGATTTGAACTTTTTGGTCACACCGAGTTGCTGTAACTGTCAATAGTTATGCATCTCGGTGCCACCGAGTTGTTCCACTCGGTCACACCGACAGGGTCGGGCTATATATACTCACGGGCAAAATTTTGGAAATTTCTCCGAAACCCCTTCGCCCGCGCATAGCTCGCTCTGCCTCTTGGGTCTCCGGATCGTCCTCCTCGTCGCCAGCCGCCTCCCATCGCTGGTCTCCGCCATCGTCAACGGAATTCTTCCCCGTCATTGCCGCCGTAGCGAGTTCATCGCCGAACTAGGGTATGGACTCGATCACAGTGCTATCCCCGTCCGATTCCTAGCACATTGTGTTCATCATGAATCTTGCCACGATTGAAATGCTTCTATCCAGTCAAAACACTCCGTAGATTAGAGTTGAATCGAAAATTTAGGGTTAGGTTTCCGCCGAAACCATCTCGGACCCATCGGGTTGCAGAACTCGGTTCCACCGATTCGGCCAAGGCCATTGCACATGTGGTTATCGGTCTGACCGAGAATTGAAAATCGGTGTGACCGAGTTCAGGACTCTGTGAAACCCTAGCAGTCTCGGTGCCACCAAACTGTGACTCGGTCTGATCGAGTTCACTAGTTTAGGTTCCAAAAACTGCTTCGGTATCACCGAGTTTGCAAATCGGTTGATCCGAAATGCTTTCTGTGGAAAACTAAAACTAAGTTTTTGACTCATTCTTTTGCAAAAATCTCTGTATTTTGTGATGCTCATCCACTCTATCTCATCTACAATCTATTCTCAGGGTCTGCAGTTAGCGTTTGCAACATGTCTGACCAGAGTGACAGCCAGAACAAGTCAGAGGAGCAGGTGCACATGACTGAGGGCACTAGTCCCTCTAGCAGCTCAGATGAGGGTAGCATAAGCACCCCAAGCAATTTGCCAAAGGCTGCCACTAGAGCAAACAAGAAAAGAACTTCAGAGTCTGAGGATGAAGATTATGTGGCAGAGGAAGAGGAAGCCACATCAAAGAAGAAGGTGCTCAAGAAGGAGTATAGCTCTACTGTTGCAGTTAAGCCAGGACTGAAGACCAAAAGGACAGCAGGGAGACAGCCCATGTCTAAAGCCAGAGCCTCCTCTCAAGCATCTTTGGAATCTCAACCCAAAGAGGCTGCTGCAAAAGAGAAGAAGGAAAGAAAGAGGGGCAGATGGTGCAAGAAAGTTGATCCAATGGCGGAATTTGAGAAGCACTCTTCTGAAGAAGAAGAAGAAGAAGAGGAAGAGGTTGCTGCACCAGCACCTAAGGCCCAGAAGCTTATGGGTGATGCTATCAGGATAGGGGCTGCTTCATCAAAGCCCAAAGAAGCACCCAAAGCTGCCTCCAAGTCCAAGACTGCATCAAAGAGGAATACTAGAAACATATCTGCTGCTGAGAAGAACAAGGCCCTAGTGCCTGAGACTGTTGCTGAAGAAGAAGGAGATGAAGAGCATGTTATGAGAAAATTGAAGCCAAAAATTCCAGATCACAATGATGCTCATCCTGTGGCTGAGAACAGGAAGATCAGGAGAGACTTAGGAGTGAGGAAATGGAGAGAGTCAGATCCATATGCCACCAGGAGAAGGACTGCTGTTGATTACAGGTTCCACACAAAGGAACAGCAAGATTTCTATGAGACAGTTTTGCTGGACAAGAAACCTATAGTGTGTGATATGAGGTGGGTCGACTGGAAGTATATCAAGGAAAATGAGGAACACTATCCTGTTGTGTTTGACAGCTTCAGTGCTTGTGGAGTTGCAGACTTTGTTGGGCAGAAGCTCACAAAGTGGAATGAGGAGCTCATAATGCAATTCTACTCCACATCACACTTCTATCCAGATGGCAGGATAGTATGGATGTCTGAAGGTACAAGGTATCAATCAACTATTGAGGAATGGGCAAATCTGATCAATGCTCCTAAGGAAGAAGAAGATGACTTGGATGTCTATGCCAAGAAGAAGATGGATCACAACTCTATGGAAAACATGTACAAGGAGATTCCTGAAGATGATCTTGAGACTCACCAGTTTGGGTCAGTAAAACACTTGCTGTCAGGGCTGCCTACAATCAATTGGATCCTTAGGCACACTCTCTTGCCCAAGTCTGGTGATCACAGAATGATCAGAGGCCATGCAATTAACTTGCTACATATATTTGATGTGCCACAGAAATTCAAGGTCATGAGCCTCATGGTTGAGACTATCAAGAGGACGGCAGCTGACCAGAAAAGAAGTTGTGGATATGCCCCACAAATTCAGGAGTTGATTAACTCAAAGATGGGCACATGAAAATATCTGTTGGATAAGGAACACTTTGTTCTCTATCCTGACTTTGAGGACAATCAAGTTGTGATGAATGAGAATGAACCATCATCAGTACAAGCTCAAGAGAAGAAGGAGAAAGCAAAGAAAGAGAAGGCTGCCAAGATGCCAACTCAAGAGGAGGCATTTGAGTACTTTTTGAAAAGCAAGAAGGACCAGCTTGGTTATTTGATAGCATCAACTCTGAGGATTGAGAAGGGGTTGGCCACCCTAACTCAAAACCAGGAGAGCCTGGAAAGAATCATGGAACAAAAATTCTATGATTTGGATGTCAAAGTAACTGAGATTCAGTCAGTTGTGGAGCAGCTACAGGATGACATGCAGGAGAGGAAGGGCAGAACAACCACTGATGCATTTGCCAGAGTGCCTAGAGCTCAGAGGTCAACTGCAGTGCCAGTATCAGACACTAGAGCCACTTCATCTGCGCCAGCTACAGCTTCAGTGCAACCAGCTCCAGCACCAACTCCTTCAGCTCCATCTACATCAACCGAAGCCTTCGTTCTTGGAGTTATCCGGACTCCACCACCTGAAGATCAGCCTGAGAGTTGTTTTAGTGCTATGCATTCTCTATGAACTTTTTGGTAACTTGTTGCCAAAGGGGGAGAAAAATGTATAGATCATAGGCTTCGAGAGAGAGCGTTGCTTTTTATTCTCTCTTGCTTTGGTGGTTGAACTTTATTTGCTTGTTTGTGATACTTGGATGATCATGTGTGTTTGATCATATGCTACATTAATGCTTGTTGGATGATACTATCATTTTATCCCTATTTGATCATTCACTTTGCTTGGTGATGAGTGCATGTATTTAATTCTTATCATTTTGAGCGCTCCACCAAGATGTATGTGACATGGAAGAGTAACCCATGATCGTAATTCCTTGTGAATTTGCAGTCCAAAGCAAATCTTAAACTATGCACAAATTTAGGGGGAGCTCTTACTTATCACATACTTCTCAAAGCGACGATGTTTTTCTCTTATTAACATTTGTCGAAGCTTTGATCTATATGTTGTCATCAATTACCAAAAAGGGGGGGATTGAAAGTGCAACTATCCCTGGGTGGTTTTGGTAATTCCTAACAACATATAGCTCATTGAGCTAACATTATTCCAAGATTAATATTTCAGGAAAAGCTCAATGAATGGCATGGCATGGATGAGGAAAGTGGATCCCTCAAAATTCTAAGGACAAAAAGTTTGGCTCAAGCTTGAAGCTCAAGACTCTACATTTTATATTTTAGTGATCCAAGATCACATTGAGTCTATAGGAAAAGCCAATACTATCAAGGAGGGATGAGGTGTTGCTTAATGGCTTACTTGCTCAAAGTGCTTAGTGATATGCTCCAAAATCCTCAACTACCTTCCCACATCCACATATGACCTAAACCAAAAGTCAAACTCGGCCCCACCGATTCTTGCTATCCGGCGCCACCAAGTTTCAAATGTCATAGCCACTGCCACAAACCCTAGGCAAATCGGTCTCACCGATAGGGATTTCGGTCTCACCGAGATGGGATTGTAATCTCTCTGTTTCCCTTCGTAACATTTCGGTCTTGCCAAGATGAGCGATCGGTCCCACCGAGATTGCAATGTAAACTCTCTGTTTCCCTCTTGTAACATTTCGGTCTCATCGAGATGAGCGAATCGGTCCGACCGAGTTTACCTGACCAACTCTCTGATTAGCTTATTACCAAAATCGGTCCCACCGAGTTTGTGTAATCGGTCACACCGAGATTACGTTATGCCCTAACCCTAACCATATCGGTCCTACCGAGTTGCATCTCAGTCCCACCGAAAATCCTAATGGTCACTAGGTTTGCTGAATCGGTCCGACCGAGTTTAACCATTCGGTCCCATCGAGTTTGGCAAACTGTGTGTAATAGTTAGATTTTGTGTGGAGGCTATATATACCCCTCCACCCACTCTTCATTCATGGAGAGAGCCATCAGAACATACCTACACTTCCAATAAGTTGCTTTCCACTCAAATCTTCTTTCCACCAAATCCAAATCCTGTGAGAGACAGTTGAGTGTTGGGGAGACTATCATTTGAAGGACAAGAGCAAGGAGTTCATCATCAACACACCATTTGTTACTTCTTGGAGAGTGGTGTCTCCTAGATTGGCTAGGTGTCACTTGGGAGCCTCCGACAAGATTGTGGAGTTGAACCAAGGAGTTTGTAAGGGCAAGGAGATCGCCTACTTTGTGAAGATCTACCGCTAGTGAGGTAAGTCCTTCGTGGGCGACGGCCGTGATGGAATAGACAAGGTTGCTTCTTCGTGGACCCTTCGTGGGTGGAGCCCTCCATGGACTTGCGCAACTGTTACCCTCCATGGGTTGAAGTCTCCATCAACGTGGATGTACGATAGCACCACCTATCGGAACCACGACAAAAACATCTGTGTCTCCAATTGCGTTTGAATCCTCCAAACCTTTCCCTTTACATTCTTGCAAGTTGCATGCTTTACTTTCCGCTGCTCATATACTCTTTTGCATGCTTGCTTGAATTGTGTGGAGATTGCTTGACTTGTGCTAAGATAGCTAAAATCTGCCAAGAAGAAAAGGCTAGATTTTTATTTGGTCAAGTAATCTAAGCACCCCCCTCTAGACATACTTTCGATCCTACAGAGAGCTCTAAAAATCGCCCTTTCGGCTGTCAAATCTTGTGTTTTCCCCTCCTTCTTTGTGGTTTCGTCTATCCCACACTCATTTTGGAGGGAGGGAAATTTTCGTGCGCGCCCGCCATTTCGCCACCGCCCTCCCCAAATCTCTGACAAATTTTGCATCCTCCGGCCACCTCGCACCATGGAGAGCTTCGTCCGTCCTCGAATGCATCTCCTCCACCAAGATTCAAGCTCGGGGGCACCTTTTCTTGTCATGGGCGGCTGCAGCCGCCGTCGGCATGGATCCAGCCGGGAGCTTTGATGGGTGTCGTGTTGCGGGTGGATCCGGCTGCTCCGGGCACGATTGAGCAGCCATCGTCCGCACCTGCCGTAGAGAGGCGAGGGGAAGTAGGGGGAACAACAATGATGGAGAAGAAGGGGGCTACACTTTTGGCCGATGGTGGGGGTGAAGGGGGTTGTGACTGCTTTGCACCGGATTTGATTTCGGTGAAAGGTAAGATTTGCTGCTTTTCTACCATTTTTCAAATCGGCCGACGAGCGGATTTTGATGTAGTCCCGAATTCATTTTTGTAGATGGATGATATTTGGAGTTCGTCCTCGTCGTCGGAGTCAGATGATTCCGACATAGAGGAGATGCTTTTTGACGATGATGTCGAGCACCTCCTCTTGTTGCACCTCACTAACAAATTTGAAGTCGGCAAGAAGAAGAAGCGCCGTGGATTGATGCTCAGCCAGCTTTGCATTCCACGCAACCGAGCTCTCGATAAGAAGTTGCTCATGAAAGACTACTTTGTTGAGGTACCGACCTATCCGGCTCATCTCTTCGTACGCGTTATCCAATGTGTAGGCATCATTTTATTCGCATTGTGGAAGCTTGCGAGCAAAATTGTCGGTTCTTCACTCGTCGGTGAAATGTCGCTGGTTTGCTAGGATTTAGTGCATACAAAAAAATATCGGCGGCAATGCGAGTGATAGAATATGTCATTCCGACCAATTACACCAATGAGTATCTTCGTATTGGAGAAGATACCATGATCAAATGTGTGCGGGTGTTTACAAAGACATTGATCCAGGTATTTAGTCCCGAGTACCTTCGAGCTCCCAATGAAGAGGACACAAAAATAGTAATGGTGATGAACGAAGAAAGAGGATGGTCGAGCATACTTGGTAGTGTGGATTGCATGCATTAAAACTGGAAGAACTATCCAAAGGCTTGGGCCGGGCAGTACACCGGCCATCAACACAAACCAATTATTGTGCTCGAAGTTATGGCTTCGCATGACTTGTGGATTTGGCATTGCTTCTTTGGATTGCCGGGGGTCTCTCGGTGATACCAATGTGTTGCATAGGTCACATCTTTTTGTGCAGCTAGCTAGTGGAAATGCTCTGGCTTGCAACTACATGGTCAATGGACATGATATACCATGGGGTATTATCTTGCCGACAGTATTTATCCTTTGTAGGCAACATTTGTGAAGGCAATTAGTAAGCCTGTAGGCAATAAACAAACTATTTTTGCCCAAGCACAAGAAGCATGCCGAAAAGATATTGAGAAGGCATTTCGTGTGTTGCAAGCTCAGTTTGCCATTGTTCGAGGTCCTACTCGCTTCTGAGATAAGAAATCCCTCTCAAATATCATGAAATGATCGTCAAGGATTAGCGGGATTTAATCTTGGAGTTTTCCTATGACAACATTGGTAGCTGTGTCAAGCCTACCAGAAACCTAGATGAGATCAATGCATTTCTTAAGACCTACCGACAGATTGAAGACCGTGACAAACACCAACAGCTCCGTAGTGATCTCATTGATCATGAGTGGCAATTGAATGGGTAATTGACTCCCATTTTATTAGTTTGGTCTATTTGATTTCATGTGTGATTTGAACATTTATTTTAATTCCGAACCATTTGTTATTTAGATTTGAACATTTGTTGTATTCAAGATAATTACTGAATTGTACTCCCTCCGTTCGGAATTACTTGTCATAGAAATAGATGTATCTAGACAATTTTTAGTTCTAGATACATCCATTTCTGTGACAAGTAATTCGGAACGGAGGGAGTATGATGTTAAAACATTTATGTTTCATATGCATTATTTTTTATTTAAGTTTATATTGCCTAAATTAATGACTTACGGTACTCCCTTCGCTTTTATTTATTCTGCATATTAGCTTTGGTCAAAACCAAACTTTGTAAACTTTGACAAAGTTTATAGACAAAAATATTAACATATAGAATAACAAATCAACATCATTAGATTCATTATTGAATATACTTTCACATCATATATATTTGTTATTGTAAATGTTTATATTTTTTTATATAAACTTGGTCAAACTTTATGAAGTTTGACTTCATTTAAATCTAATATGCAAACTAAATAAAAACGGAGGGAGTACGAATTTGCAGTGTTGCGCGATGTCCATCGGAAGAGATGTCTCATATCTTGTACCTAAAAATTTACGGCACACATTTGCGGCATCTGTTCTGTCTGACGCACCGCAGTACAAATTTGGGATCCGTAAACGGTTTTTGCGGGTCTATATAGATGCGCTAAGAGCATCTCTAGCAGACCCCTTAAAACCGCGACTCCTTATAACCGGGATAAGGCCGAGAAAATCACGTTTTAAGGGCTGAAAGTGGCTGCAGCCGAACAGACCCCACAAACCCGAGCGGTATAGGAGAATATCTTTGCGGGGTGTGTTCGGCGCGCTGCTACTTCCGGCCCTTAAAACACTTGGTTTTCATCATTTTTCCACATATATGTCATATAGCAAATAAAATATATATATATATATATATATATATATATATATATATAACAAAATATAAATATTGCTACCATAATTGATCCACACTGTTTCTTCTTCTTCCTCTCCTCGAGTTCCTCCACGGCGAGAACCGCCACCACCATTTGCTACCGATGGCTTTCGAGCAGCGTATCTATGTCTGAATCGTCGGACGAGGAGGAGTCCTCAAGCAAAAAATCCATAGCCGAGCTCAAATCCATCTACAAAACCGCGAGCAAATAGATGAATCAGGCGGCGACTCTGTGGTAGCGGACAAGGAGCAAGAAAATACTCACCGGCGGATCTGGGGGAGGGGGTGGTGACTCGGTGGCGGCGCGTTCCCGCCGGGAGTGGTCGATATGACGTGGTGGCTGCTCAATGGGGGCACGTCGGTGGAGGAGGTGGCGGATCTGGGGCTACGACGCGTCGGTAGCAACTTGCCGCCGCCATGGCCGAAATCTGTGGCAGCGGGGCGGCGGCGACGGTAGCAGCCGAGAGAGAAGGGAGGGAGAAGAAAGCGCGCGTGAAATGTCCGCCACACCAACCGTTTTTTGCCCGATATATGGCACGCTCGGGTCAAGCCACGAAACTGAGACTTCTCGGGTTAGGGGGGGTTTTTCCGCACCCCTCAATTTTTTTACGATTTCAAGGCGAATAAGGAGTCTGGTTGGGATTTTTTTTTCTAGTGAAACCGTAAAGTGATGGTTATTTTAAGGATCCGTTTTTTTTAAGAGGTGTGCTAGAGAAGGGTGTGAATCGGCGTGAAGGGTTTCCAGGGTTCGATCTCTTTCCCCTCGCCCTTCCTGGCCCAGACAGCCCCGCTAGGATTCTCCCCGCACCCGATCGCCTCTCCCCATCTCGACTAGTAGTCTAGTATAGAACATAGCCGCGCCGCTGACCTGGGACAGGGAAGGGGAGTACCACCGGGGAGGGGGAGCACCACCGGCCACCGTAGCGACCTGCCCGCGGGGATCTGGCGTCGGCGTAAGTTGTCATCTCGCCCTCGCGGTTCTTGCATCGCGCAGCCAGGGGCCACCCCCTGGCGGTCCTGCCCTGCTCCCTCCACCCCAAGCAATCGGCGACGACTGCCCGCGCGGCCGTGCCGTTGTGTTGCCGGCCGACTATCCTGCGTCTCCTCTCCCAAGGCTCCAGCACTCCTTCGCTGACCACCCTGCCTGCCGGGTTGCCGGACAGAATTTTATTGAGGCCAGCCACATCACACACAGCACGCAGGTAAACTAATATCTTCCCCCAAATTCCCCATTTAATAAGCAATAGCCTTACTTTGTTTAGTTCGTTATTACATCTAGTGATAAGTAGTATCCTGATCTCAACAATTGATGCTTATTTAGTTATTTTAGTTCTCCTTGTTTTTGTTGTAATTGTAGAACAGACTAGAGAGTGACTATTTGTGTAGAACTGTGTGAGGACCGATGAACCCTAGAGGGGATCGATCGCACGGAAGGGGATTTGGATGTGAAGAGAGGAGCAGAGTAGGTGACATAGACGAAAGGGGATGAGAGGATTCCAGACTTATCTCATTTCATGCCTGATTCGGTGTCCACGCACACACACGCGGCCCAAACTGTCCACGGGCTCAAGCCCACATCAATACAGCCTACTCATACTCTCCTCTCCTCCTACTTGTCCACCGATACATTGGTACCAGGTGTGACATTTGCCCCTCCTTGAGCGAGAGCCTCGTCTTCCCAGGAAGGTGCCGTTGGGTAGCGGTTCCGCAGCACATTGTATTCCTCCCAAGTTGCAGACTCTGGAGATAGTGACGACCATTGCACGCGCACCTGCACAGTGGAGCTGCTCCCTTTCTTGACCAACTGACGATCCAGGATGGCGATGGGTTGTGTGGAGCAGCGGTGAGGTCCGGGGCGCATGGTAGCTCGGAGGAGACCGGTGAGTAATCCGGCCTGAAGGGCTTCAGCTGGGAAACATGAAAGACAGGGTGGATGCGACTGTCGTCTGGCAGCTGGAGCTTGTACGCCATGGCACCGATGCGTTGCAGAATGGTGTAGGCGCCGATGAATTTGTAGGCGAGCTTGGGACAAGGGTGGTTGGCCACCGTTGACTGAACGTAAGGTTGCAGCTTGAGCAGTACTTGTTCCCCTTCCATGAATGATCACTTTGTCATGTTCTTGTGTGCTTTGTGCTTGCACCTGTTCTGAGCGCCTACCAGCTGCGCCCGCAGCCTGTTAGTGTGTGTCGCCCAATCCAGATCCTCGCCCGCTTCCTCCGGCAAGTTGGTGGCGAGTGTTGGCAGACCACCAGAATTGGGCTCCTTGCCGTACATCGCTTCGAAGGGAGAAATGTTCAGCGAAGAATGGTAAGTTGTATTGTACCAAAACTTCGCTGTCGGCAGCACTTGAGCCATTGCTTGGGTGTGTCGTGGATGGCACAACACAAGTACATCTTGAGACACTGGTTCATGCGCTCGCTTTGGCCATCCGTCTATGGGTGATACGCCGTTGAATAGTTGACCTTGGTGCCGGCGGCGTCAAGGAGGCGCACCATATGTTGCTGGTGTAGATGCGGTCGCGATCAGGGACGCTGGAGTGTGGAACACCGTGCAGCTTGATAATTTTGTCCAAGAAGGTGTTGCGATTGTGGCAGCCGTGAAGGGGTGACGCAGAGGCACACAGTGTGCGTATTTGGTGAACCGGTCCACGACGACCATGATGACCTCGTAGCCCTTGAACGCCGGCAGTCCCCCAATGAAGTCCATCGTGAGGTCATGCCATGGCTCAGTGGGCACGGGAAGGGGTTGGAGCAGCCCGCGCGTCTTGGTGTGTTTGTGCTTGGCGTGCTTGCACACTGCGCACTGGGAACGAAATCCTCCACGACCTGCTTGAGGCCATGCCAGGCGAAGTGTGTTCTTCACGCACTGGTATGTCGCCGTCACGCCAGAGTGGCCACCAACAGCGCTTGCGTGGATGGCGTTGACTGTCTTGGTTTGGAGGGCCGTGTTGTCGCCAAACCATAGCTTGTCATGGAAGCGAATGACGCCCTGGCATACCTCCTACCCGTGCTCGTCGGTGCTCGTCGGTGCTGTAGATGGCCAGGCGTTGCAGCGGGTCTTGCGCATTGGCGTCAGTCTCGTACGAGTTGGCGACCTCCTGAAGCCATTGGGGTTGACAGATCGACAAGGCATCGAGAGAGGAGGTGTCCCACACCCGGGAGTGTGTTTGCCGTGCCATTGTCGACGCCGCACAGGTACTTTAAGGAAAATTGGAGGTACTTGAAGGAAAATTGGAGCCGTACGAGCTTGGACATCGCCTTGCGCTACAGCTTCGTGTCAAGCTGCTGCTCGCCCAGACTGCACAAGCTCTTGTGGTCCATGACGATGATGAATGGAGCTTGCTGGAAGTAGGTGCACCATTTGTTGATTGCCATGATCACCGTGAGGAATTCCTTCTCGTAGATGGAGAGGCGCTGATTTCACACTCCCAGTGCCTTGCTGAGATAAGCAATTGGGTGGCCGTCCCGCACCAGTACTGCCCCCACACTGGTGTCGCAAGCATCCCCTTCGATGGAGAAGGGACGCCAGAAACCCAGGAGGGCGAGTACCGGCGTGTTCACCATGGCATCCTTGAGCAGCTCGAATGCAGCTTGAGCTTGTTTGGTCCAAGCAAATCCTTTCTTGCTGAGGAGCTATGTAAGTAGCTTGGCAATGATTCCGTAGTAGGGGATGAATTTTCGATAGTACCCCGTGAGCTCGAGGAATCCGCGCAATTGTGTGGCATTTGTTGGGGTAGGCACGCTCGCATTGGACTTGTTTTGCTCGTGTCTATTGCCACGCCCTACTTGGAGATCATGTGTCCCAGGTATTCGTTGCGAGGCTGGGCGAAGGAACCCTTCAACTCCTTGGCATATAGTTGATGTTGGCGCAGAATTGCGAAGACGGTGCGCAGGTGTTCCAGATGATCCTATAGGGATTGACTAAAAACAAAGATGTCATCTGGTGCTGGTTTGGGCACGGCGATGGCGCGCGCCGTGGATACGGCCGGTAGGTGCCGGTGTTGTTGTAGGAGGCCGACCTGGTGATGGTGATGTATATGGCAGTGGGTGTAGCCGTCCTGCAGGCGCTAGTCGTAGACGGGGATGCTGGTGTTCAAGCTCCTCTTCTTGAATGCATGCAAAAACTGTTGCATGAGTGATGCTTGTTGGTGCCTGAATGTGCATGGCCGCGCGCATTTCGTCCTTGAGGCCCAACGGGAATTGAGTGACAAAGAATCTGGGATTGAGGGTGGCATCCAGAGCCAACAAATTGTACATGTAAACCTTGAATTGTTGTCTGTCCTCAACCACACTGCCTGTCTGTCGGAGCTGCAGGAGGTTGTGCATCATGGATTCGAATTCCTCTGGTCCGAATTCCTCTAGCGCACGCCCGAACATCTCCCAATCCAGCACTAGATGTTGCTGGCGAAATGCCCGTAGCTAGGGCGCGGCGTGGCCCTCCACATAGAGCGCCCCGGTAGCCACCCAGTTTGGCGGCAGCACGCCGTAGAGCTCACAAGTGCGCCAAGCAACGGCCGAGCCAGACGCACGGGCACTCGCCATCGAAGTGGAGAAAATTGTGCTTCGGCGGCTTAGTGAAGGAATCATCTCGTGGCTGAAGCAGGTGGATGCACTCCGGTGTTATAGGCGGTTGCTCTGGCCTGGATAGGAGGGGTGGGCCGTCATTGGTAGGTCGGGCGAACTGTAGGTTGTCGGTGAATGCTTGCGGAATTGGCAGCACGCTCGTAGGTGGAGCCGTGCATGGATCCGGCGGTGGTGGTGTGAGCGCTGGTTGGTGGGGCCCTTCCTTGTTCGTCAGGGTGCGGAGCATGGTCTTCGTGGGTTGTTGATTTTTGCTTCGGAGGAGGGAACCGACGAGGCCAATGCTCGCGCCAGATGGTGTGGGCGCTACGCACGGACTCATAGAGCGCCCGCTGCTCTTCGACGAAGCCCGGATCGTCCCCAGCCATAGTGGTGACGGCCTACTTGCTCGCCTGCTTGTCAAAGATCTGGCTCTCCACGAGCAGGTGCTGCTCGAGGAGCTGTAGATTGTACTGCTACTCCTGTAGCATCCGAAACACGGAGAGCGGCGGCGCTGCCTTCTCTGGCCGCTCGTCCTCCGCCATGTCCGCGTTGTACTGCGCCTGTGCGAAGGCGAAGCCCGCAACCTGGGCGGGAGAGGGGGGGGGGGCTCTGGCTCGTTGTCGGACACCTCCTCCATTGTCCGGTCCTCCAAGCTCTCCTCCGGCAAGCTCGAAGGCAAACCGGCCTCTATGCGTCCCACGCGCCAGGCCTGCCAGTCGTGGACGATGTCCGTGATCTCGTGCCGGCGGCGCGGCGAGAGACGCTTCCACCACACTTTGCCGCTCGCAATCATTGCGTGTACGCTGGCGATCGTGAACGGTGAACGGAAGATGTTTTTCTCCACCCAAATTTCTAAAGGTGGTGTAGTGGCAGCTGTCTCTACGACTGGCCTCCAAGAGTAAAATGGCTCTTAATCTACTTCAGTGTTTTTTTATTGCATGTCCCTCACCTCCACCCCAACCCCATCAAATATTTATCATGGCTCTTCCACTAATACTGGGCCCACCCCTGCTGGTGGGGAGAACCTATCATCACTCATCACTGCAACCACTTGCAAGGTGTGGGTAATTTACTCCAAGGTGCAAACATTGGACCTCAAGCTCCATTTCTCTCCCTGCTACCCCAGAAAGTTTACCATACTAAATTGCATACAAGTCCTTTATAAGTTTGCAAAGGGAACATGTAGTTCTTTGAAAATTACTTTCGGAGCTACCTTACGGCCAGGGAGGATACCCACCTTCCAAAGTAAAACTATTTATCAGATAATCATTTTTCATCGGATCGAAACTCCCCTGTGAATATAAGACTTTTTAGGTCACTACTTTAGTGATCTAAAACATCTTATATTAGTTGAAGCCCTCCATCCCAATAATGTATGAGGCATATTTTGACTGCCAGAATTCAAGCTTTCACCGTAAAATTCAACCTTGGAACTGAGAAGATATATCTATACGCACTACTGTATGTACACAGCTCATAGGCTCCTATTTTGGGTGGGCCGTGTGTATCGCCATGGCCCAGAGCTGTGGGTTCGCCAAGTGCTGATGGGTTGAAGTTTATCATCATTTGCACTACCTGCAAGGGGCAGACATACAGTGGCGGAGATTCATGGGGGCCAAAGGGGCATATTTTGACTGCCAAAATTCAAGCTTTCACCGTAAAATTCAACCTTTGAGCTGAGAAGATATAGCTATACGCACTACTGTATGTACACAGATCATAGGCTCCTACCCTTAGGTGGGCTGTGTGTATCGCCATGGCCCGGAGCTGTGGGTTCGGCAAGTGCTGATGGGTTGAAGTTTATCATCATTTGCACTACCTGCAAGGTGCAGACATACAGTGGCGGAGCTTCATGGGGGCCAAACGGGCATATTTTGACTGCCAAAATTCAAGCTTTCACTGTAAAATTCAACCTTTGAACTGAGAAGATATAGCTATACGCACTACTGTATGTACACAGATCATAGGTGGGCCCTGTGCCGCCACACTTATCGCCATGGCCCAGAGCTGTGGGTTCGGCAAGTGCTGATGGGTTGAAGTTTATCATCATTTGCACTACCTGCAAGGTGCAGACATACAGTGGCGGAGCTTCATGGGGGCCAAAGGGGGCCGTTGCCCCCCCCCCCCCCACCCACCCACCCACTCCAGGAAAACTCTTAAGTGTACCCTTAATATTATTAGGCTTGAATATCAAAGATTTCTCAGAGTTCATGATACATATGCTTCTCATGCAGGAGCTGGCCCTATGTCATGGCAAAAGGTATTCAGCCTTGTCAAGGTCCAGTGGTGATACATATGCTTCTCATGGAGGAGCTGGCCCTATGTCATGGCAAAATGTATTCAGCCTTGTCGTGGTGATACATATGCTTCTGCATGCACAAAGAGCCGGCCCTATGCCATGGCAAAAGGTGAAGGACTTCTCTTCTCATGTTACTATTCAGAGCATGGTAAGCATGGCATCAAACTCTTCCTAGAGGTTTGCCAACTGTATGCAGGTGGTGGCGAAGGGGATCACTTTGTTTCTTGTGGTAGTGACCACTCATCACCTTCGTCTCATGTGGACAAAGAGACAGTCGTCAAAGCTTATTTGAGATGGGCCCTAGGCTGTCGCACTTCTTGCCTGCTGCTTGGTTCGCCCATGCTGGTGACCTGCAATGTAATATGCCCTTTTATGCCATATACCCGCTGAATCCATCCATGATGTTTGCCCATTCTTGTCAAAAGAACAAGAGATGTAATAATACTCCATTATTTGAGCCCACTATGCTATTCCTATGTGATGTGATTATCTTTGATGCCTTATTCAGTCATGTTTGCTCCCCCGGCTTTCAATCTTGTCTTCCTCACTTTTGGCAAAAGAACAAATAACTTTACTCAAAACACAACAATCATTACAGGCACAATGCTTTGGATCAAAGATCCAAGAAACTACAAAGCAACTCCTAAAACCAAGAATTATGATGAAATCTCTTTCATACACTCTCCATGGTAATATTTTTTTGTAAATGAAATTCTTCCAAGACTTCAACAAAGACACCGCAATTAGACCCGAGTAACGACATTGCCACCTGTACACTTGCACTAACTTGACTATCCATTACCCCCCCCCCCCCCTCCCCCTTCTCCCCTATTTTTCTCTTGAGCACTAGAAGGGCATAGAAGAACTTAGTTACCGCAATTAAACTGGAGTAACAACATTGCCACTCGTGCTTGATTATCAACAAAGGTTTCAGAGATCCCCTTGATTCATCCAAACTACAAGATGGGAAGTCATGAGCGATAAATGGACTTGGGCAGGGGATGATGCCCTTAGAACCGCATACTGTTGAATTGCCTCTATATTGTACTTTTCTCAAGTGTTAAGTTACATTGTACTTTTGGAAGAATCTACTGAACAAAATCTTCTTGAGTCCAAATCTGTTACATCGCCTCCAATAAGAGTTTACTTAAGTCCCTATACAAATAGTTGAATTCGGTCACCATTTTGTACGTGCTCTTGCGTGGAAGAGCATCTTTTAAACTACCCATTGCCATCACATATATTATTTTGGGCATACTTCTATTATCAAAATAAATTAATTGACACATATGCACTATTGCTCTCCATGTGGTGGTTTCAACGAGATTCCTACCCCAACACAGGGAGCACATGCATGCATGAATCTCTCACGTCATGCTGAAATCATCACATTAAGTGCAAAATACGAATTTTCAAAATGAACTATCTTCCACCAACATCATTTTTCATTTTTTTTTGTGCTTTTTCTTTGTGATGGGCATGTTGTAAGTGATTCTACTTACTGAAACCGGTAATATGAAGTCTACAGCACAAAAAATAGCGGGTTGAATTTCTGCATGTGTATGATTCTGCTTGTCGTTCTTTTTGTTGTTTTTATCCTGTTGTATCGAGATATGAACCAGCCGCTGCATATGAGAGGAGTTGGTCTAGGAATGAAATGTCCACATGATAAATAGAACAGCTCGGTGCAGTGTACTATATGTTCTATATGAATATTTTTATAACAAATTCTAAGAAATCAAGTAGGGATCCTCTACTTGACTGTGCCATCTTATTTCCGCAAACTGTGGCCTTGAATAATTTTTTATTATTTATTCTCTCGATCTTTCTCTTCTTTTGACGAAGTTCCGGAAAGTGGCCTAGTATAATGTCTGAAATGTTAGTAAAACTATATGATTATGAGCAATATATACACTAATTGAATGACTCAAGTCCATGATGGATTTTCATCTTAACTGTTAGGATCAATATCATTAATATGCAACACGTTTTCTATTGCTGATAGAAGAAGTCATATTTGTATCTTAGAGAAGCTTGTACTATTGTTTCTATCGTGAGTTCGCACATTAAAATGCATTGAAAAATAACATAAACAACAAGCATGAAAACTGGCTTCTTGAAATTACTGCTCATTGGTTCTTTCTATTAAGGTCAGAAATTTTGTTCACTAATTTGACATGATTTTGCAGGTATTGTATATTCTCCGAGAATGGTTAGCGAGGAAGGAGTATACCGTGCAGACCAGTAGTCCAGGGACAGGTGAGCTAGCTTGACTATTTTTTTCTTGAATGCTATATGATTTCCATATGCACATATGGGTGTTACTATTTTGACTAACAAGCTACAGAAACACACAATGGCCGCCGAAAAAATGATTAGACAAACCCTGTCCTAATACACTTCCTAACACCATGAAACACCCGCATATTAGTGAGGAAGTGTTAAATCCAATTACTAAGAATTGGAAGCTTGGTTCAAACTGAATCTTGATTTCCTTTTTCAAGATTTTTGTAACCTTCTGAGGATATGCTGTGCGTTATTAGCAACTTGTAAGGCGTACTGGTTTTCCCTTGATTCCTATTTTCTAACCAGCATGATTCCTTTGGTACAACAAATATTTATATATTCTCACACATCTGCTTACTTGTCAATTTTTTTTTGTTTTATCAGCCATTGTACCAATTCAAATTTATTAAAACGATGGGACTACCAAAATATTATGGGAAAAAGCACTCCTTCAAATTGCTTAGTTGAAGTTAGAGTTTGATGTTTTAGTAGTCCGTTTGACTTGTTGATGTACTTGCGTGTAGATTTTCTAGAGGGACTGGTGAGCCAGGGCTGGACATATACTAGAGAGAAGTGAACGGACAGGTGAGCTCAACCTCCTCCCCATTTACTATATATATATATATATATATATATATATATATATATATATATATATATATATATATATATATATAGGTCAAATGTTTGGGGCACCTAGGTGCCTGGGCACCTAGCTGGTTTTTCATTAATGCATGATGAATCCAAACCCATTACATTTTTCATTAATACATATATATATTTTCTAACATTTGTATTAAGGCAACAAAAGCACGACTTGTACGACTAAATTAGTTGGCACTAGATATGCTGAGAATAATGAAAGAAAGAATTATTAAAAATGGGAACGCCATATACACTTCTCAACCCCCAAACGTAAAGTTTTTATTAGAATACTTGTTAAAAGGAGTCGTCTTTTATAGGATAAATTACTAATTTGAATTTGTTACTGTGTGCAAAAGGAGTTGTCTTTGATTTATTTTTACATGAAGGATATAAAAGTTTATCAGACAGTACCCGAATTTAGTGTTTTGGTTCATCTAACATGATTTATCTACAGGGCTATATTTCATAAAGGTTGTGAACCGGCCAGGGTGCAAGTGGTACACAAATGTATAGAGGTGAGCAACACCACAACGTATTATGTAGTTTATTGTCATAGTAGAATTCGTGTATGAATAGGCATAGTTTTGTGGTTTTAAATTTTCATACCATAAAAATGCATACAACTTCTAGAGTTTCACAATTACATGAAATAAAACTATGTAGGAGTAATTAATAAGAAAAGACAAACTGTTTTAATTGAACTGAAAAACAATGTCGCCTAATAAGTGACAAATGATAGCCCTCGATGTCATAGGAAATCAGAGGTCTCCTACAGCGTCGTACTAACCAGCTTTAAAGTCTAATGAATCTGGTCCATCACTCAGATGTTTCCGTTGCATATTGGAACCCATTGTTTTCCTGGCTTTATGAGTGTCTCATCTTAGTATGATTCCAGTTCAAAAAAAGAAAAAGCTTGGTATGATTCGCACATCGATTAGGGACGGCAAATCCTAAGAATATGTATGATAGTCTTATCTTAATCCTGCCACATAATCTGGAAATAGCAAAAATAAAATGATGTACGCTGGGTTGTCTCTTCATTTTATATCTATTGACTAGATTTTTCTAAAAATGCGGTGAGAGATCTGTCGCTAAGAGATCATCTCTTAATTAAAAGAACGTGAAGTCTTTCTTTTAACTCCACCGCAACATGACATTGCTAAGATTAAAAAATTGTAAATTCCTTAATATTGTCAAATAGCGTTTTACCGGTAGCTGGAGCTCAGGTGAGACTAATACCGCAGACCGTTTTCCAGTTTTGGGAACATTCTAGAAGGTTCTCCTATTTTTCTGGCTGTTTTTCTCTAGGTTTTTACTTTCTCTTTCCTTGGCCAGTTTTTCTATTTGGTTTATTTTTATTTTTATTTTTCAATTTCCATTTCCATTTTGGTTTTGAATTTTTCAATCCGTGATCATTTTTCAAATCGTTACACTTCTTATAAACCTGTGAACCTTTTTAAAAATCTTCGGTCACATTTTTCAAATCTGTGAACCTTTTTAAAAATACACAACCACTTTTTTAGAATCTGTGGACATTTTCTAAATAAACAATCTTTTTTTAAAATTCGCAACTGTTTTCTAATTCACGAACATTTTCTAATTTTGACTAACATTTTTGAATTTGTGATTTTTATAATTTGTGCATATGTAAATTTTAAAAAGCGAACATTTTTCAAAAGAACAACAGGCAAGTTGTAGAATAATACGAGCGAAAAAAAAGAAGCAAGAGAGCAAGCGAGAGTCAAGAAAGCGTTACCGGGCTAGGCCCATGCGGGAGACACCCCCGGCCGTTGGTTCGAGATAGAGGAAGAGGTATCGGGACAGAAAATGAGCCAAATAGTGCTTTACCGGAGATTATTGGTTTCTAGTATATTCCTAAGTTTTCCTGACCAATTTTCTCTCTATTTTTACTTTTTTTTTTGGCCATTTTTCCTATTTAGCCTCGTTTCGTTTCATTTTTCATTTGCATTTTCTTACTTTTCTCATAATTTGTGAATTTTATTATATTCACAAATTTTCAAATTAAGTAAATTTTTAAAATTTATGAATCATTTTCAAATCTTAGAAATTTGTCCAAACCACATTTTGGAATCCACAAACTTCTTTCAAATCCGCAAACTTATTTTAGAATCTGTAATCACTTCTTTCCAAATCAGCGAACATTTCTCTGCTTCATGAATTTTTTAAAAAAATTCATGAATAATTTTGAAATTTACGAAACTATTTTTGAATTTGCAACTTCTATTCAATTTCTGAACATTTTAAGTTTACAAATTGGTTGTAGCAGAATACGAGCAATGAAGTACCATTTTTTTTTAGAATACGAGAAAAAATGAGCGGGCGTAGAGCAAGCAGGAATCACACGAGCGTTAGTAGGCTAGGCGGTTCACCAACCGCCACATTAAGCGTCGAAGAGGATGTCTCGGGACGGCAAATCCTATTTGCTGCTTATAGTGCCAAATAGTGTTTTACCTGTAGTTGGCGCTCTGGGAACCTTCTAGAATGTTCCCCTAGTTTTCTCTCTGTTTTACTTTTCTTTCCTTGGCCAGTTTTTTATTGTATTTTCATTATTTTTTCAATTTCCTTTTTTGTTTTTAGTTTTCCTTTATTTTTTCGAATTCGTTATCAGTTGTTCATATTCAGGATCTTTTTTTAATTCCCGGTCGTTTTAAAAATTCATCAACTTTGTTAAAATCCATAAATACTTTTGCCAAATCTGTGGGCATTTTTTTATTTTATGAACATCTTTTAAAATTCACGAATAATTTTAAAATTTCCAATAAATAAATAAATTTGTAAAAAATTTAATAAAATTAATGAAAGTTTTTTAATTTGAACAACCGGTCAGTTCCTTTCTAAGAACAGTAGACCAACTGTAGCAGAATACGAGCTAAAATCAAAATACGAAACTAGTGGGCGTAGAGCGAGCGGGAGCCAAGCAAACGTTAGTGGGTTGGGCTCATGGCAACGTCCTTAGCGCGCATTAAAGCGTCAACGAGGAGCTTGTTCCCATTTGGTGCTTATTCACTAGTGCAACTGGGCCCGTCCAAAAACTCATCTCTCCCATCATCGGTATCCGAGGCTGGCTATCTGGTTTTTGTAGAATTTTTTTCAAATGCATGAACTTTTCTAAATTTAAAAAGTTTTCCAAACTCATAATTGTTTTAACTTTTGATTTTTTCCATTTTTTTTTATTTTCAAATGTATGAAGTTTTTTCAATTTCAAATTTTTTTTAAAAACTCGTGAACTTTTTTCAAAGTTGTTTTTTTCTTTCAAATATTTTTTTTAAAGTCAACTGTCAACCGGTTAACGGAGCAAGCGAGGGAAGGTCGCATAGCTTGGCCGAACCACAACAAGCGCACGGGTGAAGGCTAGTTCTCGTTTTGGCGCTATAGGGGCCGATTAGTAGGTCTCTGAAGAGGTCTTCATTAGGGACCAGAAATTGTGTTTGGCTCCCAAGCTCCATGGAGCCTGGCTTTTTAAAATTTGAAAGAACTGACTTAGGTTTGAAAAAAATTCTGAAGAAACACACATACCTATGAATGTATACTACTTGTGTGTAAACTTTTATTGTGAAATACATTTTTATGCAAGCTACACAAAAATAAAAAAATCATGTACTTTCACTATAAAAATACATGATTTTGTTTTTTTGTACAGCTCACATCAAAACATATTTTATATTGCAATTTTACACACATGTAGTATACATCTCTAAGTACCTGTGCATTTATTTTCAGATTTCTTTTACTCTTTTAAAATTTCAGGCTCCATGGAACCCTAGAGCCAAAAATCCTCTCTCCATTAGGGACCTGCTTCTTCAGCGAAACAACGCTACCTGGTCAGCAATCTAGGAGTCCAGCCCCGCAACAAACCAGGCAGTCTTCATTAACTCAACTCAGTAGAATTATTCAGTACAAACTTGTTTATCCATCTTAAAAAAATAAATTGTTCAGTACAAACGAGAGGACGGAACGGTTCCAGGGCCTCGTCAACCCACACAACGCCGGCATCATGTATCCAGCAGACGTTCTGTCCAGCAAGGAAGAGTTCAGCTTGTTAGCCAAATAAAGACAGTCTGAAGCTAAGTAGAACATGCCTTGCTGCCTGGGCTTCCGTGTTACAGGGATAAAGTGCACGCTCACCCAAAAACCATTCAGAAAAACAACGCCACATGGTAACTCCCTCGACATTCAGATACAGCATACTGAATACTGTACGACCGCATTTCCCCTCGCTCCGTCAAGTGCAGCGGCTTCCCCTTGCTCCACAGCCTCGTCCCTGCATATCCAACCACCATATTTTTTTATTAATCCAGTGGAAGAAAAAACATGTAAACATTAATTTTATTAAGCTGCATGCTATGTAATAATTTAAAAGAACTCAACTCAGTAGAGTTACAATGTGGCCCTGTTTCACTGAATGGTTCCCCTATTCACACATTCAGATCCATGCTTCACTAAAGATAATCTACATTGTGTTATCCAAACACAAAAACAAAGTTCGGGATTTTTTAGATGTTCTTCTATATGTTCTACCTACCAACTCAATTTGCAGAATGTTTGTTTAACATGTTCATGTAGAATCGTTCTGAATGAATTGCAAGTTAACTGAGATTTTGTTTACTGCGCAGGCATGAAGATACCAGCAGTGGTTGCCCTTGCTTTTGTTCTCACCCGAGTCTCACTAGCAAGTCCTGGTTACTGGGCACATGATTGTGATGGAAACTACACAGTGCCCAGCAGCTACCAGAAGAGCTTGGAGCAGCTGTCTGCAGGGCTGCCTGATGAGGTGTCCTCCTCCCCAGATTTGTTTGACAAAAAGGTTCTCGGATCCTGGGGGAGCAGGGCATATGGCCTGGGGCGTTGTCCTCCTGGTACAGATGCATCTACATGCAAGGCATGTCTCGACGAAGCCTTCCAGGAAGCACAGGTCGTATGCCCATTGAGCAAGAGGGTGTACCTGTACTACGAAGTTTGTACCCTAGCATTCGCTGACAAGGACCTTCCATCTCACTCGGCCTTGAACAAAGTTGCCATTAAGGTCAATGGTTCTCAGGTGCCCGCCCAGTGCAGCAAGGTATTCGACATGGCTATCAATGAATTGATCACATATTTGGCGAAGATGGCAGCAGTTTCTCCTCACATGTCTGCCACGGGGCAGAAAAAGTTAGCAGGAGGTGCTTGCACATACAGCATATATGGCCTTGCAGAATGTTTCCCAAAAATGTCAGCTGCCAACTGTAGTGACTGTTTAAAGAATTTGCTGGCTGTACCTTTTCTTCATGGGCATCAGAGCGAGTGGAGATCTTCTTTGACATGCAGCTACAGGTTGGAGCCACGCCCCTTGTTCGATGTTGGCAAGGGCGGGTTAGCCACCCCCGGAGGAAAAAACGGTGAGTTGGCCACACACACACACACACATATATATATAACCAACTATTCTTTCCTGTTATACATAATTGACTAATGGGTGAAGTATATATATGCAGGGAAGAAGCAGGTTTGGATTGTGGTGGGTTGTGTTGCGGGCGCACTGATAATACTATTGGTCCTACTTCTACTTTGGTGCAAATTGCCGGTACGGTTTCATCTTAATTCTTAATAACCCAACTAGTATTTCTATTTTTCAAAACAGATGCAAAAGAATTGCCTCATCCATTAATTAAGAAGGGAACTACAGAGATGCTGCAAAAGAAAGAACACATCTGAACTAGAAAAGGCGTTACTCTCACAGCATGATGTTTCTCAGATGTTTAGCACATGCCATGTCCCAAAGATTGGCTTTACTCTTGATGAGCACCAAAATGTATAGTAGCGGCGTGGATTTGTTTCGAAAGACACAAGCTCGCAAACATAGTGAGGAAAGCCATCGCTTTCTGGTTCGCGGTGGTGGAACTCGACATGTTCCACACAGATTTTATAGGTCACTCATATGCCCATCAAGATAAGTCAAGGGCCTCCAATCCAAGCCAATCCTTAATCATCGTCCACACTCTCAATATGAAACAACATTTGAAGAAGAGATGAGTGGCCAATTCTTGTGCCCTTATGCAAAAGGGCCAAAGCCTACAATTTGGCCAACCTCACTTCTCAAGTCGGTCCGCGGTACACACCCTATTTTGGATAGCAATCCATGCAAAGGATTCGACCTTTGGGGGAGCCCATGACTTCCAAACAGTTGTGTTCATCAAAGTTAAGAGTAGCTCACAAGTATTGTGCTTTGTATGCCAATGCCGCCACTGGCCAAAAGCTTCCATCTTATGTCATCCTTGGCATCGTTATCTAGGTGAACTCAAAGAAGGCCGCAAAGCGAGCTGTGAGTGAAGCAAGGGGTGGGGCGTATGAGGACCTCTACCAGCGGTTAAACACGAAGGAAGGCGAAAGAGACATCTATAAGATGGCCAAGATCTGAGAGAGGAAGACGAGGGATGTTGACCAAGTCAAATGCATCAAGGACGGAGCAGACTAGCTCCTAGTGAAAGACGAGGAGATTAAGCATAGATGGCGGGAGTACTCCGACAAGCTGTTCAATGGGGAGAATGAGATCTCTACTATTGAACTAGACAACTCCCTTGATGATACCAGCAGGCGTTTTGTGTGGCGAATCCAGGAGCCAGAGGTCAAGGAGGCTTTAAAAAGGATGAAAGGAGCCAAGGCGATGGGCCCTGATTGTATCCCCATTGAGGTGTGGAGAGGCCTCGGAGACATAGCTATAGTATGACTAATTAAGCTTTTCAACCTTATTTTTCGGGCAAACAAGATGCCAGAAGGATGGAGACGGAGTATATTAGTACCAATCTTCAAGAACAAAGGGGATGTTCAGAGTTGTACTAATTACCGTGGAAAAAGATGATGAGCCATACAACGAAGCTATGGGAGAGGGTCATTGAGCACCGCTTAAGAAGTACGACAAGCGTGACCAAAAATCTGTTTGGTTTCATGCCTCGGAGGTCGACCATGGAAGCCATTTTCTTCGTACCACAACTCATGGAGAGATACAGGGAGCAAAAGGACCTGTATATGGTGTTCATTGACTTGGAGAAGGCCTATGATAAGATACCACGGAATGTCATGTGGTGGGCCTTGGAGAAACACAAAGTCCCAACAAAGTACATTACCCTCATCAAGGACGTGTATGATACTGTTGTGACAAGTGTTCGAACAAGTGATGGCGACCTGATGACTTCCCGATTAAAATAGGACTGCACCAGAGATCAGCTTTGAGCCCTTATCTTTTCGCCCTGGTGATGGATGAGGTCACAAGGGATATACAAGGAGATATACCATGGCGTATGCTCTTTGCGGATGATGTGGTGCTAGTCGATGATAGTCGGACGAGGGTCAATAGGAAGCTAGAGCTACGGAGACAAACCTTGGAATCCAAATGCTTTAGACTTAGTAGAACTAAAACCGAGTACATCAGGTGCGGTTTCAGTACTACTAGGCACGAGAAGGAGGAGGAGGTTAGCCTTGATGGGCAGGTGGTGCCTCAGAAGGACATCTTTAGATATTTGGGGTCTATCCTGCAGAAGGATGGGGATATCGATGGAGATGTGAATCATCGAACCAAAGCCGGATGGATGAAGTGGCGTCAAGCTTCTAGCATTCTCTATGACAAGAGAGTGCCACAAAAGCTAAAAGGCAAGTTCTATAGGAGCCTGGTTCGACCCGCTATGTTGTATGGCGTTGAGTGTTGGCCAACTAAAAGGCGACACGTTCAACAGTTAGGTGTGGCGAAGATGCGCATGTTGAGATGGATGTGTGGCCACACAAGGAAGGACCAAGTATGGAATGATGATATACGAGATAGAGTTGGGGTAGCGCCGATTGAAGAGAAGCTTGTCCAACATCGTCTGAGATGGTTTGGGCATATTCAACGCAGGCCTCCAGAAGCGCTAGTGCATAGCAGAAGGCTAAAGTGTGCCAATAATGTCGAGAGGTCGGGGTAGACCGAACTTGACATGGGAGGAGTCCGTAAAGAGGGATCTGAAGGACTGGAGTATCACCAGAGGACTAGCCATGGACAGGGGTGCGTGGAAGCTTGCTATCCATGTGGCAGAACCATGAGTTGGTTGCGAGATCTTATGGGTTTCACCTCTAGCCTAACCCAACTTGTTTTTGTTTGTTGTTGTTGATATCTCGTTACTCATTGTAATCTTCATAATCCATGCATGCTTTGGAGGTCGCAGAGATGAGGGGCGCGATGCCTTTCGGTTTTCTTCCATGCAGCTAGCGGCCATATTGAGTCCCAAAAGGTCTCCTTCTCATCATTACCAATGGTGATTGTGGTTGAGGCATAAAAAAGGTCCATATCCGCTCATGGCTTCTCGAATCCTTCCACTCAAACCATGGCGATGTAAACTGACGCGTTCTAGCGAAATTTTCTAGGTGGAGCATACCAGGGCCACCAAGGTGGGTGGGGCGATAAACAGTTTACCTTGAATTTCCCTCCCGCATCTTTGTTCGCCCCCGGCCAAGAAACACCCCCTCTAACTTCTTGACACTATTGAGAACACTTAAGGGATAATGAGGGGTGAGGTAGTACACCGCTAGCGAGAAAGGACGTTTAATGAACACAGTTCGGCCAGCCATAGTAATATTCTTCCACTGTGAAGGGGGAGCTTTACCACAATCTTGTTCTCGGTGCTCAAAATCTACCCTCTTGAGTTGCCAAACCAGGAACGAGAGGCCAAGGTACTTTATCAGGGAGGAAGTTCTCATGGTGGCAAACTCTACAGGGTATCATCAAGGTTGAGGTGTCCACACCAAATAGGAACAGCATAGTTCTTCTGGAAATAGTGGCAAACTCATGACCTCCCCAAAGGAATGCAAAATGGTCACAAGATTTTGAATGTCCTCTTTGATTGGGGTGACAAACACAACCGTGCCTTCGTATAAAGGGAGGTACGAAAGATAGTGCCCTGACCCCGAATCTTCTTAAGGAGTACATCCCAATGGCCACATCAAGAATCTGCTACAAGGGGTTGATGGTGAGGACAAAAATGAGCAGGGACAACAAGTCACCTTGCCTCAACCCCCGACAATGATTGATGGGAGGGCCGACAAACCGATTCAGGACTGTCGAGGACAAGGTGCAAAGCAGGGCGTTAATCCAGTCACGAAATCTACTCAGGAAGCCCCTCCATTAGAGGAGGTCGAACATGCAACCCCATTGCACAGAGTCAAAAAGGCTTTGTGGATGTCGAGCTTGAAAAGGACGGAAGATGTTTTATTCCTTTGGAGCCTACATGCAAGGTTCCTAACGTACACGAAGTTGTCATGGATGCCCCTCTTCTTGATGAAAGCATGTTGGGTGTTGGAAACAGGGTTGTTCATGAGCAGCCTAAGACGAATGGCAGGCCCCTTGGCTATGATCTTCACAATGGCATGACTGAGGCTAATGGGCGGTTGTGAGAGATCTCTTCTGCCCCCTCCTTTGTAGGTTTGCGGAATGGCATGAAGACACACAATGTACAATGTTTGCGGAATTAAGCCATAGGAGGTTTGCCACATGGAGTCGCCAAAGAGGTGTATGGCGTGCAATACGCATTATTAGTAGGAACTCAAATCACATGCATTAAAGTATTGTCTAGTCTTACCTCAATTTAGCCGCAAATAGGCAAAGCACTTGTTACATCACAGCATGCACCAAGTCATTCGAAAACTAGAGGCCCTATCCATGTAAGATGATGCTAAACATTAGTCCATTAGAAACAAAGCCTCAATTTTGTAAAATGTACACCAAAAATGCAAGAAAATGATAACTTAAAGAAAGATAACTTCCAGTTTATGAACCACAAAGACTTTTGAGCCAAACTGCACAAAAACCATGTCTGAAGTTGAACACCCATTAGGAAAAATGTGTTGTTTGTCTGATGTATTTTATTTTGCTTAAAGATTCAATATGTTTTCTATTGACGGGAATATGTCACTTACCAAATAAAGAGATTACATGGAAATCCGTTTGCGAGTAAATGCTATATTTGAATAGTATCATTATGTTCAGATAGTGTTTTTGGAGGGAAAACTGTAAGGAAGCCCCGACAATGCTTTTAAAAACTTAGTCTAAATAAACACAAACTAGGTAATTATAGGCTAAGAATCAGAAAACGGGAGGCTAACTAGTAAAAAAACAGAAAACTAGAAGGTATCTAGGGCAAATTGTGAACACATACTCATTCCTAGTTTTAATCCTGTGCATAAGGGACATAATTCTTGAAGCCTCGCCTCCATGTAGAAAATGTAGGTCTCTGATGCTCAAATATTCTCCAATTATGTTGCTTCTATATGGATCATGCTGCAAGAACACTCTTCTAGTCATTCCAAAGACAGTGCCATCTAGTTCTACCAATGATTTCAAGCACTACTAGAGGAATACACACTGCACATCTAGTATGTTGGTTGATGACGATGCTAAGTTAACCGACTGCAAGTGCACCCCACAGAACAAAAATGAAGCACTAGCGGCAAGATGACGCTCTACTCTATCATGAGTTGTGAAAATTCCTCCACTTTGGGTCTAGTAGTGCCCAGAGGGAGCCAAGTGCCAATTCGACAACCAAAGGAGCCTGCTAATTCCTCCAGCACATTAATAGACATCATTGATGATTTGTGTTAGTTACCGGTTGAGGAAGCAAATGTTTGGAGCAGAGACTTGAGGTGCAAAAGTTGACCTTTAGATGCCGGCAGTACAAGCAATATGCCATCATCTGAAAATCTTGATTAGCAAGTTCACGTATCTCTACTCCTATAAAAGACTCAGTTGGTGATGATGGTGTGTCTGTCATCCGTCATTTCTGACCATCAGATCTGCATCTAACGACTGTGATGTAAGCCGTGGCATTTTTGCAACAAGACCCCACTTCTCTGCTCCAATTGCAGAAACCCCTTAGTATCTTGAAAACAACCACATCCCCCCCACCTCATCAAAACAGCCACGAGGAATATATTTTGAGTGAACCCTAATACGAGTATATTTTTTGTGATATATATACCAAAACTAGAGTGTTTTTCTTTCAAGTTTGTGAACATGTATTATTCTACTTTGGATCCGTTGCAACGCACGTGCACATTGCTAGTTGGAAGAGAAAGCCTGACACTCCTATAAGCCTCATTCACCATAGTTAGTGGTAGATCTGCGCCTAAACAAATACTCCCTCCGTCCCAAAATTCTTGTCTTAGATTTTAGTATTAGATACATCCGTATCTAGACCAATCTAAGACAAGAATTTCGGGACGGAGGGAGTAATAGAGATAGAGAGAGAGTCGCCCTGTCTCACTCCAAGCTTCCACACAAATTGCTTCCCTGAAACTCCATTCAATAGTATTGATGGCATCGCTGATGACAAAACTAGTTCCACCCATTGCAACCATCTTTTGTAAAAGCCCTTCTGTTTCAGAATTGCAAGTATCACAAAATGTTCAATTGTGTCAAACGCCTTATCAAAATTCTAACTTCAATATTCCATTCAATCTTCCTGATTTTTGGCATTTGATATAAGTCCAAGCCAAGCAATCTTGGATCGTTCTTTGCCTAATGAAGTCATATTGATTGGTATGTGAACAGTTTAAGATTTCCCCTTGGAGTGTATCTGCCAATATCTTCATTAGAAACTTAATACACAAATTGGTTAAAGAGATAGGCCTAGTCATGACCATTCTCCAAAGATTTTTTTATGGGGCCAGAGTACTTAAGGAACCATTAAAATTCTCCATTTTGGCTTTGCCCAAGTAGAAATCACATAGTCTGAGAATATCTTCAAATATAATACTCTTAACATTTCTTTATGAACATCCCGTTAAAAGCATTTGAGCCTAGGGCCTTGTCCAATGGCCTCTTTATAACAATTTGATTTATTTCATCTCGGGTGGAAGGTAGAGTCAGGGATTCAAGCCCGTGAAATCTTTCAATCAATCTTGAAAGATCAAAACCCATTATAGGTTGCTGCAAGAGGGACGCGGATCTTTGGGTCTTGAGCGCCAACCCACTCGAATTGGGGGCCCATTTGGCTTTCTGTACTCCTCTAGAGCTTCCATGAATAAAATCACGACATTACACCTTTCAATCAATGATTTCAAATTCGAAAGACTTTTGCTATATGTTTCAGTTTATATTGTACCTTTTTACCTTTTTCAGTAAGTATTGCTAGTTTGCTACACTGCCTTGCTCTTTAGTACGGCTGACACCAGGATTCCTCCACACACTGAATAAAACATACTGTTCCATCCACTGATTTTCGAACATAAATTGCTGCTGTTGCTATTTCTGTATCAATACTCACAACACAATTTAATGGTGTTGGACATATGTTCTAATAATCGCATAATATTCAATCTCAAAATTTTGAATTATTTGCTGACTGACATATATGTAAAGAATTTTCTAATGTTTTATTTTTGCAGGCTAGACGCCCTTCTGCTATCAAGTTCTTTGATGATATCACAGCCAACGTCCAAGGAAAGACAATTGTGATGTTTTTAGACTACGATGGTACGTTAACGCCGATTGTGAAAAAGCCTGAAAGGGCCTTCATGTCCGAGCAGGTAAGCCTAATGAGCTTGACCAATATTTACATGCTACTAGTTAAGATGTCTGAATCATCTTCATCCCCAATTTGAAATCTCCAGACGCGTAATGCTGTTAGAGAACTTGCGATGGCGTTCTCGACTTCAGTCGTCACCGGAAGGAGCTGTGAAAAGGTACTAGGATAGTAACAAATCTACAACGTTTTAATTTGGGGCTCTATACATCTCTAAACATTGACTCGACATGCTTTGCTATCATGTTCAGGCGAAAGGGTTCATACAGCTCGACGAGCTGCACTATGCAGGGAGCCATGGGCAGGACATCCAACTGGTAAGTCACTGTCTACTCTTGCAATACCGAAATGTAGTCTACTCTTTTATATAATGGAAGCTTCTATTACCCCAGACTCTGCTCATAGATACATACAGCCATACGAGTTAATTACACCTGTAGTACAAGAACTCGCAGCGAACTAACAGAACCATAAATAAACTAAAACCCCCATAAAAATGGTACACAAACTTAACAAACAGCACATTTGGATGCAATTTCCGTTAATCCTAACGGTGTACTGTCTATAGTTGTTAACTGCCATGTGTGCGTGGCCTGGGCCCTGGTGCTCTACCTATGTATGGGTTCCATTTGTCAGTCGGACAGATAAATTACTGTACCATCTTTGTGTGTGTGTGGGGGGGGGGGGTGTTAGTTTGTGTATGATTTTGTTAGTTCGCTACAAGTTGTTGTACTGCAGATGTAATTAACTCCCATACTTATTATAATGCTTATTACAAAAATCATGCTTTGTTTGTCTTTAACGCTCCTAATTTTTGTAACTGTTCTACTGCAGAATGACGGAACAGATCCCTTCCAACCTAACAGCGAGTATTTACCGATAATAGCTGAGGTATATACTACAATCAGTTATTAGTTTGCATATTGGTTATTCAAGTTGATTGAATTATGGAAATACTAATACACTGCATGCACAATAGGCCACAGAGCGTCTAAAAGAGGCTGTCAGAGAGATCAAAGGTGCCAGTGTGGAAAACAACAAGTTCTGCGTTTCTGTGCACTACCGGGAAGTTCGCAGGGAAAAGGTAAAACTGAACTCAAGTTTTAACATTGTTGCCTCGCTATATTGAGAAAATCCATCTCACGTTTGACCTCCCTTTTTGGCAGGATAAGGACTTACTTAAGAACATCGTGATGAGAATTGTGGCAGAAGAATTTCCCGATCTCAAGGTGACCAACGGTAAAAAGGTAAGTAGAGTTAGAGGAGTCGCACAAATACACAATATTTGGAGCTGATCTAACACAAAACCACAACTCTGGGGAATTTTAACTGATACCCACAAGTCTTCTTTTTTCAAGAAAAAGATACCCACAAGTCTAGGACCAAGTAGTGATGGTAGTCACACTATTTCTCTCACCAGCCACTTAAAAAAGTACAACAACAAAGCCTTTTAGTCCCAAACAAGTTGGAGTGGCTAGAGTTGAAACCCATAAGATCTCGAAACCAAGTCATGGTTCTGCACATGGATAGCTAACTTTCACGCACCCCTGTCCATGGCTAGTTCTTTGGTGATATTTCAGTCCTTCATATCTCTCTTTACGGACTCCTATGCCAAGTTTGGTCTAACCCGACCTCTCTTGACATTATCAACACGCTTTAACCATCCGATATGCATTGACACTTCTGGAGACCTGCGTTTTATATGCCCAAACCATCTCATATGATGTTGGACAAGCTTCTCTTCAATCGATGTCACCCCAACTCCGTAAATCATCATTCCATAACGGACCCTTTCTTGTGTTGCCACATATCCATCTCAACATGTCCATCTTTGCAATACCTAACTATTGGACATGTCGCCTTTTATTAGCCAACATTCAACGCCATACAACATCGCATGACAAGTTGCCGTCCTATAGAACCTGCCTTTTAGCTTTTGTGGCACTCTCTTATCACAGAGGACGCCAGAAGCTTGGCACCACTTCATCCATCCAACTTTGATCCGATGGCGCACATCTTCATCGATATCACCATCCTTCTGCAGTATTGACCCGAAACATCGAAAGGTATCCTTTTGAGATACCATATGCCCATCAAGGTTAACCTCCTCCCCATGCCTAACAGCACGAAAACCGCACCTCATGTACTTAGTTTTAGTTGTACTAAGCTTAAAACCTTCGGTTCCAAAGTTTGTCTTCACAGCTCTGACTTTCTATTAGCCCCCCCTCTGACTATCGTCGACTAGTACCACATCATCCGCAAAGAGCATACACCATGGGATATCTCCTTGTAATCCGTTGTGGCCTCATCCATCACCAAAGCAAAAAAGGCAAGGGCTCAAAGCTGACCATTGGTGCAATCCTATTTTATTGGAAAGTCATCAGTTTCTTCTTAACTTGTCCGTACACTTATCACAACATTATTGTACATGTCCTTGATGAGGGCAATGTACTTTATTGGGAATTCGTGTTTCTCCAAGCCCTACCACATGACATTTTGAGGTATCTTATCATAGACCTTCTTCAAGTCAATGAACACCATATGCTAATCCTCCTTTTGCTCCATGTATAGCTCAATAAGTTGTTGTACTAAGAAAATGGCTGCCATGGCCGACTTTGGAGGCATGAAACCAAACTGATTTTTGGTCACGCTTATCATTCTTCTTAAGCGGTGCTCAATGACTCTCTCCCATAGCTTCATTGTATGGCTCATCAGCTTAATTCCATGGTAATTAGTACACCTCTAAACACCCCCATTGTTCATGAACATTGGTACTAATATGCCCCGCATACATATTTCAGGCATCTTGTTTGACCAAAAAATGAGGTTGAAAAGCTTAGTTAGTCATACTATCACTATGTCTCCAAGGCCCATCCACACCTCAATGGGGATATAATCAGGCCCCTGACCTCAAACTCCTAGATTCATCACACAAAACGCCCGTTGGTCCTAACAAAGGAGTCGTCCAGCTCAATGGTAGAGCTCTCATTCTCCCCATTGAACATCTTGTCTTAGTACTCTCGCCATCTATGCTTGATCTCCTCGTCCTGCACCAGAAGCCGATCTGCACCCATCTTGATGCATTTGACTTGGTTGACATTCCTCGTCTTCTTCTCCCGGATCTTCGCCAACTTATAGGTGTCCCTTTCGCCTTCCTTCGTGTTTAAACGCTAGTAGAGGTCCTCATACGCCCAACCCCCTACTTCACTCATGGCTCGCTTTGCAGACCTATTTTTTACCTTGTACTTCTATATATTGTCTACCTCCTATCCAGGTGTAGGCGTATGAAATAGTCTTTCTTCTCCTTAATAGCCTTTTGGACATCATCGTTCCACTACTAGGTATCTTCAGCTTCAGTTCTACTTCCGTTGGTAACCCAAACTGCTCGAAAGCCACCTCCCAAACACAAGTCGCCATCTTCATCCACATACTGTTTGCATCATCTCCTTCCTCCCAAGGACCCTCCTTAGTAACCTCTGCTTGAAAGCCTGAGCTGACTCCTCCTTGAGCTTCATCACTTCATTCTAGCGACTTTGGCACGCTTCTCGCTGGACATGAATACGAAAGTGGAAGTCAGCCACCACAAGCTTATGTTGAGAGACAACACTCTCCAGGCATCACTTTACAATCTGGGCAAGCACGATTGTCTTCTCTTCTTGAGAGGACCAAATCAATCTAGCTAACCACTACTAAAAGAAACAATTCCTTATTTAACACTATCTTAAATTTTGTTTCCTTATTTAACACTGAAAAACTTTTTTTCCCTATCTAACAACGAGTGTAAAATTTTATGCCCTTTATAACACTTTCGTCCATTTTAAGCCCAAATGATACTTGAAAAGACTCTTTTGCCCCTCATATGATATATGTGTGTGAGGCAGTAGTATACACACAACATCAGTGGGGCAATAGCGCACACATGCATCGGCAGTAGCAAACACGCAGCACCTACGCACACGCACACACACTGTAGCACACACGCACGCAGCATCACACGTGCACGCATCACACACGCACAGCAGCACACACGGAGCAGCAGCACACACCCACGCAGCAGCAGCACACAAACACGCACGTACGCGCGGCAACTGGTACACGAATACCCGAACAAGTATTTCATTGATCCCATTGTAAGAGCACATAGAGCTAGCTACCCTGGGTACGTGGGTATTTAAATATGTATATGTCCGCGCAGCAGCTGGTATACAAATACCCGAACAAATATACATACATGGCTATGTGTATTGTGTATGTGCAGCACAGACGTGTGGATATTCAAAAGTGTATGCGTACACCGGCTAGAGCCATAAGCCATAAGCCATGTACATGCTAGTGCTACTGCCGTGTGCATGGCCTTCGATGCATGCGTGCAATTGTATGTGGGCAATTTTGCCATGCATCACGTACAAAGCTAATGATAGATCATCTAGTGTATGCATCTACTATATCATGTATCTACACGTACATATATTCTCCCGTGGAGATCATGCACTAAAAAAATTTAGACATTCAAAATAGATTATGTGAGCTCCATATGAAAATCCAATAAATAACAATATAATAATATTAATGAAGATGATAAAAAAATCATCAAACAGCACGCAGGCACAAACATACCACATGAGGGGCAAAATGGTATTTTCAAGTGTCATTTAGGCTCAAAATGGACAGAAGTGTCATAAAAGGCATAAAATTTAGACTCGTTGTTATATAGGGAAGAAATTATTTGTCGATGTCAAATAAGGCATAAAATTTAAGCACAATGTTAAATAAGGAATTCTCTCCTACTAAAAAGCATTGGCTAGGATTCTCTCTTTCTAAAGAGGGTGTTAGCAACGATCATGTCATAGGCTAAAGCGAAGCTTAAGACATCCTCTCCTTCATTCCTGCTATCATAACCAAAGCCCTCGTGCACCCCTTCAAAACCTGTGTTAGATGTACCCACATGGCCACTGAGGTCTCCTCCTATGAAGAGCTTCTCGCCAATAGGTACATTCCTAACCATGTTCTCTAGGCCTTCCCAGAACTCCTTCTTGGTGTTCTCAGAACCAAGTCCACAATGACCAGCTTGACCAGGATACCCCGGCCCCGTTGCCTTTTGACGTCTACCACTCCATACTTGAGGCTCTTGTTGATCAAGATGCCTACTCCTTTCATTCATAGTTGTCCCCGTGTACAACAATTTGAAGTCGGTACCCTCCACCTCCTTCACCTTTTGTCCATTCCATTTAGTATCTTCGACGCATAGGATATCAACACCTCTCCTCACCGTTGTATCAACCAACTCCTGTAGCTTACCCGTCAGCGACCCAACGTTCCAGCTACCTAGCTATGTGAATCCTATTAGGCTGGGCTAGCTTCCTTACCGTTCACACTCGTCGAGACAAATGCGAAGACCCTTGCTCATTTTTCAGTACATCCGAACGTTGATGTAGCGCGCCACTAAGGACGTGACGACCCGATCCTCACTCTCATCGTATCCACATCAAGATTCAGCGGGCGACCAAGGGGGTGACGACCTGATCCTTGTCCATTTAACACCACACCCGAGTTCCAATACGTCATGTTGCTAAGAGGGTTACGCCCCAACGGTGTTCTTCTAGGTTTCATCTCCATAAGAGTGGTTGAGTTTTGACGTTAGCTCACCAACTCTATCACAACCCTCCTCCTTTACCCGGGCTTGGAACCAACTATGTTGAGACCAGATAAGCAGAGTTGGTCGGGTCCCAATCATTCATAGATTCAAATTTGGCTTGGCTAGTTTTTTTGGCCTCAACCTCCAAACCTCAGTTTGAGCCGACACGATATGAGCCGAACCTGGTCTCCAACTCAAACAAAGCACATATTAGAGCTCCTTGATACCAACATTCTCCCCCAAATCCTAACCGGCCCAACCCTGATGTCTGTCTCCTCTCGATCCCTCCACCACTTAGGCATAGGCATGTTCCTGTGCACTAGAGACCGTAGGGGCTACCGCGCCGGCGTCGGAGAAGACGACATGTACCGACTACTGCCCCCACTTCTCTCCCCTGAGGAGCTTGTCCCAGATTATGCTGAACTATTGGGTGTATTTTGGCTAAAAACTTGTCCTAGGTTATGTTGAATTATTTGGTGTATTCAACTAGAAAAACTTGTCCTAGGTTATGTTGACTATTTGTAATCTCGCTCTATGCATGTGTGTTCTACATGAATGTAGTGCAACACTTGACCAAAATAGTTGATTAAGATGGACTTGCATACACACAATATTCAAACTTGGATTTTTATTCTGCCACAAATGGCTTTTGTAAATGTGCTGAAGATTTCCCAGAATGATGAGAGAAATAACTCCAACTGGTTGAACTTTTTCCAGATTTCTTTGCAAACTTGAATTTTTAAACAAAACTTGGCCGGATCTTACAAAACCGCCTAAACTTTAAAACAGATGAGGAAAATGGGCTCTAAATTTCCCAAAATTATGAGAGAAAATAACTCCAACCACTGGAATTTTTCCAGACTTTTTAGGACTTTAAAATTTTGAACCAAATTGGGTGAATCTTACAAAAAATTGTCCAACAATTAGAACAGCTAGGAAACATGGGTGAAACTTACGGATTTTTTCCTGATTTATTTGAAAACTTTGACATTTTGAAACAAATTTGGCTGAATCTTGCAACTATTTTCCAAACTCTAAAACAGATTGCCAAAGGGCTAAAACGTTTCCAGATTGATTATTGAATATGTATTGAATTAAATGAAATTTTCCAGACCATTTTGAATAATTATTTTTTGAATGAAATTTGGTTGAATCTCAAACTGTCCCAGCCTTTAAAACGGCTAAGCAAAACGGGCTGCAAATTTGCCACATTTATCATTGGAGATGCATCGAATTACTGGATTTTTTTTAAGGATTTTGCATAACCAAAATTGGCCAATCTTATGAAAATTTTACAGATTTAAAAACGACTAAGAAAAATAGGCCGAAACATTCCCGAATTTATCATTAAAGATGTATTGGGTTACTGGATTTTTTTTCCGATTATTTTGAAAACTTTGAATGTTTGAAACAAGTTTGGCCGAGTCTTACCAAAAACTGTATAAACCTTAACCAGTTGGGCAAAATGGGCGAAAAATTTTCCAGGTTGATTATACAAGATGGACTGAATTACTGGCTTTTAAAGGTATTTTTATTTTTTTAAAAAAAATTCAGTCAAATTGGCTTAATCTTAGAAGAACTCTACAGATTTTTTTATAAAATATTTCATTTTTTTGTGACTCCCAGGACCCACGCGTCATGTTTATCATTAAGTGGCCAATTAGAGCAGTTGTGTGCTTTTCAGTTACTATATACTTAGTCGTAGACTGGTGGGTATTAGTTAAAATCCCCTATACTTGTAGTTTTGTATTACCTTAGTCCTAAATGTTGTGTATTTATTCAGTTTCTTTGAATATTTAATCGTGTTTGAATGTTATAACATTTTCTATAGGTTCGAGAGGTTCGTCCGGGGGCGAAATTCGACAAGGGAGACGCCGTCAAGTACCTCCTCCAGCAGCTCACCAACAAACATAACTGGGACAGCTCTCGGATCTTACCAATCTATATTGGTGATGATAAGACCGATGAAGACGCTTTTAAGGTAAAAAACTTCAGAACATCATCTGAACAGTGAAACCTAATGGATTTAAAGCTTCATTTAGAAGGAAAAAATAATCTACTTTGTTGCATTTAGGTGCTTTCTGAGGAAGGTGGATTTGGGATCCGCGTCTGCAAGTGGCGCAAGAGGACTGCAGCTGAGTACTCTCTAAAGAACCCCAGTGAGGTAATGAATCTAGGCTCACGAGTATGCATGTAATCTTTTTGGCTGTATCCAACAAATTGAATGCTAAATAATTTTAATTGTTCTCAGGTGAAAGAGTTCCTAGAGAAGCTGGTGCGCTGGAGGAGAGAACAGGACCAAGTTTGAATTCCTTGGAAGTTGCAGCAGCCCATTTGGAGCGGTGCAAATAAGTGAACGCCCAATTTTAGCGAAAGCGAACATAGGATGAAAGAAATAAAACCAAAACATTGCTGAAGCTGGTGACGGAGAAGTTGACTATACTTATGTATTTTCTGTAGTAAGTACATACCTGGTGATGGAGTGACTATTTTTTCAAATCCTGCAACCAAATTGGAATGGGGCGTTACAAAGAGCCGTGGTCAGCAGCACCGTTGGCAGGGGGGCATTCGGAGTACTGGATTGCTTCATGCGAAGAGAGCAGGGGCGCACCTGACCGCCTTTTTTTTGGAGTAGGATGTCGCACAAGGGTGGTCAGAGGAGACCGGATGTAGGAAAGCGGGAGAAGACTTCGCCGGAGGGATCGACGGAGTTTTTAGGGGAAGGTAGAGAAACGCCGGATGGGGAGGGGAGGGGGCGCCGCCGCTGCTCTCTTTGTTCTGTGCTCGAGTACGAGTCAACGAGGCGAACCGGTGGAAAAAACGTAGGAATGGCCGAGAGCTAATGGGCCGTCCAGAGGAAACGATCAGCGTTGCGGGCCGATTTCCAACCTAGGGGCTGTTGGGTTCGATCCGTTTGGAAGTAATTTTCCTAGAGTATCTTTTATTTTCCTCTCCTCCCTCTCTCTCCGTGGCCGTGCCAAGCGGTCAGCGGCGTCCCTCTTCCTCCCGAGCGACACGGCGACACGCTCTGCCCGGTCCGCCGCAAGCTGGACTCCTCCGCCGCCGCAACGACCGTCTCTCTCCGACGCACCGCATCAGGTTGAGGTAGGCCTCGACTTCCTCGGTTTCCCCCGTCGGCCGTCGCCCTCCCTTCCATCCCAGGCGGGTGGATGCGCGCGCCTCCACTGCCCCTGCCCAACCTAGGGTTAAGACTTAAGAGTAGCCTGTTATTGCGTATATATTGCGTATTGACTCTGTTATTTCGTCCTCTCATTATCTCATGTATTATCTACCGACCCAATTTGCCTTAGCAGCTAGGGTTGAGTATCCATTGGCTCCTCCAGCTCTCGCATTACAATTGGTTATTAAATTGGAGTGCCCTGCTTGGCATCATTGGGAGTTGGCAGGGTGGCACCCAGCAAGTAGAAGCAAGCTATTTGAAACAAAAAAGGTCTGAAGAAAATGATTGTGCTACATTGGTGGCAGTAGTATCACATGCTTAGTTAACAGATTGATGACCTAGAGGCTAGACCTAGGGAAGAGCAAGCCTCAGATCTGATTGAGCTGCTAGTTATTTCTCCTTTCTTGTCTCTGATTGATGACCGAGAGGGCAGAGCACCGTATTTCTTTAGGATAGGACTACTCAAATTGTCGGCCCATTTACTTATCGGACGAATTTTGAGTTCAGCGTACCGTTCAAACCCCAAGTCTCACATCAAGTCTGCCTCTGGATGACTGCTTCAATTTGGGGATTTCTTCATCAACCTTGATGCTGATTTTGCTGCAGTACTAATTATGTCCTGTCTGCACCTTGCATTGCATCTGTCATATCAGCCACACCTGAAACTGCATCTTGATCACATGTCCCAGGCTCGCCCACAGCTGCAACAAATTCCTCAAACACTTAAATATATTATCTCCTGCCAAATTATTCTGCTTTTTATGAGCTGAAATCACTGTATCAGGAGTGAATATTGGATCCATCTCCTATGCTCATTTTAGTGTGCTTTACTGTAAGAGCTCAGAGAATGAGCATAGGAGATGGATCGGATATTGGATATTGGGTCCATCTTAAATAGTCGTTAGAAGTATCTGTCACGTGTCCAGATTGCAAATGTTGTACAGTATATCACATTCAATTGCCATGTATTGGGATGTCAAGTTGTCTTAGGGAAAAAGTACTTTCTGACAACAAAGTCACAGGATTGCTAATTTAGAAATTGCCGGCCATGCCAAGTTAACACCATTTGTGTTTGGACGGTAGTTTGAGACAGTAAGAGCTCAACTACCAATTCATTTTTTGAGTGAAATTACCAATTGGTTGACCCAGTTGAGTCATACCATTTCTCTTTGAAGGGTTCTTTATTGTTTTTCCTATACCAATTATTGTTTTTTCAAAAAACTCTGTTCAAACTTTTAGCCTTCTTGGTTCGAAAAATTGTACCTAATGTTGGATCTAAATATAAATAGGGCCAGCCGAGCTCTCAGACATGTCTGGACGTGAGGTTCGTGAGTACACTAACCTCAGCGACCCTAAAGGTTAGTGATTTCATCATTCTCCAGTCCCAGTGTGGACAAGTGGTTCTTCTCCTTTTTGGTTTATTGGACATTTTCTTAAATCAAATCATCACCTTTGGGGTTATGCATATGCAGATAGAAAGTATGGGAAGGGGAAGGACAAGATCGACGATGAGGATGTTACCTTCCAGCGCATGGTAGCAAAGGTTAACCGGAATGCTCTTGCAAAAATAATTCTGATTAAATTGTGAATAAATTGAGTTATAATTACTTAGTAGCACTGTCCTGGTAGGTATCTTAATTTTAGAAAATTAGTTTAGCTGCCAAAATCTAAGTTACGTTATCGATTCTCACATTCGAATATTGGATAGTTTTGATATTTGAAATGAGGGTCATGGAAAGAAAGAGGTCCGTTTTTGAGTTTTGACACGGTATTGTGCTTGGTACGGATATAGATAAGTGCAGAAGGCCTTTGATATGTTTGTACCAATGAGCTTAAATTCAAGGAATTTACCTTGGATTGTGAGAAATCATTCAATGTGATCAGGAAAAAAGTTCAAGGCTGTCTTAGGTTTAGGTATCATACATTATCTGCTCTTATCAATGTTATGTTCGGGACAGTATTTAACTTGCTGGCAGTTGTGGGCTTGTGGCCATGAGATTACTCGCTCTTCTTGAAAAATTGATCCCATGCTCAGTGTGCCTGCAATAGGCATCGATTTACGATGTTCTGATAACATGCCCTGACAGGGATTTTGGCTTTCTACTGGGCGGTTGATGCCAACAGATGCAGGATGTTGCTGGTGAGCGGGGAGGCTACCTTCATGGGCGAGGAGGTATTTCATGCTTCTTTAATGAAGAATTCATGCTGGCTCCTTGTTAACCTTGTTTACTTCGATGTTGTTCAGCATTGGACAGTGATGATTTGCTTTACCTTAAAGAGCAAATGGAGGCTGAGGAAGATGCAGAGCGTCTCCTCCGTCGTACAGAGAAGCGGGCATTTGCTGCCTTTAAGATATCCTCTCTTGCATGATACATTATAGCATCTCCCACACCTTTTACAAGATAATCTTTAGTATAATCCAAGCGTTCTTGCTATGCATGCATGCTATTTTCCACATCTATTATTTGATTTTCTTGTCATTGGTCATGCAGTTGCAGCACAATATTCACATGCCTAGGGGTTGTTTCGCATCTTATCGCAGCTTGCAGTGTTCCACACTTCGATAACTCTGTCAGTTTGTTTGTTTGATTTCTTTAACTCTGGCATTACCAAGCAGCAGTTCTAGCTGATTCTGCACCTCCTATTCCCGCGGCTCTTCGCGTCGAGCCTAGACCCAAAAGTGATATAAGGTAAGCCGTGTGTGACAAAGACTCTGTTTCCATCAATGATACTTTTGCCTTCTGATTTGGCACATACCTTGTTATGGGCAGGCAACGTGATCTCTTGAAGAAGATTGTCGAGATCAAACCAAAGCGAGCAAAAGTCAGCAGCCCTCGACAAACAGCAGAGGGCGATAGACCTAAGCAGGAACAAGAAGATTCTGTGAGGAAAATGTCTACGCCTGAAGGTGAAAATGAACCGTCTCAAGGGGCAGTCAGCTTTGTGCAACCTCTGTCAAAACCAGGTGATCCAGCGGAGGCCAAGTCGCAGAATGCAGCTGTAAGCTTACTTGGTTTAGCGTATGAGAGTTCGGACGAGGAATAGTCGGTGGCGTGGAGAAATTGTTGTAGACTCCGTGTTGAAGTTTTTCTGTTCTCTTGCTAGACTGTTGTATCATCAGAAGGATAAAGAACTTATGCCGGCACTGATTAGGTGTCACTGCTGGAAATCAAGCCTGAGTTACTTATTGGGTAGACTATATTCTTGCAGAACTTTATATGCGATTGCTAATGCTAATGTATAGAAGTAAATGAAATCTCAAATAATAGAAAAACTAAATTTACTAGCTCCTTTATTTAAGAAAGAAAAATCACCATAGCAAATGGTATCAGGTTGAAGAGGCTTTATAAACTCCTTATCTACTTGAATGGTCAGGAACATTTTTTTTTTTAAATTAATGGTCAGGAACATTTGGATTCACTAAACTCAGTGCTTTCATCTCCATTACTGTACTATATACTACTAATATACAGTTTATACCACATACCCATACTAATAATACTAATAAAAGCATGAGTCCTGAAACTAATCAAACTTGTGCAGGTGTATTTGTTCGGGTGTCACATTGATTGATACTATGGAGAAGATTTCTACTAAAGACTTGAATCTAATTTTTAGTTTCAGAATTTATCTTGGTACTCCGTTCACTATTATAAGATGTTCTAACTTTTTTCTAAATTAGATGTATGTAGACACGTTTTTGTGTGTTTGTTTACTCATTTCACTCTGTATCTAGTCCATACTGAAATATCCAAAACATCTTACAATAGTGAACGGATGGAGTATTTCTTATTTCTAGAATACTTTATCATGTTTCATTTGCCCCACCTCTTGCATTTGCTCCCCACTGATTTTTTATGAACTGGCATAGTTAACATGTTTTCCTTTTTGCATAGAGCAATCACATCCGTATAGAAATGAAACTCATCGACCTTGGGTCTAGAAAGGATATGGAGAGAGTCAGGTGGCCCATCAAAGTTAGTTGCAAGAAAGGTCATTCTACCCTATATTGTTGGTCAAGTGGGCTTTGCCATAGCCTATATTTTCCCCCACATTAATAAGAATTGGGTTTGCCATATAAGAGGGGCACTTACGATAAAAAGGAGGAGCCTAGGGCTTCGCTTGCAATGGTACAGAGGGGGTTTAAGCACACTAGGTGAAATGGCCCGTTGACTCGTTGAGTCATATCTTCCTCTCTGGTCACTTTGTGTTAGGCATGCAGGCGGACGGCCCCGCGAAGCATGCAAGCATCCGCAACCATCAATTTTGCATTAACACGGTTATTACAGTAGCAATGATTAACTTAGTTTTCACTTCAATTGGTAGCTCATATCCACATGACATGCCAAGAACGATGATGTTATTTTAGTTCAGAGTGGCATAATCATCGAAGTGTGAGTTTTCATTTTCAAAAAGATGTTTTTCGCTCATGGACATGTAAAATTGAGATATGCATAATATTGGGCCTAAATATTTGGTTCATCAAGGTCGTCACACTTCGGAGTTCTCCATCGATATCGTTCTTTCTTTATTTGTGCCTAAATCAAACTACAATCACTCAAGAGAATGTAGGGTTTTCAAGATGAATACTTTGTTTATTTGTACCTAAAGCAAACTGCAATCACTTGAGAGAACGTAGGGTTTTCAAGATGAATAAGCTGGTGCGACTGAAGATAATTTTCCTCATTTGAGAGAGCTTCCCCAAGGATCCATTATCACCTCTATTGTTTGCAATCGCCATGGTTGTACTAACCTCCTTCATTATCAAGGCTGAAAAGGTGGATGTCCTCAGTTCATTGCGGGAGTCTCACCGCTGCAGATGATGTCTATTTACGCTGATGACGATTGTTATTCGTCAAGCCATTTGTCCAAGACTTATGCTTTGTCATGGAGGTATTTAGTGTCTTCGAGAGGCCTCGGGATTACACATGAACTATGCAAAATCCTCTGCTATTATGATTAGGAATACACACAAGGAGAGGGACAGTGTGGCAGCTGCTCGAGAATTGCTAGCTTTGCAAATATCTTGGGCTTCAATTGGCACTTGGCCAGCTTTACTAAAGATGAATGGCAGTTGATTATTGGCAAGATCATCAAGCAGCTTCCGGGATGGCAGAAAGGCTTGAGGTGGGAGGCTTATCTTGGTTAAGTCAGTCACCTGTTGGTCTCGGATGCCCCCACGTGGGCACTTGAGGTTGTAGATAAAAGTCGTAGAGCATTCTTCTTGGAGGGATTCGAGGAAATCCATGGAGGTTAGTGCCTAGTCGCTTGGCATAATGTTTGCAGGCCTAAGTGCTTCGGCGGATTGGAAGTGATTGATTTACAGAAGCAGGCGGTGGCGCTTACGTTCCGCTGGGAGTGGTTGCAGCGTATAGATCCCTCTAAGCCTTGGCAAGGTCTATCGATGGTATCTGACCCGATGAATTTGAATCGATGGGTGTCTGACATTGCCGGAGGTTTGTCTACGACTGGGCTGTTGCAATATGTGCACCTTTGGGAAGCGGTTGTCGTGGTTCGGTTTCAGCCTAACTCTAACAATGAGGCAATTTGGAATTGGAGCAAGGCCTTAATATACACGCCACCGTTTACCTATTGAATGTTGTGAGAAGGAGCTCTTAGATTCTCATGCACAAAGGCTTCGTGGAAAAGGTGAGCGCCTCTTAATTGCAAGTTTTTTCTATGGTTAGCCCCTGTAATATCGCATATGGACGTCACATCGGGATTTGAGGAGGGGGTTGGTGGATGAATGTTACCTATATATGACCAAGATGAAGACACTACTGACTATATTTGATGCAGTACATCTTCTCTAGGCAGGTATGTCATTGATATCTTCATGAATTGCAGGTGCTGCTTCATGTGGCCATCTCTACTCTGGGTGGACAACCTTGATTCTTGTTGGACCAAGTCCAGGACCCTATTGCCAAAAGCCAAACGTAGGGGTTTTGATTCTCTTGTTATGCTTGCTTGCCGGAGTTTGTGGAAACAATATAATGTTAGCCAACTTAGAGATGTTTTTTTTTTCGAGAGTACGCCAATGGCGTACCTTAGCTTTATAGAAGCAGAGAGAAATATGTACAAGAGGTTTAAATGGCTAGATCACCACAGCCCGGCGATCCCACCCTCCTCCACTCCTACTCACACTACACTACTACTCACAATATCGATGAACTCCTCTCCCTCCTGCCAGAGCCCATTGTCGTAAATCAGCAAAAATAAGCTCTGCCGTGTCAGCCACATTACAGATGTTACCAGACCGGAAAACCCTATTGTTCCTTTGCTTCCACAGCGTCCAACTAATGAGCATGACAAACGAGTCAAAGCCCTTCCTTTCTTCCTTGCGGATTTGCTTGCGTGTGCTCGTCCACCAATCTTGAAGCTTGTCTTGATGAGAGGGAATCAAGCCTAGATCGATGTCCACCTTGGAGAAGCATAAGCACCAAACCTGCCTTGCGAAGACAGATTGTAGCAGTAAGTGATCCACATTGTCTTCCTCTTGATCACACAAAAAATAGGTGGAAGATTCTTCTTGTAGCCCATGTCTAAGTCTCCGGTCTGAGGTCCATAGCCTGTATTGAATTGCTAGCCACATGAAAATCTTGCATGATAGCGGGGCCCAGCACTTCCAAATCGCGGCATTGGCGTGAAATCTGATTCCTCCTTCCCATAACATCTTGTAGGCCGATGCTGCTGTATACTCTCCCACCTCGTTCCATGCCCAAGTGGCTCTATCCTCCATTGCCGGCACCAGCTGAATCACAATGAGAAGCTCCCAGAGATGGATAAATTGAGTCAGCTCCTTTGTATTAAGCTCTCCCACAATATCATTCGTCCAAGCATGCGCCGTTAACCCATCCTTCGCAGACCTCCTATTGACAATCCTTGTCGTCACTTTGGCTAGAAGTGCAGGAGCAATTTCAGCAATAGTAGATCCAAATAGCCATCTGTCTTTCCAGAAAAGGATCCGGTCACCATTCCCCACTTGCCATTGCACCAGACTGTCAAAAGCTTTCTTGACTTAGTTGTTTGGAGCCAGATTTAGCCCTTGCCATGGCCTAGAATCATCTATCCTTCTCAACCATTCCCAGCGAAGCCACATGGCCAGCCCATGCTTGCTAAGATCTATCACACCTAAGCCACCCGGGTAATTTGGCCTGCAACACGTCGCCAAGAAACCATACACTTCCCTCCATTTATCTCCTCTGCTCTAGCCCAGAAGAAAGCCCTGCAGCCTTTATCAATTCTGTCAAGTGCCCATTTCGGTGCTTCCGCCACAATTAAGTGATGAGTTGGCCTCGCTCGCATAACCTGATTTACCAGTATCAACCGCCCAGGCCTTGTGATTAAGCCTCTCTGCCAGCCTGGGAGGATTTTCAGAGCTGCGTCAACCATGTATTGCCACTCGGATCTAGTGAGCTGCTTGATATTAAGTTGCAGTCCTAGATACTTGCAAGGGAAGCAACCAATCTTCCAGGGTAAAGCATTTCTTACTAACTCCACATCGTCCTCTTCAGCGCGGATCAAAATCGCTGACGATTTGGCATAGTTAACACGCAAGCCCGATGCCATGCCAAAGATCTGCAGGATCTCCTTCACTAGTAGTATGTCAGTTAAGGAAGGCTTAATGAAAAGCACCACATCATCCGCATATAGCGATAATCTTTGCATTGGACGACAACCATTAATCTCTTGAAACATCTTTAGCTCATGTGCCATGGTCACCATTGCCGTGAGGGTGACCATCAGAAGTTACCATTAATCCCTACTAGAGCATAAGGCAGACTCCATGTGCAAAGAAGTGGAGACGAGACACCAACCAGGGGTCAAGGCCCCTTCAACCAAAATCTTCGAGTATCCTGCTCTTGCAATCAACTCTTTAGTTTTGCATTCTCCCCATAATCTCGACTTTTTCCACCCGGTACTACCAGATTTGAGGAGTGAGTTAGCCCTGTTGAGTGAACCCTGCTTCCTATAACATCAAAAAAATCTTCTTGATACCATCGAGCTATGTTTCCTTTGAGACCATCTTTGCTATCCCAGGCACCTCCAAGCCCTTCTCGGTGTTACATCAGTACGAAATTCTCAATATAGATTGGACTGTAATAACCGGCAATCGTGTGCCAGATTGCAAAAACCACCACACCCCCTCGTGCTGCACGAAACCCATCCCTTCTCCCGATTTTCTGGGCCATCTCGATCCCCCGCACAAACCCATGCCTTCTCCCGATTTTCTGGGCCACCCGGATGCCCCCGCTGGGGCCGGGCCCGTCCCGATTCTGCACACACACACACACACACACACACACACACACTTGCAGTTTGAAAAAAGCGAAAAATGCAATGGGAGGGGAATCGAACCCTCAACCTACAACAATTAATTTAGCAACAACAACCGCCTGGGCTACGCCACGTTATTGATTTCTTTCAACTTGCACACTACTTGTACATTCCTGAGATTAGATTGAATGAAACTGAAAATTCAAACCGACAGGCTCACTTGTCCGGGATTTGGAACTTTTTTCTGGACGCTTTACACCGGTTCAGATGGTTCACAAACTCGGGCATCCCCTCCCTTCCTTTTTAGATGCAAATCACCACAATGTTTGTACTTAACTTATCTGATGTGAGGTTCCTATATTATCATACTATCTACATAGTAGTTGTCGAGTATGTATTTCAACAATTTTTTCCCTCTTGTGGTATGTAAGTTACCACGTATGTGGTATGCAAGTTACCGTGGTATTTCCACATAAGTTACCGGGGTTATATTTTTTAATAACTTTTTCTCCTCTTGGTCAAAAGTTGTCGTGGCGTTTGTACGTAAGTTTTCGGGTATGCAGTTTGTATATTACCGTGTTATTTTCACATAAGTTATCGAGGTTATGTATTTTAAAAACATTTCTCTATTGGTCAAAGTTAACGTGGTGTATGTACATAAATTATTGAGTATGCGTATATTATCATTCTATTTTCACATGAGTTAACGGTGGTATGTTTTTGGCACCTTTTTCCCTACTTAGTCAAAGTTATCGCGATGTTTGTATGTAAGTTATCGGGTATGCGTTTCGTATATTATCGTGCTATTTTCACATAAAGTTATCAGGGGTTATGTATTTCAACAACCTTTTCCCCTTTGATCGTAGTCACCACGGTGTCTGTATGTAAGTTATCGGATATGCGGTTTGTAAATTGCCGTGTTATTTTCACATAATATAAGTTGTTGGGGCATGTTTTTCAACAAGTTTTTTTCCCACTCATAGAAAAAACAATATTTTTTTCCTTTGGTCAAACTCACCACGGTGTGAGAGTTTATTCCTTAGGAGATTTTTTGGGATCTGGACTATCGTTCGAGCCTCCCGGGTCGCTTCCAGCGACTCCGGAGGCGCCGCCGCACCTACCTTCGGAGGCCCTTCCACGCAGCCCCGTTTACCTTGCCGCCGCCGGAGGAGGCCGGCCGCCCGGCGGACGGCGGCGGCGGGGTGTCCCAGCCCGGTTTTTTCTATTCTTTCCCCAGGTGATTGCCTTCCGATCTGGCTGCCGTTGTCCCATGCCGGTCGCTTCCTGATCTGTCCATGGCATGGTGTCTCCCGATCTGGCCGTCGTCGTCCCATATTGCTAGTTTCCCGATCTTTTCAGATCTGGCAGCTAACTGGTGATTCAGGCTCCGATCTGGATGATCTCTATAGCTTGGAGTATGATCAGGGGAAGCACACGGGGCTGGTTCATGGAGGCATATGCATACACATGCGTGGACATGCATGCACATGATCGGCGGCCGCCCAGGTTGCCGGCTAACTTCAACCCATGGTGTTGGCTGTTGGTGTCCACCTAGGACTATGTCATGGGAGATTGGATCTGGGACGGCGGCGGCCTCGCCGTGGATTATGGCCTCCATCAGAAGATTCTATGAGAGTTTCATCTCTGCAGATGTGATGGCTGACTTCGGCGGCGAAATGCAAACTGTGGACGATGTCTTGATGCAGAGGGATTGTTGTGCGGTGGCGGCGGGCATATCGCCTGTAGCTACTGGATCGTGGAAAAGTGGTGGTGACAACACATGAATGACCTCGATGGTGGTGCTACTTGAGCACCCAGTCTAGAGCTCCGGGGTGAAAGCCTTGGTCTCGCCCGTGTTGGGTATACCTGACAATGGCGATGTTTTTACATCGTTACCTTGTTGAAGGCATTGTTCGGAATGCTCGGACTGATTCTTCAGGGTGAAAACCTAGATTCTAGTCTTGGATGGCTGGATCCGGTGACGGTGACACTTGAGTGTCGCTCCCTTCCTTAAGGCGTTGCTGTTGAAGAACGTCGTCGTCCGCGTGGTGTCATGAGATTGTCGGTGCAGATATGGTCATTGTTATAGTTTGCCGATCGTGATTTGATCGCTTTGGGGCTTTTTTCTTTTTTCCTCGCCTATGCATAGCTTTGGTCTAGTATGACTTCGCTATTTGTCGGCGTGTTTTGTGTGCGTGCGTTAGTCTCGGCTGTGTGCATCTTAGCTATGCAGAGGCCGGGTGTGTACTCATTTATTTGTCAATAAAATCCACCCTTTATCGAAAAAACTCACCACGGTGTTTGTATGTAAGTTACTGAGTATGAGGTTCGTATATTATCGTGTTATTTTCACATAAATTATTGGGGTATATTTTTCAATAACTTTTTTCCTTTGGTCAAAGTTACCACGGTGTTTGTACGCAAGTTATCGGGTATATGGTTCATATATTACCGTATTATTTTCACATAAGTTATCGGGGGTATATTTTTCAACAGTTTTTTCCTTTGCTCAAAGTTACCGCGGTGTTTGTATGTAAGTTATTGGATATGTGATTTGTATATTACCGTGTTATTTTCACATGAGTTACCAGGTGGTTTTTTCAACTACTTTTCTTCCTTTGTCAAAGTTATCATGATGTTTATACGTAAGTTATCAGGTAGTTTTGATGAACCACGTATTACGCTCATGTCTGTATTGCCATCCTAGCTCTAAACTAATCTTCAGGCCACATAGCATCTGAATCAAGGTAAAAGTGCAGAAGACACGGCTCTCGGTTTATATGCTCTAGATACTGAACTTTGCACCGCCCAACACACAAAGTTGCTTCCTTTTCTAAACAAAAAAAGCACAAAGTTCTTCCAATCCCAAATGCCATGGCACCATCCAACAATTCTTGCAACAAACAACAATCTCGTGTTGTACTACTATCACAGCAGAGCAAACAACAAACTCGAAAAAGAGGGTTGGAATCACATGATTATCAAAAAAAAAAGTGGCAACAAATCTACGGAGACTAGCGCAGCAAGGTTGCCATCAGTAATAAAGAACATCGAAATTGTACAACTACCCTACAATTTATTCAGACAACCAGTAAGAGACACTGTCAGGCTCATGCACATCTGCTCGTAGGAGGCACAACAAGCTCTGGCCATGGAAGGGAATGGAGCCGAAGACGGGGATGTTACCTCATCCGATCTGGCAACCATCAACGTAGGTGGAGAAGATGTAGAGGGGGGGGGGGATGGAGCTCCTCTGCTGATCGGCCGGAAGTGTGGCTCACGCGTGGTGGCGTCGTCTGCCACGACATCTCTGCGGTGGACGACCGGTGAGGAACAACAGCCGGATCCATCTACGACGAGAAGCAGGGCCGGGGCCATCCACAACAAGAAGCGGGGGTAGCGGATCTTGGCTCCCTTCTCCTTTTGACCGGGAAGCAAGGCAACGACTGACGACTTTAGGTGGCTGTGGATCTCGCCAGTATCCGGAACCCGGAGGCCCTTGCGGCTGGGAAAGGAGGTGGAGGTGCCATGGGCTAGCCGGCTAGGTGAGGAGGGAAGGCGTGCTGCGACGGAGCCAGGGGTGTGAGGCGAGCGGCAGGGAGGCATGTGCGCCACTGGAGAAGAAGGTGGGGAAGCGAACGCCTCGTTGGATTTGGATCGAACGCCTCTCGATGCGTGTGGCAGTTTTACAAAAACGATTCCGGTTACCACATACAGATTTCGATATAGATTTAGTAATTTCGAGCATATTTTAGAGCAAAGCTACAATGACTTTATTTTTTACTCTTGTAGCGAGAGTCACCTCAACATGGGTTTTTTAACAGGTATTTTTTTTTCATGGCTGACGAAATACATGTTGGAAGAAAAACCGTAAAGTACAAAAGAAATTGACCGGAGTGGGATTTGAACCCACGCCCTTTCGGACCAGAGCCTTAATCTGGCTCCTTAGACCAACTCGGCCATCCGATCAGCTGTGCTTCAATTCCATTTCCACTTTATATATCCGCATTCACCTCCTCTTTAAAAGAAACACTGCGCGGCATAGACACATACGACTTCTGGTGGATTGTTGCACCAGCGTCTTTGGGAGAGAGAGGGAGATCACCGGTGTGTGTACGTGCACTCTGTTTTAACGGGAATGTTTGGGCAGTCTTGAATCAACATGATCCGTCGTCTGGGTGCAACCACTGAAAAAGGGCGTGCGATTTGGTACGCATTCGCCGGGCCTTCTTCACCCGTTATTAGGTCCTTGACCCTGGAGTTGGCTAACCGAATTAACTACCCTTGCCCACCTCTGTCTCCGTGTGGGTACGGTCCTAGTCTCCTAGACAGAGATTGGCATGAGGCAGACTGCTTTCGCTTTCCTTCACTGTTCTTGGCGTCAGTGGTTCTTGGTTGGTTGGTGGTCTAACTTGGTCATTGTTCTTCCCCGTCATCTGCCACAACTAACAAACCTCTCCGACCACTCTGTCCACAAGCCTAACCTAGCTAACGGGCCCTGTTAATTTTCCTTCAGATTCAGAGCTGCAGCTCGTTGGCCTGCCCGAACAATTAACAGGTGCAACCAAATCGCGCAGGCGACGTCAACGGCCGATTCCCCGACCATTCGGTTAAGCAACCAACCTGAAGTTGCTGACGAAGCAGAGACAAGTAAACAATATGCCACACGCGCACCACCGCCAGGAGCGAAAAGAAGTCGTATAATCTACCGCCTCTTCTTTTTCTCGGCAGACGTGGCATTCAGAATTCTGTGCTTGCCTTCACTCCGATTATCTGCATGACGTAAAAAAATACGTCGACCTTGCTGCTAAACTATATACTACTGTAAATGTCGGCCAGCAGAGACAGTTACACGTTTGTTTAGTGCTACGTAATGTAACAGCATCTCGCCCTCAGTGCGAGGCAACGGCGTGGGCGTGGCGATCGCGTTGGCACGATTGTCTGTCTGTCTGATCGTCGAGGACCGTTGTTCAGCTACGCACGGACGACGAGGGCAACTGATGGATGCGACGAGAAGCCGCCCGTCTCAAGTCGAAATCAGCTCACGAAAACGACGAGATTACGGGCGCAGCGTACTAATGTTTTGCGACATGCTAATTGGACGGGTTTGGCCACCTGTTACGACGCCCGATGTCACGGACAGGCTGCGGTCAGCATGCCAATTATTCGCCTAACCGGATAGCACTGGACGCTACACACTTGGGCAGAAAAGGTCGAATATCGTGTGCGAAGATAAAAAAAATGTTGAAAAGGAAGAAAACCGATGCTCAGGAAGGATACTGTAATCATGCTCCATCATCATGGCACGGTGCAATCGCGGTGAGAACAACATGCGCCTACTTTTAAGGAAAAGTCAGAGCAAACAAATGGTTCCATTCCATCCCCCGCAAAGAAAATAAAACAGAACGAATTATTCAATTTCATGTGAAGTTTCTGCGTTATAAATAACTCGGTTGTTGGCTGCATCAAAATTAGTGCCTGTTCCTGAAGCATCTTTGGATCCCTCTGGACCTCTTTCCAAGGAGAACAACAGGGAATTGGGAGTTACTGTGGCCATGCTGAACTGGTCAAAGAAATGAAGGAGTGCTCAAGACTGAAGAGCATACATACCGCGCACGCATGCGAGCACCTGTATCAGTCCGATTGATTGCCAATCAGCAAAAGCGACCGCACGGACGGCAACGTCCCCGGCGGCATGGCATGGGAGCCACGACGCGCAACACCACAAAAGAAGTGACCGCAACATCTTCCACTCACCTCTTCAACGTGTCACTGCGCATACATGAACTTTCTCCCGCAGGGACACGCAAGAATATAAAACTTCTGAATCACACTCACTTTGCCCCCGATCTTTTTTGTGGCATTGGTGCACTTTCGGTATGCGAATACAATGACTCATTCTTGTTTTCACTATTTCAACTTACCCAAAATTTTATATGTACGCAATAGATTTCATTTCATTGGAAAGGCTGGAGCTCTCTATATCAATGAAAGATATATAAGCTTTGTGTATTCTTTTTATCTTTTGCGCAGAATCTTTGCCTATTCTCAAAAGGAAAAGAAGGCCAAAGCTATAGAAAGGCACATCAAACATCTTCTTATTTCTCTTTTGATAAATGATATTTTCGTTTAATCGTTCTATCAAACTAATACAACCGCTTGAACAATTTTCTTGGTTTTCTACAGGAGGCGATTAGAAGGCGGCGGTAATTCCCCTCCTTCAACCTCCAGCGCCACCATGGGTTCCCCTAGCCTCCGTCGGCGATGTGACCACGGGAGGATGGGGGAACTCTGGATCTAAGTGTTCAGGCCTATGATGAAGGCAGGAATAGTTGTAGGGTTTTTTTTTTCTCTGATTGGCGGCGGCCAGATGACGGCGACGTCGTCGGCTTGGAATAAATTCTCCCAACTCACTCCTCGTTCTGGTGGTGCTTTGTATTGTTGGGAGGCGTAAGTGGTCCTTGTGGAGGCGGCGCTCGACGGATGGCGGCGCTTCATCGTCGAGTAGGTCTTCCATGCTCCGATCAACCTCGAATTCCTCCGGCGGAACGGAATCAACGGAGCTTTGGCATAGATTTTTGTCGTCTCCTTGGAACGACGAGGTTAGGGCTTCTCGCGACGAGGTTAGCACATGTCCGACGACTTCTCAACTGTCATCGACAAGGCCGGTCTGGTTTCGATAGGGGAGCGACGACGATGGTGCGGCATCGCCTCGTCCCGCTATAGTAGTGGTCGTCTCGTGGTCTAGGGATCTTAATGTAGTTTTTATTATATTTAGGATGCTTTGTACTTTTTGTAAATCTTTATAATCGATTCAAGTCATTTTCGCAAAAAGAAAATTGACACAACGGGCCTGTGCAAAAATCTTGCCTCAGTCCAAAAACGACGCTGCAAAAAGTGACACTGCTCGCGAAGGGATAATTAGTTTTTGCCTTCTTCCGCGTGCGAAGTGCACTTCTTAAAGCCCTCCCCCTTCCAGCCTTCCTCCCTGATTCTAGCTTGCTGACAAATACACAATCCACTGGGAAAAAGGACATGTCAGCACCGAGAGAAAAGAAAAGGTAAAACTAAACAAAAGCAGGGGGCGCAAAAGAGACCTTTTTCGGAGCATAAGTTATTGGGCGTTGCAGCGGTGCTGCTGTGTTCCCAGAGCCTGCCTGCAGACAGACGGGTGCTGCAGTGACCAACGCGGCAGCCATGACCACGACCAAGACGATGGGGAGGAGAGGAGGAGTAACCGCGGCCATTGGAGCGGCGCTGCTGTTCTTGGCCTGCGCCTCCCTGGGGGCTCATGCCAACACCGACTCCAACGATGGTAAGCGAGTCGTATTATTACTTCTTGTAATCATTTTTTCGTTCTTTTGGTTTGATTTTACTTCGGGAAACCAAGAAACAATGCATTTCTTAGCTTGACTGAGTAGCAAGGGATGGGGAAAATCTGTGTTCTTGGTTCCTCCTCCCCCCTGCTTTGGTCGGTTCACTTCAGTGTAGATAGGCTGCTTTTGGTACCCATTTCCTGGATTCCTGGAATTTTAGGTTTGGATGAGAGCAGGAAACCATTATGCCGAGAGGGTGCGTTTCAGCCCAGGAGGGAAAGCTGGAAGATTCATGGATCCAATGGTCTCATTCGACACTTCTTTGCTTTATGCTTTTGGTCAATTTGGAGCTCTGCTTTGTTCATTGGCATCCCATAAACATTTTCCTTGATGTGTCAGTTAACCAAACCAGAAAAAGATGTTTCTTTAGCTCTTTGTTTCTTTCTGCTGCTGCTCTTTGGTCCTTTCATGGTGGAAGTTTTAGGGCCCTTGCAGTTTGGGATGAACAAATAGCAGAGTTTTCAGAAGTTATAATTTTCCTTAATTATAATATTTTCCTAGTGGTGATGCTTAATTTGCGGCAAGTTCTAGATTTATTGGTTTTATCCACCTAGATGTCTGACTTCAGCAGAGAGTTTCTGAAAATTTTAGTTCATTTGTTCTTTTATGCCTTTTGTGCAAGGTTGCAGACAGCTGCTCGTCCGAAAAAAAATGTTTGTGTGATTGCCAAAATAACCCAGTTCTTGGTTCTATTAATATTTCATTTGGTTCCAGAATCAAACTAGTTTTGATGAACATTTGGTTACGTAATAACGGGGATACCTTGTTAGACATGACTACTTATTTGCAAAGTCAACTTCTAAATCGTCGATGGTACAGACAAGTTAAGTACAGTATTATATTTTCCAATTTGGAAGTAAGACAAGTTAAGTATGATTCTGAAACGTACTATATAAAACTATCAGTGTTTACAAAATCTTTAATGACCAATTACATAACATCACTATCGTTCACACTATTACAACATTAGCAAGACAAGTTTGGTATTATTTGGAAACGGTACTATATAAAATTAATAATTGTTTACAAAATCTTTAGTGGCCAATTCCAACACTCAGGAATGAACTGAATCATACATAACATCACTATCCTTCACACTATAACAACATTAGCGATGGAATGAGTACCCACATTTCCAATCCCATTAGACGAGTTAAGTATTGGTTCTCTGTGCAGAAGGAAATATTGCTACATTTGAATTGAACAATAATTTTCTTTTGCTTTTTTTTTGTGTTGAAAAATACTTTCCTCGCGAAGACAAAAGTAAGAACAAAACATCGTTAGTCATTTACCTGAAATATCGACCCACTAGCATTACTGATTCTCCCAAAATTTGCATTTGCCTATGCAGTGACAGCCCTCAATGTCTTCTATACAACAATGAACCACCCACCCCAGCTGAAAAACTGGGTGTCACAAAATGGAGATCCCTGCGGGCAGTCGTGGCAGGGGATCACTTGCTCGGGTTCCAGAGTGACAACAATGTGAGCTGAGATTCAGATGTCATGTTTTTGCAAGTCACAACTACTTATCCTTCTTATCTGATATTATTTATCCTAATACTTGACAGAAACTTACCGGGCATGAGTCTTAACGGGACTTTGGGTTACAATATGAACCTACTGACTGCACTAGTTCAGCTGTTAAGATCTCTCTCATCCCAAACATCAATGCCCTCTCACCAAAAACAAGTTTTGATCTAGTTTAGTTCTGTGCAGTGATATGAGCAATAATTATCTTGGAGGCAGTGACATTCCCTATAATCTTCCTCCAAATCTCGAGAAATTGTAAGTAGTACTTCTATGTGCAACTCAAGCTACTCTTATCTATATGCAGAACAATCTTTTAGTTCTTACAGAGAACTTGATCTGCAGAAATCTTGCTGGAAATCACTTCACTGGAACCACACCATACTCTATTTCCCAAATGGTCGCACTTAAGGATTTGTAAGTTGCTTATCTCCTATAAGTCGATGTATCGGCTGACTTTCTTTGTAATTTCTTTTCTGGTATGATCTGACCAAATTATTTTGATGTCTTCGTTGCAGAAATCTTGCTCACAATCAGCTCTCAACTATCAGTGACATGTTTAACCAGCTCACCAACCTAACAACAATGTGAGTGATTTTCTGTTTAAGCAGTAAGCCGTCAAGCTAGTGGAAAAACTGAACCATTAATTCATTTCACTCAGGGATATCTCATTCAACACATTTTCTGGTAATATTCCACAAAGCTTCAATTCTATAACAAGTTTGAAAACACTGTGAGTACATTGTTTTTGTATGTTTCTGCATCAATTTGTTTCATCAACAAGAATAAAGTCCATATATTGATTACAAATGTAATATTTCCTCTTGCCAGTTATCTGCAGAACAACCAATTCAGTGGCACGATAGATGTCCTTGCCAATCTTCCTCTTACTGACTTGTGAGTTGATATACCCCCAGCCTTCTCTAATTCACGGTTGAATCGTCTTATAAATGCAACGTTCGATCATCATTGCAGAAATGTTGCGAACAACCAATTCACCGGCTGGGTCCCTGATAAGCTAAAGAAAATAAGGAGTCTACAGTAAGCATTTTTACTACAACTGTCATGGTTTGGCTGATATAAGCATGTAGAATGGAATCACAGTTAGTCCTCCACTCCTTTCGTAGGACAACTGGAAACTCATTTAGCAATGGCCCCGCGCCACCACCACCACCAGCTACAAATCCAACGCCAACGCCAACACCTCAACGTCCTGCTCTTCCAAGTAGTAATGACAACAATGGCCCATCCGACAGTGGCAGCAAACACTCCAAACTACAAGGTGGTGCAATAGCAGGAATTGTTATATGTTTGCTGGTTCTTGGTGCAATGTTTGCATTCTTTGTGATCAAGAGGAAATCTTGGAAGTTGTCACGAGGAAGAGACCCTGAACAGAAGGAACCTCTCAGTCCCCTCGCTTCAGGATTTAAACGTAAGCATCATTGCCTCTGAGTGGCACATGTTCATCTTACTACAGTTCTTCTGCCCAGGAATAAATTTATTCGGTATCCTTTTCCAATGAACTGTGTATTTCCTTACTTATTTAGACATAATTTCCATTTTGTAAATATGAGTAAATTGTACATGCTGCTCTTCTGTCTTGAAGTAAAATAAAAATACTTTTCAGAGATGAAGTCCATCAAGATCATCTCAACTACTGGCAAGGATCAATTTCAGAAGACTGTTTCAATGAGCTTAAAACCTCCAACAAAAATTGACTTGCACAAGTCCTTCGATGAAAATGATCTCACAACCAAGTCTGTTACAAGGAAGATAAGTTTGTCTTCCATCAAAATACCTGCATACACAGTTGCAGACCTGCAGATAGCAACAGGAAGCTTCAGTGCTGACCATTTCATCAGTGAGGGATCATTTGGACGTGTTTTCAGAGCACAATTCAACGATCAGAAGGTGCTTCCCCAATTACTTGATATCCATTATTTCCCGGATTAAACATATCATTCATACCACATACATATCATTCATATATTTTCCTACTAAACATCTACAGTACGGGGTTTTATCTGTCATAAACTTCTTTTCATCAAATTATACCTGCTTCAAAATATGTCCACGTAAATAGCACCAAAGTTTGTTGTATGCATGGGAATACCCAATCTTTGCTTGTATCATTGCAAAATGCTGTTGTCTGATTTTATGGTGCTAATTGGGTTCAACAATCTCAATTCATTAACCATGACTTGATGTTGAATAAAGTCCCCTTGCTACTATTGCATTCTCATCACCTTCTGGTGTTTTCAGGTCCTGGCTGTAAAGAAAATCAACTTTTCTTCATTCCCAGGCTATCCTTCTGATTTGTTCATTGAGTTGGTTGCAAATGTTTCAAGGCTAAATCATCCAAACCTTGCTGAGTTAGTTGGCTACTGTTCAGAGCATGGGCAGTGCTTGTTGGCATATGAATTCTATCAAAATGGTTCTCTGTGTGACTTACTTAACCTGGTGGATGATCAAAGCAAACCACTGTCCTGGAATAGCCGTGTAAAGATTGCTCTTGGATCTGCAAGGGCATTAGAGTAAGTGAAACAGGCCTATGAACCCTTCATGTTAATCTAGAAATAAACTTAATGTCAATGACAATCATGCGAATTCTGCAGATACCTACATGAAACATGTTCGCCATCTGTGGTCCACAAGAATTTTAAGTCATCAAACATTTTACTGGATAATGAGCTGAACCCCCACCTTTCGGATTCTGGGTACGGAGAGCTTATTCCTAACCAGGAATTCCAGGTAATGTCCTGCACTATATCCTGATACTTCCTGACAACCTGCAGCATATCACAAAATTTGAGATTATTCACCAAAGAAAATGCTAGAACTATTTGCCACTTTGCAGCCGAAAATGCTGCACATTGTCATTGTTTCTATGTTACTATCCATAATTAAGTGTTCCACATAGCATGATGTTAATTTAATTATGGATAATTTTAGTGGAGCAAACATGAGTTGCTGGTCAGGTAACATAATAAAGTTAGCCAGGATCACATAACTATTACTGTACTTGTTAGTTGGATGCAAGGCAGATAGTATCTGATCGAACAAGTGAGATGATACTGAGTTTGGTATTCTGCATATTTCGCAATGCAGGTGCTAATGATCATAATTTAGGGCCAAGCATTTCTGTCAATAATTACTTACATGGCATCAATTCCAGGAATTAGAAGAAAACTCAGGATATAGGGCACCTGAGGTAGCCATGTCTGGCCAATACTCACTGAAGAGCGATGTATATAGCTTCGGAGTAGTCATGTTAGAGCTCCTCACTGGCCGCAAACCTTTCGACAGGTACGCACCCCAATCAAATACTACAGCACTATCCAATCATCTTTTCCTGAAATTGTTCCTGAAGTACCCCAGGAATTTTCATGCAACTCCCTGTAAACTGTAAAAAAACATGTAGCCCTCTGAAGTCTACTGAACTTCCACTTGCTGTCTGAAATGAACCACTGCAGGTCCCGGCCACGGTCCGAGCAGTCGCTGGTCCGGTGGGCCGCCCCGCAGCTGCACGACATCGACGCGCTGGACCAGATGGTCGACCCGGCGCTCCAGGGGCTGTACCATTCCAAGTCCCTGTCCCGCTTCGCCGATGCTATAGCCCTTTGTGTGCAGGTAAGTTCCATAGCTACCTTTGCAGTTCTCCTGCGTTTCTGAATTTTTTGGCATGCTGCTGAAGCTTATCCTGAAACCTGAGCAGGCCGAGCCAGAGTTCCGGCCGCCGATGTCGGAGGTCGTCCAGTCGCTGGTCCGTCTCGTGCAGCGGGCGAACATGACGCGGATGTCGAGCGGGGACAGCTACACCCGGCGCGACGGCGAATCCGGTGACTACGCGGTATAGGCGTTGTTTACGCTGTTGTATATACGCCTGAAAGTATCCAGAGAGCTTTTGGCAAGTAGTAACAGTTGTACAAATTTACAGTTTTGTTGCCAAAGTCTTAGGGGTTATTCTTGTTCATCAATCATCCGTCCCAGCAGCAGAGAGTAGGCGCTGTCCTCTGTATCTGGGCAGTAGTAGTAGCATCCAGTGACAGTTTTCTGCCGCGTTACGATTCTTCTTTGAAAGAAAAATTCCTTGTGCGCTTGAGACGGTGATAGTAAGCATCCACTGGATTGTTGTGTGTCTTTGTAACATTTTTTTTCTCGAATTTGTCTTTGTATCATTCTGACGACCAAGATGTCAGCTCGTTAAGACCTCGATCTGTAGACGCGAGGGCGCGATGATGTGAACGAACAGCGAAATGAACCTCTGGTGGAACTAACCAGAATCATCCGCTTGATACAAGGATGCCTGAAGCTGGGAAGAACATTTCTGCGTACCATGGTTGGTTACTGATCAGCGGTGACAACCACTGGCCACCACGACGAAGGGGCGCCGATGGCCATCGTACGCGCCGCCGTCCGTGGGAAAGAGCTCGCGTTTCGCCCAGATCGCGTGTGCCGTTGGCATGGGCTATTTGGGCCGTCGCTTGTAGTACGTAACAAGCCCAGCCAGCGCTCCCGGTAGGTAGGGGTAGCCGATGATGCCCTTGATAGTGGAGTAAACAAATCTGAACCCAGCAAAGCAGCATCCCTCGCCGCCAAAAGCACAGCATCCCCTCCGCCGAGCGACCGACGGTACCACCAACCTCCTTCGTCCGCCGCCCGCCGCCCGGCTAGCCTCGAAAGACCAGCACGGCGGTGCGTCCCTCGCCTGCATCCCCAGGTACGCTTGTGCGTGTCTCTCTCTCTCCGACTTCCGCTACGCCGCAGATTTAGTCTAGTTCCAAAGTACAGTAAGCAGATTTCGCCGCAGCTGACGCCGCGGAGCAGATTCACTCCGCAGGGCATCGACCACGGTGATCCCCCCGCACGGCAGGAGGAACTGGATGTTTCAGAGGATTTATTAATCAGCAGGACCAGGCCTGGCCCGCATGCTCCAACATGCTCCATTCTAAGGAGACACTGAGGAAGATGTACTCAGTCGCCAAGGGCTACTACTGCGGGGGGCTAGCGGCGCCCAACAATTTTCCAGGTAGCGCTTCCTCCCAATCTCGAATCTGTTCTCCAGCTCCTCTACATTCCAGTTCAAAGGCATTTCTAACTCGTTCCTTCTTCTTAATATAACAGCAGCATGGGATCTTAGGCATTCTCTCAACCCCTCAAGGAAAGCGCCGGGGTTTGTTAACCCATGCAGGGCCCGTTCATATGCGCACATCGCGGGAAGCTCTGCCGACCAAGAGATTGTGATTGCTCTGGGAAGCAATGTGGGGGATAGGATCAGCTCGTTCGACAGGGCGCTGCGGCTGATGAAAGACTCGGGCATAAAGATCACCAGGCACGCCTGTCTGTACGAGACCGCGCCGGAGTATGTGACGGACCAGCCGCGGTTCCTCAACTCCGCTGTCAGGGGCACGACCAAGCTGGGGCCTCATGATTTGCTCAAGAAGCTGAAGGAGATCGAGAGGGATATAGGCCGGACCGCCGGGATAAGGTACGGCCCAAGGCCGATCGATCTCGATATTCTCCTGTATGGCGACTCCCAGATCAGTACCGAGACCCTGACTGTGCCACATGAACGCATCCATGAGAGACAATTCGTTTTAGCGCCTCTTGTTGACCTTCTAGGGTCGGCTGCTGACGATCCTACGGAGAAAAGCTGGCACTCCCTCTCGAAGTGCAGCGGTGGGTTCTTTGATCTGTGGAACGAGCTTGGTGGTGAATCTTTAATTGGGACACAAGGTATCAAGAGGGTTATGGCTGTTGGAAATCGTCTGTTGGATTGGAGTGAGAGGACCCTTATCATGGGGGTGCTTAACTTGACGCCGGACAGCTTTAGTGATGGAGGTAAGTTTCAAGAAGTGGAGGCTGCCATTGCTCAGGCCAAGTTGTTGATATCAGAAGGCGCCGACATAATTGATATTGGTGCTCAATCCACCAGGCCCTCTGCAACAAGACTATCTGCAAACGAAGAACTTGAGAGGCTGGTCCCTGTTCTTGACGCAATCACCAAAATCCCCGAGATGGAAGGGAAGCTGATCTCAGTAGACACATTCTACGCGCAAGTCGCTGCTGAAGCTGTAAAGAGAGGAGCCACCATGATCAATGATGTGTCTGGTGGACAGCTTGACCCAAGTATTCTTGAAGTTGTAGCTGAACTTGGAGTTCCATATGTTACCATGCACATGCGAGGTGATCCATCAACTATGCAGAGTGAACAGAATTTACAGTATGATGATGTCTGCAAAGAAGTTGCTTCTGAGTTATACACACGGTTAAGAGAAGCAGAGTTGTCTGGAATTCCTTTGTGGAGGATAGTTCTTGATCCCGGCATTGGGTTTTCCAAGAAAGTCAGACATAATCTTGAAATAATCAAGGGCTTGGGATCCATTAGAAAAGAGATGGGTAAAGTGAGTTTAGGTGCTTCACATGTGCCAATATTACTTGGACTCTCAAGAAAAAGTTTCTTAGGTGAAATATGCAATCGTGCCGATCCAGTTGAGAGAGATGCAGCTACTGTTGCTGCTAATGCAGCTGGGATTAGGAATGGTGCTAACATATTAAGGGTTCATAATGTTGGATATGGCGTGGATGCTGCAAAAGTCTCTGATGCATTGCGCATGTAAAAAGTACACCGCCAGAATGGAATTGAGACCAGTCTCCAGTTTTGTACGAGAAAATGATGATGTAGATTTGTAGAGTAGTTACTATCACATCATTGGCTTCTCAACTCATACCTCATACCATATTGAGTGTATCATCACTTAATAAAGCAATAAAAGCTTGTATAACTTTTGCAGTAAACCAAAGATGTACATTTTCTTGCGCCGGCTACTTACTAGAATCTTCAAGGAAGTAAAGGTAAACTCTCAACTCAGATCATCCAGAGAATAACCAAGAAAAAGAAGTTGTAAAGGCTTCTACTAAGTTTTCTGCGTAATTTCTTATGCAAAACTATCATATAATTTATTTTAATTCAACGAAATCCAATGGATTTTGACATTTTTGGAATTTTAAGTTGTTTCAGGTCCTTTGTTTTTGCACCTTTAGACTGTTATTAGTTCAAATATGTTATGCAAATTTTATTCCAGCTTGCTTTTCCGTGACACTTCTCTTTGTGACTCCTTATTTTTGTTTTGATCTTGTTGTACCAAAGGAGGAAACTCAGGCATTGCAAGTGCCATATGATATTACTGGGCTTCAAGGGCTGGTCTGTGATCTATTTTTTTTCCGAGGGTTTAATATTGATACCTTCTGTGATATACTTTGCCTGAAATTGTTTACTCGAAAGCATCATTTGTTGACTCAGAGTTGATTTCCATCTCTCATGCAGTTTTCTGGGTTTTATCAAACTTCTTGTGACTCCTTATATGTGTTTTGATCTTGTTGTATCCGATGAAGAAACTTATGCATTGCAAGTGCCGTATGACATTACTAGGCCCCAAAGCTTGGTCTATGGTCTAACCATTTTTCTGAGGGTTTTATTGTCTAGATGCGAGGTCTCTATAATGCACTTTGTTTGGAATTCTCCAGTTGAGAGCATCATTGTTGCTACAGAGTACGTTGGCATCTCTAGCTTTTGGAGGTTTTTGATGAACTTCTCGTTGCGACTCATTATTTGTGTTTTGATCTTGTTGTACCCAATGATGAAACTCATGCATTGCAAGTGCCGTATGACACTAGGCTTCAAGGCTTGGTCTATGATCTAACCAGTTTTCTGAGGGTTTATTGTGTGATTGAGATCTTTGTAATGTACTTTGCTTGGAATTGTCTACTTGAGAAAATCATTTGTTGTTACAGAGTTGATTTCCATTTCTAATGCAGATTTGGATTTTAAATCCCAACCAATTCCTAGCATGTTTTTGAAAGAATACAACGGAGGGTTCGAAAAATAGTTCTGGTTGGTTTATGATCCAATGAGGAAACTTATGCATTGCAAGTGCCATATGACATTACTAGGCCTCAAGGCTTGGTCTGATCTAACCAGCTTCCTGAGGGTTTTATTTTCTAGACGCGAGACCTTTTTACTGCTTTTCTCATGGAATTTTCTACTTGAAAGCATCATCTGTTTCTACACAATTGTTTTCCACCTTGACATTTTTAGTTTTAAATCTTAACTACTTTCTAATAATTAAAAGGTTTACCTGTGATTCGCTTCTTGTGCATTTTTGTTCCTCCTGTGTCCACTGATGAAACCTTAAGAACTGCGTGCTGGATCATTATACCGCCATAGAACATTGCTTGTCCATGATATCACTGCAGGTTTGGCATGGGCTTGCCCCTTTTATACTATTGGCACTTGTTAGCATATTTTGTACAGATTTGTTGCGTAAATTGAAGCTATTCCCGCTTGCCGTCAATCCTGTTCTACTCAATGAGGAAATTCATGCATCGCAAGTGCCGCATGACATACCCTCAAGGCTTGGTCTTTGATTTAACCTGATTTCTGAGGGTTTTATTATTGTCTAAATGCATGACCTTTTTAATGCGTTTTTTTAGAAATGTCTACTTGGGATTGTCATTTGTTCCTACATACAGAATTGACTTCCACCTTTTGTACAGATTTCGCTTTTAAATATCCATAGGTGGCTTCCTGTGCATTTCTGTTCCTGCTATGCTCACCGATGAAACCTTATGAACTGCAAGTGCCTGATGGTTACAGTCGGCTTTTAAGGATTTCCATGTGTGGCTCCTGTGCCATTTTTATCCCTGGCCACTCGTGAAATCGCAAGTAACTGCAAGTGTGGGATGATCATTGCTAAAGGAAACCCTATCAGTGATATCAAGTCAGGTTTTGCGAGGCCTTGTCATCTATAGATGTATTGGACTTCCCTGTCAAATGATTATATATATATGCCTTAAGGACTCTTATTCTTGACACCCTTGTCATCTATAGATGTATATTTTTCCTTGGAGTTGTTCATAAGGTGCAATGATACAATGTGCTTGATTTGCTAACAGGCTTTGTTTTCCTTCCATCGTCTAAATAGTTGAACGTGAAAAAGTCAGAAGGAAATTTGGAATCATTCAGCCAAAGTTCTCATGATTCCTATTTTTTTTTTCTGACTTTGGAAGCTGCTAATAATCCCTTACTCTTAGGCTCTCACACTTCGTGTCGACAGTTCGACTGATTGGTTTGTTCCCAAATAAAGAAGCTGCTGGAATTCGAGAAAGCCTCTAAGCAAAAAAGGACCTCCCAGTCTTGATATCTTCTGCCGTTGACAACTACCCTCGTAAAAACACATTATGTACAAGAAGTTAAAAATCATGTGGAATGTTGTCAAATGTTAAATATCAGTTCATGTTCTGAAATTGTGTACTTTATTATTGCTCCGTCGGTTGACTAATGACTTGTTGCTCTGGAGTCTGGAGCAACTTGGAGCAAGAGTCAGAGGAAAACACGAGAGGTGCGATCTTGACCGTACACGGACCATCGATCGACGGCCCGAAACCGCCCAGCGACACTCCGCGTTCCCCTTCCGCTCTCGCGCATCTGGGATCGAGTAGACAATAATCCTCTCGCCGTCGTCGGCTCCCAAATTACCACCTCGCCCCCCAACCGTCTTCGGCTCAGATCGGCGTAGCGAGGCGCCACAGATCGTCGGAGCACCGGGTTCGCGGCGAGCCGACGGCGGAGACCATGGAGACGCCGCCGCCGTTCCAGGAGTCGGCCAACTGCGACGTCTGCCGCTGCACCTTCTCCACTTTCCGCCGCCGCGTACGCGTCCTCCCCCTCCCTCCCTCTCATCAGTGCAGAGATTCTCTTCGTTTGGTTGCTGGTAAAGGGAACACGGTGCCCCTGATCTCTGACTGATTTGACGCTCTCGCAGCACCACTGCCGCAGCTGCGGGAGGACGCTCTGCCACGAGCACTCTTCGTACCACATGGTAGGGAACCTCAAACCTGAGCAAGTCTGTATGTAGGGAGTTGTGGTTGCGAAGCTTGCTTGATTGAACTCTTTGCTTTAATTGGTTCCAGGCGCTGCCGCAGTACGGGATTTACACGGACGCCAGGGTCTGCTATGAGTGCTTCAACAAATCATCATCCAGGTAGCTTAGCTCACTCGGTTGCTAGAATCTGATGAAATCTGATTGTGTAAGCAGTTATGTTTGGTTTGGATATATGCTGAATCGTTAGATATCTAACCGTGTGATGTGATGTTGCAGACGCGGCGGTGTTGATAATGCGAGTTCTGCCGGGAGCGTTTCGGGTGTTGCAGACTCCTTTTCAGGGCTGAATTTGGATAAAGATGATGATTCGTTGCCCACGAAAAGTTCGGCAGTTCAGAGTCCAGCTGCCGTTATCGAGTGCAAATGCGGGATGCCTTTGTGCATATGCGAGGCACCAAAACCAGAACCTCCGCCTGTAAAGGTAGACGGCAATCCGATCCATTTAATCGGTTGTTGTAGGTATATATTAACATATAATTATCTTATGCAGCAGAATATCAGTGCCGCTTCGTCAGCTGCGCAATCAAACCCAAAGCCTAAAAAACCTTCTAGCAACCAGCAGTCAGCTGAATTAAGCTCGAAAAAGGCTTCGGCTACTTCCAGCAGCAACTCAAGGTTCGGTAGACTTGTCATGTTCTGGCATTGTTAAGAGGAATTCTAACTTATTGTCATATATGTCTCTCGTAATCTTCGTAGTATGCTTTTGCACTATGTGATCGACTTTGTTTGGCAAGATCTATTGCATATTTTGGTCATTATCTTAATGCCGGGACCTTTACATTCTTTGTAATAGGAAGATTACCTATGTGCATTAGGCACAAACATTTGGCCTGTAGCTGACCTTCTCATCTCTGTGTCCTGATTGTTGTTATTCCAGCTCATTCTTAAATCTTGGCCTGATGAGCAACGATAGCAATGATAAGACTCCGACTGACTATGAAGTTACTGGAGAGGTAAGCTTAAAAAACAACTCAATGGTGCTCCTTTTCTATTTCTGTATTCAACCCATCAGGCACATGCGATATCTCTGTCCTGGCAATCTAGGAGTTTTCTGTTAAAAATCGAGTCTTCATTCCTTTTTAGGGACTGAGAGAAGCGATTAAGGGTGGGGATATTAAAGCTGTGAAGAAACTTCTTAGCCAGGTACCGTTTCTATCTTTTCTATCGTTTTTATATGTACTTGATTTTTACAATTACATTGTGCAGGGAGTAGATTCTAACTACTGCGACAAGCAAGGATTTACTTTGCTACATTTGGTATGTTTTTTTTTACTAACTCCCTCATGGTCAACTTATATTTGCACAGCATCGTACCATTTTGTGTAGCCGTTTGCTTATAAATGTTTGGTCCTACAAGGGTAAAAACATTGGTGATGTAAAGTACACAGCACACTTATGCATCTGGATGATATGAAACACGTGTGCACTAATACTGAAATGATATGTATCTGCTGATAAATTAAATATCCAAAGATACACTTGACCAGATTACTTTGTCTTCTCTGAAACTGTTGCTTCTGTATGTGCGAAATGCAGATGATGATATATTTTTTCCTACAATTAAGAACCACTTTGCACGCAAACATGATTACTTTTCCTGTTCATTTTTTAAATAACTTAGTGGTGCACATACTTTATTGTGCTACAGAAGATTGTTGTGTTTGGCACATACATTTATAAATGAGCAAATCACCATCTGCTGAACATCTATCTGCCTATGGACAACTGCAGGCTGCGCTATTTAACCAGACTGAGATTGCTCTTATTCTCATGGATAGCGGAGCAAATATTCAACGCAAAAATGGGCAAGGTTGGTTGTTTTTACCATCTTAAGACAGTTTTATCATTGAATGGATGGCATATATTGCTCAAATACTGTACATCGTTGAGTTCCTAAAGTTGATTTATAATCTTCTCAAGCACAAAGTTTCTTTCATCAACATGTTCCTATCCGATCTACCAATCCACTCAGTTAATGTTGATACCGTTGAATGTTCTTTACACACATAGTTGTGCAGTTCAAACCAAAATACGAGCTAGCATGGACAAAAGAAAAGGTTAATTGAATTGCAAGGCTCCTTGGTAGCTTTGATGTTTTTTATGCTTTTGTATTCTCTCAACTACTATAAGTTGTGGCAGAATAAAAGCCTATCTCTACAGTCTTTTCCAGACAGCCTTGCAAAGTTTGCTGGAAAGAACCAGCATATATGCAACGTATTAGCTTTTAGCTTGTAGATAGAAGCAGATAAGCTAAAATACTATATACATCCACACTTGATATACAATACTGTAGAATGATTGCTCTGGATTACTTCGTTCTGAATGCTACTTTTAATCATCAATAGTGCTGTGCTAAAAAGAAAAAGTGATAGGATTGATAAACATTGATGAACTTTTTGAGCAGGGGAAACTCCTTTGGATTGTGCCCCACCCATGCTGCAGTACAAAATGCGGCAGAGGGTGGAAGAGCTTGCTGCGGCACAGAGACCTGTATGAGGGAGATGGTCTCTGTTTGGGCCTTTCTGCTGGCTCCCCCTCTTTCGACGCGCCGAAGTCGGTTATCCGCTCCTGAGTGATTGCAAATAAACCATCTGAGGGGGTTGGGTGATTCATTTCGGTATCTCACCATCATCATATATTCCCCGCAGAGAAAAAATCATCATGTATTAATGCTGGAATCTCACAGGAGGTGGTCTTTTGGTCCTGAATAAGTTATTCTGCCCAATATTGACAATTTCTTCGTGTATTTATGTTTCGACATCATGACTTCTTCCCGAGATCCATTGTATACTCCCTAGTGCCCATGTTGAAAACTAAATGACGTTTCTGGCATTATTGATATGTTGCCAAACACAAAGTTTTGGCCAATATTTCCTTTGGCGAGATGGTACTTTGTTTATGAAGGCGAGGAAGCATATAATATTACGAGGGAATTTGTATTGCTATGAAAAGCTGATGATATTTTGGTAGTAGTACATTGTTTCACATGGGTGATTGAAATGGTTTTTCCTTGGAGGTGGTTGAGTCTTATTTGTTTTGCATTATACTACTACTACTACTAGCTGCATCGATTAAAAGAGTATTATTATTATTTACGCGCTGTCCATGTCACCTCGCACCCCCTGGTCGAGCCACCCACGAGGCCACCACGCGGGATGAAGTCAGAGCTCGTCACCGCCTCGTCAGCGCCGCCGCGGCGACGCAGATCTTTTCAGCGCGCCGGCGAAAATATCTCGGGGTTCGTAGTCTTATCCATCTTCCTCGCCGATCTTCTCTCTGACCGGACGCAGCTCGGCTCTGTTGAGGATAGCGACCACCGAACTCATCGGCGAGCGCGACAGCTGAAACCCATGATGAATCATGGGTAGATAGAACTGGATAGCAGTCCATGTTCTAGTCTAGTAAAAATAGTCACCGAAACAAACCAGAGCAGGCGATCGCAGGCACACAAAAGCGTTGCTTTCCAAAAGGCACGAGCTTACTTAAACATCTTGTCTGGTGCCCCCCTGGAGCTAAAGTCGAGGTCGTGGCAAAACAAAACCTAATTAGTATAGCTGAGAAAGGATAAAAAAGATGGCATAGAATACATACACAGCACAAGTTGCTGCCGGGAGGGACAAAGGTGCGGCGTCACGGCAGCCACCAGCCCATCCCAAGCCCAAACCTCATTACCATCGACCAGAAAATATCATCGTTTGCTTGTTTGTGCTGGGAAAATATCCAGAGCGTTTCTTTCTTCTTTGTACCAAACGCGAGATCGTGGTGCCTGAAAATATCTCGGCCGCAGTACCATGGAACCATCCTGATCGGAATAAACAAGGCACGAGGTAGGCGGTGCAGCGCAGGGAGACTCTCCCACCTTGCCGCACGCGCTCGCGCGTGACACTGTGGCCGATATTTACCGCCCCCGAGGCCACGTGGAAAAGCGGCGCCACGGAGGAAATAAAAGAGAAGCAGCGGTCGATCGGCCGGCCGGAACAGCACGGAAGCAGGCAGGCGAGAGCCATTCGAGATATTTTCTCATCTCTCTCTCTCTCTCTCTGGCTGGTCGGTAGTGTGGTGCTGGGAAGGAGACGACGATGGAGGAGGAGGAGGGGCGGGCCGGCCTGCGGGAGCTCGCGCGCTTCCCGGTAACTGTTCTCTTCTTCATCGTCTTCCCGGTTTAGTTACCTGCGGATTTGTTCGGTTCTTGTGCAGCTATGGATCATGAGATTCATGGAGTTGTTTCTTTGCTCTGGCAGGACGTGATGGTGGTGTGCTCGTCTGCCGGATGGACGGACCAGAAGCACATGCTCTACCTAGGCTTGCTGCAGGAGTCGTTCGTGAACCGGTTACACGACGGTGAAATCAGCTTCAGGGGGCTCTTCGATCTTCCCCCAGGAGCTTCTGGGCCCAAGCAACCGGCCAAGGTTGACGGAGCAAAGGCCTGGGTGAAGGCTGAGCGGACCAGACCACCTTGTTGTGGGAACCAGGGAGATGGAGAAACGCTTTCTATGGAAGAAGAAGAGGAGGAACAAGATGATGCATCATCCACTGAGACCGTACAAGAGTCCAGCTCCCAAGCAAGCGCGACGAGCTCTGGGCGATCTTCCTCGTGCCATTCTGGCAAACGCGGACGCTCCCCTTCCACCACTGCAGGTACCGACTAGTTTACTCAGTTATGTCTTCTACTAAGAATAAATGACCAATCACACTGCGCGTCCTTCTATGTAGCAGCGCACTTGCCACGCGGGCATGATACCATCAGTCCTCATCGATGTGCACTTTTGTTTGCTGTAGCTTGTTAGGCACAAGATTATGAATAGAGACCTTCAAATTATTCAGTTTTCATAGAGTTGGGTGACATGGCAAGCTTCTTACAAGGGAACTACTACTTGTGCATTTCCTCAGAGGGGTCGGATCAGAACTTCAGTGACGAGGAAACGATTGCGAGGGAAATCGGAGAATCAAGAGGACGACGGCGCGGCAACAAGCGACTCAAAGTCTGCTGACCGCTATTGTGGATGATCAAGTAAATGACAAATTTGTTCTCACCTTTTAATCGTGTTCAATTGCTGTTCGATGAATAAATGTTCATAGTTTTACGAAATCATTATAACGTCTGCACGCCCCATGGTTTTGCAGGCAGTTCATCATCCAGGAATGCACGAGAGAAGGGTACTGATGTAATGTGATCACGGTCGTCTTTGTGCAAGGTCATGGGGCAAAAGGAAAATTCACACGCTGTTTAGGTTGTTCGTTGTGGTCGATCGACTGATGTTGCCTACTCACCCGGTGAAATCAACTAGAGTTCTAGAATAGAGATCAAGACTCGAGTAACACGTATGAAGTCCAAGCTTGTTGTTGAAGTTTAGTAGATTTGTGTAGTGCAAGTTTGAAGAGAAAAGTATACTTTTAGTCCCTCAATTCTAGGCGGAGTCTAGATTTGGTCCCTCAACTCCACAACCGGACAACTTGCACCCTTAACTTTTGAAACCGGACAAGATTCATCCCTGGTCACGGTTATGACCGGTTTTGGTGCTGTCCTACCCCGGTTTTAACCGTTCCGACTCAAATTTGCCTACCTTTATCAAGTCCACGTAGTGTTTTCAAATTCGGTTACTTTTTTCAAATACGTTAACATTTTTAAAATTTGTGTGCTTTTTTCTAAAATCTGCGTAACTTTTCCAAGTTCATGTACTTTTTCAAATATGCGTATTTTTTTAAAGTTCATTTAGTTTTTTTAAGTTAATTTAATTTTTTAAAATTGATGTACCTTTTCATATTCGAGTACATTTTTTTAAAGAGTTCATGAATTTGAAAATTTTATGTGAACTTGAAAAAAGTACGCGGATATGGACTTCTTTTACGCAAAAATATGTGGATTTCAAAAATTATTTCAACTTGAAACAAGCACGTGAATTTCAAACAAAGTTCATGGATTATAAAAGGAACACAGATTTTTTTTAAAAAACGAGGACTTTGAAAAGCATGTGGATTTGAAATAAGTATGCGAATTTCAAAAACAGTTCATGGCTTTGAAAAATACTTGGATTTGATAAAATTACACAAACTTGAGAAAAATATGGGGATTGGGAAAAAGTACGTAACTGTTAAAAAATCACAGATTTGAAAAAAGTACGCGAATTTCAGAATAGTTCGCTGAGTTGAAAAAAGTATGTTTATTTTTTTCAAAGTACGCGAATTTCAGAGTAGTTCGCTGATTTGAAAAAAGTATGTTTATTTTTTAAAAAATACGCGACCCTGAAAAACCTACGCAGAGTTGAAAAGTGTATGTGGATTTCAAAAGTTCACGGATATAAAAAAAATTACAGGAATACGAGTGAGCACCGGTCAAAACAGGGGTGAGTCAACACCAAAACCGGTCAAAACCGAGTCTAGGGACGAACCTTGTCCGGTTTCGGTAGTTAAGGGTGCAAGTTGTCCGGTTTTAAAGTTGAGGGACCAAATCTAGACTTCACAAAGAGTTGAGGGATGAAAAGTATACTTTTCTCAAGTTTGAACAAAGATAGTTCTACAGACAATAGCTTTTTCTGACACCGAATTTTATTGGGACTTTGATGGAACACACGTGAACAGAGATAGATAGACATGAGACGTAAGGTGCGGCTCTTTCTCTATTTCATGTCTTTGGAGAGAATACATACTCAAATTACCTCCCGCATCCGTCCACAGACAGGGACCAGTCTGTGGACATGAATGTAGGAGACCGCCATCTAACGCCATCATGTATATGTCCATAAAAAATTCAGATGTACTATGTACTCTGATCTACACAGATCACACCAGCATCGGACCGCATGCCCGATCACAACCAAAAAAAAGCAAATATTCTTAGTTTTTACATGCCGAATCCAAAGGAATATCAGTCCGCGCATTTCTTTCCTGCCGGACCGACAATCCCAGCCGTCTGCTCCTCGATCAAGGAGGTGTTGTCGCCGCCGCGTAGGCAGCCTCTGCCTCCGCGTCCGCGTATGCCTCCGCCGCGGTCTCATTCTCCACCGCCGCCAATTGATATTCTACCGCTGCAACATCTGGTAGCAGACGGATTGCACGATGATTCTTGCGTCAGCATCCAGAGAGTACACATTCAAGGTCAACATCTTGCGTCATCCGCATTGGCAGCGATCTTTAACTTTTCTTCCTCAAGCACAACCTTCCTCTTTTCAATCATGGTCTTGCAAAGTCCTCCACGTTTGCCTCCGGTTTGCGGGAGAAAACACGTCTAGATCGCGTTGGATGGCTTTCGCTGTCCGGACAGCGCGTTACAGACAGATGCGGGAGGTTTGAGGGTCGGCATTGAAGATACCCTTATAATTGTAAATCCAATACTTGAATATATGTAGGACTGCCCGTCGCAGACCTGGGATCTGCGTACTGGGGTGCCACAGATTCTGATCCGTGAAAACTTGCACTATGGTCTAGACATCATCATAATCTCAATAAATAGTCCTAAATTGCATTAACTTATGTAATAAGGAAGAAAAATGGGGGAATGGCTACTTGCATACTAGGGAGCGCCCCGAATCCAGTTCAAGCCCCCAAATCTTGCTATGGAAAGAAAATGGGGAATGGCTACTTGCATGCTATGCGTTTAAAATCATGCTCTCAAAAACTTTGGTAAAACTCAACCAAAGGAAAAAAGAGCCTTAGGTATGTGAGAAGTCCGTCTGTGCTTCACAAAGTTTTCTCATTCTGATTCCTTAAACTTTTTTTTTTTGATAAAGAGTGGACTTTATTAACTCAAAATGAAGCATCAAAAAGATACCAACACAATGAGTACACACCCGGCCTCTGCATAGTTAGGATGCACACAACGAACACCAACGCATGCATACAAAAACACGCCGGTAAATAGCTAAGTCATATAAGACCAAAGGTATACGTAGGCGAGAAAAAAATAAAAAATGCCCCAAAGCGATCAGATCAAAGATTGGCAAACTATAACAATGACCATATCTGCACCGACCATCTCATAACACCACGCGGACGACGAGATTCTTCAACAGCAACGCCTTCAGAAAAGAAGCGACACTCAAATGTCACTATCAACGGATCCAGCCACCCAAAGCTAGAATCTAGGCTTTCACCCTGAAGAATCAGTTCGAGCATTCCAAACAATGCCTGCAACAAGGTAACGATGTAAAACATCGCCATTGGTAGGTATATCAAAATTGGGCCAGACCTAGGCTTTCACCCCGGAGCTCGAGACCGGGTGCTCAAGTAGCATCATCATCGAAGTCATTCATGTGTTGTCGCCACCACTTTTCCACAATTCCAGCAGCTATCATCGCCGCACAACCATCCCTCTGCATCAAGACTCCATCCATAGTTTGCATCTCGCCACCGAAGTCAACCACCTGATCTGTAGAGATGAAACTCACACAAAGATCTTTCAATAGCGACCGCAATCAGCGAGGCAAGTAGCCAGGACCATGGGCTGCAACTAGTCGGTGGCCTTCATCTACACACACGTGCACATCTCAAGCGGCCGTCTGTGTGCGTAAGCATCCATGCAACAGCCCCGCATGCTTGTCTTGATCGTACTCCAAGCTATGGGTATCACATGAATTTTTGAATAGGCATGCTCGATTATCACATGAATTTTTGAATAGGCATGTTAGATTATCAAATGAATTTTTGAGAGAAGTGCATGTTTCAACCCCAACTCAATACCGTCGATTACCGCTCTGGGTATTTCAGGTTCACCCAAATTCTTGCTTTACATCGCCTTGTGGACAAACAAGATGTTAAAATTAGACATGGTTTGATGCAATCCGACTAGTGTAAGAATTAGTAAGATTTCTAATACATGGTTAATAGAAAAAAATCAAGCTATCTGCTTGTAGTTTTGTATGACGGCATCTTGCCGAAACATATCAAGACAATTCTGGTGTTCATATACGCGAGCGTTTGCCTAAAATTATAGGAAATACTGCATCACAAAATCAGGTACTACTACTACGCCGGCGTGACGGAGATTCCATCTGTTGTGAGATATAAGACTATAAGGCCAGTTGACCCAGCGGGTCACTCGGTGCTGGCTCTGTTTGATGGTGTCCTGGACTAGGGGGGTGCTAAGCACATCGGCCTGCCAGTCATGGGCCAGGCTAAGGACCTCCAGACAACGGAAGAATGGGCCATGTATGCCATGGCCCATGGTGTACTCAAGATGGAACCCTTCGAAGACTTGACAAACACTTCGAGAAACGTTTGAATCATAGGCATGCTTATCCCTTGATGTAACAGACCTACATGTAACCCTAGCTACACCCGATGCCTACATAAGCCGAGGGGTTTAGTCCGTAGGGTCACGTAAGATTCATTCACATACGATCTTGTGGTGGATCATCGTGTACTTTGTACTCCACCCAAAATCAATATAGTAGAAGCAGGACCTAGGGTTTTACCTCTTTGAGAGGGCCCAAACCTGGGTAAAACATGGAGTCCCTTTTTGTCATGTTACCATCAAGCTAAGATCACCAGCTTGGGACCCCCTACCCGAGATCTGCCGGATTTTTGACTCTCACATTGGTGGCCCATACAGGTCATGTTGTGTGGTCAAAACGGCTCAATGGCTCACCTTCGGATGGACGACAATATTGGCTGTGGGAAGACCTTCTTTCCCGGACAACTTTTGTGTTCGGCAGCGGCAGGCTCTACACCGATGCGACTGGTCAGCTCGGCCAGATCGAGAAATTCGCTTCGGGCCAAACCATTAGGTTTGGGAATGTGGAGTACGCTGCGGATGCCCGCGGCGAGCTTGCGTATTCAGGCTGGGTGTCAGATTAGTCTAAAGACCTTGCCGACACCCTCGTGCTAATCGCAGATTCATTCTTGGATCAGGAGCACGACGGGGATCACACCTCGGATCTAGCTTCGATCCCAGAGCCGAGCATTACCCTGTCGATTCAACCGTTAAGTTTGACCGATGAAACTCCCGAGGCCACATTAGGTAGGATCTCGGGCAAGCTGTAGGATCGAAAGTAGGTCTGGAGTGTGTGTGTGTGTGGGGGGGGGTGATTAGACTACTTGATAAATAAAAAACCTAGCCTTTCCCCAATTTTAGTTCTTGACAGATTTTAGAAATTCTATCAAGTGTAGTAGCACCCTACACATGCAAGTCCAAGATAGTAGCAGCAGAAAGTAAAGACTTTGCATATGAAAGTAGAGGAAGGGTTTGGAGATAATCAGACGCAATGAAGACACGATGATTTTTCTCGTGGTTCTGATAGGTGGTACTATCGTACATCTACATTGATGGAGACTTCAATCCATAGGTAGTGCTATCGAACCTCAAACTACAAATTGTTGAAATCAACACACCAAATTCTCTAATCCCGGTCAATTTTAAACCTTAAGAGTTTTCTCAAATAGGTATTGCCAACATGGCAGGTCAAATATGGAATTGTTGTCTGCGAACTCGAAACAAATACGACTGCCGTGGTGTCGAACTTGGAACCTGGGAGAGTTGTCCTCATTCCGCTAGCCACTACACCAGACGTGGTGTCAAACTTGGAACATGGGAGAGCTGTCCTCATTCCGCTAGCCACTACACCAGACGTGGTGTCGAACTTGGAACGTGGGAGAGCTGTCCTCATTCCGCTAGCCACTACACCAGACGAATACGAGTAACACAATAAGAGACCCCGAAGTACTTACGCAGAACCAAAGCGTCGAACTTTGAAAACATCTTTTAGGGGCAAACAAGTAGAATGTACTTTCTGAAATTTCCTAACATTTAAAGCGCGAGCACTTTTTGAAAATTCCGAATACTTTTAAAAAACCATCATTTAAAAAATAACAATCAATTTTGAAAAATTAAACACTTTTTAAAACATACTTTTTTTAACCTGAACAAAATTTTAAAGTGCGAACACTTTTTGAAACATAAACATTTTCTGAAACTTGAACAAACTTGAAAAGTGAGAACACGTTTTGAAACATACATATTTTCTGAAACCTGAACAAAATTTAAAGTGTGAATACTTTTTTGATATTTTATAAAATAGGAAAAAATTTAAATCCGAAAAATGTGCAATAAAAAATTTGTGACATCTAAAAAATATCACAAGTTTTTTAAAAAATGTACGGGCCATTTCAGAAAAATGTTTATACGATGTAAAATAATATTCATGTGATGCATAAAAAGTCATACATTCAGAAAAATGTAAAATTTCAAGAATGTTCACGAGTTTCAAAAATGTGTTTGTGACATTTTAAAATAAGTGTATACCCTACGTGACATGTGTTTGAAAAAGGTGTATACAATTTTCAAAATGTTGTACAGTGTATAAAAACAATTTTCAAAATGTTGTACAATGTATAAGAATGTTCATGGGATCCTAAAAAAAAAAAGAATGTTCATGTAGTTTTATAAAAAAATTATTGTTATTAAGAAAATGTAAAACATGTATTTGGAATATTAACATGTATTACAAAAAAGTTTTGAAAACATGTATTTTTAAAAATATACATAATGTATTTGAAATGTCGAAAATTTAGCAAAAAATATATTTCATGTGTGCATTAAAAATGTACGTTGGGTACTGAGAAAAATTATACATATGTGAAAATGAAAAAAGAAAAGGCAAAAAAACAAAGAAAAACCAAAGCAGAGAGCGGGTGCGAGCGACTGCGCTAATGGGCCGGCTCAATTCAGCAAATACCGGCTAAATCCTCTTAAGGTTCAAAATAGACCGGAATTAAAGAGTTTGGTGTGATGATTTCAGGGATTGGGAGTTTAGGGTTTGATTTAGTTTTTGCTTACAAATTTAAGGTTTATTTTGAACTCTTTCCCCACATTTAGCGGTGGCAAGTCTCAGTAATTCAAACGACTGGTCGGTCCCTTCTGTAAGCGAGTAGTGGAATGATGACATGGCAAACTTTTTGGTGATGTGAACAGTGTGCATGTTAAAAGAATAGATGGTACTCCCTCCCTTTCTAAATACAAGTCTTTTTATAGATTTTAATATAGACTACATACGAATGTATATAAGCATACTTTAGGTGTAGATTCATTCAGTTTGCTCCTCATGTAGTTCATATAAAAAAAATATCTTAAAAGACCTATATTTAGAAACGAAGGGAGCAGTGAGGATCAACTTATTAAAAATGTAAGATCCGTTATATAAATTCTGATAAATCTTTCCGCCTTCGTTGTTAGTCATATCCTTGACGAATGGACGGCTACAGCATTGGTTGATACGGGGTACGTGCACTTACGGTTACGGGTCCGTTACAAAGGAGAGGGTGTTAACCAAATTGGAGCCGGCGCCGTATCCGGCATATCCAGCAAATGGAGAGGCCACATATTACAGATGTTATGCATTACCCCGCTCTCAAAGTCCCAGTAGATGGCGACGTCCCGCTTCTTGATCACCTCGCGTTCTCTATTGGGGATACTCGCACGGCTAAAGTCGGCCAGATATGCACAATTTGGTCTCAGCCTGGGGCAGTCCACGATCGGAGCGCACACCGCCGAGCTCTTGTTTCCAAGGAACAGCGCATGGTCTCCGATGCCCTCCAATTTCACCTTCTTCTTCGCGCGGAGGTCAAGCTTGTACACAGAGAAGGCGTTGCCGCTGTCGTAGATATCAAGGCGCTGTAACAGGCAAGATGTCCTCGCCACCAGCAAGACGTCGCCGCACGGCGTGACGGCGAGGGAGCGGCGATGGGCAACGAGTCCCCGCGTGCGGATGAGAGCCCTTGCCGTCGGGGACGCCTGGCCGTGGAGGTCTAGAGCGTGGACGGTGCCGCAGCACTGGAGCGCGTAGAACAGACCGTCCTTGTCGTTGTAGACGGCGCTGACAAAGCCGGTGCCAACGGAGGATAGCGAGGACCAGCGCTCGTCTCCTGGCCTGGCGAAGTGGAGGTCCATCGGCTGCTCGTGCACGACCAGGACGACGCACGACGGCGCGGCGCCGCCGGCAGAGAGGGCCACGTGGCGATACATCCAGGAGCGCGCGACTCGCGCGGTGACGGAGAAGATCCGCACGTCGTCTCCATAAGATGCCAGGCTGGGGTCTTCGGTGTGGTAGACAATGTTCCCGTCGTCGTCCAAGGAGCTGCCCACCACGCATTGGAAACTAGTGGCGGGCGGGAGCACGGCCCGCGCGCCGGTGAGGGGGTTGAGCAAGTAGGGATTGGCCGCCTGGTCGGTGACGAAGAGCCATCCGTACGCCGAGCCGGCGAGGACGACGGCGTCACGCGGAAGCCGTATGCGGGACGTCGCGTCGGCTGACGGGGAGTAGAGCGCCATGCCGTCTGGCCCGCAGGCGTCGTCGTGGGGATACAACAGGCAGGGGGATTGCTTCGGCGATGGAAGCCGGAGCCGGCGGAACGTGGCGTAGGTGGAGCTCCAGGAGGAGCAGACCGCGCTCGCCCGGACGACGTCGAGGGCCTCCATGGCCGACATGGTGGTGAGCAAGACATCCTCCGGCAGCTCGGACCAGTTCCGTGCGCCGCCGGTTGTTTCCATCGCGGCCGTATCAATCCGAGTACTTGTTAGGGCACAAACGATTATTTAAGACTCTCGCGAGGAAAAAGACGCCAATCTCTCTACTAGTATTAACGGGAGTCGGCAACCTCTCCACACATCGAACGACCACCTCTCCCCATCGATTTCTTTACCTTCCGTTTTTTATTTGTAGAGGCCAGATCACGCAATCAAAGGACGCCAGGCATCGAGCACCTAGTTACTCTAAGAGCATCTCCAACCGGCGCCGGTCGTGCCGCGCGCAAAAAATACATATGTCGCGCGCGCATCGGCTGATTTGGCGCGGCGCGCTGCGCCCGCTCCAACAGCCGCGCTAAAATACAGCGCGCACTCATTCTAGTCTATGTAGAGGCATTGGAAAATAGATAGATTGCATAGATTTTAAAATGATACAAAGGTATTTTACATCCGAAACATAGATTGCATAATAATTAAAAACGACAAACGATTAAAAACGAGATAGATTGCATAAAAAAATTACTCTAAGTCGCTATCATCACTATCATTACCATTATTCTCCTCGGCGGTGTCGTCTGAGGTATTCAGCCAGATGTCCAACCACCGATCATCCTCCGGCGCGAAGAACGACTGCCCACCTGCTGCAACGAGATCAGACTGCGCGTTCGCCAACGCCTTGCGCCGACGCCTGTCCAACCGCGCCTCGCGGCGCCTTCGCGTGTCCTCCTCGCGACGCCTTGCCCAGTAGGCCTGCTCGTAGGCGATGTCCTCCGGGTGGCGGGCGCGCCACTCCGCCATGACCCGCTCGTCCTCCTGGGCGACGAGGAGGCGGCGCTGCCGCTCGGCGTGCTCCGCACGGTCTTGTACCGTGTTCAGACGCGGCGGCGGGGCACGGTCGAGCGCTTGCTGGACCGTGTAGACATCCTGGAAGTTCATCTGGCCGCGCGGCCGGCCTAGGCGCCACGCCGCCGCGTCGTACGCGCGGCCGGCCTCGCGCGTCGTCTCGTACGTGCCGAGGCCGAGCCGGAGATCGCCGGAGCGTATCTCCGCATAGTAGAGGCCATTGGGGCGCAGGCGGACGCCGCGGTAGCCGGACTCTCCTCGGCGGCGCGGCGGCATGGCGGGGCGCTGGGGCGGCGGAGGCGCGTCGGTGGCGGGGCGCTGGAGCGGCGCGTGACACAGAGAAAGTGAGAGAAGAGGAGAAGAGGAGGCGTGGAGAGGCGCGTGGCGCGCGCTGCATTTTATAGGCGCGCCGGAAGCGGTGCGCAAAATATGGCGCGCGAGCTGGCGCCTTTTCGCGCGCGCGCAAGCGGTTCCCGCGCGCGTGGTTTTCCCGCCGCCGCTGGAGCGCGGCAAAACGCTCGGCGCGCGCTAAAGGCTGCGTTTACCGCGCGCGCGCCCCGTTTCGCGCGGCCGTTGGAGATGCTCTAAGGTCCGCCCCAGGTGTGGCGGTTAGGTTCTCGTCTGGCGACAGGGCGATCTAGGGTTTCCATCGGGCCGCCGCACGCAGCCCGTCCTCCCTCCCTCGCCGTGAATCCGTGTCCCGCGTGAGTCAGCGCCGTCTCCCCCCTGGAGGTCGTGCGCCGTCGTCCCATCCAAAAACACCCCCAAACCCACCCACCAGAGGCCTTTCACAAGATCTAGGGCTTGTGATCGTACAACACCGGGTCCCCTAGATTCAAGTTGTGTCGGTGCGATCTCGTCACATAGAGGAAGGCATGGAGAAGGTTGAAGGGCTGTTGCAGAATCTGAAGTTGTCAGAGAAGGAGCGCAAGAGCATCAAGATAGGTTGGAGTGGATCTGGAAAGAAAGGAGTGGTGGAACCCCAGGCCCTGGCGAAGCTGTTGTCCGAGAAACCAGTGCTAGTAGAGGCCATGGCGGAAACGCTTGGGAGGATCTGGTGCCCAATCAGGGGCCTAGATTGCAAGGAGGTTGGGTAGAACAAATTCATTTTCACCTTTGGCCAGGAGTCGGGGAAGAGGATGGCGGTCGAGGGCGGTCCTTGGGAGTTTGGTAACGATCTTCTCGTGATTGAGGACTTTGTGGCGTCGAAGCGGCTGGAAGACTATGCCTTTGATACGATCCCAATCTGGGTACGTGTCTTGCGGCTTCCGCTGGGCCTGATGACTAGGGAGGCGGGGGAGAAGATTGGGGAACAGATCGGTGAAGTCCTTGGTGTAGATGCAAGAGCGGATGGGAAAGCGGTGGGTAGATTTCTTCGGGTAAAGGTAAGGACGAATATTACCAGCCTGTTGATGAGAGGGTTTTTCCTGGAAGAGAAGGAAGAGGAGGGAGCTCTAATGGTGACTGCGCAAGGGGAGGAGCAGGATGGTGTAGAAGACAGGAACTGGTGCCCGTTCGAATATGAATATCTACCTGACTTCTGTTATACGTGCGGGATCATAGGACACATTGACAAAGGATGTGGAGTGAAGCTGAAGAGGGGGGAGAAGCAGCAGTTCGGTGCTTGGTTGCGGGCGTACATGCCTAGGCGTGGAGGATCCGCTGCGAGAGGAAGGTGGGGGGATAACAGATCGCTGGTGGGGGCCGAGGGAGCAGTAGCAGAGGTGTGGGGACCTGGTCCGGGCGCACTACATCTGGCAGCGATGCACCTTCATGGAGGAAAGGGAGTAAGAGCGGGACGGGCAGTGCTGAGGAGGAAGAGAGGGGCCAGGAGGTGACGAGTCCGATAAAGAAGGTTGAGGTGGACGCTAGGGCTGGACAGCTGAAGCGGTTATCGTTCCAGCAAGAGGCAGGGAAGGAGAAGGCTCAGCAACAGCCGGGCCCGGGCCAACAAGTGGTGGAGATTCAAGGTGGGCTAGACCAATCTGTCCTACATACGGCCACTGCGCGCGGGGGGGGGGGGGGGAGGGACAGGAATCAGCTGAGGGGGAACCGAAGGGGACAAAGGACCAGTCGGTCACACCACCTGGTAACTACAAGGGTGGAAATGGCGGGTCCCGGACTGATGGTAAACAGCAGAGCGTGGAAGGGGGCAGGGTGTTAAAGAAGGGCACGCAGGCCGAGGCCATGCACACTGCTGCCATGCACGTGGACGTGAGGGTCTCCAGCTCCGGGGGGACTGTAGGGGGGAAGAAGACCAGAACCCCTAGGCATTACAAAAAAGCAAAGGAGTGGGAAGGGAAGGCCACGGAGAGGAGGGGGATGAGCACTTGAGAATGCTGGAGGGGAGTAACAGGAAGAGGGAGGCCGATGCTATGGAGTTAGATGGGGAGGAGGAGGCAAAGAGACAGAAGAAGCACAACGAAGGAGGGCACGTGGAGTTGGAGACACACCAGGACACGGGGCTGCCGGGCGAGAACAAATGAAGATAATAGCCTGGAACTGTCGGAGTTTGGGAAATGGCCTGGCAGTTCGTGGTCTTCTGGATCTCCAGAAGAAGGAGGTTCCCAACATCCTCTTCTTGTCCGAAACAAAAATGGATAAGGAGAGAATGGAGCGTTTTCGTGATAAGTTGGGTCTACATCATATGGTGGCGTGCAATAATAAAGGAAAGAGTGGAGGCTTGGCTCTCTTCTAGAGGAGAGGAATAAACTTGACACTAAGGTGGATGGGCATGATGCACATTGATGCGATAGTTGAAGAGGATGATGGTTTCAAGTGGCGTCTAACTGGAATATATGGGGAATCTCACATGGATAAAAAGGTTGAAACCTGGCGGCTACTTCACACTCCATCAACAAATCTAGCTCCCGTGGGTCTGCTGTGGGGACTTTAATGAGATTTTATTTCAGCACGAAAAGCAGGGAGGTGTGCCACGGTCCCATAGATATATGCAAATTTTTCGTGATGCCCTTGATTTTTGTAATTTGCATGACCTCGGCTTTGAGGGGGATGTTTTTATGTGGAGAAATAAAAATTGTCGTAATGATGGTTATATTCGAGACCGGCTTGACCGTGTGGTGGCAACACCAGAGTGGCGCGATCGTTTCCCTGCTTACAAAATTGTCAATGGGAACCCGCACCATTCAGACCATAGGCCTGTGATCTTGCTGAGAGATGGAAATCCGAGGGTGCAGCGCTTGAGAAGTGGCCAACACCAACTCAAGTTCGAGGCCAGATGGCTGGTAGAAGAAGGATGTGATGGGATTGTCCAGGAGGCGTGGGAACATACACACGGACCGAATGTTAGTAGCAAATTGGAAGGGGTGATGAAGGCCCTACATACTTGGAGCCGTGAGGTGTTGGGTGACCTACAGAAAAGAATAAAGAAGATCAAAGCTGACCTGGAGCATGTCAGGCGTCAACCCTTATCAGAGGGGATGGTGAGGAAGGAACAAACCCTTTGCTACCAGCTGGAGAAACTAGAAGAGCAGGAGGATCTAGTGTGGCGGCAGAGAGCACATGCAGATTGGCTTGCTTACGGCGATCGTAACACGAGATATTTTCAGGCCTATGCATCGGAACGGCAGAAGAAAAACACCATTAAGAAGTTGAAGAAGGAGGATGGGGGGCGTGGAGGATGAAGAGGGCATGAAGAATGTCGTGACTAATTATTTTTCCTCTCTTTTTACTCCTGTAGCAGGTGAAGACACAGCCGACATTTTGAATCATATTACCCCAAAGGTGACTACTCAAATGAATGAGTTTCTTGGGGCAGAGTACACTGCGAAAGAGGTGAAGCGTGCCCTGGATGATATTGGTGACTTAAAGGCCCCGGGAATGGATGGGCTCCCAGCTCTGTTCTATAAGCACTATTGGCAGCTTGTTGGAGATGACGTGGTACGCGAGGTGCTACAAGTATTGTGTGGCGGCAGTATACCAGAGGGATGGAACGACACCTTGGTGGTCCTTATCCCAAAGGTTCAAAACCCCGAGTCTTTGAAAGATCTTCGCCCTATTAGCCTATGCAATGTCGTGTACAAGCTCGTGTCCAAAGTCATCGCTAACAGACTGAAGTGTATTCTGGATGAAATTATATCACCCAACCAGAGTGCTTTTGTCCCGGGGAGGCTCATATCAGACAACACTATTCTGGCTTATGAAGCGACACACTTTTTGAAACGGAAGAGAACGGGGAGAGTGGCTTATGCGGCTTTGAAACTCGACATGAGTAAGGCCTATGATCGGGTAGAGTGGGATTTTCTCGAGAAAGTGATGCTTCAACTGGGTTTTGAGCAAAAAGCTTTGTCAACCTGATTAACACATGCATTAGATCGGTGACATATAGATTCAAGGTCAATGGGGCATGCACTCATGTAGTGACCCCGGGCAGGGGCCTGAGGCAGGGGGACCCTGTCTCCCCTTATCTTTTCTTGCTGTGCGCCGAGGGGCTGTCAGCTTTGCTTACACATGCGGAGGCAACCGGACAGATCACGGGTATCCGTCTCGCCCAGGGAGCTCCATCACTCAGCCACTTGTTGTTTGCCGATGACTCGCTACTGTTGTTCGAAGCTTCACCTGAAAGCATCCATGTGATCAATCATATTCTGCAGGTATACGAGCGTGGGTTCGGTCAGGTCATCAACCGAGATAAATCGGCTATGTTGTTCAGTAAAAACACACCGAACCAATTAAAACAGCAGCTGTTGGGTCTCCTTGGTCTTCGGGCTGAAAATTTGAACGGGAAGTACTTGGGCCTGCCTACTTATGTGGGCCAGTCCAGGCAGAAGTGTTTTGAAATCTTAGAGATAAGATTTGGGAAATTTTGAAGGGTTGGAAGATCAAACTTCTTTTCGAGGCGGGCAAGGAAATCCTGATTAAAACAGTGATACAGGCAATCCTCACATATGTAATGGCATGTTTCGATCTCACCAAAGCATTGTGCGAGAGCATTAGCCAGATGATTTGCAGGTTCTGGTGGGCCAATCAAGAGGATGAGCACAAACACCACTGGGTGAGCCGGGAAAAGATGATGATGCCCAAGGAGGAGGGAGGCTTGGGCTTTCGAGATCTGCACTCCTTTAACATTGCAATGCTAGCCCGCCAAGTATGGAGGCTGATCCAGGTCCCGGATTCCCTTTGTGCACGAGTCTTGCAAGCGAGGTATTTCCCGAACGGGGATGTGCTCTCAACGGTTCCCCAACCTGGCATGAGCTACGTGTGGTGCAGTCTTCTTCAGGGAGTGCAAGTGATTAAGGAAGGGATGATCTGGCGCGTTGGCTCAGGCGAGAAGATTGATATTTGGACGGATCCATGGGTTCCATCAAATGATACGAGGAGACCGCGCACGCTCCAGGGTCCACACATTCTGACTAAAGTGTCTGAACTCATTGATCCAACCGTCAACCAGTGGGATCAGAACTTAGTGCTCCAAACTTTCTGCCCGGACGACGCTCGCACCATCTTGGCTATGCCGATCTTTGACCAATATGAAGATTTCTTGGCATGGCACTTTGACAGTAAAGGCCTGTTCTCGATGAGATCAGCGTACAGAGTTTATGTGCAAATGCAAATGAGGCAGCGTATGCAACAGGTGGGGGAGAGTTCAACCGGTGCATCTGAAAATGAAGCCTTTTGGCGTAATCTCTGTAGGACGGGATGCCCTGCCCAAGTTCACCATTTCCTTTGGCGTTTTGCGCATAACAGCCACCCACTCCTCCGTAACGTCCAGCGCGTTGGGGTTCAATTGGATGCCCGATGTGTCATCTGCAGCAGGCAGCTAGAGGATGGCGGTCACCTGTTCCTTAGATGCAAGGAGGTGAAGAAGATTTGGAGGGTCTGCGGTCTCGAGTATACACGACAATCACTCCTCCAGTGTGAAACCCCAAAAGCCATGCTGTCGGCCATCTTCAAGCTGCAGGAGCCCATGAAGCTGCGCGTCATCTGCTTGTTATGGACATGGTGGTCAGAGAGAAACAACGTGAACCACAAAAAGCAGCGACTATCTCCGGAGCATTCCAGGCGCGCGTGGGTTACCTGGCCCTCGAATGGTCCGAATCCCTACGGACAAAAGAACAAGCAAAGCCAGGGACCGCTCCATGATGGGTGCCGCCAGGGGACGAGTTTGTCAAGTTAAATATCGATGCCGCGTTCAGGCCTGCTGATAATGGAGGAGGTTGGGGTGTGATTGACCGTGATGACACGGGAGATGTGATTTTCGCTGCCGCGGGGCGGCTCCTCCACCAGTCGTGCGCACTCCAGGCGGAGACGGAGGCCCTCATCCAGGCAATCCGAGTCGCGGAATCATACGGCATGGGTCGCGTCATTTTTGAAACTGACTGCCTGAATCTTCAGCAAGCTATGTCATCCTCTGTCCAGGACCGGGGACCCCTTGGTGTGCTATTCCGAGAAGCAAAGTTCCTCCTCCAACTAAATTTCATTGAGCATAAGATTCTGTACTGTCCCCGTGCGTGTAACCGCCCAGCGCATGTGCTGGCGGCGGCTGGTGTTACTGCCGAACCTGGTAGTTTACAGGTGTGGCATAGCAACCTCCCTGATGATGTATCCCGTGCTGTGACCGCCGACTCGCCTGGTCCCTCATAATTCCTGGAATACAAGGTGTTCCTGATAAAAAAATGACGCCAGGTATCTAAATGCGATCCCGCCTAATCAATCTCTTCCTCTGGAAATGTCTTAGAGCATCATCGGACCCACAAACCTGACATCTTATCCGTCCGCAGACAGAGGAATTAGTTTGCGAACACACATGCGGAAGCCGACCATTCAATGTTAGGCTATATATTTGCGAGTAAAGTGTGATTTAAAATTCAAATACATCTAATCCATAGAGTGCGTCGGATCACATCATCGGCCGATCGCATCCAAAAAGAGGCCATGATAGAGGCAAAGGTGTCCCGATGTTTCGATGAGATGGTGGCTATCGTTTCTGTGGGAGTCGACCTTGACGATCCGACTACGAACGTGCGAGACGTCGCGCCTTAGCAATCGCTAAACCAACTTTCGAGGGTTATTGACCACGCCGGAGTACGATCAACCTGACCACGAGGGCCTGTTTCCTGCGAGCAAACGAAGAACATGCAAGAAACTAAGATTGCAATCTGGATATTGAGAATATAAGAGGAAAGCTTTATTAATGAAGGTGGGGTTCTGTGACGCCTTGATCTGGTCGTTGAACACAAACGAAGTACGCGAAGTTGCAGCTATGACGAACTTTTGATCTAAACAAAACCCAAAGTCTAAATTATGCCCTAGGGGCTGTATATATGGAGGAAGAGTGGGGAATTTCGTGGCCCTTGGAGGAGGGGTCCGAAACCCACCCTAACTCTTGTTTCCCCACACATATGGACTCTAAAAACAGCCTATATTGAAGTATTTCGAAATCACGTGGGCCTGACCCAAAAAGAAGGTGACGCAGCACCTAGAATAGCCTCTGGACGAAAATTATGAAGTGGCATCTTGTATATTTCGTCCAAGGCTTCATGCACTCATTATGGTGGCTTCAAAGTCCTGAAATCATCACTTGAAACTCTGTTCTTGTCTCCCTTGCGCATGCCATCAACTCCATGCTTGTTCTTACTCCAATGATCATCCTTCTCCAAGCTAGGCCCTTCATTTGTAAGCAAAACAAATGTATCCAATTTAGGCAGCATCATATTCTCATAAACATCAGAATCATTACCAAGAAACGAAAGTACCTGATAATTCAATTGGCGTGCGCGAGCTCTAGTAATTGGTCCAGTATGTATAGCAGCAGGGGCTGTGGGTGTAACAATGGTATTCATGTCCTCATCATCCTCCCCTTCTTGAAATGAAGTCGTCCTCGACGGAAGCTCATCTTCCTCACCCAAATAAGGCTTCAAATCTGCAATGTTAAAAGTGGGACTAACCCCAAAATCTGCAGGCAACTCAAGTTTATATGCATTATCATTTATTTTCTCTAACACCTTAAAAGGACCATCAGCACGTGGCATTAGCTTTGATTTGCGCAAATTAGGAAATCTATCCTTACGCAAATGTAACCAAATAAAATCTCCAGGTGCAAACACAACATGTTTTCTACCCTTATCTCCAGCAAGTTTATATTTAGCATTCATACGCTCAATGTTTTCCTTAGTTAACTCATGCATTTTTAAAATCAATTCAGCACGTTCTTTAGCATCAAAATTAACCTTCTCCGAAGATGGAAGAGGCAACAAATCAATAGGTGCACGAGGTAGGAAATCATACACAATTTCAAAAGGGCACATCTTAGTAGTAGAATGCAATGAACGATTATAAGCAAATTCAATATGAGGCAAGCATTCTTCCCACATTTTCTTATTATTCTTCAAAACAGCCCTGAGCATAGTAGACAATGTTCTATTGACTACTTCAGTTTGTCCATCAGTTTGGGGGTGACAAGTAGTACTAAAAAGCAGTTTAGTCCCCAACTTAGCCCATAAACATCTCCAAAAGTGGCTAAGAAATTTAGTATCACGATCTGAAACAATAGTATTTGGCACACCATGCAAGCGAATATTTTCACGAAAGAACAAATCAGCAACATTAACAGCATCATCGCTTTTATGACATGGTATAAAGTGTGCCATTTTCGAGAATCTATCCACGACAACAAATATACTATCCCTCCCCTTCTTTGTTCGAGGTAAACCTAAAACAAAGTCCATAGATATATCCTCCCAAGGAACGCTAGGTACAGGCAAAGGCATATATAAACCATGAGAATTGAGTCGTGACTTAGCTTTTTGACATGTAGTGCAGCGAGCAACAAAACGCTCAACATCCCGTCTCATCTTTGGCCAAAAGAAATGTGTAGCAAGTATATCCTCCGTCTTCTTCACGCCAAAGTGTCCCATTAGTCCTCCTCCATGCGCCTCCTGCAACAACAAAAGACGAACAGAGCTAGCTGGAATGCATAGCTTGTTAGCACGAAACACAAATCCATCGTTAACGACGAACTTGTTCCATGTTCTTCCTTCTTTACAATTCTGCAATACATCTTTAAATTCAGCATCATGCATATATTAATCTTTGATGGTCTCCAAACCAAATATTTTAAAGTCAAGTTGTGAAAGCATAGTATAATGACACGACAATGCGTCAGCAATAACATTTTCTTTACCCTTCTTGTGTTTAATGACATAAGGGAAAGTCTCAATGAATTCAACCCATTTAGCATGTCTACGGTTCAGTTTAGCTTGACTTTTAATGTGTTTCAAAGATTCATGATCAGAATGTATAACAAATTCTTTGGGCCATAAATAATGTTGCCATGTTTCTAAGGTCCAAACAAGAGCATATAATTCTTTATCATAAGTAGAATAGTTCAGACTAGGCCCACTCAATTTTTCAGAAAAGTATGCAACAGGTTTGCCATCTTGTAATAACACACCTCCTAATCCAATTCCACTAGCATCACATTCAAGCTCAAAAGTCTTATTAAAATCAGGAAGTTGAAGTAAAGGAGCATGTGTCAACTTATCTTTCAATACCGTGAAGGCTTCTTCCTGTGCGGTACCCCAAACAAAAGGCACATCCTTCTTTGTAAGCTCATTGAGAGGTGCAGCAATGGTGCTAAAGTCTCTCACAAAACGCCTATACAAACCAGCGAGTCCAAGAAAACTCCTCACTTGTGTGACCGTTTTGGGCCGCGGCCAACTCTCAATAGCTTCAATCTTGGCTTTATCAACTTCAATTCCCTGTGGAGTAATAACATAGCCAAGAAAAGACACTCGGTCGGTGCAAAAGGTGCACTTCCCAAGGTTACCAAACAAACGTGCATCACGTAGAGCATTAAAAACAGCACGTAAATGTTCCAAATGTTCTTCCAAAGATTTGCTATAAATCAGTATATCATCAAAATAGACTACCACAAATCGTCCAATGAAAGCACGTAAAACTTCGTTCATTAGTCTCATGAAAGTACTAGGTGCATTAGTTAATCCAAAAGGCATGACTAACCACTCATATAAACCAAACTTAGTTTTAAATGCTGTTTTCCATTCATCTCCCAATTTCATACGAATTTGATGGTATCCACTACGCAAATCAACTTTGGAGAATATTGTAGAGCCACTCAATTCATCAAGCATATCATCTAGTCTAGGAATAGGATGACGATAACGAATAGTAATATTATTAATGCCTCTACAATCAACACACATACGCGATGTACCATCCTTTTTAGGCACTAGTATAATAGGAACAGCACAAGGACTAAGAGATTCGCGTATATAACCTTTGTCGAGCAGCTCCTGTACTTGACGCATAATCTCCTTCGTCTCCTCTGGATTGGTACGGTATGGTGCACGGTTGGGTAGCGATGCACCGGGAATTAAGTCAATTTGATGCTCAATCCCTCGAATAGGTGGTAATCCCGGTGGCACGTCTTGTGGGAAGACGTCAGCGAACTCCTGCAAAATGTTAGTGACAGTAGGGGGCAAAGAGGAAGGCACGTCCTCGAATGAAAATAATGCCTCTTTGCACACAAAAGCATAGCAAACAGATTTGCTAGAATCTAGCTCATCAATATCAGATTTGGTGGCAAGTAAACATGCACTTTTCAATTTAATTTCAGAAGCAACACTAGATGGTTTATTAGGAGGCTTCATTTGTTGCTCAAATTCTTTTGCCAAAATATGATTTTCACTCTTATTTTTCTCCTGTTTTGCTTTATTAGCTCTATTAATATCATCTTTCAAAATGGAATCAGGAGTCATAGGAAGCAAAGTAATATTTTTATCCTTATGAACAAGAGTATACTGATTGTTTCTACCATGGTGTACAGAATTTTTATCAAATTGCCATGGTCTACCAAGTAATAAGGAACATGCTTGCATAGGTACCACATCACAATCAACATAATCAGCATATGTAGAGATACTAAAATGCACACGAACAGTACGTGTTACCTTAACCTTGCCGCTGTTGTTGAACCATTGGATTGTTGGGGAACGTTGCAGAAAATCAAAATATTTCCTACGGTTTCACCAAGATCCATCTATGAGTTCATCTAGCAACGAGTCATGGGAGAGAGAGATTGCATCTACATACCACTTTGTAGATCGCGAGCGGAAGCGGTCAACGAACGGGGATGAAGTAGTCGTACACACCGTGATCCAAATCACCGGAGATCCTAGCACCGAAAGCACGGCACCTCCGCGTTCAACACACGTACGGTCAGCGTAACGTCTCCTTCTTCTTGATCCAGCAAGGGGGAAGGAGAGGTTGATGAAGATCCAGCAGCACGACGGCGTGGTGGTGGATGCAGCAGAACTCCGGCAGGGCTTCGCTAAGCAACTACGGGAGGAGGAGGAGGTGTTGCAGGGAGGAGGGAGGCGCCAGGGCTTATGGGTGCGGCCACCCCTCCCTCCCCTCCCTTTATATAGGCGCATGAGAGGGGGGAGGGCGCAGCCTTGCCCCTTCCTCCAAGGAAGGGGTGCGGCCAAGAGGGGGGGAGGAGTCCATCCTCCCCAAGGCACCTCGGAGGTGCCTTCCCCTCTTTGGACTCTTCCCTCTCCAAGTCTTCTTGGCGCATGGGCCTCTTGGGGCTGGTGCCCTTGGCCCATATAGGCCAGGGCGCACCCCCTATAGCCCACGTGGCCCCCCGGGGCAGGTGGACCCCCCCGGTGGACCCCCGGACCCCTTTCGGCACTCCCGATACAATACAGATAAAGTGTGAAACTTTTCCGGCAACCAAAACAAGACTTCCTATATATAAATCTTTACCTCCGGACCATTCCGGAACTCCTCGTGACATCCAGGATCTCATCCGGGACTCCGAACAACATTCGTTTTGCTGCATACTCATATTCATACAACCCTAGCGTCACCGAATCTTAAGTGTGTAGACCCTACGGGTTCGGGAGACATGCAGACATGACCGAGGCGACTCTCGGGCAATAACCAACAGCGGGATCTGGATACCCATGTTGGCTCCCACATACTCCACGATGATCTCATTGGATGAACCACGATGTCGAGGATTCAATTAATCCCGTATACGATTCCCTTTGTCAATCGGTATTTTACTTGCCCGAGATTCGATCGTCGGTATCCCAATACCTCGTTCAATCTTGTTACCGGCAAGTCACTTTTCTCGTACCGTAATGCATGATCCCGTGATCAAACACTTTGATCACATTGAGCTCATTATGATGATGCATTACCGAGAGGGCCCGGTGATACCTCTCCGTCAAGCGGAGTGACAAATCCCAGTCTCAATCCATGTCAACCCAACAGACACTTTCAGAGATACCCGTAGTATACCTTTATAGTCACCCAGTTACGCTGTGACGTTTGGCACACCCAAAGCACTCCTACGGTATCCGGGAGTTACACGATCTCATGGTCTAAGGAAAGGATACTTGACATTGGAAAACTCTAGCAAACGAACTAAGCGATCTTATGCTATGTTTAGGATTGGGTCTTGTCCATCACATCATTCTCCTAATGATGTGATCCCGTTATCGATGACATCCAATGTCTATAGTCAGGAAACCATGACTATCTGTCGATCAACGAGCTAGTCAACTAGAGGCTCACTAGGGACATGTTTGTTGTCTGTTATTCACACATGTATTACGATTTCCGGATAACACAATTATAGCACGAATAAAGACAATTATCATGAATAAGGAAATATAATAATAATGCTTTTATTATTGCCTCTAGGGCATATTTCGAACATGGATGTAGTAAGGATGTGGATGTGGTCTTGTGGTGAGAGATAGCTTCTCCACCATCTCCATGCTAGCCAAGTTGTTGCAGCTCCCTCCATCTATGATGACGCGAATAGAACGTTCCTTCACAACTCCCTTTGTATGGAACAAATTATGCCTCTGATTTTGCTCAGCTTGTGTAACCTGCACACTCAAAACACGTTGAGCAACTAAACATTCATACCTGTCAACATCTTCATCAGCCATGTATTGCATCTCATGATCAGAATCATCTCCACCGTGTTCTTCATGTGTAATAAGAGCCAAAGTCTCCTCATCATAGTCACTAGTGGACTCATACCCACCATCTTCAGTAACAATCATCACACGCTTAGATGGGCATTCTCTCGCATAATGACCTCCACCCTTGAAACGTCGACAAATAATATCATGTGTTTGCCCTGTTGATGCCATGGATGAAGAAGAGCTCTTTGCAGGCCCAGAAGGTGTGCTCTTGGCAGATAGTGGTGATTGTGCCTGCTTTACTGTATCACGGTTGGAGGTGGCAGCCGACGGAGGTGCCGGTGTAGCAGAACGTGTGGAAGTAGATGATGCACGTGGTGTCCATGATGAAGGTCGACCTGCAGAAAAGTTAGTTCGCGCCAATGCATGTCGATCCTGCACTTCACGTTCAGCTTTACAAGAAAGATGGAATAAACGAGTGATATTATTATAATCCTTATAGTCTAGAATGGTCTGAATCTCTCTATTTAATCCACTCAGAAAACGTGCAAGCATAGCTTCATTCTCCTCAACAATACCACATCTAATCAAGCCAGTTTGTAATTCCTGATAATATTCTTCTACCGAATTTTTGCCTTGTCTTAAGCGCTGCAATTTTTGAAGTAATTCACGTTGATAATATGGTGGAACCCAACGAGTACGCATAGCAGTTTTCAAAGCAGTCCAAGTAGCTGGAACAGGATATAATCTACAATGTTCAGACCACCAAACACATGCAAAGCTAGTGAAAGCACAAACAGCAGCAGGAACACGTCTATTGTAAACATGTAAATCGTTGTTCAGTTTCTAACTCCCAAGTAAGATATATATCAGGAACATATCTACCCTCAAATGGTGGAATATTCAATTTCAGTTTAGGGAGATGGTCATGATCTCGTACCTGAGGGGGAGCCCTAACATTGCCATTATTTGCATGTGGACGACCTGGTGGTTGTGGTGCTGGTGGTGGCACGTAGTTCTGATGTTGATCAACCTCATCCTCGTAATCTCCCACATAATCATCCTCCCCCACATCAGCAGCTGGAGCCAAAGAAGTATCAACAGCAGCACCAGCAGCTTGGCCAGGCTGAAGAGGAACACGGGTCGCTCGGCGGAGGGCTGTTTCGCGATGTGGAGGTAGTCGTTGTTGCTGTTGTAGAGGTGCGTTAGGTGCACCCGGTGGTGGTGGTGGTAGACGCGCGAGCAATTCATTAAACTTGTTATCGAGCTTTGTTTTGAACGCCTTCTCAATGCCATCTATCTTCTCCATGGCCTTTTCAAATCTATTTAGCACATCTTCCACCTGTCCACTCATCGTTTGTTAAAACTTATCATGTAACGCTTTGTTTGTCATGTTCTCCCAGTCAGTCTCGTCGGCTTGTGATCCTGGCATGGTTAGCAGCAATAGAAATACACAAGAATATGATCCTACAGACTACTAACAAGTGGTGGTGGTGGCGGGTGTCACAAATCCGTCAAGCAAATCTCAAATTCTTACCAGTTCTTACCCAGCAGCAGGCGGTGATCGGCAACCGATGTAGTCAAAACTCTCAAAGCTTGGATAGAGCGATTACCAGGGAGAGTCAAACGCACGATGTAGATGTATGTGGAGCTGGGAAGGCTTTTAATATGGTAGCAAAAAGGGTCAGCAATAATCAATTCAGATATGCAAAGTCGAATAGACGCTCAACGACGGTACTGTGATGGTCCTAGGCTAGACCGTGCTAGAGACGCGAGCCTAGAACACTAACAAAATCACGGCGCTGCACGTAAACAAGGGAGGAGCACAGTCTGAATTTTTTCTCTTTTTTTTTTCTTTTTTTTTGCACTTTGTTTTCCTCTTTTTTTTTTGCTCCGCAACAATTTTTTTTCAAAAAAATATACAAATGGTCTAAAAACTGCCTAGCCAGAATTTTCCAGACTTAGTTTTTTTTTAAACTAGAACTATTTTTCTTCTGCGGATGGCTCGGATGATGGTGAGTCCTACTCTGTCACGACTCGGAGTATCGCGTGATCTGGAAATCGAGAACAAAGCAACAATTACTGGACTCGGACTAGGACTCATGGCGGAGATGAATCTGGTGGAAACTCGGACTGGTGGCGGATATTTGCAGGGCGATGGAACACGGACTGGTGGCGAATCTGTGATGGAGGTGGACTCGGATTAGCGTGATGGCAGTGGATATGTGGTATATGGTAGCGGCGATGACGATGGTGGTATGTGGCAGCGGTGATGACGATGGTGGTATATGGCAGCGGTGATGATGATGATGCGGTGGTGATATATGGCAGCGGCGACGTGACAACCTGTGAACAGAACTCGAAACTCTAAAGGACTAGACGCTAAGACCAGCAACTTGACACGACGATGCAACTGCAAATTCAATAAAGCAAATACAGAAAAGATTATGCAAAGGCTCAGATTGGTTCGGATTGGATGAACTAACCCTAATTTTTTTTGGCTTTTTTGTGGATTGTAGGTATGAAAAACAGACTCGATCTAAACTATAAAAAACTGTAAAATCTCACCGAGCAACCTGGAAATCTGATACCACTTGATAGAGGCAAAGGTGTCCCGATGTTTCGATGAGATGGTGGCTATCGTTTCTGTGGGAGTCGACCTTGACGATCCGACTATGAACGTGCGAGACGTCGCGCCTTAGCAATCGCTAAACCAACTTCTGAGGGTTATTGACCACGCTGAAGCACGATCAACCTGACCACGAGGGCCTGTTTCCTGCGAGCAAACGAAGAACAAGCAAGAAACTAAGATTGCAATCTGGATATTGCGAATATAAGAGGAAAGCTTTATTAATGAAGGTGGGGTTCTGTGACGCCTTGGTCTGGTCGTTGAACACAAACGAAGTACGTGAAGTTGCAGCTATGGCAAACTTTTGATCTAAACAAAACCCAAAGTCTAAACGATGCCCTAGGGGCTGTATATATGGAGGAAGAGGGGGGGGGGAATTTCGTGGCCCTTGGAGGAGGGGTCCGAAACCCACCCTAACTCTTGTTTCCCCACACATATGGACTCTAAAAACAGCCTATATTGAAGTATTTCGAAATTACATGGGCCTGGCCCAAAAAGAAGGTGACGCAGCACCTAGAATAGCCTCTGGACGAAAATTATAAAGTGGCATCTTGTATATTTCGTCCAAGGCTTCATGCACTCATTATGGTGGCTTCAAAGTCCTGAAATCATCACTTGAAACTCTGTTCTTGTCTCCCTTGCGCATGCCATCAACTCCATGCTTGTTCTTGCTCCAATGATCATCCTTCTCCAAGCTAGGCCCTTCATTTGTAAGCAAAACAAATGTATCCAATTTAGGCAGCATCATATTCTCATAAACATTAGAATCATTACCAAGAAACGAAAGTACCTGATAATTCAATTGGCGTGCGCGAGCTCTAGTAATTGGTCCAGTATGTATAGCAGCAGGGGCTGTGGGTGTAACAATGGTATTGATGTCCTCATCAGGCCAGAATGCTTAGTTTTTACGTGCACAACCACAAAAAAATATCAGTCTGGCAGTCCATGCATTTTGCCCCGCTGGACTGTTAATCTGAGCATCCACACTCTATCTGCCATAGCCGTTGTAGGCCGCCTTCGCCTCGACATCTGCCTCCTTCTCCACCTTCTCAATCTCCTCCTGCTCCGTCCTCTCCAGCTCATCTTCCGCCGCTTCAACATCTTAAAACGGACGGGTTGCATGATCATTCTTGCATCGTCATCTAATTCCGCCACCTTCCAGGTGAGCAGCTTCGCGTCGTCTGAAGCGGTTGCGATCGCCCCCTTCTTCTCCTCGAGCTTGATCTTCTTCTCTTCGATCATGGCCCTCTTCTCTTTGAGCTTGAGCTTCTTCTCGGTCGCAGTCATCAACAAGTCAAATCTCTCTGCCTTTTTTCCTCCTTAATGTCGGAGCGCTTGACATATACCACGTCCTCCTTCATCAAGATGTCTTCGAACCTCTCCATTATTTTGGTCGCTGCACCTTCTCGCTCGCCTTCTCCTCCTCCCATTTCTTTCTCTGAAACCCTCTTCTAACCTTCTTGAGCGGTTTATTTGTTGGGACAGTTGGGTCACTGGTTTCTTACTCGGTGCCTTGGGCGACGGTCTAGGCGATGTATATGTTCCACTTAGATTGTCCATTCAACTTCAACCAACAATGCATGACCGTGATGTTTTTCTTCTCCAACTTCTTGGACACACTACACACACAAGAAGGTTACAAAAAACATTATCATCGTCCGCGTCCTGCTGTGTGTAGTCCTGATGTGTGCCCAGCTGTGTGTAGGTGCCGGACTGGGTGTACTATTGCGTGCCCGGTTGGTTGTAGGTGCCGGACTAGGTGGGCTCTGAGTCATCCATCTGCCTGTCCTCATAGGGGCCTCCTCCTCCGCCTCCCTCGTGGACGATCTCGTACATCTCTTTGTCCGTGTCGTCGTACGCCGACTCTCTTGGTTTAGGCATACCAGCGAACAACATGCAGGCACCCATTTGCTCCATGTCCGACAAGCGGCGGCGGCGAACACTCAAGAAAAGCAACAACGCCACGTTGACGTCGACGATGAACATCACGACAGGGGATCCCGGGACTGCCTACCCAGCTGCTTGGCGGTGTAGAAGTACGGTGCCTTATAATGCTCTAGCCATGGCGGCGTATGCACGGTCAGCAAGGCCCCGCAGCCCGGGCCCCCGACCTCCACCACGTCGGCGACCTGCACGCCCACCGCCTCGTCCGCCACCAATACGCCCTCCGCCGACCTTCTACTTCTTGAACATTTCCTTCTTTGCGGCCTTCGCTTTGACGCGACGATTTTGCCTTCTCATCGAGTTGATCTTCGGGCGAGTGTGATGCTCAGATCCTCCACCACCCCTGTCTTCGGCAGGGTCTCCTCCGGGCCCATGTGTTGGCGGCGGGAGGGAAAAAGAGAGTGGGGAAAAGGGCGGAAATTTGGCGGAGAGCGGCGAGATGAAAGAAAACGTGGGAGGATTTTGTCGCGGAAACAGTGTGGCCAACTACAAAAGTGCGTGCTCCGCCTCAGCTTTTGATGGGCCGGGGCGTCGGAGTCCTACGTGGCTCGTGTCCGGACTCCGGCAAAGCCCTCTTCCCCAGTTTGTTTCGACTTTGCAGGAAAATTATAGTCCGGACTGCTCCGCGAACAGATGGGACTCGATATTGGATGGCTTGCAGGGTCCAGACAGCTGCTTCCGGACGGATACAGACGGTTTGAGGGTCGGCGTTGGAGATGCCCTTACGCGCATACGCTCCATCCAAAATCCCAAAATTCCATTTTTTTTAAATAACAACATATATTTGATTAAACAAACTGATTACAATCTGTATACGTGTGATCATTAGAAGAGACGTGCATGGATGACTTGCAATATTACATCAAAGACACCCTATGAAGCAAAATTAAAATTTCAGTGCGACATAATCTTGTGCCACGCCGAAACGTCATCCACCATCACCGTCATCAAGACAACGCTGAAGAAAAAAGGAAACCTGTCGTCATACCTAGATGTAGACTCTGACCCTCTGTAGGGGAACACTCTTTCTAGTCTCTTCTTCATCCAAAATCCCAAAATTTCTTAGTTGCCCCAACAAAAGGAGTCTGCATCAGGCAACATGGCTTCGGATTTATTTTCCTTTGACTGGAATTTCCTTTATTCTGCTTTTCTTACTACGTAGGTTTCGCTCCAGAAAAATAGTCTCGGTCCTCGGACACGTCAAACGCGGTAAAGATGCGAATTCGATCTCCCACCGGACGCGGCTCGGTCCAATACTTTCGACCGTCCAGCCCTCCCGAGCACCTCGTCACAAACGACGACGCGTCACAGCTCCTCCTTCGCGACCAGATCGACGGCCGCCCCACCCTCATCGCTCTTCCCCACCGGCACCGGCAGATCCACGCGGGCGGCGACCCTCTTCGTCGGCGGCTCACCCTACGCGACGCTTCTCTCTAGCCATGGTGAGCCCCTTCTCGTCTCCTCCCTCTAGATCCCCCTTCTTCCTTGCGCACCGTCGCCGCCTAATTCGGGCAGGCACCGGGCCCGTGATCCGTGTCCGTCGCTTGCAGCATAGGTGACAGCTGTTTTGAGCCTATTGAATTCCTGTAGTAATATAAAGCAGCAATCTTTGAAGATTTAATTCTCTGCATAAACATGTACACAACGGTTATCCTCTTTGCCGGAATGATTTGTTACGACCTTTGCTGATAATTTCGACCGACATTCTGATAACAACATCCTGCCCATTGACCCGCTTTTGGTATGTGTGCTTGTATTGTAGTCTACAATGAAGGGGCAGACAAGGAGGGAGAGGCCTAGGACTCGTCCTCATGGCCTCACGCAACAGAAGCGGCAGGAAATAAAGGAAGCATTTGATCTTTTCGACACCGATAACTCTGGTAATGAATCTGTTCCTTCACTGGCTTGGTTATTCTCGATGCGATATTGCTTACTTGGGCTGATAACTATCTTAAATGTGCTCGCATTGCAGGAACCATCGATGCCAAAGAGTTGAATGTTGCGATGAGGTACTAGTAATTTCATAGTCATTGTCATTTTAACGCCATTTTCTCATGTAAAAAATAACGGCCCTAAAGTTGTTGCTTTTGTTTGTAGAGCCTTGGGATTTGAGATGACAGAGGAGGTACAGTTCATCCACCTTGCTAGCTCTTTCGTTTTGCATTTCCTCCCACCTTACCACGAGAGCTTGTAGTTGTCTTGCTCCTGTAGGAACATAGAAATGATCAAACATCTATTGCAGATAAACTGGTTAAATTTTGCTTCTTGAATAAGTAATGCAATACTCGATGAACATTCCTAGAAGGATAGACAATTGACCTGCATTGCAATTCTTAATTAATGACGTTTGTTATCCAAACATGTCCTTTTGGATATATATTTTCTCTCATCTTAAAAATCTAGCTGGTTAATGAATCCTTCCTTTACTACTAGGGTACTCTATAATGTATTGAGGAAATCCCTCCTACTGACACTCCACCCTGCTTTTGGATAATGCAGCAAATCAATCAGATGATTGCTGATGTTGACAAAGATGGCAGTGGATCGATAGATTATGAGGAGTTTGAGCACATGATGACTGCCAAGATTGGGGAGAGGGACACTAAAGAAGAGCTTACAAAAGCGTTCCGCATTATTGACCAAGATAAAAATGTAAAGTTTCTCAATATTCCTTTGTTCTACATATATTGTTGAATATGAATCTGGTTCACTGCAACTTTCCAGGTTATAAACTGGTTAGCTTTACTTTATCAGACAATTGGAATTTTGTCTTTAGCGGACAATTGACCTTTTTTAATTCTTTCAGATGTTTAATGAGTTGACTTGTTTTCTTACTTCTGGATGCTTACTGGTTCGACCAGTTTCATAAATAGAAAAAAGATACTATTCCCTCTGAGTCACAAGCTAAGTCGTTTTAAAATCTTTAATACAGAAAAAAATACCAACTTCTACAACATTTAATTGATATCTCTAGATTCATGAGGAGATATACTTTCCTAATATATGTATACTTAATTTATCTAAAGCAACATACTTTTTGTAGAAACTAATGGTCGAATTTCCCCCTTGGAAAACCATATTAGTCTAAGACGGTCTAGATTGTGACAGTAGTACTGGATGCTTTTTGGTGGTTTGGTGCAGAATGGCAATTTGATATCTTTTCTAATGCCAACTGGAGTTCAATATGAATGAGACACATACTTCTGTTATAACTCCACCATGTTCAAACAGACTGTCCTTTTGAAGAGTGTTACCATAACTCTAGTATGCTGTGTGACTTGTGCAGGGGAAGATTTCAGATGTTGATATCCAGCGTATTGCCAAAGAGTTGGGTGAAAATTTCACTCTCCAAGAGATCCAAGAAATGGTTCAAGAGGCAGATCAAAATGGTTTGTCGTTTTCTCTCTCTTTGCTGAGAATGAAAGAACTTCATTTTTCTGAAACTTTATCCTACTTGGAGAATCAAGTGACTTAGCTTCATTTCTGTCCTGTTACAGGTGATGGCGAGATAGATTTCGGCGAGTTTGCGAGGATGATGAAGAAGACCAGCTATGGCTACTAGGCAGGGGTGGCATCTGCGAGCGTCTGGATCTTTGTGCAGTTGTTCAGTAACCACCGCGTGTTTGCCTGATGTATTTACTGTTCTGTTTCCTGCGAGCGGTCCTGTTGAACTCTGTGTACTCGTTTTGGTAACATAATATTTCTGCAATGGAGGTGTCCGACTGCACCGTCATCTACCCCTGTGTTTTCACAATGTGGTGATCTGCAAAGTATATGATCGATCCAGGTTTGCCATAGCCAGTTGGTGTTTACCTGACATTTGGCTGCCTCTTGATGTGGGCAGTGTGAGTCGCTGAATGAAATGGGTGGTTTGGCACTACAGGATGGTGCTCGCACGTAACGGTAGACCATAGTTTGTACTCTTTTCTTATTTGATGAGGGACACAGGAGAAGTGTTGTGTTCATTGCTCGGTAGAAATAGTACAAGAGAGCAAGCTCGGTTTATCAATAGCCCTGAGGCACCAAGAAAGATGAAACTGGTGGCTGGCTAGAAACAAACTTAGTAGTACTGGCGAGAAGAAGCTTAACTTAGTGGAGCTGTGGAGGTGATGATCCATGTGAGGAGGTCGGCGGCTGATTTCGAGAGCTTCTTCCTGAAGAAACCAAAGGAAAAGACGGCTGTACACATAGCCGGGGCAACCCCGGCGAATGATATTCTGAAGGTAAACGTGGATGGCAGCTTCATGCCTGATGGAAAGACTGGGGGCTGGGGTTTTATTCTCAGAGATGCTGAGGGAGACGCGGTGGGAGCTGGAGCTGGAGCTGGCAGGCTGCAATCTTTACAAGCTGACGCTGAAGCTTGTTGTGCTGCGTTGCAAGCTGCGCAGGCATGGGGGATGACACGCATCACCTTGGAAATGGATGCCCAGGAACTGGTAGCTGCCATCTCAAGTACAGTAGTTGTTTTCTGTCCAGGAATTGTAATACGTGTACGAGGCTGGTTGCTTGATGGACGTGTCAAACAACCTTTGCAACAAGCATTATGCTGCATTTCTTACTTTGAAACAGGGGCCAAGTTGCAAAGGTTAGATATGACTGTCCGCCGTTCGATCAAAATCAGATCCGACGACCGCGGAGGTGGTCGACACGCTCAGCTTCATCCGCTGGATGAACGGTAGCGTTTTTCTTAAAATATTATATTAGTTGGATGAGAGACAAGAGGAGAGAGAGAAGGGAAGCGAGACTATAAATTAACAGTCAGTTACAGCATGGGTTCCATGAAACATTGTGAGAGTGTAAGATGGGTCATGTGATATAAAAATGGGAACCACTAGCAATCAGACTACTGATAGCTAGGTTTCATCAGACTAGTCCCCCACCATACGATTGAATTGTTTTGAAGCGTCCGATTGAGCCGGGGAAACATGAATGCATCAACGTAATAGCTGTATTTACTACTATTTTTGGTAAATCGTGATTTGCTTCCACCAAATAAATATAGAAGTTAATGCTTCCCGGGAATTACGTTAGATACTCCATTTTTTTTCTTTTTTGGTAAGTCCTGGTTGCTTCCAATGAACAAATACAGAAATCAGTGCTTCACAGATATTAGAGATTTGCATCCAACAAACAAAGTAAGGAAATTAAATGTTTGTGTATATGGCTTTTGGCAAGTCGATGGAAGTATCGTGCGATGGAAACATATTATTCGATGGTGTGATTGATATCTGTTTCAAGGAAGTATTATTCAAGGCTGTGGTACCATATTTTAGATGCTTTGGAACATTTTTATGGAAACATTTGCTTCGTAATGGAAATTACATGGATCAACGACATGAGTATACACGGACACAAATTCATTTGGTAGGGGAAGTTTACATCTCTTTTCGTAACAACACTAATTTTACTTGCGTAGCCAACATGGATGCGTGAGTGTATTTTTTTTATGTTGTGATGCAGTAGAAATATACTTCAAAAGACCAGATAATTGTTTCCAGTGTACAAGTAAATTGCTTCCAAGGATGTTTCTTTCCAAGCAGACTTATTTACCATTGAAGCACATCATTTGTTTGAAACAAAGTGAACTATTGCTTCCAAAGAAATAAGAATATGCATCCAAAAAATTCAGAATGTGCTTCCATAAAACATAACATGGCATCTACAAACAACGTCGGGTAGACGGAAACCATGCTTCCTTTCAATGTTGGCCATGCTTCGTTGCGATGGTAATCATGCTCCCAATGCCGGACGTGCAAGGTAGTCATGCTTCCTTACGATGCTGGTTGTGTTTCTTTGCGATTGTATCTGTGCTTCCTTTCTATGGACTTTTATCACACCGTGGTTAGCGGCATCAAGAAGGATTGACATGGATGGAGCGGCGCTGCAGCTGCACCACTAGCCGAGGACCACTTTGACAACAAACATAGGTCAGCTGAATATATCGAATTAAACCTAGGTAAACTGAGGACGTGAGGCACTGTTTCATGTAGTCGGCCAGGCGCGTACCCATCGCTGTCGAGAAGGGATGGCGCTTTTGAAGTACAGGAAGCAATCTCCTGTCTCTTGGTGATTCCCTGATGCTTATTCAGGCCCCCTACTGGGATGGGCCTCACGGCCACCTGCTCATCAAGCACATATAAATGATAAGAATCAGTCATAGCATAATCAAATCAAAGTGACGTGACTAGCAAAATCTGGGAGGAACGCATATGTTGATGTTTTACTACCGTGATTGAAGGTTCGAAGGTTTTGTTATCTTACGTCAATTGAAATTCTGCAAGTACATGAAATCTAAATAGATTAACACAGATCTCATCCTTGGTGTGCCTCCAAGCCACTTAAATTCTGCAAATACGTGATGGAGGATCATAATCTGGGCAAGAGGGCTACCTTTGTCGGAGGTGAACATTGGAGAACGACGGGGATGTGGGCTCGTCGAAGACGCCATGGAGAACAACGTGCAGAGTAGCCCAGGGACGCGTCGAGAAGCAGGACAGGGCAGGGATCCAACCTCTGGTAGGGATGCCTCTGGCAGAGAGTAGAGGGGCGGCGGGGTGGATGATGACCCCGACGGAGAGGAGGGTCGGAGGTAGGAGAGAGAAACAATGGTGCTGATTGATTTGGGAGAAAGATAACAGGGCGAGAGATTACGGGAAGGTACTGCGTGAAAAACGGGAGGAGCATTAAAAGACGATTCTTTTGTGATCTCCTGGCCATGATATGAAGCATGAATCGACGGCTTACGTGTGGTCTGAGGATGTCCTCGTATCAGACTATAGATAGAAAGTGTTTCCCTATAAAAATAGTACTTCTATATAGCTAACTATTATACATGTTGGCTATTAGGTTGACTATAAATAACATAACAACATCTTATATTCAGCAGGTGCTCTAAGTTGGCCGGGCGGTGCTCCTACCTTCCTCAAGGCCTTGGTTGTCGACGATCTGGTTTGATACTATGTTTAATGGAAAAATCTATTCCATTTTTCTTAAAAGCCCTTAGGCACCGACGTGTGACCGGCTTCAGGCTTTCGCTGTGTGCCCTGAATCTGCTGGTATTTCAGTTAGCTGGTAGCTCCAGTTTGGTCACCAAAACCAGCTACTACTAGCATACTCCCTCCATCCTTCAAAGAATATACTTTCAACTTTGTTGGAGTATTAGACTATCTCAAAATTCGACTGAGTTTGTGCAAAAATATATCAATGTTGTGAAACCAAATAGATATATGATCAAAATATATTTTATCATGAATTTAATGCTACTAATTTGATGGCATAAATGTTGGTGTATTATTGTGTAAATACGGTCAAACATAAAAAAGTTTGACTTTCCAATAGAATTGAAAGTACACTCTTTCAAGGACGAAGAGAGTAGCAACAAATGTCGTCTGTGATTGGCCAACGAGTGGATGCCCCCCAGCATTTAGGAGCATTTAACCAGAATCTGGAGAAGAATACCCCACGGTAAGTGCCGACCTAGTGGATGGACCCCCACATCCGACAACCGCCGAGGAGGAGGCGGAGCTCATGAGGCGGGAGCTCGAGGACTCCGTCCGGGAGCACGACGAAGACCAATGGGAGGGCCTCAAAGAGATGACGGCCCTCTCCGCCGTAGGCGACGTCGCCATCCCGGAGCTGGAGGCCGTGGTAAAAGAGGAGGCCATGGAGGAGATGTCCGAGGAGCCCATGTTGGGAAACATAGTAGAAAACAAAAAAATCGCCCTACGAACACCCAAGAACAATATGAAGATGCATATAGGGTCTGGATCAACGATCGTTACGACTTGGGAGTGCAGCGGAAGTAGACGAGTCGGTGTAGATCGTACTTGCAGTCCCTCGAACCGTTGATGACGATCCTACAAACCACCCTCAAACGATCCCTCGACCGGAAGAGCGAAAGCACGACCTCTCTACCTGGTTGCAAGTGTATCGTCTTCACGATCCGGCAGCGTTTTGCCGTCCAGAGCTAATCGTCACCGAAGAATTAAAGGGAGGGGATTAGAACCACACTGGGCTTCTAATTATGAGGATTAGAGTAACTAGGTCTAGCTTTAATTAGTCAACTAGGACCAACTAGAACTAGATGAACTAGAGGAGACTTCAAAACCTGTGTATAGAAAAGGGCCAACACCTCATGTATATATTGGTTAGAGGGGAGAGGAGGGGCTGCCACCAAGGAGGGAAAGCCCCTCCTTGGTGCGCCGGCCAAGGAGGAGTAGGACTCCTTCCCGCACTCCAATTCGGTCTCCCCACTTGGAAAAGTGGGGAGCCTTCTCTATTCGGCCATGGTGGCCCAATATTCCTTCCACCACTAGCCCTTTGAAGGCTTGTTGATATTAAACTAAATATAAAAGCCCTCCAATAATTACTAGAGCATATTATGTATAATTTAACATCTCCGAAAACATTTTTCACCTATGCATTATTTATTGGTAATACCCAGTATTGCCCAATAAACCCTGAAACCCTTCCGGTTACCCCGAAATGCTTTCGATTCCTCTTGAAACTATTCCGAATATTAATGAAGCACTTTTACAAATAAATCTTCGATACTCTCGTCCTACTAACACCCAGCAGATCATGATTACCTTAAGCTTGTGACCCTGTAGGTTCGGTAAATCATAGACATGAACGAAAACTCCTTTGTTCAATGACCGATAGTGGAACCATGGACGTCATATCGATCCCTATGATTACACGAATGACATTCGAGTGAACATTTGGTTATCATGTAATGTTTCCTTTGCTTCATGATACTTTACAAACCCCGAGATGCATCGGTATCCTCCTGAGTCATACACATGCTCATGATACCGTCATCCTCATTACCGGTTTTGTTCTTCTTTCTCATTGATACGTTCCATCATCTTGTGACATAGTCACCTTGGTCTGGCCAGACAGTGATGGATGCCATCACATCGAGAGGGTCCTAAGAATATCTCTCCATCGTCGGAGGAGCAAATCGCACTCTCGAGCTATCTAGTCCCTTATCAAACTTTCCAATGAAGCTGTAAGTTATCGTTATGATCACCTAGTTACTAATGATGTTTGAGCAACCCAAAAGTCCACCGTATGATAGGAAGTGACTATGATACTCTCATGGTCTGAGGAACTAAAAGCACATGTTAACACTCCTTGTTATAACAGCTGATTTCAAACGATATTATCTCAAAGTATAACAAACAAGTTTGGGTCAATTCAATATGATCGTTCTTCTAATGTCATACTCCTAGTGTTGTTTTAGAACTATTGTTACACTTAACGATATTCTAAGATCCAGAAAACATGATCACGAACAACACTTGAGCCAGTCTTAGAGGCAAGACTAGGAACCTATTCTTTACTGTTTATCACTCCACATGTGCATATGAATTTTCCACTGAATCACATATTCCAGGATCATAGCAGTTATAGCATGAAATATAATCTCTTAATTATGAACATGAAAATGCCTCTAGGGCATATTTCCAACAGTCTTCAGCTTGCACTAGAATCAAAAATCTAGTTAGCACATTTTTAACACCAATGGCAATCCGGTGTCTGAACATGGTTTGCTTGTGGTATAGCCTTTGTCCTAACAGATCTTGACAACTTCAGATTTGTGTGTATCATTTGCATTTCTATGCATCTGCTTTCACAAATTCATAATTTATGTGAAACATGCTTTCTATATATTGAAACACTTGCAGAACCTTTTATTCCTTAGACTAAGCTATGGAACCACTATTGAGAACAATGTTCCATTGGCACAATCATCTAGAAACCATACCAAGTTCATAGATGAACCTTTGATTCATCACCCTCTATTGTTGCTTCTAAAGCGACAGTATACTCAGCCTTCTGTTGTAGAATTCACCACAGTAACTTTCTTGGACCAATTCCCACTTACTATTGTTGGGGAACATAGTATTTCAAAAAAATTACCTACGTTCACGCAAGTTCTATCTAGGAGAAGCATAGCAACGAGTGGGGAGAGTGTGTCCATGTACCCTCGTAGACCGAAAGCGGAATCGTTTATCAACGCGGTTGATGTAGTCGTACGTCTTCACGATCCGACCGATCTTAGCACCGAACGTACGGCACCTCCATGTTCAGCACACGTTCAGCTCGATGACGTCCCTCGTACTCTTGATCCAGTTGAGACCGAGGGAGAGTTCCATCAGCACGACATCGTGGCAACGACGATGATGAAGTTACCGGCACAGGGCTTCGCCTAAGCACTACGGCGATATCACCAAGGTGTGTTTCTGTGGAGGGGGGCACCGCACACGGCTAAGACAAACTTTTGTGTGCCTTTAGGGTTCCCCCTCCCACGTATATAAAGGGGGGAGGGAGGAGGAGGCTAACCAAGGTGTGGCACCCAAGGGGGGGAGTCCTACTCCAAGTAGGATTCGCCCCCCCACTTTCCTATTCCCACAATGAGAAGGGGGGAAGGAGGAGGAGAAGAGAAGGAAAGGGTGGCCGCCCCCCAACCCTAGTCCAATTCGTTTTGGGCTAGGGGGCGCACGCCACTCCCTAGCCCGCCTCCTCTCTTCCACCACTAGGCCCATGAGGCCCAATAACTTCCCGCGGGGGTGGGGGTGGGGTGGGGTCCAGTAACCCCCGATACTCTAAAACTCATCCGAAACGACCCGAACCATTCCGGTGTCTGAATTTAACCTTCCAATATATGAATCTTTATGTCTCGACCATTTCGAGACTCCTCGTCATGTCCGTGATCTCATCCGGGACTCCGGACAAACTTCGGTACATCAAATCGCATAACTCATAATACAAATCGTCATTGAACGTTAAGCGTGCGGACCCTACGGGTTCGAGAACTATGTAGACATGACCGAGACACATCTCTAGTCAATAACCAATAGCAGAACCTAGATGCTCATATTGGTTCCTACATATTCTACGAAGATCTTTATCTGTCAAACCACATAACAACATACATTGTTCCCTTTGTCATCGGTATGTTACTTTCCCGAGATTCGATCGTCGGTATCACCATACCTAGTTCAATATCGTTCCGGCAAGTCTCTTTAATCGTTCTATAATGCATCATACCGAAACCAACTCATTAGTCACATTGTTTGCAAGGCTTATAGTGATGTGCATTACCGAGAGGGCCCAGAGATACCTCTCCGACAATCGGAGTGGCAAAGCCTAATCTCGATATATGTCAACTCAACAAACACCATCGGAGACACCTGTAGAGCATCTTTATAATCACCCAGTTACGTTGTGATGTTTGATAGCACACTAAGTGTTCCTCCGGTATTCGGGAGTTGCATAATCTCATAGTCATAGGAACATGTATAAGTCATGAAGAAAGCAATAGCAATAAACTAAACGATCATACTGCTAAGCTAACGGATGGGTCTTGTCCATCACATCATTCTATCATGATGTGATCCCGTTCATCAAATGACAACACATGTCTATGGCTAGGAAACTTAACCATCTTTGATTAACGAGCTAGTCTAGTAGAGGCATACTAGGGACACTCTGTTTGTCTATGTATTCACACATGTACTAAGTTTCCGATTAATACAATTCTAGCATGAATAATAAACATTTATCATGATATAAGGAAATATAAATAACAACTTTATTATTGCCTCTAAGGCATATTTCCTTAAGTCTCCCACTTGCACTAGAGTCAATAATCTAGATTACATAGTAATGGTTCTAACACCCATAGAGTCTTGGTGCTGATCATGTTTTGCTCGTGAGAGAGGCTTAGTCAACCGGTCTGTAACATTCAGATCCGTATGTATTTTGCAAATCTCCATGTCTCCCTCCTTGACTTGATCGCGGATGGAATTGAAGCGTCTCTTCATGTGCTTGGTTCTCTTGTGAAATCTGGATTTCTTTGCCAAGGCAATTGCACCAGTATTGTCACAAAAGATTTTCATTGGACCCGATGCACTAGGTATGACACCTAGATCGGATATGAACTCCTTCATCCAGACTCCTTCATTTGCTGCTTCCGAAGCAGCTATGCAATCCGCTTCACACGTAGATCCTGCTGAAGGAAATATGCCCTAGAGGCAATAATAAAGTTATTATTTATTTCCTTATATCATGATAAAGGTTTATTATTCATGCTAGAATTGTATTAACCGGAAACATAATACATGTGTGAATACATAGACAAACAGAGTGTCACTAGTATGCCTCTACTAGACTAGCTCGTTAATCAAAGATGGTTATGTTTCCTAACCATGAACAAAGAGTTGTTATTTGATTAACGAGGTCATATCATTAGTTGAATGATCTGATTGACATGACCCATTCCATTAGCTTAGCACCCGATCGTTTAGTATGTTGCTATTGCTTTATCCATAACTTATACATGTTCCTATGACTATGAGATTATGCAACTCCCGTTTGCCGGAGGAACACTTTGGGTACTACCAAACGCCACAACGTAACTGGGTGATTATAAAGGAGTACTACAGGTGTCTCCAATGGTAGATGTTGGGTTGGCGTATTTCGAGATTAGGATTTGTCACTCCGATCGTCGGAGAGGTATCTCTGGGCCCTCTCGGTAATGCACATCACTTAAGCCTTGCAAGCATTGCAACTAATGAATTAGTTGCGGGATGATGTATTACGGAACGAGTAAAGAGACTTGCCGGTAACGAGATTGAACTAAGTATTGGATACTGACGATCGAATCTCGGGCAAGTAACATACCAATGACAAAGGGAACAACGTATGTTGTTATGCGGTCTGACCGATAAAGATCTTCGTAGAATATGTAGGAGCCAATATGGGCACCCAGGTCCCGCTATTGGTTATTGACCGGAGATGTGTCTCGGTCATGTCTACATTGTTCTCGAACCGTAGGGTCCGCACGCTTAACGTTACAATGACAGTTATTATGAGTTTATGCATTTTGATGTACCAAAGGTTGTTCGGAGTCCCGGATGTGATCACGGACATGACGAGGAGTCTCGAAATGGTCGAGACGTAAAGATTGATATATTGGAAGCCTATGTTTGGACATCAGAAGTGTTCCGGATGAAATAGGGATTTTACCGGAATACCGGGAGGGTTACCGGAACCCCCCGGGATCCAAATGGGCCAACATGGGCCTTGGTGGAAAGGAGAAAGGGCTGCCCTCATGGGCTGCGCGCCTCCCCCCTCCCCTAGTCCTATTAGGACTAGGATAGGTGGCCGGCCCCCTCTCTCTCTCCCCCTTTGAGGAATCCTATTCCAACTAGGATTGGGGGGGGGGGGGGGAATCCTACTCCCGGAGGGAGGAGGACTCTCCTGGCGCGCCAAGGGCTTGGCCGGCCAGCCCCTCCCCCTGGATCCTTTATATACGGAGGCAGGGGGCACCCCATAGACACACAAGTTGATCCTTGAGATCGTTCCTTAGCCGTGTGCGGTGCCCCCTTCCACCAAATTCCACCTCGGTCATATTGTCGTAGTGCTTAGGCGAAGCCCTGCGTCAGTAGTACATCAAGATCGTCACCACGCCGTCGTGCTGACGGAACTCTTCCCCGAAGCTTTGCTGGATCGGAGCCCGGGGAACGTCATCGAGCTGAACGTGTGCCAAGAACTCGGAGGTGCCGGAGTAACGGTGCTTGGATCGGTCGGATCGTGAAGACGTATGACTACATCAACCGCGTTGATATAACGCTTCCGCTTTCGGTCTACGAGGGTACGTAGACAACACTCTCCCCTCTCGTTGCTATGCATCACCATGATCTTGCGTGTGCGTAGGAATTTTTTTGAAATTACTACGTTCCCCAACAGTGGCATCCGAGCCTAGGTTTTTATGGTTTGATGTTATTTGCACGAGTAGAACACAAGTGAGTTGTGGACGATACAAGTCATACTGCCTACCAGCATGTCATACTTTGGTTCAGCGGTATTGTTGGACGAGACGATCCGGACCAACATTACGCGTACTCTTACGCGAGACCGGTTCCCTCGACGTGCTTTGCACATAGATGGCTTGCGGAAGACTGTCTCTCCAACTTTAGTTGAACCGAGTGTGGCTACGCCCGGTCCTTGAGAAGGTTAAAACGGAGTCTATTTGACAAACTATCGTTGTGGTTTTGATGCGTAGGTAAGATGAGTTCTTGCTTAAGCCCGTAGCAGCCACGTAAAACTTGCAACAACAAAGTAGAGGACGTCTAACTTGTTTTTGCAGGGCATGTTGTGATGTGATATGGTCAAGACATGATGCTAAATTTTATTGTATGAGATGATCATGTTTTGTAACCGAGTTATCGGCAACTGGCAGGAGCCATATGGTTGTCGCTTTATTGTATGCAATGCAATCGCGATGTAATGCTTTACTTTATTACTAAGCGGTAGTGATAGTCGTGGAAGCATAAGATTGGCGAGACGACAACGATGCTACGATGGAGATCAAGGTGTCGCGCCGGTGACGATGGTGATCATGACGGTGCTTCGGAGATGGAGATCACAAGCACAAGATGATGATGACCATATCATATCACTTATATTGATTGCATGTGATGTTTATCTTTTTATGTATCTTATCTTGCTTTGATTGACGGTAGCATTATAAGATGATCTCTCACTAAATTATCAAGAAGTGTTCTCCCTGAGTATGCACCGTTGCAAAAGTTCTTCGTGCTGAGACACCACGTGATGATCGGGTGTGATAGGCTCTACGTTCAAATACAATGGGTGCAAAACAGTTGCACACGCGGAATACTCAGGTTATACTTGACGAGCTATGCATATAAGATATGACCTCGGAACACAGAGACTGAAAGGTCGAGCGTGAATCATATAGTAGATATGATCAACATAACGATGTTCACCATTGAAAACTACTCCATATCACGTGATGATCGGTTATGGTTTGGTTGATTTGGATCACGTGATCACTTAGAGGATTAGAGGGATGTCTATCTGAGTGGGAGTTCTTAATTAATTTGATTAACTGAACATAAACTTATCATGAACTTAGTACCTGATAGTATCTTGCTTGTTTATGTTGATTGTAGATAGATGGCTCGTGCTGTTGTTCCGTTAAATTTTAATGCGTTCCTTGAGAAAGCAAAGTTGAAAGATGATGGTAGCAATTACACGGACTGGGTCCGTAACTTGAGGATTATCCTCATTGTTGCACAGAAGAATTACGTCCTGGAAGCACCGCTAGGTGCCAGGCCTGCTGCTAGAGCAACACCAGAAGTTATGAACGTCTGGCAGAGCAAAGCTGATGACTACTCGATAGTTCAGTGTGCCATGCTTTACGGCTTAGAACCGGGACTTCAACGACGTTTTGAACGTCATGGAGCATATGAGATGTTCCAGGAGTTGAAGTTAATATTTCAAGCAAATGCCCGGATTGAGAGATATGAAGTCTCCAATAAGTTCTATAGCTGCAAAATGGAGGAGAACAGTTCTGTCAGTGAGCATATACTCAAAATGTCTGGGTATAATAATCACTTGATTCAATTGGGAGTTACTCTTCCAGATGATTGCGTCATTGACAGAATTCTCCAATCACTGCCACCAAGCTACAAGAGCTTCGTGATGAACTATAATATGCAAGGGATGAACAAGACTATTCCCGAGCTCTTCGCAATGCTAAAAGCTGCGGAGGTAGAAATCAAGAAGGAGCATCAAGTGTTGATGGTTAACAAAACCACTAGTTTCAAGAAAAAGGGCAAAGGGAAGAAAAAGGGGAACTTCAAGAAGAACGGCAAGCGAGTTGCTGCTCAAGAGAAGAAACCCAAGTCTGGACCTAAGCCTGAAACTGAGTGCTTCTACTGCAAGCAGACTGGTCACTGGAAGCGGAACTGCCCCAAGTATTTGGCGGATAAGAAGGATGGCAAGGTGAACAAAGATATATGTGATATACATGTTATTGATGTGTACCTTACTAATGCTCGCAGTAGCACCTGGGTATTTGATACTAGTTCTGTTGCTAATATTTGCAACTCAAAACAGGGACTACAGAATAAGCGGACACTAGCAAAGGACGAGGTGACGATGCGCGTGGGAAACGGTTCCAAAGTCGATGTGATCGCGGTCGGCACGCTACCTCTACATCTACCTTCGGGATTAATATTAGACCTAAATAATTGTTATTTGGTGCCAGCGTTGAGCATGAACATTGTATCTGGATCTTGTTTAATGCGAGACGGTTATTCATTTAAATCGGAGAATAATGGTTGTTCTATTTATATGAGTAATATCTTTTATGGTCATGCACCTCTGAAGAGTGGTCTATTTTTGATGAATCTCGATAGTAGTAATACACATATTCACAATATTGAAGCCAAAAGATGCAGAGTTGATAATGAAAGTGCAACTTATTTGTGGCACTGTCGTTTAGGTCATATCGGTGTAAAGCGCATGAAGAAACTCCATACTGGTGGACTTTTGGAACCACTTGATTATGAATCACTTGGTACTTGCGAACCGTGCCTCTTGGGCAAGATGACTAAAACACCGTTCTCCGGTACAATGGAGAGAGCAACAGATTTGTTGGAAATCATACATACCGATGTATGTGGACCGATGAATATTGAGGCTCGTGGCGGATATCGTTATTTTCTCACCTTCACAGATGACTTAAGCAGATATGGGTATATCTACTTAATGAAACACAAGTCTGAAACATTTGAAAAGTTCAAAGAATTTCAGAGTGAAGTTGAAAATCATCGTAACAAGAAAATAAAGTTTCTACGATCTGATCATGGAGGAGAATATTTGAGTTACGAGTTTGGTGTACATTTGAAAAATTGTGGAATAGTTTCGCAACTCACGCCACCCGGAACACCACAGCGTAATGGTGTGTCCGAACGTCGTAATCGTACTTTACTAGATATGGTACGATCTATGATGTCTCTTACTGATTTACCACTATCGTTTTGGGGATACGCTCTAGAGACGGCCGCATTCACGTTAAATAGGGCACCATCTAAATCCGTTGAGACGACGCCTTATGAACTATGGTTTGGCAAGAAACCAAAGTTGTCGTTTCTTAAAGTTTGGGGCTGCGATGCTTATGTGAAAAAGCTTCAACCTGATAAGCTCGAACCCAAATCGGAGAAATGTGTCTTCATAGGATATCCAAAGGAAACTGTTGGATACACCTTCTATCACAAATCCGAAGGCAAGACTTTTGTTGCTAAGTTTGGAAACTTTCTAGAGAAGGAGTTTCTTTCGAAAGAAGTGAGTGGGAGGAAAGTAGAACTTGACGAGGTAACTGTACCTACTCCTTTATTGAGAAGTAGTACATCACAGAAAACTGTTTCTGCGACACCTACACCAATAAGTGAGGAAGCTAATGATGATGATCATGAAACTTTAGATCAAGATACTACTGAACCTCGTAGATCAACCAGAGTGAGATCCGCACCAGAGTGGTACGGTAATCCTGTTCTGGAGGTCATGATATTAGATCATGATGAACCTACGAACTATGAAGAAGCGATGGTGAGCCCAGATTCCGCAAAGTGGCTTGAAGCCATGAAATCTGAGATGGGATCCATGTATGAGAACAAAGTATGGACTTTGGTTGACTTGCCCTATGATCGGCAAGCAATTGAGAACAAATGGATCTTTAAGAAGAAGACTGACGCTGATGGTAATGTTACTGTCTACAAAGCTCGACTTGTCGCAAAAGGTTTTCGACAAGTTCAAGGGATTGACTACGATGAGACTTTCTCACCCGTAGCGATGCTTAAGTCTGTCCGAATCATGTTAGCAATTGCCGCATTTTATGATTATGAAATTTGGCAGATGGATGTCAAAACTGCATTCCTGAATGGATTTCTGGAAGAAGAGTTGTATATGATGCAACCGGAAGGTTTTGTCAATCCAAAGGGAGCTGACAAAGTTTGCAAGCTCCAGCGATCCATTTATGGACTGGTGCAAGCATCTTGGAGTTGGAATAAACGTTTTGATAGTGTGATCAAAGCATTTGGTTTTATACAGACTTTCGGAGAAGCCTGTATTTACAAGAAAGTGAGTGGGAGCTCTGTAGCATTTCTGATATTATATGTAGATGACATATTACTGATTGGAAATGATATAGAATTTCTGGATAGCATAAAGGGATACTTGAATAAAAGTTTTTCAATGAAAGACCTCGGAGAAGCTGCTTACATATTAGGCATAAAGATCTATAGAGATAGATCAAGACGCTTAATTGGACTTTCACAAAGCACATACCTTGACAAGATTTTGAAGAAGTTCAAAATGGATCAAGCAAAGAAAGGGTTCTTGCCTGTATTACAAGGTGTGAGATTGAGTAAGACTCAATGCCCGACCACTGCAGAAGAAAGAGAGAAGATGAAAGATGTTCCCTATGCTTCAGCCATAGGCTCTATCATGTATGCAATGCTGTGTACCAGACCTGATGTGTGCCTTGCTATAAGTTTAGCAGGGAGGTACCAAAGTAATCCAGGAGTGGATCACTGGACAGCGGTCAAGAATATCCTGAAGTACCTGAAAAGGACTAAGGAAATGTTTCTCGTATATGGAGGTGACAAAGAGCTCATCGTAAAGGGTTACGTTGATGCAAGCTTTGACACTGATCCGGACGATTCGAAATCGCAAACCGGATACGTATTTACATTAAACAGTGGAGCTGTCAGTTGGTGCAGTTCTAAACAAAGCGTCGTAGCGGGATCTAAATGTGAAGCGGAGTACATAGCTGCTTCGGAAGCAGCAAACGAAGGAGTCTGGATGAAAGAGTTCATATGCGATCTAGGTGTCATACCTAGTGCATCGGGTCCAATGATAATATTTTGTGACAATACTGGTGCAATTGCCTTGGCAAAGGAATCCAGATTTCACAAAAGGACCAAACACATCAAGAGACGCTTCAACTCCATCCGGGATCTAGTCCAGGTGGGAGACATAGAGATTTGCAAGATACATACGGATCTGAATATTGCAGACCTGTTGACTAAGCCTCTTCCACGAGCAAAACATGATCAGCACCAAAACTCCATGGGTGTTAGGATCATTACAGTGTAATCTAGATTATTGACTCTAGTGCAAGTGGGAGACTGAAGGAAATATGCCCTAGAGGCAATAATAAAGTTATTATTTATTTCCTTATATCATGATAAAGGTTTATTATTCATGCTAGAATTGTATTAACCGGAAACATAATACATGTGTGAATACATAGACAAACAGAGTGTCACTAGTATGCCTCTACTAGACTAGCTCGTTAATCAAAGATGGTTATGTTTCCTAACCATGAACAAAGAGTTGTTATTTGATTAACGAGGTCACATCATTAGTTGAATGATCTGATTGACATGACCCATTCCATTAGCTTAGCACCCGATCACTTAGTATGTTGCTATTGCTTTATCCATGACTTATACATGTTCCTATGACTATGAGATTATGCAACTCCCGTTTGCCGGAGGAACACTTTGGGTACTACCAAACGTCACAACATAACTGGGTGATTATAAAGGAGTACTACAGGTGTCTCCAATGGTAGATGTTGGGTTGGCGTATTTCGAGATTAGGATTTGTCACTCCGATCGTCGGAGAGGTATCTCTGGGCCCTCTCGGTAATGCACATCACTTAAGCCTTGCAAGCATTGCAACTAATGAATTAGTTGCGGGATGATGTATTACAGAACAAGTAAAGAGACTTGCCGGTAACGAGATTGAACTAAGTATTGGATACTGACGATCGAATCTCGGGCAAGTAACATAGCAATGACAAAGGGAACAACGTATGTTGTTATGCGGTCTGACCGATAAAGATCTTCGTAGAATATGTAGGAGCCAATATGGGCATCCAGGTCCCGCTATTGGTTATTGACCGGAGATGTGTCTCGGTCATGTCTACATTGTTCTCGAACCGTAGGGTCCGCACGCTTAACGTTACGATGACAGTTATTATGAGTTTATGCATTTTGATGTACCGAAGGTTTTTCAGAGTCCCGGATGTGATCACGGACATGACGAGGAGTCTCGAAATGGTCGAGACGTAAAGATTGATATATTGGAAGCCTATGTTTGGACATCAGAAGTGTTCCGGATGAAATAGGGATTTTACCGGAATACCGGGAGGGTTACCGGAACCCCCCGGGAGCCAAATGGGCCAACATGGGCCTTGGTGGAAAGGAGAAAGGGCTGCCCTCATGGGCTGCGCGCCTCCCCCCTCCCCTAGTCCTATTAGGACTAGGATAGGTGGCCGGCCCCCTCTCTCTCTCCCCCTTTGAGGAATCCTATTCCAACTAGGATTGGGGGGGGGGGGGGGGGAATCCTACTCCCGGAGGGAGGAGGACTCTCCTGGCGCGCCAAGGGCTTGGCCGGCCAGCCCCTCCCCCTGGATCCTTTATATACGGAGGCAGGGGGCACCCCATAGACACACAAGTTGATCCTTGAGATCGTTCCTTAGCCGTGTGCGGTGCCCCCTTCCACCAAATTCCACCTCGGTCATATTGTCGTAGTGCTTAGGCGAAGCCCTGCGTCAGTAGTACATCAAGATCGTCACCACGCCGTCGTGCTGACGGAACTCTTCCCCGAAGCTTTGCTGGATCGGAGCCCGGGGAACGTCATCGAGCTGAACGTGTGCCAAGAACTCGGAGGTGCCGGAGTAACGGTGCTTGGATCGGTCGGATCGTGAAGACGTACGACTACATCAACCGCGTTGATATAACGCTTCCGCTTTCGGTCTACGAGGGTACGTAGACAACACTCTCCCCTCTCGTTGCTATGCATCACCATGATCTTGCGTGTGCGTAGGAATTTTTTTGAAATTACTACGTTCCCCAACACCTGCCACGACGCTGTGTTTGGAACTGCGCCAACTTATAGATCCACCATTCAATATAAATACGTATCCGGTTTGTGACTTAGAGTCATACGGATCAGTGTCAAAGCTTGCATCGATGTAACCATTTACAACGAGCTCTTTGTCACCTCCATAAATGAGAAACATATCATTAGTCCTTTTCAGTTATTTCAGGATGTTCTTGACCGCTGTCCAGTGATCCACTCCTGGATTACTTTGGTACCTCCCTACTATACTTATAGCAAGGCACACATCAGGTCTGGTACACAGCATTCCATACATGATAGAACCTATGGCTGAGGCATAGGGAATGACTTTCATTTTCACTCTATCTTTTGCAGTGGCCGGGCATTGAGTCTCACTCAACTTCACACCTTGTAACACAGGCAAGAACCCTTTCTTTGACTGATCCATTTTGAACTTCCTCAAAATCTTATCAAGGTATGTGCTTTGTGAAAGTCCAATTAAGAGTCTTGATCTATCTCTATAGATCTTGATGCCCAATATGTAAGTAGCTTCACCAAGGTCTTTCATAGAAAAAATATTATTCAAGTATCCTTTTATGCTATCCAGAAATTCTATATCATTTCCAATCAACAATATGTCATCCACATATAATATTAGAAATGCTACAGAGCTCCCACTCACTTTCTTGTCAATACAGACTTCTCCAAAAGCCTGTATCAAACCATATGCTTTGATCACACTATCAAAACGTTTATTCCAACTCTGAGAGGCTTGCACCAGTCCATAAATGGATCGCTAGAGCTTGCACACTTTGTTAGCACCCTTTGGATCGACAAAACCTTCTGGTTGCATCATATACAAACTCTTCTTCTAGAAACCCATTCAGGAATGCAGTTTTGACATCCATTTGCCAAATTTCATAATCATAAAATGCGGCAATTGCTAACACGATTCGTACGGACTTAAGCATCACTACGGGTGAGAAGGTCTCACCGTAGTCAACTCTTTGAACTTGTCGAAAACCTTTCGCAACAAGTCAAGATTTGTAGATAGTTACATTACTGAGGGAGTCCTGGATTAGGGGGTATCCGGACAGCCGGACTATATCCTTTGGCCGGACTATTGGACTATGAAGATACAAGATTGAAGACTTCGTCTCATGTCCGGATGGGACTCTCCCTGGCGTGGAAGGCAAGCTTGGCGATACGGATATGTAGATATCCTCCCTTTGTAACCGACTCTGTGTAACCCTAGCCTCCTCCGATGTCTATATAAACCGGAGGGTTTAGTCCGTGGGACAACAACAATCAGACCATAGGCTAGCTTCTAGGGTTTAGCCTCTACAATCTCGTGGTAGATCAACTCTTGTACTACTCATATCATCAAGATCAATCAAGCAGGAAGTAGGGTTTTACCTCCACTGTGAGGGCCCGAACCTGGGTAAGCATTGTGTCCCTTGCCTCCTGTTACCATCAGCCTTAGACGCACAGTTCGGGACCCCCTACCCGAGATCCGCCGGTTTTGACACCGACATTGGTGCTTTCATTGAGAGTTCCACTGTGCCATCGCTTCGATCATCGACAACGATGCGGTCCAGGGTGAGGTCTTCCTCCCTGGATAGATCTTTGTATTCGGCGGCTTCGCACTGCGGGACAACTCGTTTGGCCATCTGGAGCAGACCGAGAGCTACGCCCCTGGCCATCAGGTCAGGTTTGGAAACTTGAATTACACTGCCGACATCCGCGGAGACTTGTTCTTCGACGGATTTGGGCCCATGCCTGGTGTGCCGCACGATCACGACGAGCACGATATAGCTCTGCCGTCGGACAGTGTTCGGGAGATCACGCCAGCAACTACTCCGGCCTTCAGTCCGGAACAGATTGCGCCATCCGAGGACGGGTGGATAGACCCCGCCTTGGAGGCCGCACCCTCGGGGGCGATAGAGCCGAATACTGACCTTACCCCTCATGAGAGCCGTGACGCCGGACTACTGGACTCGTCCCCGGCCACGGACTTCGAACCGCCCGCGCCCATACCTATCGTATCCGATTGGGTGCCTATCATGGAGTTCACCTTCACGGATATCTTTCAGCACTCGCCCTTCGGCGACATACTGAACTCATTAAAATCTCTCACCCTGTTTGGAGAACCTTGGCTGAACTATGTCCGGCTAGAGTGGGATGCGGATGACGAAGAAATTCACTACTCACCCACCACCCACTTAGTAGCCATTGTCGATGATCTAACCGACATGCTCGACTTCGACTCCGAAGACATCGATGGTATGGACAACGATGCAGGAGACGAACAGGAACCACCGCCAACAGGGCGCTGGACTGTCACTTCATCACATGACGTATACATGGTGGATACGCCCAAAGAAAATAATGACGAGGGTGTAGCGAGAGATAGCTCCCTCGACAAGCAATCAAAACGGCGCCGTAGGCGCCGCTCCAAATCCCGCCTTGGCAAAAACAGCGATAACAGCGCAAGAAGAAGCCAAATTGACCCAGCGATAGAGCAGGGTGAGCCAGCAGACGACGAACAAAGTGTGGAGCCGCTGTCTGAACACGATGACGCCGAGCGTCAAGCCAATCAACCCGTCTCCGGAGAAGAAAATAGTCCGGATGACGACGAACGCATCATCCCGGAAAGGCAGCTGGAGCAAGAAAGGCTCATCGCTACCGCAAGAAGTCTGAAGAAGCAGAAACAAAGGCTCAAGGCCGCACAAAACACACTCAATAGTAGATGGAACAAGGTGCTCGACACAACAGAAAAGTACGGTGGCAGTCGCCACACGAAGAGCTACCCTAAGCGAAAGCTGCTGCCTGAATTCGATGATGAGGCCTTAGAGCCCCTGCAGCCAAATAATAAAACCGCCGACCGGTCGGATCGACGACCTCGTGGCCGCGATAGAGCGGCCAACGAGGCCGCACATAAGTCAGTACATGACCCACGCGAAGACTCGCATCAAAGGGCCGACACAACCAGATCCATCTACAGGTCAAGGAAACGCGCTCCAGCACTCAGCCAACACCAAATATCACAACCTCCGAACGCCATGGTACAACCAAATACAGGTGTGCTGCACACCCCCTATGTTTCACTGACGAGGTACTAGACCATGAATTTCCAGAAGGATTCAAACCAGTGAACTTCATCCTCCATATTCATATGGCTCGTGGAGACGATCTCCATGCCATCAAATACTTGCCTCTCAAGCTCAAAGGACCAGCTCGGCACTGGCTAAAAAGCCTCCTGGAAAACTCCATTGGAAGTTGGGAGGAGCTCGAGGACGCTGTTCGGGCCAATTTTCAAGGGACTTATGTCCGACCTCCGGACGCAGACGATCTGAGTCACATAATTCAGCAGCCCAGAGAGTCAGCCTGAAAGCTCTGGAACAGGTTTCTCACTAAAAAGAACCAAATTGTCGACTGCCGGACGCCGAAGCCTTAGCAGCTTTCAAACACAGCATCCGAGACGAATGGCTTGCCAGACACCTCGGCCAAGAAAAACCGAGAACCATGGCAGCCCTAACAAGCCTCATGACCCGCTTTTGTGCGGGCGAGGACAGCTGGTTAGCCCGAAGTAGCACCAGCGACCCGAGCACATCCGAAGTCAGGGACGACAATGGAAAACCACGACGCAGCAAAAACAAGCGCCGGAATAAAGAAGAGAGCCCAGATAACACAGCGGTAAACGCCGGATTCAGGGGCTCTCGACCGGGTCAGCGAAAAAAGCCCTTTAAAGGCAACATAGATGGACCGACCAGCCTAAACAAGATTTTAGACAAACTATGTCCGATCCAAGACACCCCCGACAAACCTGTAAATCATACCCACAGAGAATGCTGGGTCTTCAAGCAGGCCGGCAAGCTAAACGCCGAACACAAGGGGGAGGACACTCCGAGCGAGGACGAGGATGCGCCTCGCCAGCAGGACACCGGGGGACAAAAAAAATTCCCACTAGAAGTCAAAACAGTAAATGTGACCCATGTGACAAAGAGGAAAGGAAAATATGCACTCCGAAATACACAAGCCGTAGAGCCCGTCACTCCTGAGTTCTACCCCTGGTCGGCCTGCCCGATCACTTTTGATCGCAGGGATCACCTAATAGGTATCCGGCGTGAAGGATCCGCGGCCTTGGTGCTGGACCCAATAATAAACGGATACCATCTCACACGAGTCCTTATGGATGGCGGCTGTAGTCTAAATATGATATATCAGGACACTATTCGCAAAATGGGCATAAACCCAACAAAAATCAACCATAGTAATACTACCTTCAGGGGAGTAATACCAGGCACAAAGGCCCGCTGCATGGGCTCTCTAGTACTAGAGGTTGTGTTCGACTCGCCCGACAACTTCTGAAGCGAAAGGTTAACCTTCGACATTGCTCCATTCCGAAGTGGCTATCAAGCACTACTCGGACGAGAGGCTTTCGCTTGTTTTAATGCAATAGCACATTACGCTTTACTCCAGCTCAAAATGCCCGGTCCACGCGGCACCATCAAAGTACATGGAAATGTTGAGCGCTCCTTACGAGTAGAAGAATGCACGGCTGCTTTAACAGCCGAACACTAGACGGCCTCACCGCCAGAACAGATGACCGGTCATTAGGACCGCGGACACGGTTAGACGAGTCCAGCCAATCATTGGATAGAGATTGGTTCGATGGTTATACCCTTATAGACGATGACAATCGTGCTATGCCCGTCCAGGATACGGCACAACGGAGACACAGACGCAGATGTACAGCAGGGACCCATTCAAAGGTTTCTCTTTAGATTAAGACCCTGCATAAACCTTTTTTACTGTCTTTTGTTGTTCACATCCTCCGGACTCTCAATACAACCGAGAAGGATGCTGACGTTTTGGCATGTGGCCACGTCAGAATATTGCTCGTACCCAGACACTAGGGGCTCATTATCCAAGGGCATCATTTAAGCCCGGTATATATTTCAAAGACCGAACACCTTAGGGAGTGTTCGGCGTCGCGAGTTAGGCCTTATATGCATCATCTACGAATCATGTCTTTGTTCAAATGTTGGGTTTGCCCGGCTCCTGCGTTTTGCTACCTTACGTTCCGCTCTATCGGCTAAGGCGACACCAGGAGAACTACTGCGATTGTGCCCTAGTTCGGCCGGACGAGCACCTCAGTAGAGAAAGTCGAAAACTGACAGTCATGATAAAGCGCGAGACTGGTCAACCACTTGCTGACCTAGCGGAATCTTCGGGATTCCTCCGCATTAACGAAGGGTCGTTTCCCGGCCAAGCATGTACGCGCCCCGTATTCGGATGAGCGCGGAGCCACCAGGGGCTATATAGTAGCCCCAGTGTCAAACTCCTATGGCTAAGTGAAAGTGTTAAAGAAATATAGTCCGATTGCCTGGTTCGCTGCGCTATCACCTCCTTAATGGACCAAGACGTTGGATCAAGTGTGAACACGTGTCTTCTGCGAACACCCCCGCATTATATGCGTGGGGGCTGAAGCCGACGACTGCAAACTTTCAGGTTATATACATATATACATAAACGGCCGCACAGGAGGCATCACAATACTTTCAGGAAAAAGTTTAAAAATAGCCTTTATAATTCATTAAAACATTGTTTTCAATGAGAATACATATCACTAGAACATAATATTTTTCGAGCACTACGCTTCTATTAAACGACCGCCTTCAAGGACCTCGTCAAAGTAGTGCTCGACAGCTACTCGGCTAACTGCCGAACTCGGGGTTGCAATTGCAGTGGCTTCCATCTCCGCCCAGTGCGTCTTGACATGGGCAAGCGCCATCCGCGCACCCTCGATGCACGTCGACCTCTTCATAGCGTTGATGCGCGGCACAACACCAAGGAACTGTTGCACCAAACTAAAGTAACTGTTCGGCCTTGGCCCTTCCGGCCACAGGTGATCCACAACAGACCTCATGGCAAGTCCGGACAACCTATGGAGCTCGGCCCATTCGGCCATCCGCTCATTCAGAGGAAGCGGACGCGCTGGACCATTAAATTGTGACCAGAACAGCTTCTCCACTTCACGATCTTTTTGATCTTTGAAGTACTCGGCCGCATCAGTGGCACTCGCTGCCAAATCCAGATAAGCGTCTGCAGAACTCCACAGCCGGTCCAGAGGAGCATACTTAGGATCTACGAACTTCATTTGCAGCATAAAGGGCTTCCCAGCCGCGATATCCCCGGCGTGACGCAGCTCCTCGTTCATCGCTCTAATTGTAGAGCGGGCGTCCTTGGCTGCCACCATGGCCTTCTCCAGGTCCGTCATCTTCGCTTGATCTTCCTTTTTGAGAAGCTCGTAACGACCGGCGGCTTCCTTCAACTCCACATCCATTTTGGTTATTTCCTCCATGCTTTGGCAATGAGCAGCCTTTTTGGCCCTCAGCTCCTCGACCGCTTTCAAGGCGGCCGCATCACTTTTTATGGCTTGTTCTTTGGCCCGGGCAAGTTCTGCTCGAAGGGTCTCCACGGCCGCAGCTCCATCTGCTGGCGCAACATATTGAAGACACTGGCATCATGCTATTCTTATTATGTATCGGTCACTGGAGAAATCACATACCCTATGCCTCGTCAAGCCGCTTGTTGACAAGCACGATGTCGGCATTCACCGCATCCAGTTGCTGCTTGAGCTCGGCAACCTCTCCAGTCCGGCTAGCCACCGGACCTCCTGCCACCTGCATGTGAGGGCGGCTAGATTATTACCTGGGACTATGATCCTATGTTTGCCGCCATTTTTGGCAGCCACCAGAGTCTCAGGGGCTACTATCTGCATAGGGCACACCATAACGTGTGCGGTACTGTAAAAAATACACACTATTTCACGTACCTCAAAACCTTGCAGCAGACTCATAAAGGCTTCATGCAACCTGCTTTCGGCGTATGAGATCCTCTCAACCACCATACCCATTAGCGTACGATGTGCTTATGAGATAGTCGCTTGCTCTAGCAAATCCTTCAGTGCGTCCGACCGCATAACAGGCGGTGCCGGACTCCTTCGGTTGCTCTCTTCAAGAGTCGGATACTGGGGATTTTGGGCGGCCAAAGGATTATCCTATGGCCTCACCGGATCAGGAGAAGCCCTCCGCGACGACACCTCGGGGTCGCCCGCCTCGTAAGGCGGGGGGCCTGGGGAGGTGTTTCGCTCTCCATCATCTCCGGAAGAAGATCCCCCGAAGACGAACTCTGCTGAGAAGGGCTATGATCCGGACTACAAGATAAATATTTCGGTTATTTTTCTCAGAAGCTAAGCAGGACATTTATTATTGAACTTCCCTTTGTACTTACTATTCGGTTGAAGGCTGGCCCCCTTGCGGGCATTGTGCGGCTGGGGTATCCCCCGGGGCATGTCGGGACCCCGATCCTAAGTGACACCGATCTAGCATGTAACACATCATATCACTTTGCGGCCTCACGCACGGTATTCCCACGGGTGCCACCTTACCTGGCCCGGGACCGTTTGCGCCTTTTGGCTCACGTATATGATAGTGTCGCTAGCATCCATATGACAGAGAACCCGGGCCGACATGGCTAGTCGTGAACCCAAAGCGGCACTAACCCATGAGGACAGGCATACATGAATCACATCGAGCATGTCGGTCAACAACGTATAAATCCGGGCTGTAGCACTGGGCTAACAGGACTCCGGTAACCCGGGCTGTAGCAGGCTAGACAGGACTCCGGATAACACCGCGTGACATTTCCCCAAAGGGGACAGACACAGGAACGAGGTGAAACACATGCCGGCCAGTCAAGTGTTCCGAGCAGTAGTGCTGGGCTAGCAGGACTCCGGTGAACCGGGCTGTAGCGGACTACTATCGCTCAGAAGCACTAGACTTACATTTCCCCATATGAAAGGCTGCCAAGGATAAACAACTAGATAGTCGGATCCCACACATAGCAATACACGTTACACGTACGCATAACATGCAAGTATGTGCTGTACAACATGGCATCACAACATAACGCAAACTTATATAGATAAGGCCCAGAAGAGCCACATAGCATTAAATACAAACAGGGGTCACATGACCCATCATTCAGAGCATACAAGCAACAAGCGGAAGCATTACATGTCTGAGTACAGACAACTACAAAAGAAAAAAGGCTGAGAAGCCTGACTATCTACAAGATCCGATCAAGATCGTAGCTGAGGTACAAGCTACTTGTCGAAGTCCATGTAACTAGTAAGACCGAAGTCTCCGCTGCAAAAACATAAATAAAGCAACATGAGTACAAAGGTACTCAGCAAGACTTACTTCAGATCCTATCATACATGCATTGTATCAAGAAGGTAATGTGGGGTTTAGTTGCAGCAAGCCAGCTTTGACTCTGTGGCTATCCTGTACTACGACTGCTGGTAACTCTTTTGAGGTGGCACACACGAGTCCACTAATCACCACATCAATACACTACTATGGATTCATCCCCGTCTCACTACGAGAAGGCCATCCATAGCACTCACACTTTTCTTGAGCATTTTAGAGTATCCACTTCAAGTTGTCTATGTACCACGTAAGCATCCAAGAAGTCCATAACCGAGGACATGGCTATTCGAATAGATCATGATAACCCTGCAGGGGTGTACTTCTTCACACACGCTCTCACCACTTATCACCATGTACACGTCATGTATCTCGGCAACCTTCAAGCGGAAGCCTGGCGAGGGTGTCGGCCACGACCTGACTAACCACACAAGACTCTAATCCAGGTTTATCGCCTATTCGGGTTCCATCCGCAAGGAGATCCGGCCGGGGTGTCGCTCACGGCCCCAAACGATGTGTGCAGGGTTCCCAAGCCCACCTCGCTGGGTGGATCTACGCTTGGTACACCGTGCCACTTGTGCCTAGTCTGTCCCAAGCCCACCTGGCCGGGTGCCACTTGGTAGACTACTAACACTACCTACAAACACCAGAAACTAGTTGCGACTCCTGGACAGAGACCGAGGTGATTAGTAAGTCGAGAGAGCTTGGAGCGCCCGGAGCCCAATGTGTGGTAGTAGCTAGTCATTGGACAACTTACACAGAACTCGGTTCTTAAGGACGGTCCCAATGAGACAACCCACCATGTACTCCTACATGGCCTCTCACTGCTACCTTTACCAAATCGTGTTCACGCACTTAACTCTCAGCATCAGAACATATCATATCACTCCAATCCATTCCCAATGAATCAGACCTGACACAACTCTAAGCAATAGCAGGCATGGCATGGTAGAAGCACAACATGGCTCAATCAACTCCTACACATGCTAGTGGGTTTCATCTAATTACTGTGGCAATGACAGGTCATGCAGAGGAATGGGTTCAACTACCGCAACATAAAGTAGCAGTTGATTCGTTGTTGTCCTAATGCAATAAAAGAGAGCAGGAGCGAGAGTGGGACCATATCGGAATGAACAAGGGGGGTTTGCTTGCCTGGTAGATCAACAAGGGAGGCACTGCTTCACAGACACGTACTCTGGAACGGTCTCCGGAGCAGGACCTATCGAGAAGGAATGGTGCCAACAATCAATACACAAGCATATGCAACAATATGATGCATGAACATGGCATGAAGATGTGATGCTGTTTGAGCTAATGCAACTAGCATTCATTTGTTTGAGGTCCATTTGCACTAAAGGTTCAATGCAACTCCAAGGTAAGTTCTTATATATGCCATTCATATGTTTTCATCTATACAGCAGGTTTAACTTGGTTTTTCATGCATGAAACTAGTACAGATGGATAGCTTGCATTTTTCTGATGATTTTTCATATATAACTTATTTCAATCTGAGCTACGGTTGAATTGATATGAATTTTAGAAGTTTATATCATTTTCTGGAATTTCCTGTTAAAAATTAAATCCAGAAAATAAATAATTGCATCAGCACTGCATCATGCTTGTGTCAGCAAGTCAACAGCGCTGACTAGTCAAACCTGACGTGTGGGGTCCACACGTCAGTTTCAAGGTTAATTAGCAGCGGGTTAATTACTTGCTAAACTAATCCTAAGTTAAAAATTAACAGGGCCGGGCCCACATGTCATTGACCTTGGGGGGGTCAAACGCCAGGTCAACTGGGGGGTTAGACCCGGTCAACCCCGCCGGCGTTTAGCCGCCGGCGAGGCCGAACGCGGCGGAGGGGCTCGGGATCGCCGTTCCGGCGACCATTTGGGTGGCGGAGATCGTCTACGCGATGCCCAGACTCGCGCGCATCCAGTGGGACACACGGGAGGCTGCGGGGTGGCCGGAGCTCGCCGGAGCGAAGCTCGCGGCGGCGGCCGGAGTTCGAGCTCGAGCGGCTGTGGTTTACAGAGCACGGGGAGGCAGGAGAGAAGGGGGAAACGGTGGCGGGGCTCACCGCGGATCCGGTGGAGTCTTCGGAGAGCTCGGGGGAGGCCGAACGCGAGCGGAACGGCGGGGGCGATCTCCGGCGGCCGGAGATGAAGACGGCGGCGATGGCAGCTCTCCAGGGCTTCCCGCGTCGCGTGGCTCGACGGGGAGGTAGCAGACGGCGGCGCGGAACTTGCAGACACAGAGAGAGAGCGAGGGGGAGGCGGTGGCCACGGTGGTGCTTGTCGGCGGCGACGGCAGCGCTTCGGCGCGGGGAGAGGGAGAGTTCCAGGGGAGGAGGGAGAACAGGAGAGAGTGGGAGCGGTGCGGGGTAACGCGTGGCGTCGCGCGGGACGGCCAGGGCGCCGGGGAAGAGGCCAGGCAGGCAGGTGGCGTGGCGGCACGGCCGTGCGCGCGCGCCGGCCACACGCCTGGCTGACTGGCGCCAGGAGGACGACGGCGCGGGTGGGCTGGCCCAGCTGGGCCGCACAGTACTGGGCCAGACGGCGGCAGGTAAGCGCCAGGTAGTTTTTCCCATTCATTTCTCTTTTCTATTTTCTGACATTTGTTTTGATTTAGTAATAATACTAAATCATTTTATTTTATTATGCCAATTTTTGTAGGGGCTAATGGCATTAATCCAGAGCTCCTCAACAAATGGCACAATTTTTGGACATATAATATATATATAACATTTATATATCCAATGCAAATAATTATGCATTAATTCCAAATGCCCAAAATAAATACTTATGAGCTCCCAAAAATATTGGTTTGATTTTTATCTCTGTCCAGTATTTTCAGAGGCAACATGAGCATTTTCTTGGACCTTTTTGGAGCAATTTTTATCTGGGTCATTTCCAGAAATGATCTCTGAGGGTTTCACAAATCCTCATTTCAAATTTAAATGGAACATGATGCACACATGACTAGCTAGCCTTGAGCATACCAGAACTAGGGATGTGACAGGGCAGGACCCTCTGGCGAAGATTTCTTCCCCCGTTTGGAGACCATTGTCTCCGGGTCTTTAGAGGCGGTCCTCTTCCTTCCTTGGGAAGGGGGAATTTCAGTTTCTTTCCTCCAGTTATCCTCCTTCACGGAGGCGCTAGCCTTTTTCTTCCCCCCTTCTTCTTCCCCTGAGGGCGCTTGATAAGGCGCGAGCTCCAGCATCCTTGTGAGTACGAGATCCGGTGAGACCTCGGGGAGGGGGGCCGGACACCTGATCATCTTCGCCTTTGTTACCCAGTCCTGGGCAAAGAGCGACCTTTTAGAACGATGGTTTGATAAATAAAGATACAACATGTTCGATCACAAGGCTACTTACTTGGGTATCCGGACGATTGCAGTTCAAACCCGCATCCTCGATGGTGTCCGGACACATTATTTGTGGTCCGAAGAACAATTTGTACATCTCCTCGGGCGTCATGCCAAGGAAATGATGCACAACTCGCGGTCCCTCCGAGTTGAACTCCCACATGCAGAGGGGACGACGTTTGCAGGGCAGGACTCGACGAATTAAGATGACTTGCATTACTGTTACTAGACTCATATCTCTCTCAAAGAGATCTCGGATGCGGCTTTGCAATATTGGCACATCCTTTGCTGGCCCCCAGTCCAGCCCCTTATTGACGCATGACGCTAGTCGAGGCGGGGGGGCCCAAGCGAAAAGCAGGGGGAGCCACCCACTTGGTACCCCTGGGAGCTGTGATATAAAACCACTCCTATTGCCATAAGCTGGACACTTCTGGGAAAGAACCCTGGGGCCATGGGGCATCGACACTTTTGCTTATTGCGGCGCCTCCGCACTCTGCGTGCCGCCCCTCGATCATCTTTAGCTCCACCTTGAAGGTCTTGAGCCACAGGCCGAAGTGAGGGGTAATAGGGAGGAAGTGAGATATGAACACGACGCTCTCGCCACGTTTGGGAGTGGGAATGACCTGCCCTCGAGCAGGCAGCCGGTGCGCAATCTCGCTAGTCAAAAACCTGGCCTCCCTTAACTTTTTGACGTCCTCCTCCGTGACGGAGGAAGGCATCCACCGGCCTTGAAGGTTGGATCCGGACATGGTTGAAGGTCCGAAGCGCCTGACCTGAGCTTCGGGAGTTGGAACTCGAGGCGGGGGAAGGATTCGATTGAGTTCGAGGAGTAAAACAGGATAGGCCTTGGTCTCTTTATAAAGAGGCTCGATACAAAAGCGTCCTCCTCGTGACCGTTTGGGACTTGCCTACAATTGAGGAGTCATACCAATGGGCATAATTGGGTTACCCACGTCCGTATTGATGAGAATCCCATGATAAAGGGACACGATCTTTGCTTCGACAAGACGTGCCAAAGAAACCGCCTCGCGATTTATGCCAAGGCTGGTTGAGAAAAATGGTTCGAATAATGACCTGGCCGTGGTGTGATGTCATGAAATTAAGTGCGTCAGCAGATTAGATTGGTGGAAATATTATTCTCTCTACAATGGTATGTGGAACTTGTTTTGCAGAGCCGGACACAATTCTTGTGTTCAAGATCTTCTATGGAGTATTTGCAGGAGGAACCCGCCTTGCAATGCCGAAGACAATCTGCGCGCCGGACTCATCGTCATTGAAGCCTGGTTCAGGGGCTACTGAGGGAGTCCTGGATTAGGGGGTATCCGGACAGTCGGACTATATCCTTTGGCCGGACTGTTGGACTATGAAGATACAAGATTGAAGATTTTGTCTCGTGTCCGGATGGGACTCTCCTTGGCGTGGAAGGTGATGACCCACAAGTATAGGGGATCTATCATAGTCCTTTCGATAAGTAAGAGTGTCGAACCCAACGAGGAGCAGAAGGAAATGATAAGTGGTTTTCAGCAAGGTATTCTCCGCAAGTACTGAAATAAGTGGTATAGATAGTTTTGTGATAAGATAATTTGTAACGAGCAATAAGTAACAAAAGTAAATAAAGTGCAGCAAGGTGGCCCAATCCTTTTTTGTAGCAAAGGACAAGCCGGAACAAACTCTTATATAAGGAAAAGCGCTCCTGAGGACACATGGGAATATCGTCAAGCTAGTTTTCATCACACTCACATGATTCGCGTTCGGTACTTTGATAATTTGATATGTGGGTGGACCGGTGCTTGGGTGCTGTTCTTACTTGAACAAGCATCCCACTTATGATTAACCTCTATTGCAAGCATCCGCAACTACAACAAAAGTATTAAGGTAAACCTAACCATAGCATGAAACATATGGATCCAAATTAGCCCCTTACGAAGCAACGCATAAACTGGGGTTTAACCTTCTGTCACTCTAGCAAACCATCATCTACTTATTAATTCCCAATGCCTTCCTCTAGGCCCAAATAATGTGTAGCGACCCGACCTCAGACGGTCAAGTCTCTGTGTATCTGTGCCATCCCTGGATCAGTATGCTGGCACACACAGTACATCAATGTATATATCAAAGTTCAATCACATGTATAAATAACGTAAAACTGATATATACCTCATAAGTCTCAGCGGAAACAAACAATCGGGTGTGGAGTCCCATCAACGCCATCGGCAGGTTGAGTGTAGACCGTAACCCTGTATCGTAACTCTTACTCGTCGAAGAAAATATCTGCAACATGAAACATTGCAGCCGTGTAGGTCAGTACATTGAATGTACCGGCAAGATCACTGTAAGAAAAACAGATGATAAACTATACTAAATGCAATATGGCTTTATGGCTCTGTATCTGAGTTTTGTTTGCGTAAAGCTGGTTTTATTTTCCTACAACAAAGGAATATCAAGAGTCTGTACTATGGAGTTTTCTATCATGAAATGATTCCGCTAACCGATGTCCCATCATCCAAAACATCATAAGTTGCCCATAATTAAATTATCAGTCCGGTGTTGAGAGTTCCGAGATAGATCCAAGTCTAGAGGCTCAAGTTGTCCGTAACCGGGGACACGGCTAATCGATTAGGTTTTAACCCTCTGCAGAGGTTTGTACACTTTACCAGCAAGATTCGATCCCTCTCTTTATGTTCTCGCACTTCAGGGTGTTTGAGAACAAGACGACCGAAAAATGGTCTTCCAAAGAGTTCCCCTGACCACTGTCCGGTGCTCATCCAATCCTACCGTCGTTCTACATCTGCTAGCACCGTCCCAGCCAGAGTCACAACTAAGGTCAACCAAGCCAGAGCCTATAGTGACTTGCGGTTGCACAGGTAAGCTTCCGGGCATGAAGTATTCTTCCGTCTCTTTGAGTCTGGGTGAAGCTTTCCGCAAGATGTCATGGCGCTTCTCCATGCATCCCGGCCATCCACTAGTTTCTCCAGGGTGCCCGTCAACCATCCTTCACCCAGTAGTGTGTATTGAATTCTTGTCTCGAGTCTTGAAGTCTTGAGGCCTTGAAGATGCAGTCCTTGCAGATGCCATCATGAAGTTGTCATCATTGACGTAGAGTCCTTCATTCTCACACCACTCCCGAGCACTCATACCAAAACCCGTCTACTATAGCGTAGCATTAAAACTATATAACGTCCCGGGCTTGGTAACAGGGAGATGGGTTCCTACCTCATGCATTCTACTCAACTACAAGATTCAATAACACTACTGGAGGGATTGTTGCAAAGATGACTCTAAATGCAATAAAAACATAGGTATGAAAAACATGGTCAAAGTGAACTTGCCTGGTATTTCGATGAAGATAGTCGCACTCAAATAAAGACTTGGTAGAACTATTCGTCACTCCGTTCAAAATCTATATAGTCAAACATAGCATTCATATAAGCAAGCAATTCTAACACTCATAATAAAATCAACAAATAAAGAAAATGCAAATCATCAAGGGACACCAAATAAAAAAGGAAAACTACACCACAAAACTACTAAAGAAAACTCGAAGACATAACACAAAATAGTTTTGTCCTAAGTAAAAACTTAACAACAATTGAAACACTAAACTAATAAATTAACAAAAAAATACAAAGTAAAACAACTAAGTTAACAGAAGGTATTTTTCATAAAAATTTAGCAAAAAGAAACAAATAAAAAGCTTTTATGAAACACTAACTATGACCTAAACAAGTTCTCATACAAAACTAAGTAAAATAAATTTTTAAAATAAAAAAATCTTTTGTTGACTAACAGAAACAAAACTAAAATTTTCAAGAGTGACAAAAAGAAATAATTATAAACTAATAAAAACAATAAAGAAAAGACTAAAACAAAACTATAACTGAAACAGTACTGTTTTCGCAACAAACCTAATTTAAATTAACCTAAAAATAAATCACTAAATTCTACTGGATAGACAAAACAATAACAAAACAGTAGCAAAAGGAATCAATCAAAAATATTTTATAAAACCCAAAATATGGCCAAATTAGTGATTTGAACAAATTCATGCAAACTCAAATTTCAATTACTCAAATTTGAAAACTAAGTACTCAAATAGAAACTTCAACATATTTGTGACACAGAGCAAAAAGAATCACTCAATTTGGATCTAAAACATAAAAGTTATTGATTTTCTAAAAACAGAACTATTCTGTTTTTAAAATAGAAACGAACAAAAACAAAAAAACAATCGGGCACTAGCTACGTGGCCTATTATTACTGGGCTGAACGGGTGAGCAATCTGAACTAAACGACGCGCGGCCGAAATTTAACTAAAACTGCGCGCGTGCGTTTTATAAGAGAAAACCGGCGAACTGGTACTATCTAAACCGACTAAACCGTAAATGAAACCGATCTAGTACAAAAGAAACCTAACTATTAGTTTAAACAAATCGAGGTCGTCTATTCTAGATCGGACGGAGGAGATCGACGACGGCTTACAGTGCAGCAGCGCCGGTGACGGACTTGGAGAAGACCGACGATGGCGTTCGGGCGTGGACGTGGCGCTCGTCCTGGTGTTCACCGAACTCCTGGGATGGGCGGAAGGGATTCCCCACATGAAGCAGAGCCCGGAGGTGTCCTCGTGAGCGTAGGTGGCATCCTCCCACGATGGTGGCGAGCGGCTGGAGCTCGGGGCAGCGCCGGTGAGACTCGGGAGAGATTGGGGAGCTCTGTCCTGTGCGATTCTGCGAGAGAGGAAAATTCAAGAAGATGCAGCACGTCGAGTAGGAGGGAACAGAGGAGAGGAGGGACTCGGGGATGCTTACAGTAGCCGGAACCAAAGCATCGGGGCTGCAGGCGGCTGTGAACTCCGACGAGATCGGGTTAGGGTGAAACGGCCACGGGAGATCGTGATTTTTGCGAAAATCGGACGAGCGGAGGGAGGGCAATATTTATAGGGCGGTGGGTGTGCGCCAGGTGCAAAGATCCGAGCGAATCCCGCCAGGATTTGGATCGGAGGCACTGTTCGTGAAGAACACGAAAGGGAGAGAGGAGGGGGAGGATGAGTGGGCCCCGCATGTCGGTGACTGCGAGGGAGAGGACGACCGAAGCGAAACGCTTCGCGCGTGGGGAGTGGGCTGTGGGCCGATTTCGCTATCTGAGCTGGCAGCTGGCGCGAGCCTAGCAGGCCGGGTTCCTCTGGTTTTTTTTTGAATTAAGGCAGAGAGAAAAAACTAAATATAGAGAAAACTATATTATTTTTATATACGACATATATATATCAATAAAATCAGAAAAATAAATCCTAAAACCTGAACATATTTTCAGAGGCAAATAAAATCTACAAAAATTCAAATAAAGCAAATAGTGATACCGTTGCATTAAAACCCAACAAAAAAAATCATTTTTTAAATACCAAAATGATTTCAAATTTATTTTCTCCTAAATTTCCATTGAAGGGAATCAGTTTACCCTTATTTCCATTTATTTATTTTTAGGAGAAAAATAATTTGAATAAAATTCGAAATATTCCAAATTTGAAAGGGAGTTTCAAAATACTTTCAAATGACTCTCAGTTTGATTATTTTTAACTTCCAACTCTTTTCATATAATTGAAGAAGTCATTTTATATTCTCTCATGAAAATCATTGAGTTGCATAAAGTTTCTGAATTTGAAATATTTACAAATTCAAATCTTTTCAAAACCCTTTTCATTTATTTAAATGGAAGAAGTCATATCATCTTGACTCTAGGGTTTTGTGATGAAATGGATTTGTATTCATGGAGATCATAAATGCAAGGTGAAAGTTTGGGAAAGTCATTTCATTCCCTCTCATTCAACTTTCAAAAAAAATTCAAATTTCACTCAATTTCACACAAGCAACCACACCACAATCAAACAAACAAGCATAATTATTTATTTAATATAACATTCCAAAATTTAGAATTTTGGGATGTTACAAACCTACCACACTTAAAATGAATCTCGTCCTTGAGATTCGAGGAGGCTAGCAAGAAAAAGTTAGGGTTCGGGGGTCTTCCAGCAAATCCATTGATCGGAATGGTCTAGTGTGATACCACACCTAAAAGCAAGGCTATGGCTCTGACAAAACTCATGTACTCCATCCTTTGGGTTGACAGTGTCGGTCTTGTAATATTCTCCGGAATAACTCTTTCACTGAGGCTCTTCTGATAGGGTCACAAACTTTTCCTCAAACACGTGTCCTTTCATCCTGGTGAGGTTCTTCCGAGAGTGGGTCTTCATATCTGACAGGTCTGTCGCAAATACTAAACAACTATCGGTATTCTCATGGTGGTCAACCATTATTCCTTTCTCCTGCAGGAAAAATGGGTCTAGGCTGAATCTCACCGTATATCCTACGGTTGGCAACGGTTGCCTGTACTTGGATGAATCGTCCTACCATTCTAGGGTTTAAACAAGGTTTTGACATCGTCGTCTCTTTACTATGGGTAATTCACTCGGATTTACCATTCCAAATAGCAAGAGCGAATGACAAGAGTAAGTCGGTATGGTGATCAATCCATTCCGCACCCAAATCATTTCCCCGTATAAGGTTTAGCGAATCTCGTAGTTCTAACACTCGGGCATTATCACAAGCATTGCAGAATTTCTCTTGTCCTCGAACTGGGTTCGGGTAAATCCATGGGTTTTGCAAGCCAAACAAAACATCTATCGTTACTTCACAACTCTCAGGTTTTCGTATCCTCCTAAGAAACGTCTACTGATCAAATCACAGCTTCTTCCAAGGACTACTTGATCTTTATTAATTCCTAGGCCTGTGGGTTATGGGCCAACTTCAATGCTGGTATAGCTTTAACTCATCCTTCAAGTTAATATTGTTCCACATTCCAACATTACACCTCACTTAAGTCCAATATTACTTCATTTCTTCATATCCGTCATATCCAAAAACAAAAATCCAACTCATTTTGTCCAAACTCCAATCTGTGGGACTCATTTTCCTTTCCATTGGTCTAGTGTTCTCATAGGGTACCACCACGCTTAAATGAAATTCACTAATCCATCCATAGACCATATTTCTCATATCCTCGAAACTGGTCCAAAATCTTTGTTCATAGAGTAAAAACTCATATAATACAACATGTGAAATCATAACACATTAACTTTATTGATTCATGAATTCATTACAAATCTCTGAGCACGCATTACATTAACACCACTCATCGAACTTATGAAAAATAAAAATTGCTTTCTACCACTCTTATTATCCATATCAAAATTTCAATTACTCAGCTCCAGCTTCCTTCTTGTAGGGACATTCATCAGCATAATGTCCGGCTTCATTGCAGCAAAAACAGACGACTTCCGTCAAGTCTCATGGCTTCTTGGTGATTATGTATGCTCCATGGGTTCTTGGCTTCCTCTCTGGACATTTATTAGCGTAATGACCTAAATCCTTGCACCTGTAGCAGGTGATATGACTCAGGTCCTTCTCTGCAGAAATTGGGTTGTTCTGGGGATGCCTTCGTTTTCTCTTCCTGGATTCCTTTGTAATGATTAGAGCTTCTATTTCCTGAGGGACAAACTTCACTTCTGCTGTCGGGAAGTCTCTGAGATATTCTTCTCTTTCCTTGGTACAATACTGGGAAAAATGTCCTTCTTCTCCACATGAATAGCAAGCGTTGGAGTAGAATCTGATTAGGCCTTCTCCATCGGGGTCTTCAACATCTTCCTTCATCCCAGGTTCTTCTAGACCTTCCTTGAGGGCTTCTTTCATTCCTTCTTCCTACTTCTGAATAGTTTGTTGCACCGTGGGGTAAATGTGACACTGCGCCGGTAGTGGGTGGTTCCTTCACACAAGAAACAAGTAACTTGCCCAGTCGGGCATGCTTCGGCTGGGTGATTCTCCTCACAATGTGGGCATCCATCCTTGTGTTCCTCCTGGGTGTGTCCTATTTCTCCGCAAATCTTGCAAGCACAAGATTTCTTCTTCGAGTTATCGTAGTGCTTCCGGATAAGACGGGATCTCAAGAGAGTCTTCTTGAATTCCTCCCAAGTTTTTGCTCCATTGCATCCTTGTATGGCTTGATGCATTTTCCACCAGGTTGCAGCACTCTCGGTAAAATACTGAAGAGCATATTGAACCTCATACTTCCTTGCAATCATTTTCTTCTCGAAATGATCCTCCATGTTTTGAATCCATAGCTCTGCCTCCGACTGAGTCATCGGTCCAGAGAATACCAGTCCTTCTTCATTCATCATCTATTGGCTCCAAGGGTTTTAGGGTGAGATAATAGAGAGCTGGATAGAGAGAGATACACACAATACAAACAATAGTTTTAAAGAAACGAGTTTTATTTTGGGCTGTCGGAAAACATCAAACAAATGACAGCTCACAAATCATCGCATCTAAGGTAGGTGTATAACAGGGGTTCGGTCTCTAAAGGTCAAATAATTCTTTAGGAACTTCAAATTCTTCAAGTCTTCAGAGTCTTCAATTGTTGCAGCTTCAACTCTTCTAATGCATGGTGAGATTCTGGTTACTTTGAAGGGGTCATCAGCTGTCCGATATCTTTCTTGGAGCGGTTTCAGTTGATCCTTCATGTGGTCAAAAGGGAAAAGGGGTATATTCTAACTATTTGAGGTAAGAGAGGATATTTGATAAAATCAGAAAAGATGAGAAGTACTAAATTCTTTTGAAAATAAAGTTTTAGAGATTTCCTAACCTAGGGGCTTTCCGATTTCTAGGGTCACGTCCTACAGTCAACATGTGCTCTGATACCATATCTGTAGCGACCCGACCTCAGACGGTCAAGTCTCTGTGTATCCGTGCCATCCCTGGATCAGTATGCTGGCACACACAGTACATCAATGTATATATCAAAGTTCAATCACATGTATAAATAACGTAAAACTGATATATACCTCATAAGTCTCAGTGGAAACAAACAATCGGGTGTGGAGTCCCATCAACGCCATCGGCAGGTTGAGTGTAGACCTGTGATGCCCGGACAATTAAGCTACAGTAACCCTCTACTAATGTTGCCACGTCACCACAATTTGATGTTGATAATCTCGCGATGATTCAAAACTCGTTCAAATTCAAATTTAAAATGAAGTCAAACTAGAAAAGTTATTCAAAAGTCAAAACTAAAATGTTATAAATGTAGAAAGTAATTCATAATAAATATTGGTGGAGAAATCATACTTTTATAAAGTAGTTAAATGCACTATAATAAGTAAAATAGTGGTAAACCATTAATTAAATACTCGTAAATTAATAAACAAATACAAACTACTTTCTAAAATGTGATAAGTTGTTTGTGGCTGTGGCATAAATTGTAACATCTATTTGGGTGTCACTTTAGTATTTTTACTAAAACTAGAAATAAAAGAAAAGAGAAAATAGAAAACAGTAACTAAACTAAAACAGAAAAAAAAGAACACAGAAAGAAAAGAAAGGAGGGGAAGGCCCATGTTGCCTGGGAGAGACCTAGCCCAGCTCACCCATCCCCTCCTCCACGCTATAGGAGACAAAGGAGGTCGCGTCCATCCACCGGCCAGGCAGTCGCCGTGGCGGCCATCCCCCGCCTCCCCGACGACTACAAGGCCTCGTCCCCGAACCCCCTTCGAACCCTAGCACCACTCCTCCCCTTTTCCCCGTGCCGTTTTTTTTCTTCTTCCCCGTGCAAGGCCGAATCGCCGCGGCCATGGCCGAGCTCACCCCCGCGACCACCGTGCCCCTCGCCACCTGGAACCTTGTCTGCGAGATTTGTCGACGTTCGTACGTCCTCTACGCACCACCGTTCGAGCTGGAGGGGACGACATCGCCGGGATCGACTTCATCTACTTCCTTGGGTCGTCGGCGTTCATCGCCAAATCCGGCTACCCCCTACTGCTCCTAAGCTACTCACCGAGCCTCCTTGTGCTCCCTAGGTGAGCTCCACATCAACCCCCTCTCTTCCCCGCTCATTTTCGTTGCCCCGTCGCCTGCCCCATCATGACCGGGAGTTCCTCGCCGCCGGGCTTGGCGTACCCGTGACCACAGCCACAAAGGCTCGCCTCTGAGCACACTGACGTACTCAGCGCATTGCCGCGGAGCCCCCCACCTGTAGTCCCTCTTGCTGTGCTCCATAGCGCCGCGCACAAACTTGGCCAACTCCGGCAGCCGCCCCAGTCGTTGCTGCCCTCGATTTAGATCGCCTCCGCCTCCGTCGTATGCTCTGTTGGATGCGCGTGAGACTCAGCCTTTGAGCGCAACAGACCGCACATAATTTGGCCACCGGAGCGTTGTTTCTGAGCTGTACGCGTACGTGCATACTAGCTATACTAGCTGCTATTGCTCGTGCCGCTGCCTACTGCTGCTATGCTCCGCTTGCTGCCGCGCTCGCCTGCCGCCTCGCTGCTGACTGCTGCTATGTTCCCGCCGTCTGACGTCGCCCGCTACCGCCCGACGCCCCTGCTGTTCACCCCACGGCCCCGCGCGTTGCCTCGCCGTTGCGCTGTCGCTGCAGTCGGCCGCACCCGCGCACACCTGCACTTGCGTGCTGCTTGCCTCCAGCGCCCTTGCCCTTGCTCGCCGACCGCGCCGGCCAGCGCCGCGTGCAGCCGCTACTGCTTGGCCACGGCCACTGCTAATTGCCGCTGCTACTTTCCCCTGCCGCTATTGCTAGCTACTGCTCACACATCCTTGGCCACGCCATGGCCATGTGTGTGGTCTTGTGCGTGATGCACAGCCACACAATGGATGGACCATCCCAAATTAGATTAGGGGCTTATTTGTTGATTAGCTCTAAGCCTAGCATAAAATGACCTCTAACAGTTAGTCCCCACCACTAAATAACCCTAATTAAAATTATGTGCAAATGACACGTGAGACCCATACACTATTCTAATGGATAAGGTTTAACTAGCCAAGTCAATGACAGCCGGGTCCCAACTGACACTATTGACCAGTCAAAACTTGACTGTTTGACTTTGACCGGGGCCCCACTTGTCTGCCTTTGGAGGGTACTCACCTGCGTGTACTTAGCATATTAGCTCATTTAGTATTTCGAAATAAACATAGAAAATCGAGAAAATGATTTTAACTTTGAGAATTAATATAAAATAAACCGTAGCTCGGTTGGAAAAACTTTGTACATGAAAGTTGCTCGGATCGACGAGACGAACCCGAATACGCAACCCGTTTGTCCGCCACGCGTCCCTAGCATATCGAACCTGCAACATTTCACCTCCGGTTCAACTGTCCGAAAACGTGAAACACCGGGGATACTTTTCCGGATGTTTCCCCCTTTCGCCGGTATCACCTACTACCACGTTGGGGCACACCTAGCACTGCGTATTGCCATGTTACGCTTTGTGATGCTTTGATTGCTTTGTTATTCATTGTGTTCCCCCTCCGTTACTTCTTTCCGGTAGACCGCGAGGCTGCCGGCGACCCCAGTACGACTACGGTGTTGACGACCCCTCTCTCTTGCCAGAGCAACCAGGCAAGCCCCCCCCCTTGATCACCAGATATCGCCTATTCTTCTCTATACTGCTTGCATTAGAATAGTGTAGCATGTTACTGCTTTCGGTTAAACCTATTCTGATGCATAGCCTGTCGTTGTTGCTACAGTTGTTACCCTTACATGCTATCCTACTGCTTAGTATAGGATGCTAGTGTTCCATCAGTGGCCCTACACTCTTGTCCGTCTGTTATGCTATACTACTGGGCTGTGATCACTTCGGGAAGTGATCACGGGCATATACTATATACTTTACACTGTTACCTTACCTGTGATACTGTTCGGAGATGGGGGCTGAAGGGGCAGGTGGCTCCATCCCGGTAGAGGTGGGCCTGGGTTCCCGACGGCCCCCGATTGTTACTTTAAGGTGGAGCGATAGGGCAGGTTGAGACCACCTGGGAGAGAGGAGGCCTGGCCCTGGTCGGCGTTCACGGATACTTAACACGCTTAACGAGATCTGGGTATTTGATCTGAGTCTGGCCATTTGGTCTATACGCACTAACCATCTACGCGTGAGTAGTTATGGGTATCCCGACGTCGTGTTATCAGCCGAGGCCTTTGTGACGTCAGCGACTGAGCGGCGCGCGCCAGATTGGGCCGCGTAACGTAACTTCCGTTGTACTGGAGGTTGCTAGGTCTGCTTCTGGCCGCCCACGCAACGTGCAGGTGTGCTCAGGGCAATGGGCCCAGACCCCTGCGCGCTTAGGTTTAGACCGGCGTGCTGACCTCTCAGTTGTGCCTAGGTGGGGCTGCGACGTGCTGATCTTCCGAGGCCGGGCATGACCCAGGAAAGTGTGTCCGGCCAAATGGGATCAAGCGTGTTGTGTTATGTGGTGCACCCCTGCAGGGAAGTTTATCTATTCGAATAGCCGTGTCCCTCGGTAAAGGACGACCCGAAGTTGTACCTTGACCTTATGACAACTGGAACCGGATACTCAATAAAACACACCCTTCCAAGTGCCAGATACAACCCGGTGATTGCTCTCCAACAGGGCATCGAGGAGGGGATTGCCGGGTAGGATTATGCTATACGATGCTACTTGGAGGACTTCAGTCTACTCTCTTCTATATGCTGCAAGACGGAGGCTGCCAGAAGCGTAGTCTTCGACAGGATTAGATATCCCCCTCTTATTCTGGCATTCTGCAGTTGAGTCCACCAATATGGCCCTTTACACATATATCCATGCATATGTAGTGTAGCTCCTTGCTTGCGAGTACTTTGGATGAGTACTCACGGTTGCCTTGTTCCCTCTTTTCCCCTTTTTTATACCCGATTGCTGCACCCAGACGATGGAGCCCAGGATCCAGTCGCCACCGTCGACGATGACTCCTACTACACTGGAGGTGCCTACTACTACGTGCAGCCCGCTGACGACGACCAGGAGTAGTTAGGAGGATCCCAGGCAGGAGGCCTGCGCCTCGTTCGATCTGTATCCCCGTTTGTGCTAGCCTTCTTAAGGCAAACTTGTTTAACTTATGTCTGTACTCAGATATGGTTGCTTTCCCTGACTCGTCTATGATCGAGCACTTGTATTCGAGCCCTCGAGGCCCGTGGCTTGTATTAATGCTTGTATGACTTTTTATTTGTAGTGTTGTGTTGTGATATCTTCCCGTGAGTCCCGGATCTTGATCGTACACATTTGCGTGCATGATTAGTGTACGATTGAATCGGGGGCGTCACAAGACCGTAACCCTGTATCGTAACTCTTACTCGTCGAAGAAAATATCTGCAACATGAAACGTTGCAGCCGTGTAGGTCAGTACATTGAATGTATCGGCAAGATCACTGTAAGAAAAACAGATGATAAACTATACTAAATGCAATATGGCTTTGTGACTCTGTATCTGAGTTTTGTTTGCGTAAAGCTGGTTTTATTTTCCTACAACAAAGGAATATCAAGAGTCTGTACTACGGAGTTTTCTATCATGAAATGATTCCGCTAACCGATGTCCATCATCCAAAACATCATAAGTTGCCCATAATTAAATTATCAGTCCGGTGTTGAGAGTTCCGAGATAGATCCAAGTCCAGAGGCTCAAGTTGCCCGTAACCGGGGACACGGCTAATCGATTAGGTTTTAACCCTCTGCAGAGGTTTGTACACTTTACCCGCAAGATTCGATCCCTCTCTTTATGTTCTCGCACTTCAGGGTGTTTGAGAACAAGACGACCGAAAAATGGTCTTCCGAAGAGTTCCCCTGACCACTGTCCGGTGCTCATCCAATCCTACCGTCGTTCTACATCTGCTAGCACCGTCCCAGCCAGAGTCACAACTAAGGTCAACCAAGCCAGAGCCCATAGTGACTTGCGGCTGCACAGGTAAGCTTCCGGGCATGAAGTATTCTTCCGTCTCTTTGAGTCTGGGTGAAGCTTTCCACAAGATGTCATGGCGCTTCTCCATGCATCCCGGCCATCCACTAGTTTCTCCAGGGTGCCCGTCAACCATCCTTCACCCAGTAGTGTGTATTGAATTCTTGTCTCGAGTCTTGAAGTCTTGAGGCCTTGAAGATGCAGTCCTTGCAGATGCCATCATGAAGTTGTCATCATTGACGTAGAGTCCTTCATTCTCACACCACTCCCGAGCACTCGTACCAAACCCTGTCTACTATAGCGTAGCATTAAAACTATATAACGTCCCGGGCTTGGTAACAGGGAGATGGGTTCCTACCTCATGCATTCTACTCAACTACAAGATTCAATAACACTACTGGAGGGATTGTTGCAAAGATGACTCTAAATGCAATAAAAACATAGGTATGAAAAACATGGTCAAAGTGAACTTGCCTGGTTTGTCGATGAAGATAGTCGCACTCAAATAAAGACTTGGTAGAACTATTCGTCACTCCGTTCAAAATCTATATAGTCAAACATAGCATTCATATAAGCAAGCAATTCTAACACTCATAATAAAATCAACAAATAAAGAAAATGCAAATCAAGGGACACCAAATAAAAAAGGAAAACTACACCACAAAACTACTAAAGAAAACTCGAAGACATAACACAAAATAGTTTTGTCCTAAGTAAAAACTTAACAACAATTGAAACACTAAACTAATAAATTAACAAAAAAATACAAAGTAAAACAACTAAGTTAATAGAAGGTATTTTTCATAAAAATTTAGCAAAAAGAAACAAATAAAAAGCTTTTATGAAACACTAACTATGACCTAAACAAGTTCTCATACAAAACTAAGTAAAATAAATTTTTAAAATAAAAAAAATCTTTTGTTGACTAACAGAAACAAAACTAAAATTTTCAAGATTGACAAAAAGAAATAATTTAAAACTAATAAAAACAATAAAGAAAAGACTAAAACAAAACTATAACTAAAACAGTACTGTTTTCGCAATAAACCTAATTTAAATTAACCTAAAAATAAATCACTAAATTCTACTGGATAGACAAAACAATAACAAAACAGTAGCAAAAGGAATCAATCAAAAATATTTTATAAAACCCAAAATATGGCCAAATTAGTGATTTGAACAAATTCATGCAAACTCAAATTTCAATTACTCAAATTTGAAAACTAAGTACTCAAATAGAAACTTCAACAAATTTGTGACACAGAGCAAAAAGAATCACTCAATTTGGATCTAAAACATAAAAGTTATTGATTTTCTAAAAACAGAACTATTCTGTTTTTAAAACAGAAACGAACAAAAACAAAAAAAACAATCGGGCACTAGCTACGTGGCCTATTATTACTGGGCTGAACGGGTGAGCAATCTGAACTAAACGACGCGCGGCCGAAATTTAACTAAAACTGCGCGCGTGCGTTTTATAAGAGAAAACCGGCGAACCGGTACTATCTAAACCGACTAAACCGTAAATGAAACTGATCTAGTACAAAAGAAACCTAACTATTAGTTTAAACAAATCGAGGCCGTCTATTCTAGATCGGACGGAGGAGATCGACGACGGCTTACAGTGCAGCAGCGCCGGTGACGGACTTGGAGAAGACCGACGATGGCGTTCGGGCGTGGACGTGGCGCTCGTCCTGGTGTTCACCGAACTCCTGGGATGGGCGGAAGGGATTCCCCACATGAAGCAGAGCCCGGAGGTGTCCTCGTGAGCGTAGGTGGCATCCTCCCACGATGGTGGCGAGCGGCTGGAGCACGGGGCAGCGCCGGTGAGACTCGGGAGAGATTGGTGAGCTCTGTCCCGTGCGATTCTGCGAGAGAGGAAAATTCAGGAAGATGCAGCACGTCGAGTAGGAGGGAACAGAGGAGAGGAGGGACTCGGGGATGCTTACAGTAGCCGGAACCAAAGCATCGGGGCTGCAGGCGGCTGTGAACTCCGGCGAGATCGGGTTAGGGTGAAACGGCCACGGGAGATCGTGATTTTTGCGAAAATCGGACGAGCGGAGGGAGGGCAATATTTATAGGGCGGTGGGTGTGCGCCAGGGGCAAAGATCCGAGCGAATCCCGCCAGGATTTGGATCGGAGGCACTGTTCGTGAAGAACACGAAAGGGAGAGAGGAGGGGGAGGACGAGTGGGTCCCGCATGTCGGTGACTGCGAGGGAGAGGACGACCGAAGCGAAACGCTTCGCGCGTGGGGAGTGGGCTGTGGGCCGATTTCGCTATCTGAGCTGGCAGCTGGCGCGAGCCTAGCAGGCCGGGTTCCTCTTGTTTTTTTTTTTGAATTAAGGCAGAGAGAAAAAACTAAATATAGAGAAAACTATATTATTTTTATATACAACATATATATATCAATAAAATCAGAAAAATAAATCCTAAAACATGAACATATTTTCAGAGGCAAATAAAATCTACAAAAATTCAAATAAAGCAAATAGTGATACCGTTGCATTAAAACCCAACAAAAAAAATCATTTTTTAAATACCAAAATGATTTCAAATTTATTTTCTCCTAAATTTCCATTGAAGGGAATCATTTTAACCTTATTTCCATTTATTTATTTTTAGGATAAAAATAATTTGAATAAAATCCGAAATATTCCAAATTTGAAAGGGAGTTTCAAAATACTTTCAAATGACTCTCAGTTTGATTCTTTTTAACTTTCAACTCTTATTTCATATAATTGAAGAAGTCATTTTATATTCTCTCATGAAAATCATTGAGTTGCATAAAGTTTCTGAATTTGAAATATTTACAAATTCAAATCTTTTCAAAACCCTTTTCATTTATTTAAATGGAAGAAGTCATATCATCTTGACTCTAGGGTTTTGTGATGAAATGGATTTGAATTCATGGAGATCATAAATGCAAGGTGAAAGTTTGGGAAAGTCATTTCATTCCCTCTCATTCAACTTTCAAAAAAAATTCAAATTTCACTCAATTTCACACAAGCAACCACACCACAATCAAACAAACAAGCATAATTATTTATTTGATATAACATTCCAAAATTTAGAATTTTGGGATGTTACATAATGGTGAAGTGTTATGTAGTCGACGTTCACATAACACCACTAGAGGCTAGACAACATACATCTTATCAAAATATCGAACGAATACCAAATTCACATGACTACTAATAGCAAGACTTCTCCCTTGTCCTCGGGAACAAACGTAACTACTCACAAAGCATATTCATGTTCATAATCAGAGGGGTAATAATATGCATAAAGGATCTGAACATATGACCTTCCACCAAATAAACCAACTAGCATCAACTACAAAGAGTAATCAACACTACTAGCAACCTACTAGCACCAATCCCGGACTTGGAGACAAGAATTGGATACAAGAGATGAACTAGGGTTTTGAGATGAGATGGTGCTGGTGAAGATGTTGATGGAGATTGCCCTCTCCCAATGAGAGAAGAGTTGGTGATGACGATGGCGATGATTTCCCCCTCCCGGAGGGAAGTGTCCCCGTTAGGACAGCTCTGCCGGAGCCCTAGATTGGTTCCGCCAAGGTTCCGCCTCGTGGTGGCGGAGTCTCGTCCCGAAAGGTTGCTTATCAATTTTTCGTCGACGAAAGACCTCATATAGCAGAAGATGGGCATAGGAGGGCCAACAGGGGGCCCACGAGGTAGGGGGCGCGCCCCCCACCCTCGTGACCAGGTGGGCCCCCCCTCTGGTGAACTTCTTCCGCTGGATATTTTTTTATATTCTGAAAATCACTTCCGTGGAGTTTCAGGACTCTTGGAGTTGCGCAGAATAGGTCTCTAATATTTGCTCCTTTTCCAGCCCAGAAGTCCACCTGCCGCCATTCTCCCTCCTTATGTAAACCTTGTAAAATAAGAGAGAATAGCCATAAGTATTGTGATATAATGTGTAATAACAGCCCATAATGCAATAAATATCGATATAAAAGCATGATGCAAAATGGACGTATCAACTCCCCCAAGCTTAGACCTCGCTTGTCCTCAAGCGAAAGTCGATAACGATAAATATGTCCCCATGTTTAGAGGTAGAGGTGTCGATAAAAATAAAATACGAACATGAAGGCATCATGATTATTCTCATAACAGCAACATATATAGATATTGTCATATGATTACTTATGTTCAAGTGATGATCTATTCACAATGCAAAAGTATGAATCAGAAACTTTATTGAGAACCAACAAACTATAATCCCAGTCATTGAAGCAATTGCAATTTATCATAACATCAGAAAGAGTCTATGTCAGAGCTTAAAAGCAAGTCCACATACTCAACTATCATCTAGTCCTTCATAATTGCTAACACTCACGCAATACTTGTGGTTATGAAGTTTTAATCGGACATAGAGAAAGATAGGAGCTTATAATTTCGCCCCACAACCTTTTACCTCAAGGGTAATGTCAACAATAATAACTCATGCTCCCCTACATCCAATTAGGTACATATATCAGGATCTTTCCAACATACTGTGCTTGCCAAAGGATAAAATGAAAAAGGAAAGGTGAAGATCACCATGACTCTTGCATAAGGTAGAAGATAATAATAAAAAATAGGCCCTTCACAGAGGGAGGCAGAGGTTGACATGCGCTTTTATGGTTGGATGCACAAAATCTTAATGCGAAAGAACGTCACTTTATATTGCCCCTTGTGATATGAACCTTTATTATGCAGTTCGTCGCTTTTATTACTTCTACATCACAAGATCGTATAAAGCTTATTTCTCCCACACCAATCAATCATACATATTTAGAGCAATTTTTATTGCTTTGCACCGATGACAACTTACTTGAAGGATCTTACTCAATCCATATGTAGATATGGTGGACTCTCATGGCAAAACTGGTTTAAGGATTTTTCGGAAGAACAAGTAGTATCTCTACTTGGTGCTGAGAATTTGGCTAGCATGAGGGGGAAAGGCAAGCTCAACATGTTGGATGATCCATGACAACATACTTTATCTCAGATATAAGAAACCTTAACTCATCCCGTTGTCTTCCTTGTCCACCATCAACTCTTTAGCATGTCATATTTTAATGAGTGCTCCCAATCATAAAATATGTCAATAATAGTATATTTATATGTGAAACTTCTCTTTCCTTATTACTTCCTATTAATTGCAACGGCGACCAAAGCTATGTCTGCCAACTCCCAACAACTTTTAATCATCATACTCTTTCTATGTGAAGTCATTACTCTCAATAAGATCAATATGAACTTTTGTTTCTTTTTATTCTTTTTCTTATCTTTTCTTTTATCCACTCAAGATCATAGCAAAATAATCAAGCCCTTGACTCAACACTAATCTTTATTATATATAACTCATGGACTCGATTTCATAGAGAGATCATAAAGCAAAAATCAAAACTAGATCATGCCATAAACTTTATTCTACTAGATCAAGATACTACTAATAGGATCGAACTAAGAAAAACGGTAAAGATAGGAGATCTGTTGGTGATACGATACCGGGGCACCTCCCCCAAGCTTGGCAGTTGCCAAGGGGAGTGCCCATACCCATGTGATTACGTCTCCTTTGTTGGTGAAGAAGGTGGTGGTGATGGATAGTCGCGCATCGAGCGTAAGAGGTCTTCCAATTTGCGGATAATGCCCTTGAGTGCAATGATATGCTCCTTCAACAAAAAAAATTCACTTGTGAGATACTTGTTTTGAATACGAGCTAACTCAATCATCTTGAAAGATTCTATCTCAGTTGGGGTAAGAAGATTGTGATCAAGTTGAAGGATGTCTTCTGCTGTCGGAGCTTGGTTCTCCGTGGCCTTCTTGATCCCTTCATCCTTGTTGATATCCATGGGTTCTTCCCTCTTCAGCTCTATCTTCATTAGCCAAGCATCTTTGTCACCATTGTTGGAGGAGGGGGACGACATGATGCCTAGCCTTGACAACCCTGACAGAGAATAGCTCGAAACAAGAACCGAGGATATTTGCGTGATACTGGAGTCAAAACCTTCGGGAGAATATATAATGAATTTTTACTGACCATACGTATCGTGCAAGAAAATGGAGTCCGGAAGGCACACGAGGTGCTCACGAGGTAGGGGGGCGCGCCCAGGGGGTAGGGCGCGCCCTCCACCCTCGTGGGGCCCTCGTGTCCTTCCCGGACTACTACTTATTTTTCTATTTTTCTAAATATTCCAAAACGGAGAAATATTGCCTTAAAAATTGTTTTGGAGTTGGTTTACTTACCGTACCACATACCTATTCCTTTTTGGAGTCTGGAACGTTCTGGAAAGTATCTCTTATGTATTCCTCCGGGGTTATGGTTTCAATAATATTGGTTTCAACATTTATGGGATTATCTGAGATATACTGTTTGATTCTTTGACCGTTTACCACCTTTGGGTTTGTGCCTTCGAAGTTGTTGATCTTTATGGCACCGGAACGATAGACCTCCTCGATAACGTAGGGGCCTTCCCATTTAGAGAGAAGTTTTCCTGCAAAAAATCTTAAACGAGAGTTGTATAGCAATACATAATGACCTACGTTAAACTCACGCTTTTGTATTCTTTTGTCATGCCATCTTTTGAATTTTTCTTTAAACTACTTGGCATTTTCATAATCTTGGGTTCTCCATTCATCAAGTGAGCTAATATCAAATAACCTCTTTTGACCGGCAAGTTTGAAATCATAATTGAGCTCTTTAATAGCCCAATATGCCTTATGTTCTAGTTCGAGAGGTAAGTGACATGCTTTTCCATAAACCATTTTATACGGAGACATACCCATAGGATTTTTATATGCAGTTCTATAGGCCCATAATGCATCATCAAGTTTCTTAGACCAATTCTTTCTAGACCTATTGACAGTCTTTTGCAAAATTAATTTGAGCTCACTATTACTCAATTCTACTTGACCACTAGACTGCGGGTGATAAGGAGATGCAATTCTATGATTAACATCATACTTAGCAAGCATTTTACGGAAAGCACCATGAATAAAATGTGAACCACCGTCAGTCATTAAATATCTAGGGACTCCAAACCTCGGAAAAATAACTTCCTTAAGCATTTTAATAGAAGTATTATGATCAGCACTACTAGTTGGAATAGCTTCTACCCACATATTAACGTAATCAACAACAACTAGAATATGCGTATGTCCATTAAAGGCAGGAAAAGGTCCCATATAATCAAAGCCCCAAACATCAAATGGTTCAATAACATGTGAATAATTCATAGGCATTTCTTGGCGTCTACTAATATTACCAATTCTTTGACATTCATCACAAGACAAGACAAACATACGGGCATCCTTGAATAGAGTATGCCAATAAAAACCGGATTGCAATACCTTATGCGCAGTTCTGTCTCCCGCGTGGTGTCCTCCATAAGCTTCGGAGTGACACTTGCATAGGATCTATTCCTGTTCATGCTGAGGTACACAACGTCTAATAACACCATCTACTCATTCTTTATAAAGATGTGGGTCATCCCAAAAGTAATGTCTCAAATCATAGAAGAACTTTTTCTTTTGTTGGTATGTGAAGCTAGGTGGTATGAATTTAGCAACAATATAATTAGCATAATCAGCATACCAAGGAGTACTACGAGAAGTACTTATGACATTTAATTGTTCATCAGGAAAGCTATCATCAATAGGTAGTGGGTCATCAAGAATATTTTCTAACCTAGACAAGTTGTCTACAACTGGGTTCTCAGCTCCTTTTCTATCAACAATATGCAAATCAAATTCTTGTAGCAAGAGAACCCATCTAATAAGTCTAGGTTTAGCATCTTTCTTTTTCATAAGATATTTAATAGCAGCATGATCAGTGTGAATAGTTACTTTAGAATCAACAATATAAGGTCTGAACTTATCACAAGCAAATACAACTGCTAAAAGTTCTTTTTCAGTAGTAGCATAATTTCTTTGAGCATTGTCTAGAGTCTTACTAGCATAATGGATAACATTTATTTTCTTATCAACTCTTTGCCCTAGAACAACACCTACAACATAATCACTAGCATCGCACATAATTTCAAAGGGTAAATTCCAATCAGGTGGCTGAACAATAGGTGCAGAGACTAACACTTTCTTAAGTATTTCAAATGCTTCTACACAATCATCATCAAAGACAAATGGTATGTCTTTTTGTAATAAATTAGTCAGAGGCCGAGAAATTTTTGAGAAGTCCTTAATGAAACTCCTATAAAATCCGGCGTGACCAAGGAAACTTCTTATACCTTTGATGTCCTTGGGACATAGCATCTTTTCAATAGAATCAACCTTGGCTTTATCAACTTCAATACCTCTTTCAGAAACTTTATGCCCCAAGACAATACCTTCATTAACCATAAAGTGGCACTTTTCCCAATTCAAGACAAGATTAGTTTCTTCACATCTCTGCAAAACTCGATCAAGATTGCTCAAGCAATCATCAAAAGAGGATCCATGGACGGAAAAGTCATCCATGAAAACCTCACAAATCTTTTCACAAAAGTCAGAGAATATAGCCATCATGCATCTTTGAAAGGTAGCAGGTGCATTACATAAACCAAAAGGCATACGTCTATAAGAAAAAGTACCAAAAGGGCAAGTAAAAGTAGTCTTTGATTGATCTTTAGCTGACACAGGTATTTGAGAGAAACCAGAGTAACCATCTAGAAAGTAATAGTGTGTATGTTTGCATAATCTTTCTAGCATTTGATCGATAAAAGTTAAGGGGTAATGATCTTTCTTAGTAGCCTTATTTAATGTGCGGAAATCAATTACCATCCTATAACCTGTAATAATTCTTTGTGGAATCAATTCATCTTTATCATTAGGAACGACAGTAATACCTCCCTTCTTAGGGACACAATGGACAGGACTTACCCACTGACTATCAGCAACGGGATAAATTATACCTGCCTCCAGAAGCTTTAGTATTTCTTTTCTTACCACTTCTTTCATTTTAGGATTCAGACGCCGTTGAGGATCACGAACTGGTTTGGGGTCTGCTTCCAAATTTATCTTATGTTGACATAGAGTGGGACTAATGCCCCTAAGATCATCAAGAGTATATCCAATACAGTTTCTCAAAAAAAAAAGAGTATATCCAATAGCAGCACGGTGCTTCTTCAGAGTTTTCAATAATCTTTCTTCTTGATGCTCTGAAAGGTTAGCACTAATAATAACAGGATATATCTTCTTTTCATCAAGATAAGCATATTTAAGATTATGAGGCAACGGTTTAAGTTCAAACACGGGATCACCCTTAGGTGGAGGAGGATCCCCTAGGATTTCAACAGGCAAATTGTGTTTCAGAATAGGTTCCTGTTTAAAGAATACTTCATCTATTTCCCTTCTTTCATTCATAAACATATAATTTTCATGGTCTAGCAAATATTGTTCTAAAGGATCACTAGGAGGTACGACAATAGAAGCAAGACAAATAATTTCATCCTTACTAGGCAATTCTTCTTTACGGTGTTGTTTACTAAATTTAGAGAAATTAAACTCATGAATCGTATCATCCAAGCCAATAGTAACAACATTCTTTTCGCAGTCTATCTTAGCATTGACAGTGTTCAAGAAGGGTCTACCAAATATAACGGGACAAAAGCTATCTTGTGGGGAACTGAGAAGAAGAAAATCAGTAGGATATTTAGTTTTCCCACACAAGACTTCAACATCTCTAACAATTCCCATTGCTGATATAGTATCTTTATTGGCAAGTTTAATTGTGACATCAATATCTTCTAGCTCAGCAGGTGCAATATCATGCTTAATTTCTTTATACAAGTCATAAGGTATAACACTAGAACTAGCACCCATATCACATAAGCCATGATAACAATGATCTTCTATTTTAACAGAAATAACAGGCACGCCTACCACAGGTCTATGTTTATCTTTAGCACAAGGTTTAGCAATTCTAGCAGTTTCACCGCAGAATTGAATAACATGCCCATCAATATTATCAGTCAAGAGATCTTTAACAATAGCAATATTGGGTTCTACCTTAACTTGCTCAGGAGGTGGATAAGTTCTAATATTTCTTTTACGAACCACAGTTGAAGCTTTAGGATGATCCTTTATTCTAACAGGGAAAGGTGGTTTCTCAACATAAGAAGTAGGAACTATAGGATCATTATAAGTGACAGCCTTTTCTTCAACTTTAATTGGTGCAGCTACTTTTACTTCTATGGGAGGATGATATTTAAACCACTTCTCCTTAGGGATATCAACATAAGTAGCAAAAGATTCACAGAAAGAAGCTACTATCTCAGAGTCAAGTCCATATTTAGTGCTAAACTTACACAGGTATTTGAGAGAAACCAGAGTAACCATCTAGAAAGCAATAGTGTGTATGTTTGCATAATCTTTCTAGCATTTGATCGATAAAAGGTAAGGGGTAATGATCTTTCTTAGTAGCCTTATTTAATGTGCGGAAATCAATTACCATCCTATAACCTGTAATAATTCTTTGTGGAATCAATTCATCTTTATCATTAGGAACGACAGTAATACCTCCCTTCTTAGGGACACAATGGACATGACTTACCCACTGACTATCAGCAACGGGATAAATTATACCTGCCTCCAGAAGCTTTAGTATTTCTTTTCTTACCACTTCTTTCATTTTAGGATTCAGACGCCGTTGAGGATCACGAACTGGTTTGGCGTCTGCTTCCAAATTTATCTTATGTTGACATAGAGTGGGACTAATGCCCTTAAGATCATCAAGAGTATATCCAATAGCAACACGGTGCTTCTTCAGAGTTTTCAATAATTTTTCTTCTTCATGCTCTGAAAGGTTAGCACTAATAATAACAGGATATATCTTCTTTTCATCAAGATAAGCATATTTAAGATTATGAGGCAACGGTTTAAGTTCAAACACGGGATCACCCTTAGGTGGAGGAGGATCCCCTAGGATTTCAACAGGCAAATTGTGTTTCAGAATAGGTTCCTGTTTAAAGAATACTTCATCTATTTCCCTTCTTTCATTCATAAACATATAATTTTCATGGTCTAGCAAATATTGTTCTAAAGGATCACTAGGAGGTACGACAATAGAAGCAAGACCAATAACTTCATCCTTACTAGGCAATTCTTCTTCACGGTGTTGTTTACTAAATTTAGAGAAATTAAACTCATGAATTGTATCATCCAAGCCAATAGTAACAACATTCTTTTCACAGTCTATCTTAGCATTGACAGTGTTCAAGAAGGGTCTACCAAATATAATGGGACAAAAGCTATCTTGTGGGGAACTGAGAACAAGAAAATCAGTAGGATATTTAGTTTTCCCACACAAGACTTCAACATCTCTAACAATTCCCATTGCTGATATAGTATCTCTATTGGCAAGTTTAATTGTGACATCAATATCTTCTAGCTCAGTAGGTGCAATATCATGCTTAATTTCTTTATACAAGTCATAAGGTATAACACTAGCACTAGCACCCATATCACATAAGCCATGATAACAATGATCTCCTATTTTAACAGAAATAACAGGCACGCCTACCACAGGTCTATGTTTATCTTTAGCACAAGGTTTAGCAATTCTAGCATTTTCATCGCAGAATTGAATAACATGCCCATCAATATTATCAGTCAAGAGATCTTTAACAATAGCAATATTGGGTTCTACCTTAACTTGCTCAGGAGGTGGATAAGTTCTAATATTGCTTCTACGAACCATAGTTGAAGCTTTAGGATGATCCTTTATGCTAACAAGGAATGGTGGTTTCTCGACATAAGAAGTAGGAACAATAGGATCATTATAAGTGACAACCTTTTCTTCAACTTTAATTGGTGCAGCTACTTTTACTTCTATGGGAGGATGATATTCAAACCACTTATCCTTAGGGATATCAACATAAGTAGCAAAAGATTCACAGGAAGAAGCTACTATCTCAGAGTCAAGTCCATATTTAGTGCTAAACTTACGGAAAATATCGGTATCCATCAAATATTTAACACAATCAAACTTAGGTGTCATACCTGACTCCTTACCTTCGTCGAGGTCCCAATCTTCAGAGTTGTGTTTAATTCAATCCAATAAATCCCATTTAAATCCAATAGTCTTCATCATAAAAGAGCCAGCACAAGAAGTATCGAGCATAGTGCGATTATTTTCAGAAAGCCGAGCATAAAACTTTTGAATAATTGTTTCTCTCGGGAGCTCATGATTGGGGCATGAATATAACATTCATTTAATCCTCCCCCAAGCTTGAGCGATGCTTTCTCCTTCGTGAGGCCAAAAATTATATATATAATTGCGGTCATGATGAACAAGATGCATAGGATAATACTTTTGATGAAATTCCAATTTCAATCTTCTATAGTTCCATGATCTCGTATCATCACATAGCCTATACCATGTCAATGCATCTCCCTTCAAAGATAAAGGGAAGACCTTCTTCTTAGCAACATCATCGGGTATACCTGCAAGCTTAAATAATCCACAAACTTCATCCACATATATTAGGTGTTCATCAGGATGCTTTGTTCCATCTCCTGTAAAAGGATTAGCTGGCAGTTTTTCTATCATACCCGAAGGAAATTCAAATGGAACATTTTCATTTTCAGTAGGTTCAGTAGGTTGAGGAGCAACTCTTTTCTCTACTGGTCGGGGTGAAGATACCCCGAACAAGCCCTTCAGAGGATTACTTTCCATAGTAACAAGTGACAGTAAATTTCAGCACACTATACAAATTTTTCCTTACCAAATTCCACCTACCAAAGGCGCTTCACTACCCGGCAACGGCGCTAGAAAAGAGTCTTGATGACCCACAAGTATAGGGGATCTATCGTAGTCCTTTCGATAAGTAAGAGTGTCGAACCCAACGAGGAGCAGAAGGAAATGATAAGCGATTTTCAGCAAGGTATTCTCTGCAAGTACTGAAATAAGTGGCAACAGATAGTTTTGTGATAAGATAATTTGTAACGAGCAATAAGTAACAAAAGTAAATAAAGTGCAGCAAGGTGGCCCAATCCTTTTTTGTAGCAAAGGACAAGCCGGAACAAACTCTTATATAAGGAAAAGCTCTCCCGAGGACACATGGGAATATCGTCAAGCTACTTTTCATCACGCTCATATGACTCGCGTTCGGTACTTTGATAATTTGATATGTGGGTGGACCAGTGCTTGGGTGCTGTTCTTAATTGAACAAGCATCCCACTTATGATTAACCTCTATTGCAAGCATCCGCAACTACAACAAAAGTATTAAGGTAAACCTAACCATAGCATGAAACATATGGATCCAAATCAGCCCCTTACGAAGCAACGCATAAACTGGGGTTTAAGCTTCTGTCACTCTAGCAACCCATCATCTACTTATTACTTCCCAATGCCTTCCTCTAGGCCCAAATAATGGTGAAGTGTTATGTAGTCGACGTTCACATAACACCACTAGAGGCTAGACAACATACATCTTATCAAAATATCAAACGAATACCAAATTCACATGACTACTAATAGCATGACTTCTCCCTTGTCCTCAGGAACAAACGTAACTACTCACAAAGCATATTCATGTTCATAATCAGAGGGGTAATAATATGCATAAAGGATCTGAACATATGACCTTCCACCAAATAAACTAACTAGCATCAACTACAAAGAGTAATCAACACTACTAGCAACCTACTAGCACCAATCCCGGACTTGGAGACAAGAATTGGATACAAGAGATGAACTAGGGTTTTGAGATGAGATGGTGCTGGTGAAGATGTTGATGGAGATTGCCCTCTCCCGATGAGAGGAGCGTTGGTGATGACGATGGTGATGATTTCCTCTCCCGGAGGGAAGTGTCCCCGGCAGAACAGCTCTGCCGGAGCCCTAGATTGGTTCCACCAAGGTTCCGCCTCGTGGCGGCGGAGTCTCGTCCCGAAAGGTTGCTTATAAATTTTTCCTCGACGAAAGAGCTCATATAGCAGAAGATGGGCATAGGAGGGCCAACAGGGGGCCCACGAGGTAGGGAGGCGTGCCCAGGGGGTAGGGCGCGTCCCCCACCCTCGTGACCAGGTGGGGCCCCCTCTGGTGAACTTCTTCCGCTGGATATTTTTTTATATTCTGAAAATCACTTTCGTAGAGTTTCAGGACTTTTGGAGTTGCGCAGAATAGGTCTCTAATATTTTCTCCTTTTCCAGCCCAGAATTCCAGCTGCTGGCATTCTCCCTCCTTATGGAAACCTTGTAAAATAAGAGAGAACGGCCATAAGTATTGTGACATAATGTGTAATAACAACCCATAATGCAATAAATATCGATATAAAAGCATGATGCAAAATGGACGTATCAGAAGGCAAGCTTGGCGATACGGATATGTAGATCTCCTCCCTTTGTAACCGACTCTGTGTAACCCTAGCCTCCTCCGGTGTCTATATAAACCAGAGGGTTTAGTCCGTAGGACAACAACAACCAGATCATAGGCTAGCTTCTAGGGTTTAGCCTCTATGATCTCGTGGTAGATCAACTCTTGTACTACTCATATCATCAAGATCAATCAAGCAGGAAGTAGGGTTTTACGTCCACCGTGAGGGCCCGAACCTGGGTAAACATTGTGTCCCTTGCCTCCTGTTACCATCCGCCTTAGACGCACAGTTCGGGGCCCCCTACCCGAGATCCGTTGGTTTTGACACCGACAATTACCGTCAGCGTCAGTCTTCTTCTTGAAGATCCATTTATTTTCTATGGCTTGCCGATCATCGGGCAAGTCAACCAAAGTCTACACTTTTTTGTCATACATGGATCCCATCTCAGATTTCATGGCCTCAAGCCATTTAGCGGAATCTGGGCTCATCATCCCTTCCTCATAGTTCGTAGGTTCGTCATGGTCAAGTAACATGACCTCCAGAACAGGATTACCATACCACTCTGGTGCGGATCTTACTCTGGTTGACCTACGAGGTTCGGTAGTAACTTGATCAGAAGTTTCATGATCATCATCATTAGCTTCCTCACTAATTGGTGCAGGAATCACTGGAACTGATTTCTGTGATGAACTACTTTCCAATAAGGGAGCTTGTACAATTACCTCATCAAGTTCTACTTTCCTCCCACTCACTTCTTTCGAGAGAAACTCCTTCTCTAGAAAGGATCCATTCTTAGTAACGAATATCTTGCCTTCGGATCTGTGATAGAAGGTGTACCCAACAGTCTCCTTTGGGTATCCTATGAAGACACGTTTCTCCGATTTGGGTTTGCTTATCAGGTTGAAGCTTTTTCACATAAGCATCGTAGCCCCAAACTTTAAGAAACGACAACTTGGGTTTCTTGCCAAACCACAATTCATATGGTGTCGTCTCAACGGATTTAGATGGTGCCCTATTTAACGTGAATGCAGCCGTCTCTAAAGCGATAGCGGTAAATCAGTAAGAGACATCATAGATCGCACCATATCTAGTAAAGTGCGGTTACGATGTTCGGACACACCATTACGCTGTGGTGTTCCGGGTGGTGTGAGTTGTGAAACTATTCCGCATTGTTTCAAATGAAGACCAAACTCGTAACTCAAATATTCACCTCCACGATCAGATCGTAGAAACTTTATTTTCTTGTTACGATGATTTTCCACTTTACTCTGAAATTCTTTGAACTTTTCAAATGTTTCAGACTTATGTTTCATCAAGTAGATATACCCATGTCTACTCAAATCATCCGTGAAGGTCAGAAAATAACAATACCCGCCGCGAGCCTCAACACTCATAGGACTGCATACATCAGTATGTATTATTTTCAACAAGTCTGTTGCTCGCTCCATTGTTCTGGAGAACGGAGTTTTAGTCATCTTGCCCATGAGTCATGGTTCGCAAGCATCAAGTGATTCATAATCAAGTGATTTCAAAAGCCCATCAGCATGGAGTTTCTTCATGCGCTTTACACCAATATGACCTAAATGGTTGTAAGTGCATCTAGTGCCACCCCTAGTTGGTTTTGGAGTATTGACGACAAACTCGGTTGAAGGGACTAATGTGTTTGTGAGAATTGCAGGATAACACAAGTAGTAGTCCCACATTGATTCGGTTTACCTACTAGAGATGACCCCTAAAAATGTGTGAAGACATTGAAGAAAATGGTGGTCTGTGAAGATATTCACAACGAAGATTATGACTTGAGAAGACATCCAAGTGAACGAAGTCAGAGTGACTGATGTGATGCTCAACCAAATCCTATGTCTTCGAGCGAAGACCATCAGAGCAAATCTTATCCAGAGCTGGATGAGTCAGCTTTACTTGTAGCCCAAGTCAAGCTGCCGCGTGTGTTTGAAATCTGACCGTTGGACATGTGTCAGTTCCTTAGTGACCTAGGGTCATTTCGAACATATCAGGTCGGGTTGCCTCCTGGCTATAAATATCCCACCCCTACACCATAAATTGGTGGCTGCTCAGAGTTAGTGCACGACTTTTGTCATTTGAGAGCAACCCACCTCCGAAGCATTTGAGAGAGAGATCCTTGCGAGGACAAAGCTCAAAACACCCAGAGCCAAAGAGTGTTAGGCATCACTGAAGTCTTTCTGTCCGCGTGATCTGAAGACTTGTTACACTTGAGGACTATGAATCCTCCAACCGGTTAGGCGTCGCGTTCTGAGCATCCAAGAGTCATTGTGGATTGCCGGTGAACGAAGTTTGTGAAGGTTTGGAAGTCTACTTTGAAGACTTACCAGAGTGATTGGGCAAGGACTAAGTGTCCTTAGCTCAAGGGGAATAAGGTGAAGACGTGGTCTTCTGAGTTGAATCTCAACCTCCCTAACCAGACGTACAGTTGTCACATCAACTGGAACTGGTCCAACAAATCCTTTTCCTCACCAAGCAACTGGTTCTATCCTTTACCTCTCTTTACATACAGTTTGTCTTCGTGAAGTCATTGCCTGCCTGTCTGATCTGATTGTCTTCACTGAGTGAAAACTGTTGTTGTTTGGCTTCATACTATCTTCCATCCTGATCCATACTACCTAACTGCTAATAGTCTTCGTGCTTTCACTTTATTGCTTACTTGACTATGGCATGTCTAGTGTAGTCTACCTTCCGCAGTATATCAATAGGTTTATTTCTACTGTTTGTCTTCAAAGCCCCTGTGTTTTGAAGACTTTCATAAAAATCGCCTATTCACCCCCCTCTGGTCGATAACTAGCACTTTCAATTGGTATCAGAGCAAGGTGCTCCCTTGTTTTGTGTGATTCGATTTAACCACCTGGAGTTTTAGCTATGTCGACTGCAGGGATAATCAAAGTCTCCGCTGCGTGCCCTGTCTTCGATGGCACTGATTACCCCTACTAGAATAATAAGATGCGTATGCATCTTGAAGCCATTGATGTCGACCTCTGGTATGTCATTAAGAACGGTGTTCCCAAGGTCGGTGAAGGTGTCACCGCTGCTGATGTCAAGAGGTTCATTCAACTGGACTCGACTGCCAAGAACATCATCTGTGGTCATCTAACCAAAGGACAGTATGGTCGTGTGAGTGCTCTGGAAACTGCGAAGCTAGTCTGGGACTGGCTCTCCAAGGTCAACGAAGGCGTCTCAACCCAGAGAGACTCAAGGACCAGTGTTCTTCGCAACCTCTTCAACCGTTTCAAGAGAAATGACAATGAGAATGTCCAGCTCACATTTGATCGCCTCACTGATATCACAAATGATCTTCATGCACTCAGCGCCACTGAGATCACCAAGCATGAAATCGTCAAGACACTCTTGATATCGCTTGACAGCTCATTCGACACCCTGGCCCTGATGATTCAAGAATGTCCTGACTTCAAGACTCTTGATCCGTCTGACATACTTGAGAGGCTCAACACACATGAGTTTCAGTTATCTGAGAAAGAGGTATCTATGGTCCCAACCATGGCCGAACTCGCGCTTTGAAGGCAAAGGTTGTTTCCTCGTCTGAAGAAGAATCTAACAGCTGTTCTGAGGATCCTGAAGACATTGGAAAGGAGCTTGCTATGCTTGTGAAGAACTTCCAGAAGTTCACCAAGAAGAAAGGCTTCGGAAAGTCTTCAAGATCCAGCTCAAGAAGTGATGAAGCTTCCCCTCGTGATCACAAGAAGAGAACATGCCACAAGTGTAAGAAACCTGGTCACTACATCTCTGAGTGTCCATAGTGGGACAATGAGACCAAGAAGAACAAGAAGAAGAGCAAGGAATATGATTCTGATGACAAGAAGAAGAAGAAGAAATCCTCAAAGTCTTCATCAAAGTCTTCATCACACAAGAAGAGTTCATCTGGCAAGGCTCGTGCATTTGTTGGCAAGGAGATGGATTCAGATGAGGAGTCTACTTCTGAGGAGGCAGAGGTGGAGTCTGAGGAGGAGTCCAATTCAGGCATGGCAAGCCTGGCTCTAGCTACTTCTTATGTTGCCAAGTCCATCTTCAACACTGAAGACAATGACCCCGTCACCAACGTTGATGCTAATGATGAGGATGACTCTACTCCCACCTACTACTTCATGGCGTGTCATGCCAAGGTAAACTCACACGATGCTTACTTTCAAACATCAAGTGAAGATGACTCTGAATGTGAATCTAAACCTAGCTACAAAACAATTGCTAAAATTGCAACAGAACAACAAACTGCTATGGAAAATATTCAAAAGTTGTTAGACAAAAGCGATGACCTGTTGGACGCGGAAATGACCCGATCTCAGTCCTTAATTGAAGACATAAAAAATCTTCATGTTAAGTACGAGGAACTTGAAAGTTGTCATGAAACGCTCTCAACAAATCATGAAAAGCTTTCCTACGATTATCTTCAAAGGAAGCAAGAACTTGAGAACTTGAGAGCGGCTCATCAAGATCTTCAAAAAGAGAACGAGTCACTTCGCGCTCAACAGACCAGTTCCGCTCAGGAAGGATTTGAACCACCATGTGTAAAATGTCTTGAGCGTGATAACGCTATCTCTATTGCTGAATGTTCTACTGCTGCTACCGTTGCAATATCTTCAATTGCTGATGTGGTAACTAACCCCTCTACTGAGGATACCACTGCTATTGCTGATGAGAATGCCAGGTTGAAAGCATTGCTTGAGACAGGAATGTACAAAAGTCTCAAAGGGCATCAGACACTATGTGATGTCCTCAAAAAGCAGATTCTGAACCGAAACCCTAGGAAAGAGGGTGTTGGGTTCAAGACAAAAATGAATGTTGATGGTTCTTACTGGAAGCCTGAGCAGTACCCCAAAACCACATGGGTTGCTGCAAAGGGACCTCTCTACCTTATATGGCTTCACTTGTGCTAACCCGATTATCATTGATGAATCCTTTGATGCAAACTATACAATGTTTAAAAATCAAAATGGTGAAGTGTTTGCCAGGTATATTGGTACTAAGTGCAGGAATGGGCCACCTATGAAGAAGATCTGGGTGCCCAAAAGTTATCTTGAGAATCTTCCCGTGAATGTCATCATGACACCACCTGGGAAGAAGACAAACCCCAGACCAAAGGCTTCATATGGTCCAAAGGCTTCATACAGACAGAGGACTCACCAGAGTCACCCTAATGCCAATGTTTTGCAGGGAAACCATGCTCAGAATTATGAATATGAGCGTGTTTCGTCAAACCGCTATGTTCATAAGACCAAGAACTATTTTGCTTATTCTTATGAGTATTATTCACCACCTGCAAGGCTATTTGCTAGGGCTCCAAAGCCGAAGTTCTCAGATACTGCACTTAGACTCATTGCTTCAAAGCCACCCGTGAAGATGTGGGTGGTTAAGAAAAATTAACTCTCTTTTGCAGGGAAAGGTCTCCAGCCGGAAATCAAAGGCGTCTGATGCTTATGCTGGGGACCTAAAACATCTTGTGGGGTGCAAGATAAAATTCCCAAATGGTCTTACTATGTATTTTGTTCCAGGATTTCTTGACAATCATCCCGTTTATCCTAACCGAGATCTGAACTTTCATAATCCACTTGTTCGTCAAATGTTTATGCTTCACAATACCCTTGGTGAAGCCTATCCCCCAAACTGCACTATAGGGTATGACACCAAAGGCTTCAGAATGGATTATGGACAGTGGATGCACTAACCACATGACTGGTGATCGAAGTCTTCTGATGGATTCAACCATACGTCCATCTGACAAGAGTCACATCACATTTGCTGACACTGGTAAAAGCAAGGTATTGGGTCTAGGTAGAGTTGCAATCTCAAAGGATCAGCACATGGATAAAATGATGCTTGTTGAATCCCTTGGTTTCTACTTAATGTATGTCTCAATGCTTTGTGACTTGAACATGATTATGATATTTGGAAAATATCGTTGCCTTGTGCTTATGGAATCTGGCAAATCTCTAGTCTTTGAAGGGTGTCGAAAAGATGATCTGTACATGGTAGATTTCTCAGCAGGACCACAGTTGGCTGTATGTCTTCTAGCAAAAGCTTCAGAGTGTTGGCTCTGGCATCAGAGGCTAGGGCATGCTGGCATGAGGAACTTGTACACACTCGCGAAGAAGAAACATGTCGTTGGCATCGAGGGCGTCAAGTTCAAGAAGGACCATCTGTGTGGTGCCTGCGAAGCTGTAAAGATGACCAGGGCCAAGCATCTCTCGAAGACAATCATGACGACGACTCATCCCTTCGAGCTGCTTCACATGGACTTATTTGGCCCTACTCACTACTATACCCTTACTACCACTGCTTGCCTCTATGGCTTCGTTATTGTTGATGATTACTCTAGGTATACATGGGTGCATATAATTCTCTACAAGAATGAAGTGCAGGATGTCTTCAGACGATTCGCCAATCGTGCCATGAAGAACTATGGCATCAAGATCAAGCACATCAGAAGTGACAACGGCACAGAGTTCAAGAACACCAGCCTCGATACTTATCTTGATACATTGGGCATCACTCATGAGTTCTCAGCTCCATACACACCTCAGCAGAATGGCATCATGGAGCGCAAGAACAGAACGCTCATTGAGATGGCTCAGATGATGGTTGATGAGTACAAGACTCCAAGGAAGTTCTCGCCTGAAGCCATTGATACTGCATGCCACATCATCAACCGTGTTTATCTTCACAAGCTTCTAAAGAAGACATCTTATGAGCTCCTAACTGGTAAGAAGCCAAATGTCAGTTACTTCAGAGTATTTGGTGCTAGGTGCTGGATCAAGGATCCAAATCACACTTCAAAATTGGCACCGAAAGCACATGAAGGTTTTATGCTTGGCTACGGAAAGGATTCGCACTCCTACAGAGTCTTCAACCTCTTCCACTATAAAGTGGTTGAAACTTTGGATGTGCGGTTCGATGAAACTAACGGCTCGCAAAGAGAGCACCTGCCAAATGTGCTAGATGAAGTCTCACCTAGTGAATTGATCAAGCTTATGGGTACTGGAGAAATCATACCTTCAGAGGCATAGGCTGAAGAAGAAATCATCATTTATGCACCTAATCAACCTGAAGACACTGCTCATCCTGGAGACAATGCTGAAGACGAAGATAATGATCAGCAAGGGCAAAGTCTTCGTCCAGTTCATCCTCGTGTTGCAAATGAAGTACATATTGAGAAGATAATTGATAGCGTCAATGCACCTGGTCCACTCACTCGTTCAAGAGCAACACAGCTAGCAAATTTCTGTGGGCACTTTGCATTTGTTTCTATATCTAAACCCAAGAAAGTTGATGAAGCCTTCGTGGAACCAGAATGGATTCAAGCTATGCAAGAAGAACTTCAATAGTTCGAGCTTAACAATGTGTGGGAATTGGTTAAGCGTCCTGATCCTCGCAAGCACAATATCATAGGCACCAAATGGATCTATCACAACAAACAAGATGAGCATGGTCAAGTGGTCAGAAATAAGGCTTGTCTCGTTGCTCAAGGATACACTCAAGTTGAAGGGATTGACTTCGATGAAACATTTGCTCCGGTGGCTAGGCTGGAAGCCATTCGCATACTGCTAGCCTATGCCAACCATCACAACATTCTCCTATACCAAATGGATGTAAAGAGTGCTTTTCTCAATGGAAAGATTGAAGAAGAAGTGTATGTTGCACAACCACCTGGCTTTGACGACCCAAAACATCCTGACATGGTATACAAGCTCAACAAAGCACTATATGGCCTCAAACAAGCCCCTCACGCTTGGTATGACACACTCAAAGACTTCCTGAAGAGCAAAGGCTTCAAACCTGGTTCCCTGGATCCCACTCTCTTCATGAAGACATACGATGGTGAACTGTTTGTATGCCAGATCCATGTGGATGACATTATCTTCGGCTGCACTTACAAGATATACAGTGATGAGTTTGGACACATGATGCAAGAGCAATATCAGATGTCCATGATGGGCGAGCTAAAATTCTTCCTCGGTCTTCAAATCCGTCAGCAGAGCAATGGCATCTTCATATCACAAGAGAAATACCTCAAAGATTGCCTGAAGAAGTTTGGAATGCAAGACTGCAAAGGGTACACGACGCCAATGCAAACCAAAGGTCAGTTGGGTCCCGACGACAATGGTAAAGAGTTCGACCAAAAGGTATACCACTCCATGATTGGTTCTTTACTCTATTTATGTGCATCTAGGCCAGATATAATGCTTAGCCTTTGCATGTGTGCCTGATTCCAAGTGGCACCAAAGGAATCGCATCACTTAGCAGTGAAGCGAATTCTTCGATATTTGGCTTACACCCCAACACTAGGATTATGGTATCCAAAGGGCTCAGAGTTTGATCTAGTTGGATTTTCAGATGCTAATTATGCTGGTGACAAGGTTGATCGCAAGTCCACATCAGGCACATGTCATTTTCTTGGATGATCTCTTTTCTATTGGTCTCCAAAGAAGGAGAACTATGTATCCCTCTCCACTTCTAAATCTGAACACATTGCTGCTGGATCTTGCTGCACTCAACTTCACTACAAAAAAATACACTTCCGTGATGATACGTGTTTTTCATAGTAGGTCGCTTTTTTTGTCATGCATGTACATCCATGACAAATTTATAATAGAATCAAGATAGTCATACCTGTGTTGTCGTAGAAGTGTTCCATGACATTACCAAAATTATCATCACGGAAGTGTCCACTTCCATAACGATAAATCGCGCGTCACAGAAGTGCTTTCGTCAAGGGTGACCGACACGTGGCATCCACCGTAACGGAACGCCGTTAAGCTATCGGGTCGGGTTTTGGATCCGATAACTCATTAACAGCCCCGACCAATGGGAAATTTCCACGTGTAAAATTCTTATTGGCCGGACGAAACACGTGTCAGCTCGTCAGTGGGTCAGATAGGCGCCTATGATACGTCGAAACGTGGCGCGGCCCAACAGAGGCCCATTCCTGTGTAAAGGCCGGCCCGTTTGACTTGGTCAAAAGCTGGCGGGCTGGCCCATGGAAAGCCTGTTAACGGCCTGTTCGAATATAGCCCATTTACAGCCCGCTAACCCAAGGCCCGTTACGCCCTATCCGAATTAGGCCCAGTAGCGTCATCTGGGCCATCCAATATGATTCCAGCTCGTTTTCACTTCTGGCCCATGTATGGCCCATGACGTCTTTCGGCCCATATGAGGCCCTATGTAACTCTTGGCCTACTAACGGCCCGTGGTGAAACTGGCCCATAATGAACAGTGTATCACTTTACACCCATTAACGGCCCGAGGTGAAACTGGCCCGTGATGAATAGTGTATCACTTTATACCCATTAACGGCCCGTTATTCCGTTGGGCCGTTTCCATCCCATGTTATCTTTCGGCCTTCTCAGAGCCCATTTATTCTTGGGCTCATTTCCAGCATTCGTTTACTTACGGCCCGTTACTGTCATTTTCTGCTTGTGGGCCAAATTCAGCCCATGTTTAGTCGGCCCGTTTGTGGTCCGTTAATTCGTTGCGCCGTTTTCATAGCTTCATCAAATACGGCCTATTAACGATGGCCCATTATGGTCGGCCCATGAACGGACGATTCCAACTCTAGCCCGTTTACGGCCATAATGAGGCCTGTTGTTGGCCCATGTTTGGCCAATCGATCATACGGCCCGTATAAGGCCCATTGATGATACGGCCCGTAGAAGGCCCATTGTTTCTACGGCCCGTAGAAGGCCCATTGTTTCTACGGCCCGTAGAAGGCCTACTGTTTCTACAGCCCGTAGAAGGCCCACTGTTTCTACGGCCCGTAGGAGGCCTAGTGTCACTACAGTAAATATTAGCCCATGGTTATTGTGGCCTAGTTTTAAAAAATAGGTTATTGCAGCCACTAGCAAACCGCGGAAAGAGAACTGCACTCACTACAAGCAAACAAATAAATAAAACAAGGAAATAAATAAGCAAGCAACTTATGCTAGGCTATCACAGCTATTACACATATTACATCCACTGGGCATCAAAGTTCGCCACCAGTGCAAATATAGGGAACACACCAGCATATAAACGCCGCAGCAAAACAAGTCCAGAACTGAAACCACTTCAGAAGAGCTCAAGAAACAATATCCTGGGTACCCATAATGCCGGCAAGATGCTTAGCAAGCTTATTAACTTTCTCTTGTTTGGCGCTTAAATCCTCCAGCGCTTGCTATTGCACAAGAAAGTACGCATCTGAATTCTGCAGGGACTTCCTCAGTCCTTCGGCTTCTTGCCATAGCACAGCTGACTGATGCCTTTCAGCTTGTAGCTGAGACTGAAGAAGCCGAAGTGATTCAGGCAGCGAGTTGGAAGAGCTTGTGCCAGCGGTACTGGCCAGTAACTCAAACACTACATCAACGCAGGACTGTGGGGTTTTCTCACTGTCTACAAGATCATTTTTATCACCTTTCTTGGAGACTAACAGGGTTGTCTCACTATCTTGAACCTTATCTGCATTACTTTCTCTACCATTGCATAGTGGGGTGCTCTTCTCCAATATTCTGTTTGCATACTACAAGAGAAACAAGAAGACACATCACATGTTTAGCTTGTAGTATACAAAACTCATTTTGGTAAACCGGTTCAGTAGTAAGGTGGACAGGATAACAGCATGAAACAAACATATATCTATGTACTATGGTCACAGTATTGTCCATATCATTCTAGTTTATGTTCCCTAATCAAGATAGAGACACAGTTCAACTCATATATTTTTAAGACACATCAGCATAGACAGAATAGAAGTGTGAGAACTACACAACATTGGCAGCACTTGTAATGTGCATCACATGAGAACATAACTGTTTATGCAACTTAAACTGAAATCAACATAGAGCAAGAAGTTAGAACAGCAATCCAGTTAAAGAAATAGGTTTAAAACATACCTGTTGTGCCATTGGAGTTTCAATTGGATCCTTCAAATTCGAAAGTAGTTGGTATGAGTAAATACAGTGATGCAACAACAAAGGAGTATGGACCATAGCTACGGAATCTGACCTGAGAACAGTTGCTCTTCTGCTTTAAACGTGGAGTTTGGGTAAGCTGTGGTGGTCTTCGTGCTTTGGGCACTGCAGTAGCTTTACAAACTGCTCGTGTGGGGGTACTCTGTGGTGGACATGGTGCTTTGTCAACTATAAGTGGGTTACTATCCGCTGGGGTTGCGGTTAGATGGGTTGTAGCTGGTTCTCCGCCCAACGGTGTAAGTGTGCAATCTGGAAGAGTCTCGATTATGTGTGGTGGGGCTAGTTTGTGGGCCAGTACAACCATGGTTCTATCTGCATCAACGGGTAGCACTGTCTTTTGTGAAGAACGGGTTTTTGCTCCCTTAGATACTGCCATCACCCCCTCCAATTCAAATGGCTGATAAACAAGAAAAGAAATTGAACGTACATACATTGTATGATAGACAGATGTGGTAATCACATGTATGTTGTCTAACCAAACAGGACAGCATGACACAATTTCACATATATGATGCCTAACTAAACAGGATAGCATGACACAGTTTCAGATATATGATGGATAACTTAACAGGATATAATGGCATAATTCAACATATGATGAGTACCTAAACAGGATGACATGAAAAAACTATATGATGTCTTTCTAAAATAGGCTGGGATGAAATAATTCACATACATGCTGTCTAAGTATACAGGATGGCATGATATAATTGACATAATTGATTCATATACTAAGCAACTAGCACTCGCATGTATGATCTCTAAACTAAACATATAGAATTCAATAGTGTGCATATGATGTCTAAACTAAGCAATGCAAGACACCATATGCATCATATGAGAAAAATAAATATTGCAACTTAGAGCATACACCTCAGGTGGGATATAGGACTGGTCATCTGTCTCTGAATCCTCCTCTGAGGAGCTCCCTGTAACCATCGAGATATATGCTTCAACAGGTACCATTGCCTGCTCTGAAGACCTTGTTTTCACTCCAGATTTTTCCATAACCGGCTCAAATGGCTGATACACATGAAGAGTAGTTCAATACACAGATTGTCGACAAATGGAATACGTAATGAAAAAAAAAATATGGCATGAGATAATTCACATATATGATGCCTGGCTCCATGGCGGTGCATAATTCACATATATGATAACTGGCTGAAAAACATGGCATTGCATAATTCACATATCTGATATAGAAAGCAAACAGGAGGCATTCACACAAAGCATGTCTAATCTAAGCAGATGGCATGGCAATGCAAGATATGCAAGATATGAGCAATATAACCCAGCCAAGTTAGAGCATGCACCTCAGGGGGAGGGGAATACGACTGTTCATCTCTCTCTGAATCCTCCTCTGATGAGCTATCTGTAACCAGCAAGAAATCTGCATCGACAGGTAGCACTGACTGCTCAGAAGACCTTGTTTTCACTCCAGATTTTCCAATGACCGACTCAAATGACTAATGCACAGGAAGAGTAGATGAATGTATAAACATTGTTGACAAATGGAATACATTATGGGAAAAATATGGCACGATACAATTCACATATACGATGACTGGCTAAACAGGATGGCATTGCATGATTCACGTATATGATGCCTGGCTAAAGAAGATGGCATTGCATAATTCCCATATACTCCCTCCGTTCCTAAATAATTGTCTTTTTAGATATTTCAAATGGACTACCACATACGGATGTATAAAGACATATTTTAGAGTGTAGATTCACTCATTTTGTTTCGTATGTAGTCACTTGTTGAAATCTCTAAAAAGACAAATATTTAGGAATGGTGGGAGTATGATATAAACACCAAACAGGTGGCATTCACACAAAGCAAATCTAAACTAAGATGATGACATATAAGACGTATAATGTAAGCAATGCAAGGCGACATATGCATGATATGACCAACATCAGCATGCCAGGTTAGAGCAAACACCTCAGGTGGTAAACAGGCGTGGTCGGCTCCTTCTGAATCTCCATCTGAACAGTTATCTTCCTCTAGAATACAATCTAGAAATGCAGGAGGGGGGGGGGCACTTCGCCCACCATGGAGCGGCATCTGCATGACATTATATTCGCACGCAACGGTCTTCTCTTTTTCTCTACATGTTCAGTACGATTGTGTACAATATCTGACATGCATAATAAAAAAATAATTAGATTTTGTAAGGCCTAAGGGGTGCATGCAAAAATCAAGACTGATGGTAGCAAACGAGTGGATGGATCCAAAACTAATGATACCAGGTAGATTATAGCTTCAATTTAAAAAGATAGACAATGGATCATCTATTGTTTGTTGCCCACCCAACATGAACCACATAGAAGACCCCGGATGAACCAGATAGTAGACAGATACTATTTGTTGCTGGCCCGATATGAGACCCATGGGCAATTCAAAACTCAAGATTGAACGATAAAGTAGCAGGTAATAATAACCGATGTATAACGTAAGCAAACACGAAAGACTGCGACCTGTCTTCCGAAACTGTGTAGTTCTCAGGTTCATCTGCTCAGTCGGTGATGGTAATGCGGTTGGCGTGGCTGCCGGCAACGGGGAAGATGATTTGAGGCGGCGAAAGGAAGTCTGCAGGGGGGATCTCTGTTGCAGTGAACGCTTCTGTCGATGGTGCACCTCAGGTGGGGTGGATGATGGCACGGCAGGAGCAGGACATAACACACAGAGTTTTCTTTGACGCCTATCTGAAAATGAAGTAAATCTGCAAGGGCTCCTTAGAATGGGAGGATTCTATAAACGCAGGGACAGGAAAAACACAGGAATAGGATAGGAATGCACGTGCAAAGCAGAGCATTTGGAAACATAGGATTTCAATCAACCTGTGTGTTTGGCTCACATGAATGGGAAGAACAGAGGAATGGAGAAACAAAGTGATGCGACGAGTGTACAACCTCTTTGGCATAGCCTTGTGGACCTCAGCATCATTGGGTTGGACGTGGAGGATGGTGATGATGCTGGTGTGACTGTCGGAGGCGGGGAAGAAGATCTGAGGCCTATGGAAACGGCGCCGAGGGTACTGCTCCGCTGTGATGGACGATTCCGTTGTTGGAGCAGCTCCACTAAGGTGTACGGCGACGAGGCTGAAGCATGACAAGACAGACAACGTTAATCTAAAGTGGGACCCTAATATCATCTGCAATAGATGATGTAAAATACATCACCAAAAAGTGCTAGATGTAAAACGCATCAGCCGCGCCACGGCCGCTCCGGCAGATGCTGTAAGTACTGTTCACTCTGAACTTAACTGAAGAAAATGAAATTCACAGTCGAAACTGAATTTTACTGTCGAAACTGATTGAACTAGTAACGGAGCATTGCAATAGATGTTTAGGGCGTTCGAGCACTAGTAGCAGAGAAGCAGTGATCTAAATCAGCAGACGCTCGAGTAGGGAACGCACTAGCAGAGAGCAAGTCGTGCAGTAGCACCGCGAGCGAGTGCTAAAGCAGCAACTCCTGTAGCCGCCGGAGGTCGTGTAGCAGCAGCAGCAGCAGCGCAAGCGAGAGCAAGAGCAGAGCAGCGGCACGAACAAAAGCAGGAGCAGTGCAGCAGCGCAACCGACAGCAAGAACAGAGCCGCAGCGCGAGCGAGAGCCGGAGCAGCTGCAGCTAGTGCCGTTGTGGAAGTCGCCGCCGAGGAAGCAACGACATGGGGGAGAGACGCCGTGGATGATGTGGCCGGCGACGGTGCCGTCGATGGATACACGCCATGTTTGCTCGGTATCGAGCACCGGCAGCCCCGTGAGATCGAATAAAAGATAAAATGTAGCGGTGAGTGTAGAACCTCCTTGGTTGTGCCGAGTTGGCCTCGGCTTCATCGGAGGAATTGGTGAGGGTGTTGTGGTTCCGGTGGGGCAGGTCAAGACGGTGCTGTGGGGATTGAGGTGGCGCGATAGACGAGGCGAACATCGGGGCAACTCCTTGGAGGTGGAGGACGGGGCGGCTGATCCGGCGGTACGACGAGATCGACAACAGATCCTTGTCCGGTGCAGTGGATGAGGGACGGCGAGCTGTTGCGGTGGACGACATAGTCGGGGAAGAGTCTCCGACTGGGCGGTGGTCGGAAGGCCGACGAAGGAGAGTGGGGTTTCGCGGGTTTTGGCGGCCTCGGTGTATGAATGGGGGGCGAAGGGGGAGGGGGGAGCCAAGCTTAGGGACGCACTTGTCCGAAATGTAGGGTAAGTTACCAGCGTACCCCCACCAGTTTTGACACCGCGACGTGGAGCTTCATTTCCGGCTGAGGGGTAGAAGGGGGATTTCGCGTGTCTGGGCTGCAGGAGCGATTTCGGATGAGGAGGGAGTTCTCGCGCGCGTCCAAATTTCGGGATAACAAGGCGCTGCGCGGGTTGAAGAAGCGGGAGTTTCAAAGCAGGTGAGACAAAAGATACTCGAGCTTCAAAATTTCGGGATAACAAGTTGCGGATTCCTTGTTCGGCAGAACAAACTTAACGTGTAAAAAAACAATTCATACAAGACACAAGAGAGTCATGTCCCCTTTTACTATATTGCTATAGATGCCATTGAAAAAACTAAAAGAAAAATGTAAAAAAAATCGGGAGAACAAGATTACCCTGCACAATACCAAATCGATTCGCACTTCCCTCAATAAGAACAAAAAACAAAACAATTGCCACCAAAGAAAGATTAATGTCCCTTTTTATATGATTACAGATGCCATGATCTCGAATTTCAATTTTTGAATCCACGTTATGTTGAATTCGAATATATCGTTAGGTGACCTTGCGGTTTATAATTGATGTAGTCGTACATTTTGATTTTCCATCATATATGAACATTTTACTCCACCATGTGAACATATATATTGTCGTCTACCATATGGACTAAATTTCAATCAATTTTCCTTATTTGAATACGATTGTTGTCAAGTTATACAATAATTTAAATATTATCTTGATAAAAAACATACATATAGCAGTAATGATATTTCACTATGAACTACATGTACCATACGCTCTCCAATTCAAATATTTGTATCCATTTTATGTTGAATTCAAATCATAGTACATTATTGGTCTAGGTAGCGTGATGTTTGGGATAATCTAAACCCTGTTTTCATACGTATAATTTTTGGCTGAATTGGGACAAGTTTTCGTATAAGCCTCTTGCAAAACCGAAGATTTTCTAAACAAGCCTCGTGGTTCCGAGAGGGAACGTGTCACCTTTGTGTGCGAAACAATATACGCTGCCTCCCCCTGATTTTATTTACAGAGGCAACATAGAACTATATGAGTGCCCTGTTAAATTTTGGAATTATTTCGGGTTCATTTGGCCTTTTATACATTAATTGAGTTTCTGGACTTTTAATGTGCATAATCTAAATATGAATTGCATGCACATGCTCCGGTGCACCAAAGTGGGTCGAAAAATCACATGTGTGTCCTTGGTTGAATTTCTAGGTCCCATGGAAGAAATAAGAATGAAATTCAAACATCTGGGCGTCATGACTCGGCCGAGAACATCCAGAAACTTTGATTTTAAATTCATGTAAATCCAAAACTCGCCTGGAAATCATGAAACTTGGCATGGTGTCATGTCATGGCACAAACATGTTGTGGTAAAAAATTGGGCCGATTTGGAAGCAAGTGGTTCTAAGAGGGAACGTGCCACCTTTGAGTGTGAAACGATATACGTTGCCCCCCTTTGAGTTTCTTAACAAAGGCAACATAGAACTACATTAGTGCCCTGTTAAATTTTGGAATTATTCCGGTTTGTTTGTCATTTTTTATACATTAATTGAGTTTCTGGTAATTTAATGTGCATAAGTCAAATTTGAACTACAAGCACATGCTCTCATGCACCAAAGTTGGTTGAAAAATCACATTTGTGTCCTCGGGTGAATTTCTAGGTCCCATGCAAGAAATGAGAATCAAATTCAAACATATGGGCATCGTGGCTCGGTCGAGAACATTGAGAAAATTGGTTTTAAAATTCTTGTAAATCCAAAACACGTCTGAAAATCATGAAACTTGGCATGGATGTCATGTCATGGTACTACCATGTTGTGGTAAAAAAATTGTCCGAATAGGAACAGATTTTGGTATAAGCTTCTTGCAAACCCAAGCTTCTCTCAAGAAGGCTCGTAGTTCTGAGAGGGAACGTGCCACCTTTGAGTGCGAAACGATATACGTTGTCCCCCTTGAGTTTATTTACAAAGGCAACATAGAACTACATGAGTGCCCTGTTAAAGTTTGGAATTATTCCGGCTTCGTTTGGCCTTATTTACACATTAATTGAGTTTTTGGTCATTTAATGTGCATAATTCAAATTTGAACTACAAGCACATGCTCCCGTGCACCAAAGTTGGTTGAAAAATCACATTTGTGTCCTCGGGTGAATTTCTAGGTCCCATGCAAAAAATGAGAATCAAATTCAAACATCTGGGCATCGTCGCTCGGTCGAGAACATTGAGAAACTTGGTTTTAAAATCATGAAACTTGGCATGGTGTCATGTGATGGTAGTACCATGCCGTGGTAAAAAGTTGGCCGAATAGGAACAAATTTTGGTATAAGCTTCTTGCAAATCGGAGCTTCTCTCAAGAAGGCTCGTGGTTCTGGGAGGGAACGTGTCACCTTTGTGTGCATAATTCAAATTTGAAATACAAGCACATGTTCCAGTGCACCAAAGTTGGTTGAAAAATCACATGTGTGTCCTCGGGTAAATTTCTAGGTTACATGCAAGAAATGGGAATGAAATTCAAAATTCTGGGCGTCGTGGCTGGGTTGGAAACATTGAGAAACTTAGTTTTTTAATTCCAGTAAATCCAAAACACGCATGAAAATAATGAAACTTGGCTTGGTGCCATGACATGGCACCAACATGCTGTGGTAAATTTGCAGTCCGATTTGTGAAGGCGCACACATTAACAATCAACAAAGTCACTTTGGAACAAGTGTTGTCACGTTACAATCGGAAACACAAGTATTGTTGAAACGGTGGGTGTTCTACTTACTAGTACCATTTACGTGCCGCCACGCGTCCCCATTTTTTATTAGCTAGGAGGCGCCAGGCAGGGTAGCTATCTGAGTAGTACGAGAGGCGTGCGATCAGACCCCTGTGCGTGCTTATCGGGAGGAGAGCCCTTTGACCTCCATCTGTCGTCCAACTCTCTCCCATGGTATCCATTAATGGCGCCCGAGCCTCTGTTTAATGGCGTGGCTATGTCTCACTCGACTGAGATTTAAGAGAGAAAAAAGAAAATCTGAAAGCACGGATCTTGATGTAAGATCCGACGGACCAATATAGCATCTACTACGACTTATAACAAGACTGATGAATATATGATGACGATTATTATTTTTTGATCAAAGTAGGGCTTGTCCCTTTAGATTTTCATTACTGAAAACCACCACAATTCACAAGAAGTTCAGCACAACTCCAGCCTAACACGAAGGACTAAAAGCTACCAGATTGAAATCGCAACATCCGAAGAGGCCAACAAAGGCCAAACATCCGCGCTAGAACCCAACATTACAACCGACGACACAATCCACATCCTAAACCGATTATTACATCAAAAGAAACCAGGAAACTGAAGGAAGCCCAGCAACAACTACAAGAACAACAACGCCAGGGTCGCCACAGCAAGAGTTTTCTTCATCCCAGCCTCGCAACATTGATCTTCCACAGAAAGATAAGGACGATTAATTGTCTTACATAATTAGAAAGATAATTTAAAAAGACACATGCGGCTACGCCCGAAATACACAAGGGCAAAAGAAGAAGGAAGACAAGGATCTGGCTCGCTGATCTCTACTTTCTTGATGTGTTGCTGCAGGCCACGGGAACTAGTCTCCGTAGCGAGCGGCGATGAGCTCTTTCGTGTCCTCAAGACGCTGCTTGAAAACATCCACAAATTCCTCCACCATCCTTTGGCGCTCGTTGCGGAGCATGTCATTCTCGTCCATAAGTTTCTTGACGATGACGCCGGTCCTCTTCAACAAGGCACTGGTATCCTCCTACTGGTCTGCACTTCGGACGATCTTCTCCCTCAGCAGGTCGCGCTCGGCCCGGAGCCTCTCATTGCCCTCCCTTAGTGCGCCGATAGCCTGTTCAAACGAGGCTTTAATGTCGTCCTGCAACCTCGCAAAACGGGAGATCTGATCCATCTGGCCATGGACGATCGCATGCATGCGCCTGTAACAGTCGTCGCTTGCACGCGAGAAATTTTCCCAGGACGCCGCGGCGCGGCGGGACATCTCTGCCGCGTTCGTGGCGCGGCGGGACATCTCTGCTGCTTCCGTGGCGCGGCCGGACCAGTCTGCTGCATCGACGGCGCGGCGGGACCTCCGTGCTGCTTCAGCGGCGCGGCGGGACCTCTGTGCTGCTACTTCCGCGCGGCAGGACATGTCGGCTGCTCTCGCAGCGAGGCGGGACATCTCTCGTGCTTCCGCTTCCATGCTCGCCTCTCCCTTGTGGCAATCTCTCGACCCAGAACTCACGCTGGCCATGGCAGACGCAAGGGAAGGATGTTGAATGGCTTGTTTGTTTTTGTGGATGAGGAGTTGAGGAGGAATGCGCAGTCATCTTGGCATACTAGTATTTATAACCGAGTACTAATACGCTCCTAAGTGGGAAACCGTTTAGGTTGTGATCGGTGTGAACAGGTTTGCAATTCAATATAGCATGGAGTAATTTGGAATGTGACGAGACGCAAGCTCAAAATTTATTGATGATTCAAGTTTTGAAGTGCGGCACTATTCCCGGATGGAGTACTTCTTTTTCTACTCTCTCCTTTCCGGTTTTATAGGGCTTATCTCAAAATTTTAGTTTTTCCATTTTATAAGGCTCAATTTGGTTGTTCCCCAACACATGTTCAGATTCCAAGGTGCATTAAATCACTGCATGCAAGTATTAAGAGAAAATTGACCAATGCATGTACTTTATGCATGCATGCATTGCAATTAATGCATTGATAAACATAATTTTTTATCGCCACCAAAACCCACCATTTCTTAAGCTAAAGTAGACCAAGGTAATCCCTATATTAGCATATTACTATGATAAACAGAAGGCACTGTAGAAACATTTAGGACGTGAGCTTGTCAATCTGAATGTGGAGGGACACAAGCTTAGCCCCGGCGAGCAGCTTGGGCGGAACTGTCAAGAAGGTCAGCTCCTACACGTCGGCGTCGCCGGGATCCTTGTTGCTTGTCACCTCCATTTCCACCATGACGGCGTCGGTCATGCCTTTGAGCTCCCCCGGCGGGCCGTTCGCCCACAGCTTGGCCACGTAGTGCGGCAGTGGGGACGCCCCCACTCTGATGCAGACGACCGACACGACGATAGGGGCGCCGATGTCGAGCACGCCGCCGACCAAGAAAAACGCGCGGCGGTCCTCCTCCGCGAATAGCAAGAGCCGTGGCTCCGACAGTGGCACTTGCAGCTGGAGCACCTTTCCGTACTGGATCCTGTGCACGGGCATGGGATGCGCGGTGCTGATGTGATGGTAGAGCGCCGGCGGCGGGCCTTCGTAGTCGCAGACGGGCATGGGGCATTTGCAGGGCGCGAGCGGACACACGCTCTGGTGATCAGCGAGCTTGTGTTAAGTGACGTAGAGCCCACAACCTTCATGCGGGCACTCCACCCTCACAGACGAAAGGACGGAGTCCACCGCCGTGTTCCGCACGTCGAAGCCAGTGCAGTAGTACTCCATCCTTGTTTGACTTCCCGAAGAGGCGAAGAGCCAAGCGCAGCCCGGATGCTCGTGTGGCAGTTTCATGTGTAGAGTAGTCTAGGATAGCGTGTACCGTGCCTGTAAGCTTAAAATCGTTGGGGTCGGCTCCATGCTATGTGGCCGTCTCGAAGTTTTTTTGTGGTGGGTAAATGTTAGAGGTTGCAGCAAATATATTGTACACTGCGGGTCTTTCAGCCAAGTTTAGAGGCAAGCATGTGGGGCCAGTGCTATGATGTGTCGCGTCAACTCGTACAACGAGGAGAAGCTTGATTTTACTACACGCCTTCTCCCTCACCCATGTGCGCGGTTGCTCGCAAACGAGGACAGGTTTTTACTTAGTAGTACTTCTACAACAAGCTATCCATCCCGCTCACGGTGGACGGACATGCAAAAGTGGATTTGACACTGTAGAAGCAGTAGTAGTAACATCATTGTTCGTCTTCTCGAAGAGGCGAAGAGCCAAGTGCAAACCGAACGTTGCTGTTGCGAACATTGGAGCACGCATATAGCCAGGCTCTTGCATGAGACAAAATTGCTATGTGAGCCCACTATTGTACTAGTATGTACAAGTACTTGCTAGTATAGCCCTGTAAACCAGAAAGGAGTATTTGCCCTTCTAGAGATTTCAACAAGTGACTAGACTACACCGAGACGGAGTACATATGGAGCAAAATGAGTGAATCTGCACCGTAAATAAATAGTACGTACTAGTTCTATCATTTTCCTCTCCGAGGTGCACAATATTGAGTATACTGACTAGTCTCTTTTTGACACGCATTTACTTTTTTTACACAGTACAGACGCAAGCGCTCATATACACGCGCATACACTCACCCCTATGAACGCACACACGCACGGCACTATCATCTTGAAATTTACGAAGTCACCATAGGCACCTCGTCGTCGACGGGTCCATAGGTGCTTCAATGCCAAGGAGGGAGAGGGTAGCGGTTCCCGAGACATTGATCGGTCAATGATGCATCCTCAATTACATGCAGAGGGAATTAATTGGAGAAGCAGAATAGAGCCAGCACGATGTGATGCAACAGAGTTTGGACTCTCATATAATAAAGGCGCCCCACCACTCCAATCCATTGACTCCCAAGTCTCTGCGCAACACTGCTCACTCCAATCCAATACCAAGTGACCAGAAGCCACAAGCACCTATGGAGGCGATGGACGCGAGCGGCAGTCAGCAGTGCCAAATCATCCAAGGCGCCAGCCTGCGGCCCCGCACCGTGCAGCGTTTCCAGACGGTGCTGGTGACCACAGGCATCGTAGCCCTCGCCAACGCCGGCTTCGCCGGTCGCATGGATGACATGATGGTCAACTCCATCCGCAAGTTCACCACCGTTAAGAAGCGCGTGGACGACCTTGCCGTACTGCTCTAGCCTGCGCGCCCAGGCTCCTCATTGCCTGCCACCCTCATCGGCCTCCATGGCGACAAACTCTTTCAAGCCCTGGTGGCCCTGCAGGTGCCGGAGGTTGCGACGAAGAATGTGCACCTTGAGGCCTCGCTCGCCGCGCAACGCCTCGCCATGCAAGAAACCGTCGACCTGCACATCCACGTCCACGAGGAAATCGTCTACATAGGCCACTACAAGGCAAGCGAGGATAGAAAGACGTTGGCCTTCTTCCAGCGGCTGGAATCTTTGGACGCCATTGTTCAGAAGCACGTCGACCTGGCCACGAAAGCCGCTGCTACTTAGGCGCCGTTCGATGGGCCGGCGCCCTGAGTCAAGGAGGTGGACGTCGTCAATGGATGCATCGCTTCTTCGTGCCTCCTGTAACCAGCACAGCATCGCCTCGTGGCCCTAATGTTTTATTAGTATAGTACTCCCTTCGTTCCCAAATATAAGTCTTTCTAAAGATTCCAGCAAGTGACTACTACATACGGAGCAAAATGAGTGACTCTACACTCTAAACTATGTCTACATACATCTGTATGTTGTATTCCATTTGAAATAGTATCTAAAAAGGCTTATATTTATGAACGGAGGGAGCATATGGCATTTTTATTCCAGTCGTAATGTTTTCACTGTGAGGTGGGGCCGCACTTGAGCAAACCCACCCCTCCCACCGGGTTCACGCTGCTGGTTCACTGGGCTGCGTGGTTCGCACTCCTCCGACCTGAGTAGTACGGAGTAGTATAGTACTAGTATATACCGCATCATTCTTTGCTCCTTCTTACTACTCCGACATGTGGGAGAGCCAGCATCCAGGTCGATGTGTCATGCACCAGATTAGAGCGCGAAACGGAAGGGGGGCATCACCCCGGTCGGAGCGCCAGTAATTCATGACTATAGTGAGTGGTCATATCACAAGTCTTTCCAGCAGTAACGCGTTGTCAAATCGCACAGCCCCACTCGCTCACCCTCCTCGCCTCTCCGTCAAACCGCCTACCCGAAAACTACCACGCGTACTGCTCGGGAAAAGCCCCGCCCTCAACTTTTAACTACACGAAAATAGTTCGAGCTTGTTCGTTCTATATAAATACAGTAAGTACTGTATGTTTATTCACCCGTGGGTTTGTTCAATGAATGGAGGGGCGGGGAGCACAAGTGAACAATACTGTACTACTACTAGTAGTAGTAAGTAGGAGTCGTACATTAGTCACCTTAAATAGAGAGTTTCTTTTCTTTAATGCCACGTACACAAATTGAAACGCTTGTTGTGGAGAGAAAAAAGATAATCACTCCACTATATATGGACGCAGGGGCCTGAGCGCTTGCTTTACTAGGGTTGCTCTCTTCATTCTCTCATCCTCTCCAGATATAAACAAGGCAGCGGTAGCGACATTTTCTCTCTGCTCACCGCTAGTCACAGATCCGGCCGGATCCCTTTGGCCGGTGTGTGTAGAGGACTAAAAGGTGCATCGTTCAGGCGGTCATCGCCATCGAGGGAGGAAATCCACAGCTGCCGGAGGGGCCCGATCCTCTGCCCGTGCCGTTCTCTCCGACACAGCGCCGACTCGGGAGGTCCTCCGACCCTTCTTCCTCCCTGCCGTATTGTTCGCGGATCCGACCTGCCGCCGCCGACATCCCGGCGACCCTCAGGTATAAGTTCTTCGAAAGCGGCCTTGCTCTACTGCCCCAGCTCCCCACGTGTCTGCATGTGCATTTTTTTCTACTCCCATCAACTCTTCCAAAGCCACCTAAATTTTTAGTATTATTAGAGGTAAAGCTACTTCATGAATTCGAATCTAGGGCTTTGTTCAAACAACGAAGAAAGGGGGGAAAGTTGTAGCATGAATCTAGGACTTGATTCAAAGAGGAAATAATATGGTAAAAGTAGTAGAGACCGGATACCCAACCGGTCTCTTGGCTGAAAAGGGAAATAATGGGAAAACGCAGTACAAACTGGATAAGGAACATATCTATTATTGGTTGAAAAAAGGATAGAAAGTGGCGGCTGGTGGACAAGTCAACAGAGTATGTCCAGGATTATATTTGCTGCCATCACATAGTAAAAGGTCTCCGGGATTAGATTTGCTGCCCTCACATAGTAAAAGGTCTCAGGATTAGATTTGTTGCCCTCACATAGTAAAAGGTCTCAGGATTAGATTTGCTGCCCTCACATAGTAAAAGGTCTCGAGGATTAGATTTGCTGCCCTCACATAGTAAAAGGTCTCCAGGATTAGATTTGCTGCCCTCACATAGTAAAAGGTCTCCAGGATTAGATTTGCTGCCCTCACATAGTACAAGGTCTCCAGGATTAGGTTTGCTGCCCTCACATAGCATGAACAAACTCGGCATCACCACTTTATGCCTCCTTGTAGGTACATTGTGCTGATGCGTCCACTGTCGCATGTCCTTATACCAACCTTTTGTTGTTGTTAATGTAAGGGCGCATGTAAAATGAAGCGATCACACTGTTACCTTAGGGACATGTCTAACCAGTGTTATTGTTAATCTAATGCCTCCAGTGATAAGATGCAATTAAACTGTGTTACAAATGGCACTCCTGCCATTTTCCCTAGTATGATAAGTAAGTTGCTCCTTTGCGCTGCTGAGTGTCCTGGTGTCCCCACGGTCCCATGCCCTTAAACCAACTCTTTAGCTGCTGTTGATTTACTGTGTCTGGTAAACAAGCAATGCCACCATTAAAGTAATCCCATATTTGAGGAATCTCATTGTTGATCGTAATGCTTCTGGTAACATGAAGCATTGCTGACGTTTTAAAATTTCTACTGTCCTTGCGTGATTGCCATGAACATAATTAAGATGCTTCTTTTCATTTTGTATATGTTTCGTATATTCTTATTGACCAGCAACTATTTACTTTCTATTTTTTTGTGCAGATAGGGATATCCATTTCACCTTGTTGCTATTGTGACCTTTTGGTGAACTGCACAAAACACTTTTTTTTGGAACGAGTGTCTTGTGCAGTTCAACTAAAATGTCACGTGGGCAACATCTCTCAATTTTGGTGGAACTGCACAAAATGGTGATTGGAGTTTCCAAAATCTCCGTCTAGTTCTGCTGGTAATCTCGTGCAACATTTTATTAGCCTTTGCAAGATGAGCCGTCACTGTCACCACAATGGCCACTTTATTTTAGTGGAACTGCACAAAAGGATAACAAAATTATAGTTGCACCTTACATGAGCCGGACAACCAACCTTAATGTTCCTCAATTTTAGTGCAACTACTAAAGAAGAACCTGCCAGCTCACGAGAGCAAGTACTTCTTGCTAGCTGAATGATGCAATCTTTGCTTCATTTCAGGTGAACTGCAGAAAAAGGCGCATGAATTGAATCATGGAACTCAAGGCAGGCTTCATCCGAGTGGAGGTGCAGGTTGAGTAAAGGAGGCCACTATTAAAGTGAAATCATGCTCTCCTGGTTTGTGCTATGCAAACAGGAAAACTCAACTACAGATGTTGTGACGGTCAAGAGCATTCGCCTTGTTCTTCGATTGTATGACATGGCTGGTGAAGATGGATTTAATCCCAATATTCACTTTATCAAAAGGCTCTAATGGGTTGGTTCTGAATCTTGCAAGCTGGGAATCAGTGAGATGTGTAGGCATCTTTGTTGTACTTATTATTTGAATCTTATTTGTTGGTACTGAATCTTGCAAGCTGGGAATCAATGAGATGTGTAGGCATGTTTGTTGTACTTATTATTTGGATCTTATTTGTTGGTTCTGAATCTTGCAATCTGGGAATCAATGAGATGTGTAGGCATCTTTGTTGTACTTATTGTTTGGATCTTATTTGTTGGTTCTGAATCTTGCAAGCTGAGAAACACGGCATGATGATGCAGAGGACAACAACCATAACAAACAGTTCAAACTTGGTAGTATTATGTTTGTGAAAGTGCGACAAATGTGTTGATCGTGTGCGTCCTGAGAATAATAATTCTAATTGTTGTGCATGTTGATCCTGTGGCACTGATAGAACGAGCGAATGCATTGCTTGTTTTAAGTATAAATTTCTATTAGAGCTAATTAAATTTAAGTAAAGTGAACACTAACTCATGTTATTACAGTACCAATACAGACCCGCTCGTGAACCGACGTGTGGCCAAGGGTGCATCTTTTGCCGGGCGTGCAGCGGACGAGGGAGGGGTAGTAACTGTTGTCGCCTATACACACTCAGCTTACTGTTGAATCCAGTTCCCTAGGAGCTGAAAAACAAACTGCTGCCGCCGCCTACACACTCGTTCACTCGAAGAGACTCCAATGGCGATCCGAGGGGTGAGCCTGCTGGATATGGACTTCAGCAAGGAGTTCCCCTTTGAGTTCGCCGTCCAGTCCTATGGCTGCACCAAGTTGAATGTGATGTACACCAACGATACGGACTCGGTGAAGCTCTGCCTCGCCTCAGTCCTATGGCTGCACCAGGTTCTAGAGCATTCGCCCGTTTCATCGGCAGCGCCGACTGCACCTTCGCTACGGTGGAGAGAAGGAAGAACGCGATGATTCGGCCATCTGGTGCAACAAGCTTGTCGACATCCAGAAGCAATACAAGATTATCAACAATGGGCAGGAGAAGGACTTCGTGGTTGACCTCGCTGAGACCATCATCGACCCCTGATACGCCAACATGAAAGAAGACGACCTGAACACGTGGGAGGTACCTCTGAATCTAGCCTACATAACCTACGCGGCCAAGGACGCATACGCATGCTACGACATGTACAGGCAGATCTTGGACATGAGGGCTTGTGTGCTTCCCGTAACCGACGAGTACACGAACAGCTGCAGCGTCATGATCAAGCGTGCCAGGAAGGTCTAGATGTTGTACTTTATCTATTTATAAGCACCTTTAGCCTATGTGTCGTAATTATCTGTTTTGTCCAAAATATTTCCTTTAAGAACCCATTAACCTGATTGCTTTTTTTAGTGGCTATTTTCTTATGTATGTAAACTAGTTCACTTGTCCGTAAAAAAAACTAGTTCACTCGGCTACCGTGCTTTGAATCTCCTTCCTCCCAACATATTCCCCTCCTCAGGTCGACCCAGCAGGTCTCTGAATTTTCTCCCACTTTCTTTTTCGATGTAAACTGAGTTTTCTTCCAGTACTTTCCCCTAGAACCAACTCAACTGTCCCATGTCTAGCCTAAAAAACAATAATACCCCACGTACTATTAACTCATCAAATTAAAATGATATTTTATTTCGTAAGTTGAAAGTTCTTACAAAATAATAATAATAATTGTTTAAATATAACTTGGCAAGTTAACTCCTAGTGATTGCGTACATAAGCTTGCAAAGATTTTACTGACGTGCAATCATGTGTTTATGTTTTTATAACATTTCTCCGTCTAGCCCAACATGATATTTTCACCCAGCCCAGCAAGTCCGTGAATTTCGAGAAAAATGCAAATGGGATTTAAACGGGTTGCATAGATGCTACATCATTGTTTCACCCAGCCCACCAAATGGACTAAAATACGTTCCCCCCGCTGACAGGTCGGACCCACCAACTATATCTTCACACGCAAGGAAGTGCCTCCTTATTACGCGCAAAATAACGATGTCCATCCAATGGCCGTAGTGCTTCTTCAACCTCTGGTCTTCTTGCTCCAGCCACCCAAAGTAGCGCCGGTCGTGCCGCATGCTCCTGCCTCCCGTGGCCGGCTGTGCTACCGCGGAGGCCTCATCGCCCCCTACTATTCCCACTGCTGGCCAGGCCCTGTGGCGACGACAGCCTCACACCGCAGCCAAACCAGTGAACCCTCGTACTCCTCTCCGCCCGGGCTTCCACTATCGCGTCGTCCCCTTCCTAGGCCTCGTTGTCGTCCACCGCCGTGGTGCTCTCCGCGCGGCGTGGTCAAGGAACGACTTCCATCGGAAGAGTACTGTACGTGGAGAGGCTGATAGCTGGTTCCACGGCCACAGCCCAGTTTTTTTGTGATTTGCCAAGTAAGTCGCTTTGTCAGACCTGTTGGGCTGCAAATCTTTCAAGACGAGGAGAGCTTTCTTTCATTCGGCTGGCCGAGAAAATGGCCCATCAGTAATGAGAAATGGGCTATACATTTTTAAAACACATCAAACCGGCAATTAGTTTCAAATATCTTTTTTTTCATTTCAAGATTTTAAGTTACATTAATTTTTATGCGTGGAGAATTTGTTGGATTTTATATTGATATACATTTATTTTTAAAATCAGTTTGAATGTGAGTCGAAATTTTGGGATTAAAAACAGTTCGGACCGCACCGAAATATGCAAAATTTCGTATAATTTTTTAACCATGGCCACGATTTGGGCTGTGATGATAACAAAAAGAATATGGGCTCCAAAGAAACCTTAAGAATTAGCAAATGGGCTGAAAATTATTAGAAATAATGGCAGATGGGTTGTATGCTGTTTTCCACAGAGTTGAGGCTTTCCTAAAAAAAGGTTGACGCACAAACAATGACTGTTGGATGTCCATCCAACGGCCGTCGTGCTTCTTCAATCTCTGCTCTTCCTGCTCCAGCCGCTCAAACAGGCACCGGCGGGACTGCCTGCTCCCTCCTCCTCGCGGCCGGCTCTGCTGCCGCACAGGCCTCACCGCCCTACCGTACTCCCATCGCTGGCCTAGCCATCCCTCTACTCACCCACACCTGCTGTTATTCTCCGGCGACGGCAGCCGAACCAGTAAACCCTCGTAGAGTCGTACTCCCCTCCGCGTGGGAAACAACTGCCGAGACTTCCCTGCCTCCGTGTCGTTCCCTTCCTAGGCCTCGCCGTCGTCCATCGCCCTGGTGCTCTCGGCGCGGCCTGGTCAACATGGTCAACGACCGACATGCATCTGAAGTGGACTTTAGGTGGAGAGGCCAACGGCTGGGTCCACGGCCGCACGCAAGGAAATGCCTCCTTATTACGCGCAAAATAATGATTCCTCCACCTGACATCTGGGACCCACCGAAAGGGCCTCTGTATTTCGCGAAAAAATCATTACCGCCGCTGACAGCTCGGACCCACCAGCTATATCTTCGCACACAAGGAAGTGCCTCCTTATTACGCACAAAAAAATGAATACTCCCCCTATTAGCTGGGACCCAGTATAGTGGCAGGATTATTGTGGGCCTACTAAGTTGACGGGGACGGCGGGCTTTGTCAACTTAGTCAATATGCACGATTCTAGCTCCAGTGACCGTATGATGTCCATCCAACGGCCATCGTGCTCCTTCAACCTCTGGTCTTCTTGCTCCAGCCGCCCAAACCAGCGTCGGTCGTGCCTCGTGCTCCTGCATCCCGTGGCTAGCTGCGATGCGGCGGAGGCCTCAGCCCCCTACTACTCCCACCGCTGGCCAGGCCATCCCTCTACTCACCCACACCCCCTGTTACTCTGCGGCGATGGCAGCCTCACACCGCAATGAACCAGTGCCCTCGTACTCCTCTACGCGTGGGCATCCACTGTCGCGTCTTCCTCGGCTCCACGTCGTCCCCTTCCTAGGCCTCGCCGTTGTCCACTACCCTGGTGCTCTCGGCGCGGCGTGGTCAACGTGGTCAAGGAACGGCTTCCATCGGACGTGGACTGTACGTGGAGAGGCTGACAGCTGGGTCCACGGCCGCAACAAGGAAGTGCCTCCTTATTACGTGCAAAATAATTATTCCTCCACCTGACAGCGGGGACCCACCGGACGGGCCACCGTACTTCGCCCCCCTGACTACTGGGACCCACCAGCTACATCTTCGCAGGCAAGGAAGTGCCTGACAGTCGGGACCCACCAGGTCGAAGCGTACGTAGCGTTGTCATTCTGGTCGCGAACGTGTACGTACATATATACTGGTGGATGTAGAGGCGCGCACGTGTCGTAGTAGAGGCGGACAGGGTGCAAGAAAGAAAATACAGCCACATATGTGTACATATGGGCGGGGTCTCGAACGCCTACTCGCGCATACATACGGCGAGGGCTCGTGTACATGGCTGGGTCGGAACAGAGAAACAGCGTCGTCATCGTGTTCATGGGTCGGAACGAAATGTGTGGTCGTGTTCATCGGGAGGGCTTGGACGGAAGAGGCGATGGAAACGAGGCCTGGCGTACTGCACAACGGAGGAAACGGACCTCCTACGGTCGAAACGGGGGTGTGGCGTACCGCAAAACGGAGGAAACATATCTCCTATGGTCGAAACGGGGGTCCTATTGATCGGGAGGGGTGTGGCGTACCGCAAAACGGAGGAAACGGACTTGTGTTGGAGCGCTACGGTCGAAACAGGGGTCCTTTTCATCGGGAGGGGTGTGGCGTACCGCAAAACGGGACTCCACGGGATACTGTTCATCTCCACCGTCGACCCCCTCCAGCCTCCACGAGCTACTATTCATCCACCGTCGACCTCCTCCAGCCTCCACGGGCTCCTGTTCATCCAGCCTCCACCGCGCGCTACTCCACCGGCTACTATTCAACCACCCCTCCACCATCTACTATTCATCCAGCCATCCACACCACGGGGTCCTGTTCAACCACCCCTCCATGGGCACCCCTCCACCGTCTACTGTTCATCCTGCCCTCCACACCACAGGGTCCTGTTCATCCACCCCTCCACGGGCACCCCTCCACTGTCTACTATTCATCCAGCCCTCCACCACACCACGGGGTCCTGTTCATCCAGAGGCAACGCCACCGCTCACTGTTCATCCAAACCCCCCGCAACGCTCACTGTTCATCCCATCGATCGGCTTCAGTTAGCAGCAGTAGCGAAGGAATCGCTCGATCGGGTTCAGTTAACAGCCATCGATCGATCGCTCGGGTTCAGTAACGCGTAGCCTGCAGTGCAATGGCTCGGGTTCAGTTAGATCCCAACGCCTCGCTCGGGTTCAGTTAGAGCCAACGCCTCACACACACGCGCGTACGTGTACGAGACGCATCGCTCGGCCCCCGACCTCCCACCATAACCAGGAACTCCCCGAAATTTCCCCCCTCCCTCGCTTCTACCACGGTTTTTTCCGTCATGGACGGCCCAAAAAATGTCATGCAGCTGCGACTCCGGCCCGCCCAGGACAAAAAGCCCATTTTCTGTCATGATTTTTTGTCATAGAAGTAGGAGCCCACCACATCTATGATGATACCGGGTTTTGTCACAATTATCGCAATAGAAGTGTCATATGTATGACAGGAAAAAATTGGTTCGGCCCAAAATGTCACGGGTGTGTCTTTTTTTGTAGTGCTTCTATGGATGAAGCAAACTCTTAAGGACTATGGCATCCACCTGAAGCAAGTGCCACTCTACTGCGACAATGAAAGTGCCATCAAGATTGCCAACAACCCAGTCCAGCACTCAAAGACAAAGCACATTCAGATCCGTCATCACTTTCTCAGAGATCATGTCATGAAGGAAGATATTGATATCATTCACGTCAACACTAAAGAGCAATTGGCAGATACCTTCACAAAGCCCTTCGATTATAAAATGTTTTGCAAGTTGCGGTGTGAGCTAAATATCTTAGAATCCTTGAATGTCCTATAATTGGACACACATCCTAACGCTTATGCATATTGATGACTTCGATATGCAACACACGAAGTAACATATATTTTCAATCAATGAAGACATACACTCTGAGTGTGAATACATTAACGCGGAATTTGACTTCGGAGCGCCACGATAATTGTGCGTCGTGTCTGGGTCTAATACTTCCTATATGGTGGGTAACACCACCACACCTTGTTTGAAGTGTTTCAATTGGCGTCACAATTGCAAAGTCTTTGCATTTGGTTTGTCTTCAACATTGATTTGACGTCACGTTTATCTTCACAATGTTGAGTTGGTCTTATGCTGATATATACATATATTCTTGTTTTGTCCTCTACAGCATTCACTTATATCTATGTCTTCATACTTGAATTTTTTATCTAAGTGAATGCGAGCGGACTCTAACCCCTTCCGTGCTTCTACCTCAAATTCTATCTATCCAAATCATATGCATTCTATTGAAACCCATCGATTGTCTTCTATGCATCCTTGTCAGCAGAAGACAAAGAGACAAAAGTTGAAATCCATTTTTAATGCTATATCTTTATTACCGGAGAAGCCGGAACGACCACGCAACAATCCAGGCGTGCGTGGGAACATGGAACAACTTCCAATAAGTTGCATGCATCCCACGTGTCCTTCAGATGTGAACCGCCAGGGGCAGCTGCGTAATTACGTTGTGTTGTCCATTTCCTTATAAATATACACTCTCCACGGTCATTATCTCTTCTTCCACCTCGCACAAACCCTAGCGCCTCCGCTAGCTTGCGTCGATGCTGGAGACGAAGCTCTTAGCTGCCGCGACTTCTTCGACGCCGTCCTCACGCCGGCTGCGGACCTCGTCCTCTCCGCCGCCGCCGTAGGTGTATTCCGCCGCCAAGTTATGGCGCGGGAGATTGAACTGCTCGGCCTCTCTCTCCACCTCGTCTAGCAGTTCGTCAGCGGTAATTAAAACTTAGTTTTTACTGCCTTTTTGATCCGCCAAATCCATCCACTTCAATCAAAAGTGGTTTCTTCACTTTCAAATCTGGATCCGTCTTCATCTGCATCTCATATCATGCCAGGTATATTCACTTATGTTTCACAACTAGTTAATTAGATTCCTCACTTATACTTATTCATGGATTTGTACAAATCTGGAACCAACTCTCATCAAATAAGTGAATATCTTCACACTATGAGGTCAATGTCTTCAAACTGATTTATCTTCAAAACTTCTGAGAATGCATATGACCTCTTCCCCTTCCCTCGCACCTCTAATGCTGACACAAGTACATGTCCATGGGAGAATCCCTTGGCTCTCATAGTCTGCATTCATTTGCAGAGTTCATACAGCGTCATATTCATTCACCTGAAGCCAGTTCCTGTCTGACCAGCAAAAGGAAGCCATTCACTGTCTTGAAGCCGTTCAGTCTGAATATAATGGCAACTGAGAAATTAGCTAGAAATGGCGGCAGACAGCCGTGGAGATACAGCTAAGGATTTACCTTCTGATCTGTTTGAAATGTACAAGACAGATCCTGAGGAAAGCTATGGCCAGCGCAAGACCCAAATCCAATGGATTCAAAGATATTGCGTAGAAGAATGGTTCAAATACAGATTTGTGACTCCTGAATATGCTAAAAAGAACGCTATCAAGTGCCCATTGGGAGATATTCTGTATAGAAATCTGCAGCCCAAGTCCAAGTCTGAAGCCATTGCTCAAGGCTTCTACCCATGCATGGTCCGATGACCGAAGCAAGAGAATGCCGACCCATCATCTATGTTATGGTGTCGCGAAGACAATCTTTTCAAGCGCAACTATCAGTTTGCAAAAGAGTCAGCTGTGAAGAACAAGAAAGATCTTGGACTCAACTTCAACCCTGGGTCGTCTGCTCCAAGGGCTGATGGCACGCGCGATGCCAATCCAAATGTCATTGGCCCCTTTCATAGCACGCGTCCTAGTGGTTCTTTCCTTGCACTCATCAATGGAAATTCTCATGGCTTTGAGAGACTCATTGATATCATGCTTAGGAGGAATAGATCTAAGCTTTAAAGAATCAACCTCAAGAGAAATTCTATCAATGTTCCTAGCCAAATCATCAACTTTAAGCAATTTGTCTTTAAGCAAAGCATTGAAATTCTTTTGTGAATTCATAAACTCGTTAACACTATTCTCAAATTCAGAGGGCATCTTATTAAAATTTCCATAAGAGTTGTTGTAGGAATTTCCATAATTATTAGAAGGATTACTAGGATAAGGCCTAGGATTGAAATTCCCTCTATACGCATTGTTACCAAAATTATTCCTACCAACAAAATTCACATCAATAGATTCACTATTATTCTCAATCAAAGTAGACAAAGGCATATCGTTAGGATCAGAAGAAACACTCTTAGTAGTAAATAATTTCATAAGTTCATCCATCTTTCCACTCAAAACATTGATTTCTTCTATTGCATGCACTTTTTTATTACTGGATCTTTCAGTGTGCCATTGAGAATAATTAACCATAATATTATCTAGGAGTTTAGTAGCATCTCCTAAAGTGATTTCCATAAAAGTGCCTCCCGTGGCCGAATCTAAAAGATTTCTAGAAGCAAAATTCAATCCGGCATAAATTTTTTGTATAATCATCCACAAATTAAAACCATGAGTAGGGCAATTACGTATCATTAATTTCATTCTCTCCCAAGCTTGTGCAACATGTTCATGATCAAGTTGCTTAAAATTCATAATATCGTTTCTAAGAGAGATGATTTTAGCAGGAGGAAAATACTTAGAGATAAAAGCATCTTTGCACTTGTTCCAAGAATCAATACTATTTTTAGGCAAAGACGAAAACCAAGCTTTAGCACGATCTCTAAGCGAAAAAGGAAATAGCTTAAATTTAACAATATCATTATCGACATCTTTCTTATTTTGCATATCACATAAATCAACGAAGCTATTCAGATGAGTAGCGGCATCTTCACTAGGAAGGCCGGCGAATTGATCTTTCATAACAACATTCAACAAAGCAGTATTGATTTCACAAGATTCAGTATTGGTAAGAGGAGCAATCGGAGTGCTAAGTAAATCATTATTGTTGGTATTGGTAAAGTCACACAATTTGGTATTATCTTGAGCCATCGTGACATGGAAGCAATCCAACACATGAGCAAACAAAAGGCAAGCGAGAAAAAGGCAAACGGAAAAGAGCGGGTGAATAAAACGGCAAGGGTGAAGTGGGGAGAGGAAACCGAGAGGCAAATGGCAAATAATTTAGTGCGAGAGATAAGGAATTGTGATAGGTACTTGGTATGTTGACTTTTGCGTAGACCTCCCCGGCAACGGTGCCAGAAATTCTTCTTGCTACCTCTTGAGCATTGCGTTGGATTTCCCCGAAGAGGAGAGGATGATGCAGCAAAGTAGCGTAAGTATTTCCGTCTGTTTTTGAGAACCAAGGTATCAATCCAGTAGGAGGAGGCTACACACAAGTCCTTCGTACCTGCACAAAACAAATAGCTCAACGCAACCAACGCGATTAGGGGTTCTCAATCCCTTCACGGTCACTTACGGGAGTGAGATCTGATAGATAATATTTTTGGTATTTTTGATATAGAGGTGCAAAGTAAAAAGTAAAAGGCAAAGTAAAAAGGCAAAAGCAATAATAAAGTGATGGAGATTGATATGGTGAGAATAGACCCGGGGGCCATAGATTTCACTAGTGGCTTCTCTTGAGAGCATAAGTATTCTACGGTGGGTGAACAAATTACTGTTGAGCAATTGACAGAACTGAGCATAGTTATGAGAATATCTAGGTATGATCATGTATATAGGCATCACGTCCGAGACAAGTAGACCGACTCCTGCCTGCATCTACTACTATTACTCCACTCATTGACCGCTATCCAGCATGCATCTAGAGTATTATGTTAAAAACAGAGTAACGCCTTAAGCAAGATGACATGATGTAGAGGGATAGTTTCATGCAATATGATAAAACCCCATCTTGTTATCCTCGATGGCAACAATAAAATACGTGCCTTGCTTCCCCTTCTATCACTGGGAAAGGACACCGCAAGATTGAACCCAAAGCTAAGCACTTCTCCCATTGCAAGAAAAACCAATCTAGTTGGCCAAACCAAACTGATAATTGAAGAGACTTGCATAGATAACCAATCATACATAAAAGAATTCAGAGAAGATTCAAATATTATTCATAGATAGACTTGATCATAAACCCACAATTCATCGGTATCAACAAACATACCGCAAAAAGAAGATTACATCGAATAGATCTCCACGAGAGAGGGGGAGAACATTGTATTGAGACCCAAAAAGAGAGAAGAAGCCATCTAGCTACTAACTATGGACCCGAAGGTGAGGTAAACTACTCACACTTCATCGGAGAGGCTATGATGATGTAGAAGCCCTACGTGATGACGGACCTCTCCGGCGGAGCTCTGGAACAGGCCCTAAGATGGGATCTCGTGGGTACAGAAGGTTGCAGTGGTGGAATTAGGTTTTTGGCTCCGTATCTGATCGTTTGGGGGTACGTAGGTATATATAGGAGGAAGGAGTACGTCGGTGGAGCTTCGAGGGGCCCACGAGGCAGGGAGCGCGCCCTCCACCCTCATGACCGCCTCATGGCTTTCTTGACGGAGGGTCCAAGTCTCATGGATCTTATCTGATGTGAAAATCACGTTCCCGAAGGTTTCATTCCGTTTGGACTCCGTTTTATATTTTGTTTCTTCGAAACACTGAAATAGGCCAAAAACAACAATTCTGGGCTGGGCCTCCGGTTAATAGGTTAGTCCCAAAAAAAATGAAAGTGGAATATAAAGCCCAATATAGTCCAAAACAGTAGATAATATAGCATGGAGCAATCAAAAATTATAGATACGTTGGAGACGTATCACGCATCCCCAAGCTTAATTCCTGCTCGTCCTCGAGTAGGAAATGATAAAAGATAATTTTTGATGCGGAGTGCTACTTGGCATAATTTCAATGTAAATCTTCTTAGTTGTGGTATGAATATTCAGATCCAAAAGATTCAAGACAAAATTTCATGTTGACATAAAAATAATAATACTTCAAGCATACTAACAAAGCAATTATGTCTTCTCAAAATAACATGGCCAAAGAAAGTTATCCCTACAAAATCATATAGTCTGGCTATGCTCTATCTTCACCACACAAAGTATTTAAATCGTGCACAACCCCGAGGACAAGCCAAGCAATTGTTTCATACTTTTGACATTTTCAAAACCTTTTCGATCTTCACGCAATACATGAGCGTGAGCCATGGATATAGCACTATATGTGGAATAGAATGGTGGTTGTGGAGAAGACAAAAAGAGGGGAAGATAGTCTCACATCAACTAGGCGTATCAACGGGCTATGGAGATGCCCATCAATAGATATCAATGTGAGTGAGTAGGGATTGCCATGCAACAGATGCACTAGAGCTATAAGTATATGAAAGCTCAACAAAAGAAACTAAGTGGGTGTGCATCCAACTCGCTTGGTCACGAAGACCTAGGGCATTTTGAGGAAGCCCATCATTGGAATATACAAGCAAAGTTCTATAATGAAAAATTCCCACTAGTATATGAAAGTGACAAAATGAGAGTCTCTCTATCATGAAGATCATGGTGCTACTTTGAAGCACAAGTGTGGTAAAAGGATAGTAACATTGTCCCTTCTCTCTTTTTCTCTCATTTTTTTATTTGGGCCTTTTTTATGGCCTCTTTTTTTAATTCTTCGTCCGGAGTCTCATCCCGACTTGTGGGGGAATCATAGTCTCCATCATCCTTTCCTCACTTGGGACAATGCTCTAAAAATGATGATCATCACACTTTTTATTTTTCTTACAACTCAACAATTACAACTCAATACTTAGAACAAAATATGACTCTATATGAATGCCCCCGGCGGTGTACCGGGATATGCAATGAATCAAGAGTGACATGTATGAAAGAATTATGAACGGTGGCTTTGCCACAAATATGATGTCCACTACATGATCATGCTAGCAATATGACAATGATGGAGCGTGTCATAACAAATGGAACGGTGGAAAGTTGCATGGCAATATATCTCGGAATGGCTATGGAAATGCCATGATAGGTAGGTATGGTGGCTGTTTTGGGGAAGGTATATGGTGGGTGTATGATACCGGCGAAAGGTGCGCGGTATTAAAGAGGCTAGCAATGGTGGAAGGAAGGAAAGTGCGTATAATCCATGGACTCAACATTAGTCATAAAGAACTCATATGCTTATTGCAAAAATCTAGAAGTTATCAAAGCAAAGTATTACGCACATGCTCCTAGGGGGATAGATTGGTAGGAAAAGACCATCGCTCGTCCCCGACCGCCACTCATAAGGAAGACAATCAATAAATAAATCATGCTCCGACTTCATCACATAACGGTTCACCATACGTGCATGCTACGGGAATCACAAACTTTAACACAAGTATTTCTCAAATTCACAACTACTCAACTAGCATGACTCTAATATCACCATCTTTATATCTCAAAACAATTATCAAGCATCAATCTTTTCTTAGTATTCAACGCACTCAAAAGAAAGTTTTACAAATCTTGAATACCAGGCATATTATTATTAAGCAAATTACCATGCTATTTAAGACTCTCAAAATAATCTAAGTGAAGCATGAGAGATCAATAGTTTCTATAAAACAAATCCACCACCGTGCTCTAAAAGATATAAGTGAGGCACTAGAGCAAAACTATAAAGCTCAAAAGATATAAGTGAAGCACATAGAGCAAAACTATAAAGCTCAAAAGATATAAGTGAAGCACATAGAGCATTCTATCAAATTCCAATTTATGTATGGCTCTCTCAAAAGGTGTGTACAACAAGGATGATTGCGGCACACTAACAAACAAAGACACAAATAATACAAGACGCTCCAAGCAAAACACATATCATGTGGTGAATAAAAATATAGCTCCAAGTAAAATTACCGATGGAAGTAGACGATAGAGGGGATGCCTTCCGGGGCATCCCCAAGCTTTGAATTTTTGGTGTCCTTGGATTATCTTGGGGGTTCCATGGGCATACCCAAGCTTAGGCTCTTGCCACTCCTTGTTCCATAATCCATCAAAAGATTTCACCCAAAACTTGAAAACTTCACAACACAAAACTCAACAGAAATCTCGTGAGCTCCGTTAGCGAAAGAAAACAAAAGACAACTTCAAGGTACTGTAATGAACTCATTCTTTATTTGTATTGGTGTTAAACCTACTGTATTCCAACTTCTCTATAGATTATAAACTATTTTACTAGCCATAGATTCATCAAAATAAGCAAACAACACACGAAAAATAGAATCTGTCAAAAACAGAACAGTCTGTAGTAATCTGTAACTAACGCAAACTTCTGGAACTCCAAAAAATCTACCAAAATAGGAGGACCTATAAAATTTGTTTATTGATCAGCAGCAATTAGAATCAGTATTTTATCACATTCTGGTGATTTTTCACAATTGTTTTTGTGAACAGAAAGTTTCTGGAAATCACAGCAAGATCAAATAACTATCATCCAAGAAGATCCTATAGGTTTAACTTGGCACAAACACTAATTAAAACATAAAATCACATCTAAATAGAAGGTAGATGGATTATTTATTCCTAAACATAAGCAAAAACTACAAAAACTAAAAATAAAATTGGGTTGCCTCCCAACAAGCGCTATCGTTTAACGCCCCTAGCTAGGCATAAAGCAAGGATAGATCTAGATATTGCCATCTTTGGTAGGCAATCCATAAGTGGCTCTCCTGATAGATTCATATGGTAATTTTATTTTCTTCCTAGGGAAGTGTTCCATGCCCTTTTTTAATGGAAATTGAAATCTAGTATTTCCTTCCTTCATATCAATAATTGCACCAACCGTTCTAAGGAAAGGTCTACCGAGAATAATAGGGCAAGAAGGATTGCAATCTATATCAAGAACGATAAAATCTACGGGCACATAATTCCTATTTTCAACAATAAGAACATCATTAATTCTTCCCATAGGTTTCTTAATAGTGGAATCCGCAAGATGCAAGTTTAGAGAGCAATCATCAAAATCACGGAAATCGAGCAAATCACACAAAGTTTTGGGAATAGTGGAGACACTAGCACCCAAATCACACAAAGCATAAAACTCATGACCTTAGATTTTAATTTTAATAGTAGGTTCCCACTCATCATAAAGTTTTCTAGGGATAGAAACTTTCAACTCAAGTTTTTCTTCATAAGATTGCATCAAGGCATCAACGATATGTTCGGTAAAGGCTTTATTTTGACTATAAGCATGAGGAGAGTTTAGCATGGATTGCAACAAGGAAATACAATCAATTAAAGAGCAACTTTCATAATTAAATTCCTTGAAATCCAATATAGTGGGTTTAGCAACATCTAGGGTTTTATTTCTTTCAATCCCACTTTTATCAATTTCATCATCAAGATCTAAATACTCCGAATTTTTGTAACGCCTTCTAGGTAAAGGAAGATCATATTCAGTTTCATCAAGATTCATATTGCAAAACAAAGATTTAATAGGTGACACATCAATAACTTTTATATCCTCATCTTGATTTTCATAGGAATTGGAAGAACATGCTTTATAAAGGCATCTTTCATAGCATGCGTCCTAGCGGTTCTTTCCTTGCACTCAACAATGGAAATTCGCATGGCTTTGAGAGACTCATTGATATCATGCATAGGAGGAATATATCTAAGCTTTAAAGAATCAACCTCAAGAGAAATTCTATCAACGTTCCTAGCCAAATTATCAACTTTAAGCAATTTCTCTTCAAGCAAAGCATTGAAATTCTTTTGTGAATTCATAAACTCTTTAACACTATTCTCAAATTCAGAGGGCATATTATTAAAATTTCCATAAGAGTTGTTGTAGGAATTTCCATAATTATTAGAAGGATTACTAGGATGAGGCCTAGGATTGAAATTCCCTCTATACACGTTGTTGCCAAAATTATTTCTACCAACAAAATTCACATCCATAGATTCACTATTATTCTCAATCAAAGTAGACAACGGCATATCATTAGGATCAGAAGAAACACTCTTAGTAACAAATAATTTCATAAGTTCATCCATCTTTCCACTCAAAACATTGATTTCTTCTATTGCATGCACTTTTTTTATTACTGGATCTTTCAATGTGCCATTGAGAATAATTAACCATAATATTATCTAGGAGTTTAGTAGCATCTCCTAAAGTGATTTCCATAAAAGTGCCTCCCACGGCCGAATCTAAAAGATTTCTAGAAGCAAAATTCAATCCGGCATAATTTTTTTGTATAATCATCCACAAATTAAAACCATGAGTAGGGAAATTATGTATCATTAATTTCATTCTCTCCCAAGCTTGTGCAACATGTTCATGATCAAGTTACTTAAAATTCATAATATCGTTTCTAAGAGAGATGATTTTAGCGGGAGGAAAATACTTAGAGATAAAAGCATCTTTGCACTTGTTACAAGAATCAATACTATTTTTAGGCAAAGACGAAAACCAAGCTTTAGCACGATCTCTAAGCGAAAAAGGAAATAGCTTAAATTTAACAATATCATTATCGACATCTTTCTTATTTTGCATATCACATAAATCAACGAAGTTATTCAGATGAGTAGCGGCATCTTCACTAGGAAGGCCGGCGAATTGATCTTTCATAACAAGATTCAACAAAGCAGTATTGATTTCACAAGATTCAGTATTGGTAAGAGGAGCAATCGGAGTGCTAAGTAAATCATTATTGTTGGTATTGGTAAAGTCACACAATTTGGTATTATCTTGAGCCATCGTGACAAGCAAGCAATCCAACACACGAGCAAACAAAAGGCAAGCGAGAAAAAGGCAAACGGAAAAGAGAGGGCGAATAAAACGGCAAGGATGAAGTGGGGGAGAGGAAACTGAGAGGCAAATGGCAAATAATGTAGTGTGAGAGATAAGGAATTGTGATAGGTACTTGGTATGTTGACTTTTGCGTAGACCTCCCCGGCAACGGCGCCAGAAACTCTTCTTGCTACCTCTTGAGCACTGCGTTGGATTTCCCCGAAGAGGAGAGGACGATGCAGCAAAGTAGCGTAAGTATTTCCGTCTGTTTTTGAGAACCAAGGTATCAATCCAGTAGGAGGAGGCTACACGCAAGTCCCTCGTACCTGCACAAAACAAATAGATCAACACAACCAACGTGATTAGGGGTTGTCAATCCCTTCACGGTCACTTACGGGAGTGAGATCTGATAGATAATATTTTTGGTATTTTTGATATAGAGATGCAAAGTAAAAAGTAAAAGGCAAAGTAAAAAAAGCAAAGCAATAATAAAATGATGGAGATTGATATGATGAGAATAGACCCGGGGGCCATAGATTTCACTAGTGGCTTCTCTTGAGAGCATAAGTATTCTACGGTGGGTGAACAAATTACTGTTGAGCAATTGACAGAATTGAGCATAGTTATGAGAATATCTAGGTATGATCATGTATATAGGAATCACGTCCGAGACAAGTAGACCGACTCCTGCCTGCATCTACTACTATTACTCCACTCATCGACCGCTATCCAGCATGCATCTAGAGTATTATGTTAAAAACAGAGTAACGCCTTAAGCAAGATGACATGATGTAGAGGGATAGTTTCATGCAATATGATAAAAACCCCATCTTGTTATCCTCGATGGCAACAATACAATACGTGCCTTGCTTCCCCTTCTATCACTGGGAAAGGACACCACAAGATTGAACCCAAAGCTAAGCACTTCTCCCATTGCAAGAAAAACCAATCTAGTTGGCCAAACCAAACTGATAATTCGAAGAGACTTGCATAGATAACCAATCATACATAAAAGAATTTAGAGAAGATTCAAATATTATTCATAGTTAGACTTGATCATAAACCCACAATTCATCGATCTCAACAAACACACCGCAAAAAGAAGATTACATCGAATAGATCTCCACGAGAGAGGGGGAGAACATTGTATTGAGATCCAAAAAGAGAGAAGAAGCCATCTAGCTACTAACTATGGACCCGAAGGTCTGAGGTAAACTACTCACACTTCATCGGAGAGGCTATGATAATGTAGAAGCCCTCCGTGATGACGGCCCTCTCCGACGGAGCTCCGGAACAGGCCCCAAGATGGGATCTCGTGGGTACAGAAGGTTGCGGCGGTGGAATTAGGTTTTTGGCTCCGTATCTGATCGTTTGGGGGTACGTAGGTATATATAGGAGGAAGGAGTACGTCAGTGGAGCTTTGAGGGTCCCACGAGGCAGGGGGCGCGCCCTCCACCCTCGGGACCGCCTCGTGGCTTTCTTGACGGAGGGTCCAAGTCTCCTGGGTCTTATCTGATGAGAAAATCACGTTGCCCAAGGTTTCATTCCGTTTGGACTCCGTTTGATACTCTGTTTCTTCGAAACATTGAAATAGGGAAAAACTGCACTTCTGGGTTGGGCCTCCGGTTAATAGGTTAGTCCCAAAAATAATATAAAAGTGGAAAATAAAGCCCAATATAGTCCAAAATAGTAGATAATATAGCATGGAGCAATCAAAAACTATAGATACGTTGGAGACGTATCCACGCGCCAGCACCACCAAAGCCGCAGAAGAAGAAGAAAACAAAGGCTTCGAACCCCCTGCCTCACCAAAAGCTTCGCGTGTGAAGCCATTGGCCATTGCACCTCCTGAACCCAGTGTGCAATCTGTAGATCTATCTCGTGTCTCCAAGAAGACTGAGAAGACAACGAAAACCAAGAAGCCCAAGAAGATTTCTAGGCATGAACTAACTCGTGTCGTCGTTCTGCGCAATGAGGATGACACCATTAATCTGTCCAGCGATGAAGATCTTGGTGATGATGCCCTTGAGCTACTGATCAAGAGCAAGAAAAGAGGCGGAGATCTTCAACGATCTTCTCTCTTTGATGTGATATACTGAATAACTTCATTAATGAGTGGTTCGATGACCAGAGCATTAGCATTGATGATCTTCAGCTTCCTGTGGACATCAGCTCACATTTCACGGAGCCATTGCAAATGAGTTGGCCTTGGCTCAGAAGATTGTAGAGCTCAAGAAAAAAATTGACTATGAGAAGGCTCACTTCAAGAAGAACATGACCAAGCTCAGCGTGGCAGATGTTCAAATCTTCAAGAAGATGTTGCATGAGCTCAAGGAACAGTTTCACAAGAAGCGTGAAGAAGCAAAAGGTTCAAGAGAGCGCGTGAAGTACTTTGCGCAGAAACTTGTTCAAGCACACAATGAGGCTGAGAAGCGCAAGGCTCTTGGGCGTCCTGGCGTCGACCCCAAGATGGCTGCCAAACAAAAGAAGAAGTCTGCTGAAGCCCAAAGTGAAGCATCAAGGCAGGAAGAACCTCGCATTGTCTTCCCTGCCAGCATGACAGGCTCGAAGCCTAAGGTCCCCTCAGCAGCTTCATAACTGAAGAAGACAAGGGCGGCTGAAGTCGAAGCCAAGAAACACAAGCACAAGAATGCTTCTGATGATGCATCATCGAAGAAGAAATTGAAGACGAAGTCTTCAAAGAAAGAGCGTGTTGCAGCCTCTAAACCCCTTGTTGTTGAGCCCATTTCTGTTGCCCGTCCAGCCTCCACCAACCAAGAACGTCGCCTTGTGATTCACAAGCCTGCTTTCACAGAGGCTTCTGAAGATGAAGAAGTTCCAACTGTTGACCCCATAACAGCTGAAGACATTAGTCATGAAGACAATGTAGAAGATGATGAAGTCCTTCCTCAACTTGATCACCAAATGGTATCATCACCTGTTCTTACGAGCAGCGAACTCATCAGCATTGGCCGTCCATTGACGCCAATTGCTCAGGATGATTCATGGGCCGATCTCCCTCAACAAGACACCCCCATTCATGATGAGACACCCAGAACTCCACCACCTCAAGTCACCACTCCAGTGCTTGAGGACGACAACTACATGGTGCAGACCACTCCATCACCACAGGCGTCGCTAGCTTTCCGCAGGCTTCGCAAAGGCCCTAGGCCACAGGTCACCATGTCGAGCATTCCAGAAAGGGAAGTGCAACAAAGCTCAGTAGCACGTCAAGTGTTTTCTAAAGCCACCCCTACTGCGAATGATTCTGAGTCTGAAGCTAAAGCTGCTGAAGACATTCCGGCTGCATCAGCCGATGAAGATCAAGGAGAAAGAGAAGAAGAAAGAGTTGCCACACCCCCTGCCACTGATCAAGTCATTCTCGAGGAGAATGTGACTATGCCCAACCCTCCTGTTATTGAAGAAACGGAGGTTGAACACACTGAGGCTGCCACAAACAACGCTACTGACGCCAATGACATTGTCATGGCCGAAGACAATGTGGATCCTGAAGCAAATGTGGTGCCTGAAGCTAATGTGCAGCCTGAAGCCAATATCAGCGCTGAAGCCACTGTTCCACCTCCTAGGCCTCACACCATTGAACAAACATTTGATCGTGGGCAGCTGGTCACTGTGAAATGGCCTATCTTGGTTCCTCCCACTGCTCCTGGACCACATTATGACTACCATGTGGAGCAGAGGCCTCAGGTTCATAAGCCAAACCCAAGGATGCCTAGGCTTCCAGGTGCTGCAACATCGCCAGGATCATTCAGCGTCACCAGCTTCAGAGAACACAACACCTTTTTCGACAGCGCCAAGAATCCTTACTCGAAGCCAAAGATCTCTTCTGATCTATTCTGGAGCTATCAGCAGCGCAGCTACTACTCCTGCATTCTATACAATCAAGAGCGAATATGTCCTCACATGCGCCTTGATTGTGAAGCTATTGCTGGGCTACCCTATCTTGAAGAAGCACTGGACTGCTTTAGAGATGCTGGCCTTCTGCAATTTCTAATTGATAAAGAGCACTGGAATGAAGAGCTTCTGCCGCAGTTCTATGCCACCCTTCACATTCGTGGCTACAACAGGGATCCAAAGACATGGATCCTTGAGTGGATGATAGGGGATGTGCATCATGTAGCCAAAGCTCAGGACATCATTGAGCTTACTTCCCTGCCCACTCCAGGTGAATTGCATGAGCCTGGTTGTCAGCTTCACCGCAATGAACTGCAGAGTAGCTTTCAGAGGCCTAAACCCAATATGAGTCAGATGCTCAGTATGATGAAGCCACTGCCTCAAGATGTTGAATATCCCAAGGAATTCTTTGTCAAAGACCTCGAGTACTTGCCCTGCACAGTTTATCATATTCTATGGCGTACTCTATGGCCAGTCAAGGGATATTCGCCTGAAGCCAAACTTGAAGGAACCATGAAGACTTTGGTATTCTATATTGTCAGTGGCATCAGATTCAACGCCCAAGATTTGTTCATCAGACAACTTGCTGCATCTGGATTTGATCTGTTTGGCCTGAAGTTCTATGCTCCATGGGTGATACGCATGATCAAGCTCCACTCTTCTATTGACTATCAGCCCTCAGCGCGCAACCATCTTGTCTTTCTGCCTGAGGTTGATCTATCCGTTGAAGCCATCTACCCCGAGCCTGCCAAGGAGCCACTATATCTTCATAATGCTAGTCACCAAAGCTTCACACAGCCAATGGAGGGTATTCTTGTTCCAAATGCTGCAACTCGATCCTATCCTCTGGCTGGCAATATGCGTGTGCCCCATCATGCAAACACCGAAGCCACTGACAGTACAATTGCTCAAAGGCCTTGGAAGCGTTCTCGTGTACTCAACGACCGAGAACTTCTTGTTGCCTTACATCAGAAGCAGGATAAGCATCATGACTGGCTCAAGCATCAGATGCAGAGTATCTTGGTGGATGTCAATCGCATCCGAAACTTGGCCACCAAGAACTCGTTTGTTGCCCATGAAGCATGTTTGCGATCCTGGAAGAGTCTCGCACTACTCTGTCCTGAAGCTGATCTTCGCGACGATGGCTTCACTGAGGACTCCAAATTTGACTCCAGGCCTCCCCAAAATGCAAGTTGGAGTTGCACTCCCTCAATAGAAGATTCTGAGTATTCATCTTCGGCTGCAACTGTTGTTGCGAGAGTCGTCGATGAAGAAGACGATGCCACATCACCAACCATGGCTTCACTGCATCTCGACACTGCATCAGGCCCGTCCGCACCACCGAGCTCCAGCGTTAACCCTGCACCTTCATCTACTCCTAATGGGAACAAGTAGATACTCTATTTCTTCAAACCTTTTTGGTCATTACTGACAAAAGGGGGAGATGCATATGAGTTGATAGTCTTGAAGCGGGTCCTTATGGTGGTTGCACTATTTTTTCCAAGTGTTTACAACTCTCGTCTTTTGATACATTTGGTTCTTTGGGTTGTAACACTTAAACTCGATGGCTGTCTGCTACTCTGTGATGCGATGATAAACTCCGCATGAAGCCATTCCACAGACGTCCATTTTTCATTATGCATGTCATTATCTTTGTTATCTCTTTATATGCATGATGAATTGTCTTCATAAGTTGAAGAGGATCTCCACAAAGTAAAACCTGCCATGTGCATTTGCATTCAAAAGCAAACTAACTATATGCACATCTTCAGGGGGAGTCTTTTGTTACTTATGAAGACAATGCCTTAATCCATAGACTTTCACATACTTTTATCCCCGTTGAAAACTTCAACCAGTTTGTCATCAATCACCAAAAAGGGGGAGATTGTAAGGGCATCAGTGCAAACCCTAGTTGGTTTTGGAGTATTGACGACAAACTTGGTTGAAGGGACTAATGTGTTTGTGAGAATTGCGGGATAACACATGTAGTAGTCCCACATTGATTCGTTTTACCTACCAGAGATGACCCCTAAAAATGTGTGAAGACACTGAAGACAATGGTGGTCTGTGAAGATATTCACAATGAAGATTATGACTTGAGAAGACATTCAAGCGAAGACTATGGAGTGCGAAGACATAGTTGTCTCGTAGTTTCCCTTTCTTCTTTGTTGAGTCATAGGAACCACCGTACTATTAAGTGGGGTCCAAGTGAACAAAGTCAGAGTGACTAATGTGATGCTCAACCAAATCCTATGTCTTCGAGTGAAGACAGTGAGAGAAAATCTTATCCAGAGCTGGATGAGTCAGCTTTACTTGTAGCCTAAGTCAAATTGCCGCTTGTGTTTGAAATATGACCGTTGGACACCTGTCAGTTCCTTAGTGACCCAGGGTCATTTCGGACATATCAGGTCGGGTTGCCTCCTGGCTATAAATAGCCTACCCCCTACACCATAAATTGGTGGCTGCTCAGAGTTAGTGCACGACTTTTATCGTTTTAGAGCAACCCACCTTCGAAGCATTTGAGAGAGAGAGAGATCCTTGCGAGGACAAAGACCAAAACACCCAGAGCCAAAGAGTGTTAGGCATCACTGAAGTCTTTCTATCTGCTGATCCGAAGAACTGTTACACTTGAGGACTGTGAATCCTCCAGCCGGTTAGGCATCGCATTCTGAGCATCCAAGAGTCATTGTGGATTGCCGGTGAACGAATTTTGTGAAGGTTTGGAAGTCTGCCTTGAAGACTTACCAGAGTGATTGGGCGAGGACTAAGTGTCCTTAGCTCAAGGGGAATAAGGTGAAGACGTGGTCTTCTGAGTTGAATCTCAACCTCCCTAACCAGACGTACAGTTGTCACAGCAACTGAAACTGGTCCAACAAATCCTTGTCCTCACCAAACAACTGGTTCTATCCTTTACCTCTCTTTACATACAGTTTGTATTCGTGAAGTCATTGCCTGCCTGTCTGATTTGATTGTCTTCACTGAGTGAAAACTGTTGTTGTTTGGCTTCATACTATCTTCCATCCTGATCCATACTACCTAGCTGCTAATAGTCTTCGTGCTTTCACTTCATTGCTTACTTGACTATGGCCTGTCTAGTGTAGTGTACCTTCCGCTGCATATCGATAGGTTTATTTCTACTTTTTGTCTTCAAAGCCCCCGTGTTTTGAAGACCTTCATAAAAATCGCCTATTCACCCCCCCCCCCTCTAGTCGATAACTAGCACTTTCAACGGTAGGGCCACAAATAAGTTGCACTATCATTATTAAACTTATATCTTTTGGCTTCAATACTATGAATATGTGTATCACTACTATCGAGATTCAATAAAAATAGACCACTCATCAAGGGTGCATGACCATAAAAGATATTACTCATATAAATAGAACAACAATTATTCTCTGATTTAAATGAATAACCGTCTCGCATCAAACAAGATCCAGATATAATGTTCATGCTTAACGCTGGCACCAAATAACAATTATTCAGGTCTAAAACTAATGCCGAAGGTAGATGTAGAGGTAGCGTGCAGACGGCAATCACATCGACTATGGAACCATTTCCCACGCGCATCATCACCTCATCCTTAGCCAATCTTCCCTTAATCCGTAGCCCCTGTTTCGAGTTGCAAATATGAGCAACAGAACCAGTATCAAATACCCAGACGCTACAACGAGCATTAGTAAGGTACACATCAATAACATGTATATCAAATATACCTTTCACTTTGCCAACCTTCTTATCCGCCGAATACTTGGGGCAGTTCCGCTTCAAGTGACCAGCCCCTTTGCAGTAGAAGAACTCAGTCTCAGGCTTAGGTCCAGACTTGGGCTTGTTCACTTGAGCAGCAACTTGCTTGCCATTCTTCTTGAAGTTCCCCTTCTTCCCTTTGCCCTTCTTCTTGAAACTAGTGGTCTTGTTAACCATCAACACTTGATGCTCCTTCTTGATTTCTACCTCTGCAGCCTTTAGCATCACGAAGAGCTCGGGAATTGTGTTATCCATCCCTTGCATATTATAGTTCATCACGAAGCTTTTGTAGCTTGGTGGCAGTGATTGAAGAACTCTGTCAATGACACTATCAACTGGAAGATTAACTCCCAGTTGAGTCAAGTGATTGTGGTACCCAAACATTCTGAGTATATGCTCACTGACAGAACTATTCTCCTCCATTTTGCAACTATAGAACTTATTGGAGACTTCATATCTCTCAATCCGGGCATTTGCTTGAAATATTAGCTTCAACTCCTGGAACATCTCATATGCTCCATGATGTTCAAAACTTCGTTGAAGTCCCGGTTCTAAGCCGTAAAGCATGGCACACTGAACTATCGAGTAGTCATCAGCTTTGCTCTGCCAGACATTCACAACGTCTGGTGTTGCTCCTGCGGCGGGTCTTACACCTAGCGGTGCTTCCAGGACATAATTATTCTGTGCAGCAGTGAGGATAATCCTCAAGTTACGGACCCAATACGTGTAGTTGCTACCATCATCTTTCAACTTAGCTTTCTCTAGGAACGCATTAAAATTCAAAGGAACGGTAGCACGGGCCATTTATCTACAACAACATAGACATGCAAAATACTATCAGGTACTAAGTTCATGATAAATTAAATTTTAATTAATCATATTACTTAAGAACTCCCATTTAGATAGACATCCCTCTAATCATCTAAGTGGTCATGTGGTCCATATCAACTAAACCATGTCTGATCATCACGTGAGATGGAGTAGTTTTCAATGGTGAACATCACTATGTTGATCATATCTTCTATATGATTCACGCTCAACCTTTCGGTCTCAGTGTTCTGAGGCCATATCTGCATATGCTAGGCTCATCAAGTTTAACCCGAGTATTCTGCGTGTGCAAAACTGGCTTGCACCCATTGTATGTGAACGTAGAGCTTATCACACCCAATCATCACGTGGTGTCTCGGCACGACGAACTGTAGCAACGGTGCATACTCAGGGAGAACACTTGTACCTTGAAATCTAGTGAGAGATCATCTTATAATGCTACCGTCGTCCTAAGCAAAATAAGATGCATAAAAAGATAAACATCACATGCAATCAAATAAGTGATATGATATGGCCATCATCATCTTGTGGCTTTGATCTCCATCTCCAAAGCACCGTCATGATCACCATGTCACCGGCTTGACACCTTGATCTCCATCGAAGCATCGTTGTCGTCTTGCCAATTATTGCTTCTACGACTATCGCTACCGCTTAGTGATAAAGTAAAGCAATTACATGGCGATCACATTTCAAACAATAAAGTGACAACCATATGGCTCCTGCCAGTTGCCGGTAACTGTTACAAAACATGATCATCTCATACAACAATTTATATATCATCACGTCTTAACCATATCACATCACAGCACCCTGCAAAAACAAGTTAGACGTCCTCTACTTTGTTGTTGCAAGTTTTACGTGGCTACCATGGGCTTCTAGTAAGAACCGTTCTTACCTACGCATCAAAACAACAACGATTTTTCGTCAAGTGTGTTGTTTTAACCTTCAACAAGGACCTGGTGTAGTCAAGCTTGATTCAACTAAAGTTGGAGAAACAGACACCCACTAGCCACATGTGTGCGAAGCACGGCAGTAACCAGTCTCATGGACGCGGTCATGTAATGTCGGTCTGAGACGCTTCATTCAACAATACCGCTGAATCAAAGTATGACATGCTGGTAAGCAGTATGACTATTATCGCCCACAAATCTTTGTGTTCTACTCGTGCATATAACATCTACGCATAGACCTGACTCGGATGCCACTATTGGGGAATGTAGTATTTCAAAAAAAATTACCTATGGTCACGCAAGATCTATCTAGGAGGAGCATAGCAACGAGTAGGGAGAGTGTGTCCACGTACCCTCGTAGAACGAAAGCGGAAGCATTTATCAACGCGGTTGATGTAGTCGTACGTCTTCACGACCCGACCGATCTTAGCACGGAACGTATGACACCTCTGTGTTCAGCACACGTTCAGCTCGATGATGCCCCTCGTACTCTTGATCCAGTTGAGGCCGAGGGAGAGTTCCGTCAGCACAACGGCGTGGCGGCGGTGATGATGAAGTTACCGGCGCAGGGCTTTGCCTAGGCACTACGATGATATGACTGAGGTGTGTTTCTGTGGAGGGGGGCACCGCACACTGCTAAGAGAAACTTTTGTGTTCCTTTGGGGTGCCCCCCTCCCACGTATATAAAGGGGAGAGGGAGGAGAAGGCCGGCCAAGGTGTGGCGCGGCCAAGGGGGGAGTCCTACTCCAAGTAGGATTCACCCCCCTTTCCTATTCCCACAAGGAGAAGGGGGGAAGGAGGAGGAGAAGAGAAGGAAAGGGGGCCGGGCCCCAACCCTAGTCCAATTCGGTTTGGGCTAGGGGGCGCGCGCCACTCCTTGGCCTGCCTCCTCTCTTCCACCACTAGGCCCATGAGGCCCAATAACTTCCCGGGGGGGGGGGGGATCCGGTAACCCCCAATACTCCGAAACTCATCCGAAGCGACCCGAACCATTCCGGTGTCCGAATGTAACCTTCCAACATATGAATCTTTATGTCTCGACCATTCCGAGACTCCTCGTCATGTCCGTGATCTCATATGGGACTCCGAACAAACTTCGGTACATCAAATCACATAACTCATAATACAAATCGTCATTGAACTTAAGCGTGCGGACCCTATGGGCGCGAGAACTATGTAGACATGACCGAGACACATCTCCGGTCAATAACCAATAACGGAACCTGGATGCTCATATTGGTTCCTACATATTCTACGAAGATCTTTATCGGTCAAACCGCATAACAACATATGTTGTTCCCTTTGTCATCGGTATGTTACTTGCCCGAGATTCGATCGTCGGTATCACTATACCTAGTTAAATCACATTACCAGCAAGTCTCTTTACTCGTTCCATAATGCATCATCCCGAAACTAACTCATTAGTCACATTGCTTGCAAGGCTTATAGTGATGTGCATTACCGAGAGGGCCCAGAGATACCTCTCTGACAATCGGAGTGACAAATCCTAATCTCGATCTATGCCAACTCAACAAACACCATCGGAGACACCTGTAGAGCATCTTTATAATCCCCAGTTACGTTGTGACGTTTGATAGCACACTAAGTGTTCCTCCGGTATTCGGGAGTTGCATAATCTCATAGTCATAGGAACATGTATAAGTCATGAAGAAAGCAATGGCAATAAACTAAACGATCATAGTGCTAAGCTAACAGATGGGTCTTGTCCATCACATCATTCTCTAATGATGTGATCCCATTCATCAAATGACAACACATGTCTATGGCTAGGAAACTTAACCATCTTTGATTAACGAGCTAGTCTACTAGAGGCATACTAGGGACACTTTGTATGTCTATGTATTCGCACATGTACTAAGTTTCCGGTTAATACAATTCTAGCATGAATAATGAACATTTATCATCATATAAGGAAATATAAATAAAAACTTTATTATTGCCTCTAGGGCATATTTCCTTCAACTATGCCACCAGAAATCTTTTAATTGAAACCGAAAATCGCTTGGAGCGCCGACGAAGATCTTTGTTAGTGTACTATTTACAATGAACATGTATTTATGTAACTCCTTAGAAAAATCTCTTCATCTTCTGCGTATGCGGGTAACATGTCGTCAGTACTTCACGATATTTCATTGTTGTCCTATGATCAACAATTTGACCATTCTGGTAACTTTATTCACAACTTAGTTGGAGTACTAGACATATCTAGTTGTTTACATGCCATGGAATATATTTAACACAAGTGTGATCGAAATCATGCATTTAGCTCATCAATGCTTCAGGATACCGATTCTTGCTTAAAACTCCTTCCATGTGACTTTGACAAGAAACTCTTCTTGCGTATTTCATACTAAACTGCTTTAGTATTCTGTCAATATGTATTTTGGCTAAGACCGATTAGACACTACTATCCCCATATATCATTATGCCTAATACCAGGACTATATATTGCCTAAGTACTTTACTGGAAAACTAGTTTCAGTAAAGACTTAATCCGTGTCAAGAAATTTACATAATTTTCAATCAACAATGTGTCAAGCAGATATAGTATTTGGAAATATTATCATGCTCCCACTTTGTTTCTTATAAATACAAGTATCTTCACTTTTCTCGATGACCATTTCATCAGCACGAAGATTCTAACTCCATTATGTTTGCTTCAGATCGTTATAGGATCTCTTGAAGTTTGCACACTTGCTAGCATCCTATGGATCGACAAAATTACCTTGGACCGTATCAAACATACAACCTTGGTTCTACTTTCATCTCATCAGAATCATTTTGGCATCCATCTGTTATATCTCATACCTGAAATATTTAGTAATTGCTAGTTTAACCCACACTTGACTTTAAGTATTGTTATGATGAGATAATCTTGTCATAGTCAACTCCTTGATCTTCTCATAAACTATTTTTTAACAATTTAAGCATTATAATACATTTTTATCTCTGCCAGTTTATAGATCCATTACTATTCTTTACACTCTAAGTCTTTCAAAGGATTCATCAGGTTCTAAACTGGAATTATGTGTGTGGATATTATCTCGAATTATTTTGACATATAGCCAATTTCCGGAGTCAGGGCCCATGAACGCCTCTCTGTGAATTATAGGTTCATTGTTGTTCAACAATATTTCGTCTGTGCACCCTGATGGTCTGTACGAAATTTTCCAGCCTATATAGTTCATCTGCATATTCGATCAAAGTCTTCATATCTTATGTAGAGGCTTCCGTATCAGTCGTGGTAATAAATTTTAGAACCACTTCTAGCATTTCTTTTCTTTGACCTAATCACGAAGATCTGCAAGCTCATCAATTTGCACTGTCCTCCCACTTACTCTTTTGCAGAAAATATTTTCTTCAAAATTTTCGCACTCTATGACAAATCACTTTGCCTCGGCGAAACATCCAACCTTTTGGGATAAATTACAAAGTATCACTTATCTTATAGATTTGATGGCGATCCTTTTTAGTGTAAAGCCATAGTCTCTAAAGCATCACATTTAGAAGTATATTGGCAAATTGATTAACGTCATCTTTTATCTCACCATGTCATACATAGTTTGAGTACATCTATTTAAAACATTCTACTCTTTTTTTAGAAAAGGAGGATGACCCCCGGCCTCTGCATCTGGGCAATGCATACGGCCACTTTATTAATTATTCTCATAAGACCTTACAAAGTCATACAACTATAAGACTAAAGCCTCCGTCTAAGCAACAAACTGTCGCTACACCTATCCAGTTGATGAAGGGGCGCAGATAGCCTGGGCCTAATACCAAACAGACATCGCAGCCAAGCCTAACATCTAGGACCTGAGACCCCAACCTAGCCACTTGCCGGGTCTAGAGCACACACTGGTCTGGCGTGCTCTCAGAGGTCGTCGCCGCCAACTACCACCGCTCCATCTTCAGAACTGTACTGATGCATCAACCTTGCTCGGTCTAGCTATCCTCGACACGACCACGACGCCCAACGGTACCTCCTCCCTACATGCAAACAGCTGAGCACGTCGCGGTCGCCACTGATACACCTCAGCGCCATGCTGCCAAGTACCACCAGCCGACACAACTTGAAGTCCTTGGAAGATCTGTCGTGCGTAGCACCTGCCGACCAGGCATGACAAAGCGTAGCGCCTGTCGGTTAGGCATGATTTGACATCTCCACCGAAGCTCCGTGCAAGACGAAGCCGCTCCACCTCCTACCTCTGACTTCCAGCGCTGCTCCACAAACGATGCTCCCAAGAGAGAAACAACACCGCAGTGCCGCCATCGTCCGATCTGGAACACCAGATCCTAGGGTTTCCTCCGGAGCAGCACGAGTGGGTCGACAGTAGTTACACGACGATGCCTTCATCAAGGTAACGACGCAGAACGCCGCCATCGCCTGCCGTCGGCTTGATTTTCACCGGCAACCATGTCTCCCCAACTCGCAGCCGGGACTAGATGATGGATCTCGAGATCCGATCACCAAGCCTCTGGCCGGCCACCGCCGACAAAGAAGATGACCACCACCACTGGCTACACCGGCCAGAACAGATCTGCCATGGGTGCCGCCAAGCAGTCCACCAGGCCCTCGACGTCGCCGTCGATCTAAAGCCAGATGACATTGCCGCCGAAGACCGCATCGCGCCGCCGCCCGATCCAGGCCAGCAGCCGCCCGTGGCCTGAGGCAGGGCCGACCGCCACCGCCGTCGAAGCTAACACCGTCGCTTCTAGATCGGCCGCACCTCCACGCATGTTGGGGCCCCGCCACCCCTGAGACACGGGAGGGAGGAAGAGCCCCCGCCACCGCCGTCGACCTACGGGCGCAAGCCGGCGGCGTCCTCCAGCGGCGGCGGTAGGAAGGGAGGAAGATGGGCTAGGCCCCGGCGGCGGCTAGGGTTGGGGAGCCACCCGAGTCGCCCGAGTGGGGGCGACGCGGGGGCCTCTAATTCCTAAAAAAATCATTCTACTCTTAGTCATGTCCTGGTAAGTGCAAGCTATAAAATTGTTTTCAGAGCTCATCATTCATTCACTGAACTTGTGATTCAAATATTTCTTTCTGCAATCCAAGGACGACGACAGAAGACGTCCCTTAATCTAGTGTTTTTTATGTCTTCTTAATTTCAAGTGTAGTTTGAATGTGCGGCCTTAAGACTTTGTGAATTTTTATGTAATATATATCCTTTTTTTGCATTGTCTATGTACACCTAAATTTGGGAGTCCAAAAGGGGTCCAAATTTAGGATGCGGCGGCCGGTTGGGCGCACCGACAGTCAGAAGTGCGTGCCCGTTTTGCCAACCGAAAGGATAAAATCCGAACAAAACGGACATTCGTTTGGGTTGGTCTAAGTTCGTTTAAATCACTACTTTTATTTGAGTGATCTAAACACTTATATTTCTTTATAAAAGGAGTATTTTATTTTTTCGAGAAAATTTCCGATCTATTCATCTTCAATCATGACAGTACAACGAATACCAGAAATAATAGAAATTACATCCAGATCCGTAGACCACCTAACGACGACTACCAGCACTGAAGCAAGCCGAAGGCGCGCCGCCGTTATCGCCCCTCCATCGCCGGAGTCGGGTACAACTTATTGAAGTAGACAATCGGGAAGTCGTTGTGCTAAGGTCCCGTAGGACCAGCGCACCAGAACAGTAACCGCCGCAGATGAAGAATAGCGTAGATCAGAAAGATCCAATCCAAAGACACACGAACGTAGACGAATAACGACGAGATTCGACCAAATCCACAAAAGAAAGATCCGCCGGAGACACACCTCCACACGCCCGCCAACGATGCTAGACGCAACACCGGAACGGGGGCTAGGCGGGGAGAACTTTATTTCATCTGGAAAAAACGGCAAAAAACGGAGCCCTCCCGCCGGCCCTTGCCGAGATCCACCGCGCCTCCATGGCCCTAGGGTCACGGAGAGGAGGCGGATCTGTGACGGCGGCGGCGGGAGGCAGAAACCCTAGCTTTTTTTAAAGAGGAGGAGGCTTCTAGAGACGGAAAAGGAATATTTTATTTAGAACCAACTACCAACGAACAAACAAAAGCACAGCACAGTTGAGGCAAATTTGTTCACGGCAGCATGATCCTCTCAAACTGTCACGGCGTTACCCAAGCACGACAGTTCCGACAAAGAAATTTCGATTAGATGGTACTAGCTCCGGTCTAGTCACCAGAATCAACTACTAGCACTAGCAAATGCCGTCTTTAATGGGCCGACTGGATGGACCGCCAGCATTTAGGAGCATTTAACCAGAATCTGGTACACTCAAAAAAGAAGTTTAACCAGAATCTGGAGAAGAATACCCCACGGTACGTGCCGACCTACACGGCACACCATCAGCTAACGAACAAAGGTTGCTGCACTGCACAGTCCCCATTCCCCTGCTGCTTCTTTCCGACTGTCAGCGCTACAGTATCGTCGTCCCTTTTCTCTGAACCCGCTTCCAGACTCTGAAAAAGGCCCTACCCTACCCCGCAAAGCTTTCTACACACTGGGACAGGAGAGAGAGAGAGAGAGAGAGAGAGAGAGAGGGGCAGCACCGGGGACCAGCAGGCGGCCGTGTGCGGTGCGGTGGTGTAGCTGGGGCACCGCACGGGCACGTCCCCCTCGTGTCCCCCCGCCTCTCGCTTCAAGCCGGAGGTTGGAGCACGCGGACCGCGCCGGAGCCATCCATCCATCCAATCCGCGCCGTCGCCGCCTCCCTCGTCCTCCACAACCGGCCGTGTCAGCTCCACGTCCACATGCGTGTCGCCGGCTCGCCGTCGCCACTGGATTGTCACGGTTTGTTTGCTACTCCGGTCACAGGCTCCACGACGGCGACGGAGACGGGCTGTTCCGCGTGCCGACGAGAACCGCTCCCTCTATCCAACCATCCAGACAGGTATGCACATAACTGGCGTTGGATCCTTTCCCAACGGAGGCGAAAATGTGGGACATCTCCGCTAAATAATTCAGCGATTTTGTGCAGGTGTCACCTCCAAAGTCCAACGGCTCCACGTCCAGCCTCTGCCACGTCACGCTCATCCGCCTACGTCTCAATCTTAGCGGGAACGGGCGGAGGATGCATCGCGTCAGGTCGCCGTTGTCGCTCGCCGAAAGCCTCGCTGCTACTGGAATCTCTTCCCTTTCCCCCTTCCACGCCAAATACCCCCAGTTTAGGATATAAATTACTACTATAATTATTGCAAAGTAGTACCTCTAGCAGTAGTAGTACTGTGCCAGTGAGATGTGCTATTTAGAAATGTTTTAGGTTTCATTCAAAACCACCAGTTCGATCGATGGTAACTAAACTAACTACCCAAGCACTTAATTAGCATACCATGTGGAATACCAGTAACAATCTCCATCAGCCTTTCCATTTGACACCTTGTGCTTCTCGAATTTTTTAGATCAATACAGTACCAGTTAAGTGCCGTCGACATCATATGATCTGTATTCACATGTGTGTCAAAATTGTATACAAACACGTTTCAATGTACCCATTCATCCTATTACTAATTGTTAGAGTAGTCATTATGGTATACGACTTCTAGTCCAAGTCAGATTTGTACCCCTTCCCCAAATCGGTTTGTACTCTTATATATACTCTTGTATGCCGCACCAAATCAATACAAGCAACAGTTTTATTCAGCTTTCATGGTATCAGATACCCGTCCTAGGGTTTAGGGTATGGCTCCGCCTACGCCGCCGCCGCTGCCGCCGCCCGGCTAATTCGAGCGCCGGGCCGCGCTCATCGCCAAGGCTGCCAACGCCGCGGCCGCTTCCCTCTCGGCCCTCACCATAGCTCCACAAACCTACCCTGCCCCCATCCTCGCCACACCAATATCTCTTGCTGACACAATCTCCGACGTCAGCCCCTACATCCCCATCGTTCTTGATCTCGCCGCCCACAACTACTACCATTGGAGACATCTCTTTAATCTCCACCTCGGCCGCTGCAATCTGCGCTCGCACGTCGCCGCCAATTGTCTTCCCCGCCCCGATGATCCGCAATGGTTGAAGGACGCTCTCGCGATCGTCCAATGGTTCTACACCCGCATCACCACCGAGATCTTCAACATGCTCGATCACGACGGCGCAACCGCTGCCAACATCTGGCACTCCCTCCGTCAGCTCTTCCAAAGCAACACCGACGCTCGCAAAAACGCTCTCCACACCGAGCTTCGCAATATGGTGCAAGGAGACGCCCCGGTGAACCTGTTCTGCCAGCGTGTCAAGTCCATTGGTGATGAGCTCCGCAAACTCGGCGATACAGTCAGCGACTCGCAGCTAATCAACATCGTCGTCGTCGGCCTCAGCGAAGACTTTGACAAGCAAGCCTCGTTCATACCGATGATACGACCTCCTCCTACCTTCGCTGAAGTGCGTTCCCTGCTACAACTCGCGGCGGAAACACAAGCTCGCAAGGACTCTCGCCCCAAGGTCTTTCATGCTGCGGCTCGTCCTCCTCCGTCGTCTACACCAGCGCCGCCTTCCATGCCGGCTCCTGCCGCCGGGCCGTCTGCGTCGTCATCTGCTCAACCGCCCCCAGGCTGGCGTCCCAGCCCGAACTACCGCGGCAAAAACCCTATCTACAGGCCACCGTCGACCAGTTCGGTTCTGCCTACGACATCTCCAGCACCGAGTCCTGCACCAACCACCAGTGCTCCGTCTACGGTTCCATGGCGGCCTCCTCATGATCCTTGGACGGGGCTCGTTCAGGCATGGCCCATGCCCCTGGTCCGCTCCATCCGCCCTCGGTGCTCCGTCGGCTTACTCCGGTGCCTGGCAACCCGGCCTTCGGCCGCCTACTGGTGCTCCCGGGGTTCTCAACCCCCGACAGCCGGCCCATGCCTATCACGCCGCCCCGACGTATGCTCCTTATGGTCACTACTCCAACGACGCCGGCGCCTACTACACTCCACCGCCGGCCCTACTGCCTTCACCATCGTATCCGCCGGCACTGCTCCCGACGCCATCCTCACCTACGACGCCGAGCTGGGATCAAGCTGCTTTTGTCCAGGCCATGAATAATTTTGCTGCACAAGGAAACTCAGGTACGGATTGGATCTTTGATTCAGGGGCTTCCAGTCATATGTCTGCATCTAGTAATATGTTATCATCTTGCACTAAATCTCCTTTCCCTTCCATTACCCTTGGAGATGGATCATCTATTCCTATATATTGTGTTGGTCAGGCTCAACTTCCCTCTTCCACTAAACCTCTTTTACTTCGCGATGTTCTAGTTGCACCCGCCCTCATTAAAAATCTTATTTCTGTTCGCCAATTTACTTGCGACAATCTAGTTTTGGCTGAATTTGACCCATTTGGTTTATCTGTGAAGGATTACCTGACCAAGGCCGAGATCGCTCGCTTCAATAGCTCTGGAGATCTTTATTCTCTTCATGGAGTTCCTGCCGCCACTCCTCCAACCTCCATGCTGGCCTCCGTCGATCTCTGGCATCGTCGCTTGGGCCATCCCAACCCTGCCATCTTAGCTTCTATGCTTAGTGAATTTACCATACCATGTAATAGGGACTCTCATAATTCTGTGTTTTGCGAGTCATGTCAATTAGGCAAACATGTGCGTCTTCCCTTTAGTTCCTCTAGTTCTTGTAGTACTTATCCCTTTGAATTAATACATTGTGATTTATGGACCTCTCCCATTGCAAGTGTTTCGGGTTTTAAATACTATCTTGTTATCCTTGATGATTTCACCCACTTTGTTTGGACTTTTCCACTACGCAACAAATCTGAAGTCCATTCCCTTTTTCTCAATTTTCAACGCTATGTGTCTGTTCACTTCTTCCTCCCAATTCGATTCATTCAATGTGACAATGGTCGTGAGTTTGATAACATTAAAAATCGTACTTTCTTCTTACAACATGGCATCCTGCTTAGGTTCTCATGTCCCTACACCTCCCCTCAAAACGGTAAAGCCGAACGTTCTCTTTGCACTCTCAATGATATAGTTCGCACTCTTCTCATTCAATCATCTATGCCTCCCAAGTTTTGGGCTGAAGCCCTCCACATGGCCACCTTCCTTCTAAATATTCGACCTTCTAAAACTAAACCCAACACTACTCCCTATTATTCTCTCTTTCTTTCCCACCCCGACTACTCCGCGGTTCGTGTTTTCGGTTGTCTCTGTTTTCCCAATGCCTATGCCACCTCTGCAAATAAATTGTCACCACGATCTATCCCATGTGCTTTTCTCGGCTTCTCTGACGAGCACAAAGGCTATCGCTGTCTCGACCTTCACACCGGACACGTTCATGTCTCTCGTCATGTTACGTTTGCCGAGCACATTTTTCCTTTCTCACAACGCACTACTCCATCATCCAACACCTCTACCTCCGCAAACAACCCCTCTCCCCGTCCCTTCCAACTATATACTCCCCTACCTGCCGAACACAACATACCACCACCCACCATAACCGATCCCAACCCTAATCTCACCCCGCCCGAGCCCACTCCACCACCCAGCCCTGCTCCCACTCCATCACCTAGCCCTGCTCCCCCCTCACCACCCAGCCCTGCTCCCACTCCATCACCCAGCCCTGCTCCTTTGTCCGACTCTTCCGCTGCGCCGGACTCACCAGTACCCACCATACCCCCTCGTGCTATTCCTACCACAACCCCGATTAATGATCATCGCATGCGTACTAGGGCCAAATCAGGATTTCATCAACCTCAAAACCGCCTAAACCTTCATACCTCCGTATCTCTCACCTCCCTTCCAAAGAATTACAAAACTGCTCTTCTTGATCCCAATTGGGCTGCTGCCATGCAAGAAGAGTATAATGCTTTACTTCAAAACAACACCTGGCAACTTGTTCCTCGTCCTCCCAATACAAATATTGTTTCTGGCAAATGGATTTTTCGCCAAAAGTTCCACTCCGATGGGAGCCTCTCACGATATAAAGCCAGGTGGGTTTGTCGTGGCTTTTCTCAGCAACAAGGAATTGATTATGAAGAAACATTTTCTCCTGTTGTTAAACCTACCACCATTCGCGCCGTTCTTAGTGTTGTTGTCTCCTCTTCCTGGCCTATTCACCAATTTGATGTAAAAAATGCTTTCCTCCATGGTTCTCTCCAAGAAACTGTCTACTGCCAGCAACCTCTGGGTTTTGAAAATCCATCCTTTCCAACTCATGTATGTCTTCTTCAGAAATCTCACTACGGCCTTAAACAGGCCCCACGAGCTTGGTTTCAACGCTTCTCCTCCTTCATCCAAACAATAGGATTCACTCCATCTCTCTCCGACACCTCTCTTTTTGTGTATCATCAAACTTCTGACACTGCCTATTTACTTCTCTATGTGGATGATATCATTCTTACCGCATCCTCTCAAAAGTTCTTAGATCATATTGTATCTCTTCTTAGATCTGAATTTTCTATGACTGACCTAGGCCTCCTTCATCATTTCTTAGGCATTGCTGTTGTTCGAGATTCCTCCAGCCTTTTTCTTTCCCAACGCCAGTATATTCTTGATCTTCTTAATCGTGCTGGTATGCTTGACTGTCAATCCTCTCGCACTCCTGTCGATATTGGTTTTAAACTTTCGGCTACCGGTGACCCCTTCTCCGATCCTACTCTCTATCGTAGCCTCACAGGTGCTCTCCAATATCTCACCATTACTCGTCCTGAAATCTCTTTTGCTGTTCAACAAGCATGCCTCTATATGCATGACCCCCGGGTTCCTCACTATAATCATGTTAAACGCATTCTTTGGTATTTAAAAGGAACTCTCAATCATGGTCTCCACCTCAATAATTCTTCTCCAAACTCACTTACCGCATACTCTGATGCAGACTGGGCTGGTTGTCCTGACACTCGAAGGTCCACTTCCGGTTTCTGTGTTTTTCTTGGTAACAATTTGATTTCTTGGTCTTCCAAAAGACGGTTACAGTCTCACGTTCGTCGGCCGAGGCTGAGTATCGCGCTGTGGCACATGCCGTTGCAGATACAATCTGGATTCGGCAGTTACTCTCCGAGCTACACAGGCCTATTGAGCAGGCCACTATTGTCTATTGTGACAACATATCAGCAGTCTACATGACAGGCAATCCAGTTCAACACCGACGCACAAAGCATATTGAGATTGATATTCATTTTGTTCGTGAGAAGGTTGCTCTTGGTCAGGTTCGGGTGCTGCATGTTCCCTCTACGGCTCAGTTTGCCGACATTTTCACCAAGGCTCTGCCTACTAAGCCGTTTCAAGACATCTGTTTCAGTCTCAACGTCGTCGAGCCTGCCGTTAATACTGCGGGGGGATGTTAGAGTAGTCATTATGGTATACGACTTCTAGTCCAAGTCAGATTTGTACCCCTTCCCCAAGTCGGTTTGTACTCTTATATATACTCTTGTATGCCGCACCAAATCAATACAAGCAACAGTTTTATTCAGCTTTCACTAATTCATAAACATTATGTTTTTTTTTTTGACATGAATTCATAAACATTATGTTTGATAAGACAAGTTGTAAAATGTCCTTTGAAGTTGTTCTGCAGACAACGAATCCACGGTTACCCACCAATTGGCCGCCCCCAAAATCCGCACATCGAAGAACCAGTTTTCAAAAAGTCGTCTAGACCAACAAATGGACATTGTAGTTTCAAGTTTCAACATACGAGAGAGGTGATTTCTGCAACGGAAATCTCGTCCACTCTTTTGCTGTAAGGCCCAGGTCAGGCACTTTCCTCAGTTTGAACAAAACCAGAGGGGCTTTCCGCAAAAGAGGGAGTCCCGTCCATCCGCTCTTCGCAGTAATCAATCCCAGGTGTGAAGTGTCCGACCGACCAGTGGACTCACGGGCCCGGACAAAACCCAAGCACACGTACACCACACCTCTCCTTCTCCCCTCCCCTCAGAGGAGAAGAAGAAAACAAGGAAGCCAAAAATCGCGAGCACGCACGAAGAGCGGAGATCCGAATCGCCGCCAAAGGAGGCCCCGATCGCTTCTCCCGCAAGAGACCCGCCCGCGCGATCGAGTAAGCTTCCTCCCCTCCCGCCTCAACCCGCCATTAATCTCGCCGCGGCTCCGTGCTTTCTTTCCTGTTTGAGCACGGCCGCGGCGGCCTGCCGAGTTCTTGATTCTTCGTCCGATGCGAGACTGGGCGACGATTTTGCGGTGATTTTCTGTTTAATTTCCGAGGTTTTTCATGTCGGTTTCGTTCTCTTGGGTGTGCAGTCAGTTGCAGGAAGAATCTAATTTTGGTCTGGAACCGAGGTACTCCAGCAACTAACCAAAGATGGAAATTCTCCTTGTAGTTCATACCATGGATTAGTAGGACAACTCCGTCTCGTTGTGCGATGAAACCATGGGCGGTCCGGAAAGATTTTTTCATATATTTTTGGGTGTTTGCGTCACTGCGTGAAAGAAGAGCGCTAGAACCCCACTGCCATTAAAAACACTCTGTTTTATTTATTTAAAGCCAGTTCAGTAGTAGAACTTGAATATTTCACCGTGCTAGGTGCAGTTAGTCATGAAATCTCAAGCGTGTTCAATCTTATTTAATACGGTACTATAGTACGTACTAGTTAGGATTAGATTAGTACTAATATGAGGTCATGCCAAAATATGCACACCTGTACGGAGATGAGCAAACATTCAAGTTTGATTGACGCACATAGTTCTATAGACTGACCATGATTTGAAGGAATTATAACTGAACATGATTGGAATGATTTGGCTCATAATTGTTGCAGATAATAATGGTGCTGGGACAAGGATTTCTGCTATACCTGGTCCATTATGACATATTTTTAGGAGCTATGAAAATGGCATGCTTTATTTGGTTGCTTACTTTGGCCTTTTATTTAGAAAAGATGGTTTTAGGTCATGCATACATAAGGTTGGGTGCAAAAAGTAGCTGAATTATTGCAGACAGAAAGCAGGTTCGGTGTCAGTCGGTGGCAATGATTAGTGCATGTAGGGCAGGATCAGTAAAGTTCTTTTGGCCAGTTGCTGCACATAGTCATCTATTGTTATTGCAGTTTTGTTATCTCTGCTCCCCTTGGAACATGGATAGAGACTTGGCATTGCAAAACAAGTTTGGGCTACTGTTTCACAGCTTCACAATTGTTTTGTTCCATACTACTCGAAAAAATATACTGATAATGCTACTTCCCACATGTAGTGCAGTGTACTCTTCCTACTTGTTTGAATTTTGTGCTATAATTCGTGTCTCGTAACGTCACTTTCCTTACACAATCTTTAGGAGCGAACATAGAGGAGGCCTAAGGAATGGAGTCGACTCATGCATCTGAAGAAAATAACTCAAAAGAGTCATCTCCCCTAGAAATCCCAGAAACTTGTGTGGACTCACCAACTCTGGAAGTCAGTAGCAATGGTGTTCACGAAAATATGAACGCAAACATGGAAAAGTCGGCTCAAGCAGCCACATCAGGTATCTCTAATGGCCTTCCAGTTGCTGCCGATGATTCGGAGGTATCTTCACACTCAGAGGTATTGGCAGAGTCTCATCCTGATGTAGCAGAGCATGACGTGGAATCAAATTCCCCCACAGGGGCAGGTCCTGAAATGCTCTCAAATTCAGGACCAACTGAGAATTCTAAACACTCTGTGAAGGGTCAGGCAGATCATTCTTCTTCAGTACATCCCGTCGAAGTGAACCATGTTGAAGACAAGACACGTTTTCAGAGAAAAATTGCTGTAAAACCAAAAGTGATGGAAGAGTCAGAAGCAAAACCTGAAAGTCCATATAAAGGCCTTATTGACACTGCTGCGCCTTTTGAGTCTGTGAGAGAAGCTGTCACCAAGTTTGGAGGAATCGTTGATTGGAAAGCTCACAAAGTTCAGATGATGGAGGTAATTCTTGTCAAGTCTTAGCCATACATATGCTCATAGTCGACGTTACATTATCTGATACTCCACAAGGATTAGAGTACATAACTGAATTTGCATTATGGAGTATCAGATAATGTAAGTACAAAACTACATGATTATCATAGTTTAGAGTACATAACTGAATTTTAATCATGTAGAGTACTCTAAATGAATTTCCTTTTTACGCAGAGACGCAAGTTCATACAGCTTGAACTTGAAAATGCTCAGAAAGAAATTCCAAAATGCAAAGAGGAACTAGAAGCTGCAGAGATGGCTAAATCACGGGTACTTGATGAACTAGAGACTACTAAGAGAATTATAGAAGAGCTGAAGCATGAACTGGAGAAAGCACAGATGGAAGAAGTTCAAGCAAAACAGGACTCTGAGCTTGCACAACTCAGGGTGCAAGAAATTGAGCGGGGAGTAGCTGATGATTCTAGTGTAATAGCCAAGACTCAAATGGAAGTCGCGAAAGAAAGACACGAAAATTCTGTTGCCGAACTTAAATCAGTAAAGGAGGAGCTGAGAACATTACACGAAGAGTATGCTAGCTTAGTCAATGAAAGGGACAGAGCAATCAAAAGGGCTGAAGAAGTGTTAGCCGCCGGGAAAGATATTGAGAAGCGAGTGGAGGGGCTGACTGTAGAACTGATTGCAGCTAAAGGATCTCTTGAGTTGGCCCATGCTGCACATCATGATGCCGAAGAACGTAGAATCGGCGCAGTACTGGCGAAAGAGCAAGATTGCCTGGCTTGGGATAGAGAGTTGGTCCAGGCACAAGAGGAGCTGCAACAACTGAACAATAAGCTTCTGTCCCAAAATGATTTGAAGAAGAATCTTGAAGCAAATTTGCGCAAGTTGCATGGCCTCAAGTCTGAGCTTGCAGACTATGTGGAGAGTATACTGTGCAAAGAAGCTTTAGGAGTTGCCAAGGAGCATGAGTCTGAAGATGCTAGACAAATTAGCAGCTCAATTAAGGAAACTCTAGCTTCAACACAGAAAGAGCTTGAGGAGGTTAAAGCAAACATAGAAAATACAAAAACTGAGGCCAAATTGTTAAGAGTTGCAGCGACAACTCTCAGATCAGAGCTGGACAGGGAGAAAGCTTCACTTGACTCATTGCAGCAGAGGGAGGTGATGGCATCAATTGCAGTTTCTTCACTAGAAGCTGAGCTCAACAGGACTCAAAAAGAGATAGAATCTGTGAGGTCCAAGGAAGAAGATGCCCAAGAGAAAATGGTGGAGCTCCCTAAGATGTTGCAGCAAGCAGCTCAGGAGGCTGAGGATGCCAAGGACGCAGCTCAAGCAGCAGAAGAGGAGCTGAGAAAAGCCAAGGAAGATACTGAGCAAACCAAAGCAGCTGCAACTACAACAAGCAGCAGGTTATGTGCTGTTCTGAAGGAAATAGAAGCATCCAAAGCGTCTGAGAGGCTAGCACTCGCGGCAGTTCGAGCATTGAATGAAAGCAAAGAGGCCAGCGACGTCGAGGATTCCCCCAGAGGAGTGACGCTTCCTATAAGCGAGTATTACGCCCTTAGCAAGAAAGCACAAGAAGCTGAAGAACTGGCAAATGAGAAGGTGACAGAAGCGCTGGCACAGGTAGAGTCCGCGAAAGGCTCTGAATTAGGGAGTCTAGACAGGCTAACTGAAGCAGCAAAGGAGATGGATGAAAAGAAGAGAACTCTTGAACTTGCATTGGAGAGAGCTGAGAGGGCAAACGAGGGGAAACTCGCCGCTGAGCAGCAACTGAGGAAATGGAGGTCTGACCATGAGCAGCGCCGGAAAATTCAGGAGGCCGCGAAGCGTGCGATTAACCCTGTGAGCAGCCCATTTGTTGATCCTTACCTGAAAGAGCAGGATTCACGGCTGCAGATGTCAGGCAGTAGCTACGAGGACCATGTTCCGAACCGAAAGTTGCGAAAGAAAAAGTCGTTTCTCCCTCGAATGGGATCATTTTTGTCGAGAAATAGCCCGGCACAAACATAAGAAAACAGGTCATAAAAGCGCGGATCGACGAGCTGTACATTGCTGTAATAAGTTATTCAATTTGTCTTGTAAGTTTTTTTTTTTCTGGTCTAAGCTGTAATTTGTTGGTATAAACCCAGGGGGCATTTTTTCACAAAAATCATTCTTTGGGCAACTCAGGATAGTTTTTGTGAGGAAAATGCTCAAAATGTAGCACCGTTCTGTTCTGTTCTGTTGTCTTCCTCCTCTTGCGAGGACAATGCCTCTTTTTATTGATGGGTTGTAATTCTTTTCTGTTTTTGGCGTAGTCCTCCTTCAACATCTTAGCCCAACTGTTAGCTCTGAATAAATGGGAGGCCATGTAGGCATGGTTAACCCTGCATATTTTCTCTGAGAAATGAAGTTGGTAACAAAAGCATGGCAGAACCAAATCAAATAAGCGGTTTGGTAGGTTGGCATTCTTGAGGGAAGAACTTTCAGCATTCTTGGGCAACTACGGTAGAATCTCCTCCCTTTTTGTTCCCCTTTTGGATTGGTCTTTCAACGGAGAATCTCCTTCATCCAGGCCCTACCACTTCCCCCACCAGGAATTTATCCCCACGCCTCGTTGCTGCAAGCAAGCATCGGAATATAATCTGGCAGTAGTAGTAGTGGTACGAAAATAACCACACACCAAACATCAGAAAAAATGCAGGCGATGCATGATTCATTAGGAAATGTCAGGCAAAGACTAAGAATCGAACAATGCGATAAGTCTCTCGAAAAAGAAATCGCAACGTGATACACATAACCTTATTCGTCAGAGAATGTGACACGCACTTGCTGACTAGCGTGTAAAGAGAGATGCGATGCCTGAAAATTCAGCTCGCCCTCCACCAAGAACGAGATAAGATTCAGATCAGCGCCCCCTCGCAGCCTGCAGATGAAGACGAATAAAGCCACGAGATGCTGCGTAGATCGGATCGACTATAAAAGGAGGCGCAGCCGCGAGAGGCCCTCACGCCATCCATCACCTTAGCTAGCATAGCATCCCGTCTCTGCAGCTGTAAGGGTTCTGAGCTTGCGAACGCGGCCGGCCATGGCGATCAGGGGGGTACCTTCGCAGCGGGAGATGACGGTGGCGGAGTTCAAGGAGTGGCTGAAGCAGTTCGACGCGGACGGCGATGGCCGGATCAGCAGGGCCGAGCTCCGCGAGGCCATCCGCAGCCGCGGCGGCTGGTTCACCACCCTCAGGGCCGGCCGCGCCGTCCGCCGCGCCGACAGGGACAACAGCGGCTTCGTCGACGACGCCGAGGTGGAGAACCTCGTCGCCTTCGCCCAGAAGGATCTCGGCATGAGGATCTCTGCCTGGTAGCCGCCCGCCTAGGCTGGCTCCGTGGGTTTTTATCTGCTATGCTATGCTCGGCCTGCTGAATGAAAACTACCAGTAACCACCATAGTATGGTACCTGCCTAGCGTCGTGTGATATGGTTGAGCTTGACATGCCAACTTCTCCTGAATAATATGTGTAAAATCAGGAGGCTTAATTAAGGTTCGCCACTATGCAGTTACTTCATTATGGAGTGTTTGTGTCTGGAATTTGATGTTGTGCCCCCTTGAGCCAAATCCACGATCCCATTTTGTCCGGATTCTGTCCTTTTGGGTCAGCCAAAGGGGCGTCATCCGATCTCTTCTATGTTTGCGCGGGTAGTGTGGCCGAGCCGACCAAATGTATATATTTTCTTATGCATATGTCTAACTAAAAAGAAACATGTTTATAGTTTACAATCAAATAAATCACATGCCCCAATAATATAGTATATAAAAGTCTCAAAGTTTATAATGAAACTTAAATTGTCACAAATACATCGGAAAAAAAATGAATCAACACATCTATTGGTGGCCATGGTGAGTCCGCATGTGCTCAACGAAGTCATTTTAGAAAAGAAAGGTAACTGGTTATTCTAATTTCATTGAATCTACCAAAGATAACATAATTGCCCTGTTAGTTTTGGCTATATCAGGTAAAAATCGAGCGAGCTAGTCTTGGCTCAAACTCGGTTCATATTTCAACCAAGCCAACACCATCTTTTGTCCTGGGATCAGAGGGAATAGGATCGGATCAATGGGGCTCATGGGGTAGGATTGCCGATTTGGGGAGTAAGGAGAGTGGAGCAGGAAATATATTAGTGTTAGTGGCCTACTCTTCAAAGACATGTGCACCAACCACTATATACAATGGTGTGTGTGCGATTTGAGAGGTGGCTAAAGATGATTTTACCCAACATGGGTGACAGATCTTGTTTCTTCAACATGCATGGTAATAACATGCTCTTGTTGCTTGGTCCAAAGTATGCATGAAAAAAATTCAAGGCGGTCTCGAGATGATCAATATTAACATTCAGAACAAGGCTCGCTCAGGAAATTGCACAAATTTTATAATGGGCATGACATGCCCTGGGTTGACTCATATAGGAGTCCTAAATGCAAGGTTTTTCTTTTGGGTGAAAGGCAAATATCAAGACAATGGCCAGATTTAATTTAGGTGATGGTAAAAGTGTGCTTTTCTGGACTGCTATTTGGAATACTATTGCTTGTTTGTTCAGTTTCGACATATTTTTAATTACCTTTGCAAAGGATGTTAATCTAAATGTGGAAACAATGCTTCGCAATGATTTTTTTGGGGATCTTTTTCACTTGCCACTCACCACTAAAGCACATCAAGAATTCTTGCAAATGGAGGACCTGTGTTCAAATCTCACTTATGATCATAGGAATTCAAATGACACCTAGAGCTACATCTGAGGTAATGCTAAATTTTCAATTGTCAAAGGTTATAAAATGAGGAAACACGTGTTGGCTCACCGTTGGGACAGATGTCATCCATTCATTGGACATGAGGCGCCTATGATAGGTCGACACGTGGCACGGCCCAACAGTGGCCCATTCCTATGAAAAAGGCCGACCCAGTAAAAATTAGCAGTCTGGCCAATATAAGGCCTACTTGTGTCATGTCCATTTAAGCCCATGGCCCATACGAGATGTGCCAATTCGGCCCGTCAACGATTTGACCCCATTGCAACACATCGTCAGTTCGAGCCCGTTAACAACCCGCTATATTTGGGCTCAATATCGGCCCGATGTGGTTTCAGCCTGTTAACGGCCCATTCAAGGGATGGGTCAATTTTCAGGATGTACATCTTTCGGCCTTTTAGCGACCCATTTAAGTGTTGGGCCAATTTCCGGCCCGATGTGTCTTTCAGCCCGTTGACGGCCCATAAATAATTGGGCCATTTGCAGTCGGACCTGAGTTTTGGCCTTTTAACGGCCTATGCTCTTCATGGTCCAATACCAGTCCGGTTTCTCTTTCGCCCTGCTAAAGGCCCACAACACAGTTGGGCCATATACAGTACAACCTGACTTTCGGCATCTTAGCGGGCCATGCTCTTCATGGTCCAGTACAAGCTCGCTGTCTCTTTCGGCCTGCTAAAGGCCCACAGTATAGTTGGGCCATATGTAGCCCGACCTTAGTATCGGCTTGTTAACGGCCCGTGAAATTAAATGGGCCCACCTATTGCCCGCTCCGATGTCGACCTGTTAACGACCGGGGAGGTAATAGGGCCGACCATTAACTTTTGGCTTGTTAACGGCCCATTAACTTAATGGGTCCACTAAAGTTCTAACATGTCTGTAGGACCAATTAGATAATTTGAGACCATTACGACGAGCAATTATGCACAGGACCAAAACTGATCAATCAAAGGCCTATGAGAATTTTGGCCCCTCCGAGCCCATTAGGGAAGCTCATTAAGGCCAGTGGGATGCTTCCTTCATATAGGGCCCATGACTGTTGGTGCTAACTAATAATTTCACTGCTTTTTTAGCTTCCTAGCGACCATTTAGCTGGATTGCGAGGCGCGCTAAGCAAAGGCATGGCATACAGGAAAAAACGTTGCACTTCCAGCATATATTAAAGGAAATTACATCAACTGGGCAATCAAAGATTGATGCCAGTGCAAATAAATGAACAGAATCTAACGATCTACAACGTCACAATCTGCAACCTCAGCGCGGATGACGCCCATATAAGCATGTGGGCAAGTTCTTGCTGCTTTGCTACATTGTCTCTGAAAACATTGATCAGTTGTTGTTGTACACGAATGTGCACCTCTGATTCCTCCAGCATTTACATCATTGCTTCAGCCAGTAATTGGTTCACAAACATACATTTTTCTGTTGCATTTGAGACAGAGGAAACTGAACAGATTCAGATGGCGATTATGGCAGGCTTGTATTATTGATAGTGGAGAGTGTCTCGACCACTGCATCATAACATAAATTAGGAGGGGAACCAAACTGATTAATCAAGAGTTATTGCCATATTACCTGGCCTAGATTTATTAGAAATAAACAATGGGGTTGCCTTGCTATTTTCAGAGTTTATCTTCTTGTCTTCAGCAACCTACACCAAATTAACACAGTAGTATTGCTATCATTGGCCAGGTCAGATAATAGGAAAGCAACATTGACACAACGAATGTTTGGGCACCCAGACCATACCATCCTACGCCAAATTAACACAATATGGCACAACTATCATCAGCCAGGTAAGGTAATACGAAAGCAACATTGACACAATGAATGAATGGGCAGCCAGAGCAGCACTATAATTCAGTAATGTGCATGATATGAGATAGTACACTCATGCAGCTCAGTATGCAAAACTACCAGGCAGTTTTCCTTAGGTCTGTTTGGTTGAAGACTAGTGTGGCCAAGCTAAAGTGTGGCTAGCCACACAAGTATGGCAAGCCACACAAGTGTGGCTGAGAAATTGGACGCCAAACTTTGGCAAAAGTTGGCAAAAAATGTCTCTATGACAAGTGGGCCATAGGGGCAATAAAGTGTGGCAAGCCAAAGTGCGGCAAAAACCAAACACATGACAACTATGGCTGGGAACCAAACAACTCCTACATTTTGCTACAACTAAATTTAGATCAGATAAAGGTTGGATTCACGCCGATTAACAAAATACATGCTGACGTAAAAATATAGTGATACACAACAGGTACTTACATCAGCATTGGAGCATAGAGAATTCCCGCAAGATACTTTTCTCGAATACCATCCCAGTGCAGAAAAATTTCTATCGTTTAACCTTATTTTCTAAAAGAGAGATCGGTAAGAAACATGTAGAAAATATGATCGGAATGCTATAAAATTTCATAATGCAAGGATACACACACGCTTCTTAGAATGGAGTTGACATATTTTTGCTGGACTGGACTGGACTAGTTCTTTGGCCACTGGAATCTGCTTATTATCAGTAAGAGTTGGGTTTCTCTATGCTGGAGCAGTATCTATGAAAACTAGAGTTGGTTTACTATCTCCTGGCGTTTGGATCTTTTGCAAAGACCTGGTTTGTAACCCTTCAGATTCTAACATGGCCGTTTTCCCCTTGCATGCCTTATATAGAAGAATGGTGCTTCAATTATAAAACATGCTACAACAGAGATGGAATAGGTACTGAAGAATAGAAAGGCATGACATATTGACATGTATTCCCTCCATCCGGAAATAAATGGATGGGTCTAGGCGTATTTCAGTTCTAGATACATCCATTTTTATCCATTTCCGCGACATGTAATCCGGACGGAGGGAGTATGATGTAAGAGTCAGGGATACGACAGGACAAGAGTGTAAAAAACACTACTTGAATGTAAAACTATATGCTAGCGGAATACATATAGAAAAACACTAAGGCAGCATATGCGTGCATGATTGGGAAACTAAGATGGCATTGCAACAGACCACTAGAACATTACTTCAATGTAAAAAAAGAACATGGTATGGTAGACAGATGAAGTACATACTGATGAATAACAATGCATAAGATATTCCAAAGCATGATGTCCAAATTAAGCAGATGGCATTGCGATAGAGTAGAATGACAGTATTTGAATTTGAAAACATGTTATCATGAATGGAATAGGTACTGAAAAACAGGAAGGCATGACATATTTACATGCATGATCAACATGCTAAGCACATGGCATTGCAACAGAGTAGATACACTCCAGGACATTATATGCATGTAGTACCCATATCACGGGCCAATTTAGAGCAAGGACCATGTGGGGTGAAGAGGATTCAACATCTTTCTGCAAGTCTTCTGAAGAACTGCCTTTACATGTTCCATCATATTGGGTATCATTGGCATCAAGTTTATTGGCCTTTACATTGCTCCGTGAGGTTCTTGTGGATATATCAGTGTGTGCAATTATATCTGACATGCATGGAAGACAACTAGTAGTTAGATTTATATAATGAGTGCCTGTAGGAGACGACATAAATTGTAGGACTGGGGTTAACTAGCAGCAACAGGTCTCAAAAACTAAAGGGAGAACACAAACGAAAGCTACAGAATATGTATCGTTTGTACTCGAGATTAACTAGATGGCACACAAAAGTATTAAAAAACAACATAGGTAATACTAGAAGTCATATAATACTATAATCACCAGCCTGTGGGATAGCATTGGTTGATGGATGATAACTATGGAACATCATTACCTAAAGAACAAGTATCTTAGCTGAACTATGGAACATCGTTAACTCCTGAACAAGACCCGTAAGAGGTCAGCATGAATATATAGTGAAATGTGATAATCTATTTTCCATGCTTAGATGAATAACAAAGCCATAAATGTTACACACAAGTAAGATGAGGGTACAACCTATCTGGCCGCCATCCATAGGAGTGAGCATCATGCGCTGACTTGTCGATGGCCCTGCAGTTGTTGTGGATGTCCATGTCGGGCACACGCATTCGATGCAGGGAACTGTTGAGTGAGGACTATAGCTCCCTTCTGGTGTATGCTTCCCTTGTTGGAGCAGCTGCGGTGAGTCGGAAGACGGTGTGGCTAAAGATGCAGATAACGCATAATGTTAAGAATGACACATCTCTTTGATCTGAAGAAATACACTAAGAGATCAACAGCAGGGTACGAGAGTGGTCACACGTCTGTTAACTGAAGACTAAATTGGGGTCACACGATTTTATTTTATTTTATTTTGGTACTGTCCGATCTACGCCGGATGGCTTGATGGCCGTTTTGTGCCTCCCGGCTGACACTGTTAAGAATCTTCCCCGAAGAGCCAGTGACCAACGGCAGAGCAGCCTGCCTCCGCCGTTCGTGGCCTCGAGAGCTCCGACCAAAACACCGCTCCCCGCCCCACCGCACTGTCGTGGTTGCGCCGCCCCCTGCTAATCCACAAAGACTCGCCGTCATCCACATCCGGCGGCAGCAGTATCTTCGACCCACGCAACTCTAAGATATCCATCTAAGCGCTGCTTCCACGGCGAACTTGCCCCCCCGCACCCTTACATTTGACACCAGCCAATCGACAGCCTAGGAGCTCTGCCGCCTCGAGGGGTGCTGCTTCCCATTGGGAATCGATTGGCCCAAAAAAAATTTAGACAACTGACGCCTAAATAAAGTGATTTGAGATGAGGGTGCGACTGATACGTCTCCAACGTATCTATAATTTTTGATTGTTCCATGCTATTATATTATCTGTTTTGGCTGTTTAATGGGCTTTATTATGCACTTTTATACTCTTTTTGGGACTAACCTATTAACCGAAGGCCTAGTGCAAATTGTTGTTTTTTGCCTATTTCAGTGTTTCGCAGAAAAGGAATATCAAACGGAATCCAAACGGAATGAAACCTTCGGGAGAGTTATTTTTGAAACAAACGCAATCTAGGAGACTTGGAGTGGACGTCAAGGAAGCAACGAGGAAGCCACGAGGCAGGAAGGCGCGCCCAGGGGGGTAGGCACGCCCCCACCCTCGTGGGCCCCTCGTGGCTCCACTGACCTCCTTCCTTTGCCTATATATACTCATATACCCTGAAAACATATGAGAGCACCACGAAACCCTATTTCCACCGCCGCAACCTTCTGTACCCGTGAGATCCCATCTTGGGGCCTTTTCCGGCGCTCCGTCGGAGGGGGAATCGATCACGGAGGGCTTCTACATCAACACCATAGCCTCTCTGATGATGTGTGAGTAGTTTACCACAGACCTTCGAGTCCATAGTTATTAGCTAGATGGCTTCTTCTCTCTCTTTGGATCTCAATACAAAGTTCTCCTCGATTCTCTTGGAGATCTATTCGATGTAATTCCTTTTGCGGTGTGTTTGTCGAGATCTGATGAATTGTGGGTTTATGATCAAGATTATCTATTAACAATATTTGGTTCTTCTCTGATTTTTTATATGTATGATTTGTTATCTTTGCAAGTCTCTTCGAATTATCAGTTTGGTTTGGCCTACTAGATTGATCTTTCTTGCAATGGGAGAAGTGCTTAGCTTTGGGTTCAATCTTGCGGTGTCCTTTCCTAGTGATAGCACGGGCACAAGGCACGTATTGTATTGTTGCCATCGAGGAAAAAAAGATGGGGTTTATATCATATTTCTTGAGTTTATCCCTCTACATCATGTCATCTTGTCTAATGCATTACTCTGTTCTTATGAACTTAATACTCTAGATGCATGCTGGATAGCGGTCGATGTGTGGAGTAATAGTAGTAGATGCAGAATCGTTTCGGTCCACTTGTCGCGGACGTGATGCCTATATACATGATCATGCCTAGATATTCTCATAACTATGCGCTTTTCTATCAATTGCTCGACAGTAATTTGTTCACCCACCGTAGATTATGCTATGTTGAGAGAAGCCACTAGTGAAACCTATGGCCCCCGGGTCTATCTTCCATCATATTATTTTCCTATCAATTTACTATTTCTGCCTTTGTTTATTTTGCAATCTTTACTTTCCAATCTATATCATAAAAATACCAAAAATATTTATCTTATTATCTCTATCAGATCTCACTTTTGCAAGTGGCCGTGAAGGGATTGACAACCCCTTTATTGCGTTAGTTGCAAGGTTCCTATTTGTTTGTGCAGGTACAAGGCGACTTGCGTGTAACCTCTTACTGGATTGATACCTTGGTTCTAAAAAACTGAGGGAAATACTTACGCTACTTTGCTGCATCACCCTTTCCTCTTCAAGGGAAAAACAACGCATGCTCAAGAGGTAGCAAGAAGGATTTCTGGCGCCGTTGCAGCGGAGGCTTACGCCAAGTCAAGTCAAGATTTGATCTCCCAGCAACTAGCCATTTCTGGCGCCGTTGCCAAGTCAAGTCAAGACATACCAAGTACTCATCACAAACACTTATCCCTTGCATTACATTATTTGCCATTTGCCTCTCGTTTTCCTCTCCCCCACTTCACCCTTGCCGTTTTTATTCGCCCTCTTTTTTTGTCCGTCTCTTTTCGCTTGCTTCTTGTGTGATTGTGTGTTGGATTGATTGTCACGATGGCTCAAGACAATACAAAATTGTGTGACTTTTTGTGACGCCACCGATTCAATCGTACACTAATCATGCACGCAAATGTGTACGATCAAGATCAGGGACTCACGGGAAGATATCACAACACAACTCTACAAATAAAATAAGTTATACAAGCATCATAATACAAGCCAGGGGCCTCGAGGGCTCGAATACAAGTGCTCGATCATAGACGAGTCAGCGGAAGCAACAATATCTGAGTACAGACATAAGTTAAACAAGTTTGCCTTAAGAAGGCTAGCACAAACTGGGATACAGATCGAACGAGGCGCAGGCCTCCTGCCTGGGATCCTCCTAACTACTCCTGGTCGTCGTCAGCAGGCTGCACGTAGTAGTAGGCACCTCCAGAGTAGTAGGAGTCGTCATCGACGGTGGCGTCTGGATCCTGGGCTCCATCGTCTGGTTGCGGCAACCGGGTAGAAGGGAAAAGGGGAAAGGGGGAGAAAAGCAACCGTGAGTACTCATCCAAAGTACTCGCAAGCAAGGAGCTACACTACATATGCATGGATATATGTGTAAAGGGCCATATCGGTGGACTGAACTGCAGAATGCCAGAATAAGAGGGGGATAGCTAATCCTGTCGAAGACTACGCTTCTGGCAGCCTCCGTCTTGCAGCATATAGAAGAGAGTAGACTGAAGTCCTCCAAGTAGCATCGTATAGCATAATCCTACCCGGCGATCCCCTCCTCGATGCCCTGTTAGAGAGCGATCACCGGGGTGTATCTGGCACTTGGAAGGGTGTGTTTTATTAAGTATCCGGTTCTAGTTGTCATAAGGTCAAGGTACAACTCCGGGTCGTCCTTTTACCGAGGGGCACGACTATTCGAATAGATAAACTTCCCTGCAGGGGTGCACCACATAACCCAACACGCTTGATCCCATTTGGCCGGACACACTTTTCTGGGTCATGCCCGGCCTCGGAAGATCAACACGTCGCAGCCCCACCTAGGCACAACAGAGAGGTCAGCACGCCGGTCTAAATCTAAGCGCGCAGGGGTCTGGGCCCATCGCCCTGAGCACACCTGCACGTTGCGTACGCGGCCGGAGAGCAGACCTAGCAACCTCCATTTCAAAGGAAGTCACGTTACGCGGTCCAACCCGGCGCGCGCCGCTCAGTCGCTGGCGTCACGAAGTGCTTCGACTGATACCACGACGTCGGGATACTCATAACTACTCCCGCGTAGGTGGTTAGTGCGTATAGACCAAATGGCCAGACTCAGATCAAATACCTAGATCTCGTTAAGCGTGTTAAGTATCCGCGAACGCCGACCAGGGCCAGGCCACCTCTCTCCTAGGTGGACTCAACCTGCCCTGTCGCTCCGCCACAAAGTAACAGTCGGGGGCCGTCGGGAACCCAGGCCCACCTCTACCAGGATGGAGCCACCTGCCTCTTCAGCCCCCATCTCCAAACAGTATCACAGGTAATGTAACAGTGTAAAGTATATAGTATGCCCGTGATCACCTCCCGAAGTGATCACGGCCCAGTAGTATAGCATGGCAGACGAGCAAGAGTGTAGGGCCACTGATGAAACAGTAGCATCCTATACTAAGCATGTAGGATTGCAGGTGAAGGTATCAACAGCAGTATCAAAGACAGGCTATGCATCAGGATAGGAATAACGAAAGCAGTAACATGCTACACTACTCTAATGCAAGCAGTATAGAGGAGAGTAGGCGATATCTGGTGATCAAGGGGGGGCTTGCCTGGTTGCTCCGGCAAGAAGGAAGGTTCATCTTCAATGTAGTCGAACACACGGACATCGGCAGTAGTCTCGGAGTCTACCGGAAAGAAGTAACGGAGGGGAAACATAATAAATAACAGAGCAATCAAAGCAACACAAAGCATAACATGGCGATACGCGGTGCTAGGGGTGACCTAACGCAGTAGGAGGTGATACCGGCGAAGGGGGAAAACATCCGGGAAAGTATCCCCGGTGTTTCGCATTTTCGGACAAATGGACCGGAGGGGGAAAGTTGCGTGTTTGCTATGCTAGGGATGTGTGGCGGACGAACGGAGAGTGTATCCGGATTCGTCTCGTCGTTCTGAGCAACTTTCATGTAGTAAGTATTTTCATCCGAGTTACGGATTATTTTATATTAATTTTTAAAGTTTTTAAACATTTTTTGAATTTATGGAATTATTATTAATTCAGAATTAATAGTCAAATGCTATGTGCACACACTCAAGTGCACACAACAGGGTCTACAGAGGCTGACATGTGGGGCATGTTGACTGGGTTGACCCAGTCAACATCTGACTGGTCAAAGGGCGAAAAGTGTGCAGTGGGTCCCGCGTGTCATGGAGAGTAGTTGTATTTAGATTTTTTAGACTGTTAACTAAATGGGACCCGCTTGTCAATGGGCCATTAGGATAACCTAACCACTAATTAATCTAACTAACGTTAATTAGCACTACTAACTGGGCCGGCCCTAACACACACGTACGCCCACAAACAGCACACACATAGCACGCACACACTTGGCCATGGCCTTGGCCTTGGCCATGGCCATTAGCAGTGGCAGCCGTCGGTAGCATGCATCAGCAACAGAGAAGCGATAGCAGCAGCGGCACGCAGTAGCAGCACGAACATCAAGCACCAGCGACCAGCGGGAGCACCAGCAGGCAACAGGGAGCAGCAGCTGCGGGCGCGCTGAGGCAAGGCGCGGGAGGCAGCGGCGCTAGGCGGGGCAGGGGCGCGGCGATGCTGCGGCTAGCAGAGGCGGGCGCCAGCGTGGCGCGAGGCCAAGGCGCGCGGGACGCAGGCGCGGTCGCGGTGATGAGCAGCGGCAGGGACGTGCAGCAGCGACAGAGGGCCACAACAGTAGGCGCGGCCGGGGGATCACGGCGCGAACAGAGGGCGCGGGCGTGGAGCACAGGAGCGCGTGCGTGCGGGGCGCAGCCATGGGCGGCTAGGCGCGTACGGCGTACGCGAGCTCCGGCCATGGCGGTGTTTAGATAGGATATGGAGTCGTGTCCTAATAGGACACTTGTATCCTAGGCCTCTCTTATATAGTGGGGTAGACACATGATGTAACCTATGCCAACATAATAGCACAGACGCGCAAGGGGGAGCCGGCGGCGTGTGCCGGCGCCCGGGTGGCCGGTGTGCGGTATTGTGATGGTGTCACGGGGAGGAGCGCCCGTAGTCAAGCCCCGGGGATGTAGCCATATCGGTGAACCTCGTTAACAAATCTCGGTGTCGTGCTCGTGTGATTGCTTGGTCCTCGGATGATCGACGGAGTGACTCAGATTTATTCTAACAAGTGGTATCATGAGCTAGGTCGTTCGGAGGCTGCGGATCGTTGGTCTAGAGGATGAAGAAGCAGTAACGTGGTTGGATGTCTTGGCGGCGGCGAGTTGCAGTTGTTTGGTCGATTCGGTGATCAGACGAGTTCTTGGTGAGATCGGTTTAATCGATTCAGGCGTGGACTCGGCGAGATGCAATCGATGACGGCGGCGTGTCGCGCGCAGACTGGCAGACAACATATAGGTTCGGAGCGAAAGCGCAAGGCAAGTGCGTGGGCTGCGGCCCAGGTGGAGAAGCCGCACGGCTGCACCAGGCGGGCAACTCACGGGCCAAACGGCAGCTGGTGAGCTCAGGTGTACGTGTCCGTATGCAAGGCGATCAGACCAGGGCCGTGTACAAGGGCATCTATGGGATTTGTTTTGGACCAAAAGAGGACCGGGTCCTCATGTTGACACGGCGAGAGGCAGATTAGTCAAACGAAGGAAATATCCATTGATACATCCATCGGGAATTAGCAAGAGAGGCATTGACAAGGCAATTGCTAGTATTGGAGTTGTGCCTGGAGCAGTTACACGTGAAGACCAAGATTGGTTGGATTTTGCTATTAGTACACAGGGGTGTACCTCATCAGGTTTTGCTTGTGTGCTTGAGGCATCGCGGTGGAGCTCGGTTAATTTTTCACAAGGTCAGCTGTACGACGGGTACCAGGTTTGAGGTGGAGAAGTTCGACGGGACTAAAAATCTTGAGTTATGGCAGACAAAGGTGAAACATTTGTTGGCACAACAAGGATGCTTGAAGGCGTTGCGGGAAGTCATGTCAGCTGAGATGAAATTATCATTTGATGGATGAAAATTCGCGGAAGACGATTTGGGAGCCTCGAGCGTGTCGTACAGTTGAACGAATTCGGCTGGGTCGGACTGGATAGTCTGACGGGATCGAGCATGTCGGTTGGTATAGAAGACGGTGGTGGGATCGGCGACGACGACGTAGGAGCGTGATGCTGATGGTGACCGACTTCTGGGGCATGGAAACACGTGCGCAAGCCCCGAGAGCTTGTGTGGCTTCGACAAGACTATGGCGCGGGGTTGATTCAAGGTGGTGTGCACACGAAGCTTGAAGTCGACGGGGCGCGAGGGTGGATTGATCATCTACCATGGAGTCATGTTGAAGGTGGAGCTGGAGTCTGACGGAAGACTTCACTCAGTGCTGATTTAGGGGCTACGGCGTAAGTCGACAGAGAGTCGAAGCCTATTCAGCGGGGAAAAGCGAGTGACATGCAGTTCGGACTGGAGCCCAGTGGTCTGATGGAAGCATGAAACTCGTCATCGGTCGGTGATGATCGGTGGTACTCTGAAGTGGGGGTTGAGTGGTGTGGGTACACGACCCTTGAGACTCAACCGGGACAGCGGAGGCTCGACGCGGTAATAGCGGCGAGGCGTGCGGTATGCACGGGACATGGAGACGGGCCAGGGCTCTGGTGGTCATACATGTGGTGAGACAACTGCGAATTTGACTTAGGATGACTACAAGCAATGGTGAAATTCCTTCAAGTTTCAGACAGGCTGTCAAGAAAGGAGCGCTGATGTTGAGTTCAGGTAACTCTTACGTGTGACACCCAATATGTGAGTTATTCACTTTCATGCAAGTCAGTGATCAGTGTGTGATGGCGTTGAACGGAGCTCTGGAAGTTGGGAGCATACACTAGAGTAAAGAGGAACTTAATTTTGCTCGAGTATTGACAATGGTCAAGAAAAAGAAGGGACTACAAGTTGCAGGTGGAGTCATATGGAGTCTTTGGAGTAGCAGCGGTGCTCATGGGATAAGCTCAAGTCCAATGTACATGAAAGTTTGACGCATTGACGAATTCAGGGTGGTGGAGTATATTCGCCAAGGTGGAGTTTGTTGGAGTTGTGTCGAATATAGTGTACGAGGTAGGTTACAGTTGGACTTGTAGTTGTATTGTGTTTAGATAGGATATGGAGTCGTGTCCTAATAGGACACTTGTATCCTAGGCCTCTCTTATATAGCGGGGTAGACACATGATGTAACCTATGCCAACATAATAGCACAGGCGCGCAAGGGGGAGCCGGCGGTGTGTGCCGGCGCCCGGGTGGCCGGTGTGCGGTATTGTGATGGTGTCACGGGGAGGAGCGCCCGTAGTCAAGCCCCGGGGATGTAGCCATATCGGTGAACCTCGTTAACAAATCTCGGTGTCGTGCTCGTGTGATTGCTTGGTCCTCGGATGATCGACAGAGTGACTCGGATTTATTCTAACAAACGGGAGGAAGGGGAACGGAGAGAGGAGCTCACCACCGAGCCAGGGAGAGGCCGGAGAGGGTCGGGGAGGTGTCGACGGCGGTAGATCGAGCGACGACAGTGGTGGATGTAGTCGAAGGAGACGACAATTGCGATGGCTCAGAGGGGCTCCAACTGGAATCGGCGCTTGCAGTCGATGAAGAAGGGGACGACGGTGCTCCTCGACATGGTGCGGCGACGAGGGATGGCCGGGGGAGCTCGGGAGGCGGCAAATCTGATGACGAACGACGGTGGTCGTGGCGGGGAAGACGGCTCGATCCCGATGATTAACGGTGCCCCGGCTTGAACTGGTGGCTGTAGTCGAAGTAGACGAGCCCGACGCGTGTCCTGGCAAAGTTTCAGCCTGCGGGGAGCTCGGTGGCCACTACAACGATGGGGCGGTGGCGATTGCGTCTTCGGGCGCGGACGAACTCAAGGGGGAGAGAGACGAGCGAGGGGAACGGGTGCGCTAGTGTTACAGGGGAAGAGTGAGGGGGCGCAGGGGCTTGCTCTTAACCATCCCCTCGACCGCGGGATGGCCGACAGCGCGCCATCCGCGCCATGGACGGACGTTGGACGTCCACGACAAGGGGTTAGGGATGATGCGGTGGTGGCTGGGCCGGATACTGTGGACTTCGAAGCTCACCACACATTTGGTGTAGCTCAATTTTATTTTATTTCACTGTTTCATATTTTGTCTTTGTTTTGTAATTTCTTTTGACACCATACGACTTTTGTAAAATATGTAACTTGGTGTATAAATTCACTGCAAGGGTATGGTGATGCACAAAAAGTTTGGAGTCCACCGAAGCAAATTCAAAATTATATTTGAATTTAAATGTGTTTATTTAATCTCGCTGATTCACTAAAATATTTCTAGGGACAAGTTTAAACTCCATTAAATGTTATTTTCCACAAGTTAATTACTTAGTGAATATTTGCAGCCCAACGAACATTTTTATCTGACAGCTTGAAGAAATATTAATTTGACTTTATTTTTAACTTAAATCTAACTAACGATTTGGATCAAAGTGAGGTTTAGAAAATTAATGGCGATGACATGGCATCATTAGTGTGTGGTTACTGTAGCTTAACTATCCGGGCGTCACACTTTTCCAATACCAACAACAATTATTTTCTTAGCACTCCGATTGCTCCTATTACCGATGCTGAATCTTGTGAAATTAATGCTGATTTGCTGAATCTTGTCATGAAAGATCAGTTTTCTGGCCTTCCTAGTGAATATGTCGCTACCCATCTAAACAACTTTGTTGATTTGTGCGATATGCAAAAGAAGAAAGACCTGGATAATGATATTGTTAAATTGAAGCTATTTTCGTTTTCACTTAGAGATCGTGCTAAAACTTGATTTTCCTCTTTGCCTAAAAATAGTATTGATTCATCGAATAAGTGCAAAGATGCTTTTATCTCTAAGTATTTTCCTCCCGCTAAGACCATCTCTCTTAGAAATGATATTATGAATTTTAAGCAACTTGATCATGAGCATGTTGCACAAGCTTGGGAGAGGATGAAATTAATGATACGTAATTGCCCCACACATGGTTTGAATTTATGGATGATTATACAAAAAATTTATGCGGATTGAATTTTGCTTCTAGAAATCTTTTAGATTCGGTTGCGGGAGGCACTTTTATGGATATCACTTTAGGAGAAGCTACTAAACTCCTATATATTATTATGGTTAATTATTCTCAATGGCACACCGAAACATCTACTAGTAAAAGGTTCATGCGATAAAAGAGATTAATGTTTTGAGTGGAAAGATGGATGAACTTATGAAATTGTTTGCTAATAAGAGTGTTTCTTCTGATCCTAATGATATGCCTTTGTCTACTTTGATTGAGAATAATAATGAATCTATGGATGTGAATTTTGTTGGTAGGAACAATTTTGGTAACAACACGTATAGAGGAAACTTTAATCCTAGGCCGTTTCCTAGTAATTCCTCTAATAATTATGGTAATTCCTACAACAATTCTTATGGCAATTTTAATAAGATGCCCTCTGATTTTGAGACTAGTGTTAAAGAATTTATGATTTCGCAAAAGAATTTCAATGCTTTGCTTGAAGAAAAATTGCCTAAGATTGATGAGTTGGCTAGGAACGTGGATAGAACTTTTCTTGATGTTGATTCTTTGAAACTTAGATCTATTCCACCTAAGCATGATATCTATGAGTCTCTCAAAGCTATGAGAATTTTCATTGATGAGTGCAAAGAAAGAACCGCTAGGATGCGTGCTAAAAAGATTGCTTTATGAAAGCGTGTTATTCTAGTTTTCATGATAATAACACTACAAAAAAATACGCTTCCGTGATGATACGTGTTTATCACAGTAGGTCGCGTTTTTTGTCATGCATGTACATCCATGACAATTTTATGACAGAATCAAGATAGTCATACCTGTGCTGTCGTAGAAGTGTTCCATGACATTACTAAAATTATCATCACGGAAGTGTCCACTTCCATGACAATAAATCGCGCGTCACAGAAGTGCTTTCGTCAAGGGTGACCGACACGTGGCATCCACCGTAACGGGACGCCGTTAAGCTATCGGGTCCGATTTTGGATCCGATAACTCGTTAACAGCCCGGACCAATGGGGATTTTCCACGTGTAAAATCATCATTGACCGGAGGAAACACGTGTTGCCTCACTGTTGGGACAGATGTCATCCACTCATTGGACAGGAGGCGCCTATGATAGGTCGACACGTGGCACGGCCCAACAGTGGCCCATTCCGGTGAAAAGGGTCGGCCCAGTAAAAAATAGCAGGCCAGCCCATATAAGGCAAACTTGTGTCAGGTCCATTTAAGCACACGACCCATACGAGATGTGCCAATTCAGCCCGTCAACGACCCGTTAAATATTTGACACCATTGCAGCCCATCGTCAGTTCGAGCCCGTTAACAACCCGCTATATATTTGAGCTCAATATCGGCCCGATGAGATTTCGGCCTGTTAACGGCCCATTCAGTGGATGGGCCAATTTTCACGATGTACATCTTTCAGCCTTTTAGCGACCCATTTAAATGTTGGGCTAATTTCCGACCTGGTGTGTCTTTCACCTGTTGACGGCCCATAAATCAGTTGGGCCATTTGTAGTCGGACATGAGTTTCGGCCTTTTAGCGACCATTTAAGTGTTGGGCCAATTTCTGGCCCGGTGTGTCTTTCAGCCTGGTGACGGCCCATATATATCTGTTGGGCCATTTGTAGTCAGACCTGAGTTTTGGCCTTTTAGCGACCCATTTAAGTGTTGGGCCAATTCTCGGCCCTGTGTGCCTTTCAGCCTATTAACGGACCATAAATGAGTTGGGCCATTTGCAGTCGAACCTGAGTTTTGGCCTTTTAACAGCTCATGCCCTTCATGGTCCAATACCAGCCCGGTTTCTCTTTCGGCCTGCTAAAGGCCCACAATACATTTGGGCCATTTACAATACGACCTGACTTTCGGCCTCTTAGCGACCCATGGTCTTCATGGTCCAGTACAAGTCCGCTGTCTCTTTCGGCCTGCTAAAGGACCACAGTATAGTTGGGCTATATGTAGCCCAAACTTAGTAACGGCCTATTAACGGCCCGTGAAATCAATTGGGCCCACCTGTTGCCCGTTTCGATGTCGGCCTGTTAATGACCCGGGAGTTAAGAGGGCCGACCATTAACTTTCGGCCTGGTAACGGCCTATTAACTTAATGGGCCCACTAAAGTTCGTACATGTCTTTAGGCCAAATTAGATAATTTGAGCCCATTACGATGAGCAATTATGCACAGGACCAAAACCGATCAAGCAAAGGTACGACATATAGGGAAAACCGTTGCACATCCAGCATATATTACAGGAAATTACATCCACTGGGAAATCAAAGATTGATGCCAGTGCAAATAAATGAACAGAACCTAACGATCTACAACGTCACAATCTGCAACCTCAGCACAGATGACGCCCATAAGCATGTGGGCAAGTTCTTGCTGCTTTGCTACACTGTCTCTGAAAATATTGAACAGTTGTTGTGTCGCACGACTCTGCACCTTTGATTCCTCCACCATTTCCATCATTTCTTCAGCCATTAATTGGTTCACAAACATACATTTTTTCCGTTGCATTCGAGACAGAGGATAATGAACAGATTCAGATGACGATTTTGGCAGGCTTGTATTATTGATAGTGAAGAGTGTCTCGACCACTGCATCATAACATAAATTAGGAGGGGAACCAAACAGACTAATCATGAGTTATTGGCATATTACCTGGCCTAGATTTATTGAAAAGAAACAATGGGGTTGCCTTGCTATTTTCGGAGTTTGTCTTATTATCTTTAGCAGCCTGCACCAAATTAAGACACTAGCATTGCTATCATTGGCCAAGTCAGATAATAGGAAAGCAACATTGGCACAACGAACATTGGGGCAAATAGCCAACACCAAATTAACACAATATGGCACAACTATCATCAGCCAGGTAAGGTAATATGAAAGCAACATTGACACAATGAATGAATGGGCAACCAAAGCAGCACTACAATTCAGTAATGTGCATGATATGAGATAGTACACTCATGCAGCTCAGTATGCAAAACTACCAGGCAATTTTCTTTACAAAAATCAACATTGGCGCCTTTAACATTTTGCTACAACTAATTTTAGATCAGATAAAGGTTTGATTCACGCCGATTAACAAAATACATGCTGATGTAAAAATATAGTGATATACAACAGGTACTTACATCAGCATTGGAGCACAGAGAATTTCCGTAAGATATTTTCCTCGAATACAATCCCAATGAAGGAAGTCTTCTATCATTTAACCTTATTTTCTAAAAGAGAGATGGGTAAGAAACATGTAGAAAATATGATCAGAATGCTATAAAATTTTATGATGCGAGGATACGCACACGCTTCTTAGAATGGAGTTGACATTCTTTTGTTGGACTGGAGCGGACTAGTTCTTTGGCCACTGGAATCTGCTTATTATCAGTGGGAGTTGGGTTTCTCTGTGCTGGAGCAGTATCTATGAAAAATGGAGTTGGTTTATTATCTCCTGGCATTTGGATCTTTTGCAAAGACCTGGTTTGTAACCCTTCAGATTCTAACATAGCCATCTTCCCCTTGCATGCCTTATATAGAAGAATGGTGCTTCAATTATAAAACATGCTACAACAGAGATGGAATAGGTACTGAAGAATAGAAAGGCATGACATATTGACATGTATTCGCTCCATCCGGAACTAAATGGATGGGTCTAGGCGTATTTCAGTTCTAGATACATCTAGTTTTATCCATTTCTGTGACATGTAATCCGGACGGAGGGAGTATGCTGTAAGAGCTAGGGATACGACAGGACAACACAATAAAAAAACACTGAAAACCCACTCTAGAACCAAAGTAATCAAACCCACTGATATGAGATAGTACACTCATGCAGCTCAGGATGCAAAACTACCAGGCAGTTTTCCTTACAAAAATCAACATTGTGGCCTTTAATCATACATTTTGCTACAACTAAATTTAGATCAGATAAGGTTGGATTCACGCCGATTAACAAAATACATGCTGATGTAAAAAAATAGTGATATACAATAGGTACTTACATCTGTTGGAGCATAGGGAATTCCTGTAAGAATCTTTCCTCACAGACGATCCCAGTGCAGAAATTCTTCTATCTGTTAAGCTTATTTTCTAAAAGAGAGATGGGTAAGAAACATGTAGGAAATATGATCAGCATGCTATAAAATTTCATGATGCAAGGATACGCACACGCTTCTTAGAATGGAGTTGACATATTTTTGCTGGACCGGAGCGGACTAGTTCTTTGGCCACTGGAATCTGCTTATTATCAGTAGGAGTTGGGTTTCTCTGTGCTGGAGCAGTATCTATAAAAATTGGAGTTGGTTTGTTATCTCCTGGCATTTGGATCTTTTGCAAAGACCTGGTTTGTAACCCTTCAGATTCTAACATAGTCGTCTTTCCCTTGCATGCCTTGTATAAAGAATGGTGCTTCAATTATAAAACATGCTACAACAGAGAGATGGAATAGGTACTGAAGAATAGAATGGCATGACATATTGACATGTATTCCCTCCATCCGGGGAAAATGGATGGGTTAGGCGTATTTTAGTTCTAGATACATCCTTTTTTATCCATTTCGGCAACATGTAATCCGGACGGAGGGAGTATGGTGTAAGAGCTAGGGATACGACAGGACAACGCAGTAAAAAACACTAGTTGAATGTAAAACTGTATGATAGCAGAATACATACAGAAAAAACTAAGGCAACATACACATGTATGATTGGGAAACTAAGATGGCATTGCAACAGAGCACTAGAACAACACTTCAATGTAAAAAACATGGTATGGTAGACAGATGAAGTACATACTAATGAATAACAATGCATAAGATATTCCAAAGCATGATGTCCAAATTAAGCAGATGGCATTGCGATAGAGTAGAATGACAGTATTTGAATTTGAAAACATGTTATCATGAATGGAATAGGTACTGAAAAACAGGAAGGCATGACATATTTACATGCATGATCAACATGCTAAGCACATGGCATTGCAACAGAGTAGATACACTCCAGGACATTATATGCATGTAGTACCCATATCACGGGCCAATTTAGAGCAAGGACCATGTGGGGTGAAGAGGATTCAACATCTTTCTGCAAGTCTTCTGAAGAACTGCCTTTACATGTTCCATCATATTGGGTATCATTGGCATCAAGTTTATTGGCCTTTACATTGCTCCGTGAGGTTCTTGTGGATATATCAGTGTGTGCAATTATATCTGACATGCATGGAAGACAACTAGTAGTTAGATTTATATAATGAGTGCCTGTAGGAGACGACATAAATTGTAGGACTGGGGTTAACTAGCAGCAACAGGTCTCAAAAACTAAAGGGAGAACACAAACGAAAGCTACAGAATATGTATCGTTTGTACTCGAGATTAACTAGATGGCACACAAAAGTATTAAAAAACAACATAGGTAATACTAGAAGTCATATAATACTATAATCACCAGCCTGTGGGATAGCATTGGTTGATGGATGATAACTATGGAACATCATTACCTAAAGAACAAGTATCTTAGCTGAACTATGGAACATCGTTAACTCCTGAACAAGACCCGTAAGAGGTCAGCATGAATATATAGTGAAATGTGATAATCTATTTTCCATGCTTAGATGAATAACAAAGCCATAAATGTTACACACAAGTAAGATGAGGGTACAACCTATCTGGCCGCCATCCATAGGAGTGAGCATCATGCGCTGACTTGTCGATGGCCCTGCAGTTGTTGTGGATGTCCATGTCGGGCACACGCATTCGATGCAGGGAACTGTTGAGTGAGGACTATAGCTCCCTTCTGGTGTATGCTTCCCTTGTTGGAGCAGCTGCGGTGAGTCGGAAGACGGTGTGGCTAAAGATGCAGATAACGCATAATGTTAAGAAGGCACATCTCTTTGATCTGAAGAAATACACTAAGAGATCAACAGCAGGGTACGAGAGTGGTCACACGTCTGTTAACTGAAGACTAAATTGGGGTCACACGATTTTATTTTATTTTGGTACTGTCCGATCTACGCCGGATGGCTTGATGGCCGTTTTGTGCCTCCCGGCTGACACTGTTAAGAATCTTCCCCGAAGAGCCAGTGACCAACGGCAGAGCAGCCTGCCTCCGCCGTTCGTGGCCCCGGCCAAAACCCCGCTCCCCGCCCCACCGCACTTCCATGGTTGCGCCGCCCCCGGGACAATCCACAAAGACTCCCCGTCATCCAGAGGCAGTACCTTCAACCCACGCAACTCTAAGATAGCCATCTAAGCGCTGCTTCCACAACAAACTTGCGGCCCGGCACCCTTACATTAGACACCAGCCAACCGGCAGCCTAGGAGCTCCGCCGCCTCGAGGGGTGCTGCTTCCCATTGGGAATCGATTGGCCCAGAATAAAATTCAGACAACTGACGCCTAAATAAAGTGATTTGAGATGAGGGTGCGACCTATCTGGCGGCATGGTGAAGTAGGCAGGTCCAGCTGCCGAGTGGGTGAGGCCGGCGTGGTTGCGGTGGTGACCAGCGGCAGGGAAACAACGATGTCGCGACGGTCGACGGCTACGGGAAAGCAGCCCCGGGACTCTGGACGGATCCGAAGTTGGAGCCGCTCCGGTACCGTGAACAACGGTGTGGGTGAATCGGCTCCGGTATGGTTCACGCGGTCGTCGTCGAGGCAACTCCAGCAGCACGGAGTAAGAGGCACACGACCCAGTGCACGACGACAAATGGACAGCGTCTCCGGCATTAGGGAGGAGGGTGGCTGTGAAATTGGTGCGGTGGGGGTGCCATGGAGGAGGGGCTGAGGTTTCGCGGCTCGAGAGAAAGGAGCTTCTGAGGAGAAGGTGATTTGGCGCCCTCGAGGTATGAATGGGGGGGATTGGGAGGGGAGTGGAACCATGTTTTACGGACGGACTTGTCTGAAATGTGAGGGGGAGTTACAGTTCTACCCCTGCCTTTAGGCTTCTCGGCTTGGGTCTGTGTACTGAGGGTTGGGGATAGTAGAGTAACTTTGCTTCTCCCCAAATAGTGGGCGGGAGCGATTTCAGGCGAGGAGGGCGTGTTTTGAAATATAGTGGGCGCGAGCGATTTCGAGCGAGGAGAGCGTGTTTTGAAATAGTGGGCTCGAGCTATTTCAGGCGAGGAGAGCATGTTTTGGCGACCATGGTTTATGAATTATGCAGCACATGTCATTTCGGCCGAGGAGAAGGCGCACTTGGATGAAGTTACGAACCTACCCTCGATGTACAACGGGCCAATTAATGCGTGTCCCACATAGGATGGTAATTTCGCGTCTCCCATTTATTTGCTCGGGCGAATTCCACCGAGCAGGGGATGTTTAACGGTTCGTTCAAAATTTGGGAGAACGAGCATCCACGCCTACCTTACCAAGTCGTTTCGAGTCAAATTTTGAAATATTAGTTTGCCACTTCTTTTTTAGATGGAGAGATGATGCTCGGGAGTAATGTGTTTTTACATGCTGGTTGCTAGCGATTTACTATATGACAAATAGTTGACCCACTCAAAAAAGGGAATCAAACCCGAAATGAAATATCTCGATCCAATGAAATAGGTCATTCACCAGGTCAAAATAGTGAACTAAATCCAAAATTGAACACCTCAATCAAGTAGCATGTTGTACAATATTATAGTACTCCATGAACATGTTGAAAGTCAAATTAATGAACTTGTTTGATATACGCATATATCCGTTCATGTGTGGATTGCAAACAACATGTTCTCCAATTTAAATATTTGAATGCAAGTTTACACCGAAACATGGTTTATATCAGTCTTCGGTGCATAAAACGCGACCTCCCCCTCTCCCGGACTCCTGCTCTCTCTCTCTCTCGTAGACAATCTTCAATTCTGTCGCACGCATCCAACACACAAACCTTGTTGGTCCCTCTCGCTTTCTCTCCATCTCTCTCTCTCTCTCTTTGTGTGTGTGTGTGTGGGGGGGGGGTATTTCTAGTTCGCATGCATATATACTCCATCTACATGTCTCTCTCGCACACTATGTATGATTCTCTAGTCCAAGCTAGATATCTTGGGTGCACTCATCGTAGGCACACAAATTCCTTGGCTCGTTGCCCGTAACTCTCTCACGCACCACTCTGTCGTCTCGGAGCTCTTCCCCCTCTTTCTCAAACTCTCCATCTACCTGAGTCACAAATACACATGCATATCTCACTCGCACTCGATAGGCCCATCTAAAACTCTATCTCTCTCCCTCATTCTCTCTCCATCTCACACGCGCACACACACAATCTCATGCCTAGCTAGCCAAGTATGATGGTCTCTCACTCAATTGTAGGCACATGCAGTCCCCCCTATATGTATATGACTAGCTAATCTTAGTCTCCATCACAAACATGTGCATGGTCTATCTCGAATTCTCTCGGGGCATCTTTCTATCGCGCACGCACCTCCCTCGATCTCCCACCCATATAGTCCCCTCACGATCTCGAGGGGATCTCTTTATCACAAACACACCCTCTCGCCCTGTGACGCCCCCGATTCAATCGTACACTAATCATGCACGCAAATGTGTACGATCAAGATCAGGGACTCACGGGAAGATATCACAACACAACTCTACAAATAAAATAAGTCATACAAGCATCATAATACAAGCCAGGGGCCTAGAGGGCTCGAATACAAGTGCTCGATCATAGACGAGTCAGCGGAAGCAACAATATCTGAGTACAGACATAAGTTAAACAAGTTGCCATAAGATGGCTAGCACAAACGGGGATACAGATCGAACGAGGCGCAGGCCTCCTGCCTGGGATCCTCCTAACTACTCCTGGTCGTCGCCAGCGGGCTGCACGTAGTAGTAGGCACCTCCAGTGTAGACGGAGTCGTCGTCGACGGTGGCGTCTGGGTCCTGGGCTCCATCGTCTGGTCGCAGCAACCGGGTAGTAGGGAAAGGGGAAAAAAGGGGGGAGAAAAGCAAGCGTGAGTACTCATCCAAAGTACTCAAGCAAGGAGCTACACTACATATGCATGGATATATGTGTAAAGGGCCATATCGGTGGACTGAACTGCAGAATGCCAGAATAAGAGGGGAATAGCTAATCCTATCGAAGACTACACTTCTGGCAGCCTCCGTCTTGCAGCATATAGAAGAGAGTAGACTGAAGTCCTCCAAGTAGCATCGCATAGCATAATCCTACCCGGCGATCCCCTCCTCGTTGCCCTGTTAGAGAGCGATCACCGGGTTATATCTGGCACTTGGAAGGGTGTGTTTTATTAAGTATCCGGTTCTAGTTGTCATAAGGTCAAGGTACAACTCCGAGTCGTCCTTTTACCGAGGGACACGACTATTCGAATAGATAAACTTCCCTGCAGGGGTGCACCACATAACCCAACACGCTTGATCCCATTTGGCCGGACACACTTTCCTGGGTCATGCCCGGCCTCGGAAGATCAACACGTCGCAGCCCCACCTAGGCACAACAGAGCGGTCAGCACGCCGGTCTAAACCTAAGCGCGCAGAGGTCTGGGCCCATCGCCCCGAGCACACCTGCACGTTGCGAACGCGACCGGTGAGCAGACCTAGCAACCTCCTGTACAACGGAAGTCACGTTACGCGGTCCAACCCGGCGCGCGCCGCTCAGTCGCTGACGTCAAGAAGTGCTTCGGCTGATACCACGACGCCGAGTGCCCATATCTTTCCCGCGTAGTTGGTTAGTGCGTATAGACCAAATGGCCAGACTCAGATCAAATACCCAGATCTCGTTAAGCGTGTTAAGTATCCGCGAACGCCAACAGGGCCAGGCTCACCTCTCACCCAGGTAGCCTCGAACTGCCCTGCCGCTACGCCACAAAGTAACAGTCGGGGGCCGTCGGAAACCCAGGCCCACCTCTACCGGGATGGAGCCACCTGCCCCTTCAGCCCCCATCTCCGAACAGTATCACAGGTAATGTAACAGTGTAAAGTATATAGTATATGCCCATGATCACTTCCCGAAGTGATCACGACCCAGTAGTATAGCATGGCAGACGGATAAGAGTGTATGGCCACTGATGGAACACTAGCATCCTAAACTAAGTAGGTAGGATTGCAGGTAAAGGTATCAACAGTAGTATCAAAGACAGGCTATGCATCAGGATTGGAATAACGAAAGCAGTAACATGCTACACTACTCTAATGCAAGCAGTATAGATGAGAGTAGGCGATATCTGGTGATCAAGGGGGGAGGGGGCTTGCCTGGTTGCTCTGTCAAGAGAGAGGGGTCGTCAACTCCGTAGCCGTACTGGGGGTCGCCGGCAGTCTCGGGGTCTACCGGAAAGAAGTAGCGGAGGGGGAACACAATAAATAACAGAGCAATCAAAGCATCACGAAGCGTAACATGGCAATATGCGGTGCTAGGTGTGCCCTAACGCAGCAGTACGTGGTACCGGCGAAAAGGGGAAACATCCGGGAAAGTATCCCCGGTGTTTTGCGTTTTCGGGCAGAGGAGCCGGAGGGGGAAAGTTGCGAGTTCGATAGGTTAGGGGGGTGTGGCGGATGAACGGGTTGCGTATCCGAAATCGTCACGTCGTTCTGAGCAACTTTCATGCAGAAATCATTTTCATCGGAGTTACGGTTTATTTTCTATGAATTTCCAAAGTTTAAACAATATTCTAAAATTGCTGAAATTCTGCTAAGTCCTTAGTTTTAAACATCACTTGGCTGTTTTCAAAAGGCTATTACTATTATTCTGTTAAACCTATGGCTTAGTGCCCTTTACCAATGTTTATCATCTTTCCATGATCTACATGACAGTTTCAAGTTCATCTACGTTAGTGCCCAATTGCCTGACCAAAACTTCGTTTGAAAAGTGCTACTGGATGTCAACTCCAGAATCTGTTTTTCAGTTCTTCCAGTTAACAGAACATAGACTTTTGTCATTTTTATAGGAATTAATCTAGGTGGCTTTTGAATTTGGTGCAATGGAAAGAATTGAATCCTGCCAAGTGTACTACACGCCCTTTTGAATTTTACTCATATTAACTTTTGTTTAGCTGCTGTTTAAGGGCTGTGAAGAGGGCTAGTTAGTGTAAAAGTTGCAAAGCTGACTACTGCTACAGTAACTGAACGTTACTGTAGCAGAGGAGCAGTAGCCGGGTGCAGCGGGTAGAGCAGCAGCAGGGGGCGGCAGTGGCGGCGCGACGAGGCCGGCCGAAGGCGGGCGAGGCCGGAGGTGGGCGCGGCCACACACTCAGCGCACACACGCATTGCACGCAAACACCGCACACACACACTGCACGCACGTACAACACGCGCACACACACGCACGGGCACACGACCATGGTCGTGGCCATGGCCGGCGACAACGGCAAGGGGTGGCCTAGGCGGGCGCTGCCAGGTGAGGTCACGCGCGTGGGTGCGGACTAGGCGCGGGCAGCAATGGGGGCGGACGGGCGGAGGTGGGCCGCAGGCTTGGCGGCAGTGGCTGCAGCGAGGAGGCGAGGCCGTGCGCGGGGCGATAGCGAGGCGAATCGGGCGGCGCAGGCGACAGGGGGCGCGGGCGCGGGCGGTGCACGACGAGGCAGTCAGCGATCATGGGCGGCTCCGTGGCGATGCACCAAGCACGGCCGTGTGCTCAGGGGCAGGCTGTGGCTACTGTGGCCGCGACCGCGAAACGACAGGCGGCGGCCTGAGTTCGGCAAGTGCGGGCTCGGCGCTACGGGTGCAGAGAGGAACCGGGGAGTGATGGGAGACGGCGAGGAGCTCACCGAGCGGCACAAGATGGCCGGCGACAGATTAGGAGCAGCAGGGGTTGCGCATTCGTCGGAGGATCTCGTCGGAGTCGAGGAAGAAGACGAGCTCATGGCGCTCGGCACAGCGGCTCCCGGCTTGACCCAGTGGTAGCAGGCGATGCGGGAGGCAATGGCGGAGCGGAGGGACTCGACAAGGAGGTAGGGGGAGCTAGGTGGCCTCCTCTACGCCGTGGTTATGGTGACGGTGGCGTTCGGTCTCGTTCCAGATCGACGGAGAGGGAGATGTGAAGAGGGGGAGAGAGAAAAATATCTGGGGCTGCCCAGGGTGTCCGCAGTGGTCTACTTATCCACCCCGGTGCCGTGTAGCGATGCGAGGAGGCGAGGTGGCGAGCTGGTGCGACTGCGACGGCGAGCCGGTCGTCGGGTGCGCGTGCGTGCAGGGGGTTAGGGAAAGGCCGACCCAAATGGGCCGGGCCACACTGTTGGGTCGATTGGGCCAAGTGCACAGTGCACTTTTCCCATTTTCCTTTTCTTTTACTGCATTGCCATTTTCTTTCTGTTTGCAAATTGTTTGGCCACCAAAACATTTTTGAAAAATGTCCAATCTGGCCAAATAATTAAGATGCAATATACTGCACTGCCACAACAAGTTTGGGAGCAATATAATTCCATTTTGAATTTTTGCATTGCATTAAAAGAGTCGAAAAGGTGATGTTGGCTCTGTTTTCAAGATGTTAGAGCCATCCAGGTACTTTAGATGATGTTGCTACCCTGAACATAATTCACAATGGATTATGTACAAAAAAAATTATGAACTTTTTAGTTCCTGGATTTGGACAACTTTTACTTCACCTCATATTTGAATTTCAGTTTGAGTTGGAATTTGAAATGAGATATGATTCCAATGTGATCAAGCAATGTTCAACAAAATGATTAGCTTAATCATAGAGGGTTACTGTAGCATGACACTAGGGGTGTTACAAATCTCCTCCACTACAAGAAATCTCGTCCCGAGATTTAAAAGGTGGAGTAAGGAGGAAAGACTCGGGAAGGACGGAGCTCAACACAAGATAGTTACCTGGGGACTATCTCAGTGAACGTGGCAAAGGGGTATCTCTCGAGTTGAATTTCAAGAAAGTCATCGGGAGCTAGGTAAGAAGGTGCAATAAGAAGCTTCAATCAGGTAGGCAATCGTTCGTTGCCTGAAACAGAGTGTGAAAGGGTTTCAGAGCGACGAGAATAAGTATTTTGTCTGATACCAGAATTGATTGCCTCTCGGAAGGTGGCTCGGGATTTTCATATGAAGCCAAGCATGAGAAATAACCTTAGAAACAAGGGTGTACATGAGAGTCAGGTTTCGATCTTGTGGAACTGTGGGTTATGGGCCCACCATGTGGGTTAAAAGTAGGAAGGGTGGTGGCGCCTTGCACGATCATGTAAGTAAGGCATGTCAGAGGGTAGCCTATCGATTATGTCGGCAACAACGTCGATACCAAGGGCGAGGGACGAAGAGAACCATTTTCCCGCTCGTTGAACGAGGCAGGCCAATAGGCAAGGTTCTCGTCCATCGGTGGCTACCGAAATGTCATCAACAATAGTAACAAGGTCTTGCTGACAGAATTGTACACCAAGGTGTTTACATAAGCAGACAATATTACTGCTTAGATCATATGGATCACAAGGAAGGTTAAATAAATCAATGGAAAGGAAAATGTGATCATCAGATCAAACAGAACAATGGGAAGGAAAAATTGTGTTTGACACCTGTACCAGGGGTATACCCTTCCCAAGGACAAGCAGAGCATGATATCCGTGACAGGATATAATGTAGAAATCACTTTAGGTAAGGGGAGAGAGAAATTTCATGACATTGCCCATACAACGGTGTTTGGATAATTGAGCAAGAAACATTTAGCATTGGGTTTCAAATGTTCTTGTTGAAAATCGGAGTACCACAGACATGCTCCGAGATAGCATTAAAATGGTCTTCAAGAAACGGTCGGACTTTGAATACACAAAGGATCCATCAGGATAACTTATTAAACAAGGCATTCAATTTCCTCATGGAAAAATGGTTAACCTTGTCAAAAAGGAAATTATAACGGTAGGTCCTCCAGCCAGGTGTGCTAGGCATGACATCACCTTACCGAGAGATATATAGACCAATGTTAAAACTCTTGGAAATATGTTCCAACCATCATATCTGACCGAGGTTCAGATCCGATTGGTGTCAGGATACCTCAGACATTAGGATGCCTGAGAAGAAAAGGTGCAACACCATTTTGACGAGATGACCATGTAAGTTTCTCGGGAATTGAACTTTGGGAGCGAGTTCCGACAAAAGTTCATCATTAACCAAGGAGAAAATGAGGATGTGGTTGATGGAGTCAGCGACAATTTATCGAGATTTCCCAAAAAGATGGATTGCCACAATTATGTGAACAAGGAGAAAATACTGGACACATCAAAGTAGATAACAAGGTATGTTCGAGGAAAACATACACAATTAAACATTGGTTGAAAGGTGCGCCCGAAATATGGGTTGTGTTGCACGACCAATGTTAGAATGGTAGTTCAATAATCAACAGGCTAAGAGTGAAATGTCGACCATTATCTTCAAAGCAATAAGGTTGCTAGAAGTTCTTAAAATTACTAGTCCATTTGTCGGTATTACTATTAGGGACAACAGGAGACCCAGAAAAGAATGGTGATGGTGATAAGTATCACTTATATCAAGAATTCTCAAGAAGTGGTGAAATTCCCACAACATCCTTGACATAAAATATGGTAATATCCCAAGGTGTTTAAGAACAAATGCTGGATAGCAAGGAACTCAAGGTATATCATAGAACATGAACAAGTTTGTGTTGGAGGGGAGGCAATAAAATGGTCGATGATAACACAAATCATCAAGGCAAGGATGGTATTACGCATCATGAATTCAATAGATACCCTGGAAGAGCTCAGAGTGCTGATGATGATCATGACACATTTGTCAAGAGATTTCATGAAGAGGTAATCGATCGGCGATGATATCAAGTCAAAGGAATGATGAAGCAAAATGTTATTGTAACCATGGGTACGACACAACCTCGGAATCAAGTATTGTTGTTCAAGAAAATAATATATGACAAGGAAGATTGACGTAAGCTTAGCTCAGCGTCAAAAGTGTGTTCCGGGAAGAAAGGCCACATAACACTGTTAAGATTTAGCACGATAATGATATAGCCGATCAGGATAGGAACGACATGATCGGGTACAAACTCGTAAGTAAAGAATATCAGCAGGAGTTGTTGAACCGTAACGCGGACTCGGTTCAGTTATCGGGGTCTTCGAGTAATTGACCTCTCGGAGCCCGTGAAAATTGGAATCAGTGAGAATGTAGCACTTGAGGAAGAACTCATAAGAATTTATGCAGTTCCATTATAATCTCGAGATACCAGGGGGTAATACTCGACGACAGATCAAAGTAGAGGTTGGACGGGTGCATTGATCTGCAGAGGACAAGTGGTTCAACTTGTCCGAGAAAGGGATCAAAGATGATCAATCATGGTCGGAACCACGGTCGCAAAGGACCAACTTAGTTACAAGATGAACTTATAACAAGGGGACCATTATTAATACAAGAAGCTTTCATGATAGATTCCACATCGGGTCCATGGGCATGAACACAAAGTTCAAGGTCGACTCCCACTTCTCCGAAGCAGAACCTTACATTCACTTCTCGTTTTGAAAATGGCATTAGTGTTGAATATTTTACCTGGTGCAATACCAGATAAATATGCCCTGTGTAATCTTTCGGGTTTGCACAGATTAGGGAAGGCATTGGTTCAACCCATAGGGGCTTCTTAGAAACATATACCACAAGTTTCAAGAGTAATTAACACAAGCCCAAAAGCAGAGCATGGTTGGCCAAGCAGAGGATACAACTTAACAAAGGCATTATGTATCAGAGGAAGAACTCACAAAGTGATCAAATGTGAACGACACTGTCGGATAACAATCCAACAAAGGACTTGATGGCCCACAAAGGATCCGATATGAGTATCGATACTCAACCAGAAGAGGAAGGAATGCAAATGCAACAGGTTATGGAATCATCTGAATAATTCAAGGCTTCAATGCAAAGGAATTATGATTTCCAAAACAAAGGATCAGAAGCAGACGCTCTGATCAACGATGGATCAATTGAATATACCAGAGGCACAATCGACGACAGATAGTTAGGTCGAGAACCAGCTCATGTTCAAAATAATGTCTGAGCCGAAAAGATAATTTAAAAGGATCAACTGATGATTGCGTGCATTCGCACTCATGTTGAATCAATAGGATCAAAATGACGGTGGCTAAGGATACTAACGAATATTGCCAGACATATGGAAAGCATCCATAATGCAAGCAGACAAGTATTGCAGAGCAATAAGCTACTGAGGAATTTGGGAGGATCGAATAGTATTCCGAAGACCATTGTGAAACACGTGAACAACTGGGGGATGAGCGGATACTCGATAAGTGCGAGAATTATTTGTAGGGGTATTCAGGTGACAAAGAATAGCAAGGCAGTAAACTCAAAGGATTATCAAAACAACGACAAGTATTTCGGGTTATCTTGTAATATCAAGACCAACTTGGGATGAATGTAAGAATAACAGCTGCAAGTAGTTATCCATAAGGGTTGACGGTGGAAGGGGAATTGCAAACGCGATGAACAAAAGTTCTCGGGTTAACAGCGGAGGGTATCTCCAGGGTCTTCACGTGTAGCAGACGATCATCAGTAATACGGGGCTCTCCGGGTGAAAGTGATAACGAGATCCTAATGTTAGATTTAGCAAGATTTAATTAACCCGAATAGAAGAGAGATCATAGTCCCAGAGTATAGACAAGGAGTAAAAGATCCTAACACCACCCAATGGCGACGTGGGCCCGTAAGGCACACATCCATGTTAGTAAAAGTTTTTGCAATGACTAGACTCGACTTCGGCCAAGCAGTGTGGAAGGGGGATTCCTACAGGCAGTCGGCTCTGATACCAACTTGTGACGCCCCCGATTCAATCGTACACTAATCATGCATGCAAATGTGTACGATCAAGATCAGGGACTCACGGGAAGATATCACAACACAACTCTACAAATAAAATAAGTCATACAAGCATCATAATACAAGCCTGGGGCCTCGAGGGCTCGAATACAAGTGCTCGATCATAGATGAGTCAGCGGAAGCAACAATATCTGAGTACAGACATAAGTTAAACAAGTTGCCATAAGATGGCTAGCACAAACGGGGATACAGATCGAATGAGGCGCAGGCCTCCTGCCTGGGATCCTCCTAACTACTCCTGGTCGTCGCCAGCGGGCTGCACGTAGTAGTAGGCACCTCCAGTGTAGACGGAGTCGTCGTCGATGGTGGCGTCTGGGTCCTGGGCTCCATCATCTGGTCGCAGCAACCGGGTAGTAGGGAAAGGGGAAAAAAGGGGGAGAAAAGCAACCGTGAGTACTCATCCAAAGTACTCGCAAGCAAGGAGCTACACTACATATGCATGGATATATGTGTAAAGGGCCATATCGATGGACTGAACTGCAGAATGCCAGAATAAGAGGGGAATAGCTAATCCTATCGAAGACTACGCTTCTGGCAGCCTCCGTCTTGCAGCATATAGAAGAGAGTAGACTGAAGTCCTCCAAGTAGCATCGCATAGCATAATCCTACCCGGCGATCCCCTCCTCGTTGCCCTGTTAGAGAGCGATCACCGGGTTATATCTGGCACTTGGAAGGGTGTGTTTTATTAAGTATCCGGTTCTAGTTGTCATAAGGTAAGGGTACAACTCCGGGTCGTCCTTTTACCGAGGGACACGGCTATTCGAATAGATAAACTTCCCTGCAGGGGTGCACCACATAACCCAACACGCTTGATCCCATTTGGCCGGACACACTTTCCTGGGTCATGCCCGGCCTCGAAAGATCAACACGTCGCAGCCCCACCTAGGCACAACAGAGCGGTCAGCACGCCGGTCTAAACCTAAGCGCGCAGGGGTCTGGGCCCATCGCCCCGAGCAGACCTGCACGTTGCGAACGTGGCCGTGAGCAGACCTAGCAACCTCCAGTACAACGGAAGTCACGTTACGCGGTCCAACCCGGCGCGCGCCGCTCAGTCGCTGACGTCGAGAAGTGCTTCGGCTGATACTACGATGCCGAGTGCCCATATCTTTCCCGCGTAGTTGGTTAGTGCGTATAGACCAAATGGCCAGACTCAGATCAAATACCCAGATCTCGTTAAGCGTGTTAAGTATCCGCGAACGCCAACAGGGCCAGGCTCACCTCTCACCCAGGTAGCCTCGAACTGCCCTGCCGCTACGCCACAAAGTAACAGTCGGGGGCCGTCGGGAACCCAGGCCCACCTCTACCGGGATGGAGCCACCTTCCCCTTCAGCCCCCTTCTCCGAACAGTATCACAGGTAATGTAACAGTATAAAGTATATAGTATATGCCCATGATCACTTCCCGAAGTGATCACGGCCCAGTAGTATAGCATGGCAGACGGACAAGAGTGTATGGCCACTGATGGAACACTAGCATCCTAAACTAAGCAGGTAGGATTGCAGGTAAAGGTATCAACAGTAGTATCAAAGACAGGCTATGCATCAGGATAGGAATAATGAAAGCAGTAACATGCTACACTACTCTAATGCAAGCAGTATAGAGGAGAGTAGGCGATATCTGGTGATCAAGGGGGGGGGGGCTTGCCTGGTTGCTCTGGCAAGAGAGAGGGGTCGTCAACTCCGTAGCCGTACTGGGGGTCGCCGGCAGTCTCGGGGTCTACCGGAAAGAAGTAGCGGAGGGGGAACACAATAAATAACAGAGCAATCAAAGCATCACAAAGCGTAACATGGCAATATGCGGTGCTAGGTGTGCCCTAACGCAGCAGTACGTGGTACCGGCGAAAGGGGGAAACATCCAGGAAAGTATCCCCGGTGTTTTGCGTTTTCGGGCAGAGGAGCCGGAGGGGGAAAGTTGCGAGTTCGATAGGTTAGGGGGGGTGTGGCGGACGAACGGGTTGCGTATCCGAAATCGTCACGTCGTTCTGAGCAACTTTCATGCAGAAATCATTTTCATCGGAGTTACGGTTTATTTTCTATGAATTTCCAAAGTTTAAACAATATTCTAAAATTGCTGAAATTCTGCTAAGTCCTCAGTTTTAAACATCACTTGGCTGTTTTCAAAAGGCTATTACTATTATTCTGTTAAACCTATGGCTTAGTGCCCTTTACCAATGATTATCATCTTTCCATGATCTACATGACAGTTTCAAGTTCATCTACGCTAGTGCCCAATTGCCTGACCAAAACTTCGTTTGAAAAGTGCTACTGGATGTCAACTCCAGAATCTGTTTTTCAATTCTTCCAGTTAACAGAACATAGACTTTTGTCATTTTTATAGGAATTAATCTAGGCGGCTTCTGAATTTGATGCAATGGAAAGAATTGAACCCTGCCAAGTGTACTACACGCCCTTTTGAATTTTACAAATATTAACTTTTGTTTAGCTGCTGTTTAAGGGCTGTGAAGAGGGCTAGTTAGTGTAAAAGTTGCAAAGCTGACTACTGCTACAGTAACTGAACGTTACTGTAGCAGAGGAGCAGTAGCCGGGTGCAGCGGGTAGAGCAGCAGCAGGGGGCAGCAGTGGCGGCGCGACGAGGCCGGAGGTGGGCGCGGCCACACACTCAGCGCACACACGCATTGCACGCAAACACCGCACACACACACTGCACACACGTACAACACGCACACACACACACACGGGCACACGACCATGGTCGTGGCCATGGCAGGCGACAACAGCAAGGGGTGGCCTAGGCGGGCGCTGCCAGGTGAGGTCGCGCACGTGGGTGCGGACTAGGCGCGGGCAGCAATGGGGGCGGACGGGCGGAGGTGGGCCGCAGGCTTGGCGGCAGTGGCTGCAGCGAGGAGGCGAGGCCGTGCGCGGGGCGATAGCGAGGCGAATCGGGCGGCGCAGGCGACAGGGGGCGCGGGCGCGGGCGGTGCACGACGAGGCAGTTAGCGATCGTGGGCGGCTCCGCGGCGATGCACCAAGCACGGCCGTGTGCTCAGGGGCAGGCTGTGGCTACTATGGCCGCGACGGCGAAACGACAGGCGGCGGCCTGAGTTCGGCAAGTGCGGGCTCGGCGCTACGGGTGCAGAGAGGAACCGGGGAGTGATGGGAGACGACGAGGAGCTCACCGAGCGGCACAAGATGGCCGGCGACAGATTAGGAGCAGCAGGGGTTGCGCATTCGTCGGAGGATCTCGTCGGAGTCGAGGAAGAAGACGAGCTCATGGCGCTCGGCCCAGCGGCTCCCGGCTTGACCCAGTGGTAGCAGGCGATGCGGGAGGCAATGGCGGAGCGGAGGGACTCGACAAGGAGGTAGGGGGAGCTAGGTGGCCTCCTCTACGCCGTGGTTATGGTGACGGTGGCGTTCGGTCTCGTTCCAGATCGACGGAGAGGGAGATGTGAAGAGGGGGAGAGAGAAAAATATCTGGGGCTGCCCAGGGTGTCCGCAGTGGTCTACTTATCCACCCCGGTGCCGTGTAGCGATGCGAGGAGGCGAGGTGGCGAGCTGGTGCGACTGCGACGGCGAGCCGGTCGTCGGGTGCGCGTGCGTGCAGGGGGTTAGGGAAAGGCCGACCCAAATGGGCCGGGCCACACTGTTGGGTCGATTGGGCCAAGTGCACAGTGCACTTTTCCCATTTTCCTTTTCTTTTACTGCATTGCCATTTTCTTTCTGTTTGCAAATTGTTTGGCCACCAAAACATTTTTGAAAAATGTCCAATCTGGCCAAATAATTAAGATGCAATATACTGCACTGCCACAACAAGTTTGGGAGCAATATAATTCCATTTTGAATTTTTGCATTGCATTAAAGAGTCGAAAAGGTGATGTTGGCTCTGTTTTCAAGATGTTAGAGCCATCCAGGTACTTTAGATGATGTTGCTACCCTGAACATAATTCACAATGGATTATGTACAAAAAAAAATTATGAACTTTTTAGTTCCTGGATTTGGACAACTTTTACTTCACCTCATATTTGAATTTCAGTTTGAGTTGGAATTTGAAATGAGATATGATTCCAATGTGATCAAGCAATGTTCAACAAAATGATTAGCTTAATCATAGAGGGTTACTGTAGCATGACACTAGGGGTGTTACACGCCCTCCCCATGCGTCCATGTTCTCCATGTGTCCCTCTCGACCTTTGTTCCTTGTTGGCCAGACCTCTATTGGACATGTGCTATAGGGGTGTCTCTCTCCGTTGCAAACAATCACACACTAGCTATCTTCGTGTATGTCCTCGCCTCACTTTTCTATCTCGAAGATGCATGCGTGATATGTTCGCCTAAGAAACAAAAAAACACACACACACACACTCTCTCTCTAATTTATTGTTTGTTGTCACTTTCTCTTTCACACAGATACTCTTTTTGCACACTTACTCATTCTCCTTCACACACACTTGATCTCTCTCGACTTAGGCACTCTCCTCGGTCCATAGCATATTGATTTATTGAAAAGTCAAACATCACAAAGTTTGACCATGTACGTGGAGAAAAACAATTACATCTAGAATGGCAAACATATACCATTAGATTCACCATGAGATGTAGTTTCGTATGATGTATCTTTGGTATTGAAGATATAAATAACATTTGTGTAAACCTGATCAAAGTTTCCAAAGTTTGACTTCTAAAAAAATTACATGCACTGCATTATCAAGCGGATGGAATATCTCTTCCCCCCTCTCAGCTATCTGACGCACCACTCAGCCTTATCGGGGCTCCTCAATCTCTCTCAAACTTTATATCTCCCTGGTTCACACATACACATGTCTCGCTCGCGCTATACATATAGACCCATCCTACACTCTCCACCCTTGTTCTCTCTCTATGTGACACGCACCCCCTAATAAGTACCATAATCCCTCACTCCATCATAGGCACAAGCACCCCCCCCCCTAAGTATGATTATTTCTCACTAGCCATCAGGAACACACGTATTGTCTCCTTCCATTCATACGTCTATCTCGATATCTCTCGGGGTATATTCTATCGCGCACACACCTTATCACTCGATCTCCCACCCATGTAGTCCCATCGCGATCTCTAGGGGATCTCTCTATGACAAACATACACTCTCTCCTCCCCATGTCTGCATTTTCTCCGTACGTCTCTCTCGACCTCTCTCCCTTGTTTGTTAGACCCCTCTTGGCCATGTGCGCTCTCTCGGTTGCAAACAACCATACACTATCTCCTCACCTTGCTTCCATTGTCTAAGATGCATGTGTGATATGTTTGCATAAGACACACACGTTTTTTCTCGACTTTTATCGAGTGTTGTCCATGTCTCTTTCACACACACGCACACACTTTTTCACTCACTCTTTCTATTTCACTCTCTCTCTCTCTCTCTCTCTCTCTCTCTAGTTAGGGACTCACTCACATCCATAAGCATATGGATGTTTTGAAAAGTCAAACCTCAGAAAAGTTTGACCAGGTATATGTGGAGAAAAACATTTACATCTAGAACGATCATTAGATTCATCACAACATGTACTTACTTCATACTATCATTTATCTTTGGTATTGTAGATATAAGTAATTTCTTTATAAACTTGGTCAAAGTTTCAAAAGTTTGACTTCAAAAAAAAAATTGGAACTACATTATCAAACGGAGGGAGTAGCTCTTTCTCTCTCTCTCTCTCTCTCTCTCTCTGCTATCTCACACGGGCCTCCCCTCTCACACGAACACTCTATACCGACGGATTATACGCTCACTGTGGCAGCGTATAGCTCCGTATATTGTTTAGTTGACCGGTCAACCAGTCCACATGCTGCCTTGTCAGCTCGTGTTCTGTATCTTCGTGTGCTGGCCCATGTGGCAGTGGGTGAAAATAAGTAAACTAGAGGCCCATCTGACACGCGGTGAAGGAAACAAAGTTGAAACCACTCAGGGTAGCACCCTGCACACTAGTAAATTGAGGGCGCATTGAGGACATACTTCTTCCACGTGGAGGACGCACTCGCGCACAATCCACCACTGCGTGGCGGCATGTACAGAAGGACGCACTCGCGCACACCCAGCACACAACACACACCAGCACATGTGTACACCGGCGTCGAAACCGGTTGAGATGGACGGCGAGGCAGCCAACAAGCAGAGGCGGCTCGAGCCAAAACTGCATTCGGCGAGCCTGGACTTCATCAGCAGCCTCCCCGGCGACATGCTGCTCTTCATCATCGGCCTCCTCCCTACCAAATCTGCCATGCGTACCACCCTGCTCTCCCGGCGGTGGCGCCCCCTCTGGCGCCGTGTCCCCCTCAACCTCACCGTCGGCACCTGCCTCTGTGACGGGGATTGCAAACGCATGGCCGCAGTCTCCAAGATCCTTTCATCGCACCCTGGGCTAGCAAGACGCCTTGACATCCGCATGTTCAGTACCAACTGCAAGGTCCAACCGAAGTTCGACGAGTGGTTCTTATCCCCCGCCATAGATCAGCTCGAGGAGCTCAACTTTGAAGCTGGACGATGTTGCTCTCTGCCGCCGTCTGCGCTTCGCCTTGGGCCAACGCTGCGCCGCGCCAGCTTCAGCTCCTGCTATCTTCCCCAGATTAATGCCGCGACCGCCCTTCTTCTCCCTCAACTCAAGCAGCTCGACCTCTTCGACGTTGTCATCTTGAAGAAGGCTATGGAGCACCTGCTTCGCAGCTGTACTGTGCTCGAGTACTTTCGTCTTGAGCAGATCCACGGGTTCATTAGCCTCCACATCGCCTCGACGAATCTCTGATGGATTTATGTGTCTTGCTGGCCCCGCAACAAGACATAAATTGGGAAGAGATCACTCCAGCTGTTCCATGTTATGCTCATTGAGAATGCGCCTTTCCTTGAGAGATTGCTTGTATCGGATCTAGAAGGTCCAACAAAAATCAGGGTCATTGACGCGCCGAAATTGACAGCGTTGGTGCACTCATCTGCCAAATTCTCCGAACTCTTTATTGGATCCGTAATCGTTCAGGCACAACACTCATCTTCTTCTCCATCTTCTTGAAATTCACATTTTTAAATTTCTTCTTGATGTATTTACGGCCGTCTTCCAGAAAATGATTCCCACAAGCTTGACCTAGTCTATGCGCATAGTGAAGATCTTGGCAATAAAATCTATCGGCCCCAATCTGGATCAAGTTGTTGGATTCCTTACATGCTTTCCGTACACGGAGAAGCTACTCATTGAGGTGAAACTTCTTTCCTATTAGTAAACGGTAATCACAACGTAGCTCAATTTTTTTTGTAATTTTCCCAAATTACGATGACAAGTGTAGTGTTCAAAACTGCATCTACGCACTGCACCGAATGTTTTTAGTATTTTTTCTCACGTGATCACCTGCATCATTTTTGTTGTTGTACTACTATAGTAGCCTAGGCTCGTCATAGTGGAAAGTAACTTAGACTACTCCAGTAACTCTATGGTTACCCTAAGAGCAAGTACTACCTCCGTCCTGGTTTACTCTTCCTATTTTGTAGTATCAAAATTTGACCATAGATTTAACTGACAAAATATTAATGCATGTCACTAAGAACTATATTGTTGGATTCATATTTGAACATAATTTCAAATGGTGTAATTTTTAGTGACATGCATTGGCATTTTCTTACATAAATCTGTGGTCAAAATTTTATACTAAATAAGAGGTAGTACAAAAGTGGGCTATAATGGCCCTCCACTATGTAGGCCAAAACACGTGCCAAATTCACTTGTGATGCATTTGGCATCGATGCCCCTCCATTGCTCACCTGGTGCCCCAATCTGGACCACCTACTTTGCTCCAGTGCCAAATTAATTCACGCAATGAAAAAACACTTGCGTGGGAGAGAGAGGTCTGAGGCAATAAAAAAAGACTTGTTTGAGAGAGTGAGAGGCTGGTGTAGTTGGTTTGATTGATTTGTTTATACATGTGGGTCTTTGTGCACAACGGTGCCAACTCTCTCACATCGCGAGAGCGGTGCCAAAAACTTTTGATTTGACATCGATGCGTATTATGTGGCATACTTTTGCGAAATATGGCATCGACCACATAGTGAAAGGCAACAAATGCCCAAGCTCTTCACGTACTCCTAGGTAAATGAGAGGAAAGAGAGAGAGAGAGAGAGAGAGAGAGAGAGAGAGAGAGAGAGTGAAAAAATATCACTAGCCAGCCAACCCTATCATATGAGCGAATGATATTGGTACCTCTTGATGACACGGCAATCTTATACAACCAGCTGCTCTAATACGTTCACTTCTTTTGCAGATAAAAAAAGACCCGAAAGTGAAAAATGTGCCGCATTATAACAATCTCATCGAATGCCTTGATCTCCATCTTATAGAAATTGATTTGATCGACTACCGAGGCAGCACATCTGAGATTAAATTGGCCAGGTTCTTTGTTCTGGAGGCAAGTGTGCTCAAGGTAATGAGGTTTGGCGTTCTTTGGTGCAACAATGAATGGCGTGCTGATCACCACAAGCGTCTAATCCTAAATGACAACGTCTCCGTAGAAGCTGAATTTGTTTTCGAAACATCAAGTGGCCAGAGACTCGAAAACTTATTTTCCCATTAGTGACTTGTCAGGGCAGTGGATTTTAGTTTCCACGATAATGCTGCATCCACCTAAAGTAACGAAAGTTATTATGTAAACTTCCTAGTAATTCCCTCTTCGTAGGTGCAACATTACTTCTAACATTTGTAATATTAGTTTGAAACTTGTAATATTGCCGTGTCCCCTACGTTTTCAAAATCCTGCCAATCAAATAGGTCCTGAGTTGGTGATGATGTTGTGCCTGCCATCTTTCACCAATAGCAGTCGGATCTAGATCTGACGCATACAAACCAAACTTCTTCAGTTTTGCAAAAAGATGCCCGCACTTGTTCCCTATTTAAAGACAACTCCTTGTCTCTCACAATCAGCCTTATCTCCTCCCCACCACATCTAGAAGGCCATGGAAAATCTGGCGCGATGGCCGCTGCTGGCGCCGTCCACCCCCCAATCTTGGTGTTCCGTGCAACGCACGGGCATCTATGCACGGGAAATTATGTCGAACACGGCTAGTTGTAAGCAGGCTAGGTCTACAGCCATGATGATAGTGACTGCAGACGGTGAGGCTGACTATGGTATGCCGAACACGACGCCTATACTCAGGTGTCATCTCCGGCGTAGGGTCTTGTCACTTCACTGTGAGGAGCAGCACATAATAATTTGACCAACGGGTAGTACAGTGCTACTACATTTTTAGTACTACTAATAGTACTAGCACCACCGTCTGGATTTAGTAGTACTACCACATCCATCTGGATTTAGTATTTGACTAGCAATATCTAGTAATGCATGTCACAAAAAATATACTACTCCCTCTGTAAATAAATACATGGTGTATTGTTTTATTCCTATCGGTAACATAACTTAATGTCTTTTTGCTACTTAATAGGATTACATGCAATGAACTAACCACAACATGTGATGTTTGGTAGTCTCAAGTCATTGAAAGCATGCACGGCCCACATCTCTCATTGGTTGATAGGTCACGAAATAAGAAACGAGGAGGGAGTTAATGTACCGTGCCTAAGTGTTTTGGGATTATTTGGTTTTCGTAAGGTGACTTACACAACATTTTTGGTTACATGCGTTAACATTTTATTAGTTAAATCAAAGGTTAAAACTTGGCGCAAAATGCAAAGGGGACCAATAAACCAGTAAACATCAAAGTTCTCTCGTTTGGTCCCAACTAGAGGTCCGGTGAGATGACTATACTGCACCAGCAAGGAGGGGGACGCAGCTTCATTGACTTACTGCACCTGCCTTTGGGTGTATGACACGTGAGCCCAACGGGTGTCTGGCCAACCTGCCATACAACCAAAGGTAGGTGTAGTAGAGGGGCGAGGAGTAGATGGCCAACACGCACGTGAATTCAACGTAGTCTGCACTTCTCATATAAAGGCTCCCGCCAGTCCAATCTACGAAATCCTACACACCTATGCACCCAAGGGCAAGAGTGATCATTCCAATCGCAAGATCAGTTGACTAGAAGCTAGACCCATGGAGGCGATGAGCGCGAGCATCAGCCAGCTGTGCCATATGGTCCACAACGCCGGCCTGCGGCTCGGCACCGAGGAACGTCTCTAGGTAGTGCTTGAGGCCGCCAGGGCCAGGGGCCGCTTGGACGATAGCTTCGTCTCCTTGTTCGACGAGGTCCTCGTCGGCTTCCTCGACAAGTTCACCATCGTCAAGAAGCTCGCAGACGACCTTGACGTACACCTCCAGCCCACGCGCCCAGGCTCTGCGATGCCTGCCACCCTGAACAACCTCTATGGTGACAACCTCTTCGACACACTAGCGGCCCTGCGACTGCCTGCCGTCGCGCCGGAGAATGTCCACCTCAAGGTCGCGCTCGCCGCGCAACGCCTGGCGCAGCAAGACACCATCGACATAATCACCCACGTCTATGCGCAAATCGTCCACAAGGACTACTACATGCAAGAGGAGGACGATAGGACGCTGGCCTTCTTGACCGCAGGGCAACCTTGGACGACATTGTTTAGAAGCACGTTGAGCTTGCCGCCAACGTCGCTGCTCCTCACACGCCGGTTGGTGACCCAGTGCACTAGGGCGTGAGGATGTCGTTGATGGATCCGTATGTATCTTTATCTCTCCGTCAAATCCATGTAGTAGTATATGGTACTACTAGTAATTATCTTACCTTTCACATCAACTTCATAATTTTCGTACGTACTCCATGCATGAACCGCGACAGAACCAAACTTCTCATTACTTTAGGGAAAATCGTTATTTCTATCTATCGATCATGCCATGGAGCAGAACCAAATTTTACAAGTTACAAGTTCAAAAGGAAAAGCCTGCTGTGTTTGCGTCGCACCCCCACACAGTTGGTCCGACACGCCGCTCAAGGGGGAATGCGTGCTGTGTTGCATTTTCACTTACAAGTGGGTTCGCAGTTGAGAAACCCACTACCGGCAAACCCCCAGCCCGCCCACCGCGTGATGGCTGAGAAAACAGGAGGGAGAAGAGATGGCTGTAGCATGGACTCCAAGAAAATTGGTGTCGGATGGGACTCATGTGGGTGGCATGTGCCGTACTGCTAGACATGAATGCTAGTTATGGCCCATGCCACCCCACTATATCGAGGTGCTGGTTACGTAGAACAAATTTCCTAGAGTCCGTGCTCAGCCCTCCTTTATCTCTCTTCTCAGCCAGCCAACAGATGCGTGGAGCGCATCGTTTGTTTGCTCATATGCGGTCCCACATGTCAGTGAAAATGCAAGAGGACCCACTAAACCTGCAGATGTTTCACCTCGACATGCTGGTGATGAAAAACAAATCCAATAAATATCTTCAGTGGCCGCCTTTGGAGTTACTCAAGAGTAGTAAGATTCTATTTATAGTTTAACACAAGATGCACATCACGTGGCTTCAACTACCACTCTATTTTCTTGCATGACATGACCTGGATGCTGGATGTCCCACGTGTCGACAAAAGGAGGAAGAACTCGACCAAATCTTCGGTTGTGCTCTCGGATTAGACTAGTTGTGCTAACTTAAAATTTTATTGTGTAGAATGGATGCAAGTTTTGGTATTGGGAAGAAGAGTACACCGATATATTGATAGAGCGCAATTTAGTAGCTGTTCTAGCACTTTTAGATAGCATAGAGGCTAGAGATGAGACTAGTGCACTTGTTGATAGAATAGAGGCTAGACACGTCTACTTCTTTACACTCGAAGAATAAAGAAGCACGCAAGATCGAGCCTCCGCAGATCAACAATGAATGCATCGAGAAGGCACTAATCCAACTTACAGGAGCAGTTATGGAAGTTGGATATCTTCTAAAATGTATTCTTGTGGTTCTTGTTTTCTTTGGTCTTGATTTTCTAGTCAAAATTTTGGTGATGTGTTTCCATGTAGCAAAAAATCAATGATGAAAAAAATATATGTGTTTACAAAGAAAAATATATGCGGCCGGGATGCGTCCGCGCGTTTGGCGCACGACCACCGCATCCGAGAAATGGCCCGGACACGACCCCATTGCCCTACCCAAATGGACAGTATCCAGGCAAAACGGAGGTCTGTTTGGGGTCTTGCGTTGGAGTTGGCCTTACAAGTGGGACCGCAGTTGAGGAAACCGACTATCGGCAAACCCCCACCTCGCCCGCCGCGTGATGGCTGAGTTAGAGAAACGACGAGGTTGAAGAGATTGTTGTAGCACGGTCTGCAAGAAATATGGTGTCAGATGGAAGTCGTGCTGGTGGCGTGTGCCGTAATCCTGGACGTGATGCTTGTTCTGGCCCATGCCACCCTACTATATATCAAGGATTCGAGGTGCTGGTTATGTATAGTGAACACATTAACATATGGTCTACCTCACCCTCTGGCCAAATTTCCTGGAGTCTGTGCCAGGTTAAAAAGTGTTCTTTGTGAGGGTGGATGGCTGGTCTCAAGTTTAAAACTTGTTGTATTACGTATACGTAGACGTAGAGATAGTGCAACAGTTTTGAAAGTTTGAACCCCAAACATCATAATGCAATTTCTACTGGACTCATCCGAGGACCTAGGATGATGGGATTCGCAGCTACAGTAAAAACACCCGCCCGACGTGCGAAGCATGTGAAGCTAGTACATATAGTAGTACTATTGTTGATTGGACTCATCTGATAACCTATTGCGATGCACGTACAATTATGTATTCAGAAAATATTTTTTTGCCTCATCGCAGCACCCACTCTGAGAAGCGACTTGAAAGCCATTCATAAATTTAGTAAGTTTATCACAGGCATATCATTTAGCATTACATACAACAGGTCATCAACCCACAACGACAAAGAGGATACATTATAAATACTAAAGTTTTCATCACACAACAAATAACAAGCAATGAAATGAACTTCAGCTCAACCACTCGTCGGCGTTGGAAGCACTTGCTTTGAACCAGAGGTGATTCTGTGGGAAGGGCCAGCTATTGTGAATCTTGAGATCAACGCGGGACTGATCATCCAGGCTGAAGCAGCCTATATCAGGACGCATACTGTGATAGCCACAGTAGGGAACCATAGCAATGTCCGAGGTATATATACAGTTGCTTCTCATAAATGGTAGTAACGTTGTGTCAATAGCAGCTGGATCGCCTTTCACCATCATTGGATAGTTTTGTCCAAGGAAGAGCGAGTTTCCTCCAAGACTATCAATACTAAGCCAAGGAGAAGGTGTTGGCGCTAGCACACTAGTATCCATCCCGAATACCCTGCAACAGATGTTGGAATAGGTTCGGAGAGTGCGACCATGCGAGACAACAGCTGCTTCCTTAGTAACATCAGCAATGCCCTGTATACAGACAAGAAGAGGTGATCCATCGGAATAAGTTGCCAGGCGCCAGTGAGTATATGGGTCCTGCTCGTCCTCATGCTCGTGATCACCACCATCGTCATCTCCCCCTTGGTTATAAATTTTTTCAAGTATAGGTGGTGGAATGTTCACAGGACCATGGAAACACAAGAAGGTTAATTAGTAAAGGGAAACTAGCTAACGCGCATGCATGTGGATGAAACAATTATATTTACAGTGGAAGACAAATGTACCGAAAGCATCAGGATTCCATGCAAAAACAGTGCCACGAGTGGTGGCAACAAACACAAGACCCTCGTATTGAATTGCATCATAGTACACATCCGTGTACTGAAACTGATGTTTAAGCAATACCCATCGAGTCAAATTATGAAGGATGACAACAAGCTTATCGAAGATAGAGACAACACAAGCATTCCTATAACCCCAACAGCGGTTGGGAACTCGACAAATTGCTATCTTCTGTAGACGACAGTCACCATGATCGTAGTTGAACATACGTAGAATACCGGTGTGCTCAACTGATGTCTACTATGCAACTTTATTCTTGTAGACACGTGTTGGGCCTCCAAGCACAGAGTTTTGTAGAACAGTAGCAATTTTCCCTCAAGTGGATGACCTAAGGTTTATCAATCCATGGGAGGCATAGGATGAAGATGGTCTCTCTCAAAGGATCCTACAACCAAATACAAGAAATCTCTTATGTCCCCAACACACCCAATACAATGGAAAATTGTATAGGTGCACTAGTTTGGCGAAGAGATGTTGATAAAAGTGTAATATGGATGGTAGAAATATATTTTTATAATCTGAATAAATAAAACCAGCAAGGTAGAAAATAGTAAACGGGAACAAAAACGGTATTGCAATGCTTAAAAATGAGGCCTAGGGTTGAGGAAACCGACTATCGGCAAACCCCCACCTCGCCCGCCGCGTGATGGCTGAGTTAGAGAAACGACGAGGTTGAAGAGATTGTTGTAGCATGGTCTGCAAGAAATATGGTGTCAGATGGAAGTCGTGCTGGTGGCTTGTGCCGTAATCCTGGACGTGATGCTTGTTCTGGCCCATGCCACCCTACTACTCCTACTACTTATAGTAGTAGTATCGAGGATTCAAGGTGCTGGTTACGTACAGCGAACACATTAACATATGGCCCACCTCACATTGTGGCCAAATTTCCTGGAGTCTGTGCTAGGTTAAAAAGTGTTCTTTGTGAGGATGGGTGGCTGGTCTCGGTTTAAAACTTGTTGTATTACGTATGTAGACGTAGAGATAGTGCAGCATGTGAAGCTAGTACAAATAGTGTACTATAGATGATTGGCCTCATCCGATAACCTATCGCAATGCACGTACAATTATGTATTCGGAAAATATATTTTTGCCTCGTCGTAGCACCCACTCAGAGAAGCTACTCGAAAGCCATTCATAAATTTAGTAAGTTTATCACAGGTATATCATTTTATTACATACAATAGGTCATCAACCCACAACGACAACAAGGATACATTATAAATACTAAAGTTTTCATCTCACAACAAATAACAAGCAATGAAATGAACTTCCACTCAACCAATCATCGGCGTTGGAAATGCTTGCTTTGAACCACAAGCGGTTCTCTGGGAAGAGCAAGGTAATGTCAATCTCGAGACCAACGTAGGACTGATCATCCAGGCTGAAGCGTCCTACTATATCACGACCAGGGTAGGGAACCACCGCTATGTCCAACGTATAGATATAGTTGCTTCTCATAAATGGTAGTAACGTTGTGTCAACAGCAGTTGGATCGCCTTTCACCATCATTGGATAGTTTTGTCCAACGAAGAGCGAGTTTTCTCCAAGACTATCAATACTGTACCAGGGAGAAGGTGTTGGCGCTAGCACACTAGTATCCATCCCGAATACCATGCAACGGGTGCTGCAATAGGTCCGGAGAGTGCGACCATGGGAGACAACACCTGCTCCCTCGGTAGTAACATCAGCAGTGGGATGTATACAGACAAGAAGGGGTGATCCATCGTAATTAGTTGCCAGCCACCAGTGAGCATATGGGCCCTGCTCGTCCTCATGCTCGTGATCATCACCATCATCATCTCCCCCTTGGTTATAAATTTTTTCAAATATAGGTGGTGGAATGTGCACAGGACCTTGGAAACACAAGAAGAAGGTTAATTAGTAGAGAAGGGAAACTTGCTAACTCGCATGCATGTGGATGAAACAATTATAATTACGGTGGAAGACAAACATACCAAAACTACGAGGATCCCATGCAAAAATAGTGCCACGAGTGGTGGCAGCAAACACTAGACCCTCTTATTGAATTGCATCATAGTACACATCCATGTATAGAAACTGATTTTTGAGAAATATCCATCCAGTTGAACCACGAAGGATGGCAACAAGCTTGTCGAAGATAGCAACAACTTGATAGTTCTTGTAATTCCAAGAGCGGTTGGGAACTCGACAAATTGCTATGTTCCATAGACGACAGTCACCATGATCGTATTTGAACATACGTAGATCATCTGTGTGCTCAACCTCAGGGCACTCGGAGATTTTTGGAAGTGGAATCCGCTGACGAGTGTACACATTCACAAGTTCCCGCTCGCAATTGTACCCAATATAAACAACCCAGTCTCCATTTGCGCCAGCCCAGGCCTTACCCTCAAGCGATGGCATCTTGACATCACACGTATCGTTATCAAGCGGCATCAACTTGCACAAGGCGAGGGCTCCGTCATCCGCGCCCATGCGAACAGGCTTATAGCAAAGAAGATAAGGGAGATCAAACCGCTCCTGGACCCTTGGGTTCCTTGTACCGATCAATGAGTTCCCCCACCACGTCATCTTTCAGATTGGGGCAAGAATAACGGGGTCGTTTCTGGCTTGTTCTGTCGGCATTTTAGGAACGGGGGTCCCCAGACTTGCCTGCCTGCGGCCTGTGGCGTGGCTCAAGGGGGGGCCCAGCACAGCCCATCTTCATCAACACAAACCCAAGACCCTCGCGAGGGGCCAAGCCTCGCGGGGCGGACGACACGGAGCTTCCTCAGGCACGACCTCATCAGGCTGGCTCGCGAGGAGGCGGAGAGATCAAGGCGGGGTACCTCACGAGGTGCCCGTGACGCAAGCCATGACGACCAAGGGCGCCAGGCGGGCGCTAGCCAGCGCAGTGTCTTCCTTTAGTCTTTGGTGCAAAGGGAGCAAGCGCAGGCGGGAGCATCAAGCAAAGGCACCCGTTTCGGTGCAACGAGACCAAGACCAGCCCAACGGCAGAGAAGAAGTCATTGTGGAGCCCAAGCCAGCGTCACCACCAGAGCCTTTGGCAGGTGAGGACCAACTTTAGTCAGGATAAGTGTACCAGATGTTCCCCTTCAAAATGACCAATTGTTGGCGCCCTTCCCGCTCAATATTTGGGAAGAGGCCCAGGGCCTTTGCCTATAAATAGGACTAGCCACCCCCAGGGTAGAGGCAGATCGAGAAGAGGACGAAGAATTAGAATTAGAACTAGAGGGCACGACGATCAGGATCAGATCGAGTAGCACCACACACACACACAGAGAGAGAGAGAGAGAGAGAGAGAGAGAGAGAGAGAGAGAGAAGGGTGACTGAACTCCTCCTAGCAGTTCATCGCCCCAGCCAAGAACAGACCCTCGCGAGGCTATTCTTCCTTGTATTGCTCATCATCATCCGCCCAAGAGGCAATCCACCACACCAAAAACTGGAGTAGGGTATTACACCACAACGGTGGCCCGAACCAGTATAAACCCTGTTTCTCTTTGTGCTGTTCTTTTCATAGCTTGGATCTTAGCATGGCGGTGGGGTACTGGTAGGTAGAAGGCAAAATCTCCGCGCACACCCCAGTGTTCGAACCTCAAGGGTCTGCCGGAACCCGAAATCCAACATTTGGCGCGCTAGGTAGGGGTGCGCCGGAATTCATCTTCCACCGCCCCGTTCTCCTCCGACCATCGCGTCCATGTCTGACGCTCGTCGGGCCCGCACCGAGCGCCGAGCCGCTCTCGCTTCCCGCGTCGCCCAGACGGCTCCTGTCGGCGGGCGTCCTCACTGTTCCCCATCACCTGCCGTCAACGCCGCCACCGGCCCGGCGGGAACGAGCAGCAAGCGTCGTCTCAGCATCCGTCCTGCGGCAAGACGGCCGCACCGCTACTCCCTCGCTCACCCCAGCTGGTTCTTCGTCCCGCGCGCTCCGCGCACCAATGGAGGCTCGAGCTGCGCTCATCGCGGCAAACGAGCTCTTGCGCTACCGTCCCGTCGATGATGTCTACGAAGAATGGCTCGATCGCATCGTCGAGCTCGTCCGCGCCGCAGGGGGTTCTCCTGCGCCGTCCTTTCCGCTGCACCGCACCCCGCCCCGTGCGGGCGACGAAGCTCCGGGGGCGCCCCAGCCGCCTCCTCCTCAAGAGGGCGCCCTGGCTCCATGGCGCGTGGCCCCTGGGCGGGACCCGTTCCGTCAGGTGCCAGCGCGGCAAGAGCAGAGTTGCCAAGAAGTCCCTCGCCCGCAAGAAGCTGCCTGGGCGCTCCTTGCTCCAGCACGTCGCGACCATGCTCCTGCTCCCGCACGTCAAGACCCCGCGCTGCTCCCAGCTGCAGCGCATGGGGACCTGCAAGACCAAGCTCTCCGTCACCCAAGGCATCCCGTGGCCACAGCAGGCTGTCGTGCCTTCACCACCGAACTACGCAGCGTCATGTGGCCCGGCAAGTTCAAGCCAGACCTGCCTCCTCGTTACGACGACACGGACGACCCTGCGGAGTTCCTCCAGCTCTATGAGCTGGGCATCGAAGCTGCCAACGGAGACGAGAGGGTCATGGCAAACTGGTTTCCCATGGTGCCTAAGGACGGGGCCCGCACCTGGCTCCTGAACCTGGCTCCAGGCACCCGCTTCATCGCCAACTTCCAAGGTACTCGCGACCGGCCACCCGCCGTGAGCGACATGCGCCGCATCAAGCAACAACCCGGGGAGACCCTGCAGAAGTACATCCAGTGCTTCAACAACGCACGCCTCAAGATTCCCAAGGTGACCGAGGAGGCCATCATCTCGGCCTTCTCCGACGGCATGCGTGACGTCAAGATGAAGGAGGAGCTGGCGATGCATGAAGACCTGTGCACTTCCTTGGAGCTATTCAACTTGGCGACCAAGTGCGCCAGGGCTGAGGAAGGGCGTCTCTCCCTCCTCGAGCTGCCTGCCGCAGACCCGGAAGAGAAGAAGCTCAAGGCCAAGGAGGTGAAGCGCAAGGGGGCTGCCGTGCTCGCGGCAGAACCAGACACCAAGCCGGGCAGAGATCAGCCCGAGTCTTCCAAGGGCAGTCGGTACTGTGTGTACCATGACCTCCACACCCACAACACCAACGAATGTCAAGAGCTCCGAGCCGTGGGAGAAGGAAGGATCAGCCGTTGTCTCGACCGCGGTGACCGGGGCTACGGTCGAGGAGGAGGAAGGAACGCAGGACGCTGGGAAGACCACGGCCCGCGCCAAGGGTGGCGCGACCGACCTCGCGAGGACCGCTGGCAAGACCCGCCTCGCGAGGGAGACTAGAGGGATCAGCCTCGCGAGGATCGCCCACAAGGCAACGCAGGCCTCCCGCCGCTGCCGCCACAGCTAAGGAGAAACGATGACCGCCATCAGGACGAGGGGGCTGGGGGCTTCCAGGAGCCGCGTGCGATCGCCTGCATCCTGGGCGGGTCTCAAGCCCCAGCCTCTCAGCGCATCTTCAAGCAGTTTGCCCGCGAAGTAAACGCAGTCCTCCCCAAGCTCGAAGCCACGCGCCCACTCAGGTGGTCGGCGTGCACCATCACGTTCACCTCAGCGGATCAACTCAAGTGTGCAGCCACAGCCGGAGTCCTCCCGATGCTTTGTTCCCCAATCATCAGCAACGTGCTGGTCACCAGGACCCTCATCGATGGCGGGGCAGGACTCAACGTCCTGTCCGTGGAAACATTCAACAATCTCCGAGTGCCCTACAACCAGCTTTAGCCAACCAAGCCCTTCTCCGGAGTCACCGACGGCTCCACGGTCCCGATTGGGCAGGTCCGCCTCCCAGTCACCTCCGGGACACGCGACAACTACCGCACCGAGCTCATTGACTTCGACGTCGCTCACATTTGCCTGCCGTACAACGCCATCCTTGGATACCCAGCGTTGGCCAAGTTCATGGCCGTAACTCACCACGGCTACAACGTCCTCAAGATGCCAGGAAGTTGCGGAGTCATCACAGTGCCCTATGAAGAGAAGGATGCCGTGTGTTCCCTGGAACGAGCCTTTCAGGCCGCATCACTGGAAGACCCGGATCGCGAAAGCAGGAGGCTTCCCGAGACCACCCCCAAGAAGAAGAAGACATCGTCTGGCCCGGCCCCTCGGGAGGCAGGCCCCTCAGGGCCCGCACCTGCCCAGGGGGATCCTCCTTCCATCGCATAGGAAAGCACGCCCGACGCCCTCCTCAGACAGGGCTCGGGGGCTCTCCCCTGGAGGGCCACCGACCTGGCTAAGGTCACGAGGGAGGCGCTTGGGCGCCACATGGAGGCGTGTTTCGAAGCACGTTTCCCTCAAGGAGGAGTAAGGCATGGAGGGCCAGACCCTCAGGAGTTCGTCAGCAAGGTCATTCAGGAGCTGCAGGAGTCAAGAGTCATGAGAGGCGGCCGCCGCCTACCAGCTGTGGCTCCCCATCCAGGCGAGGATGGTGGGCTGCGCGTCTGCATCGACATACCAGGGCTCAATCGAGTCACCTCTCTGGAGCGCCTCTGGCCCTCTCGAGTGGGGCGCTGCGAAGGTCCACCCCACAGCTACATTCGCATGCCTTACGGCTTGCCGAATGCGGTTGCCACGTACCAACGCCTCATGAGGGGCATCACGGAGGCTCAAGAGGCCAGGCGTTCCGCAGCCTTGGCAGAGATGGAGATGGTCCGCGAGGAGCCACCAGCGCCTCCGGAGCCTCGCGAGGCCCTTGGGCCTGGGGGCTCGTGAGGATCGGCTTCCGCAGCCCACCGAGTCTGCTACACCAACACTCATTTGTCCTCAACATCATCAGGTGACATCTTTCAAGTTTCATTTCTAGCTGGGAGCGCCCCCCAGGGCTGCATTATTCCTAGGCCGTGTGGGTCCGTCCCTGCGGCATGTATCCCTTTTATTTCATGTTGTTAGCTTGCTTTGTTGGGGGCGCCCCTCGGGCTGCATCATCCCCAAGCCGCTCGGGCAGACCCAGCGTCATGTATCCCTTTTGTGTTTATTTACAGCTATGCGTTCGACCCACCACGCTTGATTATTTGATGTCGGTCCACGACACTTCTTTTTCTCCATGCCGACCACTTGCACGTTAAAGGGGGGGGTACCTGAGCATGGCGACTCAGGGCTCTTACTGGCTCTCCAGCCCTCACCCTCTGGCCTTGTCCACAGCATCGCGACCTGGCATACCAGCGACGGCTAAGACCAGCTCGAGGGCCGGGACCCGAGGACGTAGAGTGCAGGCATCTAACCAAATTTGTAGGAACACATCACAAGATAAGGCCCAGTGCCAGGCGCAACCCGCCTAGAGGTAGGGCCACGTGAGTCCCGCGCTGGCTCACCGGTGCCCAGATACACCTCGCCAGGCCCTACTGTGCCAGCCACGTGTCAGGGCGGGGCTGTACACGCCCCGGGGGCTCCTCCCGGAGGGGAGCCCCCTCCCACGTACCAGTGGAAGCACCATGCTCCGCGCTGGCTGACGACACTGCCGAGGAGCGGCTATGCCCGTACACATACGGAAGCGCTATGCTCCGTGCTGGTGATAAACAACTGAGGGTGGCCCCCGGGCTGCATCAACCTCAGGGAGCCCAGAGCTTAGTGTCTAGCCTCATCGTAACACCTCCCCTCGGGAGTGCCGCGCGAGGGGGCTGGGCACGGGGGCTGCGCCTGGTTCACGCCCAGACGCACGCCACCCAGCCAGGCCCCCCGGGCCTGGTTCGTCGCGCGTCTCTCCCCGAGCGGAGCCAAGGTACGAAGCCGTTTGAGTGTCAAGGGGGACTCCTGAGCATCACGACTCAGGAGCCTAACTGGTCTCGTAGCCCCTCACTCCTTAGTTCTGAAATGCTAACGATGGGTGAGGTACGCGCGGGGCCAGGCTCTGCAGACGTAGAACGGTAGATCCACCCACATCGCACCTCCCTATTTGCTGTTCCCGCGCCAAGGGGGACTCCTGAGCATCGCGACTCAGGAGCCTAACTGGTCTCATAGCCCCTCACTCCTTAGTTCCGAAAGGCTAATGCTGGGTGAGGTACGCGCGGGGCCGGGCTCTGCCGGCGTAGAACATAAGCAAGTAGGAAGGAAAAGCGTAAACTTCAAGGATCGCCTCCTTACTTGCTGTTCGTGCGCCAAGGGGACTCCTGAGCATCGCGACTCAGGAGCCTAACTTGTCACGTAGCCCCTCACTCCTTGGTCCCGTCCTGGTTTCCGGTCGGGGCTAATGCTGGGTGAGGTACGCGCGGGGCCGGGCTCTGCCGGCATAGAACATAAGCAAGTAGGAAGGAATAGCGTAAATTTCAAGGAATTTAAAAGCAAATATTACAATCCACACTGTTATCTCAATGCCAGACGCAAGTTTAAACGCCTCCCCGAGGCATGGTACATGTGCAGGAATTAAAGGCAGGACAGGAGCCACAACAGAACCACTTGACGATGGTGGAGCAGCGCGGAGTGGGTTCGCCTCATGAAGCAGCAGGGTCGGCAGCGCCTCACTTCGGCTGGGTGCTGAAGGCCCGGAACTTCCCCAGCAGAGCCTCCGCGCGACCCTTCGCGGCCTCGGCAGCGGCACGCTCGCCGCTTCCTGGCTCCAGCAGGCTGTCGAGGTCGACGCTGGGATCGCGAAGGTAGATGTGGGTGAAGACCCGCGTCAGCGCTGCAGAAGACAGGACACGCGCCTCGGCCTCGGCCGTGGGGCCAAGGCCAAGGGCGACATCTTCAAGAGCGCGAACCAAGAAGGGAAGCAGCTTTGCGGGGCCGTCCTCGGCGCTAGCCAGTGGGCTCTCCAGGCCACTGTCGTAAAGCATTTTCAGCGAGGAGCGTGCCTTCTCCTCCAGCTCTGTGATGGCCACGCAGTCCTCGGCAAGAACCTGGGCCTTGTTGTCCAGCTCGACCTTCCTCGCCCCCAACTCCTGCTCCAGCACGCCTAGGCGGTCATGGCGCTTCTTGAGCTTGGCCTCCCGACCCTTGACGACCGCCTCGCGAGCCTTCACGCCTTCTTCTTGCTCTTGGCGAAGGCGGGCCTCTTTTGCGAGCTGGTCCCGCAGGCCTTGCAGCTCCTCCTCCAGCGCCTTGCAGCGACCGCGGACGTCGACCACCTCCCCCAGGGCTGCGTCACGAGCAGCCTTCGCCTCAAGGACGGCCTGCCTCTCCTCATCGCAAGCCATCGAGGCCTGGACCAGCGCCGCCCTAATTGAAGCGTCAGAGTGAATCCATCCTGAAGCCAGCTCCAAGCGCCCGACCACCAAGCGAGGGTCGGCGCCAAGAAGATCTTGCCGTAGTCGGTCCAGTTCAGCTGCAGCACGATCCAGAACGGCATGAGGAGTCGGAGAGACGGCAGTCGGTGGAGTAGGACGAGAAGGCGGCTGCACAACCACAACATCCTGAGGCGAAGCCTGCTGCGCCCCCACGGCTGCGGAGGCGGCAGCAGGCGAAGGCACCTCGGGAGTCGCTTGGGCCATGGGGGCTGAGCTCGCCCCAGCCAGCTCAGCCTGGCCTCGCGAGGATGACCGGGCAGGAGAGTCCCGTGCGTCGCGGTCACCTTCCTTCGCGGGCAGAGGCGCTGCCCCGGATGGAACCTCAGGAGCTCCCTTCAGCTTCTTTGCTGAGGGCGCCAGCCTATCCAAGAGATGCGGACGTCAAGCCTCAGCAGGAGAACAAGAAATAAAGACAAGAATCAAGCACTTACGGGTCGTCGCCAGTGGGCTCAAGCAGCCTCCGACCAAACTTGAAGCCCGAAAGCTGGCTGGAAGGGTCAACCTCGGGAAGCTCGGGGGCGGAAGGCGCATCTGCGGTCCTCCTCGAGGCCGGGGCAAACCCGCGGGAGATCAGCCCGGTCTTGTCCTTCTTCGGGATCGGGGGCAAGCTCCCGCCGCCCTGCTCGTCATCATCCTCGTCGTCATCGCTCGAAGAGAGGCAGAGAGCACGGGGCCTGCGCTAGGGGAAGGGAGCCCTCGACTCTCTGTCAGTCGCCTTGGAGTCAGGCCCTTTTTCCCGCTCCCCTCCTTCCTCCTCGTCGCTGGAGTCGTCGGAGGACACGTCCACCGGGTCCTCGGGAGTTTCCGTGGGCACGGGCCCGTCCCCGTTGAAGACGGTCATGGACTCCACTACCTGCTCCCAGTCGTCGCGGAGGAACAAGGGCATAGGAGCGCCCTCCAACCTCGCCACATCGCCCCTGACCAGAGATTGGAGGACCGCGGCCAGATCTTCGTCGGCCAAGGCCGCGGGGCTCGGATGGGGCCTCCACATCAGAAGCGAGTACCGCCAAAGCGGAGCCAGCTGGTGCTCTAGGAATTCCCTCAGCAGCGACGCGCCAGTCAGCTTCGCCGCCTCCATGTTGGCCGGCTTCAGACCCGCGTCCATCTTCTCCAACACCGGCTTTGCGCGGGGGTCCGCGAGCTCCGCTCGACCCCCAATCGCTGGAGCTCCCGAGTTGCTCCGTGGGCAAGATCAGCTGAGGGTGGATGCGCCTAGCATCTACCAAGACCCACTTGCTCCTGAAGCCCTCAATCCTCTTCCCGGGTCTCAAAATGGCGATGGCGCCACCGTACGCGACGAAGCTCGCGCACGCAGAAGCAGGACCGCGGGAGGTCCGGAGGTAGAAGTAGTGGCGCAACAAGGCCACTGAGGGCTGCACCCCTACGTGAGCCTCGCAGTAATAGGCGAAGATTGCCAGGAGAAGGACGGAGTTGGGGTGGAGATGTAGAGCCTGTAGCCTATAATGGCGAAGGACAGAGAAGAAGAACTCGGAGAAGGGAGGCACCAAGCCAGCAGCAATGGCGCTTTCAAAGAACGGATAGAAGGTGCTCCCCTGGCCCTCAGGGGTGGCGGAGCCGGCCTTGAACGCCTTCGCCCCATCGATGCCCTGCGCCGCCGCCATCCGGCGCAACCAGGCGAGGCTCGCCTCGGCGGGTCCAGGGCATACGAGTACCAAGCTCCGGCCGGGGACTGACGAGGCGCCATGGCTTCCAAGGTAACGCGGTCGAAGTAGATCTGGAAGTTTTGGAGGAAGGAAGGAGAGGCGCAAGAAAGGGGATCTGAGCAGCAACCGGAGAAAGCAAAAAAGCAAAGCCTAGGCAGATGCCGCTCCTTTATCAACTCGCGCGCTTGCTGAGGCGCCCACGTCCAATCAACCGCCACGTGGCGCCCAAGGCCGCAGGCTGTTAGGGCCCGCGGCGTTTCGCCCTTGCCCTTTCGCCTCACTGCACGACCAAGTCCGGGCGCGCCTTGGGCCCGGGGGCTACTATCGGCGTTCTGGGAACGGGGTCCCCAGACTTGCCTGTCTGCGGCCCGCGGCGTGGCTCAAGGGGGGCCCAGCACAACCCGTATTCATCAACACAAACCCAAGACCCTCGCGAGGGGCCAAGCCTCGTGGGGCGGACGACATGGAGCTTCCTCAGGCACGGCCTCATCAGGCTGGCTCGCGAGGAGGCGGAGAGATCAAGGCGGGGTACCTCACAAGGCGCCCGTGACGCAAGCCATGACGACCAAGGGCGCCAGGCGGGCGCCAGCCAGCGCAGTGTCCTCCTTTCCTCTTTGGTACAAAGGGAGCAAGCGCAGGCGGGAGCATCAAGCAAAGGCACCCGTTTCGGTGCAACGAGACCAAGACAAGCCCAACGGTAGGGAAGAAGTCATTGTGGAGCCCAAGCCAGCATCACCACCAGAGCCTTTGGCAGGCGAGGACCAACTTTAGTCAGGATAAGTGTACCAGATGTTCCCCTTCAAAATGGCCAATTGTTGGCGCCCTTCCCGCTCAATATTTGGGAAGAGGCCCAGGGCCTTTGCCTATAAATAGGACTAGCCACCCCCAGGGTAGAGGCAGATCGAGAAGAGGACGAAGAATTAGAATTAGAACTAGAGGGCACGACGATCAGGATCAGATCGAGTAGCACCACACACACACAGAGAGAGAAGGGTGACTGAACTCCTCCTAGCAGTTCATCGCCCCAGCCAAGAACAGACCCTCACGAGGCTGTTCTTCCTTGTATTGCTCATCATCATCCGCCCAAGAGGCAATCCACCACACCACAAACTGGAGTAGGGTATTACACCACAACGGTGGCCCGAACCAGTATTGTAATATCCCAAAATTCTAAATTTTGGAATGTTATATTAAATAGATAGATTTGATTGATTGTTTGATTGATTGACTGAAAGTGAGTGAATTCGAAACTTTTTGAAAGTTAAATGAGAGGGAATAAACTTTCATTTTTGCATTTTTTTGCTCTTCGTGAATTCAAATACTTTTCATCACAAAACCCTGGAGAGAAGATGACATGACTTCTTCCATTTTTCTTAAATGAAAAGGGGTGTTGAAAATATTTGAATTTCATTTGAAATATTTCCAATTCTGAAACTTTATGCAACTCAATGATTTTCACGAGTGAAGATAAAATGACTTCTTCAATTTATATGAAATATGAGTTGGGAGTTTCAAAGAAACTCATATTTAAAATCCATTTGAAATTATTTTTCAATTTGGGTTATTTGAGTTTAATTCAAATTATTTTTCTCCAAAATAAAATACATGGAAAATAGGATAACATGATTCCCTACATCAGAAAATTGGAGAGAAATAAATTTGAAATTCATTTTCGTATTTTTAAAATGATTTTTATTGGATTTTATTAGACCAGTAGCACTCTTTGAATTATCTGAATTTGTGCGGATTTTATTTGACTCTAGAAAAATGTTGAGCTTGTCGGAAATCTTTTTCTGAAAATTTTGATATACTATATGCCTATAGTATGTTTTTATTTTATTTTTTTGCTGCTGTCTACAAATTGTATTTGAAAAAAAAACACTCTCTCCGCCGACTGGGCCGAAGCCCAGCCAGCCGGCCCAGCCTAGCGCCGCGCCCCGCACATCCCCGAGCTCGGGACGGACTCCCGCAGCCGCATGCCTCGCCGCCGCCGTACGCCGCCCGGAGTCCTCCGCCGCCTTGCCCCTTCCCCACGCATCGCACCGCCTCCCCTCCTCCAATAAATCCGCCGCCGGGCCCCGCCTCTCTCTTCCTTCGCTCCGCTTCGCTGCGTTGCCGCATCTCGCCGCCGATGCCGCGCGCATCTCGCCGCCCTTGGCCGCAGCCGCGCCTCACCGCCGCCGCCTTGCCCGCACCGCCCCACCACCGCGCCGCCCCTCCCGCAGCGTCGCCCCGCCCAGCCGTTGTCGCCCGCACCTCGCCGGAGCCGCGCCGCCTCGCCGGAGTAACCACCGCCGGTCTGGTTTATTATTTTAGTTCGGTTTTCTTTTTGGTTTGTTAGGTTTAGATCGGTTTTTATTTTAGTTAGGTTTCTTTAATGGACGTTCATTAGTTAGGGTTCGGTGGAGAACGAGTTCGTTCGTTAGCTTTCTGTAGCAGGCGTTCACACGGTAGAGTTTTCTTTTTCTTTTTAATTTTAGTCAGGGGCCTATCCGTAATTAGTTTCTTTACCGTTTAGCCCCTGATTTTCAAACCTTCATAACTTTTTACTCGTTTATCCAAATTCAACGAAACCAACGCCCACTTCTTCGTTATGATCCCCTCTATCCAGTAATCCAACTCAAACATGTTTTTGAAAATTTAAAATTTGAATTAGACCAGATTTGAATTCAAACTTCATTTGATCATAACTTGAGTTTCGTAGCTCTGTTTGAGTTGATTCTTTTTGCAATTTGAAGCTCTTGACCTAAACTTTCTGATAAGGCCAAATTCACATAATTTTGGTACTGCTAGAAATTGTTTTATGTTGCAAGAGTTATTCTCTTGGTTTTGATGTTTTCCGAATCGTCTTCTTCGATCTTGCTGATCTTCTGAGTGATTGCTTATGTGTGGTTACTATTGCTTGCTTACGATAGATTGACCGGAGTGTGACGAGTAGATCTATCAAGAGTTTTGAGTGCGAATCTTCTTCATCAATATTGCAGGCAAGTTCACACTTTGATCATATCCCTTTTCATACCCAGTTTTTATGCATTAGTTTCAACCCTCAAACATTGCATGAGTAGGATTGATAACATGTCGGTATTGGGAAGTAGTTTATGAGGTAGGAACCTATTGCCTTACATTCAAACCTTGGGAGTTATGCTTACGTTATCCTTATACTGCTATGCTATGCTCGTAGACGTGGATTGGGTTTTGAGAGTATTCATGACTGATGTGAGATTGTTAATTAATGGTTTACTTAAGGTGGCAACTTAAACACACATCTGGGTGGATTGCTAGGGGCACCCTGGGGATATACCAGTGGACTTGCCCGGACACCTGGGGATATACCAGTGTTGTCCTAGGAGATCCCTGGGATATACCGCGTGATCATCCTACGGTCCGCCACCCAGGCTCAAAGGGATCATAAGATTGTTCATGCTAGAAACTTCCGTGTGCAGCCACAAGCCATTATGGGCTCTGTCATAGCTGATTAAGTCGTGCGAACTCTTACAGGGTAGAGTAGCAGATGTAGGAGAGAGTAGGTGTACCGGTCTATCCAACATAAGGTGCTAGCGCTTCTGAAAGACTATGTCTCGGTCATCCGTTTCTCAAACACCATGTAGTGCGAGAAAACCAACGGAGGCGATCGAGTATTGTGGGGAAAAGTGCACAAACCTCTGCAGAGTGTACAAACTAATCATGATTAGCCATGTCTCCGGTTATGGACGTCTTGAGTATCTAGTTCTTGGATTACCCTGTTGATCTCATCATGTTACTTTAATTAATTTTGTTGGGTTTTAATGATGATACTTAATTGGGATTGAGAATGCTGTAAACCATTCTCAATGTTCAACCACCATGATAGTTAAATAAAATTTATTCCTTTACAGTAGGGAAAAACTGGCTTTACGCACAACTGTAACCATAGAGCTTTTCCACCAGCCAAATATGCATGTAGTGATAGCCATTGTTCATCATTTTCTCTATGGTGTGAATCTGCAAGTACATTCAATGTACTGACTGATTTCGGGCTGCAACGTCTCATGTTGCAGGTTTCTTACGACGAGTAAGTGATACGTTAGGGTTACGATTTCTACACTCAACTTTGCATTTGGTGTTGATGGGAATCCACAACCTTGTTCCTTCCGCTATATTGGATTGAGGTAATAGTATTTACGTTACTTTATACATGTGATTTACCTCTGTTATAAATCCTTCGAGTATTGTGTGTGTCAGCATACCGATCCAGGGATGACACTTAAGCACAGAGACTTGATCCAATCGGGTCGGGTCGCTACAAGATGGTATCAGAGCACATGTTGACTGTAGGACGTGACCCTAGGAACTGGCAAGCCCATAGGAAAGATTTTTCTCTACTACTTCATTCTCAAAAAGATCTTTTTACCTCTCTTCTCTTTTGAGCTTATTCAAATATTCCCTTGTAGTGAGACTATACCCCTTTTCCCTTTTCACCACTCGAAGATTCGACTGATGAGAACACTCTAAGAAGTACAAGATATCGGACAAACACGACCACTACGGAATGAAGGAGATTTCACTGTGCATCTGAGTAATGGAAACTACAGTGGTTGAAGACTCCGAAGACTAGGAGAATCTAAAGGCTCTGAAGAATTCCTAGATTTTTTATGACCTAGGAAGGCTACTGTCGGTGTACTAAAGTAGGGGTACCTTAGTACCCCAGACTTGTGCACGGGCAGTTGTAGCACCCTGCGGCGAGGCCCGCCCAGGAAGCGCCAAGAGAAGACCAAGCATTCAAGACAAGGCCCCCGGCAAGAGGAGCTTGCCGGGCCAAGAAGGCAAGGCCCCGGCAAGAGGAGCTTGCCGGGACGACCGAGCCCATCTAAGACCGTTCAAGAACAAAGTACACAAGACAGAAGATCGAGACCCCGGCAAGAGGAGCTTGCCGGGAAGGCCGAACCCAGGCACCACAAGAGAAGCCTGCCACGGCGCGCCATGCGCCCCGGCAAGGCCTGATAGCCGGCAAGCTATCAGGCACAGGAAGACGACCCCCGCGGCAAGCCACTTGCCGCGGCAAATCGCCACCTCAGGACTGCGCTCCGGCTCGCCCGCCCACGCGTCGCTCCGGGGCTTCCCCCAACGGCACGTGGCGGGGCGCCGCGCAGCCTGGGGTATGCGGTGGCATGCAGCCACCGGCGTGGCGAGCGGTGGCGCACCTAACGGTCCGCCTCGGTGCTGTCCGGGCGACCGTGACGGGCATTTAATGCCCTTGTCCCCTACCGTCAGAAGTAGGTATGATAACACTGTGCCGCGCCGCAGCGCCACTGTTCCCGCGCTGTTACAACTACCACCCCTTTTACACTTTTACCCCTTTCTCTTACGTTGACACCTGTCGGTGACCCCTTTGCGCTATAAAAGGAGGCCCGTGTGCAACGTAGAGGGGGTTCCGAGGTTCGGAGACTGGCGATCCAGACAGCCATACGCTCGGTGTAGCTAGCTCTCCAAGCTCCCGAGCTCCCCAGTTCAATACAGCCAAGCAGGAGTAGGGTTTTACGCGTCCATCGCGGCCCGAACCTGGGTAAACCGCCCGTGTGCTCGCCTCGATCTGCTCTCCGTGCTCCCTCCGCCCCCCTCGCCGGACAAACGAAAGGGGCTCCGGCCCCATAGGTGGTCGCGGGGGACAGTTCCTCCCGACATCTTTGGCGCGCCAGGTAGGGGAGAGCGAGGCCTTGGGGACAGCCCGCTCCTGCGGATCCCAGGATCCGTCCAGTCGAAGCAGGTGTCCCCGATGAGCCTCGCTCCGGCAAGCGGATCAGCAGTCTGAACGCTGAGGAACAGTCCGCTCCTGCGGATCCGAGGATCTGTCCAGTTGAAGCGGGGGTTCCCGACAAGCTTTGGCATTCTTTCCCACGGGCTCGTGTGCGGCCCTCCTCGAGTATCCACTCACGCAGAGACTGGGCAAGAAGCAGCTGCTCCTTGAGGAGGACCGCCTTCTGGCCGCTGGGCGAATGATTCGCCTCCAGCGAACTCTGCGCCGCTCCCGTAGCCGCAGAAGTTAGCGCCAGAAGTCACGAGAAAGGCGACCTCGTTCCCCGGCGCGCCTCGTCCGCCGGGGTGCCGAACGAGTTGACGCCGACCGTGGGAGGAATCTTGCCAGCGCGGTTGCCGGGACCCGTTCCGCCAACCATCCTCTCTGCCCAAGTCTTGCCGCAGTTGCATGTGATCCTTGGCGCAGAGAGGGGCGCGAATCCCCAAGCATAGCTGCGCCTAGCTCCGGAGGGTCGTGAGGCCCTGCGCCTATGCCTACCCCCAGGATGGGCTGGATGCTGCCCAAGGAGGGTTTGCCCTACCGGGCGGCAAGCGATAAGAAAAGATAAGTTGCCGGAGCTCGAGCAATTACCCCATCAATTTTTAAGAGTTATCTCCCTCGAACGACCGAGCCTTGGTTGAGAGGCCTGAGCGCGGAAGGACCGGCACGAGACTGGTTGCGCCCTCATTTCGTTTCGAGTCCGCTCAACGACTTGAGTGTGCTACACCCCGAGTAGCGTCCTCACTTTGTTTCGAGCTCGCCCGGCACCCTAAGCGTGCTGCGACCGCAGTCGCACCGTTTGCTTTGCCTTGAGCCTGCTCAACAATCTGAGTGAGCGGCAACCAGCCGCGGCCAGGTTTCTTGCCGGTGGTAGCCCCGCCAGCGGGTCGCTGACGTCCCGCACTCGGCGCCCGTGGCAAGGCGGAGGCCTACGCCGGCAAGTCCCCGAAAGCGTGGGGCGGAAACAAACAAGGCGCCGGTCGAGTAGAGGAGATAACAGTGCGATGCATTGCCTAAAATAAAAAGTTATATTACAAAATGCCTTACTGCTGCTCTGACCAGCCGTTTCCATGGCATATTTGACAGCGGCAGGGAAGGGAGACAAAAGAAAGGGGCAGGCGGCCTAGTCCACGCGGTCGCCCTCGATCCTCTTGACCCCGGCCACCTTCTTGACGATAGGGGCGATGAGGGCCTGGATCCCCGTCAGGACGACGTTCTCCGGCAAGGGCCTGAGGACGTTGGTGAGCCTGATGTCGGGGTTGCGGAAGACGATCTTCACCAGCACCCTCTCGAGGGCCCCGGAGATGGCCTCCCGCGTCTCGTCGGCCAGCTCCTTCGGAAGAGACGTCCGGAGGTGCTGGAGCGCCTGCACCACGCCCTCGAAGAAGGAAGTGAGCTTGGCGCTGGGCACGACGTTCCCGTCAGTAAGGGACTCGTGGTCCTCGATTCCCAGCAGCGTCAACTCCTTGTCGATAGCGGCGGCGATGTCGACGAGGCCCTCGGTCCACCGCTCCACTGTCTCCTTGAAAGCATTCTGGGAGACGGCGGCGCTCTTCAGCAGTTCTTCATTAGCGAAGACCTCCTTGCGCAAGGCCGATTCCCGCTCTTTGGCGCTGTCCAACGCCTTGCTCAAGGTCTCCAGCTTCAGCTCAAGAATGGAGTCAGAGTTCTTGGCGGCCTCGAGCTCCCGGATCTTCCCGGCGAAGCGGCCCTGTAGCTCGCCGAGGGCGAGCGCGCCTTTCTCGCGCTCCAGCCGGAGCGCGGCGAGCTCCTCGCCCTTCGCCTTCAGGCCGGCGTCGAGCTGCGCCACCCTCGCCTCCAATTCCTTCTTGGCGGCTTCGACGACCGCGACGGCGTCCTGCGCCTTCTTCAGGTCCCCGCCGAGCGCCTGCTCACGCGCGGCAACCTCCTCCTCGTGGCTGGCGAGGCTGGCCGTCTTCTGTGCCAGTGCGCTTTCCCGCGCGGACACTTCCGCGGCGGCAAGCCTCTGCTGCTCTTCGGCCTCCGCTTTCTCGAGGATGAAGGCCGTCCGCGCCTCGCCGAGCAGCCTCCGCTCCTCAGCCAGAGACTGAACAGCTTGCTGGTTGATCTCCCGGAGCTCGGCGGCGCGCTTCTCCATGTCGGCACCAGCCCTGGCGACAAGAGCCTCTTGCCGCTCTACCTTAGCCTGCCGGGCGCGGTAGAGCGACACGAGCTTTCGGAGCAGCTGCTCCTCCTTGGGCTCGGCGCTGCTGGAACTTGGAGCGTCCACCACCGCTAGCCCGACGGAGGCAAGCACCTCTCCGTCCAAGGCCTCCCCCTCGACCGGCGCCCTGGAGTTCGACTCCCAGGGAAGCCCGATGAAGACGCCATCGCCCGCCTTCAGATAGGCCCCCGCCGGGGGCTCCTCGGAGTCGGACGCGGCGGTGGCCACAGGGTCACTGGCCGGCGGGGTGCTAGACGCCCCCGTCACCTCAGGGCCGTCAGCCCGATCGCCAGTCTCCTCGCCCTCTGCGGCCGCACCCGCCTTGGCGGCTTCGGCCTCCCCGCCGCCCGCGGGGATGTCAGCGCCGTTCGCCTCCTCGGCGACGACGACATCGTCGACATCATCATGCGCGCCCTCCCCGACGACGACCTCGACTCCCATCGGGTCCGAGGCGAGCGGGTCTGAAGGAAAAAGAAAAATCAGCCGGAAATCCAACAAAGGAGGTCACAAGGAGGAAAGGGGAAGTCCTCTGTGCAAAAAGGACTACCTGTGGCAGGGCCCGTAGCCGCGCCTCCCGCTGTCGGAGGGGCATTGGCCTCATCCCTTGCCAGGAGCTCCTTTCTTGCCGGAGACTTCTCCCTTGGCGGGGTAGCTGACGCAGACGATGCCTCGGGAGCGCTCTCCGGACGCGCTTGCCGGGGCTGCTCCGCTCCTACCCGAGAATAACGACTTTGCGTCAACAACGAGAAGAGGAAAAGCTCGCACGCGCGCCAGACAGCGAAAGTAAGCCATGCGCTCACGCTGGGGACTGCGCTGCGGGGTGCTCGGAGGATCCCCCGCCGGGTCCGGCAAGGGCGTCTCCGGCAGGTTCTCGCTTGCCGGGGGAGATTCGTCCTCGAGGACGACCAATGGGATCCTCGACCTCTTCGCCCTCCTCTGGGCCAGGGTCCTGGGAGGTGACCAGGTTAGGGGAAGAGCGAACGAGCTGCAAAACCAGACGAAGCAACGAAGAACGAGATACAAGCTCCACAAGGAACTTACTCTCTATCCTCCTCCTCGTCGTCAGAACTAAGCGCGGAATAATCAAAAACCGGCTTGATCCTGACGCGAGGGGACAGGGGAGTGGGCTCCCGGGGCCGCTTGACGGGGGCGGTGGACAACCCCACCTCCGTTGACGCCGCCTCGGGGGAGCGCGTCACGCGGAACCGCAGTTGCTGGCCCGCCGCCCGCGCCACCTCCCCAACTCTGCGGAGACGCCTCCTTGGCTGGGCGGGGGGCTCCGCCCGAGGTGAACCGCCTGGAAGCTGCGAGGAGGCGACGTCGACCTCCGACAGGCCGCTCGCGTCCTGGGCGGGCTCGTCTTCGCCGCCGCGCCCGGCTGGTTCCCCCTCGCCGACGAGCCCCATCGGGTCGGCGAGGCTCTCCGCCTCTGCCGCCTCCGCCTCGGCCTCGGTGAACCCAGCTTCGCCCGCGGCCGCGGCGGCCGCCGCCTCCTCCATCCTGGAGGCAATATACGCAAACTCCGCCGCGGTGGTGTCTCGGGTGAGGCCATCCTTCTCGCCGGGGGCGACTGGCTCCTCCACCAAGTCGTCGAAGAAGGCCCGCACGGCATCTTCCGGCGGCTCCTGCCAGGTCGCGTTGACCCCGTGCGAGTCGCACAGCGGCATCATCGCAAGAATGCGGCTGAGCGATGAGTTGTTGCACAAGGGAACGACCCCCGGCGGCAGCCGGAACCACTCCGGGTGGTTGGGGTCGTGCTTGAACAACTCCTTCAGCATTGCGTCAAGCTCCAGCACGGTGAAGTTGAAATTGAGGCCCGGACGCAGCCTCATGATGTCCGCCGCGTTCTGGAACTCCCAAGCCGGCTTCCTCCTCTCCTGCAGGGGGGCGATGCGACGACGAAGGAAATCCGCGCCGACGGCGCCGACGGTGAGTCCGGCGAGCCTGAGGCGCAGGATCCGGGTGACGGCGATCTTCAATTTGGCGTCGTCCGGGGACACCTCGCTCCAGTCGTCGCCGCGCACCACCGGAGTTCGGCGCACGACGGTGAACGGCTGCGGATGGTCTTCGACAATTAAGCACCACTCCGCCCTCCACTCCTCCCACCTGCCGCGGAGGTCCCCATCTAAGTAGGCCTCCTTCTTGCCGGTCCGGGAGACCCAGGCGATCCCACCGGACAGCGGCTCTCCTTTCTCCACCCGTGGAGCAAAGAAGTGCCGGAAGAGGGCCACGTTGGGACGAACTCCGACGAAGTTCTCGCAGAGGTGCGCGAAAACCGCCATCGTCAGAACGACATTGGGGGTGAAGTCGAGGAGATGGAGGCCGTAGGTATTCATGATATCACAGAAGAACTCCGAGTAAGGCGGGCAGAGCCCGCAGTAGAAGAAGACGACGAAGAAAGGGTACCCGGTCGGGTACTGCTTCTGGGCGTCGGCGGGAAGCACCCGCGTGCGCGGGTGCGCTCACGTCTTCGTCGACCAGAAGAGGCAGTACTTGTCCCTCAGCTCCACCGCACCGAGCTGGGGAGGGAACGTCGCCGTCTCCTTCCGAAGCGCTTCAAGCCGTAGCGCCTCGGCCGATTTCGCGGCCTTCCCCTTCGCCTTATCGCTCTTCGGGGCCATGGCGGGGGCGGGGGAGGGGGATCGTCGAAATTGACGACGCCGGGCGCTCCAAGGACAGACCGCTGCTGTCTCTGGGAGAAGGAGGTGGCAGAGGTTTTAGAGAGGTAGCAACCGAGGGAAGGGCGGACCGCCCCTACTTTCCTCCGCTTATAAGAGGAAGAGGTGGGGGGGGGGACGCTTCGCCTCTCCGAAAAAAGAGAATCGTGCGCGACGTGACGCGCGCCTGCGCGGATTCAGCCCCGCGCACGCCACCCACGTCACGCTCACCCCGCACGCCCCGCCCCCACGACGCCGCGATAAGCGCGCGCCGCCTGGGGAAGGCGCGACGGACGCGGAGTTAAGGAGCAGCGCGACCAAGGCCGCGCGTGCCCGTGCACTGTTAGGGCCTGGCCCAACGACGCTCGGCACCGTGTGTGGCCCAGGCCCGGGGGCTCCTGTCGGTGTACTAAAGTAGGGGTACCTTAGTACCCCAGACTTGTGCACGGGCAGTTGTAGCACCCTGCGGCGAGGCCCGCCCAGGAAGCGCCAAGAGAAGACCAAGCATTCAAGACAAGGCCCCCGGCAAGAGGAGCTTGCCGGGCCAAGAAGGCAAGGCCCCGGCAAGAGGAGCTTGCCGGGACGACCGAGCCCATCTAAGACCGTTCAAGAACAAAGTACACAAGACAGAAGATCGAGACCCCGGCAAGAGGAGCTTGCCGGGAAGGCCGAACCCAGGCACCACAAGAGAAGCCTGCCACGGCGCGCCATGCGCCCCGGCAAGGCCTGATAGCCGGCAAGCTATCAGGCACAGGAAGACGACCCCCGCGGCAAGCCACTTGCCGCGGCAAATCGCCACCTCAGGACTGCGCTCCGGCTCGCCCGCCCACGCGTCGCTCCGGGGCTTCCCCCAACGGCACGTGGCGGGGCGCCGCGCAGCCTGGGGTATGCGGTGGCATGCAGCCACCGGCGTGGCGAGCGGTGGCGCACCTAACGGTCCGCCTCGGTGCTGTCCGGGCGACCGTGACGGGCATTTAATGCCCTTGTCCCCTACCGTCAGAAGTAGGTATGATAACACTGTGCCGCGCCGCAGCGCCACTGTTCCTGCGCTGTTACAACTACCACCCCTTTTACACTTTTACCCCTTTCTCTTACGTTGACACCTGTCGGTGACCCCTTTGCGCTATAAAAGGAGGCCCGTGTGCAACGTAGAGGGGGTTCCGAGGTTTGGAGACTGGCGATCCAGACAGCCATACGCTCGGTGTAGCTAGCTCTCCAAGCTCCCGAGCTCCCCAGTTCAATACAGCCAAGCAGGAGTAGGGTTTTACGCGTCCATCGCGGCCCGAACCTGGGTAAACCGCCCGTGTGCTCGCCTCGATCTGCTCTCCGTGCTCCCTCCGCCCCCCTCGCCGGACAAACGAAAGGGGCTCCGCCCCATAGGTGGTCGCGGGGGACAGTTCCTCCCGACAGCTACCCTTATGGAACTTGACAGACTCTGGAAATACCCGAGATCAAGGTGCACAGAAGAAAGAACGGAGCATGGAGAGTTAAAAACTCAAAGTTTAGTCAAGGAAAACCCTAAGGCAGGAGATATCAACTATGGAGAGATAGCTCATGCAAATGACAAGGGCAGAAACACGACTATCCATGAGGTTATCGCCCGCTTATGCTATTGTCACCTTGCTGAGTTAAGCATGCATATGCATGGAATGATTGGATGGTAGAAGGCTGATGGAGCACCTATCAGCAAGGGATGGAGTTTTAACCTTAAGATGGTGCATCACCAGGATTTGGACTATTACACCAAGAGTTTTAAGATGGACCTTCAGGAAGCCGTATTTTGCAAGGAAGTATTTCATGAAGAACTTAGGACCAAGAAGCTAAAGTAGCCGAGCTGGAGGAGCAAAACCTCGAGATACCGGAGATTCGTCAGGAACTGAAAGACAGTAGGACCGTGGTTCACACCACGATGTTGAAACCCAAAAGTTTGGAACGCAACCCCAGAATATTAAAGGATGTCATGAGAGATTTCGCGTCAACAGAGATGATCTGGAAAAAGAACTTGAGAAGGACGAGCACGAATCGAAAGAAGCCATCGGAGACATGAACAAGAATTGAAGAGTTTGATGATTTTGAAGATTTATTGACCTTAGAAGACCAAACCCCTGTTCTATACCTGCGTTAGATGCGACGACTGTGAGCTGTCTTTTGTTTGATGTTTTTCCGACAGCCACAATAAAATCTGTCTTTTAAAAACCTTTGTTTGTATTGTGTGCATCTCTCTTGATCTCTCTTATCTCACCCCATAACCCATGGACCCAATAGATGATGAATGGAGATGAGTTTGTATTTTCTGGACCGATGAGTCAATTGGAGATAGACCGATGGATTTAGAACATGGAGGATCATATGGAGAACAACCCTATAGTCGGAAAGGATATGACTCAGCATGCTCTTCAGTGCTTTGAAAGAGGTGCTGCTACTTGGTGGAGGATGTACCAAACCATCAATGGATGGCAAAGAGTAACCACTTGGAAAGAATTTAAGTTGACTTTGCTGAAGTCTCGGTTTGTGTCCCAGAAATTGAAGCCTTCTAGAAAGGATATGAACAAACCCTGTGCATGCAAGCTTTGTGGAGAAATAGGACACAACCATAAAGAACACAAGGATGAATGCCCTAATTGTGAAGGAAGTCACCCAGCTGAAAAATGCCCAACTAGGCAGATCACTTGTTTCTTGTGTGAAGGGACTACCCACTACCCTGCTCAGTGTCACATTTACCCCTTGGTACAAAGAACCATCCAGCAGAAGAAAGAAGCAATGAAAGGAGCCCTTATGGAAAGTTTAGAAGAACCTGTGATGAAGGAAGAGGCGGAGGACACACCCAAAGAGGAACCAATTAAATCCCGCACCAAGTCTTGTTATTCATGTGGAGAAGAAGGACACATCTCCCAGAATTGTATGAATGGGGATCTAGTAGAATTCCCGACGGAGGAAGTAGAGTATGACCCACAGGAAATAGAAGCCCTGATTGGAAAGGAAAAGTCCAGAAAGAGAAGTAGATTGGATTCTAGGAAGGATCTGAGTCATGTCACCTGCTATAGATGCAAGGAGTCAGGGCACTACCTCAGCAATTGCCCAAAAAGGAAGCCAAGGACCCAAGTAGGCTATATAATCACCAGAAAACCTCGAAACTTGCCAGAAGTAATATGTTTCTGTTGTAATGAAGCAGGGCACTTTGCCAGAGATTGTCCGAAGGAGAAGGAGACTTGTGATAAATAGTTGAGTTTGTAACGGAAGAAATATAGTAGTAGTAGTGAGAACATTTTTCTTCATATTAAGGTGTTGAGTTGAGGCATGTAATGGAAAAACAGGAGATTGTAATAATTTGAGAATCAATAAAGTTAGCAGTGTTGGTACTGATTTGGATTCTATGAGTTACTCTATGAGGAAAGATGTTGACCATTTTCGAGGAATATGAGAAATATGGTCTATGGAATATTGGAACATTTTAAGGGCGGTAGTACCCTGCAAGAACCGTTGACCCTGAAAAAGATAAGGATACTCCCCTGAGTGGATTTCGGACAAAATGAATACGAGTTTTGTCTGATATCTTTGATACCCCAAGAGTGTGTGGGATGAAGTTGGAGACCATCAGTTGTTTAGACCAAATTGTGATCAAGGAGTCAGAAGAGAATGTTAAATTGATGACTCTGGAAAGGATAATGATGTTCCATGAAGTGGAGTATAGACTTCATAAGGGTAAGTTTTTATCTCGGTATGTGGGATATCCCACGAGGATGAAGAGATAAATTACTATTGGATATAAAGGAGGAATGATGTCGGAAATATGGATGAATGGAAATTGCATGATGAGTTTGAGTAATCATGTCCTAGTTTGGTGCCAATAGAAGGAAGAAGGACAGTACAATTGGATGGATTTAAGTATGCTATGAAGTTGGATGTTGGATTTGAGATCCGTTGCCCGATGATGAGTTCAAGGTTTGCAAGTGATGAGATGGGCCATAACCCACAGGCCCCAGGACCTGCCAAGACGCAATCACATTCTTGCTGAAGGAAAAACCCTGGAAGAAGTTACGATTTTATCGATAGACGATCTTATAGGAGTAATGCAAAACCTGAGGGTTGGGAAGGAATGATAGATGTTTGTTTAGCTTGCAGCATCAATGGATTTATCCGAACTTGGTTCGTTGACAAGAGAAATTCTGCAATGCTTGTGAGGATGATCGAGTGTTAGAATGCAAGATTCGCTAAACCGTATACAAGGTAATGATTTGGGTGCGGCATGGCTTGATCACCATACCGACTTACTCTTATTATTCGCCTTGCTATATGGGATGGTAAATCTGAGTGACTTACCTATAGTAGAGAGACGACGATCAAAACCTTGTTTAAACCTTAGAATGGTATAGGTATTTTTCCCTTGTACACGGCAGTTCTTGCCAACTGTAGGTTATACGATGAGGTTCAACCCATACCCATTTCCTGCAGGACAAACCATAAATTGTTGACCGCCATGAGATATCGATAGTTGATTAGGTATTGGCGCCAGACCCGTCAGCTAAGAAGACCCAGTCATGGAAGAACCTTACCAAGATGAAAGGACAGAAGAATTGTGGTAAAGGTTATGCCACTACCGGAAGAGCCCAGAGAAGGAATTATCCTGAAGATCTGAGAAGACCAACACTGTCAACAATAAGGATGAAGTATATGAGTATTGATGAGACTGTAACCATGTTTCTAAGGGTGGTAGCACCCGAGACCCCGGAGCTGAACGATGGATTTTCAGAAGACCCCCAAACCCTAACCTTTTTCTTTCTAGCCTCTCCGTATCTCGAGGACGAGATTCATTTTAAGGGTGGTAGGTTTGTAACATCCCAAAATTCTAAATTTTGGAATTTTATATTAAATAGATAGATTTGATTGATTGTTTGATTGATTGACTGAAAGTGAGTGAATTCGAAACTTTTTGAAAGTTAAATGAGAGGGAATAAACTTTCATTTTTGCATTTTTTTGCTCTCCATGAATTCAAATACTTTTCATCACAAAACCCTGGAGAGAAGATGACATGACTTCTTCCATTTTTTTAAATGAAAAGGGGTGTTGAAAATATTTGAATTTCATTTGAAATATTTCCAATTCTGAAACTTTATGCAACTCAATGATTTTCACGAGTGAAGATAAAATGACTTCTTCAAATTATATGAAATATGAGTTGGGAGTCTCAAAGAAACTCAAATTTAAAATCCATTTGAAATTATTTTTCAATTTGGGTTATTTGAGTTTTATTCAAATTATTTTTTTCCAAAAATAAAATACATGGAAAATAGGGTAACATGATTCCCTACATCAGAAAATTGGAGAGAAATAAATTTGAAATTCATTTTGGTATTTTTAAAATGATTTTTATTGGATTTTATTAGACCAGTAGCACTCTTTGAATTATCTGAATTTGTGCGGATTTTATTTGACTCTAGAAAAATGTTGAGCTTGTCGGAAATCTTTTTCTGAAAATTTTGATATACTATATGCCTATAGTATGTTTTTATTTTATTTTTTTGTTGCTGTCTGCAAATTGTATTTGAAAAAAAACACTCTCTCCGCCGACTAGGCCGAAGCCCAGCCAGCCGGCCCAGCCCAGCGCCGCGCCCCGCTCATCCTCGAGCTCGGGACGGACTCCCGCAGCCGCACGCCTCGCCGCCGCCGTACGCCGCCCGGAGTCCTCCGCCGCCTTGCCCCTTCCCCACGCATCGCGCCGCCTCCCCTCCTCCTATAAATCCGCCGCCGGGCCCCGCCCCTCTCTCCCTTCGCACCGCGTCGCAGCATCTCGCCGCCGATACCGCGCGCATCTCGTCGCCCTTGGCCGTAGCCGCGCCTCACCGCCGCCGCCGCCTTGCCCGCACCGCCCCACCACCGCGCCGCGCCGCCCCTCCCGCAGCGTCAACCCGCCCAGCCGCCATCGCCAGCACCTCGCCGGAGCCGCGCCGCCTCGCCGGAGTAACCACCGCCGGTCCGGTTTATTATTTTAGTTTGGTTTTCTTTTCGGTTAGTTAGGTTTAGATCGGTTTTTATTTTAGTTAGGTTTCTTTAATGGACGTTCATTAGTTAGGGTTCGGTGGAGAACGAGTTCGTTCGTTAGCTTTCTATAGTGGGCGTTCGCTCGGTAGAGTTTTCTTTTTCTTTTTAATTTTAGTCAGGGGCCTATCAAAATTAGTTTCTTTACCGTTTAGCCCCTGATTTTCAAACCTTTGTAACTTTTTACTCATTTATCCAAATTCAACGAAACCAACGCCCACTTCTTCGGTATGATCCCCTCTATCCAGTAATCCAACTCAAACATGTTTTTGAAAATTTAAAATTTGAATTAGACTAGATTTGAATTCAAACTTCGTTTGATCATAACTCCGTTTGAGTTGATTCTTTTTGCAGTTTGAAGCTCTTGACCTAAACTTTCTGATAAGGCCAAATTCACATAATTTTGGTACTGTTAGAAATTGTTTTATGTTGCAAGAGTTATTCGCTTGGTTTTGATGTTTTCCGAATCGTCTTCTTCGATCTTTCTGATCTTCTGAGTGATTGCTTATGTGTGGTTACTATTGCTTGCTTATGATAGATTGACCGGAGTGTGACGAGTAGATCTATCAAGAGTTTTGAGTGCAAATCATCTTCATCAACATTGCAGGCAATTTCACACTTTGATCATATCCCTTTTCATACCCAGTTTTTATGCATTAGTTTCAACCCTCAAACATTGCATGAGTAGGATTGATAACATGTGGGTATTGGGAAGTAGTTTATGAGGTAGGAACCTATTGGCCTACATTCAAACCTTGGGAGTTATGATTACGTTATGCTTATACTGCTATGCTATGCTCGTAGACGTGGATTGGGTTTTGAGAGTATTCATGACTGATGTGAGATTGTTAATTAATGGTTTACTTAAGGTGGCAACTTAAACACACATCTGGGTGGATTGCTAGGGGTACCCTGGGGATATACCAGTGGACTTGCCCGGACACCTGGGGATATACCAGTGTTGTCCTAGGAGATCCTGGGGATATACCGCGTGATCATCCTACGGTCCGCCACCCAGGCTCAAAGGGATCATAAGATTGTTCATGCTAGAAACTTCCGTGTGCAGCCATAAGCCATTATGGGCTCTGGCATAGCTGATTAAGTCGTGCGAACTCTTACAGGGTAGAGTAGCAGATGTAGGGGAGAGTAGGTGTACCGGTCTATCCAACGTAAGGTGCTAGCGCTTTTGAAAGACTATGTCTCGGTCATCCGTTCCTCAAACACCATGTAGTGCGAGAAAACCAACGGAGGCGATCGAGTCTTGTGGGGAAAAGTGCGCAAACCTCTACAGAGTGTACAAACTAATCATCATTAGCCGTGTCCCCGGTTATGGACGTCTTGAGTATCTTGTTCTTGGATTATCCTGTTGATCTCATCATGTTACTTTAATTAATTTTGTTGGGTTTTAATGATGATACTTAATTGGGATTGAGAATGCTGTCAACCATTCTCAATGTTTAGCAACCACCATGATAGTTAAATAAAATTTATTCCTTTGCAGTAGGGAAAAACTGGCTTTACGCAAAACTGTAACCATAGAGCTTTTCCACCAGCCAAATATGCATGTAGTGATAGCCATTGTTCATCATTTTCTCTATGGTGTGAATCTGCCAGTACATTCAATGTACTGACCCGTTTCGGGCTGCAACGTCTCATGTTGGAGGTTTCTTACGACGAGTAAGTGATACATTAGGGTTACGATTTCTACACTCAACTTTGCCGTTGGTGTTGATGGGAATCCACAACCTTGTTGCTTCCGCTATATTGGATTGAGGTAATAGTATTTACGTTACTTTATACATGTGATTTACATCTGTTATAAATCCTTCAAGTACTGTGTGTGTCAGCATACCGATCCAGGGATGACACTTAAGCACAGAGACTTGATCCATTCGGGTCGGTTCGCTACAAGTATAAAACCTGTGTCTCTTTGTGTTGTTCTTTTCATAGCTTGGATCTTAGCGTGGCGGTGGGGTACTGGTAGGTAGAAGGCGAAATCTCCGCACGCACCCCAGTGTTCGAACCTCAAGGGTCTGCCGGAACCCAAAATCCGACAGTTCCCTCCATGGAGAAGATGATCGAAAAATGGCAGAAGGAAGGGTGAAGGCAAATGGAGGAGGGAGGAAGAGCGTGCAACAACAGTTCCGAATCGAGAGGGAAAGGCGAAGAGTCGGTGGACGGTTGCCAGTTTGCCACGGTACACCAAGAGGCGCCCCGGACTACACGTCCTTTCGGAAATTGTATAAAAGGACTCGCCATCGTCTCACTGACATGTTGGAACGGGACCACATGTCAATGAAACATGGTGTGTATTTTCTCGTGCAAAATGCGATGTGGCCGCGTTGGCCCGAGGTGCCGCATTAGTTATCGACCTTTATTTTTTTAACTTACAATCTGAGTGGATAGCTCCTGTGGTCATCACATGTGAGCGGATATATAGGCGGGCTAGGTGGCCATGCGGCAACAATCTAAGTGCTAAAAGAGTTGATCTCGAAAAAAGAGTTGATCCAATGCTTGCTTTTGTTTGGATTTTCCAACTATGACCATTGGATAGAGTGAATCACTGGCTTACGTTCAAAGATATTCTCGTACTATAGAATGGTATAGGAACGTGGAGAGATTTCGTTGATTTTATATCATTGAATAATATAAAATATTATGAGTGCAGACGCTCCACCCCGAGGTTTGTAGCTCCTTCTCGGTCGTCAGGAATCTATGTTCTTCCACTCTTTCATTTAAGACATGAGCTTTGTTCATCCTGTTGCCGACACACGGGACATCTATATGCCTCCATTTTACAAAATCATACTATATGCCTCCATGACACGCGAGACATCTAGCACCAAGGTGGCGTGTCATGCAAGAAAATGGAGATATGCAGTGCGTAAGTGAGTCGTGCACTTTGATGGCACCTAGTACTACGCAATATTTTTTCTCCTCGATGGCACGTGAATAGTGCACGTACTCAATGGCAGAGCACGGGATGGTAGCCATGGACATGGTTGGCCCCTTTTGAAGAGAGTACTAATAAATACGTAACTTTGATGTGTCCCGTCAACTCGCAGAACGACGAGAAGCTTGCTTACTACGCCTTCTCCCTCGCCAACGCGTGCGCGGTGGCTCGTGGCACGAGGAGAAACTTTTGCTTACAAGCGGTGGACGTGCAGCAGTTCATTTGGTGTCAGATTGCCAGAAGTAGTACCATCATTATTGTTCCACTTCCGGAAGAGGATAAGAGCCAAGCGCAAGGTCACCTACTAACCTAGTACAGTACTACTATAGCCAAAGTTGGTCCACCTTTTTAGAGCATGGTTAATTAATATAGGCGGCTCTTGTAGTGGCACATCATTTAGAGCAAGTACTCTCTTCGTAGGATCAATGGAAGTGAAACAAAAGTTGGAGTGGATTCTAGATTGCCAATTAAAACATGATTACATAGGAAGAAAATCCTATGGCATTCTATCCTATGAATCAAACGACCAATGTAGGAAAATTATGAGGGGGGTCTCTCCAACAGTGTTCCTCGGCTCGCACCTAGCATCACGGTGGTCGAACTTGGAGTCATTCATCTGGTACACATGGCATCTCAGATCTGGTACTCCCATATTAGGTTGGCTCTATGTGATGTGGCAACTTCATATACTAACCAGATGCTGGCTATACTACTACGGTACTCACACTCCAAGAAGTGACTCGAAAACCATTCATAAATTGAGTCTATGACACGCATTTGCAAATGTACCATTCATTACATACAAAAAGTCATCAACACACAACGACAACGATGATACATGTTGGATCATAGATTATTTCCAACAAAACATTCTAGTAAATACTGAAGTTTTCATCACACAACAAATAACAAACAATGAAATGAATTTCAACTCAACCAATCATTGGCGTTGGAAACGCTTGCTTTGAACCATAGGTGCTCTGGGAAGGGCCAGCTATTGTCAATATCGAGAGCAACACATGGCTGATCATCCATGCTGAAGCGGCATATATAAGGAGCAGGGTAGGGAACCACCGCAATGTCCGAGGTATAGATACAATTGCTTCTCATAAATGGTAGTAACGTTGTGTCAACAATAGCTGGATCATCTTTAACCATCATTGGATAGTTTGGTCCAAGGAAGAGCGAGTTTGCTCCAAGACTATCAATACTGTACTAGGGAGAAGGTGTTGGCGCTAGCACAGTAGTATCCATCCCGAATACCCTACAACGGGTGTTGGAATAGGTTCGGAGAGGGCGACCATGGGAGACAACATGTGCTCCCTCAGTAGTAACAATCTCAGTGCACTGTATACAGACAATAAGAGGTGATCCATCAGAATTAGTTGCCAGGCGCCACTGAGTATATAAGTTCTGTTCGTCCTCATGCTCGTGATCATCACCCTCGTCATCTCCCCCTTGGTTATAAAATTTTTCAAGTATAGGTTGTGGAATGTTCACAGGACCTTGGAAACACAAGAAGCTTAATTAGTAAAGGGAAACTTGCTAACCCGCATGCATGTGGCTGAAACAATTATAATTACGGTGGAAGACAAACATTCCGAAACTACGAGGATCCATTGCAAAAATAGTGCCACGAGTGGTGGTAGCAAACACAAGATCCTCATATTCAATTGCATCACAGTACTCATCCGTGTACAAAAACTGATTTTTGAGCAATATCCATGGATGAACCGTGGAATCAGTAACGACGGAAACAAGCTTGTCGAATATAGCAACAACTTGATAGTTCTTGTAATTCCAAGAGCGGTTGGGAATTCGACAAATTGCTATCTTCCATAGATGAAAGTCACCATGATCGTATTTGAACGTACGTAGATCATCTGTGTGCTCAACCTCAGGGCACTCGGAGATTTTTGGAAGTGGAATCCGCTGACGAGTGTACACATTCACAAGTTCCCACTCGCAATTGTACCCAATATAAACAACCCAGTCTCCATTTGCGCCAGCCCAGGCCTTACCCTGAAGCGATGGCATCTTGACATCACACGTATCGTTATCAAGCGGCATCAACTTGCACAAGGCGAGGCCTCCGTCATCCGCGCCCATGCGAACAGGCTTATAGCAAAGAAGATAAGGGAGATCAAACCGCTCCTGGACCCTTGGGTTCCTTGTAATGATGTTATTAGTTGAGTCGAGAATGGTCTTGAACGAACCTGCCATGCTAGCTGAGGTGATGACGTCGCACCGATCAATGAGTTCCCCCACCACGTCATCTTTCAGATCGGGGCAAGAATAACGGGGTCGTTTCCGGCTTGTTCCCTCCATGGAGAAGACGATCGAACAATGGCAGAAGGAAGGGTGAAGGCAAATGGAGGAGGGAGAAAGAGCGTGCAACAACAGTTCCAAATCGAGAGGGAAAGGTGAAGAGTCGGTGGACGGTTGCCAGTTTGCCACGATACACGAAGAGGCGCCCCGGCCTACACGTCCTTTAGGAAATTGTACAAAAGCACTCGCCGTCGTCTCACTAACATGTTGGAACGAGACCACATGTCAATGAAACATGGTGTGTAATTTCTCGTGCAAAATGTGATCTGGCCGCATTGGCCCAAGGTGCCGCATTAGTTATCAGCCTTTATTTTTTTAATGGCGTACCATTCAGTTTTGAAGCACGACTAACTGGTAATATTTGCAGAGAAAATATAAACTACTCTACCACTACTCCAACTCTAGTACTAGTAGTATAAAAAAGATTTATAGGCTGGAGCTTCAGAGCTTTCTTGCTAAGGGCTGCCCACTTGCTTCTCACACTATCACCCTCTCTCCAGATCTAAAAAAGACGGCCTCTCTCTTCCTCCTCACCGGTGGTCACAGATCTGCCGGGGAAGAAAAGGACATGCAGCGTTGATGCACTCGTCGTCGGCGAGCGAGGTCACGCACTGACGACAAGGCTGTCCTCTCAGACCTAGCGCCCGCACGGGATGGCCTCCGTCCCCAAGATCGCTGCCATAGTGCGTGCGAAGGACGACGACCATGAGTGAAGCCACTTCCCGCCGACCCTCAGGTATGCTACCTCTTTTCGAACCATACCCTTGTTCTATTGCCCCATCTGCCACGTCGCTGCATGTGGAATTTTTTCCACTCCACCATCTTACCACTTTGCTATCCTCTGCTCTGCTCGTCACGCAGACGAAAACCTTAATTTGCACTATTAAAGGAAACCCTACTTCATGCAGACTAATCCATGTCTGGGTTGAGTAAGGAAAGGAAGGGAGACTGTACTGTCCAAGAGAGTAGGCATCAAACCCGCATCTAGGTTGAAAAGGGGAAAATCAGTAGCTAAGGAATGAGTCTCGTGTCTCTTGGTTGAAGAAGGGTAGAAAGGCATGACAATGCAATAGAGAATGACCAGGTCGATCGGTTTGTTGTCCTCACATAGGAAAAAGGTGGCTAAACAGAACAAAAATGGGACTTAATCCACATATGCTGCCTGGATGTTGCTCCGGGCAACCGTACCTCCCTCACCACTCTATGCGTCCGTGGAGGTACATCGTACTGGTGCCCCACTGTCCGAATGGGCCCCCATGCTCTTATTGTCACTTTGCTGTTAGTATAACGCCAGCAGTCAAGTCAAGCAATGCTACTGCTAAAGTGATGCCACATTTAACTAATGCCGCACTCAGTCTAATGCCACCGATAAATTTAAGCAATGCCATTTAATGTCATTGGATTATTTCAGGGTTAGCTGTTGATTGTGGATGTATTAAAGATTTTTCAGCTAAGGCATTCTAATGCTGTTGCACAGCCAGTATACCAACGATGAAACTTTTTACTACCTTCAGATTTTTGCACTGTTAATGCTTATAGATTACATACCTCACTTTCATGAGATAAGTTAATTTTTTTGTACAGTGTCACCAAAATGCCAAGGCGCTGATGTCATTTTATTTTGGATAAACTGCACAAAAAATTATGAAGACAAGAGGAAAGGTCAAGAGTGGGCACCTCCTCCTCCGGCTGTTCTCTTGATTCGTTCGATCAAGTTTTTATGTTTGATCGATTATCAAGATTGGGATAGCAATTTTTAAGGTCCCCCCAAGTTCGAAATGATATTTACTTTGGAGGTACATGGTTTGCAATTTTTTTATACTGTCATTAGTTAATAATGCTAGTTACCTTCAGACTTTTGTATTTGGTTTAATGCTCATGCACAGCTAGTATACCAATGCTGAAACGTGTTACCTTTACATTTTGTATTGTTAATTATTATAGAAATCTTCTAGTGCTAGAGTTTATTGAAATCTGTTCACATTGTACTGTACCCTACAATAAAATAACTACTCTACTGTTGCACTAGCCACTGGATTAGTGCATATTTGTAGTATTCGAAATTTCAAATGGTGTTGCATTAGCGTATGGACATAAATAAAGTGTGGCAAGCTTTCTCAGATATGTGCTCAAGAAAACTACTACCTGTTTTCCTAAATACTGGACATTTGGGTACTTTAAATTGAACCGCAAAAACATCTTATATTAAGGAGCAGAGGGTGTAGAGTTCACTCAAATTATCCCGGTAAAGCTAGTCACACCTTTGTTAAAATTGATGTTCATTATGTTATCGGAGGAGGTCTGTAAGTTTGTCTCTAGTGCCTGTCGACTACATACCTGACATCATGATGTAATGTTAAGTCATTTCCTTTTGTAAAGTGTCACTGAATTGTCAAGGAGGTGATGGCATTTTATTTTAGTTGAATTGCACAAAATATGTTTAAAAGAAGAGGAAAGGTCAGGAATCGATCATTCTTTCAGAAAGAACTATATATGCCTTTCTGACATCAGCCGCTGTTGCCTTATTTATTCCTTTAAACAGGTGGTTACAAACAGACTTGCTACCTTTTCCCATTAAGAAATTGGAATGCTTATATTTGTGAGTCTATGCTTCAACTAGTGCCACTTTTATTATAATCACACTTTCAATATCTATGCAAATAGGGATGCTCGATTTTACAAACACTAGCTGCTTGACATTTGTGCAGACAGAGATGTCTGCCCGTTGCTATTTGGCAAACACACAAAGTGATCGCAATTTTGGTTGAACTGCACAAGAGAATAGTATAGTCAGTACATGCAGTGCCATTTGAAAATAGACACAGAAAGATTGGATAGTCAGTTCATGGACTGCAGAAAAGTAGTACTGTACTATTTATTGGCCAACACTAGGTGCTTCATTGCTTTGTTCTGATTATACAATGGGCATCATTTTGCCTAAGTTAAAGTTTGTATTCCGAAAATAGTCTTGCCGTGTGATCGAGAGAAGACCAAATCATATTCCAGTGGATGTTCCTCCATCATGTGTGATCGAGAGAAGACCAAATCATATTCCAGTGGATGTTCCTCCATCATGTGTGGTTCATTCTCATGGTTCCAGCTGTTGGTGAAACCACTTACGTTTGCAAGAGCAATTGTAGACTCCACAAATAAATTTGCCTTTCAGTCTGTACTGAATGTTGGCCAAGAGAAGCATCCATGTTAGTAGACAGAACAAATGTTTTTTTCTAGATTTGTGCTTTTGGAGCTACATATTTGTATATGATATGTAAATCATTGAGATGCATTAACATGTTAACCTTATGTATGGGAATCGTACTAGTTGGTTTTAGTTGCGACGCAAGATCCGAAGTGGCTGATCTTTGCTTTTGGAGCTACATATTTGTATATGATCTGTGAATCATTGAGATGCATTAACAGTTCCTTATTTCTGTTCACTCAGTGTTTACAAGTTACTGACCAATCACTAGCTAGCCTACTAATGTGCCCCTGGAAGTTTTAGTTGCGACGCAAGATTCGAAGTGGCAGTTTTTTGAATAAAAATGCCTACCTCTGAAGAAACTGACAAGCTGCTCTGAAGAAAATGCCATGCGAATCTTAAGAAACTGCCAGCGAAAACGTTCGCAAATGCCTTATCTCCCAGCTAAAGTTCATCAACTAATGCCCTCGGCTGCGACTCGTTGCATGCTGCTCCGCGTACTAGATGCGAACGATTTTGAGTGCCTGCATGCAGCTGGCCGTAATTAAGGCAGCTAACTAATGCGGAAAAAGATGCGCTTTATTTGTTGCGGGCCTTTTAAATCCATGGAATCATTATTGACAAGGAGGGAGATGATTCGAGTGCACTCGTTTGACCGTCATGCCGGCGTGCAACCCAACACGGTTGGGACGGGACGACACAGTCATAATTTTAGTTTCTCTAGTTTTCCACGGGAAGCTGGCGCGCTAAGCCATGCCTGCTTAATTATGCATTGAATTTCGATGACCCTCACGCTACCTTCTGCCTATAAGTACTGTTTCTCGGCCTTCTCCGGTGGCACCGTGACCCAACTCGCCTTATCCTCATAAGCCCCCAATGACCCGACATCGCTCGCTCTCGCCACGTCCGCCATGCCCCGCCCGTCCGCGATAGGTGAGGCCGGAGGCGGTCACCGCCGGAACTAGTGTTCGGTTTTTCACCGGAAGGCAGACGGAGGGAGGAGGCATTCTATCGGTCTTTAGATGGCAATGCGGAGATCGAGGACTTGTTGGAGCGCTACCGCCTGGCGGAGGAGCAGGAGTTGTTAGAGTGCGACCGCTTGGCGGAGGAGCAGCGTATCGCCGATTTGCGCTGCCAGTGGGACATGGAGCAGCAACGCACCGACGCTCTGAGTCGCGAGCAGAGCGCCCGCAACTGGGCCGACTACGTGGAGGCCGGCGCCCGGCAAATAGCCCTGGAGGCTGTCAGGCATGCACGCGTAGGCGACACCAATTTTTACTACCAGCTCGTCAAGTGGGTTTCCCACTTAGAAGCCGAAGCTTCGGTGGACCATGCCGGCATGGAAAGGGCTAACGCGCGCGAGCAATGCGCCCTATCCCACCTCCGGCAAGTCCAAGACGAGGCGGAGGACGCCGGTGCCGGCGTTTAGCGTGTACTGCAGATGGCGGCCGGCATCATCTAGTTAGCTAAGAGTAAGTTAGTACTTGTATGCTACTAGAGTATTAGTGGGAGTAGATAGTTAACTTGGCTATGATGGTTGTCAACGTGGAAGTTCCGTACTCTATATGTGGATCAGACCTATTACTTTGCTCTGAATGTTGATCTTTCCATTTGAACGTATGGAATGGGCTGTTATTTTTTTAAATGGGTTGTATTTGTTCTCCACGGGTTTAGAGGATGACTTGTGGGCCTACCAAGTTGACTCATACACAATCTGGAGATGATTGTACATGGAGAGGATGACGGTAGGGACCCGCCAAGGTCATGGCAGTACGCAAGCAAGTGCCTCCTTATTTCAAGCCAATAAAAAAACTGCTCCTCCTAATGGATTTCTGACATCTGGGTCCCATGCAATTGTCAACGTAGTCAATAAACGAGAGAATTGCACAACAAGCGACTAACACCAGGGACCCAGTAGCTCGCTGCTACCTCTTGAGCACTGCGTTGGTTTTCCCTTGAAGAGGAAAGGGTGATGCAGTAAAGCAGCGTAAGTATTTCCCTCAGTTTTTGAGAACCAATGTATCAATCCAGTAGGAGGCCACGCATGAGTCCCTCGCACCTACACAAACAAATAAAATCCTCGCAACCAACGCGATAAAGGGGTTGTCAATCCCTTCACGGTCACTTACGAAAGTGAGATCTGATAGATATGATAGGATAATATTTTTGGTATTTTTATGATAAAGATGCAAAGTAAAATAAAAGGCAATAAAAATAACTAAGTGTTGGAAGATTAATATGATGGAAAATAGACCCGAGGGCCATAGGTTTCACTAGTGGCTACTCTCGAGAGCATAAGTATCATGATGGGTGAACAAATTACCGTTGAGCAATTGATAGAATTGAGCATAATTATGAGAATATCTAGGTATGATCATGTATATAGGCATCACGTCCGAGACAAGTAGACTGACTCCTGCCTGCATCTACTACTATTACTCCACACATCGACTGCTATCTAGCATGCATCTAGAGTATTAAGTTCATAAGAACAGAGTAACGCTTTAAGTAAGATGACATGATGTAGAGGGATAAACTCATGCAATATGATATAAACCGCATCTTGTTATCCTCGATGGCAACAATACAATACGTGCCTTGCTGCCCCTACTGTCACTGGGAATGGACACCACAAGATTGAACCCAAAGCTAAGCACTTCTCCCATTCCAAGAAAGATCAATCTAGTAGGCCAAACCAAACTGATAATTCGAAGAGACTTGCAAAGATAACAAATCATACATAAAAGAATTCAGAGAAGATTCAAATATTGTTCATAGATAAACTTGATCATAAACCCACAATTCATCGGTCTCAACAAACACACCGAAAAGAAGATTACATCAAATAGATCTCCACGAGAGAGGGGGAGAACATTGTATTGAGATCCAAAAAGAGAGAAGAAGCCATTTAGCTAATAACTATGGACCCGAAGGTCTGAGGTAAACTACTCACACATCATCGGAGAGGCTATGGTGTTGATGTAGAAGCCCTCCGTGATCGATGCCCCCTCCGGCGGAGCTCCGGAAAAGGCCCCAAGATGGGATCTCACGGGTACAGAAGGTTGCGGCGGTGGAATTGGGTTTTTGGCTCCGTATCTGGTAGTTTGGGGGTACGTACGTATATATAGGAGGATGAAGTACGTCGGTGGAGCAACATGGGGTCCAAGTCTCCTGGATCATAATCTTCCTAAAAATCACGTTCCCGAAGGTTACATTCCGTTTGGACTCCGTTTGATATTCCATTTCTTCGAAACACTGAAATAGGCAAAAAACAGCAATTCTGGGCTGGGCCTCCGGTTAATAGGTTAGTCCCAAAAGTAATATAAAAGTGGAAAATAAAGCCCAGTATAGTCCAAAACAGTAGATAATATAGCATGGAGCAATCAAAAATTATAGATACGTTGGAGACGTATCAGGCATCCCCAAGCTTAATTCCTGCTCGTCCTCGAGTAGGTAAATGATAAAAAAGAATTTTTGATGCGGAGTGCTACTTGGCATAATTTCAATGTAATTCTTCTTAATTGTGGCATGAATATTCAGATCCGAAAGATTCAAGACAAAAGTTTATATTGACATAAAAAATAATACTCCAAGCATACTAACAAAGCAATTATGTCTTCTCAAAATAACATGGCCAAAGAAAGTTATCCCTACAAAATCATATATTCTGGCTATGCTCTATCTTCACTACACAAAGTATTTAAATCATGCACAACCCCGATGACAAGCCAAGCAATTGTTTCATACTTTTGACAATCTCAAAACTTTTTCAATCTTCAGGCAAACATGAGCGTGAGCCATGGATATAGCACTATATGTGGAATATAATGGTGGTTGTGGAGAAGACAAAAAAGAGGGGAAGATAGTCTCACATCAACTAGGCGTATCGATGGGCTATGGAGATGCCCATCAATAGATATCAATGTGAGTGAGTAGGGATTGCCATGCAACGGATGCGCTAGAGCTATAAGTATATGAAAGCTCAACAAAAGAAACTAAGTGGGTGTGCATCCAACTGGCTTGCTCACGAAGACCTAGGGCATTTGAGGAAGCCCATTGTTGGAATATACAAGCCAACTTCTATAATGAAAAATTCCCACTAGTATATGAAAGTCACAAAACAAGAGACTCTCTATCATGAAGATCATGGTGCTACTTTGAAGCACAAGTGTGGAAACAAGGATAGTAACGTTGTCCCTTTTTTGGGGGGGCCTTCTCTTTTTTTGGCCTTTCTCTCTTTTTTTATTGGGACAATTCTCTATGAATGATGATCATCACACTTCTATTTATTTACAACTCAATGATTACAACTCGATACTAGAACAAAGTATGACTCTATACGAATACCTCCGGCGGTATACCGAGATAGTAATGACTCAAGAGTGACATGTATGAAAAATTATGAACGGTGGCTTTGCCACAAATACGATGTCAACTACATGATCATGCGAAGCAATATGACAATGATGAACGTGTCATGATAAATGGAACAGTGGAAAGTTGCATGGCAATATATCTCGGAATGACTATGGAAATGACATAATAGGTAGGTATGGTGGCTGTTTTGAGGAATATATAAGGAGGCTTATGTGTGAAAGAGCGTATTATATCATGGGGTTTGGATGCACCGGCGAAGTTTGCACCAACTCTCAATGTGAGAAAGGGCAATGCACGGTACCGAAGAGGCTAGCAATGATGGAAGGGTAAGAATGCGTATAATCCATGTACTCAACATTAATCATAAAGAACTCACATACTTATTGCAAAAATCTACAAGTCATAAAAAACAAAGCACTACGCGCATGCTCCTAGGGGGATAGATTGGTAGGAAAAGACCATCGCTCGTCCCCGACCGCCACTCATAAGGAGGACAATCAAAGAACACCTCATGTTTCAAATTTGTTACATAACGTTTGCCATACGTGCATGCTACGGGACTTGCAAACTTCAACACAGGTATTTCTCAAATTCACAACTACTCAACTAGCACAACTTTAATATCACTACCTCCATATCTCAAAAAAATCATCAAGCATCAAACTTCTCTTAGCATTCAACACACTCATAAGAAGGTTTTTTTACTAGTCTTTGAATACCTAACATATTAGGATTAATTTCCCAACTTAAGCAATTTATCATGTTGTTTAATACTCTAAAAATAATATAAATGAAGCATGAGAGAATAATAGTTTCTATAAAACAAAATCACCGGCGTTCTCTAAAAGATATAAGCGAAGCACTAGAGCAAAAACTATATAGCTCAAAAGATATAAGTGAAGCGCATAGAGTATTCTAATAAATTCCGAATCATATGTGACTCTCTCAAAAGGTGTGTACAGTAAGGATGATTGTGGCAACCTAACAAATAAATACTCAAATAGTACAAGACGCTCCAAGCAAAACAAATATCATGTGGTGAATAAAAATATAGCTCCAAGTAAAGTTACCGATGGAAGTAGACGAAAGAGGGGATGCCTTCCGGGGCATCCCCAAGCTTTGGCTTTTAGGTGTCCTTAGATTATCTTGGGTGCCATGGGCCTTCCCAATCTTAGTCTCTTGCCACTCCTTGTTCCATAATCCATCAAATCTTTCACCCAAAACTTGAAAACTTCACAACACAAAACTCAGCAGAAAATCTTGTGAGCTCCGTTAGCGAAAGAAAACAAAACACCACTTCAAGGTAATGTAATGAACTCATTCTTTATTTATATTGGTGTTAAACCTACTGTATTCCAACTTCTCTATGGTTTATAAACTATTTTACTAGCCATAGATTCATCAAAATAAGCAAACAACACACGAAAAACAGAATCTGTCGAAAGCAGAACAGTCTGTAGTAATCTGTAACTAGCGCAAACTTATGGAACTCCAAAAAATCTACCAAAATAGTACGACCTAGAAATTTTTTATTGATCAGTAGCAATTGGAATCAATATTTTATCACTTTCTGGTGATTTTCAACAATTATTTTCGTGAACAGAAAGTTTCTGGAATTTTCAGCAAGATCAAATAACTATCATCCAAGAAGATCCTATAGGTTAAACTTGGCACAAACACTAATTAAAACATAAAAACACATCTAACCAGAGGCTAGATTAAATAGTTATTCCTAAACAGAAGCAAAAAGCAAAAAAAACTAAAAAAATTTGGGTTGCCTCCCAACAAGCGCTATCGTTTAACGCCCTAGCTAGGCATAATAGTAAGGATAGATCTAGGTATTGCCATCTTTGGTAGGCAATCCATAAGTGGCTCTCATAATAGATTCATAAGGTAATTTTATTTTCTTTCTAGGGAAGTGTTCCATGCCTTTTCTTAACGGAAATTGGAATCTAATATTCCCTTCCTTCATATCAATAATTGCACCAATCGTTCTAAGGAAAGGTCTACCAAGAATAATAGGACATGAAGGATTGCAATCTATGTCAAGAACAATAAAATCTACGGGCACATAATTCCTATTTGCAACAATAAGAACATCATTAATTCTTCCCATAGGTTTCTTAATGGTGGAATCCGCAAGGTGCAAGTTTAGGGAGCAATCATCAAAATAACGGAAACCTAGCAAATCACACAAAGTCTTTGGAATCGTGGAAACACTAGCACCCAAATCACACAAAAGCATAGCATTCATGGTATTTAATTTTAATTTTAATAGTAGGTTTCCACTCATCATAAAGTTTTCTAGGGATAGAAACTTCCAACTCAAGTTTTTCTTCATATGATTGCATCAAAGCATCAACGATATGTTTGGTAAAGGCTTTATTTTGACTATAAGCATGTGGAGAATTTAGCACGGATTGCAACAAGGAAATACAATCTATCAAAGAGCAATTATCATACTTAAATTCCTTGAAATACGAAATAGTGGGTTCATTAATATCTAGAGTTTTGATCTCTTCAATCCCGCTTTTTTCAATTTTAGCATCAAGATCTAAAAACTCCGAATTTTTTGAACGCCTTCTAGGTAAAGGTGGATCATATTCAGTTCCATCATTATCAAGATTCATATTGCAAAACAAAGATTTAATAGGGGACACATCAATAACTTTTAGATCTTCATCTTTATTTTCATAAAAACTAGAAGAACACGCTTTCACAAAGCAATCTTTCTTAGCATGCATCCTAGCGGTTCTTTCTTTGCACTCATCAATGGAAATTCTCATGGCTTTGAGAGACTCATTGATATCATGCTTAGGAGGAATAGATCTAAGTTTCAAAGAATCAACATCAAGAGAAATTCTATCAACGTTCCTAGCCAATTCATCAATCTTAGGCAACTTTTCTTCAAGCAAAGCATTGAAATTCTTTTGCGAATTCATAAATTCTTTAACACTAGTCTCAAATTCAAAGGACATCTTATTAAAAATTCCATAAGAATTGCTGTAGGAATTACCATAATTATTAGAGGGATTACTAGGGTACGGCCTAGGATTAAAGTTTCCTCTATACGCGTTATTACCAAAATTATTCCTACCAACAAAATTCACATCCATAGATTCATTATTATTCTGAATCAAAGTAGACAATGGCATGTCATTAGGATCAGAAGAAACACTTTTATTAGGAAATAATTTCATAAGTTCATCAATCTTTCCACTCAAAACATTAATTTCTTCTATCGCATGCACTTTTTTATTAGTGGATCTTTCGGTGTGCCATTGAGAATAATTAGCCATAATATTATCTAGGAGTTTAGTAGCTTCTCCTAAAGTGATTTCCATAGAAGTGCCTCCTACGGCCGAATCTAAAAGATTTCTAGAAGCAAAATTCAACCCGGCATAATTTTTTTGAATAATCATCCACAAATTCAAACCACGTGTAGGGCAATTCCGTATCATTAATTTCATCCTCTCCCAAGCTTGTGTAGCATGTTCATGATCAAGTTGCTTAAAATTCATAATATCGTTTCCAAGAGAGATAATCTTAGCGGGAGGAAAATACTTAGAGATAAAAGCATCTTCGCACTTATTCCAAGAATCAATACTATTTTTAAGCAAAGACGAAAACCAAGCTTTAGCATGATCTGTAAGAGAAAAAGGAAATAGCTTCAATTTAACAATATCATTGTCAACATCTTTCTTCTTTTGCATATCACACAAATCAATGAAGCTATTTAGATGGGTAGCGGCATCTTCACTAGGAAGGCTGGCGAATTGATCTTTCATGACAAGATTCAATGAAGCAGTATTGATTTCACAAGATTCAGTATCGGTAAGAGGAGCAATAGGAGTGCTAAGGAAATCAATGTTGTTGGTATTGGTAAAGTCACACAATTTAGTATTATCTTGAGCCATCGTGACAAGCAAGCAATCCAACACACGAGCAAACAAGAAGTGAGCGAGAAAGAGGCGAACGGAAAAGAGAGGGCGAATAAAACGGCAAGGGTGAAGTGGGGGAGAGGGAAACGAGAGGCAAATGGCAAATAATGTAATGCGGGAGGTAAAGGTTTGTGATGGGTACTTGGTATGTTGACTTTTGCGTAGACTCCCCGGCAATGGCGCCAAAAATCCTTCTTGTTACCTCTTGAGCATTGCGTTGGTTTTCCCTTGAAGAGGAAAGGGAGATGCAGTAAAGCAGCGTAAGTATTTCCCTCAGTTTTTGAGAACCAAGGTATCAATCCAGTAGGAGGCCACACACGAGTCGCTCACACCTACACAAACAAATAAAATCCTCGCAACCAACTTGATAAAGGGGTTGTCAATCCCTTCACGGTCACTTACGAAAGTGAGATGTGATAGATATGATAAGATAATATTTTACGTATTTTTATGATAAAGATGCAAAGTAAAATAAAAGGCAATAAAAATAACTAAGTGTTGGAAGATTAATATGATGGAAAATAGACCCGGGGGCCATAGGTTTCACTAGTGGCTTCTCTCAAGAGCATAAGTATTACGGTGGGTGAACAAATTACTGTTGAGCAATTGATAGAATTGAGCATAATTATGAGAATATCTAGGTATGATCATGTATATAGGCATCATGTCCGAGACAAGTAGACCGACTCCTGCCTGCATCTACTACTATTACTCCACACATCGACCACTATCCAGCATGCATCTAGAGTATTAAGTTCATAAGAACAGAGTAACGCTTTAAGTAAGATGACATGATGTAGAGGGATAAACTCATGCAATATGATATACACCCCATCTTGTTATCCTCGATGGCAACAATACAATACGTGCCTTGCTGCCCCTACTGTCACTGGGAAAGGACACCGCAAGATTGAACCCAAAGCTAAGCACTTCTCCCATTGCAAGAAAGGTCAATCTAGTAGGCCAAACCAAACTGATAATTCGAAGAGACTTGCAAAGATAACTAATCATACATAAAAGAATTCAGAGAAGATTCAAATATTGTTCAGAGATAAACTTGATCATAAACCCACAATTCATCGGTCTCAACAAACACACTGCAAAAGAAGATTACATCGAATAGATCTCCACGAGAGAGGGGGAGAACATTGTATTGAGATCCAAAAAGAGAGAAGAAGCCATCTAGCTAATAACTATGGACCCGAAGGTCTGAGGTAAACTACTCACACATCATCGGTGAGGCTATGGTGTTGATGTAGAAGCCCTCCATGGTCGATGCCCCCTCCGGCGGAGCTCCGGAAAAGGCCCCAAGATGGGATCTCACGGGTACAGAAGGTTGCGGCGGTGGAATTAGGTTTTTGGCTCCGTATCTGGTAGTTTGGGGGTACGTAGGTATATATAGGAGGAGGAAGTACGTCGGTGGAGCAACATGGGGCCCACGAGGGTGGAGGGCGCGCCTAGGGGGTAGGCGCAACCCCTACCTCGTGTCCTCCTAGTTGATGTCTTGACGTAGGGTCCAAGTCCTCTGGATCACGTTCGTTCCAAAAATCACGTTCCCGAAGGTTTCATTCCGTTTGGACTCCGTTTGATATTCTTTTTCTGCGTAACTCTGAAATAGGCAAAAACAACAATTATGGGCTGGGCCTCCGGTTAATAGGTTAGTCCCAAAAATAATATAAAAGTGTATAATAAAGCCCATTAATGTCGAAAACAGAATATAATATAGCATGGAACAATAAAAAATTATAGATACGTTGGAGACGTATCACTCGGCCAGTTATTTTTTTTGGGTTAATTTGATAAATGCCACTCCAAATCTTGTGTTTCTGAGAAATGCTACTGCAATTTCCAAACTTTGAAAAATGCCATTTCATGCCATTTCCAGTGGCATTTTTCGAAGTCTGGAGTGGCGTTTTTCAAAGTTTGCAAATTGCAGTGGCATTTTCCAAAGTTTGCAAAAATTGCAGTGGCATTTTTTCAAAGTTTGGAAATTGCAGTATCATTTTTATGAATCGCCATAATTGGAGTGACATTTATCTAATTTGTTTCTGAGATGGAAGCAGGGTGTCAACTGGGCTGTGCGGGGCACTCTGGCCTGCCTAGACAACCTTCTCTTTTATGTTTACCACAGACCAGCCCAGTAGTTTTTTTTCTTTCTGAAAATGGCTAGCCCAGTTTTGTTGTGATTTGCCAAGTAAGTCGTTTTGTCAGGCCTGTTGGGCTATAAATCTTTCAAGACGAGGAGAGCTTCATTCGGTTGGCCGAGAAAATGGCCTATCAGTAATGTGAAATGGGCTGTACATTTTTAAAACACATCAAACCGACAATTAGTTTCAAATTTCTTTTTTTTCATTTCGAGATTTTAAATTGCATTAATTTTTATGCGTGGACAATTTGTTGGATTTTATATTGATATACATTTATTTTTAAAATCAGTTTGAATGTGACTCAAAATTTTGGGATTAAAAACAGTTTGGACCGCACCGAAATATGCAAAATTTCGTATAATTTTTTAACCGTGGCCACAATATGGGCTGTAATGCTAACAAAAAGAATAGGGGTTCCAAAAAAACCTTAAGCATTTGCAAATGGGCTGAATTATTAGAAATAATGGCAGATGGGTTGTATGCTATTTTCCACAGATTTGAGGCTTTCCTAAAAAAAGGCTGACCCACAAGCAGTGACCGTTGGATGTCCATCCAACGGCCATCGTGCTTCTTCAATCTCTGCTCTTCCTGCTCCACCCGCTCAAACAAGCACCGACGGGACTACCTGATCCCTCCTTCCCGCGGCTGGCTGTGCTGCCGCGCAGGCCTCATCGCCCCACCGTACTCCCATCGCTGGCCTAGCCATCCCTCTACTCACCCACACCTGCTGTTATTCTCCGGCGATGACAGATGAACCAGTAAACCCTCGTACAGTCGTACTCCCCTCCGCATGGGAAACAACTGCCGAGTCTTCCCTCACTCCGTGTCATTCCCTTCCTAGGCCTCGTCGTCGTCCACCGCCCTCGTGCTCTCGGCGCGGCCTGGTCAACGTGGTCAACGACCGACATGCATCTGAAGTTGACTGTACATGGAGAGGCTGACAGCTGGGTCCATGGCCACACGCAAGGAAATGCCTCCTTATTACGCGCAAAATAATGATTCCTCCACCTGACATCTGGGACCCATCGAAAGGGCCTCTGTATTTCGTGAAAAAAATGTTACCGCCGCTGACAGCTCGGACCCACCAGCTATATCTTCGCACGCAAGGAAGTGCCTCCTTATTACGCACAAAAAAATGAATACTCCCCCTGCTAGCTGGGACCCAATATAGTGGGAGGCTGACTTGTGGGCCTACTAAGTTGACGGGGACGGAGGGCTTTGTCAACTTAGGCCCTGTTTGGTTCAACTTTTTTCAACGGATTCCGCTGCCGCGCAGCAGAATCTAAACAAAATGGCGAACCCAGCAAAATCCGATTCCAGAAATCCGCTGCGAAAATCTGAACCAAAAGCGGAAGCAACCCAGGACGTGCTTTCCAAAATCTGATTCCACTACAGGCCAAAATCTAAAAAAGTTATATTAGCTGGTTTGCCAAATGACCTACATCTTTTTCACATCAGATTTTCCACAGCTGTTTTTCCACATCAGATTTTTCACAGCTGCTTTTAGAAATCCACAACCAAACCAAACAGGGCCTTAGTCAATATGCACGATTCTAGCTCCACTGACCGTACGATGTCCATCCAACGGCTGTAGTGCTCTTCAACCTCTGGCCTTCTTGCTCCAGCCGCCCAAACCAGCGTCGGGCGTTCCTCGTGCTCCTGCCTCCCGTGGCCGATTGCGATGTCGCGGAGGCCTCACCGCCCCCTACTACTCCCACCGCTGGCCAGGCCATCCCTCTACTCACCAACACCCCTGTTATTCTGCGGCGACGGCAGCCTCACACCACAGCGAACCAGTGAACCCTCATACCCCTCTACGCTTGGGCATCCACTGCCACGTCTTCCCCGGCTCCGCATCATCCCCTTCTTAGGCCTCGCCGTTGTCCACCGCCCTGGTGCTCTCGGCGCGGCGTGGTCAACATGGTCAAGGAACAGCTTCCATCAGACGTGGACTGTATGGGGACAGGCTGACAGCTGGGTCCACGGCCGCAGCAAGGAAGTGCCTCCTTATTACGCAGAAAATAATGATTCCTCCACCTGACAACAGGGACCCACCGTACGGGCCACCGTATTTCATGAAAAAATGTTTCCCCCCTGACTGCTAGGACCCACCAGCTACATCTTCGCACACAAGGAAGTGCGTCCGGGCAAAAAAAATGATTCACCCCCTGACTGTTGGGAGCCACTAGCTACATCTTCGCACGGAAGGAAGTGCCTAAAAGTCGGGACCCACCTGGTCGAAGCGTATGTAGCGTTGTCATTCTGGTCGCGAACGTGTACGTACACACTGGTCGATGTAGAGGCGCGCACGTAGCATGTACACGTACGTACAACGGTAGTGTGCAAGAAAGAAAATATGGCCACGTACGTACAAACGGGCTGGGTCTTGAACGCCTACTCGCGCATACGTACGACCAGGGCTCATGTACATGGCTGGGTCAGAACGGAGAAACAGCGTCGTCGTCGTGTTCATGAGGAGCCAACCGGCTGGGTCAGAACGGAATGCGTCGTCGTGTTCATCGGGAGGGCTTGGACGGAACACTCGATGGAAACGAGGCCTGGCGTACCGCAGAACGGAGGAAACGACCTTGTGTTCGGCTGGCCACGTTCGAAACGGGATCCTATTCATTGGGAGGGGTCTAGCGTACCGCAAAACGGAGGAAACGGACCTCCTACGGTCGAAACGGGGGTCCTGTTGATCAGGAGGGGTGTGGCGTACCGCAAAACGAAGGAAACAGACTTGTGTTCGAGCGCTACGGTTGAAACGGGGGTCCTGTTCATCGGGAGGGGTGTGGCGTACCGCAAAATGGGACTCCATGGGATACTGTTCATCTCCACCATCGACCCCCTCCAGCCTCCACGGGCTACTGTTCATCCACCGTCGACCTCCTCCAGCCTCCACCTGCGACTGTTCATCCACGGGCTCCTGTTCATCCAGCCTCCACCGCGCGCTACTCCACCATCTACTGTTCAACCAGCTCTCTCCACGGGCTCCTGTTCAACCACCCCTCCACGGACTACTGTTCATCCAGCCCTCCGCCGTCCACTGTTCATCCAGCCCTCCACGGGGTGGTCCTGTTCATCTAGCCCTCCACGGGGTCATGTTCATCCAGCCCCAACCGGCTCGATCGTTCGGGGTCCTGTTCATCCAGAGGCAACACCATGGGGTCCTGTTCATCCACCCCCACCGGGAACTATTCATCCAACCCCCCCAGCAACGCTCACTTTTCATCCAGAGGCAGCATCGATCGGCTTCAGTTAGCAGCAGTAGTGAAGGAATCGCTTGATCGGGTTCAGTTAACAGCCATCGATCGATCGCTCGGGTTCAATAACGTGTAGCCTGTAGTGCAATCACTCGGGTTCAATTAGAGCCCAATGCCTCGCTCGGGTTCAGTTAGAGCCCAATGCCTCGCACCCACGCGCGTGCGTGTACGAGAGAAACGCGCATCGCTCGGCCCCGACCACCCACCGTAACCGGGAACACCCCGATATTTTCCTCGCCCTCGCTTCTACCACGGTTTTTCCCATCGTGGACGGCCCAAAGAATGTCATGCAACTGTGTCTCTGGCCCGCCCAGGACGAAAAGCATATTTTCTGTCATGATTTTCTGTCATAGAAGTAGAAGCCCACCACATCTATGACGATACCGGGTTTTGTCACAATTATCGTCATAGAAGTGTCATAAGTATGGCCAAAAAAATTCGTTTGGCCCAAAATGTCACGGATGTGTCTTTTTTTGTAGTGTAAGGATGAAGATATAAAAGTGATTGATGTGTCTCCTATTAAATCTTTGTTTTGCAATATGAATCTTGATAGTGATGGGACTGGAGAAGAGTCAGCTTTACTTAAAAGGCGTCCCAGTGATTCGGAGTTTTTAGATCTTGATGCAAAAATTGGTAAAAGTGGGATTGAAGAGGTCAAAACTATACATAGCAATGAACCCACTATTTTGGATTTCAAGGAATTTAATTATGATAATTGTTCCTTGGTAGATTGTATTTCCTTGTTGCAATCCGTGTTAAATTCTCCTCATGCTTATAGTCAAAATAAAGCTTTTACTAAACACATCGTTGATGCTTTAATGCAATCTTATGAAGAAAAAAACTTGAATTAGAAGTTTCTATCCCTAGAAAACTTTATGATGAGTGGGAACCTACTATTAATATTAAGATTAAAGATCATGAATGCTATGCTTTGTGTGATTTGGGTCCTAGTGATTCCACGATTCCAAAAACTTTGTTTGATGTGTTAGGTTTCCGTGAATTTGATGATTGTTCTCTAAATTTGCACCTTGCGGATTCTACCATTAAGAAACCTATGGGAAGAGTTAATGATGTTCTTACTGTTGCAAATAGGAATTACGTGCCCATAGATTTTATTGTTCTTGATATAGGTTGCAATCCTACATGTCCTATTATTCTTGGTAGACCTTTCCTTAGAACGATTGGTGCAATTATTGATATGAAAGAAGGAAATATTAGATATCAATTTCCGTTAAGTAACGGCATGGAACACTTTCCTAGAAATAAAATAAAATTACCTTATGAATCTATTATGATAGCCACTTATGGATTGCATACCAAAGATGATAATACCTAGATCTATTCTTGCTTTTATGCCTAGCTAGGGGCGTTAAACGTTAGCGCTTGTTGGGATGCAACCCAATTTTATTTTTGTTTCTTGCTTTTTGTTTCTGTTTAGTAATAAATAATTCATCTAGATTCTATTTAGATGTGGTTTTATGTTTGAAATTAGTGTTTGTGCCAAGTAGAACCTTTGGGAAGACTTGGGTGAAGTCTTTATGATCTTGCTGTAAAAAAAATAGAAACTTTAGCCCTCACGAGATTAGCTGCCGTTCTTTTACTGGAGAGTGATTTTAGGTTGATTATTTTTGCATATGATTAATAGACAAATTCCTCACGTCCACCAATTTATTTCAGAATTTTTGGAGTTACATAAGTATACGTTTGATACCGATTACTACAAACTGTTCTGTTTTTGACAGATTCTGTTTTTCGTGTGTTGTTTGCTTATTTTGATGAATCTATGGCTAGTGTCGGGGGGGTCTGAACCATAGAGAAGTTGGAATAAAGTAGGTTTAACACCAATATAAATAAAGAATGAGTTCATTACAGTACCTTAAAGTGGTGATTTGTTTTCTTATACTAACGAAGCTCATGAGATTTTCTGTTGAGTTTTGTGTCGTGAAGTTTTCAAGTTTTGGTAAAGATTTGATGGATTTTGGAATAAGGAGTGGAAAGAGCCTAAGCTTGGGTATTCCCAAGGCACCCCAGGTAAAATTCAAGGACAAACAAAAGCCTAAGCTTGGGGATGCCCCAGAAGGCATCCCCTCTTTCGTCTTCGTCCATCGATAACTTTACTTGAGGCTATATTTTTATTCACCCCATGATATGTGTTTTGCTTTGAGCGTCTTGTATGATTTGAGTCTTTTCTTGTTAGTTTACCACAATCATCCTTGCTGTACACACCTTTTGGAGAGACACACATAAATCAGAATTTATTAGAATACTCTATGTGCTTCACTTATATCTTTTGAGCTAGATAATTTTGCTCTAGTGCTGCACTTATATCTTTTAGAGAACGGTGGAGGTTTTATTTTATAGAAATTATTGATCTCTCATGCTTCACTTATATTATTTTGAGAGTCCTTCAGAACATCATGGTAATTTGCTTTGGATATAAAATTAGTCATAATATGATAGGCATCCAAGACGGGTATAATAAAAACTTTCATAAAAAAGTGCATTGAATACTATGAGAAGTTTGATACTTGATGATTGTTTTGAGATATGAATATGGGAATATTAGAGTCATTCTAGTTGAGTAGTTGTGAATTTGAGAAATACTTGTGTTGAAGTTTGCAAGTCCCGTGGTATGCACGTATGGTAACCGTTGTGTGACAAATTTGAAACATGAGGTGTTCTTTGATTGTCATCCTTATGAGTGGCGGTCGGGGACGAGCGATGGTCTTTTCCTACCAATCTATCCCCCTAGGAGCATGCGCGTAGTGCTTGTTTTTTGATGACTTGTAGATTTTTGCAATAAGTATGTGAGTTCTTTATGACTAATGTTGAGTCCATGGATTATACGCACTCTCACCTTTCCATCATTGCTAGCCTCTTCGGTACCGTGCATTGCCCTTTCTCACTTTGAGAGTTGGTGCAAACTTCGCCGGTGCATCCAACCCCCGTGATATGATATGCTCTATCACACATAAACCTCCTTATATCTTCCTCAAAACAGCCACCATACCTACCTATTATGGCATTTCCATAGCCATTCCGAGATATATTGCCATGCAACTTTCCACCGTTTCATTTATTATGACACGCTTCATCATTGTCATATTGCCTTGCATGATCATGTAGTTGACATCGTATTTGTGGCAAAGCCACCATGCATAATTTATCATACATGTCACTCTTGATTCATTGCCCATCCCGATACACCGCCGGAGGCAATCATATAGAGTCATATTTTGTTCTAGTATCGAGTTGTAATCATTGAGTTGTAAATAAAGAGAAGTGTGATGATCATCATTAATAGAGCATTGTCCCAAATAAAAAGGGGAAAAAGAGAAAGGCCAAATATAAATAAAAGAAAGGCCCAAAAAGGATAAAAGAAATAAAAGGGACAATGCTACTATCCTTTTTTCCACACTTGTGCTTCAAAGTAGCACCATGATCTTTATGATAGAGAGTCTCTTATTTTGTCACTTTCATATACTAGTGGGAATTTTTCATTATATAACTTTGCTTGTATATTCCAACAATGGGCTTCCTCAAAGGCCCTAGGTCTTCGTGAGCAAGCAAGTTAGATGCACACCCACTTAGTTTCTTTTGTTGAGCTTTCATACATTTATAGCTCTAGTGCATCCATTGCATGGCAATCCCTGCTCCTTGCATTGACATCAATTGATGGGCATCTCCCTAGCCTGTTGATTAGCCGCGTCAATGTGATATATTCTATTCCACCCATAGTGCTATGTCCATGGCTCACGCTCATGTATTGCGTGAAAGTTGAAAAAAGTTTGAGATTACTAAAGTGTGAAACAATTGCTTGGCTTGTCATCGGGGTTGTGCATGATGAGAGCATTTTTGTGTGACAAAAATGAAGCATACCCAAACTATATGATTTCTTAGGGATAATCTTTCTTTGACCATGTTATTTCGAGAAGACATAATTACCTAGTTAGTATGCTTGAAGTATTATTATTTTTTTGTCAATATTAAACTTTTGTCTTGAATCTTTCGGATCTCAACGTTCATGCCACAATAAAGACAATTACTTAGAAAATTATGCTAGGTAGCATTCCGCATCAAAAATTCTGTTTTTATCATTTACCTACTCGAGGACGAGCAGGAATTAAGCTTGGGGATGCCTGATACGTCTCCAACGTATCTATAATTTTTTATTGTTCCATGCTATTATATTATCTATTTTGGATGTTTAATGGGCTTCATAATGCACTTTTACATTATTTTTGAGACTAACCTATTAACCAAAGGCCCAGTGCAAATTGTTTAACCCCTTTATCGCGTTGGTTGCAAGGTTCTTATTTGTTTGTGCTGGTACAAGGCGACTTGCGTGTAACCTCCTACTGGACTGATACCTTGGTTCTAAAAAACTAAGGGAAATACTTACGCTACTTTGCTGCATCACCATTTCCTCTTCAAGGGAAAACCAACGCATGCTCCAGAGGTAGCAGTGACCTATTTGGCGGCCCGTTGAAGTAGGTAGCTCCAGCTGCCGAGTTGGTGAGGCCGGCGTGGTTGCGGTGGCTACCGGCGGTAGGGAAGCAGAGATGTCACGATGGTCGATGGCTATGGGGAAGGAGCGCCGGGGCTCTGGATGGATCCAAAGTTTGAGCCGCTCCAGCACTATGCACAACGACGGGGGTGAATCGGCTCCGGTAAGGTTCACGTGGCCGTCGTCGAGGCTGCTCCGTCAGCGTGGAGTAAGAGGCACACGGCCCAATGCATAACGACCAATGGACAACGTCTCCTGCATTAAGGAGGAGGGCAGCTGTGAATTTGGTGTGGTGGGGGCGCCATGGAGGAGGGGCTGAGGTTTCGCGGCTGGGGCGAAGGGAGCTTCCGCGGAGAAGGTGATTTGGCGCCCACGAGGTATGAATGGGTAATTGGGAGGGGGAACCATGTCTTATGGACGCATTTGTCTAAAATGTGTGTGTGTGTGAAGGGGGGGTTACAGTTCTACCCCTGCCTTTAGGCTTCTCGGCTTGGGTCTGTGTACTGAGGGTCGGGGATAATAGAGTAACTTTGCTTCTCCCAAATAGTGGGCGCGAGCGATTTCGTGCGAGGAGGGCGTGTTTTGAAATAGTGGGCGCGAGCTATTTCGTGTGAGGAGGGCATGTTTTGAAATAGTCGGCGCGAGCGATTTCGGGCAAGGAGAGGGTGTTTTGCCGCCCATGGTTTATGAATTATTCGGCACATGTCATTTCGTCCGAGGAGAAGGCGCACTTGGATGAAGTTACGAACCTACCCTCGATGTACAACCGGCCAATTGATGTGTGTCCCACATAGGCCGGTAATTTTGCGTCTCCCATTTATTTGCTCGGGTGAATTCCACGGAGCAAAGGGTGTTTAACGGTTCGTTCAAATTTTGGAAGAACGAGCATCCACGTCTACGTTACCAAGTCGATTCGAAACAAATTTTGAAATATTAGCTTGCCACTTTTTTTAGATGGAGAGATGATGCTCGGGAGTAATGTGTTTTTACATGCACGTTGCTAACGATTTACTATATGACAAATAGTTGACCCACTCAAAAACGGGAATTAAACCCAAAATGAAATATCTCGATTCAATGAAATAGCTCGTTCACTAGATCAAAATAGTGAACTAAATCCAAAATTGAACACCTCAATCGAGTAACATGTTGTACAGTATTATAGTACTCCATGAACATGTTGAACGTCAAATTAATGAACTTGTTTGATACGCAAATCTTCGTTCATGTGTGGATTGCAGACAACATGTTCTCCAATTTAAATATTCGAATGCAAGTTTATGTCGAAACATGGTTTATATCAGTCTTTGATGCATAAAATGCGACCTCCCCCTCTCCCGGACTCCTTCTCTCTCTCTCTCGCTGACAATCTTCAATTCTGTCGCACGCATCCACCACAAAAACCTTGTTGGTCCCTCTCCCTCTCTCTCTCTCTCTCTCTGTGTGGGGGGGTCTTTCTAGTTCGCATGCATATATACTCCATGTATAGGTCTCTCTCGCACACTATGTATGATTCTCAAATCCAAGCTAAATATCTTGGGTGCACTCATCGTACGCACATAAATTCCCTGGCTCGTTGCCCGTAACTCTCTCACGCACCACTCCGTCGTCTCAGAGCTCTTCCCTCTCTCTCTCAAACTCTCCATCTCCATGGGTCACACATACACATGCATATCTCACCCGCACTCGATAGACCCATCTAACACTCTATCTCTCTCCCTCGTTCTCTCTCCATCTCACACGCACAGACACAATCTCATGCTATATCTCACTCAATTGTACGCACACACAGTCCCCCCTATATGTATATGAATAGCTAATTCTTAGTCTCCATCAAAAACATGTGCATGGTCTAGCTCGATTTCTCTCGGGGCATCTTTCTATCGCACACGTACCTCGTCCCTCGATCTCCCACCCATATAGTCCCCTCACGATCTCGAGGGGATCTCTCTATCACAAACACATCCTCTCTCCCTCCCCATGCGTCCATGTTCTCCATGCGTCCCTCTCGACCTTTGTTCCTTGTTGGCCAGACCTCTATTGGACATGTGCTATAGGGGTGTCTCTCTCCATTGCAGAATCACGCACTAGCTATCTTCGTGTATCTCCTCACCTCGCTTTTCTATCTCGGAGATCCATGCGTGATATGTTTGCATAAGAAACGAACACACACACACACACACTCTCTCTCTCTCTAATTTATCGTTTGTTGTCCCTTTCTCTTTCACACACATACTATTTTTGCACACACTCACTCATTCTCCTTCACACGCACTTGGTCTCTCTCGACTTAGGCACTCTCTTCGGTCCATAGCATATATATTTATTGAAAAGTCAAACATCACAAAGTTCGACCATGTACGTGGAGAAAACATTTACATCTAGAACGACAAACATATACCATTAGATTCATCATGAGATGTAGTTTGAGATGATGTATCTTTGGTATTGTATATATAAATAATATTTGCGTAAACCTGATCAAAGTTTCCAAAGTTTGACTTCTAAAAAATTTATATGCACTGCATTATTGAGCGGATGGAATATCGATTTCCCCTTCTCAGCTATCTGACGCACCACTCAACCTTATCGGGGCTCCTCTATCTCTCTCAAACTTTATATCTCCCTGGTTCACACATACACATGTCTCGCTCGTGCTACATAGACCCATCTAACACTCTCCGCCCTCGTTCTCTCTCTACGTGACACGCACCCCCCTAAGTACCATAATCCCTCACTCCATCATAGGCGCACGCATTCCCCCTAAGTATGACTATCTCTCACTAGCCATCAGGAACACATGTATTGTCTCCTTCCATCCATACATCTATCTCGATATCTCTCAGGGTATCTTCTATCGCGCACACACCTTGTCACTCAATCTCCCACCCATGTAATCAAATCATGATCTCCAGGGGATCTCTCTATGACAAACATACACTCTCTCCTCCCCATGTCTGCATTTTCTCCGTACGTATCTCTCGACCTCTCTCCCTTGTTTGTCAGACCCCTCTTGGCCACGTGCTAGGGGTCTTTCTCTCTCGGTTGCAAACAACCACACACTATCTCCTCACCTTGCTTCTGCTGTCGAAGATGCATGTGTGATATGTTTGCATAAGACACACACGCTTTTTGTCTACATTTATCGTGTGTTATCCATATCTCTTTCACACATGCACACACACTTTTTTCAGTCACTCTTTCTATTTCACTCTCTCTCTCTCTCTAGTTAGGTACTCTCTCACGTCCATAAGCATATGAATGTTTTGAAAATTCAAACCTCAAAAAAGTTTAACTAGGTATATGTGGAGAAAAACATTTACATCTAGAACGATCATTAGATTCATCACAACATGGACTTACTTCATACTATCATTTATCTTTGGTATTGTAGATATAAGTAATTTCTTTATAAACTTGGTCAGAGTTTCAAAATTTTGACTTAAAAAAAATTACCGAATGGAGGGAGTAGCTCTTTCTCTCTCTCTGCTATCTCTCACGGGCCTCCCCTCTCACTCGAACTCTCTATACCGAGGGATTATACGGTCACTGTGTCAGCGTATAGCTCCGTATATTGGTTAGTTGACCGGTCAACCAGTCCACTGTAGCGACCCGACCCGAATGGATCAAAGCCTCTGTGCTTAAGTGTCATCCCTGGATCAGTATGCTGACACATACAATACTCGAGGATTTATAACAGAGGCAAATCACTTGTATAAAGTAATGCAAATACTATTACCTCAATCCATAAAGCGGAAGTAACAACAAGGTTGTGGATTCCCATCAACACCAACGGCAAAGTTGAGTGTAGAAATCGTAACCCTAATGTATCACTTACTCGTCGTAAGAATCCTGCAACATGAGACGTTGCAGCCATGTAGGTCAGTACATTGAATGTACTAGCAATTTCACACTGTAGAGCAATGATGAATAATGGCTATCACTACATGCATATTTGACTGGTGGAGGCTCTAAGTTTGATTTTGCATAAAGCTAATTTTTTCCTACAACAAAGGAATATGTCTAATTTAACTACCAAGTTTGTTGAAAACATTGAGAAAGTTCCTCCAACTCAATCCCAAAATAATAGTTATAACCCAACAAATTATTTAAGTAAAGTGATGAGATCAATCAAATAATTGAAGTACCAGATACTCAAGTTGTCCATAACCGGGGACACGGCTAACCATGATTAGTTTATACACTCTGCAGAGGTTTGCGCACTTTTCCCCACAAGACTTGATCTCCTCCATTGGATTTCTCGCACTGCATGATGTTTGAGAAACGGATGACCAAGACACAGTCTTTCCGAAGAGGTCCCCTTAACCAATAGATAGGCCGGTACACCTTTCCCACAACTTACTCAACTATGCTAGAGCCCATAATGGCTTGTGGCTGCACACGGAAGTTTCTAGCATGAATAATCTTATGATCCCTTTGAGCCTGGGTGGCATTAATCACACGGGTACTCCGGGATCCCCTTGGGCAAGCACTGGATTCTGCAGATGCCCCAACCATTCTACCCAGGGTTTGTATTAAAGTAGCCACCTTAAATTTCCCTTAGTTAGCAATAATCTCTCACATCTTTCATGAATACACTCAAACCAATCCACGTCTACGAGCATAGCAAAGCAGTAATAGCATAATGTAGTAACACCCAGGGTTTGATATAAGACAATATGTTCTACCTCATCAACTACTTCCCAATACCCACATGTTATCAATCCTACTCATGCAATGTTTATGGTTTGAAACTAATGCTTAAAAACTGGGTAATGAAAAGTATGATCAAAGTGTGAACTTGCCTTGTACTGTTGATGAAGATGATTCACACTCATAACTCCTGATAGTTCTACTCCTCACACTCCGGTCAATCTATCGTAAGAAAGCAATAGTAACCACACATAAGCAATCATGCAAAAGAATCAAAGAAAAGGTCTCGGAAAACTTTGAAAATAAGCAATTAACTCTTGCAACCGTAAACAATTTCTAACAATACCAAAATTGGGTGAATTTGGCCTTATCAGAAAGTTTAGGTCAAGACCTTTGATTTGCAAAAAGAATAAACTACATCGGAGTTACGACACTCAAGTTATGATCAAAATAAGTTTGAATATAAATCTGAACAATTTTCGAAATTTGAAAATTTCAAGAAGTTGATGTAATAGGTTCACTGGATAGGTTAAAACAAGACGAAAGTATAGGCGTTGGTTTCATCTAATTTGGATGAACAAGTAAAAAGTTATGACTATTTGAAAAATCAGGGCCAAGCCATTTTATGGAAGAAAAATAGTTACGACTAAAAAAATTCTAGGTCTAATGTATAAATACAGAGACTAATTGATAATCTAATTATTCTATCATACACTAATCTAAAAATAATAATCTACGGAAGTATAAAAGAATACGAAGAAACATACCTTTATAAGGTAGAGAAACACGACTTCGAAAAGCGGAGACAACTTTCAGAAGTCTCGCCGGAGAGGAGAAATATATTTTTGTCAATCTAGTCAAACCAAAATATTGATTTAACCCGAATCGAATGATTTTTGGAGGCTCTACGGGTCTATATTTATAGGTCGAAAAAAGGTTTAGGGGTCACACGCTAGACAATGTGGGACTAAACATAGACGAACAAATAGAAAAAAGAAAAAAACAGCACGGGCTAAAGTGTTCGGCCGGCCGGCGCACGCGCGCTGCAGTTTTTTTATTTTTTGAACTTCTTTTTTTTTAAGAAATATTTCTGAAAATAATCTTTTTTTCTTCAAGCATAACCGAAAAATAAATAAAAAACAATTAAGGGCCTATCTGCTGACTACGTTGCGCAGTTAGTTCAAGGCGCACCCACAATTTTTGTTTTTATAATAGAAACAGAAAGGGAAAACTAAATAACATAAATTAAAAATAAACTTTAATATAGGCATATTATATATCAGAATTTTCAGAAAAAGATTTCCTAAATTATGAACTTATGTTCCGCGGCAAATAAATTGCACAAAAAATTAAGTAAAGGAAAGAGTGCTACCGGTTTATTAAAAAACCAAATAAAAATATTTTAAAATACTAAACTAATTTCAAATTTATTTATCTCCAATTTTCTACTGTAGAGAATCATTTTACCCTATTTTTTATATATTTTATTTTTGGAGAAAAATAATTTGAATAAAAACCAAATAACTATAAATTGAAAAATAATTTCAAAGGGACTTTAAATTTGATTCTTTTAAACTTCCAACTCATATTTCATATGTTCTGAAGAAGTCATTTTATCTTCTTTCATGAAAATCAACGAGTAGCTTAAAGTTTCTGAATTTGAAATAGTTCCAAATGGAATTCAAATATTTTGAAAACCCTTTTCATTTATTTAAATGGAAGAAGTCATATCATCTTCACTCTAGGGTTTTGTGATGAAATAAATTTGAATTCATGGAGCTCATAAATGCAAGGTGAATGTTTTGGGAAAGTCATTTTGTTCCCTCTCATTTAACTTTCAAAACTTTCAAATTTCACACAATAAAACACACCACAATCAAACAATCAATCAGAAATATTTATTTAATATAATATTCCAAAATTTAGAATTTTGGGATGTTACATCCACATGCTGCCTTGTTAGCTCGTGTTCTCTATCTTAGTGTGTTGACCCATGTGGCAGGGGGTGAAAATAAGTAAACTAGAGGCCCATTTGGCACGCGGTGAAGGAAACAAAGTTGAAACTGAAGGAAATATGCCCTAGAGGCAATAATAAAGTTATTATTTATTTCCTTATATCATGATAAGTGTTTATTATTCATGCTAGAATTGTATTAACCGGAAACTTGATACATGTGTGAATACATAGACAAACAGAGTGTCACTACTATGCCTCTACTTGACTAGCTCGTTGAATCAAAGATGGTTAAGTTTCCTAGCCATTGACATGGGACCTAGTCCAGGTGGGAGACATAGAAATTTGCAAGATACATACGGATCTGAATGTTGCAGACCCGCTAACTAAGCCTCTTCCACGAGCAAAACATGATCAGCACCAAGGCTCCATGGGTGTTTGAATCATTACAGTGTAATCTAGATTATTGACTCTAGTGCAAGTGGGAGACTGAAGGGAATATGCCCTAGAGGCAATAATAAAGTTATTATTTATTTCCTTATATCATGACAAATGTTTATTATTCATGCTAGAATTGTATTAACCGGAAACATAATACATGTGTGAATACATAGACAAACAGAGTGTCACTAGTATGCCTCTACTTGAATAGCTCGTTAATCGAAGATGGTTATGTTTCCTAACCATACACATGAGTTGTCATTTGATTAATGGGATCACATCATTAGGAGAATGTTGTGATTGACTTGACCCATTCCGTTAGCTTAGCACCCGATCGTTTAGTATGTTGCTATTGCTTTCTCCATGATTTATACATGTTCCTATGACTATGAGATTATGCAACTCCCGTTTACCGAAGGAACACTTTGTGTGCTACCAAATGTCACAACGTATCTGGGTGATTATAAACGTGCTCTACAGGTGTCTCCGAAGGTACTTGTTGGGTTGGCGTATTTCGAGATTAGGATTTGTCACTCCGATTGTCTGAGAGGTATCTCTGGGCCCTCTTGGTAATGCACATCACTTAAGCCTTGCAAGCATTGCAACTAATGAGTTAGTTGCGACATGATAACGAGTAAAGAGACTTGCCGGTAACAAGATTGAACTAGATATTGAGATACCAACGATCGAATCTCGGGCAAGTAACATACCGATGACAAAGGGAACAACGTATGTTGTTATGCGGTCTGACCGATAAAGATCTTCGAATAATATGTGGGAGCCAATATGAGCATCCATGTTCCGCTATTGGTTATTGACCGGAGACGTGTCTCGGTCATCTCAACATAGTTCTCGAACCCGTAGGGTCCGCACGCTTAACGTTTCGATGGCAGTTATATTATGAGTTTGTATGTTTTGATGTACCGAAGGTTGTTCGGAGTCCCGGATGTGATCACGGACATGACGAGGAGTCTTGAAATGGTCGAGACATAAAGATTGATACATTGGACGACTATATTTGGACACCGGAAGTGTTCCAGGTGATTTCGGAGAAAACCCGAGTGCAGGAGGGTTACCGGAACCCCCCGGGAGAAGTAATGGGCCTTATGGGCCTTAGTGGAGAGAGAGAGGGCTGGCCTAGGGCAGGCCGCGCGCCCCTCCCCCTCTGGTCCGAATTGGACTAGGAGAGGGGGGGGGGGCGGCGCCCCCCTTTCCTTCTCCCTCTTCCCCTTCCCTTCCCCCTCCTAGTAGGAGTAGGAAAGAGGGGAGTCCTATCCTACTCCTACTAGGAGGAGGACTCCCCCTCCTGGCGCGCCATAGAGGGCCGGCCGGCCTCCCCCTTGCTCCTTTATATACGGGAGCAGGGGGCACCACAAAGAGACAACAATTGATCTGTTTGATCTTTTAGCCGTGTGCGGTGCCCCCCTCCACCATAATCCACCTCAATAATAATATAGTGGTGCTTAGGCGAGGCCCTGCGTCGGTAGAACAGCAACATCGTCACCATGCCGTCGTGCTGACGAAACTCTCCCTCAACACTCGGCTGGATTGGAGTTCGAGGGACGTCATCGGGCTGAACGTGTGCTGAACTCGGAGGTGTCGTACGTTTGGTACTTGATCGGTCGGATCGTGAAGACGTACGACTACATCAACCGCGTTGTGCTAACGCTTCCGCTTTCGTTCTAGGAGGGTACATTGACAACACTCTCCCCTCTCGTTGCTATGCATCACCATGATCTTGCATGTGCGTATGATTTTTTTTAAATTACTATGTTCCACAAAGTGGCATCCGAGCCAGGTTTTTATGCGTAGATGTCATATGCACAAGTAGAACACAAGTGAGTTGTGGGCGATATAAGTCATACTGCTTACCAGCATGTCATACTTTGGTTCAACGGTATTGTTTGATGAAGCGTCCCGGACCGACATTACGCGTACGCTTACACGAGATTGGTTCTACCGACGTGCTTTGCACACAGGTGGCTGGCGGGTGTCAGTTTCTCCAACTTTAGTTGAACCGAGTGTGGCTACACCCGGTCCTTGCGAAGGTTAAAACAGCACCAACTTGACAAACTATCGTCGTGGTTTTGATGCGTAGGTAAGAACGGTTCGTGCTAAGCCCGTAGTATCCACGTAAAACTTGCAACAACAAAGTAGAGGACGTCTAACTTGTTTTTGCAGGGCATGTTGTGATGTGATATGGTCAAGACATGATGCTAAATTTTATTGTATGAGATGATCATGTTTTGTAACCAAGTTATCGGCAACTGGCAGGAGCCATATGGTTATCTCTTTATTGTATGCAATGCAATCGCCCTGTAATGCTTTACTTTATCACTAAGTGGTAGCGATAGTCATAGAAGCATAAGATTGGCGAGACAACAACGATTCTACGATGGAGATCAAGGTGTCGCGCCGGTGACGATGGTGATCATGACGGTGCTTCGGAGATGGAGATCACAAGCACAAGATGATGATGGCCATATCATATCACTTATATTGATTGCATATGATGTTTATCTTTTATGCATCTTATCTTTCTTTGATTGACGATAGCATTATAAGATGATCCCTCACTAAAATTATCAAAGTATAAGTGTTCTCCCTGAGTATGCACCATTGCGAAAGTTCTTCGCGCTGAGACACCACGTGGACGATCGGGTGTGATAGGCTCTACGTTCAAATACAACAGGTGCAAAACAGTTGCACACGCGGAATACTCTGGTTAAATTTGACGAGCCTAGCATATAACAGATATGGCCTCGAAACACGGAGACCGAAAGGTCAAGCGTGAGTCATATAGTAGATATGATCAACATAGTGATGTTCACCATTGAAACTACTCCATCTCACGTGATGATCGGACATGGTTTAGTTGATTTGGATCACGTGATCACTTAGAGGATTAGAGGGATGTCTATCTAAGTGGGAGTTCTTAAGTAATATGATTAATTGAAATTAAATTTATCATGAACTTAGTACCTGATAGTATCTTTCTTGTCTATGTTGATTGTAGATAGATGGCGCGTGCTGTTGTTCCGTTGAATTTTAATGCGTTCCTTGAGAAAGCAAAGTTGAAAGGTGATGGTAGCAATTACTCGGACTTGGTCCGTAACTTGAGGATTATCCTCATTGTTGCATAGAAGAGTTACGTCCTGGAAGCACCGCTGGGTGCCAGGCCTGCTGCTGATGCAACTGACGCCGTTAAGAACGTTTGGTAGAGCAAAGCTGATGACTACTCGATAGTTCAATGTGCCATGCTTTACGGCTTAGAACCGGGACTTCAACAACGTTTTGAACGTCATGGAGCATATGAGATGTTCCAGGAGTTGAAGTTAATATTTCAAAAGAATGCCCGGATTGAGAGATATGAAGTCTCCAATAAGTTCTATAGCTGCAAGATGGAGGAGAATAGTTTTGTCAGTGAGCATATACTCAAGATGTCTGGGTACTGCAATCACTTGATTCAACTGGGAGTTAATCTTCCGGATGATAGCGTCATTGACAGAATTCTCCAATCACTGCCACCAAGCTACAAGAGCTTCGTGATGAACTATAACATGCGAGGTATGGATAAGACGATTCCCGAGCTCTTCGCAATGCTAAAGGCTGCAGAGGTAGAAATCAAGAAGGAGCATCAAGTGTTGATGGTCAATAAGACACCAGTTTCAAGAAAAAGGGCAAAGGGAAAAAGAAGGGGAACTTCAAGAAGAACAGCAAGTAAGTTGCTGCTCAGGAGAAGAAACCCAAGTCTGGACCTAAGCCTAAGACTGAGTGCTTCTACTGCAAGCAGACTGGTCACTGGAAGCGGAACTGCCCCAAGTATTTGGCGGATAAGAAGGATGGCAAGGTGAACAAAGGTATATGTGATATACATGTTATTGGTGTGTACCTTACTAATGCTCGCAGTAGCACCTGGGTATTTGATACTGGTTCTGTTGCTAATATTTGCAACTCGAAACAGGGGTTACAGATTAAGCGAAGATTGGCTAAGGACGAGGTGACGATGCGCGTGGGAAATGGTTCCAAAGTCGATGTGATCGCAGTCGGCACACTACCTCTACATCTACCTTCGGGATTAGTATTAGACCTAAATAATTGTTATTTGGTGCCAGCGTTGAGCATGAACATTATATCTGGATCTTGTTTGATGCGAGATGGCTATTCATTTAAAACAGAGAATAATGGTTGTTCTATTTATATGAGTAATATCTTTTATGGCCATGCACCCTTGAAGAGTGGTCTATTTTTGATGAATCTCGATAGTAGTGATACACATATTCATAATATTGAAGCCAAAAGATGCAGAGTTGATAATGATAGTGCAACTTATTTGTGGCACTGCCGTTTAGGTCATATCAATGTAAAGCGCATGAAGAAACTCCATACTGATGGAATTTTGGAACCACTTGATTATGAATCACTTGGTACTTGCGAACCGTGCCTCATGGGCAAGATGACTAAAACGCCGTTCTCCGGTACTATGAAGAGAGCAACAGATTGGTTGGAAATCATACATACAGATGTATGTTGTCCGATGAATATTGAAGCTCGTGGTGGATATTGTTATTTTCTCACCTTCACAGATGATTCAAGCAGATATGGGTATATCTACTTTGAAACATAAGTCTGAAACATTTGAAAAGTTCAAAGAATTTCAGAGTGAAGTTGAAAATCATCGTAACAAGAAAATAAAGTTTCTACGATCAGATCGTGGAGGAGAATATTTGAGTTACGAGTTTGGTCTACATTTGAAACAATGCGGAATAGTTTCGCAACTCACGCCACCCAGAACACCACAGCGTAATGGTGTGTCCGAACGTCGTAGTCGTACTTTACTAGATATGGTGCGATCTATGATGTCTCTTACTGAATTACCGCTATCGTTTTGGGGTTATGCTTTAGAGACAGCCGCATTCATGTTAAATAGGACACCATCGAAATCCATTGAGACAACACCTTATGAACTATGGTTTGGCAAGAAACCAAAGTTGTCATTTCTGAAAGTTTGGGGCTGCGATGCTTATGTGAAAAAGCTTCAACCTGGTAAGCTCGAACCCAAATCGGAGAAATGTGTCTTCATAGGATACCCAAAGGAGACTGTTGGGTACACCTTCTATCACAGATCCGAAGGCAAGACTTTTGTTGCTAAATTCGGAGTTTTTCTAGAGAAGGAGTTTCTCTCGAAAGAAGTGAGTGGGAGGAAAGTAGAACTTGATGAGGTAACTGTACCTGCTCCTCTATTGGAAAGTAGTTCATCACAGAAACCGGTTTCTGTGACGCCTACAACAATTAGTGAGGATGTTAATGATGATGATCATGGAACTTCATATCAAGTTACTACTGAACCTCGTAGATCAACCATAGTAAGATCCGCACCAGAGTGGTACGGTAATCCTGTTCTGGAAGTCATGCTACTAGATCATGATGAACCTACGAACTATGAAAAAGCGATGGTGAGCCCAGATTCCGCGAAATGGCTTGAAGCCATGAAATTTGAGATGGGATCCATGTATGAGAACAAAGTGTGGACTTTGGTTGACTTGCCCGATGATCGGCAAGCAATTGAGAATAAATGGATCTTCAAGAAGAAGACAGACGCTGACGGTAATGTTACTGTCTATAAAGCTTGACTTGTTGCGGAAGGTTTTCGACAAGTTCAAGGGATTGACTACGATGAGACCTTCTCACCCGTAGCGATGCTTAAGTCTGTATGAAACATGTTAGCGATTGCCGCATTTTATGATTATGAAATTTGGCAAATGGATGTCAAAACTGCATTCCTTAATGGATTTCTGGAAGAAGAGCTGTATATGATGCAACCGGAAGGTTTTGTCGATCCAAAGGGAGCTAACAAAGTGTGCAAGCTCCAGTGATCCATTTATGGACTGGTGCAAGCCTCTCGGAGTTGGAATAAACGCTTTGATAGTGTGATCAAAGCATTTGGTTTTATACAGACTTTTGGAGAAGCCTGTATTTACAAGAAAGTGAGTGGGAGCTCTGTAGCATTTCTAATATTATATGTGGATGACATATTACTGATTGGAAATGATATAGAATTTCTGGATAGCATAAAGGGATACTTGAATAAGAGTTTTTCAATGAAAGACCTCGGTGAAGCTGCTTACATATTGGGCATTAAGATCTATAGAGATAGATCAAACCGCTTAATTAGATTTTCACAAAGCACATACCTTGACAAAGTTTTGAAGAAGTTCAAAATGGATCAAGCAAAGAAAGGGTTCTTGCCTGTGTTACAAGGTGTGAAGTTGAGTAAGACTCAATGCCCGACCACTGCAGAACATAGAGAGAAAATGAAAGATGTTCCCTATGCTTCAGCCATAGGCTCTATCATGTATGCAATGCTGTGTACCAGACCTAATGTGTGCCTTGCTATAAGTCTAGCAGGGAGGTACCAAAGTAATCCAGGGGTGGATCACTGGACAGCGGTCAAGAACATCCTGAAATACCTGAAAATGACTAAGGATATGTTTATCGGTTATGGAGGTGACAAAGAGCTCATCGTAAATGGTTACGTTGATGCAAGCTTTGACACTGATCCGGACGATTCTAAATCGCAAACCGGATACGTGTTTACATTGAACGGTGGAGCTGTCAGTTGGTGCAGTTCTAAACAAAGCGTCGTGGCGGGATCTATGTGTGAAGCGGAGTACATAGCTGCTTCAGAAGTAGCAAATGAAGGAGTCTGGATGAAGGAGTTCATATCCGATCTAGGTGTCACACCTAGTGCATCGGGTCCAATGAAAATCTTTTGTGACAATACTAGAGCAATAGCCTTAGCGAAGGAATCTAGATTTCACAAGAGAACCAAGCACATCAAGAGACGCTTCAATTCCATCCGGGATCTAGTCCAGGTGGGAGACATAGAAATTTGCAAGATACATACGGATCTGAATGTTGCAGACCCGCTGACTAAGCCTCTTCCACGAGCAAAACATGATCAGCACCAAGGCTCCATGGGTGTTAGAATCATTACAGTGTAATCTAGATTATTGACTCTAGTGCAAGTGGGAGACTGAAGGGAATATGGCCTAAGAGGCAATAATAAAGTTATTATTTATTTCCTTATATCATGATAAATGTTTAATATTCATGCTAGAATTGCATTAACCAGAAACATAATACATGTGTGAATACATAGACAAACAGAGTGTCACTAGTATGCCTCTACTTGACTAGCTCGTTAATCAAATATGGTTATGTTTCCTAACCATAGACATGAGTTTTCATTTGATTAACGGGATCACATCATTAGGAGGATGTTGGGATTGACTTGACCCATTCCGTTGGCTTAGCACCCAATCGTTTAGTATGTTGCTATTGCTTGCTTCATGACTTATACATGTTCCTATGACTATGAGATTATGCAACTCCCGTTTACCGAAGGAACACTTTGTGTGCTACCAAATGTCACAACGTAATTGGGTGATTATAAAGGTGCTCTACAGGTGTCTCCGAAGGTACTTGTTGGGTTGGCGTATTTCGAGATTAGGATTTGTCACTCCGATTGTCGGAGAGGTATCTCCGGGCCCTCTCGGTAATGCACATCACTTAAGCCTTGCAAGCATTACAACTAATGAGTTAGTTGCAAGATGATGTATTACGAAACGAGTAAAGAGACTTGCCGGTAACAATATTGAACTAGGTATTGAGATACCGACGATCGAATCTCGGGCAAGTAACATACCGATGACAAAGGGAACAACATATGCTGTTATGCGGTCTGACCGATAAAGATCTTCGGGTAATATGTGGGAGCCAATATGAGCATCCAGGTTCCGCTATTGGTTATTGACCGGAGATGTGTCTCAGTCATGTCTACATAGTTCTCGAACCCGTAGGGTCTGCACGCTTAACATTTCGATGACGATTATATTATGAGTTTGTATGTTTTGATGTACCGAAGGTTGTTCGGAGTCCCGGATGGGATCACGGACATGACGAGGAGTCTCGAAATGGTTGAGACATAAAGATTGATATATTGGACGACTATATTCAGACACCAGAAGTGTTCTAGGTGATTTCAGAGAAAACTGGAGTGCTGGAGGGTTACCGGAACCCCCCGGGAGAAGTAATGGGCCTTATGGGCCTTAGTGGACAGAGAGAGGGCTGGCCTAGGGCAGGCCGCGCGCCCCTTCCCCTCTGGTCCGAATTGGATTAGGAGAGGGGGGCGGCGCCCCCTTTCCTTCTCCCTCTCCCCTTCCTTTCCCCATCCTAGTAGGAGTAGGAAAGAGGGGAGTCCTACTCCTGGCGCGCCATAGAGGGCCGGCCGGCCTCCCCCTTGCTCCTTTATGTACGGGGGCAGGGGGCACCCCAAAGGAGAACAATTGATCTGTTTGATCTTTTAGCCGTGTGCGGTGCCCCACTCCACCATAATCCACCTCGATAATACTGTAGCGGTGCTTAGGTGAAGCCCTGCGTCGGCAGAACATCAACATCGTCACCACGACGTCGTGCTGACAAAACTCTCCCTCAACACTCGGCTGGATCAGAGTTCGAGGGACGTCATCGGGCTGAACGTGTGCTGAACTCGGAGGTGCCGTACGTTCGGTACTTGATCGGTCGGATCGTGAAGACGTATGACTACATCAACCGCGTTGTGCTAACGCTTCCGCTTTCGGTCTAAGAGGGTACGTGGACAACACTCTCCCCTCTCGTTGCTATGCATCACCATGATCTTGCGTGTGCGTAGGAATTTTTTTTGAAATTACTACGTTCCCCAACAGAAACCACTCGGGGTAGCACCCCGCACGCTAGTAAATTGAGGGCACACTTCTTCCATGTGAAGGATGCACTCGAGCACACTTCACCACTGTGCGGCGGCATGCATAGAAGGACGCACTCGCGCACACCCAGCACACAACACACACCATCATACGTGTACACCAGCGTCGCCGGCGGCTGAGATGGACGGCGAGGCAGCCAACAAGCGGAGGAGGCTCAAGCCAAAACCGTATCCGGCGAGCCTGGACTTCATCAGCAGCCTCCTCGATGACATGCTGCTCGTCATCATCGGCTTCCTCCCCACCAAATCTGCCATGCGGATCACCCTGCTCTCCCGGCGGTGGTGCTCCCTCTGGCGCCGCGTCCCCCTCAACCTCATCATCGACGGATGCCTCTGCACTGGGGATTACAAACGCATGGCTGCAGTCTCCAAGATCCTTTCATCGCACCCTGGGCCAGCTAGACGCCTTGACATCCGCATGTTTAGTACCAACTACAAGGTCAAGCCAAGTTCGACGAGTGGTTCTTATCCCCCGCCCTAGATCAGCTCGAGGAGCTCAGCTTTGAATCTGGATGATGTCGCTCTCTGCTGTCGTCCGTGCTCCGCCTCACGCCAACGCTGTGTCGCGCTAGCTTCATCTCATGCTATCTTCCCCAGATTAATGTCGCGCCCACCCTACTTCTCCTTCAACTCAAGCAGCTCGACCTCTTTGACATTGGCATCTCAAAGAAGGCTATGGAGTACCTGCTCCGCAGCTGTACACTACGCTCGTGTACCTTTGTCTTTAGCAGATCCACGGTTTCATTAGCCTCCACATCGCCTCGACGAATCTCCGATAGATTTATGTGTCTTGCTGGCCCCGCAACAAGATATCAATTGGGAAAAGATCACTCCAGTCGTTCCACGTTATGGTCATTGAGAATGCACCTTTCCTTGAGAGATTCCTTGTATCTGATCTAGAAGGTCCAACAAAAATCAGGGTCACTGACGCGCCGAAATTGACAGCGTTCGTGTACTCGTCTGCCAAATTCTCCAAACTCTTTATTGGATCCGTAATCATTCAGGTACATCACTCATCTTCTTCTCCGTCTTCTTGAAATTCACATTTTTAAATTTCTTCTTGGTGTATTTACGACTATCATCCAGAAAATGATTCCCACAAGCTGGACCCAGTCTATGCGCACAGTGAAGACCTTGGCAATAAAATCTATCGGCCCCAATCTGGATCAAGTGGTTGGATTCCTTACATGATTTTCGTGCACGGAGAAGCTACTCATCGAGGTGAAACTTCTTTCCTATTAGTAAATGGTAATCACAACGTAGCTCAATTTTTTCGTAATTTTTCCAAATTACGATGACAAGTGGAGTGTTCAAAACTGCATATACGCACTGCACCGAAAGAAATGTTTTTAGTATTTGTTTCTCACGCGATCACCTGCATCGTTCTTTTTTTGTACTACTATAGTAGCCTAGGCTAGTCATAGTGGCAACTAACTTAGACTGGTAACTCTATGGTTACCCTAACAGCAAGTACTACCTCCATCCTGGTTTACTCTTCCTATTTTGAGTATCAAAAATTGATCATATATTTAACTGACAAAATGTTAATGCATGTCACTAAAAATTATATCGTTGGATTCGTATTTGAACATAATTTCAAATGGTATAATTTTTGGTGACATGCATTGGCATTTTCTTAGGTAAATCTATGGTCAAAATTTTACATTAAATACGAGGTAGTACAAAAGTGGGCTATAATGACCCTCCACTATGGAGGCCAAAACACGTGCCAAATTCACTTGTGATGCATTTGGCATCGATGCCCCTCCATTTCTCACCTGGTGCCCTAATCTGGATCACCTACTTTGCTCCGGTGCCAAATTAACTCACGCAATGAAAAAACACTTCCGTGGGAGAGGACTGAGGCAATAAAAAACACTTGCTTGGGAGAGTGAGAGGCTGGTGTACTTGGTTTGATTGATTTGTTTATACATGTGGGTCTGTGTGCACAGCGGTGCCAACTCTCTCACATCACGAGAGCGGTGCCAAAATATTTTGATTTGACATCGATGCCTACTATGTGGCATACGTTTGAGAAATATGGCATCAACCACATAGTGGAAGGCATAAATGCACAAGATCTTCATGTGCTCCTAGGTAAATGAGAGGAAATAGAAAGAGAGAGAGAGAGAGAGAGAGAGAGAGAGAGAGAGAGAGAGTGAAAAATATCACTAGCCGGCCAACCCTATCATATGAGAGAATGATATTGGTACCTCTTGATGACACGACAATCTTATACAGCCAACTGCTCTGATATGTTCTCTTCTTTTGCAGGTAAAAAGAGACCCGAAAGTGAAAAATGTGCTGCGCTATAACAATCTCATCAAGTGCCTTGATCTCCATCATGCAGAAATTGATTTAATCGACTACCGAGGTAGCACATCTAAGATTAAACTGGGTAAGTTCTTTGTTCTCGAGGCAAGTGTGCTCAAGGTAATGAGGTTTGGCGTTCTCTGGCGCAACAATGAATGGTGTGCTGATCACCGCAAGCGTCTAACCTAAATGACAAAGTCTCCGCAGAAGTTGAATTTCTTTTTGAAACATCAAGTGGCCAGAGACTCGAAAATTTATTTTCCCATTAGTGACTTGTCAGGGTGGTGGATTTTAGTTTGTACAATAATGCTGCATCCACCTAAAGTACCGAAAGTTCTTACGTAAACTTCCTAGTAATTCCCTCTTCGTAGGTGCATCATTACTCCTAAGATTTGTAATATCAGTTTGAAACTTTTAATATTGTTGTGTCCTATTCCCGCGTTTTCAAAATCCTGCGAATCAAAGAGGTCCTAAGTTGGTGATGATGTTGAAGGAAATATGCCCTAGAGGCAATAATAAAGTTATTATTTATTTCCTTATATCATGATAAATGTTTATTGTTCTTGCTAGAATTGTATTAACCAGAAACTTGATACATGTGTGAATACATAGACAAACAGAGTGTCACTACTATGCCTCTACTTGACTAGCTCGTTGAATCAAAGATGGTTAAGTTTCCTAGCCATAGACATGAGTTGTCATTCGATTAACGGGATCACATCATTAGGAGAATGATGTGATTGACTTGACCCATTCCGTTAGCTTAGCACTTGATCGTTTAGTATGTTGCTGTTGCTTTCTTCATGACTTATACACGTTCCTATGACTATGAGATTATGCAACTCCCGTTTACCAGAGGAACACTTTGTGTGCTACCAAACGTCACAACATAACTGGGTGATTGTAAAGGTGCTCTACAGGTGTCTCCAAAGGTACTTGTTAAGTTGGCGTATTTCAAGATTAGGATTTGTCGCTCCGATTGTCGGAGAGGTATCTCTGGGCCCACTCGGTAATACACATCACTATAAGCCTTGCAAGCATTGTAACTAATCAGTTAGTTGCGGGATGATGTATTATGGAACGAGTAAAGAGACTTACCGGTAACGAGATTGAACTACGTATTTATAGATACCGACGGTCGAATCTCGGGCAAGTAACATACCGATGATAAAGGGAACAACGTATGTTGTTATGTGGTTTGACCGATAAAGATCTTCGTAGGATATGTGGGAGCCAATATGAGCATCCAGGTTCCGCTATTGGTTATTGACCGTAGACGTGTCTCGGTCATGTCTACATAGTTCTCGAACCCGTAGGGTCCGCACGCTTAAAGTTCTGTGACGGTCGATATTATGAGTTTATGTGATTTGATGTACCGAAGGTAGTTCAGAGTCCCGGATGAGATCGGGGACATGACGAGGAGTCTCGAAATAGTCGAGATGTAAAGATCGGTATATTGGACGACTATATTCAGACATCGGAAAGGTTCCGAGTGATTCGGGTATTTTCGGGGGTACCGGGGAGTTACGGGAATACGACGAAGAAGCAATGGGCCTCATGGGCCTAGTGGTGGAAGAGAGCAGGTAGGGCGCGCAGCCCCCCTAGCCCAAACCGAATTGGACTAGGGGGCCGGCCTCCCTTTCCTCCTTTTCCTCCCTCTCGTTCCTTCTACTTCTCCTCCTTCCTTTCCACCTCCTAGTAGGAGTAGGAAAGGGGAGTCCTACGCCTACTAGGAGGAGGACTCCTCCTCCTGGCGTGCCCTACAGGGCCGGCCGGCCTCCCCCTTGCTCCTTTGTATATGGGGGCACGGGGCACCCCAAGACACACAACAATTGATCCCTTGGATCTCTTAGCCGTGTGCGGTGCCCCCCTCCACCATAATCCACCTCGGTCATATCGTAGCGGTGCTTAGGCAAAGCCCTGCATCGGTAGAACATCTTCATCGTCACCACGCCGTCGTGCTGACGGAACTCTCCCTCAAAGCTCGGCTAGATCGGAGTTCAAGGGACGTCATCGAGTTGAATGTGTGCTGAACTCGGAGGTGTCGTGCATTCCGTACTTGATCGGTCGGATCGTGAAGACGTACGACTACATCAACCGCGTTGTGCTAACGCTTCCGCTTTCGGTCTACGAGGGTACATTGACAACACTCTCCCCTCTCGTTGCTATGCATCACCATGATCTTGCGTGTGCGTAGGATTTTTTTTGAAATTACTACATTCCACAAAGTGGCATCCGAGCCAGGTTTTTATGCGTAGATGTCATATGCATGAGTAGAACACAAGTGAGTTGTGGGCGATATAAGTCATACTGCTTACCAGCATGTCATACTTTGGTTCAGCGATATTGTTTGATGAAGCGTCCCGGACCGACATTACGCGTACGCTTACGCGAGATTGGTTCTACCGACGTGCTTTGCACACAGGTGGCTGGCGGGTGTCAGTTTCTCCAACTTTAGTTGAACCGAGTGTGGCTATGGCCGGTCCTTGCGAAGGTTAAAACAGCACCAACTTGACAAACTATCGTTGTGGTTTTGATGCGTAGGTAAGAACGGTTCGTGCTAAGCCCGTAGTAGCCACGTAAAACTTGCAACAACAGAGTAGAGGACGTCTAACTTGTTTTTGCAGGGCATGTTGTGATGCGATATGGTCAAGACATGATGCTAAATTTTATTGTATGAGATGATCATGTTTTGTAACCAAGTTATCGGCAACTGGCAGGAGCCATATGGTTGTCTCTTTATTGTATGCAATGCAATCGCCCTGTAATGCTTTACTTTATCACTAAGGGGTAGCGATAGTCGTAGAAGCATAAGATTGGCGAGACAACAACAATTCTACGATGGAGATCAAGGTGTCGCGCCGGTAAACGATGGTGATCATGACAGTGCTTCGGAGATGGAGATCACAAGCACAAGATGATGATGGCCATATCATATCACTTATATTGATTGCATATGATGTTTATCTTTTATGCATCTTATCTTTCTTTGATTGACGATAGCATTATAAGATGATCCCTCACTAAATTTCAAGATAAAAGTGTTCTCCCTGAGTATGCACCGTTGCCAAAGTTCGTCGTGCCGAGACACCACGTGATGATCGGGTGTGATAAGCTCTACGTCGGGTGTGGTACAACGGGTGCAAGACAGTTTTCCACATGCAGAATACTCGGGTTAAACTTGACGAGCCTAGCATATGCAGATATGGCCTCGGAACGCTGGAGAGCGAAAGGTCGAGCATGAATCATATAGTAGATATGATCAACATAGTGATGTTCACCATTGAAAACTACTCCATCTCACGTGATGATCGGACATGGTTTAGTTTATATGGATAACGTGATCACTTAGATGATTAGAGAGATGTCTATCTAAGTGGGAGTTCTTAAGTAATATGATTAATTGAACTTTAAATGTATCATGAACTTAGTCCCGGTAGTATTAGCATATCTATGTTGTAGATCAATAGCTCACGTTTAGCTTCCCTGTTTTATTTTTTTATATGTTCCTAGAGAAAACTAAGTTGAAAGATTTTAGTAGCAACGATGCGGATTGGATCCGTGATCTGAGGATTATCCTCATTGCTGCACAGAAGAATTATGTCCTTGATGCACCGCTAGGTGATGGACCTATTGCAGGAGCACATGCAGATGTTATGAACGTTTGGCAAAGCTCGGTATGATGACTACTTGATAGTTTAGTGCACCATGATTTACGGCTTAGAACCGGGACTTCAAAAATGTTTTGAACGCCACGGAGCATATAAGATGTTCCAGATTAGTATTTCAGACTCATGCCCATGTCGAAAGGTATGAGACCTTTGACAAGCACTTTGCCTACAAGATGGAGGAGAATTGCTCCGCTAGTGAGCATGTGCTCAGAATGTCTGTGTACTACAATCAGTTGAATCAAGTGGGAGTTAATCTTCCAGATAAGATAGTGATTGACAGAGTTCTCTAGTCACTATCACCAAGTTAGTAGAACTTCATGATGAACTATAATATGCAAGGGATAACGGAAACGATTCCCAAGCTCTTCGTGATGCTGAAATCTACGAAGGTAGAAATCAAGAAAAACATCAAGTGTTGATGGTTGACAAGACCACTAGTTTCAAGAAAATGGCAAAGGTAAGAAGGGGAACTTCAAGAAGAACAGCAAGCAAGTTGCTGCTCAAGTGAAGAAGCCCAAGTCTGGTCCTAAGCCTGAGACTAAGTGCTTCTACTGCAAAGGGACTAGTCACTGGAAGCGGAAATGCCCCAAGTATTTGGCAGATAAGAAAGATGGCAAAGTGAACAAAGGTATATTTGATATACATGTTATTGATGTGTACTTTACTAGTGTTTATAGCAACCCCTCGGTATTTGATACTAGTTCAGTTGCTAAGAGTAGTAACTTGAAATGGGAGTTGCAGAATAAACAGAGACTAGTTAAGGGTGAAGTGACAATGTGTGTTGGAAGTGGTTCCAAGAATGATATGATCATCATCGCACACTCCCTATACTTTCGGGATTAGTGTTGAACCTAAATAAATGTTATTTGGTGTTTGCGTTGAGCAAGAATATGATTTGATCAAGTTTATTGCAATACAGTTATTCATTTAAGTTAAATAATAATTGTTATTCTGTTTACATGAATAAAACCTTCTATGATTATACACCCAATAAAATTGGTTTGTTGGATCTCGACCATAGTGATACACATATTCATAATATTAAAGCCAAAAGATGCAAAGTTGATAATGATAGTGCAACTTATTTGTGGCACTGCCGTTTAAGTCATATTGGTGTAAAGCGCATGAAGAAACTCCATGCTGATGGGCTTTTGGAATCACTTGATTATGAATCACTTGATTATGAATCACTTGATGCTTGCGAAGCATGCCTCATGGGCAAGATGACTAAGACTCCGTTCTCTGGAACAATGCAGCAAGCAACAAACTTGTTGGAAATAATACATACTGATGTATACGGTCTGATGAGTGTTGAGGCTCACGGCGGGTATCGTTATTTTATGACCTTCACAGATGATTTGAGCAGATATGGGTATATCTACTTGATGAAACACAAGTCTGAAACATTTGAAAAGTTCAAAGAATTTCAGAGTGAAGTGGAGAATCATTGTAACAAGAAAATAATGTATCCTGCAATTTGATCGCGGAGACGAATATTTGAGTTACGCGTTTGGCCTTCAATTAAAACAATTTGGAATAGTTTCACAAACTCATGCCACCCGGAACACCACATCGTAATGGTGTGTCCAAACGTCATAACCATACTTTATTGGATATAGTGCAATCTATGATGTCTCTTACCGATTTACCACTATCGTTTTGGGGTTATGCATTAGAGACAGTTGCATTCACGTTAAAAAGGGCACCATCTAAATCTGTTGAGACGACACCGTATGAACTGTGATTTTGCAAGAAACCTAAGCTGTCGTTTCTTAAAGTTTGGGGTTGCGATGCTTATGTGGAAAAGTTTCATCCTGATAAGCTCAAACCCAAATCGGAGAAGTGTGTCTTCATTAGATACCCAAAAGTAATTGTCGGGTACACCTTCTATCACAGATCCGAAGGCAAGATATTCGTTGCTAAGAACGGATCCTTTCTAGAGAAATAGTTTCTCTCAAAAGAAGTGAGTGGGAGGAAAGTAGAACTTGATGAGGTAACTGTACCTGCTCCCTTATTGGGAAGTAGTTCATCACAGAAATCTGTTCCTGTGATTCCTACACCAATTAGTGAGGAAGCTAATGATGATGATCATGTAACTTCAGATCAAGTTACTACCGAACCTCGTAGGTCAACCAGAGTAAGATCCGCACCAGAGTGGTACGGTAATCCTGTTCTAGAGGTCATGTTACTTGACCATGACAAACCTACGAACTATGAGGAAGCGATGATGAACCCAGATTCCGCAAAATGGCATGAGGCCATGAAATCTGAGATAAGATCCATGTATGAGAACAAAGTGTGGACTTTGGTTGACTTGCCCGATTATCGGCAAGCCATAAAGAATAAATGGATTTTCAAGAGGAAGACGGACGCTGATAGTAGTGTTACTATCTACAAAGCTCGAATTGTCGCAAAAATGTTTTCGACAAGTTCAAGGTGTTGACTACAATGAGATTTTCTCACTTGTATCGATGCTTAAGTCTGTCCGAATCATGTTAGAAAATTGCCACATTTTATGAAATCTGGTAAATGGATGTCAAAACTACATTCCTTAATGGATTTCTTAAAGAAGAGTTGTGTATGATGCAACCAAAAGGTTTTGTCGATCCTAAAGGTGCTAACAAAATGTGCAAGCTCCAGCGATCCATTTTTGGACTGGTGCAAGCATCTTGGAGTTGGAATATACGCTTTGATAAGTTGATCAAAACATATAGTTTTATACAGACTTACGGTGAAGCCTGTATTTACAAGAAAGTGTGTGCGAGCACTACAACATTTTTGATAAGTATATGTGAATGACATATTGTTGATCAGAAATAATGTAGAATTTTCTGGAAAGCATAAAGGAGTATTTGAAAGGAGTTTTTTTTTCAAATAAAGACCTCGGTGAAGCTGCTTACATATTGAGCATCAAGATCTATAGAGATAGATCAAGACACTTGATAAATTTTTTCAATGAGTACATACCTTGATAAGATTTTGAACTAGTTCAAAATGGAACACTCAAAGAAAGAGTTCTTTCCTGTGTTACAAAGTGTGAAATTGAGTAAGACTCAAGGCCCGACCACGGCAGAAGATAGAAAGAGAATGAAAGTCATTCCCTATGCCTCAGCCATAGGTTCTATAAAGTATGCCATGTTGTGTAACAGATCTATTGTATACCCTACACTGAGTTAAGCAAGGGAGTACAATAGTGATCTAGGAGTAGATCACTAGATAACGGTCAAAATTATCCTTAGTGGAATAAAGGTATGTTTCTCGATTATGGAGGTGACAAAAGGGTTCGTCGTAAAGGGTTATGTCGATGCTAGTTTTGACACTGATCCAGATGACTCTAAGTCTCAATCTGGATACATATTGAAAGTGGGAGCAATTAGCTAAAGTAGCTCTGTGCAGAGCATTGTAGACATAGAAGTTTGCAAGATACATACGGATCTAAATTTGGCAGACCCGTTGACTAAACTTCTCTCACAAGCAAAACATGATCACACCTTAGTACTCTTTGGGTGTTAATCACATAGCGGTGTCAACTAGATTATTGACTATAGTAAACCCTTTGGGTGCTGGTCACATGACGATGTGAACTATGGGTGTTCATCACATGCTGATGTGAACTATTGGTGTTGAATAACATGGAGATGTGAACTAGATTATTGACTCTAGTGCAAGTGGGAGACTCAAGGAAATATGCCCTAGAGGCAATAATAAAGTTATTATTTATTTACTTATATCATGATAAATGTTTATTATTCATGCTAGAATTGTATTAACCGGAAACTTGATACATGTGTGAATACATAGACAAACAGAGTGTCACTAGTATGCCTCTACTTGACTAGCTCGTTGAATCAAAGATGGTTAAGTTTCCTAGCCATAGACATGAGTTGTCATTTGATTAACGGGATCACATCATTAGGAGAATGATGTGATTGACTTGACCCATTCCGTTAGCTTAGCACTTGATCATTTAGTATGTTGCTATTGCTTTCTTCATGACTTATACATGTGCCTATGACTATGAGATTATGCAACTCCCGTTTACCGGAGGAACACTTTGTGTGCTACCAAACGTCACAACGTAACTGGGTGATTATAAAGGTGCTCTACAGGTGTCTCCCAAGGTACTTGTTGAGTTGGCGTATTTCGAGATTAGGATTTGTCACTCCGATTATCAGAGAGGTATCTCTGGGCCCACTCGGTAATACACATCACTATAAGCCTTGCAAGCATCGTAACTAATGAGTTAGTTGCAGGATGATGTATTGCGGAACGAGTAAAGAGACTTGCCGGTAACGAGATTGAACTAGGTATTGAGATACCGACGAACGAATCTCGGGCAAGTAACATACCGATGACAAAGGGAACAACGTATGTTGTTATGCGGTTTGACCGATAAAGATCTTCGTAGAATATGTGGGAGCCATTATGAGCATCCAGGTTCTGCTATTGGTTATTGACCGGAGACGTGTCTTGGTCATGTCTACATAGTTCTCGAACCCGCAGGGTCCGCACGCTTAAAGTTCTGTGATGATCGGTATTATGAGTTTATGTTATTTGATGTACCGAAGGTAGTTCGGAGTCCCGGATGAGATCGGGGACATGACGAGGAGTCTCGAAATGGTCGAGACGTAAAGATCAATATATTGGACGACTATATTCGAACATCAGAAAGGTTACGAGTGATTTGGGTATTTTCGGGGGTACCGGGGAGTTACGGGAATACGAGGAAGAAGCAATGGGCCTTATGGGCCAAGTGGTGGAAGAGAGGAGGCAGGGCGCGCAGCCCCCCTAGCCCAAACCGAATTGGACTAGGGGGCCAACCTCCCTTTCCTCCTTTTCCTCCCTCTCCTTCCTTCTCCTTCTCCTCCTTCCTTTCCACCTCCTAGTAGGAGTAGGAAAGGGGAGTCCTACTCCTACTAGGAGGAGGACTCCCCCTCCTGGCGCGCCCTACAGGGCCGGCCGGCCTCCCCCTTGCTCCTTTATTTACGGGGGCAGGGGGTACCCCAAGACACACAACAATTTATCCCTTGGATCTCTTAGCCGTGTGCGGTGCCCCCCTCCATCATAATCCACCTCGGTCATATCGTAGTGGTGCTTAGGCGAAGCCCTGCGTCGGTAGAACATCATCATCGTCACCACGCCGTCGTGCTGATGGAACTCTCCCTCAAAGCTCGGCTGGATCGGAGTTCGAGGGACGTCATCGAGTTGAACGTGTGTTGAACTCGGAGGTGCCGTGCGTTCAGTACCTGATCGGTTGGATCGTGAAGACGTACGACTACATCAACCGCGTTGTGCTAACGCTTCCGCTTTTGGTCTACGAGGGTACGTGGACACACTCTCCCCTCTCGTTGCTATGCATCACCATGATCTTGCGTGTGCGTAGGATTTTTTTTGAAATTACTACGTTCCCCAACATATGTTGTGCCTGCCATATTTCACCAATAGCCGTCGGATCTAAATCTGACGCATACACACCAAACTTATGCAGTTTTGCAAAAAGATGCCCGCACTTGTTCTCTATTTACAAACAACTCCTTGTCTCTCACAATCAGCCTTATCTCCTCCCCACCACATCTAGAAGACCATGGAAAAATCTGGCACGATAGCCGCTGCCGGTGCCGTCCATCCCCAATCTTTGTGTTCCGTGGAATGCACGGGCATCTACGCACGGAAAATTATGTCGAACACGGCTAGTTGCAAGCAGGCTAGCTCTACAGCCATGATGATAGTGACTACAGATGGTGAGGCTGACTTTGGTATGTCGAATGATATGTCTCCGTCGTATCTACTTTTCCAAACACTGTTGCCCTTGTTTTGGACTCTAACTTGCATGATTTGAATGGAACTAACCCGGACTGACGTTGTTTTCAGCAGAATTGCCATGGTGTTATTTTTGTGCAGAAATAAAAGTCCTCGGAATGACCTGAAACTTCACGGAGATTATTTTTGGAAATAATAAAAAATATTGGTGAAAGAATCAAGACTAGGGGGCCCACACCCTGTCCACGAGGGTGGGGGCGCACCCCCTGCCTCGTGGGCCCCCTGGTTCTCCACTGATCTCAACTCCAGCTCTATATATTCATGTTCCGGGAGAAAAAAAAATAAGGGAGAAGGATTCATCGCGTTTTACGATATGGAGCCGCCGCCAAGCCCTAATCTCTCTCGAGAGGGCTGATCTGGAGTCCATTCGGGGCTCCAGAGAGGGGAATCCATCGCCATCGTCATCATCAGCCATCCTCCATCACCAATTTCATGATGCTCCCCGCCGTGCGTGAGTAAGCATTAACACATAGTATCCACTATGTTCTGAGATTGATGTTGCTATGACTTTGATATGCTTAATGCTTGTCACTAGGGCCTGAGTGCCATGATTTCAGATCTGAACCTATTATTTTTTTCATGAATATATGTGAGTTCTTAATCCTATGTTGCAAGTCATTAGTCACCTACTATGTGTTATGATCCGGCAACCCCGAAGTGACAATAATCGGGACCACTCCCGGTGATGACCGTAGTTTGAGGAGTTCATGTATTCACTACGTGTTAATGCTTTGGTCCGGTAATCTATTAAAAGGAGGCCCTAATATCCCTTAGTTTCCATTAGGACCCCACTGCCATGGGAGGGTAGGACAAAAGATGTCATGCAAGTTCTTTTCCATAAGCATGTATGACTATATTCGGAATACATGCCTACATTACATTGATGAATTGGAGCTAGTTCTGTGTCACCTATGTTATATCTGTTGCATGAATAATCGAATCCGGCATAATTCTCCATCACCGATCCAATGCCTACGAGATTTTCACATATTGTTCTTCTCTTATTTACTTTTCCGTTGCTACTGTTACAATCACTACAAAACTATCACTGTTACTTTTGCCACCGTTGTCGTTACTTCCATATTACTTTGCTACTAAATACTTTGCTGCAGATGCTAAGTTATCCAGGTGTGGTTGAATTGACAACTCAACTGCTAATACTTGAGAATATTCTTTGGCTCCCCTTGTGCCGAATCAATAAATTTGGGTTGAATACTCTACCCTCGAAAACTGTCGCGATCCCCTATACTTGTGGGTTATCACCGAACACGGCATCTACACTCAGGTGTCATCTCCGGCGCAGGGTCCTGTCACTTCACTATGAGGAGCAGCATGTAATAATTTTACCAATGGGTAGTACAGTACTACTACATTGGTAGTACTCCCTCCTTTCTGGTTTATAGGGCTTATCTCAAAATTTTAGTTTTTTCATTTTATAAGGCTCAGTTTGGTAGTTCCCCATCAGATGCCAAGGTGCATTAAATCATTGCATGCAAGTATTAGGAGAAAATTTACCAATGCATGTACTTTATGCATGCATGTAGTGCAATTAATATATTGGTAAACATAATTTTTTGAGGAGAACAAGAGCATTAATTGGGCATTTTTGCAAACTTCAAAAAGTATTCCACCACTCACCATCTACCTTGGTTGGTGAGATTTTTTTATTGAGCCATATAAACCGGAAAGGAGGGAGTACTACTACTAGTACTAGCACCACCATCTGGATTTAGTAGTACTATCACGTTCGTCTGGATTTAGTATTTCACTAGCAGTATCTAGTAATGCATGTCACAAAAAATATACTACTCCCTCTGTAAATAAATACATGGTGTATTGTTTTATTTGTTCCGGTAGATGGCTCAAATCTAAAGTCTCATCAATCAGACTACTATTGTACTCACCGAGCGCTCCGCTTGGTAAGCTACCAACAAAAAATTGCAATCAAAGACTACTATTGTACTCCTCCGTACTGATGCATTAGTCACGTTACAAAAACCAAATAGTAATCCCAAAACTTTTAGGCGCGGTGCATTAACTACCCACCTTGTTCCCCTTTTTTGCCACAAAAAAAGAAATCACCCAATACGAGACGTGGGGTGTGTATGCATCCAATGACTTGAGACTACTTAGCACAACATTTTTGGTTACATGCATTAACATTTTATTAGTTAAATCAAAGGTCAAAACTTGGCACAAAATGCAAAGGGGACCAATAAACCAGTAAACATTAAAGTTCTCTCGTTTGGCCCCAACTAGAGGTCCGGTGAGATGACTATACTGCACCGACACGGAGGGGGACGCAACTTCATTGACTTACTGCACCTGCCTTTGGGTGTATGACAGGTGGGCCCAACAGGTGGCCGGCCCACCTGTCATAAAGCCAAAGGCAGGTGCAGTTAAGGCACCGGAGCTCAGTCCCACAGGGACGCAACTTCATTGACTTACTGCACCTGCCTTTGGTGTATGACAGGTGGGCCCAACAGGTGGCTGGCCCACCTGTCATACAGCCAAAGGTAGGTGCAGTAGATGTCCGGGGAGTAGATGGCCAACACACACATGAATGCAACGCTATCTGCAGTTCTCATATAAAGGCTCCCCGCCAGTCCAGTCTACGAAATCCTACGCACCAACGCACCCTAACCAAGGGCAAGAGTGATCACTCCAATCGCAAGATCAGTTGACTAGAAGCTAGACCCATGGAGGCGATGAGCGCGAACATCAGCCGGCTGTGCCAGATGGTCCACGATGTCGGCCGACGGCCCGGCACCGAGGAACTTCTCCAGGTCGTGCTTGAGGCCGCCAGGGCGAGAGGCCGCTTGGACGACAACTTCATCTCCTTGTTCGATGAGGTCCTCGTCGGCTTCCTTGATAAGTTCATCGTCGTCAAGAAGCTCGCGGACGACCTTGACGTACACCTCCGGCCCACGCGCCTAGGCTCTGTGATGCCTGCCACCCTCAACGACCTCTATGGTGACAACCTCTTCGACGCACTGGTGGCCCTGAGACGGCCCGCCGTCGCGCCGGAGAATGTCCACCTCGAGGTCGCGCTCGCCGCGCAGCGCCTGGTGTAGTAAGACACCATCGACATAATCACCCACGTCTACACGCAAATTGTAGACAAGGACTACTTCATGCAAGAGGAGGACGATAGGTCGCTGGCCTTCTTGGACCGCATGGCAACCTTGGATGACATTGTTCAGAAGCACGTTGAGCTCGCCGCCAACGCAACTGCTCCTCACACGTCGGTTGGTGACCCGGAGCACTAGGGCATGAGGATGTCGTTGATGGATCCGTATGTATCTTTATCTTTCCATCAAATCCATGTAGTAGTATAGGGTACTACTAGTAATTATCTTGCCTTTCGCATCAGCTTCATAATTTTCATACATACTCCATGCATGAACTGCGCCAGAACCAAACTTCTCATTATTCTAGGGAAAATCGTTATTTCTATCTATCAGTCGCGCCATGGAGCAGCACCACATTTTACATGTTACAAGTTCAAAAGGAAAAGCATGCCGTGTTCGCGTCGCACCCCCACACGGTTGGTCCGGCACGCCGCTCAAGGGGGAATGCGTGTTGTGTCGCATTTTCACTTACAAGTGGGACCGCAGTTGAGAAAACCGACTATTGGCAAACCCCTACCCTGCCCACCGCACGATGGCTGAGAAAACAAGAGGGAGAGGAGATGGATGTAGCACGGACTCCAAGAAAATTAGTGTCAGATGGGACTCGTGTGGGTGGCATGTGCCGTACTACTAGACATGAATGCTAGTTATGGCCCATGCCACCCCACTATATCGAGCCTATATCGAGGAGCTGGTTACGTAGAACAAATTTCCTGGAGTCCGTGCTTAGCCCTCCTCTCTCTCTCTCTCTTTCTCTCTCTCTGTCTCTCTCTCTCTCTCTCTTCTCAGCCAGCCAGCAGACACGCGGACACTACTAGGGAAAAGCCTATACACAGAATCTTACCAGCAGCGCGCTTTAAAATCAGGCGCTGCTGCTAAGTAGCAGTAAGGCGGTTTTTAAACCTCGCTACTACTAAGATGATAGCAGTAGCGCTGGTTTCCAACCCTCGCTACTACTAAGCGGTCTCTACCGTGCCCCCCCCCCGGGACATGCCATAGTAGTAGTGAGGGTTATAAACCTTGCTACTACTAAGTTGATAGCAGTAGCGCGGGTTTTTACCACTCCCTACTACTAATCGTCTGCCATAGTAGTAGCGCGGGGTGTGGTCCCATTTTCAAACTCTACCCCCGCCCCCCCTGTGGATCGCCTTTTCAGTTTAAAAAAAAAGAAAATGATGAAAATGTCAAAAAAATAAAAGAAAATAAGTTTCCCATGTGATATGTGGTCTAGTTGTTGGGAAAATTTGCAAATATGAATTTCGACTTCATTTGCAAAATCTCTCGAGAATTTGTAAAAATGAGCATAACTTTTGCATACTAACTCGGATGAAAAAGTTTTTTATATGAAAAATCATCTACTCGAAATTTGGAAGTTATGGAAGTTGGATATCTTCTAAAATGTATTCTTGTGGTTCTTGTTTTCTTTGGTCTTGCTTTTCTAGTCAAAATTTGGCAATGTATTTCCATGTACAAAAAATCAATGATGAAAAAAAGATATGTGTTTGCAAAGAAAAATGTACGCGGCCGGGGTGCGTCCGCGCGTTGGGCGCATGGCCACTGCATCCGAGAAATGGCCCGGACAAGACCCCATTGCCCTGCCCAAACGGACAAAATCCAGGCAAAACGGACATTCGTTTGGGGTCGTGCGTTGGAGTTGGCCTTACAAGTGGGACCGCAGTTGAGGAAACCGACTATCGGCAAACCCCCACCTTGCCCTCCGCGCGATGGTTTAGTTAGCGAAACGAGGAGGTTGAAGAGATAGTTGTAGCACGGACTCCAAGAAATATGGTGTCAAATGGAAGTCATGCTGGTGGCGTGTGTCGTACTCCTGGACGTGAATGCTTGTTCTGGCCCATGCCACCCTACTATATATCAAGGATTCGAGGTGCTGGTTATGTATAGTGAACACATTAACATATGGTCCACCTCACCCTCTGGCCAAATTTCCTGGAGTCTGTGCCAGGTTAAAAAGTGTTCTTTGTGATGGTGGATGGCTGGTCTCAAGTTTAAAACTTGTTGTATTACGTATACGTAGACGTAGAGATAGTGCAACAGTTTTGAAAGTTTGAACCCCAAACATCATAATGCAATTTCTACTGGACTCATCCGAGGACCTAGGATGATGGGATTCGCAGCTACAGCAAAAACACCCGCCCGACGTGCGAAGCATGTGAAGCTAGTACATATAGTAGTACTATTGTTGATTGGACTCATCTGATAACCTATTGCGATGCACGTACAATTATGTATTCAGAAAATATTTTTTTGCCTCATCGCAGCACCCACTCTGAGAAGCGACTTGAAAGCCATTCATAAATTTAGTAAGTTTATCACAGGCATATCATTTAGCATTACATACAACAGGTCATCAACCCACAACGACAACGAGGATACATTATAAATACTAAAGTTTTCATCACACAACAAATAACAAGCAATGAAATGAACTTCAGCTCAACCACTCGTCGGCGTTGGAAGCGCTTGCTTTGAACCAGAGGTGATTCTGTGGGAAGGGCCGGCTATTGTGGATCTTGAGATCAACGCGGGACTGATCATCCAGGCTGAAGCAGCCTATATCAGGACGCATACAGTGATAGCCACAGTAGGGAACCATAGCAGTGTCCGAGGTATATATACAGTTGCTTCTCATAAATGGTAGTAACGTTGTGTCAATAGCAGCTGGATCGCCTTTCACCATCATTGGATAGTTTTGTCCAAGGAAGAGCGAGTTTCCTCCAAGACTATCAATACTGAACCAAGGAGAAGGTGTTGGCGCTAGCACACTAGTATCCATCCTGAATACCCTGCAACAGATGTTGGAATAAGTTCGGAGAGTGCGACCATGCGAGACAACAGCTGCTTCCTTAGTAACATCAGCAATGCCCTGTATACAGACAAGAAGAGGTGATCCATCGGAATAAGTTGCCAGGCGCCAGTGAGTATATGGGTCCTGCTCGTCCTCATGCTCGTGATCACCACCATCGTCATCTCCCCCTTGGTTATAAATTTTTTCAAGTATAGGTGGTGGAATGTTCACAGGACCATGGAAACACAAGAAGGTTAATTAGTAAAGGGAAACTAGCTAACGTGCATGCATGTGGATGAAACAATTATATTTACGGTGGAAGACAAATGTACCGAAAGCATCAGGATTCCATGCAAAAACAGTGCCACGAGTGGTGGCAACAAACACAAGACCCTCGTATTGAATTGCATCATAGTACACATCCGTGTACTGAAACTGATGTTTAAGCAATACCCATCGAGTCGAATTATGAAGGACGACAACAAGCTTATCGAAGATAGAGACAACACAAGCATTCCTATAACCCCAACAGCGGTTGGGAACTCGACAAATTGCTATCTTCTGTAGACGACAGTCACCATGATCGTAGTTGAACATACGTAGAATACCGGTGTGCTCAACTGATGTCTACTATGCAACTTTATTCTTGTAGACACGTGTTGGGCCTCCAAGCACAGAGTTTTGTAGAACAGTAGCAATTTTCCCTCAAGTGGATGACCTAAGGTTTATCAATCCATGGGAGGCATAGGATGAAGATGGTCTCTCTCAAAGGATCCTACAACCAAATACAAGAAATCTCTTATGTCCCCAACACACCCAATACAATGGAAAATTGTATAGGTGCACTAGTTTGGCGAAGAGATGTTGATAAAAGTGTAATATGGATGGTAGAAGTATATTTTTATAATCTGAATAAATAAAACCAGCAAGGTAGAAAATAGTAAATGGGAACAAAAGCGGTATTGCAATGCTTAAAAATGAGGCCTAGGGTCCGTACTTTCACTAGTACAATCTCTCAACAGTGCTAACATAGTTGGATCATATGATTATCCCTCAAAGTGTAACGAAGAATCACTCCCGAGTTCCTATTTGCGGAGAACAAAAGATAGGAATTGTTTGTAGGGTACGAAACCACCTCAAATCTATTCTTTCCGTTCGACCTATTCAAGAGTCCGTACTAAAATAACACAAAGCTACTTTTTCTGTTCTATCTATCCTAGAGTCTGTACTAATATAACACCAAAGCAAGTTCATATTCATAATACTCAATCCACACAGAGAACTATAAAGAGGCCCCAAAGTTTCTACCGGAGAAAAATGTGCATCAACCCCTATGCATAGGTTACCCCAATATCACTGCGGGAATCCGCGAGTTGAATGCCAGGACACATATCAAGTGAATCAATATGATACCCCAATTGTCACCTCAAGTATTCATACCGAAAGACATATATCATGTGTTCTCATCTCTGAATATTCAATTCGACAAGACAAAACTTCAAAGGGTAAAGATTCAATTCATCACAACAAGAGTATAGAGGGGAGAAACATCATATGATCCGACTATATTAACAAAGCCCATGATATAGATCACGAGAGAGAGAGAGAGAGAGAGAGAGAGAGAGATATTAACCACATAACTACTGGTACAAACCCTCAGCCCCGAGGGTGGACTACTCCCTCCTCATCGCGGTGGCCGCCGGGATGATGAAGATGGCCACCGGAGATGATTCCCCCCCTCCGGCAGGGTGCTGGAATGGGGTCTAGATTGGTTTCGCGAATACAGTGACCTTGCGGCGGCGGAACTTCTGATCTAGGTTGACCCCGAAGGGTTTCGGAATATTTGGGAATTTATTGTGCAAAGAAGGGGTGCGGGAGGCCACCGAGGTGGGCACAACCCACCTGGGCGCACCAGGTGGGCCTGGCGCGCCCTGGTGGGTTGTGCCCCCCTCAAGGCACCCCCAGCTGCTGCTCTGGCCCAAAGGTTGTCTCCTGGTCCATAACAAATCATCGTGGAGTTTCGTTGCATTTGGACTCTGTTTGGTATTGATTTCCTGCAATGTAAAAAACAAGCAAAAGGCAGCAACTGGCACTGGGCACTGGATCAATAGGTTAGTCCCAAAAAATGATTTAAATTTGCTATAAAGTGATTGTAAAACACCCAAGAATGATAAAATAACAGCATGAATACTTCATAAATTATGGATACGTTGGAGATGTATCAGCATCGCCAAGCTTAATTCCTGCTCGTCCTCGAGTAGCTAAATGATAAAAGAAATAATTTATGAAGTGTGAATGCTAGCAAAGTGCACAAGTTTAATCAATGACAATTTCAATCATTTTTTCCTAGCATCATAACAACAATCTTTCTTATAAAAGTTCTCATGTTCTAGTAGCAACCAATTCACATGTTAAGGTTCAAACAATGAACTCTCTTGAAACTCAACAACCTATGTTCTTAGTTACCAAGCAATTGCAATTAAACTTATTCAACGGAGTTTAAGTAAGAGCTCTACATACTCAACCATCATATAGTCTTCTCTGATTGCTAACACTCACCGCATACACATGAGCAAAACATTTCAACCGGACACATAGAAAGATAGGGGCTTATTGTATTGCCTCCCAACGCATTCACCTCAAGGGTGATGTCAACAATAATAACTCATGCTACCCATATTCAACTGGACATATGTGCCTAGATCTTTCCTCACCACATGATGCTTGCAAAAAGAGAAAAATAAAAAGGAATAGAGAGAACAACTTTGACTCTTTGCATAAAAGTAAATACTGAAAATTAAAAGATAGGCCCTTCACAGAGGGAAGCAGAGGTTGACATGCGCTTATTTGTTTGTATGCTCAATCCCTTAGTGCAAAAGAATGTCACGTTATATTGCCCCTTATGATAGAAACCTTTATTATGCAATCCGTCGCATTTATTGCTTTTCCATCATAAGTTCGTACAACGCTCCATTTTCTCTTACACTAAATGATCTTACACTTTTAGAAGCAATTTTTATTGCCTTATTGCACCGATGACAACTTACTGGAAGGATCTTGCTCAATCCTTGGGTAGGTATGGTGGACTCTTGAAAATAAGATTTAGGTTTAAGGGTTTTTGTATGCACAAGTAGTATCCCTACTTGGTGCAGAATTTTTGGCTAGCAAAGATGGGGGGCAAGCACCACATGTTAAAGGATCTATGACAATATGACTTCTTTGTGAATATGAACAAACATAAACCATTAGGTTGTCTCCTTGTCCAACGTCAACAATTTTGGCATATAATATTTTGATGGGGGCTCACAATCACAAAAGATTTCCATGATAGTGTATTTGCATGTGAAAGCTCTCTTCCTTATACTAATTATTCGTAAATTGCTTGTATGACTAATATTGTGATTGTCAAGCCTCATAAGATTTCACTTTATAAACCCAATGTGAAGCTACTACTAGGCATGATATGCTTTAAACTTTATGACATTCAATTTATTCAACAATTTACTCATAGGATATAAGTGAAGCACAAGAGTAAATGACATAGAAAAGGGCTTCGTTGACGGGATGTGAATGCCGCTTATTTAGCCTCCCTGGCAACTATTTGAGGACTCTAATTTATTTAAAAACTTTCAGATCTAAGTATTTTATTAAAACAGCAAGTAAATCAAAAATAAAATGACATTCTAAGAATAGCACAACTCATGTGAAGAAGCAAAAACTTAGGCTCAACCGATACTAACCGATAATTGTTGAAGAAGAAAGATGGGATGCCTACCGGGGCATCCCCAAGATTAGATGCTTGAGAATTCTTGAATATTATCTTGGGATGCCTTGGGCATCCCCAAGCTTGAGCTTTTGTGTCTCCTTAATTCTTCTCATATCACGGTTTTCCTAAATCTCAAAAGTTTCATCCACACAAAACTCAACAAGAACTCATGAGATAAGTTAGTATAAACCAATGCAAAAGCTTTATCATTCTCTACTTCAGAAAATCATTAAAATTATTATTCATCATTTCATACTAAATGCCTCTGCATATTTAATACTCCTATCCTCAAATAGAATAATTAAACAATCAAACATATGCAAACATAACAGCAATCTGCCAAAACAGTACAGTCTGTAAAGAATGCAAGCGTATCAATACTTCCCTAACTCCAAACTTTATGAAATTCTACCACACTGTAGAAAATTTATCAGATCTTATTATGCAAAAAGTTTCAACATTTTATCACATTCTGACTTTCCTTGGGAATTTTTGCAACATCGATAAACTTTCTGTTTTCAAACAGCAACATGTATACTTGCAAGATAAGCATGGCAAAGGCTATAAATGCCACTTTTATTGAAATAAAATATGCAAAACATTATTTTATATAAAATAAAGAAAATTCTTAACAAAATAAAATGACTCTCCAAGTAAAACTCATGTCATGTGACGAATGAAAACATAGCTCCAAGTAAGGTTACCGATAATGTTGGAGACGAAAGAGGGGAAGCCTTCCGGGGCATCCCCAAGCTTAGTTGCTTGGATCTTCCTTGAATATTAACTTGGGGTGCCTTGGGAATCCCCAATATTAGGGTTTTGTCACTCCTTATTCTCCTCATATCGACATCTCACTCAAAACTTGAAAACTTCAATCACACAAAACTTAATGGAACTTCGTGAGATAGGTTAGTATGATAAATAGCAAACCATTTCACATTGGTACTGGAAAAGAAAAGATTCATAATTGTTTACACACAATGCCTAATGTAGCATATCATTTCCACAATTTATATTGAGCAATATAAGCCATAGAAACTAGAAAGCAAGCAAACTATGCATTGAAAACAGAATCTGTCAAAAACAGAACAGTCTGTAGTAATCTGTACTCAAACCATACTTATGCTACTCCAAAAATTATGAAACAATTAGGACCACGTGAGAAATTTGTATATTGAACTTCTTAAAAAGGAATCAACTCAAGAGCACTCTTCTGTTAGAAATGAGACTCATTTTCGTGAGCACAAAAGTTTCAGTTTTTCAGCAGGGTCAAATCAACTATCACCCAACATGATCCCAAAGGCTTTACTTGGCACTTTATTGAAACAAAATCAATAAAACATGATCAATACAGTAGCATAATCATGTGAACATGCAAAAACAGTAGGTAAAAGTGTTGGGTTGTCTCCCAACAAGCGCTTTTCTCTAATGCCTTTTAGCTAGCATAATGATTTCAATGATGCTCGCATAAAAGATAAGAATTGAAACACAAAGTGAACATCATGCGTCATAAGTTCCTCTCTCATAATAATTTACAGTAGCATCATGAATAGATTCATCAATATAACCATTACATAAAGCATTCTTTTCATGATCCACAAGCATAGAGAATTTATTACTCTCCATGAGGGAGTCCTGGATTAGGGGGTATCCGGACAGCCGGACTATATCCTTTGGCCGTACTATTGGACTATGAAGATACAAGATTGAAGACTTCGTATCGTGTCCGGATGGGACTCTCCTTGGAGTGGAAGGCAAGCTCAGAAATACGGATATGTAGATCTCCTCCCATTGTAACTGACTCTGTGTAACCCTAGCCCCTCCAGTGTCTATATAAACTGGAGGGTTTAGTCCGTAGGACAACAAGAATCATACCATAGGCTAGCTTCTAGGGCTTAGCCTCTACGATCTCATGGTAGATCAACTCTTGTACTACTCATATCATCAAGATCAATCAAGCAGGAAGTAGGGTATTACCTCCATCGTGAGGGCCCGAACCTGGGTAAAGATTGTGTCCCTTGCCTCTTGTTACCATCCGCCTTAGACGCACAGTTCGGGACCCCCTAGCCGAGATCCGCCGGTTTTGACACTTACATTGGTGCTTTCATTGAGAGTTCCATTATGCCGCCACCATAAGGAAGGATGCCTCGTCTCGTTGTCAGGGATAGCGTTACCTCTGGGGGAGCCCTGGCTATCGGCCAAACTCTCCGACTGGGCGGTCTCGTCATGACCGCTCGTTCGGCTGCTGCACCGATGAAGACTTCTCGGGTCATCGAAAATAGCCTCCACGTCGGCTCGAAAATTGCCGAGCAGATGGATCCGATGGAGCTCTCTTCCCTAAACAAGCTCTTGGATCGCATCGCCGCTTTGGGAGTCGCTATGGACTATGATCGGATCAGGCTTAAACCCGACCAAAGGGAGATTAACTCTTCGTCGGTCACCCATCAGATAGCGGTGGTGGAGGAACAATGCGGCAATTCTTCCTCTATCTTGAGGATAAACTATGTCCGGATTCCAGAGCTCTCCGAGCCGGATACCCGTTTACGGAAGGACATCGCCCAAGCTTTGAACCTAGAATTAGGCAGTGGGCCAGACCTATCGGGCAACATCCTGGAGCCCGAACTTCCCAGATCGGAAACTCCCCTGCCCCTGGGTCTCAGATCGGGTCAGGGTTTGGACTCAAGTCTACCCACCCACCCAGATATAAGCGATCTTTCCCACATTAGGCAAAAGCCCCAGGAAACAGTACATCACTACTAGGCCAGATTCCTCCTTGTAATGAACAAGGTCAAGGACTGTCGCGAGGAAGACGCAATCTTATTCTTTTGCAATAATTGCACGGACAAGGGAATCCTTAACGCCATAAGTCGCCATGACATAGCACACTTCGCTGACTTGGCGGCCATAGTACAGAAGTACTGTGCGATGGAAAGTGCCTGGAATATTGAAACAAAATTTTGGGATAATCCGGCTCTGATTAAACACCCAGTCCGAATTAAAAGGGTGCATCCTCATAAGTCACCCGATTCAATCACCAAAAAGCAAAATCCCACGACAGGGCGTGGAACCGTATTGGAGGGATGGCTTAATGGACCCTGCAAAATTCACAGCACAGCGGATACCGTACCAACACACAGCCTTAGAGCATGTTGGATATTCCGGCAGGTGGCCAAGAGCGGTGAGGATCTCCTCATTCAAAATACCGCAGAGCACCATCCCGTGGATTACAATACGGTATTAACAGTCTTCGAGACATTCGGCTCAAACAATAGGCGCAAGCGAACACTTTGCAGCCTTGCCGAAATCTGCCAGGTGGCAACAATAAAACCATGGAGCGACACGACCATCACCTTCAATGCTTGTGACGAACCTAAATTTCGAACAACCCGAGCACCAGCCGCATTGGTCCTTAGTCCAATTGTAGATGGTTTTCGGCTCACTAAAGTGCTCATGGACGGCGGCAGCGGATTAAACCTCATTTATGAGGAAACTCTTCAAAAAATGGAAATAGACAAGAACTGCATTGAGCAAAGCAGCACAACCTTCAGAGGAATCATCCCCAGTCGGGAAGCACGTTGCGCTGGGAAAATCGCACTAGATGTGGTATTCGGCACGTCGGAGAATTATAGGTCCGAAGAAATCACATTCCAAGTGGCCCCGTTCAGTAGCGGATACCACGCCCTTTTAGGCTAGGAGGCATTCACAATCTTCCAAGACATACCCCATTACGGGTACATGAAGCTCAAAATGCCCGGGCCCAATGGAATCATCACCATGGCTAGTGATCAGGACATAGCGCTCCGTACCGAAAACAAAACAGCCGCACTGGCCCTCGAGGCATTGTCCAAAGCCCTCGCGGCAGAGGAGTTAACTGCGCTACGCTCCATCGTGGACAGGGACGACGTGATACTCGACAAGAGATCCAAGTACACCTCTTTCAAACCAGCGGACGAGATAGTCAAATTCCAAGTCCACCCAACGGACCCCGCAAAAACAGCCTCCATCGGGGCACAGTTAAACCCCGTCGTGGACGCCGCACTACGAGAGTTCCTGCATGAGAATTGGGACATATTCGCCTGGCATCCCTCAGATATGCCAGGAATCCCACGCAGGTTGGCCGAGCATAGCCTTAACATTTTTAAAGGATTCAAGCCAGTCAAACAGACCCTTCGGCGTTTCTCTGAACCTAAGAGACAAGCTATGGGAGAGGAACTAGCCAAGTTATTGGAGGCCGGAATCATCAGAGAAATAAAACGCCCAGACTGGCTAGCAAACCTGGTGATGGTACCAAAGAAGGACAAATCCTGGCGCCTGTGCGTCAATTTCAAGGACCTCAACAAGGCTTGCCCAAAGGATCCCTTTCACCTCCCCGCATCGATCAAATTATCGACGCTACCGCAGGACACGACTCATTGTGCTTCCTCGACGCATACTCCGGCTACCACCAAATAAAAATGGAAGAGTCCGACCAAGCTGCAACGGCATTCATCACGCCGTACAGCCCCTTCTGTTTCAATACAATGCCTTTTGGGCTAAAAAACGTCGGTGCAATGTATCAGCGCATGATTCAAACATGTCTGGAAAAGCAGATCGGCAAAACAGTGGAGGCATACGTTGACGATGTGGCTGTTAAAACCAGACACGTCGACTCCTTAATAAACGACTTGAGGCTCATGTTCAACAATCTCCGAACATACGACATTAAGCTCAACCCGGAAAAATGCGTCTTCGGCGTACCCGCCGAAAAGCTCCTGGGTTTTGTCGTCTCCAGTAGAGGAATGGAAGCAAATCTGGCTAAAATCCTAGCCCTATCACAGTTGGCCATCCCAACTGACCTCAAGCAAATCCAGAAATTAACTGGATGTGTGGCGGCCCTAAGCCGCTTTATCTCCCGCTTAGGAGAAAAGGCATTACTGCTTTATCACCTCCTTCGGTGCACCGAACACTTTGAGTGGACGGACGCGGCCACAGCCGGACTGGAAGACATAAAGGCCATCTAGCTACCAACCCAATCCTGGCCACGCCAAGCATCGGGAACCAATGCTGCTATACATAGCGGCAACTCATCAAGTAGTAAGCGCAGTGCTCGTCATCGAACTAGAAACGGATGGACACAAATTTCCCCTTCAAAAGTCGGTATACTATGTATCCACTGTCCTCACTCCATGCAAATCACGGTACCCGCACTATCAAAAGATAGCATATGCGGTATTCATGGCATCCCGGAAACTACGACACTACTTCCAAGAGTGTTCAATTACAGTGGCGTCGGAAGTACCACTGAATGATATAATAAACAACCGCGACGCCACGGGCCGGATCGCCAAATGGGCCGTTGAGCTCCTCCCGTTTGACATAACATATAAACCCCGGCGAGCCATCAAGTCGCATATAAACACCGGCAACAATAGTCCGGACCCGGCTACAACGCCAGATACCGAACACTCTGACATAATCGGAGGCTCCGCCACCGAAGTAACGCCTTCAGCCCATGTAATAATGGCCGTCATCGCCCCATGGACCGAACCATTCCTGGCCTACCTAACTAGGCAGGAACTTCCCACGGACCAAAATGAGGCACGCTGCATTGTGCGGCGATCTAAAGCCTACAAGGTCCACGAGGGAGAACTTTATAAGAAAAGCACCACCGGAGTCCTTCAAAGGAGCATCTCCGAAGAGGAAGGGCGGAAGCTTCTGGCAGAAATCCACGCCGGACTCGGCGGCCACCACGCCACAGCCCGGGCCCTTGTAAGTAAGGCCTTCCGTATAGGATTCTATTGGACGACGGACCGGGCGGATGCACAAGACTTGGTCCAACGTTGCGTCGGTTGCCAGATTTTGCAAACCAAAGCCATATGCCGCCCGTCGCCCTACAACCAATCCCCATTACCTGGCCTTTTGCGGTCTGGGGGCTTGACATGGGTGGACCCCTTAAAGGGGGAACCCATAAGAAAAAAATACTTACTAGTCATGGTGGATAAATTCACCAAATGGATAGAAGCCAAACATGTTAAAACGGCCGAATCCGGACCGGCGATAGACTTCATATTCGGGGTTGTACACCGTTATGGCGTCCCCCACAGCATCATCACTGACAACGGCACGAGCTTCACTGCCGACGAGGTAAAACTATGGTGCAGCAACATGGGCATCAAGCTCGATTATGCTTCTGTCTATCACCCACAAACTAACGGTCAACTCGAGTGAGCAAATGATCTTATCATGAGCGGCATCAAACCCAGATTAGTGCGGTCCTTAAAGGAATCTAACATGCACTAGGTAGAGGAGCTCGACTCCGTACTCTGGGGGCTGCGGACCACGCTGAATCGCACTACCGGATACACAATGTTCTTTATGGTGTACGGCGCAGAGGCGGTTATGCCTGGCGACATAATTCATGACTCACCTCGAGTGCGCATGTATGAAGAAAGAGAGGCCGAGCTCGATCGGCAGGACAGTTTGGACGCCCTCGAGGAGGAGCGTGACATGGCTCAGCAACATGCTAGAAGATACCAAAGCAGAGAGTACGGGCCAAAACTTATAACATTGGTGAACTTGTTCTACGCCTACCGGAGAAGAAAAAGGACAAGCTCAAGCCCAAATGGGAAGGCCCCTTCGTTATTGACCAGGTCCTGACCGGTGGAGCGTACCGTCTGCGAGATGCATCGGACAATCGACTCGAGCCAAATCCATGGAATGCAGCCAGACTCTGAAGATTCTACGCCTAGTGCTGGACTCCGTGTTCATCTCCTTACCTCTGTCAAAAAAATTTACACCTGTTATCTGTCTTTTCTTTCTTTCTTCCCATTTTTCTTTCAAGGCCTTAATAGGCTAAAAGGTGTTTTGACTACACAATTTTGACGCGCTAGCCGCGCTCATGATACCTGGGGGCTTCTTACACAGAAGCTTAATTATTTTACTGGGCCTCATGCCCTGCACATGTGTTATTCTTCCGCATGTACCTTTTTCCGCCATTATATGCATCGATATGACTTAAGTTTTGGCCAAGCTGGGTTGCCTGGTGCTACCTCTTGAGCTTGCGTTGGTTTTCCCTGAAGAGGAAAGGATGATGCAGTAGAGTAGCATAAGTATTTCCCTCAGTTTTTGAGAACCAAGGTATCAATCCAGTAGGAGGCCACGCGCAAGTCCCTCATACCTACACAACACAAAGATCTCAACGCAACCAACGCGATTAGGGGTTGTCAATCCCTTCACGGTCACTTACGAAAGTGAGATCTAATAGATAATATTTTTGGTATTTTTGATATAAAGATGCAAAGAGAAAAGTAAAAGACAAAGTAAAAACAAAGCAATATTAAAGTGATAGAGATTGATATGGCGAGAATAGACCCGGGGGCCATAGGTTTCACTAGTGGCTTCTCTCAAGAGCATAAGTTTTCTATGGTGGGTGAACAAATTACTGTTGAGCTATTGACAGAATTGAGCATAGTTATGAGAATATCTAGGCATGATCATGTATATAGGCATCACGTCCGTGACAAGTAGATCGAAACGATTCTGCATCTACTACTATTACTCCACTCATCGACCGCTATCCAGCATGCATCTAGAGTATTAAGTTAAAACAGAGTAACGCTTTAAGCAAGATGACATGATGTAGAGAGATAAATTCATGCCATATGAAATAAACCCCATCTTGTTATCCTCGATGGCAACGATACAATACGTGTCTTGCTGCCCCTTCTGTCACTGGGAAAGAACACCGCAAGATCGAACCCAAAGCTAAGCACTTCTCCCATGGCAAGAACTACCAATCTAGTTGGCCAAACCAAACGGATAATTCGAAGAGACTTGCAAAGATAACCAATCATACATAAAAGAATTCAGAGAAGATTAAAATATTATTCATAGATAGACTTGATCATAAACCCAATTTTCATTGGTCTCAACAAACACACCACAAAAGAAGAAGATTACATCGAATAGATCTCCACAAGAGAGGGGGAGAACATTGTATTGAGATCCAAAAAGAGAGAAGAAGCCATCTAGCTAATAACTATGGACCCGAAGGTCTGAGGTAAACTACTCACACTTCAGCGAAGAGGCTATGATGATGTAGACGCCCTCCGTGATGACGGCCCTCTCCGGCGGAGCTCCGGAACAGGCCCCAAGATGGGATCTCGTGGATACAGAAAGTTGCGGCGGTGGAATTAGGTTTTTGGCTCCTGTTCTGATCGTTTGGGGGTACGTGGGTATATATAGGAGGAAGGAGTACGTCGGTGGAGCACCGAGGGGCCCACGAGGCAGGGGGCGCGCCCTATAGGGGGGGCGCGCCCCCTACCCTCGTGACCGCCTCCGGTACTTCTTGGAGTAGGGTCCAAGTCTCCTGGGTCTTATCCGGGAAGAAAATCACGTTCCAAAAAGGATTTTTCTGTTTGGACTCCGTTTGATATTCTGTTTCTTTGAAACACTGAAATAGGCAAAAAACAGCAATTCTGGGCTGGGCCTCCGGTTAATAGGTTAGTCCCAAATATAATATAAAAGTGGAAAATAAAGCCCAATATAGTCCAAAACAGTAGATAATATAGCATGGAGCAATAAAAAATTATAGATACGTTGGAGACGTATCAGGCATCCCCAAGCTTAATTCCTGCTCGTCCTCGAGTAGGTAAATGATAAAAAGAGAATTTTTGATGCGGAGTGCTACTTCGCATAATTTCAATGCAAAATTTATTAATTGTGGTATGAATATTCAGATTAGGAAGATTCAAGACAAAAGTTCATATTGACATAAAGAATAATAACACTTCAAGCAAATCAACAAAGCAATTATGTCTTCTCAAAGTAACATGGCCAAAGAAAGTTCATCCCTACAAAATCATATATTTTAGTCATGCTCCATTTTCGTCACACAAGAATGCTCTCATCATGCACAACCCCGATGACAAGCCAAGCAATTCTTTCATACCTTAATAATTTCAAACTCATAAACTTTCACGCAATACATGAGCGTGAGCCATGGATATAGCACTATGGGTGGAATAGAATATAATGATGGGGGTTGTGTGGAGAAGACAAAAAAGGAGAAAGTCTCACATCAATGAGGCTAATCAATGGGCTAGGGAGATGCCCATCTATTGATGTTAATGCAAGGAGTAGGGATTGCCATGCAACGGATGCACTAGAGCTATAAATGTATGAAAGCTCAACAAAAGAAACTAAGTGGGTGTGCACCCAACTTGCTTGCTCACGAAGACCTAGGGCACTTGAGGAGGCCCATTGTTGGAATATACAAGCCAAGTTCTATAATGAAAAATTCCCACTAGTATATGAAAGTGATAACTCAAGAGACTCTCTATTTGAAGAACATGGTGCTACTTTGAAGCACAATATATGAGACTCGCTATATCATGGTGCTACTTTGAAGCACAAGTGTGAAAAAAAAGGATAGTAACATTGCCCCTTTTTATTCTCTTTTTTTGGGCCTCCTTTTTTTCTTTGGCCTTTCTCTTTTTTTTGGGACAATGCTCTATGGAATGATGATCATCACACTTCTATTTATGTACAACTCAATGATTACAACTCGATACTAGAACAAAGTATGACTCTACATAAATGCCTCCGGCGGTGTACTGGGATATGCAATGAATCAAGAGTGACAAGTATGAAAAAATTATGAACGGTAGCTTTGCCACAAATACTATGTCAACTACATGATCATGCTAAGCAATATGACAATGATGAATGTGTCATGATAAACTGGATGGTGGAAAGTTGCATGGCAATATATCTCGGAATGGCTATGGAAATGCCATAATAGGTAGGTACGGTGGCTGTTTTGAGGAAGATATAAGGAGGTTTATGTGTGAAAGAGCGTATCATATCACGGGGTTTGGATGTACCGGCGAAGTTTGCACCAACTCTCAATGTGAGAAAGGGTAATGCACGGTACCATAGAGGCTAGCAATGATGGAAGGGTGAGAGTGCGTATAATCCATGGACTCAACATTAGTCATAAAGAACTCATATACTTATTGCAAACATCTACAAGCCATCAAAAACCAAAGTATTACGCGCATGCTCCTAGGGGGATAGATTGGTAGGAAAAGACCATCGCTCGTCCCCGACCACCACTCATAAGGAGGACAATCAAATAACACCTCATGTTTCAAATTTGTTGCATAATGTTAACCATACGTGCATGCTACGGGACTTCCAAACTTTAACTCAAGCACTTCTCAAATTCACAATTACTCTACTAGCATGACTTTAATATTACTACCTCCATATCTCAAAACAATTATCAATCATCCAACTTTTCTTAGTATTCAACGCACTCAAAAGAAAGTTTCACAAATCTTGAATACCAAGCAAGTTATTATTAAGCAAATTACCATGCTATTACGACTCTCAAAATAATTTAAGTGAAGCATGAGAGATCAATAGTTTCTTTAAAACAAACCACCACCGTGCTCTAAAAGATCTAAGTGAAGCACATAGAGCAAAATTATAACGCTCAAAAGATATAAGTGAAGCACATAGAGCAAAACTACATAGCTCAAAAGATATAAGTGAAGCGCAAAGAGTATTCTAACAAATTTTAATTCATAGATGACTCACTCAAAAGGTATGTACAGCAAGGATGATTGTGGCACACTAACAAACAAATACACAAATAATACAAGACGCTCCAAGCAAAACACATATCATATTAGTGAATAAAAATATAGCTCCAAGTAAATTACCGATGGAAGTGGACGAAAGAGGGGATGCCTTCCGGGGCATCCCCAAGCTTTGACTTTTTGGTGTCCTTGTATTATCTTGGGGGTGCCATGGGCATCTCCAAGCTTAGGCTCTTTCCACTCCTTGTTCCATAACCCATCAAAAGAATCCACCCAAAACTTGAAAACTTCACAACACAAAACTCAATAGAAATCTCGTGAGCTCCGTTAGAGAAAGAAAACATAAAACCACTTCAAGGTACTGTAATGAACTCTTTATTTATTTATTTTGGTGTTAAACCTACTGTATTCCAACTTCTCTATGGATTATAAACTATTTTACTAACCATAGATTCATCAAAATAAGCAAACAACACACGAAAAACAGAATCGGTCAAAAACAGAATAGTCTGTAGTAATCTGTAACTAACGCAAACTTCTGGAACTCCAAAAAATCTACGAAAATTAGACGACCTAGACAATTTCTTAATTGATCATCAGCAATTGGAATCAGTATTTTATCACGTTCTGATGATTTTTAATAATTTAGGCACTGAACGCAAAGTTTCTGGAAATTACAGCAAGATCAAATAACTATCTGTCGGCGTTCTGGGAACGGGGGTCCCCAGACTTGCCTGCCTGCGGCGTGGATCAAATGGGGGCCCAACGTGGCCCATCTGCATCAACACAAGGCTCAAGACCCTCGCGAGGCGGACGACACGGCGCTTCCTCAAGCACGGCCTCCTTAGGCTGGCTCGCGAGGAGGCGGAGAGATCAAGGCGGGTACCTCACGAGGTGCCCATGATGCAAGCCATGACGACCAAGGGTGCCAGGCGGGCGCCAGCCCGCGCAGCATCTCCCTTTCCTCTTTGGTGCAAAGGGGGAAAGCGCAGGCGAGAGGATCAAGCAAAGGCATCCATTTCGGTGCAACGAGACCAAGACCAGTCCAACGGTGAGAAGGAGGTCACCATGGAGCCCATGACGGCGTCACCACAGGGCCTTTGGCAGGCGAATACCAACTTTAGTCAGGATAAGTGTACCATATGTTCCCCTTGAAATTGGCCAATTGTTGGCGCCCTTCCCGCTCAATATTTGAGAAGAGGCCCAGGGCCTTTGCCTATAAATAGGGCTAGCCACCCCCAGGGTAGAGGCATCTAGAATCCGATCGGATGGAGTACCAAGAAACCAGATTGGAATAAGCTAGGATCGAATCCAGCATCTAGAGAGAGAGAGAAGGGCGATCGAACTCCCCATAGCAGTTCATCCCCTAGCCAAGAACAGGCCCTCGCGAGGCCGTTCCCCCTTGTACTGTTCTTCCTCATCAGCCCAAGAGGCAATCTACCCACCACACTGGATTAGGGTATTACACCACAATGGTGGCCCGAACCAGTATAAACCCTGTGTCTCTTGTGTTGTTCTTGCAGTAGTTTAGATCCTTGCGAGACGGAGAGGTAGAGGGTTCGATCTCCGTGCGCACCCCAGAGTTCGAACCTTAAGGGTCTGCCGGAACCCCAGAATCCGACATTTGGCGCGCCAGGTAGGGGTGCGCCGGAGTCCGTCTTCCACCACTCCGCTCTCCTCCGACCGTCGCATCCATGTCTGACGCTCGTCGGGCCCGCACTGAGCGCCGGGCCGCCATCGCTTCCCGCGCCGTCTAGACGGCCCCCGTCGGTGGGCGTCCTCGTCGTTCCCCGTCGCCCGCCGTCAACGCCGCCACCGGACCGGCGGGGAACGAGCAGCAAGCATCCTCTCAGCACCCGTCCGTACGGCGGGATGGCCGCACCGCCACTCCGTCGCTCACCCCGGCTGGTTCTTCGTCGCACGTGCTTCGCGCGCCTTTGGAGGCTCGGGCTGCGCTCATCGCGGCGAACGAGCTCCTGTGCTACCGCCCCGTCGACGACGTCAACGAGGAGTGGCTCGACCGCGTCGCCGAGCTCGTCCGCGCCGCAGGGGGCTCTCCCGCGCCTTCCGCACCGCTGCGCCGCACTCCGCCCCGCATGGGCAATGAAGCCCCGGGGGCATTCCAGCCGCCTCCTTTCCAAGAAGATGCCATGGCCCCAGGGCGCGCAGCTCCTGGGCGTAACCCGCTCCGTCATGCGCCGGCCCAGCAAGAACGGAGCTGCCAAGAGGTCCCGCGACCGCAAGAGGCCGCCCGGGCGCTCCCAGCCCCGGCTCGCCGAGACCCCGCTCCAGCTCCGGCACGTCAAGACCCCGCGCTGCTCCCAGCTGCGGCGCAAGGGGACCCACAAGGCCAATCTCTCCCTCAACCAAAACCTCCCGCGGCCACCGCTGGCTGTCGCGCCTACACCCCCGAGCTACGTAGCGTCGCGTGGCCCGGCAAGTTCAAGCCGGACCTGCCTCCTCGCTACGACGGCACAACTGATCCCACAGAGTTCCTCCAGCTCTACGAGCTGGGAATCGAAGCTGGCAGCAGGGATGAAAAGGTCATGGCGAACTGGTTCCCCATGGCGCTGAAGGAAGGTGCTCGCACTTGGCTCCTGAACCTGGCCCCAGGCACGATCTCCTCCTGGGACCAGATGCGTACTCGCTTCATCGCCAACTTCCAAGGTACCCGCGACCGGCCTCCCGCCATGAGCGACATGCGCCACATCAAGCAGCAACCTGGGGAGACCCTGCAAAAGTACATCCAGCGCTTCAACAGTGCGCGCCTCAAGATCCCCAGGGTGTCCGAAGAAGCCATCATTTCGGCCTTCTCCGACGGCGTGCGCGACGTCAAGATGAAGGAGGAGTTGGCGATGCATGAAGACCTCTGCACCTCCCTGGAGCTGTTCAACCTGGTGACCAAGTGTGCCAGAGCTGAGGAGGGACGCCTCTCCCTCCTCGAGCTGCCTGCCGCAGACCCAGAAGAGAAGAAGCCCAAGGCCAAGGACGTGAAGCGCAAGGGGGCTGCCGTGCTCGCGGCAGAGCCGGACACCAAGCGGGGCAAGGATCTGCCCGAATCCTCCAGGGGCAGCCGGTACTATGTGTACCACGACCTCCACACCCACAACACCAATGAATGCCAAGAACTCCGCGCCGTGTGAGAGGGAAGAGTCGGCCGACTCCTTGACCGTGCTGACCGGGGCTACGGCCGAGGAGGAGGAAGGAACCCGGGATGCTTGGAAGATCGTGGCCCACGTCCAGGCTGGCGTGACCAATCTCGCGAGGACCACTGGCGTGACCAACCTCGCGAGGACCGCTGGCGTGACCCGCCTCGCGAGGGGGACTGGAGGGACCAGCCTCGTGAGGATCTCCCTCATGGCAACCCAGGCCTGCCGCCGTTGCCGCCTCAGCCAAGAAGGAATGAAGACCGCCACCAAGACGAGGGGGCTGGGGGCTTCCAGGAGCCTCGCGCCATCGCCTGCATCCTGGGCAGAGCTCAAGCCCCAGCCTCTCAACGTATCTTCAAGCAGTTTGCTCGCCAAGTGAATGCAGTTCTCCCCAAGCTCGAAGCAACGCGTCCCCTCAAGTGGTCGGCCTGCACCATCACGTTCAGCACAGCAGACCAGCTCAAGTGCGCGGCCACAGCCGGAGTCCTCCCAATGCTTTGTTCCCCAGTCATCAGCAACGTTCTGGTCACCAGGACGCTCATTAACGGAGGGGCAGGGCTCAATGTCTTGTCCGTGGAAACATTCGATAGCCTCCAAGTGCCCTATGACCAGCTTCAGCCAACCAAGCCCTTCTCCGGAGTCACCGACGGTTCCACGGTCCCGATCGGGCAGGTCCGCCTCCCAGTCACCTTCGGCACCTACGACAACTACCGCACCGAGCTCATCGATTTTGACGTCGCCCACATCCGCCTGCCATACAACGCCATCCTCGGGTACCCGGCGCTGGCCAAGTTCATGGCCGTGACTCACCATGGCTACAACATCCTCAAGATGCCAGGAAGCGGCGGCGTCATCACGGTGCCATGTCAAGAGAAGGATGTGGTGTGTGCCCTGGAGCGAGCCTTTCAGGCCGCGTCACTAGAAGACCCAGATCACGGAAGCAGGAGGCTTCCTGAGACCACCCCCATGAAGAAGTAGACGACGTCAGGCTCAGCCCCTCAGGAGGCAGGCCCTTCAAGGCCCGCGTCTGCCCAGGAGGACCCTCCTTCAATCGCATAGGAAAGCGCGCCCGGCTCCCTCCTCAGGCAGGGCTCGGGGGCTCTCACCTGGAGGGCCACCGACCTCGCCAAGGTCATGAGGGAGGCGCTGGGGCACTATGTGGAGGCGTGCTTCGAGGCACGTTTCCCTCGAAAGGAAGCCAGGGAAAGAAGGTCAGACCAGCAGGAGTTTGTTAGCAAGGCCATTCAAGAACTACATGAGTCAAGGATCATGAGAGGTTGCCGTCGCCCACCAGCTGTGGCTCCCCATCCAGGCGAGGATGGTGGGCTGCGTGTCTGCGTCGACGTACCAGGGCTCAATCAGATCGCCACGGTGGAGCGCCTCTGGCCCTCACAAGTAGGGCGCTGCGGAGGACCACCCCACAGCTATGTCCGCATGCCTTATGGCCTGCCGAGCGTGGCTGCGGCGTACCAGCACATCATGAGGAGCATCTTGGAGGCGCAAGAAGGCAGGCGTTCAACAGCCCTGGCGGAGATGGAGGCTGCTCACAAGGAGCCACCAGTGCCTCCGGAGCCTCCCGAGGCCCCTGGGCCTGGGGGCTCGTGAGGATCGGCTTCTGCAGCCCACCGAGTCTGCTGCACCAACGCCACTGCACCGACGACATCTTCAGGTGACATCTTTCAAGTTTCATTCCCAGCTGGGAGCGCCCTCCCAGGGTTGCGTCATTCCCTGGCCGCGTGGATCCGTCCCTGTGGCATGTATCCCTTTTTATCTTTTCAGTCGCTAGCTTGCTTCGCTGGGGGCGCCCCTCGGGCTGCATCATCCCCAGGCCACTCGGGCTAGGCCCAGCGGCATGTACCCCTTCCGTGTTCATTTCCAATTAAGCATCATGCTTGATTACTTGATGACGTCCACGGCACCTTTTCTTCTTCGTGTCAGCCACTTGCACGTTAAAGGGGGGGCGCCTGAGCATCGCGACTCTGGGCTCTTACTGGCTCTCTAGCCCTCACCCTCTGGCCTTGTCCACGGCATCGCGACCTGGCATACCAGCGACGGCTGAGACAAGCTCGAGGGCCGGGACCCGAGGACGTAGAGTGCCGGCATCTAACCAGATTTTGCAGGAACACATCTCAAGATACGACCCAGTGCCAGGCGCAACCCGCCTAGAGGTAGGGCCTCGTGAGTCCCGCGCTGGCTCACGGGTGCCCAGATACACCTCACCTAGCTCTACCGTGCCAGCCACGTGTCAGGGCGGGGCTATACACGCCCCAGGGGCTCCTCCCGGAGGGGAGCCCCCTCCCACGTACCAGTGGAAGCACCATGCTCCGCGCTGGCTGACGACACTGCCGAGGAGCGGCTATGCCCGTACACATACGGAAGCGCTATGCTCCGCGTTGGTGATAAACAACTGAGGGTGGCCTCCGGGCCGCATTAACCTCAGGGAGCCCCGAGCTCAGTGGCCGGCCTCATCGCAACGCCTCCCCCCGGGAGCGCCGCGCGAGGGGGCTGGGCACGGGGGCTACGACTGGGTCACGCCCAGCCGTACGCCCCAGCCAGGCCCCTCGGGCCTGGTTCGTCACGCGTCTCTCCCCGAGCGAAGCCAAGGTATGAAGGCCGTTTGCACGTCAAGGGGGACTCCTGAGCATCGCGACTCAGGAGCCTAACTGGCTCCGTAGCCCCTCACTCATTAATTCCGAAAGGCTATGCTGGGTGAGGTACGCGCGGGGTCGGGCTCTGTAGACGTAGAACGGTAGCCCCGCCTGCATTTCATCTTGTCACCTGCTGTTCGCGCGTCAAGGGGGACTCCTGAGCATCGCGACTTAGGAGCCTAACTGGCTCCGTAGCCCCTCACTCCTTAGTTCCGAAAGGCTATGCTGGGTGAGGTACGTGCGGGGTCGGGATCTGCAGACGTAGAACGGAAACGCACCTACATCGCGCTTCCCTACTTGTTGTTCGTGCGCCAAGGGGGACTCCTGAGCATCGTGACTCAGGAGCCTAACTTGTCACGTGGCCCCTCATTCCTTTGGTCCCGTCCTGGTTTCCGGTCGGGGCTGATGCTGGGCGAGGCATGCGCGTGGCCGGGCTCTGCCAGCGTAGAGCATAAGCAAGTAGGGAAGAGGAACATAAAATTCAGGGAACTTAAAAGTGAATATTACAACCCATACCATCGCCTTGGTACCAAACGCAAATCTAAATGCCTCCTCGAGGCATCGTGCATGTGCAGGAATCGAAAGAAGGACAGGAACGATAGCGGAGTCACTTGTCGGCAGCGGAGTCGTGTGGAGTGGCTTCACCTTGTGGGGTAGTAGAGCCGGCAGCGCCTCGCTTCGGCTTGGTGCTGAAGGCCCGGAACTTCCCTAGTAGCGCCTCTGCGCGCCCCTTCACGGCCTCGACAGCAGCAGCGGCGCCCTCGCCGCTCACCGGCTCCAGCAGGCTGTCAAGGTCGGCGCTGGGGTCGCGAAGGTAGACATGGGCGAAGACCCGCGTCAGCGCGGCGGAAGACAGGACACACGCCTCGGCTTCAACCGTGGGGGCGAGTCCGAGGATGACATCTCCAAGAGCCTTCACCAAGAAGGGAAGCAGTTTGGCGGGGCCGTCCCTGTCGCCAGCCAGCAGGCTATCCAGGCCACTCTCGTAAAGCGTCTTCAGTGAAGCGCGGGCATCCTTCTCCATGTCCGCGAAGGCCACGCGATCCTCGGCAAGGACCCGGGCCTTGGCGTCCAGCTCGGCCTTCGTCGTCTCCAGCTCCTTCTTCAACGCACCTAGGTGGCTGCGGTGCTTCTTGAGCTTCGCCTCCCGGTCCTCGAGCACCGCCTCGCGAGCCTTCACCCCCTTCTCCTGCTCTTGGCGAAGGCGGGTCTCCTCTGCAAGCTGATCACGCAGGCCTTGCAACTCGTCCTCCAGCTCCTTGCAGCGGCCGCGGATGCCAACCGCCTCTCCCAGGGCCGTGTCACGGGAAGCCTTTGCCTCGAGGGTAGCCTCCCTCTCCTCGTCACAGGCCGTCGAGGCCTGAACCAGCGCTGCCCGGATCGAGGCGTCAGAGCAAATCCACCCCGAGGCCAGCTCCATGCGCCCGGCCACCAGGCGAGGGTCGGCGCCTAGAAGATCCTGCCGCAGCCGGTCCAGTCCAGCAACAGCTCGCTCTAGGATGGAAGAAGAAGGCGGAGAAGCATCAGTGCGCTTCAAGGCAGCAGGAGGAGTCGCGGAACCAGCAGCCGGCGGAACGGGAGGAGAAGGTAGCGGCGGCGAGGCTGCAGTATCCCAAAACGGAGTCCGCTGCGCCTCCCCAGCCATAGCAGCAACACCAGGCGAGGGCACCTCTGGGGTCGACCGAGCCATGGGGGCTGCGGCCCCAGCCAGATCAGCCAAGCCCCACAAGGGCGAGTGGGCAGGAGGAGCCCGCGCGTCGCGGTCGCCCTCCCTGCAGGTGGAGGTGTCGTCGCAGCTGGGGCCTCAGGAGCTCCCTTCAGCTTCTTCGCCGCGGGCGCTAGCCTGCTCAGGAGAAGTAATCATCAAACCTCGTCAGCGGAACAAGAAACCAGGAATCAAGGATCAAGCACTTACAGGTCGTCGCCAAAAAGCTCCAGCGGTCTCCTGCCAAACTTGAAGCCGGAGAGCCGGCTGGAGGGGTCGACCTCGGAAGCAAAAGGTGCGTCAACGGTTCGCCCCGGAGTCAAGGAGGACCCGCGGGGAATCAACCCGGTCCTGCCCTTCTACGGGGCCGGGGTGAGCTCCCGCTGCCCAGCACGTCGTCATCATCATCATCATCGCTCAGCGAAAGGCGGGGAGCGCGGGGCCTGCGCTGGAGCGGGGGAGCCCTAGACTCTCCGTCAGTCGCCTCGGAGTCGGGACCTGCCTCCTGCTCCTCCTCGCCCCCATCTTCGCTGGAGTCGCCGAAAGACACATTCACCAGATCCTCGGGGGCCACCACGGGCACAAGCCCACCCCCGTTGAAGACGGGCATGGACTCCACCACTTGCTCCCAATCGTCGCGCAGGAACAGGGGCAAAGGCGTGCCCTCCAGCCTTGCTACCTCTCCCCCGACCAGGGACTGGAGAACCGCGGTCACGTCCTCTTCGCCCATGGCTGCGGGGCTCGGGTGAGGCCTCCACATCGGGGGAGAGTACTGCCGAAGCGGAGCCAGCTGGTGCTCCAGGAACTCCCTCAGCAACGACGCCCCGGTCAGCTTCGTCGTCGCCATGTTGGTTGGCTTCAGATCGGCGTCCATCTTCGCCAGCATCGACTTCACGCGGGGATCCGTGAGCTCTGCCCGGCACCAGTCTTCCGAGCTCACGGCCGGCTCCGTGGGAAGGGCCGACCGAGGGTCGACGCACTCGGCGTCAACCAATACCCACTTGCTCCGGAAGCCCTCGATCCTCTTCCCTGGATTCGAGATGGCCATCGAGCTGCCGCACGCGACGAAGCCCGCGCACGCAGAAGGAGAACCTTTGGAGGTCCGGAGGTAGAAGTAGTGGTGCAGCAAGGCCACTGAAGGCTGCACCCCCACATGCGCCTCGCAGTAGTAGGCGAAGATCGCCAGGAGAAGGACGGAGTTGGGGTGGAGGTGCAAAGCTTGCAAGTTGTAATGGCGGAGGACGGCGAAGATGAACTCAGAAAAAGGAGGCACCAGGCCCGCTGTAATGGAGCTCACGATGAAAGGATAGAAGGTGCTCCCTTGGCCTTCAGGGGCATCGGAGCCGACCTTGAACATCTGCGCCCCGTCAATGCCCTGCGCCGCAGCCATCCAGTGCAGTAGGGCGAGGCTCGCCTTCGACACGTTGGGCGAATCCAAAGTAGGTGAGAACCAAGCTTCGGCCGGGGCCCGGCGCGGCGCCATGGCTACCTGGGTCGAGCGGGTGGACCAGATCTGGAAGCTTGGATGAAGAAGGAGAAGAACAAAACCCGAGCAGATGCCATGCCTTTAGTATCCTGCGCAGTTGCAAAAGCACCCACGTCCAATCAACCACCACGTGGCGCCCAAGGCCGCAGGCTGTTAGGGCCCGCGGCGCTTCGCCCTTGCCCTTTCGCCTCTCGGCACGACCAAGTCCGTGCGCGCCTTGGGTCTGGGGGCTACTGTCGGCGTTCTGGGAACGGGGGTCCCCAGACTTGCCTGCCTGCGGCCTGCGGCGTGGCTCAAATGGGGGCCTAGCGTGGCCCATCTGCATCAACACAAGGCTCAAGACCCTCGCGAGGGGCCAAGCCTCGCGAGGCGGACGACACAGCGCTTCCTCAAGCACGGCCTCCTTAGGATGGCTCGCGAGGAGGCGGAGAGATCAAGGCGGGTACCTCACGAGGTGCCCATGATGCAAGCCATGACGACCAAGGGTGCCAGGCGGGCGCCAGCCCGCGCAGCGTCTCCCTTTCCTCTTTGGTGCAACGGGGGCAAGCGCAGGCGAGAGGATCAAGCAAAGGCATCCATTTCGGTGCAACGAGACCAAGACCAGTCCAACGGTGAGAAGGAGGTCACCATGGAGCCCAGGACGGCGTCACCACAGGGCCTTTGGCAGGCGAAGACCAACTTTAGTCAGGATAAGTGTACCAGATGTTTCCCTTCAAATTGGCCAATTGTTGGCGCCCTTCCCGCTCAATATTTGGGAAGTGGCCCAGGGCCTTTGCCTATAAATAGGGCTAGCCACCCCCAGGGTAGAGGCATCTAGAATCCGATCGGATGGAGTACCAAGAAACCAGATTGGAATAAGCTAGGATCGAATCCAGCATCTAGAGAGAGAGAGAAGGGCGATCGAACTCCCCCTATCAGTTCATCCCCTAGCCAAGAACAGGCCCTCGCGAGGCCGTTCCCCCTTGTACTGTTCTTCCTCATCAGCCCAAGAGGCAATCCACCCACCACACTGGAGTAGGGTATTACACCACAATGGTGGCCCCAACCAGTATAAACCCTGTGTCTCTTGTGTTGTTCTTGCAGTAGTTTAGATCCTTGCGAGACGGAGAGGTAGAGGGCTCGATCTCCGGGCGCACCCCAGAGTTCGAACCTTAAGGGTCTGCTGGAACCCCAGAATCCGACACTATTATCCAAGAATATCCAATAGGTCTAGCTTGGCACAAACACTAGTTAAAACACAAAACCACATCCAAACGGAAGGTAGATGGGTTATTTATTCCCTAACGTAAGAAAAAACACAAAAAACTAAAAATAAAATTGGGTTGCCTCCCAATAAGCGCTATCGTTTAACGCCCCTAGCTAGGCATAAAAACGAGGATAGATCTAGGTATTGCCATCTTTGGAAGGCAATCCATAAGTGGCTCTCATGATGGTTTCATATGGCAATTTTATTTTCTTTCTTGGAAAGTGTTCCATGCCCTTTTTTAATGGAAATTGGAATCTAATATTCCCTTCCTTCATATCAATAATCGCACCAACCGTTCTAAGGAAACGTCTACCAAGAATAATAGGGCACGAAGGATTGCAATCTATATCAAGAACAATGAAATCTACGGGCACATAATTCCTATTTGCAACAATAAGAACATCGTTAATCCTTCCCATATGTTTCTTAATTATAGAATCCGCAAGATGTAAGTTTAAAGAGCAATCATCAAGATCACGGAAATCTAGCAAATCACACAAGGTTTTGGGGATAGTGGAGACACTAGCACCCAAATCACACAAAGCATAAAATTCATGATCTTTAATTTTAATTTTAATGGTTGGTTCCCACTCATCATTGAGTTTTCTAGGGATAGAGACTTTCAACTCGAGTTTTTCTTCATAAGATTGCATCAAGGCATCAACAATATGTTCGGTGAAGGCTTTCTTTTGACTATAAGCATGCGGAGAATTTAGCACGGATTGCAACAAGGAAATACAATCAATCAAAGAGCAACTTCCATAATTAAATTCCTTGAAATCCAATATAGTGGGTTTAGCGACATCTAAATTTTTTATTTCTTTCAATTCCACTTTCATCAATTTCATCATAAAGATCTAAATACTCCGAATTTTTGGAACGCCTTCTAGGTAAAGGAAGATCATATTCAGTTTCATCAAGATTCATATTGCAAAACAAAGAATTGATAGGGGACACATAAATAACTTTTAGATCTTCATCTTGATTTTCATAAGTGTTCGGTTATGCGGCCATCTTATTGACTAAGGTAGCTTGCATATCCGAAATTTCAGCAGTCATCTTTTCAAGACGAGCAATTTGGGATCTTATACCATCACATTCTTTAGACATATCATCGAGCTCTTTATTCATATAACTCATAAAACCTTTTTGTTCCTTAAGCTCGTTTCTAAAGAAATTATTATGCTCAAATTGCAAAACCATAAATTTCCTAACGTTGTTTTCGATCTCCTCTAACCTCTTAAGGTGAAGATCACCAAAATTTGGTAGGGCCATCGCGACAAACAAGCAATCCAACACACAAGCAAACAAAAGGTAAGCGAGAAAAAGGCAAACGGAGAAGGAGAAGGAGAAGGAGAAAGAGAGGGCGAATAAAACGGCAAGGGTGAAGTGGGGGGGAGGAAAATGAGAGGCAAATGGCAACTAATGTAATGCAAGAGATAGGGATTGTGATGGGTACTTGGTATGTTGACTTTTTGCGTAGACTCCCCGGCAACGGCGCCAGAAATTCTTCTTGCTACCTCTTGAGCTTGCGTTGGTTTTCCCCAAAGAGGAAAGGATGATGCAGTAGAGTAGCGTAAGTATTTCCCTCAGTTTTTTAGAACCAAGGTATCAATCCAGTAGGAGACCACGCGCAAGTCCCTCGTACCTACACAACACAAAGAGCTCAACGCAACCAACGCGATTAGGGGTTGTCAATCCCTTCACAGTCACTTACGAAAGTGAGATCCGATAGATAATATTTTTGGTATTTTTGATATAAAGATGCAAAGAGAAAAGTAAAAGGCAAAGTAAAAACAAAGCAAGATTAAAGTGATAGAGATTGGTATGGCGAGAATAGACCCGGGGGCCATAGGTTTCACTAGTGGCTTCTCTCAAGAGCATAAGTTTTCTACGGTGGGTGAACAAGTTACTGTTGAGCAATTGACAGAATTGAGCATAGTTATGAGAATATCTAGGCATGATCATGTATATAGGCATCACGTCCGTGACAAGTAGATCGAAACGATTCTGCATCTACTACTATTACTCCACTCATCGACCGCTATCCAACATGCATCTAGAGTATTAAGTTAAAAACAGAGTAACACTTTAAGCAAGATGACATGATGTAGAGAGATAAATTCATGCAATACGAAATAAACCCCATCTTGTTATCCTCGATGGCAACGATACAATACGTGTCTTGCTGCCCCTTCTGTCACTGGGAAAGAACACCGCAAGATCGATCCCAAAGCTAAGCACTTCTCCCATGGCAAGAACTACCAATCTAGTTGGCCAAACCAAATGGTAATTCGAAGAGACTTGCAAAGATAACCAATCATACATAAAAGAATTCAGAGAAGATTCAAATATTATTCATAGATAGACTTGATCATAAACCCACAATTCATTGGTCTCAACAAACACACCGCAAAAGAAGAAGATTACATCGAATAGATCTCCACAATAGAGGGGAAGAACATTGCATTGAGATACAAAAAGAGAGAAGAAGCCATCTAGATAATAACTATGGACCCAAAGGTCTGAGGTAAACTACTCACACTTCATCGGAAGGCTATGATGATGTATAAGCTCTCCGTGATGACCACCCTCTCCGGTGGAGCTCTGGAACATGCCCCATGATGGGATCTCGTGGATACAGAAAGTTGCAGCGGTGGAATTAGGTTTTTGGCTCCTGTTCTGATCGTTTGGGGGTACGTGGGTATATATACGAGGAAGGAGTACGTCGGTGGAGCACCGAGGGGCCCATGAGGCAGGGGGCACGCCCTGTAGGGGGGCGCGCCCCTACCCTCGTGACCGCCTATGGTACTTCTTGGAGTAGGGTCCAAGTCTCCTGGGTCTTATCCAGGAAGAAAATCATGTTCCAAAAAGGATTTTTCTGTTTGGACTCCGTTTGATATTCTGTTTCTTCGAAACACTGAAATAGGCGAAAAAAACAGCAATTCTGGGCTGGGCCTCCGGTTAATAGGTTAGTCCCAAAAATAATATAAAAGTGGAAAATAAAGCCCAATATAGTCCAAAACAGTAGATAATATAGCATGGAGCAATAAAAAATTATAGATACGTTGGAGACGTATCACCTGGCTCTTGTATTTATGCCCTACGTTCCTGTTAATTCGGCTAGGGCATAAGGGGAGCACCTCTGCGATTGTTACTGCCGGGTCAGCCGGATGTGTACCTCAGACTGGGTGAAGCCGAAAGCTAGCGTTCTTAAGGGAATATTCGATCGGTGAACAAAAGATGATTTTTATTTATTTTTGATACACGCCCCCAGATGTTTTTTGCCTTCGTCTCTTCTCGCAGTCCGGACATGCATATTAGGGCATGCGTACCAGGGAAAGGAACCCTTAACGGAACTATTCTCCCTGGAAGATGTTTCTTACTATCCATGTAATATAACATAACTAGTTGGGTACTTGTCTGTTCAAGCACTTATGACCCCTACGCCTGGTTTCCACGCATACCCCGGTTTTTACATAGCTGAGCGGGTATTCGGATACACTCCAGACTATTGGGTCCCGAGGTCGAAGCAAAAAGGTCCGCCATGACAAATGAATTACAATCCGGCTAGCGACATTCTACATGTCATTTAAATTATACAGTCACTTAGACTGACTAAATTCTTCTTCTATACCATCCAACAGGCTGTCTAGCCTACAATCCTGTTGGGAATACTTTGCGGCTAACTCTACTTGGTGATACACCAAACTGACAGGGATTTCTTTCCCATCAGGCCCCACAGGTCCGACCTCGGCCATGTGGTTTGGGTCAGCCTTCGTATACCGCGTCTTCACCATGGCCCAGGATTTCCTGGCACCTTGACGGCAGGCCGATACCTTCCATAATCGGAAGCACCACCGCGCTCCCTTGAGCTCTCCGCAAGCTCTCCAAGGCCTTCAGGCACGAAGACAGATGGCCACAAGGCCTGGGCAATAGCTTGCATCACCTGCCGAACTTGTTCGTGCAGTTGGGAGAGCTCTGGTAGAAGATCACCCGCAGACCCGGGCATCTCATCCGCGGGACGACCCGTCAGCATACCTACAGACATAACTCTGTTAGCTGGCTTCTTAGCCGAACTCTTTTTAAAGTTCGCTCAAGCACTTACTAAAAATGCCGCATCAAAGCCGCTTATTCTCCTTCACGGAGTCCGACAGCTGGGCACGAACATCCTTTAGTTCCACGCTCAGCTGGGTATTGACATCTTGGAGATCGTTTTTCTCCTGCCTAACTTTTGTAAGCATGCACTCGCCAGCCTTTAGCTGTCGTATGGCATGTTGCTCATCCGGATTCACTCCGGCGTCATCTGCAATATTTATTGTTAGAATTACGTGCATGCCGCATCCTATATGGTACCTATCATTCTTTAAAACATGGGCCTTCTCGGACTCCTTCAATGCGGCCATTGCGGCCCGTAGATGGGCCTTGCACTCTTCCAGCTCTTGAGATAATTGGGTATTCTTCTCTGTAAGAAACTGCATCAATAATGATCCTTAAATCAGTTGTGCCAACTGTTTCAAGTCTCAGGGGCTACCGATATATAATCATCAAATTTTCTTACCCGTATATCCTTTACATATTGGTCCTTGGTTGTGGCAAGACCATTTTGAGCGGCACGGATGTACGCGTCTCCCAAGTTGAAGGCATCAAACGCCTCTCAGGAGAAACAAGCGTCACGGAGTACGGCCCGGCGACGCCTGTGATTCACGGCGCTCTCCACTTCAGAATTTGTAGCGGATATTTTATCCACATCCTCTGTAGGAGGAACATCCGACGCGTGCCCCGCCTCCGTGTCCGTCCCTGGAGCCCGACTAGTGGAGGCGTGATCGGCAACTTCTCCGGATATAGTCCGGGGATCGTTTTCCTTCTAGGAAACATGGGTGTTATTATGTTTTTAAAGACGACAACCACGGAGTGAGGTTTTGTATCATACCTCTGCGCCGGCGTCTCAGTCCGAACCGCTTTCCTTTTCAGCCTGCCCGGCTACGGCACCCCTCGTTGGCGACTCGCCACGGGCTCGGCATGGTGTCCCGAGGACCTTCCGTGTAAAACACCGTACAGATACGGTAGGTGAAGGGCGTACGAAGGGATTCTTCTCAAAGGTTGGGACTCTGGTCTCACTTACCCGCGAAGCAGGGAGTAGTCCGGGATAGTCGGCTGTGATAGCCACCATGGCCTCATCGCAGCTTAATTGATAGAATATTCTGTCAATCAGCTCCACAAATATGTCTGGATCTTCTTTAAGGTCGGGGTCGAGGGACCGTTCGGGATCCTCTGGTTGTGGAGGTGGGCTGCTGATCTCCCCTACAGCTTTACGCAGCTCCTGCTACGAAATGGCAAGATGAAATATTTATTGCAAAAATGCGGAAAGGATGGGTATAAAAGGTGGCGGCTTACCCAGCTTGGAGGATTGTACATGGAGAATCCGTCCCGCAGCATGATGCGGAGGAACTCCTCTTCCTCTCCCTTGTACAGACCGGACAGAATTTTTGCCAGAGCGGCAACTGAGTCTGGCCCCTTACAGCCCCAGCGGGTGGCATCATCTTCCCCTTAAAATCCCACATAGGGTGGCCTCGACATTGAAGCGGTTGCACCCCTCGCATAATGCATATTGACATAACCTCGGTTGTAGTCAGTCCTGATAGAGCCAGCGCCTTTATCCGGCTCATCAGGTAAGAAACATCTCAATCATCTTCCTCCTGAGGGCTCCTTGGTCGCTAGCTTAGGCGCTTCTTCAAAGGAGCATTATCGAACTCATGAAGGCCAATCCGAATAGGATCCGGGAAGGGGACGTCCTCCATATAGAACCACTCTGAAGGCCAGTCTTCGGACGTCTTCTTCGGGGTACCGGATAGGTATTCGGTCCCGACGATGCGCCATATTTCGGCTCCGCCCACTTGATATATTGAGCCCCTCTGTGTACGCGGCACAAGGCAGAATAGCCTCCTCCACAGCATGAAATGAGCTTCGCAGCCCAGAAACAGCTCACAAAGGGCCACATAACCAGCGATGTGTAATATGGAGGCAGGGGTGAGATTATGCAATTGGAGGCCGTAAAACTCCAGGAGCCCTCGTAGGAACAGATGGATTGGAAGTCCGAGTCCCCTTAATAAATAAGGAATGAGGCATACCCGCTCCCCCTTGGAGGGTTGGGAAAGCTCTCCGCTTGCTCTCCGCCATTATAGGTGGCGAGCCCGGCTCGGACAGGGACCATGTACGCTGGGGGGAGGAATCCCTGGGTCTGTAGCTTCACTAATTGGCTGTGCGGGATGGAACACTTCATCCAACCTCCGGGCTTAGGGCTACGGGAGCGAGAGGAGGAGCTGCGCTGGCCGGCCATGTTGGGATGGATTTTGTTCAGGCGTGCTCCGATGAATGCTCGCTGAAGGAAGATGGTGTGATTTGGATCTGAGAATCCTCGTCTCTTTAAATAGGCAGTTTATTCACATAACTAGGGTGGTAAATGTAAAAACGCCCTGGCTTCTCGCATTCGTTTGACACGTGGAAGATGGCCATTATTAGGCGTGGAAGCCAAGAAGCGCAAGTATTTATGAGAGGTCGGACACTATTTAACAGGTATTCGGGATTTGGAGAAGAACCCGCCTTGCAACGCCGAAGACAATCTGCGCGCCGGACTCATCGTCATTGAAGCCTGGTTCGGGGGCTACTGAGGGAGTCCTGGATTAGGGGGTATCCGGACAGCTGAACTATATCCTTTTGCCGGACTGTTGGACTATGAAGATACAAGATTGAAGACTTTGTCTCGTGTCCGGATGGGACTCTCCTTGGCGTGCAAGGCAAGCTTGGCAATACGGATATGTAGATCTCCTCCCATTGTAACCGACTCTGTGTAACCCTAGTCCCCTCCGGTGTCCATATAAACCGGAGGGTTTAGTCCGTAGGACAACAACAATCATACCATAGGCTAGCTTCTAGGGTTTAGCCCCTACGATCTCGTGGTAGATCAACTCTTGTACTACTCATATCATCAAGATCAATCAAGCAGGAAGTAGGGTATTACCTCCATCGTGAGGGCCCGAACCTGGGTAAACATTGTGTCCCTTGCCTCCTGTTACCATCCACCTTAGACGCACAGTTCGGGACCCCCTACCCGAGATCCGCCGGTTTTGACACCGACACTCCACATAAGCATTTTATTATCATTCACAATAGTGGGAGTATCATATGAGACTTCAAAACTAAATATTGTTCCCACATCAAGAGAATAATGTTCAGTAAAAGGATATTCAAAATTATGACAATAATTATCACTACTTTTTATAACATAAGTATCATCACAATAATCATCATAAGTAGCAACTTTGTTCTCATCATAGATAGGAGGCATGCAACCATCACAGAAAGTTTGATCATTCAAAGTAGGGGGACTAAAAAGATCATCTTCGTTAAACATAGCATCCCCAAGCTTGGGAGAAACATTAATTGCAGCAAATAAATTCTCAAACATGTCATTCTCATCAAACATAGCATCCCCAAGCTTGTGGCTTGGCATATCATAAGCATAATCACTTTCAACATTAATAGTATGAATAGCACCAATAATATAAGAATTGCTATCATCATATTTTCCCAAGTTGGTGCCAAAAAGATTTCAAGATTAGAAGAATTATCTTTATCTTCCCAATCATAATCATCACAACAAGCAATAGGCATAACAAAATCATAATCAAGTGCATCATCTTCCACAATTATTTTTGATTCATTCTCATGAGGCACAACAATAATAGGAGCAACATTATTTGGGAGAGGTACCTTTTTACCTCTATTCTTTCTTCTTTTATTCTTATTCACCACATCATGTGTGGGTTTAATTAATCTTTTCAAGCTTCTTATTGATGAGATTAGTTGGATAGGAAGCTCCTCCTTGTTATCTGATTCATCATAATAAACACTAGGAGGGTTTTGGGAAATATTTTCCCTTTCATTAGTACTCTCTTCATATTCTATTTGTTCTCTTGACTTTAGATAGTTGGCAATATAAGGATTCTCAATGAAATTTACTACACAAAACATATAAATTTCCTCTAGATCAAAATCAAGAAATCTCTTGAGATTAAATTTTGGAATACCCCTAGTTATACGTTTCATTTTTTCATACCCCAAAAGAAGACTAGGCTCTTTATGATTCTCAAGGGTAATCAAGTTATCACAATTTTTGGACATGATTTGATCATGAAATAATTTGCATTGGAGATTTAAATGACCACATTCATTTCAAAGTTCACTAGGATGGCTAAAAAAAATACGTCTTTCAGCACAATCATCTAGCCTCTCTTGCAACTTTTTCGTTTCCAAATATTTATGCTTCTTACAAAATCTATCTTCCCTTTTTGGTGTGCAATTGCACTCCCAATTCACTCCACAAAAATTGACATGCTTATAAGAAACAGTTTTGTCATGACTTGTGCAATCATCAGTAGCATTTTGGATATTCAAAGAATTCATACTAACAACATTGCAATCATGCTCATCATTCAAATATTTTGTGCCAAACATTTTATTGACTTCTTCTTCTAACAATTGAGCAAAAAATTCCAAACCATCATTTTCACGAAAGATATTATAAAGATGATCAATAATATGATGCAACCTAAATTCCATTATTTATGTAGTTTTCTTTTATAAAACCAAACTAGTGATAAACAAGAAACTAAAAGATTCAATTACAAGATCTAAAGATATACCTTCAAGCACTCACCTCCCCTGCAACGGTGCTAAAAAAGAGCTTGATGTCCACTATGCAACTTTATTCTTGTAGACACATGTTGGGCCTCCAAGCGCAGAATTTTGTAGGACAGTAGCAATTTTCCCTCAAGTGGATGACCTAAGGTTTATCAATCCGTGGGAGGCGTAGGATGAAGATGGTCTCTCTCAAGCGATCCTGCAACCAAATACAAGAAATCTCTTGTGTCCCCAACACATCCAATACAATGGCAAATTGTATAGGTGCACTAGTTCGGCGAAGAGATGGTGATAAAAGTGTAATATGGATGGTAGAAATATATTTTTATAATCTGAATAAATAAAAACAGTAAGGTAGCAAATAGTAAACGGGCACAAAAACAGTATTGCAATGGTTGAAAATGAGGCCTGGGGTCAGTACTTTCACTAGTGCAATCTCTCAACAGTGCTGACATAGTTGGATCATATGATTATCCCTCAAAGTATAATGAAGAATCACTCCCAAGTTCCTATTAGAGGAGAACAAAAGATAGGAATTGTTTGTAGGGTACGAAACCACCTCAAAGCTATTCTTTCCGTTCGAGCTATTCCAGAGTCCGTACTAAAATAACGCGAAGCTATTTTTTCCGTTCGATCTATCCTAGAGTCCATACTAACATAACACCAAAGCAAGTTCATATTCATAATACTCAATCCACACAAAGAACTATAAAGAGACCCCAAAGTTTCTACCGGAGAAAAACGTGCATCAACCCCTATGCATAGATTACCCCAATATCACCGCGGGAATCCGCTAGCTGAATGCCAAGACAAATATCAAGTGAATTAATATGATACCCCAATTGTCACCTCAAGTATTCATACCGCAAGACATATATCATGTGTTCTCATCTCTGAATATTCAATCTGATAAGACAAAACTTCAAAGGGTAAAGACTCAATGCATCACAACAAGAGTATAGAGGGGAGAAACATCATATGTGTTGGAAATATGCCCTAGAGGCAATAATAAAAGGATTATTATTATATTTCCATGTTCATGATAATTGTCTTTTATTCATGCTATAATTGTGTTATCCGGAAATCGTAATACATGTGTGAATACATAGACACCAACAAGTCCCTAGTAAGCCTCTAGTTGAATAGCTCGTTAATCAATAGATAGTCATGGTTTCCTGACTATGGACATTGGATGTCATTGGTAACGAGAACACATCATTAGGAGAATGATGTGATGGACAAGACCCAATCCTAAGCATAGCACAAGATCGTATAATTCGTTTGCTAGAGCTTTTACAATGTCAAGTATCTTTTCCTTGGACCATGAGATCGTGTAACTCCCGGATACCGTAGGAGTGCTTTGGGTGTGCCAAGTGTCACAACGTAACTGGGTGACTATAAAGGTATACTACGGGTATCTCCAAAAGTGTCTGTCGGGTTGACACGGATCGAGACTGGGACTTGTCACTCCGTATGACGGAGAGGTATCACGGGGCCCACTCGGTAATGCATCATCATAATGAGCTCAATGTAATCAAAGTGTTTGATCACGGGATCATGCATTACGGTACGAATAAAGTGACTTGCCGGTAACGAGATTGAACGAGGTATTGGGATACCGACGATCGAATCTCGGGCAAGTAAAATACCGATTGACAAAGGGAATTGTATACGGGGTTGCTTGAATCCTCGACATCGTGGTTCATCTGATGAGATCATCGAGGAGCATGTGGGAGCCAACATGGGTATCCAGATCCCGCTATTGGTTATTGGCCGGAGAGCTGTCTCGGTCATGTCTACGTGTCTCCCGAACCCGTAGGGTCTACACACTTAAGGTTCGGTGACGCTAGGGTTGTATAGAGATAAGTACGCAGTAATCCGAAAGTTGTTCGGAGTCCCCGGATGAGATCCTGGACGTCACGAGGAGTTTCGGAATGGTCCGGAGGTGAAGAATTATATATAGGAAGTGCAGTTTTGGCCATCGGGATAATTCGGGGTCATCGGTATTGTACCGGGACCACCGGATGGGTCCCGGGGGTCCACCGGGTGGGGCCACCCATCCCGGAGGGCCCCATGGGCTGAAGTGAGGAGGGGAACCAGCCCATAGTGGGCTGGTGCGCCCCCCTTGGCCCACCCCCTGCGCCTAGGGTTGAAACCCTAGGGTGGGGGGCGCCCCACTTGCCTTGGGGGGTACTCCACCCCCCTGGCCGCCGCCCCCCTTGGAGATTGGATCTCCAGGGCCGGCGCCCCCCAGGGGGTCTATATAAAGGGGGGAGGGAGGGGCAGCCGCACCCTGATGCTTTGGCGCCTTCCTCTCCCTGCTACACCTCTCTCTCTCTCTCGTAGAAGCTCGGCGAAGCCCTGCTGCGGTGACTGCTGCATCCACCACCACGCCGTTGTGCTGCTGGATCTCCATCAACCTCTCCTTCCCCCTTGGTGGATCAAGAAGGTGGAGACGTCATCCGCTCCGTACGTGTGTTGAACGCAGAGGTGCCGTCCGTTCGGCACTTGGTCATTGGTGATTTGGATCACGGCGAGTACGACTCCATCATCCACGTTCTAGTGAACGCTTCCGCTCGTGATCTACAAAGGTATGTAGATGCATCCAATCACTCATTGCTAGATGAACTCATAGATGGATCTTGGTGAAACCGTAGGAAAATTTTTGTTTTCTGCAACATTCCCCAACAGTGGTATCAGAGCTAGGTCTATGCGTAGTTCTCTTTGCACGAGTAGAACACAATTTGTTGTGGGCGTAGATGTTGTCAACTTTCTTGCCGCTACTAGTCTTATTTTGCTTCAGCGGTATTGTGGGATGAAGCGGCCCGGACCAACCTTACACGTACGCTTACGTGAGACCGGTTCCACCGACTAACATGCACTAGTTGCATAAGGTGGCTGGCGGGTGTCTGTCTCTCCCACTTTAGTTGGAGCGGATTCGACGAAAAGGGCCCTTATGAAGGGTAAATAGAAGTTGAAAAATCACGTTGTGGCTTTAACGTAGGTAAGAAAACGTTCTTGCTAGAACCCTATTGCAGCCACATAAAACTTGCAACAACAATTAGAGGACGTCTAACTTGTTTTTGCAGCAAGTGTTCTTGTGATGTGATATGGCCAAAGTTGTGATGAATGATGAATGATATATATGTGATGTATGAGATCATGTTCATGTAATAGGAATCACGACTTGCATGTCGATGAGTATGACAACCGGCAGGAGCCATAGGAGTTGTCTTTATTTTTGTATGACCTGCGTGTCATTGAGAAACGCCATGTAAATTACTTTACTTTATTGTTAAATGTGTTAGCCGTAGTAGTAGAAGTAATAGTTGGCGAGCAACTTCATGGAGACACGATGATGGAGATCATGATGATGGAGATCATGGTGTCATGCCGGTGACAAGATGATCATGGAGCCCCAAGATGGAGATCAAAGGAGTTATGTGATATTGGCCATATCATGTCACTATTATTATTTGATTGCATGTGATGTTTATCATGTTTTTGCATCTTGTTTACTTAGAACGACGGTAGTAAATAAGATGATCCCTCATAACAATTTCAATAAAGTGTTCCCCCTAACTGTGCGCTGTTGCGACAGTTCGTTGTTTCGAAGGACCACGTGATGATCGGGTGTGATAGATTCCAACGTTCACATACAACGGGTGTAAGATAGATTTACACATGCAAACACTTAGGTTAACTTGACGAGCCTAGCATGTACAGACATGGCTTCAGAACAAAGAGACCGAAAGGTCGAACATGAGTCGTATGAAAGATACGATCAACATGGAGATGTTCACCGATGATGACTAGTCCGTCTCACGTGATGATCGGACACGGCCTAGTCGAGTCGGATCATGTTTCACTTAGATGACTAGAGGGATGTCTAATCTGAGTGGGAGTTCATTATATAATTTGATTAGATGAACTTAATTATCATGAACTTGGTCTAAATAAACTTTGCAATATGTCTTGTAGATCAAATGGCCCACGCTAATGTCAACCTCAACTTCAACGCGTTCCTAGAGAAAACCAAGCTGAAAGATGATGGCAGCAACTATACGGACTGGGTCCGGAACCTGAGGATCATCCTCATAGCTGCCAGGAAACAATATGTCCTAGAAGTGCCGCTAGGTGATGCACCCGTCCCAGAGAACCAAGACGTTATGAACGCTTGGCTGCAGCGTGCTGATGATTACTCCCTCGTTCAGTGCGGCATGCTTTACAGCTTAGAACCGGGGCTCCAAAAGCGCTTTGAGCAACACGGAGCATATGAGATGTTCGAAGAGCTGAAAATGGTTTTCTAAGCTCATGCCCGGGTCGAGAGATATGAAGTCTCCGACAAGTTCTACAGTTGTAAGATGGAGGAAAATTGTTTTGTCAGTGAACACATACTCAAGATGTCTGGGTTGCACAACCGCTTGACTCAGCTTGAGATTAACCTCCCAGACGAGGCGGTCATTGACAGAATCCTTCAGTCGCTCCCACCTAGCTACAAGAGCTTTGTGATGAACTACAATATGCAGGGGATGGAAAAGACCATTCCTGAGGTATTTGCTATGCTGAAATCAGCGGAGGTAGAAATCAAAAAGGAACATCAAGTGTTGATGGTCAATAAAACCAGCAAGTTCAAGAAAGGCAAGGGTAAGAAGAACTTCAAGAAGGACGGCAAAGATGTTGCCGCGCCCGGTAAGCAAGTTGCCGGGAAGAAGTCAAAGCATGGACCCAAGCCTGAGACTGAGTGCTTTTATTGCAAAGGGAAGGGTCACTGGGAGCGGAACTGCCCCAAATACTTAGCGGACAAGAAGGCCGGCAACACTAAAGGTATATGTGATATACATGTAATTGATGTGTACCTTACCAGTGCTCGTAGTAGCTCCTGGGTATTTGATACCGGTGTCGTTGCTCATATTTGTAACTCAAAACAGGAGCTGCGGAATAAGCGGAAACTCGCGAGGGACGAGGTGACGATGCGCGTCGGAAATGGTTCCAAGGTCGATGTGATCGCCGTCGGCACGCTACCTCTACATTTACCTACGGGATTAGTTTTAAACCTTAATAATTGTTATTTAGTGCCAAGTTTGAGCATGAACATTGTATCTGGATCTCGTTTAATACGAGATGGGTACTCATTTAAATCCGAGAATAATGGTTGTTCTATTTATATGAGTGATATGTTTTATGCTCATGCTCCGATGGTCAATGGTTATTCTTAATGAATCTCGTGCGTGATGTTACACATATTCATAGTGTGAGTACCAAAAGATGTAAAGTTGATAACGATAGTCCCACATACTTGTGGCACTGCCGCCTTGGTCACATTGGTGTCAAGCGCATGAAGAAGCTCCATGCTAATGGACTTTTAGAGTCTCTCGATTATGAATCATTTGACACATGCGAACCATGCCTCATGGGCAAAATGACCAAGACTCCGTTCTCCGGAACAATGGAGCGAGCAACCAACTTATTGGAAATCATACATACTGATGTGTGCGGTCCAATGAGTGTTGAGGCTCGCGGAGGATATCGTTATGTTCTCACTCTTACTGATGACTTGAGTAGATATGGGTATGTCTACTTGATGAAACACAAGTCTGCGACCTTTGAAAAGTTCAAGGAATTTCAGAATGAGGTAGAGAATCAACGTGACCGAAAAATAAAGTTCTTACGATCAGATCGTGGAGGAGAATATTTAAGTCACGAATTTGGCACACACTTAAGGAAATGTGGAATCGTTTCACAACTCACGCCACCTGGTACACCTCAACGTAATGGTGTGTCCAAACGTCGTAATCGCACTCTATTGGATATGGTGCGATCTATGATGTCTCTTACTGATTTACCGCTATCATTTTGGGGATATGCTCTAGAGACAGCTACATTCACTTTAAATAGGGCACCGTCTAAATCCGTTGAGATGACACCGTATGAATTATGGTTTGGGAAGAAACCTAAGCTGTCGTTTCTAAAAGTTTGGGGATGCGATGCTTATGTCAAGAAACTTCAACCTGAAAAGCTCGAACCCAAGTCGGAAAAATGCGTCTTCATAGGATACCCTAAGGAAACCATTGGGTATACCTTCTACCTAAGATCCGAAGGCAAGATCTTTGTTGCCAAGAACGGATCCTTTCTAGAGAAAGAGTTTCTCTCGAAAGAAGTAAGTGGGAGGAAAGTGGAACTTGATGAAGTATTACCTCTTGAACCGGAGAGTAGCGCAGCTTAAGAAAATGTTTCTGTGGTGCCTCCACCGGTTAGAGAGGAGGTTGATGATGATGATCATGAAACTTCACATCAAGTTACTACTGAACTTCGTAGGTCCACAAGGACACGTTCCACACCAGAGTGGTATGGCAACCCTATCCTGGAAATCATGTTGTTAGACAACGGTGAACCTTCGAACTATGAAGAAGCAATGGCGGGCCCAGATTCCAACAAATGGCTTGAAGCCATGAAATCCGAGATAGGATCCATGTATGAAAACAAAGTATGGACTTTGACATACTTGCCCGATGATCGGCGAGCGATAGAAAACAAATGGATCTTTAAGAAGAAGACGGACGCGGATGGTAATGTTACCATCTATAAAGCTCGACTTGTCGCTAAGGGTTATCGGCAAGTTCAAGGGGGTGACTACGATGAGACTTTCTCTCCCGTAGCGAAGCTGAAGTCCGTCCGAATCATGTTAGCAATTGCCACATACTATGATTATGAGATATGGCAAATGGACGTCAAAACGGCATTCCTTAACGGTTATCTTAAGGAAGAACTGTATATGATGCAGCCGGAAGGTTTTGTCGACCCTAAGAATGCTAACAAGGTATGCAAGCTCCAGCGATCCATTTATGGGCTGGTGCAAGCATCTCGGAGTTGGAACATTCGCTTTGATGAGATGATCAAAGCGTTTGGGTTTATGCAGACTTATGGAGAAGCCTGCGTTTACAAGAAAGTGAGTGGGAGCTCTGTAGCATTTCTCATATTATATGTAGATGACATACTTTTGATGGAAAATGATATAGAACATTTGGATAGCATTAAGGCCTACTTGAATAAGAGTTTTTCAATGAAGGACCTTGGAGAAGCTGCTTATATATTAGGCATCAAGATCTATAGAGATAGATCAAGACGCCTCATAGGTCTTTCACAAAGCACATACCTTGATAAGATATTGAAGAAGTTCAATATGGATCAATCTAAGAAGGGGTTCTTGCCTGTATTGCAAGGGGTGAAATTGAGCTCAGCTCAATGTCTGACCACAGCAGAAGATATAGAAGAGATGAGTGTCATCCCCTATGCCTCGGCCATAGGGTCTATTATGTATGCCAGGTTGTGTACCAGACCTGATGTAAACCTTGCCGTAAGTTTGGTAGGAAGGTACCAAAGTAATCCCGGCAAGGAACACTGGACAGCGGTCAAGAATATCCTGAAGTACCTGAAAAGGACTAAGGACATGTTTCTCGTTTATGGAGGTGACGAAGAGCTCGTCGTAAAGGGTTACGTCGATGCTAGCTTCGACACAGATCTGGATGACTCTAAGTCACAAACCGGATACATGTATATATTGAATGGTGGAGCAGTAAGCTGGTGCAACTGCAAGAAGAGCGTCATGGCGGGATCTACATGTGAAGCGGAGTACATGGCAGCCTCGGAGGCAGCGCATGAAGCAATTTGGGTGAAGGAGTTCATCACCGACCTAGTCATACCCAATGCGTCGGGGCCGATCAAACTCTTCTGTGACAACACTGGAGCTATTGCACTTGCCAAGGAGCCCGGGTTTCACAAGAAGACCAGGCACATCAAGCGTCGCTTCAACTCCATTCGTGAAAATGTTCAAGATGGAGACATAGAAATTTGCAAAGTGCATACGGATCTGAATGTCGCAGATCCATTGACTAAACCTCTCCCTAGAGCAAAACATGATCAACACCAGAACTCTATGGGTGTTCAATTCATCACAATGTAACTAGATTATTGACTCTAGTGCAAGTGGGAGACTGTTGGAAATATGCCCTAGAGGCAATAATAAAAGGATTATTATTATATTTCCATGTTCATGATAATTGTCTTTTATTCATGCTATAATTGTGTTATCCAGAAATCGTAATACATGTGTGAATACATAGACACCAACAAGTCCCTAGTAAGCCTCTAGTTGACTAGCTCGTTAATCAATAGATAGTCATGGTTTCCTGACTATGGACATTGGATGTCATTGGTAACGAGATCACATCATTAGGAGAATGATGTGATGGACAAGACCCAATCCTAAGCATAGCACAAGATCGTATAATTCGTTTGCTAGAGCTTTTACAATGTCAAGTATCTTTTCCTTAGACCATGAGATTGTGTAACTCCCGGATACCGTAGGAGTGCTTTGGGTGTGCCAAGTGTCACAACGTAACTGGGTGACTATAAAGGTATACTACGGGTATCTCCAAAAGTGTCTGTTGGGTTGACACGGATCGAGACTGGGATTTGTCACTCCGTATGACGGAGAGGTATCACGGGGCCCACTCGGTAATGCATCATCATAATGAGCTCAATGTAATCAAAGTGTTTGATCACGGGATCATGCATTATGGTACGAATAAAGTGACTTGCCGGTAACGAGATTGAACGAGGTATTGGGATACCGACGATCTAATCTCGGGCAAGTAAAATACCGATTGACAAAGGGAATTGTATATGGGGTTGCTTGAATCCTCGACATCGTGGTTCATCCGATGAGATCATCGAGGAGCATGTGGGAGCCAACATGGGTATCCAGATCCCGCTGTTGGTTATTGGCCGGAGAGCTGTCTCGGTCATGTCTACGTGTCTCCCGAACCCGTAGGGTCTACACACTTAGGGTTCGGTGACGCTAGGGTTGTATAGAGATAAGTATGCAGTAATCCGAAAGTTGTTCGGAGTCCCCGGATGAGATCCTGGACGTCACGAGGAGTTTCGGAATGGTCCGGAGGTGAAGAATTATATATAGGAAGTGCAGTTTCGGCCATCGGGATAATTCGGGGTCATCGGTATTGTACCGGGACCACCGGATGGGTCCCGGGGGTCCACCGGGTGGGGCCACCCATCCCGGAGGGCCCCATGGGCTGAAGTGAGGAGGGGAACCAGCCCATAGTGGGCTGGTGCGCCCCCCTTGGCCTACCCCCTGCGCCTAGGGTTGAAACCCTAGGGTGGGGGGCGCCCCACTTGCCTTGGGGGGTACTCCACCCCCCTGGCCGCCGCCCCCCTTGGAGATTGGATCTCCAGGGCCGGCGCCCCCCAGGGGGTCTATATAAAGGGGGGAGGGAGGGGCAGCCACACCCTGATGCTTTGGCGCCTCCCTCTCCCTGCTACACCTCTCTCTCTCTCTCGTAGAAGCTAGGCGAAGCCCTGCTGCGGTGACTGATGCATCCACCACCACGCCGTTGTGCTGCTGGATCTCCATCAACCTCTCCTTCCCCCTTGCTGGATCAAGAAGGAGGAGACGTCATCCGCTCCGTATGTGTGTTGAACGCGGAGGTGCCGTCCGTTCGGCACTTGGTCATCGGTGATTTGGATCACGGCGAGTACGATTCCATCATCCACGTTCTAGTGAACGCTTCCGCTCGTGATCTACAAAGGTATGTAGATGCATCGGATCACTCGTTGCTAGATGAACTCATAGATGGATCTTGGTGAAACTGTAGGAAAATTTTTGTTTTCTGCAACGTTCCCCAACAATATGATCCGACTATATTAACAAAGCCCGTGATATAGATCACAAGAGAGAGAGAGAGAGAGAGAGAGAGAGATTAAACACATAGCTACTGGTACAAACCCTCAGCCCCGAGGGTGTACTACTCCCTCCTCATCGTGGTGGTCGCCGAGATGATGAAGATGGCCACCGGAGATGATTCCCCTCCCCCCCGGGCAGGGTGCCGAAACGGGGTCTAGATTGGTTTGCGGATACAAAGACCTTGCGGCGGCGGAACTTTTGATCTATGTTAACCCATAAGGGTTTCAGGATATTTCGGAATTTATAGTACAAAGAAGGGGTGCGGGAGGCCACCGAGGTGGGCACAACCCACCTGGGCGCGCCAGGTGGGCCTAGCGTGCCCTTGTGGGTTGTGCCCCCCTCGGGGCACCCCCAGGTGTTGCTCTGGCCCAAAGGTTGTCTCCTGGTCCATAAAAAATCATCATGGAGTTTCGTTGCATTTGGACTCTGTTTGGTATTGATTTCCTACGATGTAAAAAACAAGCAAAAAACAGCAACTGGCACTGGGCACTGGGTCAATAGGTTAAGTCCAAAGATGATATAGAGTTGCTATAAAATGATTGTAAAACACCCAAGAATGATAAAATAACAGCATGAATACTTCATAAATAATAGATATGTTGGAGACGTATCATCAACCTCTGGCAAGTCTGAGATTTTTGGAAGTGGAACCCGGTGATGAGTGTACACATTCACAAGTTCCCACTCGTAGTTGTACCCAATATAAACAACCCAATCTCCATTTGCGCCTTCCCAAGCCTTACCCTCAAGCGATGGCATCTTAACATCACACGTATCATTATCAAGCGGCATCAACTTGCACAAGGCGAGGCTTCCGTCGTCCACGCGCCAGTCGTCAGCAGGGTCACGACAAAGAAGATAGGGGAGATCAAACCGCTCCTGTACCCTTGGGTTCCTTGTAATGATGTTATTAGTTGAGCCGATAATGGTCTTGAATGAACCTGCCATGCTAGCCGAGGTCATGATGTCACACCGATCAATGAGTTCCTCCAGCACGTCATCTTTCAGACCGGGGCAAGAATAACGGGTTCGTTTCCGGCCTGTTCCCTCCATGGAGAAGACGATGGAACAATGGCAGAAGGTAGGGTGAAGGCAAATGGAGGAGGGAGGAAGAGCGGGCGACATCAGTACCAAATCGAGAGGGAAAGGCGAAGAGGCGGTGGACGGTTTCCACGGTACACGAAGAGGCGCCCCGGTGTACATAGACGTCCGTCCGGAAATTGTACAAAAGGACTCGCCGTCGTCTCACTGACATGTTGGAACGGGACCACATGTCAACGAAACATGGTGTGTAATTTCTCGTGCAAAATGCGATTTGGTCGCGTTGGCCCAAGGTGCCACATTAGTTATCGACCTTTATTTTTTAATGGCGTGCCATTCAGTTTTGAAGCATGACTAACTTGTACTGTATGCAGAGAAAATATAAACTACTCTACCACTACTCCACCTCTAGTACTAGTATCAAAAAAGATATATAGGGTGGAGCTTCAGCGCTTTCTTGCTATGGGCTGCTCACTTGCTTCTCACATTATCACCCTCTCTCTAGATCTAAAAAAGACGTCCTCTCTCTCCCCCCTCACCGGTGGTCTCAGATCCCGCAGGGGAAGAAAAGGACGTGCAGTGTTGACGCACTCGTCGTCCGCGAGCGAGGTCATGCACTAACGACAAGGCTGTCCTCTTAGACCTAGCGCCCGCGCGGGATGGCCTCCATCCCCAAGCTCGCTGCCATAGTGTGTGCGGAGGACGACGACCACGAGCGAAACCACTTCCCACCGACCCTCAGGTATGCTACCTCTTTTTGAACCATACCCTTGTTCTTGCCCCATCTGCCACGTCGCGCATGTGGATCTTTTTCAACTCCGCCATCTTCCCAACTTTCTATCCTCTGCTCTGCTGGTCACGCAGACGAAAACCTTAATTTGCACTATTAAAGGAAACCCTACTTCATGCAGAATAATCCATGTCTGGGTTGAATAAGGAAAGGAAGGGAGAAAGTACTGTCCAAGAGACTAGGCATCAAACCCGCATCTAGGTTGAAAAGGGGGAAATCACTAGCTAAGGAACGAGTCTCGTGTCTCTTTGTTGAAAAAGGGTGAAAAAGGGTAGAAAGGCATGACAACGCAGTAGAGAATGACCAGGTCGATCGGTTTGTTGTCCTCACATAGGAAAAAGGTGGCTAATGAGAACAAAAATGGGATGTAATCCACATATCACTAGTGCGCGTCGGTCCTAAACAAACGGTTTTCACCCTTTTCCGCGACGGCATTTGGAACCGTCGCCAAGTGAGTGTGTGTGATAGGGTGTCCTTCCCACACGACCCAGAAATCGTCGGGGATAGGCCCTCATGGGACCTAGGCTAGGGCCGTGTGCGATCGGCCGAGGAATCGAAACCCAATCATTTCCGTAGGTATGTACATCCCACACGGTGAATCCCAGAAATCATTTCTGTAGGTATGTACATCCCACACGGTGAATCCCAGAAATCATTTTCGTAGGTATGTAAATCCCACACGGTAATCCGAGAAAATCATTTTCGTAGGTATGTACATCCCACATGGTGAATCCCAGAAAAACATTTCCGTTCGTATGTATATCACACACAGTCAATCCAAGGAATATGTGTGACGCCCGGGTAATTAAGCTATAGTGATCCTCTGCTAATGATGCCACGTCACCTTGATTATAGCTGCTAATATCGAGTTAGTTCGAAACCGATTCAAATTCGAATTCAAAATCAGGCAAACAATAAAAGTTTTCAAATATTAAACCTAAAATGTTCGGAGTGAACCAAATAATGCATAAGTAGTAATGGTGGAGGAACCACATTGTTATAAAAGGTTTAAATGCACTTAGGTAATTAAAACAATTACATAAATACATATTGGATTTTATTAAATATTAAAATATTTTGTTTTGGGTTAATAATTACTATGGCAGTAGTATAATTGTAAATGCAAGTTTAGGTACTAGTGATAATTTTTTATAAAACAGAAACTAAGAGGAAACTAAAATTTAATAGAAAAGAATAATAACTAAAGAGAAAAGAACAAATCAGAAAACAAGAATAAAACAAAGAACCCACCACCCCCCCCCCCCCGCCGGGCCTCGGCCCATTTGGCCATTGGGCTAGCCAGACTAGCCCAGTCGGCGCCCCATAATCCCCACTCCCCCGTGACCTAGATTGGTCACCCACTCCCCCCCACGCCTCGCTCCACCTCTCCCCATCCCGTCTGGATCGAGATCGGGGCAACCGTGCCCCGACCCCATCGACGTCGCCGCCGGTTCTCGTCGCCACCACGTTGACGCCCCTCGTCGGAGCGCTCCCCCGCCGGCCTGCTTCTCCTCTCCGCCGTCGTCCCCGTCATCCACCTCGACAACCGTTGCCTTAGTCCCTACGGATCCGCGGTGAGGCCCCCGGCCTCTTTTCCATTCTGCTCACAGCGCCACCGCGTGCCCGCGCCTCCCGCCACGGCGCCCCTCACCGTAGAACCGCGCCGGCCTGTGCCCTCCTTGCCTTGCATCTGCCTCGCCGCGTGACGTGCAGGCTCCGCCTGCTGCTTGCCGCTACTGCCCGCACACCTCGTCGGGGCACGTGCCACCTCGCGCGCACCCTCCACCTGCGCCCGTGGCCGCGACGCGCCTGGCTTCGTCCTCTTGCAGCCGCATCCGCGCGCAGACGTGCCCCTGCCGCTGCTCTGCATCGCCCCATCACCGCCCGCGGCCACCCCGTCGACGATCGCGGCCATCTGCACCCGCCTCCGACGTGCTGGCCCCCGCTCCAGTCCCTCCCTTCGCCGCTTGCGTACGCCGTCGCCGGTCGTCGCTCACGTCGGCCACGCCCGCTCAGTTCTGCTCCAGCCGCGACCTCGCCTTGCCCCCCCCCCCCCGTCGGGCTTGGCCTTAGCACGGGCGATGCTAGCCGCCCGCACGCCCCTGCCCGCTAACCCGCTAAGGCCCTCTGTGCCTATGACAAGTAGGCCCCCCGCCTAGAATGTTTAGAAAAAAATAAAATAAATAATAATTAAAAATAAATAAATACTAATAATAATTAATTAATTAATTAACTTAATTAAATTTGATTAATTAAACAATTAATTAAACAAATTAAACCAGATTAGATTAACCTAACCACTAATTAAACAAATTGACCCTCTTTAAATAACCTGCTAATTAGACAACCAATGACATGTGGGCCCCACACTTAGTTGACCCAGTCAACTGCACAGTTGACTGCTAACATCAGAATGCTGTCATGCTGACATCATCATTTACTATTCTGGATAATGTTGGGTTTAAATAATTAATTAAATTCCAGAAATTAATAAAATCTTTAGAAAATCATATCTTTTAATCCGTAACTCGGATTAAAATACTTTCTACATGAAAGTTACTCAGAACGACAAGACGAACCCGGATACGCAGCCTGTTCGTCCGCCACACATTCCTAACCTATCAAACTCGCAGACTTTCCCCTCTGGCTCCTCTGCCCAAAAACGCGAAACACCGGGGATACTTTCCCGGATGTTTCCCCCCCTTCACCGGTATCACCTCATACCGCGTTAGGGCACCCCTAGCACCGTTACTTGTCATGTCATGCATCGCTATGCATCTGTTTGCTTAAATATTTATTGTTTCTTCCCCCTCTTCTCTCGCTAGACACCGAGACCGACGATGCTGCTGCCCCGTTCGACTACAGAGTTGACGACCCCTCTCTCTTGCCAGAGCAACCAGGCAAGCCCCCCCCCTTGATCACCAGATATCGCCTACTCTCCTCTATACTGCTTGCATTAGATTAGTGTAGCATGTTACTGCTTTCGTTATTCCTATCCTGATGCATAGCCTGTCTTTGATACTGCTGTTGATACCTTTACCTGCAATCCTACTGCTTAGTATAGGATGCTAGTGTTCCATCAGTGGCCCTACACTCTTGTCCGTCTGCCATGCTATATTACTGGGCCGTGATCACTTCGGGAAGTGATCGCGGGCATTCTATATACTTTACACTGTTACATTACCTGTGATACTGTTCGGAGATGGGGGCTGAAGGGGCAGGTGGCTCCATCCTGGTAGAGGTGGGCCTGGGTTCCCGACGGCCCCCGACTGTTACTTTGTGGCGGAGCGACAGGGCAGGTTTGAGACCACCTAGGAGAGAGGTGGGCCTGACCCTGGTCGGCGTTCACGGATATTTAACACGCTTAACGAGATCTGGGTATTTGATCTGAGTCTGGCCATTTGGTCTATACGCACTAACCATCTACGCGGGAGTAGTTATGGGTATCCCGGCGTCGTGGTATCAGCCGAAGCCTTCGTGACGTCTGCGACGGAGCGGCGCACGCCGGATTGGACTGGAACGCCACTAGGCTAGGTCTGCTTCCGGCCGCCCTCGCAACGTGCAGGTGTGCTCAGGGCGATGGGCCCAGACCCCTGCGTGCTGACCTCTCTGTTGTGCCTAGGTGGGGCTGCAACATGTTGATCTTCCGAGGCCGGGCATGACCCAGGAAAGTGTGTCCGGCCAAATGGGATCAAGCGTGTTGGGCTATGTGGTGCACCCCTGCAGGGAAGTTAATCTATTCGAATAGTCGTGTCCCTCGGTAAAAGGACGACCCGGAGTTGTACCTTGACCTTATGACAACTAGAACCGGATACTTAATAAAACACAACCTTCCAAGTGCCAGATACAACCCGGTGATCGCTCTCTAACAGGGCATCGAGGAGGGGATCGCCGCGTAAGATTATGCTATGCGATGCTACTTGAAGGACTTCATTCTACTCTCTTCCATATGCTGCAAGACGGAGGCTGCCAGAAGCGTAGTCTTCGACAGCATTAGCTATCCCCCCCTCTTATTCCGGCATTCTGCAGTTCAGTCCACTGATATGGCCCTTTACACGTATATCCATGCATATGTAGTATAGCTCCTTGCTTGCGAGTACTTTGGATGAGTACTCACGGTTGCTTTTCTCCCTCTTTTCCCCTTTCCCTTCTACCTGATTGCTGCAACCAGATGATGGAGCCCAGGATCCAGACGCCACCGTTGACAACGACTCCTACTACACTGGAGATGCCTACTACTACGTGCTGCCTGTTGACGACGACCAGGAGTAGTTAGGAGGATCCCAGGCAGGAGGCCTGCGCCTCTTTCGGTTGTATCCCTGTTTGTGCTAGCCATCTTATGGCAAACTTGTTTAACTTATGTCTGTACTCAGATATTGTTGCTTTCGCTGACTCGTCTATGATCGAGCACTTGTATTCGAGCCCTCGAGGCCCCTGGATTGTATTATGATGCTTGTATGACTTATTTTATTTGTAGAGTTGTGTTGTGATATCTTCCCGTGAGTCCTTGATCTTGATCGTACACATTTGCGTGCATGATTAGTGTACGATTGAATCGGGGGCGTCACAAGTTGGTATCAGAGCCGACTGCCTGTAGGAATCCCCCTTCCACACTCCTTGGCCGAAGTTGAGTCTAGTCGATGAAAATTGTTCTACTAACTTGGCTGTGCGGCCCATGGGCCCACGTCACCATTGGCTGGTATTAGGATCTTTTACTCCTCATCTATACTCTGGGACTCTGATCTCTCTTCTATTCGGGTTAAATGATTTTGCTAAAAACAAAACTAACTTTAGGTTCTCGATAATACTTTCTCCCAGAGAGCCCCTTCATTTCAGACGATGGCCTGATTCATTAGAACACCCCGATGATACTCTCTGATATTATCCCGAGAACTTGTGTTCATCGCGTTTGCGGTTCCCCTTCCACCGTCAACCCTTATGGACAACTACCTGCACGTGACATTCTTACATTCATCCCCAGTTGGTCTTGTTATTACAAGATACCCTGTAATACTTGTCGTTGTTCCAAGAATCCCTTGTGCCACTGCCTTGCAGTTCCTTGCCACAAAAATATCCCTACGATTTGTTTCTTCACACTTATCGAGGAACCGTTCATTACAGTTGTTTATAGGATTCACTAGATACATCGGAATACTACCCGATCTATCGATAATCCTCTGCCAACTATTGCTCTGCAAATACTTGTCTGCTTGCAGTCTGGAAAATTCCATTTGTCTAGCAATAACCATTAAAATCCTTGTGATTGAAATTCTGATCCTATTGATTCAACATGTGTGTGGATGCACGCAATCATCAGTTGATCCTTATAAATTATCTTTCCGGCTCAGACGTCTTTCGAACATGAGCTGGTTCTTGGCCAATTAGATTGCCATCGATTGTACCCCTAAGTCTATTCAACTTATCCATCCTTGATCAGAGCGTTTGCTCCTGATCCCTTGATTTGAAAATCATAATTCCTTTGTTATTTCAACGATGAATTATTCAGTTGTTCTATAAACCGATGCCTTTTGCATTATTTTTCCTTCTGATTGAGTACCGATACTCACATCAGATTTCGGGTGGTCCGCGAGACCAATTGCTTGGTTATTATCTGACAGTGTCCTTCATATCCAATAACCTTGAGAGTTTCTCCCTTGATACATAATGCCTTTGGTAAATTGTGTCCTCTGCCTTTGGCAAGTTATATCCTATGCTTGTGTCAACCATGTGCTCTGCTTCGAGCATGTGTTAATTGATCCTAAAGTTCATGGTATATGTTCTAAGATGCACCGATGGGTTGAACCTATGCTTTTTCTAATCTGTGTGAACTCGGAAACTACTACGGGTCATACTCTACTGTTGTTATGTCAGATAAAAACTTCCACACTACAACTTCGTCGAAGGCGAGAAGTGAATGAAAGGTTATGCATTTGAGAAGTGGGAGTCGACCTTGAACTTTGTGTTCATGCCCATGGACGTGATGTAGATCCTATCATGGAAGCTTCTTGTAACAATAACTATTTCCTTGATAAATATCATCTGGTATCTGTGAATTGATCCTTTCCAACCGTGGTTCCGACCATGATTGTTCCCCTTTGATTCTATTTCTTGGACAAGTTAAAGTACTTGCCTTCTGCAGATCAGTACGCCTTCCCAACATCTATTCTGTTCTACCTTCGAGTATTATCCCCTGGTATCTTGAGGATATAAACCCACTGCACTTCATCTTATGAATTTCTGATGAAGTAGTACCTTTCCCCATCATAGTCACTCCACGGGTTCTGGGTTGTCGTCAACCGAGAACACCGATTTTTGAATCGAATGAACACTGTGATTCGGTACTCCCAGTACTTTGTTGTTGAGAAGTTTAATACTCCATCATGTCACTCCTAGCCTGATCGGCTACATCATTATCATGCTAATTTTAACTGTACTACCGGGTCCTTAATTCCGGAGCACAACTTTCGATGATGAGCTAAGCTTACGCCAATTTCCTCGTCTTATCGTTCCACCTTGAACGACAAACTTGATTTCGAGTTTGTGTCGTACCCATGGTTCCAATAACCTTTCGCTTCACCATTCCTTTGACTTGATGTCATTGCCGATCGATTACATCTTCTTGAAATCTCTCGACAAATGTGTCGTGATCATCATCAGCATTCTGAGCTCTTTCAGGATATCAATTGAATTCATGATGGGAAACACCATCCTTGCCCTCGATGATTTGTGTTATCATCGACCACTTTATTGCCTTCCATTTAACACAAACTTAATCGTGTTTTGTGTTATACCTTGAGTTCCTTGATATCCACCATTTGTTCTTCTTTACCTTGGAGTATTACCGTCTTTTATGTCAAGAATGTGGCGAGAATTTCACCACCTACTACGAATTCTTGATACAAGTGATACTCCTCACCATCTCCGTTCTTTTCTTGGTCCCCGTGTTGTTCCTAACCAGAATACCTATAAATAAACTATGATGTCTGAATTTGAAACTTCTAGCAACTCTATTGCTTTGAAGTGAATGGTCTATAGTTTCATTTTAATTCTTTTGTTCATTAAGTCACCATTGTAACATTGATCATGCAACCCAGCCCATATTTCGGGTGCACCTGTCAACCAACGTTTAATCTTGGAGGTTTTCCTCGAACATACATCATTATGTCATTTGATCTGACGAATATTATCTCCTTGTTCACATAATTGTGGAAATCCATCTTTTGGAAACCTCGATGAATTGTCGCTGAGTTCATCAGCCACCTCCTCATCCTCTCCTTGGTTTAAACGATGAACTCTTGTGTCGGGACATGCTCCCATAGTACAATTCCCGAGAATCTTATAATGTCATCTCGACAATTTGTGTTGCACCTTTCTTCTCATACATCCTGAGTCTGAGTTATCCTGACACCAATTAGATCTGAATCTCGGTCAGATATGATGGTTGGAACATATTTCCAAGAGTTATAACAATGGTCTTTATGTGACCCGGTAAGGTGATGTCGTGCCTAGTACACCTGGCAGAAGGCCCTATTGTTATAGTTTCCTTTTTAGCAAGGCTATCCTTTCTTCCATGAGGAAATTGTAAGACTTATTCTATAAGTTGTTCCTGATGGATCCTTTTTGTTTGCAGAGTCTGATCTTCACCTGTTGACCATGTCAATGCTATCTCGAAGCATGTCTATGGTACTCCAATTTTCAACAGGAACATCTGAATCCCAATGTTAAATGTTTCCTGCTCAGTTATCCAAACACCGTTGTATGGGTAATGTCATGATATTTCTCTCCCCTCTCCTAAAGGGTTTTCTATGTTATATCCTATCATGGATATCATGCTCTGCTTGTCCTTGGGAAGGATATACCCTTGAAATATGTGTTTAAACAAATTTTTCTTTCCATTGTTCTGTTTGATCTAATGATCACATTTTCTTTTCCATTGAATTGTTTAACCTTCCTTGTGATCCATATGATCTAAGCAGTAATATTCTTCTGCTTATGTAAACAACTTGGTGTACAACTATGTTAGTAAGAACCTGTTGCATTTGTTGATAGCATTCCCGTAACCACCGATAGACGAGAACTTTGCCTATTGGTCCGCCTCGTTCAATGAGCAGGAAAATGGTTCTCTTCGTCCCTCGCCCTTGGTATTGATGTTGTTGCTGACATAACCGACAGACTATCCTCTGACATGCCTTGCTTACGTGATCGTGCAAGACGTCACCGCCCTTCCTACTTCAACCCACATGGTCGTCCCATAACCTACAGTTCCACAGGATCAAAACCTGACTCTCCTGTACATCACTGTTCCCAAGGTTATTCCTCACACTTGGCTTCGTATGAAATTCACGGGCCATCGTCCTAGTGATCTATTCTAGTAACAGGCGCAATACTCAATCTCGTTGCTCTGGACCCCTTCCGCACGGTCTTTCAGACATCGAACGATTGCCTATTCGTTTGAAACTTCTCACGGTACCTTCTTACTTTGCTCTCGATATCTTCTTAAGTTTCAACTCGGGAGATACTTATACTTCTCCCCATGAGTTAACCGTCCGATGCTCAATCTTGTTAGAATTCGTCCTTATAGAGCTTTTCCCCTCTTATCCTTTCGTAAGTACGGTGAAGATCCTGAAGGAAGGACGACAGCTACATCATGATGACCTGAAGCAGAGGAATGAAGACATCAATGTAATGGATCAACCTCTTCGAGAAGAACAACCAATGCCAAGAACACTCCCTAGAATTTCGTAACCCGAACCTTCCCCCTTTACTTCCCTCTTAAATCTCGGGACGAGATTTCTTGTAGTGGAGGAGAATTGTGACGCCCGGGTAATTAAGCTATAGTGATCCTCTGCTAATGATGCCATGTCACCTTGATTATAGTTGCTAATATCGAGTTAGTTCGAAACCGATTCAAATTCGAATTCAAAATCAGGCAAACAATAAAAGTTTTCAAATATTAAACCTAAAATGTTCGGAGTGAACCAAATAATGCATAAGTAGTAATGGTGGAGGAACCACATTGTTATAAAAGGTTTAAATGCCCTTAGGTAGTTAAAACAGTAGTTAAAACAATTACATAAATACATATTGGATTTTATTAAATATTAAAATATTTTGTTTTGGGTTAATAATTACTATGGCAGTAGTATAATTGTAAATGCAAGTTTAGGTACTAGTGATAATTTTTTATAAAACAGAAACTAAGAGGAAACTAAAATTTAATAGAAAAGAATAATAACTAAAGAGAAAAGAACAAATCAGAAAAACAAGAATAAAACCAAAGAACCCCCCCCCCCCGCCGGGCCTCGGCCCATTTGGCCATTGGGCTAGCCAGACTAGCCCCGTCGGCACCCCATAATCCCCACTCCCCCGTGACCTAGATCGGTCACCCACTCCCCCCCACGCCTCGCTCCTCATCTCCCCATCCCGTCTGGATCGAGATCGGGGCAACCGTGCACCGACCCCATCGACGCCGCCGCTGGTTCCCGTCGCCACCACGCCGACGCCCCTCGTCGGAGCGCTCCCCCACCGGCCTGCTTCTCCTCTCCGTCGTCGTCCCCGTCATCCACCTCGACAACCGCTGCCTTAGTCCCTACGTATCCGCGGTGAGGCCCCCGGCCTCTCTTCCATTCTGCTCACAGCGCCACCGCGTGCCCGCGCCTCCCGCCACGGCGCCCCTCACCGTAGAGCCACGCCGGCCTGCGCCCTCCTTGCCTTGCATCTGCCTCGCCGCGTGACGTGCAGGCTCCGCCTGCTGCTTGCCGCTACTGCCTGCACACCTCGCTGGGGCACGTGCCACCTCGCGCGCACCCTCCACCAGCGCCCGTGGCCGCGACGCGCCTGGCTTCGTCCTCTTGCAGCCGCATCCGCGCGCAGACGTGCCCCTGCTGCTGCTCTGCATCGCCCCATCACCGCCCGCGGCCACCCCGTCGACCACCGCGGCCATCTGCACCCGCCTCCGACGTGCTGGCCCCCGCTCCAGTCCCTCCCTTCGCCGCTTGCGTACGCCGTCGCCAGTCGTCGCTCACGTCGGCCACGCCCGCTCAGTTCTGCTCCAGCCGCGACCTCGCCTTGCCCCCCCCCCTTGTCGGGCTTTGCCTCAGCACGGGCGACGCTAGCCGCCCGCACGCCCCTGCCCGCTAACCCGCTAAGGCCCTCTGTGCCTATGACAAGTAGTCCCCGCGCCCAGAATGTTTAAAAAAAATAAAATAAATAATAATTAAAAAATAAATAAATACTAATGATAATTAATTAATTAATTAACTTAATTAAATTTGATTAATTAAACCATATTAGATTAACCTAACCACTAATTAAACAAATTGACCCTCTTTAAATTACCTGCTAATTAGACAACCAATGACATGTGGGCCCCACACTTAGTTGACCCAGTCAACTGCATAGTTGACTGCTGACATCAGCATGATGTCATGCTGACATCATCATTTACTATTCTGGATAATGTTGGATTTAAATAATTAATTAAATTCCAGAAATTAATAAAATCTTTAGAAAATCATATCTTTTAATCTGTAACTCGGATTAAAATACTTTCTACATGAAAGTTACTCAGAACGACAAGACGAAACCGGATACGCAGCCCGTTCATCCGCCACACATTCCTAACCTATCAAACTCGCAGACTTTCCCCTTCGGCTCCTCTGCCCGAAAACGCGAAACACCGGGGATACTTTCCCGGATGCTTCCCCCCCCCTTCACCGGTATCACCTCATACCGCGTTAGGGCACCCCTAGCACCGTTACTTGTCATGTCATGCATCGCTATGCATCTGTTTGCTTAAATATTTATTGTTTCTTCCCCCTCTTCTCTCGCTAGACACCGAGACCGACGCTGCTGCTGCCCCGTTCGACTACGGAGTTGACGACCCCTCTCTCTTGCCAAAGCAACCAGGCAAGCCCCCCCCCTTGATCACCAGATATCGCCTACTCTCCTCTATACTGCTTGCATTAGAGTAGTGTAGCATGTTACTGCTTTCGTTATTCCTATCCTGATGCATAGCCTGTCTTTGATACTGCTGTTGATACCTTTACCTGCAATCCTACTGCTTAGTATAGGATGCTAGTGTTCCATCAGTGGCCCTACACTCTTGTCCGTCTGCCATGCTATATTACTGGGCCGTGATCACTTCGGGAAGTGATCGCGGGCATTCTATATACTTTACACTGTTACATTACCTGTGATACTGTTTGGAGATGGGGGCTGAAGGGGCAGGTGGCTCCATCCCGGTAGAGGTGGGCCTGGGTTCCCGACGGCCCCCGACTGTTACTTTGTGGCGGAGCGACAGGGCAGGTTTGAGACCACCTAGGAGAGAGGTGGGCCTGACCCTGGTCGGCGTTCGCGGATACTTAACACGCTTAACGAGATCTGGGTATTTGATCTGAGTCTGGCCATTTGGTCTATACGCACTAACCATCTACGCGGGAGTAGTTATGGTTATCTCGGCGTCGTGGTATCAGCCGAAGCCTTCGTGACGTCAGCGACGGAGCGGCGCGCGTCGGATTGGACTGGAACACCACTAGGCCAGGTCTGCTTCCGGCCGCCCTCGCAACTTGCAGGTGTGCTCAGGGTGATGGGCCCAGACCCCTGCGTGCTTAGCTTTAGACCGGCGTGCTGACCTCTCTGTTGTGCCTAGGTGGGGCTGCGACGTGTTGATCTTTCGAGGCCGGGCATGACCCAGGAAAGTGTGTCCGGCCAAATGGGATCAAGCGTGTTGGGCTATGTGGTGCACCCCTGCAGGGAAGTTAATCTATTCGAATAGCCGTGTCCCTCGGTAAAAGGACGACCCGGAGTTGTACCTTGACCTTATGACAACTAGAACCGGATACTTAATAAAACACACCCTTCCAAGTGCCAGATACAACCCGGTGATCGCTCTCTAACAGGGCATCGAGGAGGGGATCGCCGGGTAGGATTATGCTATGTGATGCTACTTGGAGGACTTCATTCTACTCTCTTCTATATGCTGCAAGACGGAGGCTGCCAGAAGCGTAGTCTTCGACAGGATTAGCTATCCCTCCCTCTTATTCCGGCATTCTGCAGTTCAGTCCACTGATATGGCCCTTTACACATATATCCATGCATATGTAGTATAGCTCCTTGCTTGCGAGTACTTTGGATGAGTACTCACGGTTGCTTTTCTCCCTCTTTTCCCCTTTCCCTTCTACCCGATTGCTGCAACCAGATGATGGAGCCCAGGATCCAGACGCCACCGTTGACAATGACTCCTACTACACTGGAGGTGCCTACTACTACGTGTTGCCTGCTGACGACGACCAGGAGTAGTTAGGAGGATCCCAAGCAGGAGGATTGCGCCTCTTTCGGTTGTATCCCTGTTTGTGCTAGCCATCTTATGGCAAACTTGTTTAACCTATGTCATTACTCAGATATTGTTGCTTCTGCTGACTTGTCTATGATCGAGCACTTGTACTCGAGCCCTCGAGGCCCCTGGCTTGTATTATGATGCTTGTATGACTTATTTTATTTGTAGAGTTGTGTTGTGATATCTTCCCGTGAGTCCTTGATCTTGATCGTACACATTTGCGTGCATGATTAGTGTACGATTGAATCGGGGGCGTCACAATATGTTTCTGTTCTTATGTACATCCCACACAGTCAATCCAGGGAAAATGTTTCCGTTCGGACGTAAATTCGACACAGTTTTATGTGTAGGCTTGTGAGTGAAAGGTGTAACTATCACACACGGTCTTCCTTGGTTAACTGTTTGCTTTTATCAACTATATCACACACAATTTGATGAAGAAAATTGTGTGGCATTGGGCTATCCATCGCAACCGCTTTTACTGGTAGAACCGTTTGCAAAGGTCCATGACACATTTAGCAGGTTTATTAGTTTACAATTAATAATTCCAGTATTACGCAAATTCACATTTCATATCGAACAACTATTTGCCAATTTAATATTAGGCACATAAATATATTATAACATCACAGTACGGTAGCTACATGAAAACATCACATTACAACATATAGCTAGTTCAACTTCATAAGAACAATATATTCATTTCCCTAATCGAGATCATCCAGGATCGTCTTGTCCACCTCTGCTTTCGGTTTAGTAAGAACCCGTTTTGCACGGGCCAACTGGGAAATTGCCTCCTCCTTCGCCAACACCATCTTAGCAAAGTCTTTTTAGAAAAATCTGAGCTCATTCTCCACCTTCAACTTTTTATCCCTCATCTTGAAATATGCTTCAGCGTTGACAAGACTTTCTCTAAGCCCAGCTGTGTTCACTTCCTCATACATGCTCCAGAGCTTCCTTAGGCACATCTTCAAACACTGTGGCCATTCTTGATCAACCCACTCCAAGTAAGAACACTTCTGTTCATCCTATAGTATTTAAAACTAGATCAGTAACAATTGTAGGGGAAATGGGTTTATAGCAACATAGAAAATCACCAATGCTTATTTTGAAAAACTAAAGAAACATGTTAATTATGAATAATCTTCTCAAAAAGATCAATGTGCAAATGAAATAATTGGTACTGAGACAACAACCAAATTATGGAACATCAGAAGCTAGAATTAACTACAACGATGCTACAAGTTCTTACTCATGTACAATAAATAACAAATTGAACATTTTATGAGGAAGGTAAATATAACTGCAACATCATAGCGACAGTGTTTGGATGACAGCAAATTGATACTAACAGTTGTGTGCATGCACAAATTTAGTAACATAGAACTAATAGCACTAAGGTCGTTCACTATGTATCCTAAAACTGGTGTAAAGACAACTGTTGCTATATCTCGCACCGGTGCCCTGAACTGGCGAGCCGATGCAGTGGAAAAAATCAGGGACCCGGACTCCGGAGCACGTAGTTGCTCCGATGCCCAGTTCCTTCGTGCCATAAAGATTTAGTATTTTACTGCTTGGCTGCTCGGATGTGTGGACCAAAGTTGGCTGCACAAACTGCTGAAGCGGTGCCAAATAATTTTCTAATGGCACTTCTGATGAGATGGCAACAATTTAAGATACTAGGTACAAACTGTGACACTGTCTTAGGATGCGTTTGGTTGAAGGTGTGGTATGAATGGGTTGAGACTATGACAGTGTCTGAATCACATCTAACAAATGATTTGTAACAACGAAAGAGGGCCTAACCTTCTCTGCACATGCCAGAAACTTCCTCCCAGTGTCCATAGAATCAAACGCAAGTAGCTTCAAGCATGGAGATTGATGGTGACAACGAGCAGATAGATCTTCAGCCATCCCGCTCCATTCGTTGCCACTGATGGTCCTAGGGAGCTACAAGAGGAAGAAATGACTCAAATTGACCTCCGGGTAAAAATCCTTCATTCCAAGTCATAGCGAGAGAGAGAGAAGAGAGGCATACCCGGGTGGTGAAGGAGTAGTCGCCCGAGGAGGAACTTCTGGAGATGTCTTTGAAGAAGACATGGTGACCTGAGCGATAGGATGCGAGACGGCGAGAGCGAGGAAGCGGCTATATCTTAGCAAGGAAGGAGGGAGGAAACAGGGGAAATGTGACTTGTGGTCAGGGAGAAAAGGGGGTGGGGAACGGGGGAAGGGGGCCGGGGTAGATATTTTGGTGGTAGGCCAAAATTTTGGAAATGTGGAGGGAAACTTTGCGCGCGGTGCCGCCGGACCATTCACTTTGAACGATTGTGTGCATCGCAAACGATTCTTCTGCTTTACGCGCATGGGATGAGTTTGATAATTCAAATTTTGGTCTCAAGGCATGGGCACATTCACTTTGAACGTGCGCGGTGCCGCCGGACCATTCACTTTGAATGATTGTGTGCATCGCAAACGATTCTTCTGCTTTACGCGCATGGGATGAGTTTGATAATTCAAATTTTGGTGGAAATTTCTCCGGGTACGTCATTGCATAATTTAACATCGCTTGCTGATTTGGGCACACAAAAGAGCGTACAGCTGATAGACCACACTTACTGAATCGAGCAATTTTAGTAATTACACAGAGCCAGTTGACCTAAACATTGCTCTAACAAAAGACCAGCATTAAAAACAAAGCCTAAGTACGCATAATTAAAAATCCACCGCCGCGCTGACCTATGCATCGCCGGTGTGAGATGAGACGTCGATTACTTGTACTGGTGACATGTTGCCATTGGTGGACTTCGCATCCCCCTGCTGAAGTCGACCGCGTCCTCGTCCTCGTCCTCGTCCTTGTCCTCGTCCTCGGCGCCGCCCTTAGGGTTGTAGTACTCGTAGTAGTGGTTGTGCCAGAGCTCGCGTTTGTACTCCACCGCAGATTCCTCGACGGACAGACTCTTCTCTACCTTGACCTCGGCCACGCGCAACTCCTCCTCCCGACGCTCCTTGATCTCCGCCGCCTCCTGCATCTCCAGCTCCCGCTCGGTGACCTCATGAGGAAGCAGGTGCTCCATGGCCACCGCCACCTTTTCAGACGTGGGTTGCATGCTGGAGTCTGAGGTGGCCTGGAATATCTTGGCTGTGCATCCTCGATCTTGGTGTGGATGGCCTCGACCCGGGCCAGGGCGACATCAACATCATGGACAGCAACTCGAGCGCTCTCGGTGTTTGCAGCCGCCGTCGGAGTAGCAGCTGCAGCCATCAAGGCTGTTGCAGCTGCCCTTTCGGCGGAAGCGGCTGCGCTCAATGCGGATGCGGCAGCACTCCCGGCATAGGCGGCCGCGCTCTCTGCGCAGGCAGCGGCGCTCGGGGGGGGGGGGCGCAGCCATCGTACGGGCCTTCACGAAGTGTTTCCATGGAGTCATCTTTGCAAGAAGGGGTGCGGGAATGGGGCTCGGGATTCGTGGATTCGGGGGTTGCCAACACTAGAGCAGACGACCTGACGAAGCTTAAGGAGGGACATTTAAATAGACCTAGATATTTTCATCGCAAACGGTTCCTAGAAAACAACTATGTGTGATGTTGTAGATATTTTTTATTAGCTGTGAAAGAGAAATTTGGAATGAAGTGCTAATGGATGGTGTTCTAAATGAACGAGAAATTTTGTAGTACTAATACAACTGTCATGTCAAATTTTGGAAAATTTCAGGGGTCATTTGACCTTCGAAGACATTTAAGTGATTTTCTAGCCATTTAATGACCGTAATTGAAATTTGAACTACATGTACATGCAACAGCTAACCATAAAGGTTTGAAAACTCATATTTCGTGTACTTGTGTGTGATTTAATTCCATGTGCAGTAAATTGGAAGGAATTTTCAAACATATTGGTCTTACGACTATGACACAATTAAGCATGGAGTGACATGGCATTTTAATTTCGAAAATTTAAAAAAAAATCAGAAACACATGAAACCTTGGTTGATGTAATGTCATGCCACCAAGATGATGTGGTAAAAGATTGGCATGTTTGACCAAAGTTTGGACACACACCCCTCACAAACCGGAGCAACTCACTAGAAGGCTCGTAGTTCCGAGAGGGAACAATGCATGTTTGATGACGAACGGGAGATAGCTTCCTCTTACGGCCTTCAATTTTTTTTTCTACATCTAACATGCACTAGTACAACTGTAATATAATATTTTTGAAAATTCTAGGGGTCGTTTGACCTTTTAAAGACATTTAAGTGATTTTCTAGCCATTTAATGACCGTAATTCAAATTTGAACTACATCTACATGCAATGCGTAACCGAAACGGTTTGAAAAATCATATTTGTGTACTTGTGTGCGAGTTAATTCCATGTGCAGTAAACTAGAAGGAATTTTCAAAGATATTTGTATCACGACATGGACACATATGCATGAATACGTATGCATGGAGTGGCATGGCATTTTAATTCCAAAAAAATCAGAAACTCATGAAACCTTGCTTGGTTTAATCCCACCAAGATGATGTGGTAAAGAAATTGGCATGTTTGACGAAAGTTTGGACACACGCCCCTCACAAACCGGAGCAACTCGCTAGAAGGTTCGTGGTTCCGAGAGGGAATAATGCATGTTTGATGACGATCGAGAGATAGCTTCCTCTTACGGCCTTCAAATTTTTTCTACGTCTAACGTGCACTACTACAACTGTAATATGAAATTTTGGAAAATTATAGCGGTCATTTGACCTTTTAAAGACATTTAAGTGATTTTCTAACCATTTAATGACTGTAATTCAAATTTGAACTACATCTACATGCAACGCCTAACCAAAACATTTTGAAAAATCATATATGTGTACCTGAGTGCGAGTTAATTCCATGTGCATTAAATTGGAAGGAATTTTCAAACATATTGGTCTCACGACATGGACACATGCATACGTATCCATGGAGTGACATGGCATTTTAATTCAAAAAATAGAAAAATGATGAGAAACACATGAAACCTTGGTTGATGTAATGTCATGCCACCAAGATGATGTGGTAAACAAATTGCCATGTTTGACGAACGTTTGGACACGCACCCCTCACAAACCAGAGCAACTCGCTAGAAGGTTCGTGGTTCTGAGAGGGAACAATGCACGTTTGATGATGAATGGGAGATAGCTTCCTCTTACGGCCTTCAAATTTTTTCCTACGTTTAACATGCACTAATACAACTGTCATGTGTAAATTTGGTAAATTTCAGGGGTCATTTGACCTTTTAAAGACATTTAAGTGATTTTCTAACCATTTAATGACCGTAATTCAAATTTGAACTACATCTAAATGCAACGCCTAACCATAACGGTTTGAAAAATCATATTTTTGTGTACTTGTGTGCGAGTTAATTCCATGTGCAGCAAATTCCAAGGAATTTTCAAACATATTGGTGTCAAGGCATGGGCACATGCATGGAGTGCATGCCATGGCATTTTAATTCCAAAAAATTAAAAAATGATCAGAAAAATATGAAACCTTGCTTGATTTAATGTCATGCCACCAAGATGATGTGGTAAAGAAATTGGCATGTTTGACGAAAGTTTGGACACACACCCCTCACAAACCGGAGCAACTCACTAGAAGGTTCGTGGTTCTGAGAGGGAACAATGCATGTTTGATGATGAACGGGAGATAGCTTCCTCTTACGGCCTAGAATTCTTTTTAACGTCTAACATGCACTACTACAACTGTAATGTGAAACTTTGTAAAATTCTAGGGGTCATTTGACCTTTCAAAGACATTTAAGTGATTTTCTAACCATTTAATGACTGCAATTCAAATTTGAACTACATCTACATGCAACGCCTACCCAAAACGGTTTGAAAAATCATATCTGTGTACTTGTGTGCGAGTTAATTCCATGTGCTGTAAATTGGAAGGAATTTTCAAACATATTGGTCTCACGACATGGACACATGCATACGTATGCATGGAGTGGCATGGCATTTTAATTCAAAAAAAATAGAAAGATGACCAAAAACACATGAAACCTTGGTTGATGTAATGTCATGCCACCAAGATGATGTGGTAAAGAAATTGGCATGTTTGACGAACGTTTGGACACACGCCCCTCACAGACCGGAGCAACTCGCTAGAAGGTTCGTGGTTTCGAGGGAACAATGCATGTTTGATGACAAACGGGTGATAGCTTCCTCTTACGACCTTCAAATTTTTTTTCCTATGTTTAACGTGCACTAATACAACTGTCATGTGAAAATTTGGTAAATTTCAGGAGTCATTTGACCTTCTAAAGACATTTAAGTGATTTTCTAACCATGTAATGGCCGTAATTCAAATTTGAACTACATCTACATGCAACGCCTAACCAAAACAGTTTGAAAAAACATATTTTTGTGTACTTGTGTGCGAGTTAATTCCATGTGCAGTAAATTCGAATGAATTTTCAAACATATTGGTGTCAAGGCATGGGCACATGCATCGAGTGCATGCCATGGCATTTTAATTCCAAAAAATTAAAAAATGATCAGAAAAACATCAACCCTTGCTTGATGTAATGTCATGCCACCAAGATGATGTGGTAAAAAAATTGGCCTGTTTGACGAAAGTTTGGACACACACCCCTCACAAACCGGAGCAACTCACTAGAAGGTTCGTGGTTCCGAGAGGGAAAATGCATGTTTGCTGACGGACGAGAGATAGCTTCCTCTTACGGCCTTCAAATTTTTCCCTATGTTTAACGTGCACTAATACAATTGTCATGTGAAAATTTGGAAATTTCCATGGGTCATCTGACCTTTTAAAGACATTTAAGTGATTTTCTAACCATTTAATGACCATAATTCAAATTTGAATTACATCTACATGCAACGCCTAACCAAAATGGTTTGAAAAATCATATTTTTGTGTACTTGTGTGCGAGTTAAAAAATCATCAGACGATGTAAATATCTGGTGTTCAAAAAAGAAAATGTAAAGATCTGGCAAGACAACCGGCCCCCACATGATTGCACTCTATCTCGCGGCTCGAGGTTTGGTAGGTGATTGGCGGGGATCATTAATCAGACACGGTTCTGTATTGGAAACCGTCAGCTATTATGTTCACACACAGATTTGCTGTGGGAATTGTGTGTAATTCAAACAACAGTACTCGTAAATTCCGGCGACCGGCGTGTGTACTATCCCCGTCGATCTAGATTCCAGCCGCCAATAAATACTACCTTGCTCACGTCATCCCGCCTGCATTCTCATCTACATCCTCCCCTCGTTCGCCCTCTCTCTCTCTCTCTCAAATCTCTGCCATGGCGCTGGCGGTCTACCCACGCGCCGACGAGGAGTCGCTGCCCCCCGAGGACGCTCACTCGATTAGCAGCGATGAGGACTCCTACGCGCCTCCTGACGAGGTTGCGCCGGACCCCCAAACTTTGGATTGGTTTTGGGGCCAGTACAATCTTTGTTTGTGGAAGTCGCTGCCGCCGGCTGAGAAAGCCAGGCAAGTGGCGTTCAAGAAGGAGATGGTGGAGGAGGAAGCCAGGTACCAGGCGGCCTGTGAATCCCATGATGCCGCTTGGAAAAAGGAGGCGGCGGAGCTTTGGGGGCGGGCGTGTCGTCGTGCCGAGGAGGTGTACGAAGACGGGTACTTCGTGAGGAAGGTCATAGGCGTTGGGCGCCTCATCGCTGCATGGAGGTGGGCCGATAAGCTCCAGTGTGCCACCGACGAGGAGCTCCGGTGGGCGCCCAACGAAATGGTAAGATCGGTCGCGCGCGTCCGCCAGCAAGAGGTAGATGAGTACGTCAAGCGCTATGAGGCGGAGGAGTCGGAGTACTGCCTCCGCACTGGGAAGACGCCGCGCACCAGGGAGCTGCTGGCGAGGGGCTGCCGTAATACTGGCCCCAGGAGGGATTATTAGTTTTAGTATTGTACGTTTTCAATTTTATGCATTGTACCTAGTAGTTAAGTATCACCACATATATGTGATGATATTATATATATATATATATTCTGTGATGCTCCAATGAACAATTAATATATATATATATATATATATATATATATATATATATATATATATATATATATTATGAATTCCATTTTCCATCTGTTTTTGTATACTAATTTGAATCTAGTTGTTATCATCCACATATACAAAATGCAAAGCGAATATACACACATTGAAACAGAACATATAAGAATGGAAAACAGAGTACACACATTGAAACAGAGCAATACTGTGATTGCTGTGAATACAAAGCTATCCACATCGAAACAACATTTCAAAATAAAACGCGTCCATGAGACCATGACCAGCAGCCCTTGCCTAGGGTAGCTCTTGGCTCTGCCTGAACTCGTGCAGGCGTTCGTCCAAGCGGTCGACATGCTCGCGGTACATCTGGAGCGCGATCTCGAGCTCCAAGTTGGCTATTTCATCGGAGATCACTAGCTCGAGGATGTGACGGCCATGTTCCTCTACTGCGCCCAGGTGGACACCTGGGCCAAGGAGGCGGTCGAGCCTACGGACCAGCGTGTTGGCATCCAGCGGGCCGCGGACAAGGCGAACGGCACGGCGGGCGTCCGGTGCAATTACGGCGTGGCCGGCATGTGGTGCAAGTACGGCGCTGAGGGCTTCTACCCACTTCTGGTGAGCAATGGGGGTACTGACAAGACGTGTACCCAGCTGCGATATCGTGTCGACAGCAGGCAAGCGCCGATGGATCCGCTCTTGTTGTGCGGCGCACCACGCCTCTCGCTCTACGACGCTCCAACGGTCTCGCCGTGCAGTGAGACGCAGCCTATCGGCGCGGACGCGCCTAGCTTGCTCTGCGGCGCGCCATCGATCATGATCATGTTGTGCGGTGAGCTGCAGCCTGTCGGCGCTGACATGCCTATCTTGATCTGCGGCGCTCAAGCGCCATGCGCCAAAGGTCTACTCAACCCTGGCGATGACGCACATCACAGCGTCGTCCATCGCGTTGCCGGGGAGCGCCTCGGCCTCGACGGGCCGTGGCGCCTGCTCCTTTTCCTCGTCGACAAGGTTGATGGCAGAGGCGGCGCTTTGGTGGGTTGGCATGCTTGGAAAAGGTGGATGTGCTACAGGTTGCGCTTGTCGCCTCCGTGCGCCCCCTATGCGCAATATAGCAGGGTGGCGGGAAACAGGTGAGGAAATGGCGGGAAACGGTGGCGTGTTCATAAAACGCCATCAATTAATGGAAACTTAGCATCAAGCTAGCACAAGAAGTAGATGATGATCAGATGAACACGAACCACACTAGGGATCCCGTCGGTGATGAATTCATCAATCCCAAACGGTTGAATACTAGCAAGCGTTTGCCCACAACACACACAGCCTATTCCATCACAAATAGGTCGGATGGATCAACTGTATGCCACGTATCGCACATTGTCAAAAAGTAATGCGGTAGACCTTCTTTAACATGTGTTAAAAAAATAAGGACCTCGAGGCTAAATTAGCTGAGGGAATGGGGCATTTCGGTCATTTGACCGAAATGACCCATCCTATCACCTAATTTAACATCGACACAACTTCCCATCCAGTCACCCATCCGATGGTTGCTCCAGCCTGAGCACACTTAACTTGATAGTTTTCTTACATGAGCTACTGGTGGAAAAGCTAGTCCTTACTGATAGGAATGCCTCTTCGCATCCTTATGGCGTATCCGGATGACCGCCCGTCCGAAAATGGCCAATAGATGTTGTGTAGACAGAGCATATCACATACGTCTTATGAAGCAATCGTCTGCGTTATTATCGGTCTTCGCACACATTTCTGATTACAGACCTGTTTGCCATGTATCACACACATCTTATTATATCGAACAGTTTTTGTTCTCTTGCCTAATCACAAACAGTTCATCCGAGTGAACCGTATGATTTACATCGCACACACCTTGATCGGGCTATCCATTTCTTTTGTGTTGCCTAATCACAAACAGTTCATTCGAGTGAACCGTATGTTGTACATCGCACACACCTTCATCTGGCTGTCCGTTTCTTTTGTTCCTCCTCATCGCAAACAGTTAATTGAACTGGACCGTGTTTGATGCATCCATCATGGCAAATGTTTTATACATTTCTGACGGTTTTCCTACACCATCGTTTGCGATCATTGCATCGCACACAGTTTCTCGAAGGGTCTCTGATCGTAGCGTCACGTTAGCAGCATCCTACAGTAGTGTATGCTCCATGGATATTTGTTGCTCTGGGCACCACTCTATGCGTCCATGGAGGTAGATCATACTGGTGCACCAATTGCCCGAATGGGCACCCCATGCTCTTATTGCCACTTTTTTGTTGTTAGTATAATGTCATCGATAAAGTCATGCAATGCTACTGCTAAAGTGATGCCACATTTAACTAATGTCGCACTCAGTCTAATGCCACCGATAAATTTAAGCAAGGCCATTTAATGTCACTGGATTATTTCAGGGTTAGCTATTGATTTTGGATGTATTAAAGATTTTTCAGCTAAGGCATTCTATGTTGTTGCACAGCCAGTATACCAATGATGAAACTTGTTACTACCTTCAGATTTTTGCACTGTTAATGCTTATAGATTACATACCTGTCGATTACATACCTGACATCACGATGTAATGTTAAGTCATTTATTTTTGTACAGTGTCACTGAATTGTCAAGGCGGTGGTGGCATTTCATTGTAGTTGAACCGCACAAAATATGCTTAAAAGAAGAGGAAAGGTCAGGAATGGTTCACTTTTTCAGAGAAAACTATATATGCCTTCCTGACATCAGTCGTTGTTGCCTTATTTATTCCTTCAAACATGTGGTTATAAATAGTCTTGCTACCTTTTCCCATTAAGAAATTGGAATGCTTATATTTGTGAGTCTATGCTTCAACTAGTGCCACTTTTATAGTAATCACACTTTCAATATCTATGCAAACAAGGATGCTCGATTTTAGTGGAACTGCACAAAAAGTCCAAATGGTTCAACATTGGGAGCATTTTTTCTTCCAAACCTTTATATCCAATTGGTGGCACTATGAGCTGTTCATTACGAAGGTACATGGTTTGCTAGTATCTTGCTACTCTTTTTGTATTGTCATTAGATAGTACTATTAGTGGTTTGCATGTGATTTATTGGCAGGGTGGACCTACATTGGAGGTGCAGGACATGATTCAATGATTGGATGCTCAATTTCGGTTGTATCGATTTCACCTCTTCCATCACTGCGAACATGGATATCCTTGGTCTGATGAAGAATAGGCGCTATATTTCTGCTCTGAACTAGCAAATCAATTTAGTACGAAATTGTCCAAGGCCAAACATGATAGTATCGAATTTTCCAGTGCAAAACATGACAGATGCTAAGCGAAAGAGGCGTGTTTAAACCGAAAATACAAGGTGGGGTATATGTTTACTAGCTGGTTGATATTTGTGTAGACAGTTGTCTGCCCGAACAAACAAAGTGGCCGCAATTTTGGTGGAACTGCACAAAAGAATAGTATAGTCACTCCATGCAGTGCCATTTGAAAATAGACATAGAAAGACTGGATAGTCACTTCATGGACTGCACAAAAGTAGTATTGTACTATTTATTGGCCAACACTAGGTGCTTCATTGCTTTGGTCTGATTTATACAATGGGCATCATTTTGCCTAAGTTAAAGTTTGTATTCCGAAAATAGTCTCGTCGTGTGATCGAGAGAAGACCAAATCATATTGCACTAGATGTTCCTCCGTTATGTGTGGTTCATTCTCATGGTGTTGTTGGTGAAACCACTTACGTTTGCAAGAGGAATTGTAGACTTCACGAACAAATTTGTGTTTCACTCTATACTGAATGTTGGTCCAGAGAAGCATCCATGTTAGTAGGAAGAATAGATGTTTTCTCTAGATCTTTGCTTTTGGAGCTACATATTTGAAATGATATGTGAATCATTGAGATGCATTAACATGTTACTAGTTGGTTGTGAATTTGGGCTACTAATGTGAACATATTACAATGCCAGGCTTGTGAGTCTCGTGTGAACATTCCGAACGGATCGACTCTTACTATTGTGCACAGCATGATCCTGATTTCTGTGTTCTCAGTGTTTATAAGTTACTAGGAGTCCCTTATTTCTGTTCGCTCAGTGTTTACAAGTTACTTATCGATCACTAGCTAGCCTACTAATACGCTCCTTGCAGTTTTAGTTGCAACAAAAGATCCAAAGGTGGCAGTTTTCTAAATACAAATGCCTATCTCTGAAGAAACTGACAAGTTGTTCTGAAGAAAATGCCATGAGAATCTCAAGAAACTGCCAGCAAAAACGTTCACAAAGGCCTTATCTTCCAGCGAACGTTCATCAGCTAATGCGATCCTACACGTACACTATCCGACCTACTCGATCCTACACGTACACTATCCATCCTACTCAATCCTACACGAATAAATAGCAGATCACGCACGTACTACCTCCTTTCCGGTTTGCAGGACTCAATTCAAAAATCTCACCAACCAAGGTAGATGATGAGTGGTGGAATCATTTTTGACAAGGAGGGAGCACCTCATCTGGATGATTCGAGTGCTCTCGTTTGACCGTCATGCCGATGTGCGACCTAACACGGACGGGATGCACCACTGACGGGATGGGACGGCACATCAGTTTTTCCATTTTTCCACGGTAAGCTAGCGCGCTAAGCCATGCCTGCTTATGCATTGAATTTCGATGTGTTGGGGAACGTAGCATGCAATTTCAAAAAAATCCTATGCTCACGCAAGATCTATCTAGGAGATGCATAGCAATGAGAGGGGGATAGTGTGTCCATGAACCCTCGTACACCGAAAGCGGAAGCGTTTTCTTAACGCGGCCGAATGTCTTCTCGATTCAACCAATCAAGCACCGAACGTACGGCACCTCCGAGTTCTGCACACATTCAGCTCGATGATGTCCCCCGAACTCTTGATCCAGCAAAGTGTCGAGGGAGAGTTCCTTCAGCACGACGGCATGGTGACGGTGATGGTGAAGTGATCCGCGCAGGGCTTCGCCTAAGCACTATGTGAATATGACCGGAGGCGTAAACTATGGAGGAGGGCACCGCACCTGATTTGGAACAATTGATGTGTGTTCTAGCGGTGTCGCCCCCCCCCCCACACACACACACACATATATATATATATATATATATATATATATGTTGGAGGGGAGGAGAGTCAGCCAAGGGGGCGCCCCAAGTAGGAGGAATCCTACTTGACGTCCTCCCGATTCGGCCTCCCCCCTTTCCTGTTCCTATTCGGAGTAGGAAGGGAGGAGGGGGAAGGGGGAATCCTATTCCCTTTTTCCTTTCCTCCTTCGCCTTTTCTACTCCAATTTGGCCAGCCCATATGGGGGGCGCACCAGCCCCTTTGTGGCTGGTGTGTTTCCCCTCTTGGCCCATAAGGTCCATATCTTTTGCCGGGGGTGCCCGGAACCCCTTCCGGTGACCCGATATGTACCCGGTACCCTCCGGAACACCTCCAGTGTCTGAATACCATCATCCTATATATCAATCTTTAACTCTCGACCATTTCGAGACTCCTCGTCCTGTCCGTGATCTCATCCGGGACTCCGAACAACATTCGGTCACCAAATCACATAACTCATATAATACAAAATTGTAATCAAACGTTAAGCATGCGAACCCTACGGGTTTGAGAACTATGTAGACATGACCGAGAAACTTCTTCGGTCAATAACCAATAGCGGAACCTGGATGCTCATATTGGCTCCTACATATTCTATGAAGATCTTTATTGGTCAAACCGTTATGACAACATATGTTATTCCCTTTGTCATCGGTATGTTACTTGCCCGAGATCTAATCATCGGTATCTTCATACCTTGTTCAATCTCGTTACCGGAAAGTCTCTTTACTTGTTCCGTAATACATCATCCCGCAACTAACTCATTAGTCACTTTGCTTGCAAGGCTTCTTATGATGTGCATTACCGAGAGGGCCCAGAGATACCTCTCTGATACTCGGAGTGACAAATCCTAATCTCGATTCACGCCAACCCAACAAGACACCTTCGGAGATACCTAAAGAGCATCTTTATAATCACCTAGTTATGTTGTGATGTTTGATAGCACACAAGGCATTCCTCCGGTATCCGGGAGTTACATGATCTCATAGTCAAAGGAATATGTATTTGACATACATGAAAGCAATAGCAATATAACTGAACGATCGACATGCTAAGCTAATGGATGGGTCTTGTCCATCACATCATTCTCCTAATGATGTGATCCCATTATCAAATGAAAACTCATGTCCATGGTTAGGAAACCTTAACCATCTTTGATCAACGAGCTAGTCAAGTAGAGGCTCACTAGGGACTCAATGTTTTGTCTATGTATTCACACATGTATTAAGGTTTCCGGTAGATACAACTCTAGCATGAATACTACACATTTATCATGAATAAGGAAATATAAAATAACAACTTTATTATTGCCTCTGGGGCATATTTCCTTCATGATGACCGTTGTGTTTCCTGATACGTCTCTAACGTATCTATAATTTATGAAGTATTCCTGCCATGTTTACAATAGTTTTATATGATTTTAGGTATGATTTGATTAGAACTAACCCAGACTGACGCTGTTTTCAGCAGAACTACCGTGGTGTTGTTTTTGTGCAGAAATAAAAGTTCTCGGAATGCGCTGAAAATCAACGGAGATTTTTTCTGAAAAATACTAGAACAAAAATCTACCGGAGGGGAGTCCCGTGGGCCCCACGAGGGTGGGGGCGCGCCCACCCCCCTAGGGCACGCCTCTGTGCTCGCGGACTTCCCGTGGGCCCCCCTAACTTGTTCTCGACGCCAATCTCTCCTATAAATGCCCAAACCTCCAGAAAATAACCTAGATCGGAAGTTCCACCGTCGCAAGCCTGTGTATCCACGAGAAATCAATTTAGGACCTCTCTGTCACCCTGCCGGAGGGGGCCATCATCATCGAACGCCATGAAGGAGGATCCAGGAGGGGCCATCATCGCCATGAAGGCCAAGGATCAGAGGGAGAACCTCTCCCCATCCAGGGGGGAGGCCATGGAGGAGGAAGCACAAGGGGGAGAACCTCTCATCCTCTCTCTCGGTGGCGTCGGAGTGCCATCGGGAGGGGAATCATCGTCGCGGTGATCGTCTTCATCAACATCACCATCCTCATCTCTTTTACGCGGTCCACTCTCCTCCACCCCGCTATAATCCCTACTTGAACATGGTGCTTTATGCCACATATTATGATCCAATGATGTGTTGCCATCCTATGATGTTTTGAGTAGATATCCTTTGTCTTTGGGTTGATTGATGATCTAGATTGGTATGAGTTGTATGTTTTATTTTGGTGCTGTCCTATGGTGCCCTCCGTGTCGCGCAAGCGCGAGGGATTCCCGATGTAGGGTGTTGCAATACGCCCATGATTCGCTTATAGTGGGTTGCTTAAGTGACAGAAGCATAAACCCGAGTAAGGGGGTTGTGGCGTATGGGATAAAGGGGACTTGATGCTTTAATGCTATGGTTGGGTTTTACCTTAATGATCTTTAGTAGTTGCGGATGCTTGCTAGAGTTCCAGTCATAAGTGCATATGATCCAAGAAGAGAAAGAATGTTAGCTTATGCCTCTCCCTCATATGAAATTGCAATGACGACTACCGGTCTTGTTAACAATTGCCTAGGACTATTCCGCACACCGACCCATCATTATTCCACACTCGCTATTTATAATATTTAGTAACGTATTCTAACTTTATGACAACAGCACATACTTTTATATTTTAGATCTCCGATACCATGCAAAGTTATCCTCTTCATACCCACAACGTAGTTTTATTTCTCGTTTCTAGTTAGAAGCAAACGTTAGGTGTACGTAGAGTCGTATCAGTGGCAGATAGGACTTGAGAGAATATTGATCTTACCTTTAGCTCCTTCTGGGTTTTACACTCCATACTTATCACTTCCACCTTTGGGAATTGCTACGATGATTCTCTGCACTTGGGGATTATCAAGCTCTTTTCTAGCGCCGTTGTCGGGGAGCAATAGCGTGGGGTTGATATTCTCATGTGTGCTTGTTTGATTGCTCCACTAAGTAGATTTTGTTCTTTCCTTTTTGTTTCTATTTAGTTGTGGGTGAAACATACAAAAAAAAATTTAAAGAATGAAAATACAAAAAAAAAATACTTGCCTCTTATGCCTAAAAAGTTTTTCAAAAAGAGAAGTGATTGGAAAGTTATGCATTGAAGAAGTGAGGGTTGACCTTGAGCACTTGTGTTCATGCTCATGGAAACAATGTAGAATTTTTCATGGAAGTTTCTCTGTAAATAATTATCCCCTTGTATATATCCATTGTATTATAAAAATAATGTCCCAAGCTTTGATTTTAGGATGATTAGATTGCTTGTTTACTATGTGCAGTACAAAAACAAAAACTTTGGCTATAGCGCGTGATTTTACATTTTTTACTGGAAAGTAAAATGGGTCTGAAACTTTTTCCACATTACTTCTGTATGAATTGTTTAAATTTTCATATTTTTATAGAATTTTTGGAGTTACAGAAGTTTTCTAAACTTCCAGATTACTACAGACTATCCTGTTTTTGACAGATTCTGTTTTCTATGTGTTGTCCGCTTATTTTGATGACTCTATGGGTAGTATCGGGGGTATGAACCATGGTGAAGTTGGAATACAGTAGATAAAGTGATAATATGGAATTGGAATGAGTTTGCAACAGTACATAAAGGTAGTGATTTTCTTTAGTATACTAACGAATCTCACAAAGTTTTTGTTAAGTTTTTGTGGATGAAGTGCTCAAAGATCGAGGAGCTATCAATATGAGAAGAGTAAAGAGAGGCACGAGTTCAATCTTGGGGATGCCCAAGGCACCCCAAGTAAATATTCCAAGTATACTTAAGCATCTAAGCTTGGGGATGCCCCGGTTGGCATCCCATCTTTCTTCTTCAACAAATATCGGTATACCTTGGTTTTTATTTTGTTCACATGATTTGTGTCCTTTGTGTTTTTGTTTTTACTTTAAGAACAATGTTAGTATGAGATAGCCCTTCATTATTTATAGAATACTTCATGTGCTTCACTTATATCTTTTGAGTATGACCTTATAGAATGCTCTTTGCGCTTCACTTAAATCTTTTGAGTATGGTTTCATAGAATGCTTCGTGTGCTTCACTTATATATTTTGAGCTTGGATATTGGTTAGACTATATTAATTGTAAAATCTCCATGAACTTCACTTATATCTTTTGGAGTATGAATAATACTATCATCTAAAGCGGGTTTGGAAGAGTGTCAACTGTAGGAATTAGTGACCCCACTATTTCGAATGAGAAGAATTTTGCTTATGTGCAGAGTAGAAAATTCTCTATGCTTGTAGATCATGAAAGGAATGCTTTATGTGATGGTTATATTGATGAATTCATTCATGATGCTACTGAAAAATATTATGAGGAAGGAATATATGCTTGTAGGAGTTGCAATAATATCAAGTTTCCTCTCTATGTGCTTAAAGTTTTAAAGTTATACTTGTTTTTCCTTCCTATGCTAGTTGATTCTTGTTCCTATAAATTATGTGCTCACAAAATCCCTAGGCATAGGAAGTGAGTTATATTTAAATGTTCTAGTAATATTCTTCATGATGCTCTCTTTATGTTTCAATTCTTTTCTTTTATGTGAGCATCATTGAAATCATCATGCCTAGCTAAAAGGCACTAAAGAAAAGCGCTTGTTGGAAGAAAACTGTAACATCCCAAAATTCTAAATTTTGGAATGTTATAATAACTAGATAGATTTGATTGACTGCTTGATTGATTGACTGAAAGTGAGTGAATTCGAAACTTTTTGAAAGTTAAATGAGAGGGAATAAAAGGACTTTCCCAAACTTTCATTTTTCTTTTATGAAAATCCGTGAATTCAAATTATTTTCAAATACAAAACCCTCGAGAGAAGATGACATGACTTCTTCCATTTAAATAAATGAAAAGGGTTTTGAAAAGATTTGAATTTCATTTGGGAAAATATTTCCAATTCTGAAACTTTATGCAACTCAATGATTTTCACGAGAGGAGATAATATGACTTCTTCAAATTATATGAAATATGAGTTGGGAGTTTCAAAGATCAAATTTCAAGTCCTATTGGAATTATTTTCAATTTGGAGTTATTTGAGTTTTATTCAAATTATTTTTCTCCAAAAATAAAATATATGGAAAATAGGGTAACGTGATTCCCTAGATCAGAAAATTGGAGTTAAATAAGTTTGAGCTCATTTTGGTATTTTTAAAATGATTTTTGCTGGATTTTATTAGAGCAGGAGCACTCTTTGAATTATCTGCATTTGTGTGGATTTTATTTGACTTTATAAAAATGTTCACGTCGTAGATATTCTTTTTCTGAAAATTTCGATATATTATATGCCTATAGTATGTTTTATTTTGTATTTTATTTTATTTTTTTTTCTGCTGACTGCAAATTGTATTTGAAAAAAAAAACACTCTCTCCGCCGACTGGGCCGGCCCAGCTCCTCAGCCAGGCCCAGCCCAGCCCCGTCGCTCGCCCCCGACCTCGGACTCCCGAGAGCGCACGCGCCGCCGCCGTGCTCGATTCGGCAACCGCCACCGCCTCGCCGTTGCCCCTTCCCCACGCCCCCTTGCCTTTAAATACCGGAGCCACGGGCCCCGTTCCTCCTCCTCGCGCCGCTGCCGCCGCCCCATAGATCGCCGCTGCCGTCGCCCCGTAGATCGCCACCGCCGTCGCTCCACTCGCCGCCACCGCCTGCGCCGCTCTGCCGCCTGCTGCTCGCAGCCGCCCCGCGCCGCTAGCAGACGCCACCTGCGCCGCTCGCCTTGCCCGCGCGCCACCGTGGCTGCTCACCGTCGCCTTGCCGGAAAACCACCGTCGTCGCCGTTGGCGTTGACCCGCCGTGGATCGGTAAAAAAAACCGCCCGGTCCGATCTGGTTTATTTTTCAGTTTCGTTTTTTTCGTTAAACCCGGTTTTGTTTTATTAACCTAGTTATTTAGTGGATGTTCGCTGGTTAGGTCTTCGCAGCGAATGATTTTCGTTCGCTCCGAACGCTCGCTATTTAGACTTTTTTTTATTTAAATTTCGGCCAGGGACCCATCTGTGAATATTTTCTTTGCAGATCAGCCCCTGGTTTTCAAACGACCACATCTTTTTACTCGTTAGTCCAAATTCAACGAAACCAACGCCCACTTCTTCGTTATGATCCCCTTTATCCAGTAATCCAACTCAACATGTTTTGAAAATTTTAAAAATTGAATTAAATCAGATTTGAAGTCAAACTTCGTTTGACCGTAACTTTAGTTTCGTAGCTCCGATTTAGTTGATTCTTTTTGATAATCGAAGCTATTGACCTAAACTTTCTGATAAGGCCAAATTTACCTAATTTTGGTACCATTAGAAATTGTTTTATGTTGCAAGAGCTATTTGTTTGGTTTTGATGTTTTCCGAATCGTCCTCTTCATTCCTTCTGATCTTTTGAGTGATTGCTTATGTGTGGTTACTATTGCCTGCTTACGATAGATTGACCGGAGTGTGACGAGTAGATCTATCAAGAGTTTTGAGTGCGAATCATCTTCATCAACATTGCAGGCAAGTTCACACTTTGATCATTTCCTTTTTCATACCCAATTTTATATCATTAGATCCATCCTCAAATATTGCATGATTAGGATCTAATTAAATTGTGGGATGGGAAGTAGTTGACGTAGTACCTATTACCTGTTTATTACCAAACCCTTGGGAGTTAATATTATGTTATGCTTATACTGCCATGCTATGCTCGTAAACGTGGATTGGGTTTGAGAGTATTTCATGACAGATGTGAGATTTTTAATTAATGGTTTACTTAAGGTGGCAACTTAAACACACATCTGGGTGGATTGAGGCACCTGGGTATTCCAGGACTTGCCTGTCTAGGCACTTGGTTATTCCAGGACTTGCCTGTTTTTCTTTTGGACCGCCACCCAGGCTCAAAGGGATCATGAGATTATTCATACTAGAAACTTCTGTGTGCATGTTGGGGAACGTAGTAATTTCAAAAAAATTCCTACGCACACGCAAGATCATGGTGATGCTTTGCAACGAGAGGGGAGAGTGTTGTCTACGTACCCTCGTAGACCGAAAGCGGAAGCGTTATATCAACGCGGTTGATGTAGTCGTACGTCTTCACGATCCGACCGATCCAAGCACCGTTACTCCGGCACCTCCGAGTTCTTGGCACACGTTCAGCTCGATGACGTTCCCCGGGCTCCGATCCAGCAAAGCTTCGAGGAAGAGTTCCGTCAGCATGACGGCGTGGTGACGATCTTGATGTACTACTGACGCAGGGCTTCGCCTAAGCACTGCGACAATATGACCGAGGTGGAATTTGGTGGAAGGGGGCACCGCACACGGCTAAGGAACGATCTCAAGGATCAACTTGTGTGTCTATGGGGTGCCCCCTACCTCCGTATATAAAGGATCCAAGGGGGAGGGGCTGGCCGGCCAAGGGTGGCACGCCAGGAGAGTCCTACTCCCTCCGGGAGTAGGATTCCCCCCCCCCAATCCTAGTTGGAATAGGATTCCTCAAAGGGGGAGAGAGAGAGAGGGGGTCGGCCACCTCTCCTAGTCCTAATAGGACTAGGGGAGGGGGGAGGCGCGCAGCCCATGAGGGCTGCCCTTTCACCTTTCCACCAAGGCCCATGTTGGCCCATTTGGCTCCCGGGGGGTTCCGGTAACCCGCCCGGTATTCCGGTAAAATCCTGATTTCACCTGGAACACTTCCGATGTCCAAACATAGGCTTCCAATATATCAATCTTTACGTCTCGACCATTTCGAGACTCCTCGTCATGTCCGTGATCACATCCGGGACTCTGAACAACCTTCGGTACATCAAAATGCATAAACTCATAATAACTGTCATCGTAACGTTAAGCGTGCGGACCCTACGGTTCGAGAACAATGTAGACATGACCGAGACACGTCTCTGGTCAATAACCAATAGCGGGACCTGGATGCCCATATTGGCTCCTACATATTCTACGAAGATCTTTATCGGTCAGACTGCATAACAACATACGTTGTTCCCTTTGTCATCGGTATGTTACTTGCCCGAGATTCGATCGTCAGTATCCAATACTTAGTTCAATCTCGTTACCGGCAAGTCTCTTTACTCGTTCCGTAATACATCATCCCGCAACTAATTCATTAGTTGCAATGCTTGCAAGGCTTAAGTGATGTGCATTACCGAGAGGGCCCAGAGATACCTCTCCGACGATCGGAGTGACAAATCCTAATCTCGAAATACGCCAACCCAACATCTACCATTGGAGACACCTGTAGTACTCCTTTATAATCACCCAGTTACGTTGTGACGTTTGGTAGTACCCAAAGTGTTCCTCCGGCAAACGGGAGTTGCATAATCTCATAGTCATAGGAACATGTATAAGTCATGGATAAAGCAATAGCAACATACTAAACGATCGGGTGCTAAGCTAATATAATGGGTCATGTCAATCAGATCATTCAACTAATGATGTGACCTCGTTAATCAAATAACAACTCTTTGTTCATGGTTAGGAAACATAACCATCTTTGATTAACGAGCTAGTCTAGTAGAGGCATACTAGTGACACTCTGTTTGTCTATGTATTCACACATGTATTATGTTTCCGGTTAATACAATTCTAGCACGAATAATAAACCTTTATCATGATATAAGGAAATAAATAATAACTTTATTATTGCCTCTAGGGCATATTTCCTTCAGTCTCCCACTTGCACTAGAGTCAATAATCTAGATTACACTGTAATGATCCCAACACCCATGGAGTTTTGGTGCTGATCATGTTTTGCTCGTGAAAGAGGCTTAGTCAACGGGTCTGCAATATTCAGATCCGTATGTATCTTGCAAATCTCTATGTCTCCCACCTGGACTAGATCCCGGATGGAGTTGAAGCATCTCTTGATGTGTTTGGTCCTTTTGTGAAATCTGGATTCCTTTGCCAAGGCAATTGCACCAGTATTGTCACAAAATATTTTCATTGGACCCGATGCACTAGGTATGACACTTAGATCGGATATGAACTCTTTCATCCAGACTCCTTCGTTTGCTGCTTCCGAAGCAGCTATGTACTCCGCTTCACATGTAGATCCTGCTACGACGCTTTGTTTAGAACTGCACCAACTGACAGCTCCACCGTTTAATGTAAATACGTATCCGGTTTGCGATTTCGAATCGTCCGGATCAGTGTCAAAGCTTGCACCAACGTAACCCTTTACGATGAGCTCTTTGTCACCTCCATATACGAGAAACATTTCCTTAGTCCTTTTCAGGTATTTCAGGATGTTCTTGACCGCTGTCCAGTGATCCACTCCTGGATTACTTTGGTACCTCCCTGCTAAACTTATAGCAAGGCACACATCAGGTCTGGTACACAGCATTGCATACATGATAGAGCCTATGGCTGAAGCATAGGGAACATCTTTCATCTTCTCTCTTTCTTCTGCAGTGGTCGGGCATTGAGTCTTACTCAATCTCACACCTTGTAATACAGGCAAGAACCCTTTCTTTGCTTGATCCATTTTGAACTTCTTCAAAATCTTGTCAACGTATGTGCTTTGTGAAAGTCCAATTAAGCGTCTTGATCTATCTCTATAGATCTTTATGCCTAATATGTAAGCAGCTTCTCCGAGGTCTTTCATTGAAAAACTTTTATTCAAGTATCCCTTTATGCTATCCAGAAATTCTATATCATTTCCAATCAGTAATATGTCATCTACATATAATATCAGAAATGCTACAGAGCTCCCACTCACTTTCTTGTAAATACAGGCTTCTCCAAAAGTATGTATAAAACCAAATGCTTTGATCACACTATCAAAGCGTTTATTCCAACTTCGAGAGGCTTGCACCAGTCCATAAATGGATCGCTGGAGCTTGCACACTTTGTTAGCTCCCTTTGGATCGACAAAACCTTCCGGTTGTATCATATACAACTCTTCTTCCAGAAATCCATTCAGGAATGCAGTTTTGACATCCATCTGCCAAATTTCATAATCATAAAATGCGGCAATTGCTAACATGATTCGGACAAACTTAAGCATCGCTACGGGTGAGAAAGTCTCATCGTAGTCAATCCCTTGAACTTGTCGAAAACCTTTCGCGACAAGTCGAGCTTTGTAGACAGTAACATTACCATCAGCGTCAGTCTTCTTCTTAAAGATCCATTTGTTCTCAATTGCTTGCCGATCATCAGGCAAGTCAACCAAAGTCCATACTTTGTTCTCATACATGGATCCCATCTCAGATTTCATGGCTTCAAGCCACTTTGCGGAATCTGGGCTCACCATCGCTTCTTCATAGTTCGTAGGTTCATCATGATCTAATATCATGACCTCCAGAACAGGATTACCGTACCACTCTGGTGCGGATCTCACTCTGGTTGATCTACGAGGTTCAGTAGTATCTTGATCTAAAGTTTCATGATCATCATCATTAGCTTCCTCACTTATTGGTGTAGGTGTCGCAGAAACAGTTTTCTGTGATGTACTACTTCTCTATAAAGGAGTAGGTACAGTTACCTCGTCAAGTTCTACTTTCCTCCCACTCACTTCTTTCGAAAGAAACTCCTTCTCTAGAAAGTTTCCGAACTTAGCAACAAAAGTCTTGCCTTTGGATCTATGATAGAAGGTGTATCCAACAGTTTCCTTTGGATATCCTATGAAGACACATTTCTCCGATTTGGGTTCGAGCTTATCAGGTTGAAGCTTTTTCACATAAGCATCGCAGCCCCAAACTTTAAGAAACGACAACTTTGGTTTCTTGCCAAACCATAGTTCATAAGGCGTCGTCTCAACGGATTTAGATGGTGCCCTATTTAACGTGAATGCGGCCGTCTCTAGAGCGTATCCCCAAAACGATAGCGGTAAATCAGTAAGAGACATCATAGATCGTACCATATCTAGTAAAGTACGATTACGGCGTTCGGACACACCATTACGCTGTGGTGTTCCGGGTGGCGTGAGTTGCGAAACTATTCCACAATTTTTCAAATGTACACCAAACTCGTAACTCAAATATTCTCCTCCACGATCAGATCGTAGAAACTTTATTTTCTTGTTACGATGATTTTCAACTTCACTCTGAAATTCTTTGAACTTTTCAAATGTTTCAGACTTGTGTTTCATTAAGTAGATATACCCATATCTGCTTAAGTCATCTGTGAAGGTGAGAAAATAACGATATCCGCCACGAGCCTCAATATTCATCGGTCCACATACATCGGTATGTATGATTTCCAACAAATCTGTTGCTCTCTCCATTGTACTGGAGAACGGCGTTTTAGTCATCTTGCCCAAGAGGCACGGTTCGCAAGTACCTAGTGATTCATAATCAAGTGGTTCCAAAAGTCCATCAGTATGGAGTTTCTTCAGGCGCTTTACACCCATATGACCTAAACGACAGTGCCACATATAAGTTGCATTTGCATCTTTTGGCTTCAATTTTATGAATATGTGTATTACTACGATCGAGATCCAACAAACCATTTCGTTGGTGTGTATAACCATAGAAGGTTTTATTCATGTAAACAGAACAACAATTGTTCTCTAACTTAAATGAATGACCATATTGCAATAAACATGATCAAATCATATTCATGCTCAACGCAAACACCAAATAACACTTATTTAGGTTCAACACTAATCCCGAAAGTATAGGGAGTGTGCGATGATGATCATATCAATCTTGGAACCACTTCCAACACACATCGTCACTTCACCCTTAACCAGCCTCTGTTTATTCTGCAACTCCCATTTCTAGTCACTAATCTTAGCAACTGAACTAGTATCAAATACTGAGGGGTTGCTATAAACACTAGTAAAGTACACATCAATAACATGTATATCAAATATACTTTTGTTTACTTTGCCATCCTTCTTATCCACCAAATACTTGGGGTAGTTCCGCTTCCAATGACCATTCCCTTTGCAGTAAACGCACTCAGTCTCAGGCTTAGGTCCAGACTTGGGCTTCTTCACTTGAGCAGCAACTTGCTTGCCATTCTTCTTGAAGTTCCCCTTCTTCCCTTTGCCCTTTTCTTGAAACTAGTGGTCTTGTTAACCATCAACACTTGATGTTTTTCTTGATTTCTACCTTCGTCGATTTCAGCATCACGAAGAGCTTGGGAATTGTTTCCGTTATCCCTTGCATATTATAGTTCATCACGAAGTTCTACTAACTTGGTGATGGTGACTAGAGAATTCTGTCAATCACTATCTTATCTGGAAGATTAACTCCCACTTGATTCAAGCGATTGTAGTACTCAGACAATCTGAGCACATGCTCACTAGTTGAGCGATTCTCCTCCATCTTTTAGCTATAGAACTTGTTGGAGACTTCATATCTCTCAACTCGGATATTTGCTTGAAATATTAACTTCAACTCGTGGAACATCTCATATGGTCCATGACGTTCAAAACGTCTTTGAAGTCCCGGTTCTAAGCCGTAAAGCATGGCACACTGAACTATCGAGTAGTCATCAGCTTTGCTCTGCCAGATGTTCATAACCTCTGGTGTTGCTCTAGCAGCAGGCCTGGCACCTAGCGGTGCTTCCAGGACGTAATTCTTCTGTGCAGCAATGAGGATAATCCTCAAGTTACGGACCCAGTCCGTGTAATTGCTACCATCATCTTTCAACTTTGCTTTCTCAAGGAACGCATTAAAATTTAACGGAACAACAGCACGAGCCATCTATCTACAATCAACATAAACAAGCAAGATACTATCAGGAACTAAGTTCATGATAAGTTTATGTTCAGTTAATCAAATTAAGAACTCCCACTTAGATAGACATCCCTCTAATCCTCTAAGTGATCACGTGATCCAAATCAACAAAAGCATAACCGATCATCACGTGATATGGAGTAGTTTTCAATGGTGAACATCGTTTATGCTGATCATATCTGCTATATGATTCACGCTCGACCTTTCGGTCTCTGTGTTCCGAGGTCATATCTTATATGCATAGCTCGTCAAGTATAACCTGAGTATTCCGCGTGTGCAACTGTTTTGCACCCGTTGTATTTGAACGTAGAGCCTATCACACCCGATCATCACGTGGTGTCTCAGCACGAAGAACTTTTGCAACGGTGCATACTCAGGGAGAACACTTCTTGATAATTTAGTGAGAGATCATCTTATAATGCTACCGTCAATCAAAGCAAGATAAGATGCATAAAAGATAAACATCACATGCAATCAATATAAGTTATATGATATGGTCATCATCATCTTGTGCTTGTGATCTCCATCTCCGAAGCACCGTCATGATCACCATCGTCACCGGCGCGACACCTTGATCTCCATCGTAGCATCTTTGTCGTCTCGCCAATCTTATGCTTCCACGACTATCACTACCGCTTAGTAATAAAGTAAAGCATTACATCGCGATTGCATTGCATACAATAAAGCGACAACCATATGGCTCCTGCCAGTTGCCGATAACTCGGTTACAAAACATGATCATCTCATACAATAAAATTTAGCATCATGTCTTGACCATATCACATCACAACATGCCCTGCAAAAACAAGTTAGACGTCCTCTACGTTGTTGTTGCAAGTTTTACGTGGCTGCTACGGGCTTTAAGCAAGAACTCATCTTACCTACGCATCAAAACCACAACGATAGTTTGTCAAATAGACTCCGTTTTAACCTTCTCAAGGACCGGGCGTAGCCACACTCGGTTCAACTAAAGTTGGAGAGACAGTCTTCCGCAAGCCATCTATGTGCAAAGCACGTCGAGGGAACCGGTCTCGCGTAAGCGTACACGTAAGGTTGGTCCGGATCGTCTCGTCCAACAATACCGCTGAACCAAAGTATGACATGCTGGTAGGCAGTATGACTTGTATCGTCCACAACTCACTTGTGTTCTACTCGTGCAAATAACATCAAACCATAAAAACCTAGGCTCTGATACCACTGTTGGGGAACGTAGTAATTTCAAAAAAACTTCTACGCACACGCAAGATCATGGTGATGCATAGCAACGAGAGGGGAGAGTGTTGTCTACGTACCCTCGTAGACCGAAAGCGGAAGCGTTATATCAACGCGGTTGATGTAGTCGTACGTCTTCACGATCCGACCGATCCAAGCACCGTTACTCCGGCACCTCCGAGTTCTTGGCACACGTTCAGCTCGATGACGTTCCCCGGGCTCCGATCCAGCAAAGCTTCGAGGAAGAGTTCCGTCAGCACGACGGCGTGGTGACGATATTGATGTACTACTGACGCAGGGCTTCGCCTAAGCACTGCGACAATATGACCGAGGTGGAATTTGGTGGAAGGGGGCACCGCACACGGCTAAGGAACGATCTCAAGGATCAACTTGTGTGTCTATGGGGTGCCCCCTGCCTCCGTATATAAAGGATCCAAGGGGGAGGGGCTGGCCGGCCAAGGGTGGCGTGCCAGGAGAGTCCTACTCCCTCCGGGAGTAGGATTCCCCCCCCCCCAATCCTAGTTGGAATAGGATTCCTCAAAGGGGGAGAGAGAGAGAGGGGGGCCGGCCACCTCTCCTAGTCCTAATAGGACTAGGGGAGGGGGGAGGCGCGCAGCCCATGAGGGATGCCCTTTCACCTTTCCACCAAGGCCCATGTTGGCCCATTTGGCTCCCGGGGGGTTCCGGTAACCCTCCCGGTATTCCGGTAAAATCCTGATTTCACCTGGAACACTTCCGATGTCCAAACATAGGCTTCCAATATATCAATCTTTACGTCTCGACCATTCCGAGACTCATCGTCATGTCCGTGATCACATCCGGGACTCCGAACAACCTTCGGTACATCAAAATGCATAAACTCATAATAACTGTCATCGTAACGTTAAGCGTGCGGACCCTACGGTTCGAGAACAATGTAGACATGACCGAGACACGTCTCTGGTCAATAACCAATAGCGGAACCTGGATGCTCATTATGGGCTCTGGCATAGTTGATTAAGTCGTGCAAACTCTTACAGGGTAGACTAGCAGATGTAGGGGAAAGTAGGTGTACCGGTCTATCCAATGTAAGGTGCTAGCGCTTCTGAAAGACTATGTCTCTGTCATCCGTTTCTCAAACACCATGTAGTGCGAGAAAACCAATGGAGGCGATCGAGTCTTGTGGGGAAAAGTGTGCAAACCTCTGTATAGTGTACAAACTAATCATGATTATCCATGTCCCCGGTTATGGACATCTTGAGTATCTAGTTCTTGGATTATCCTGTTGATCTCATCATGTTACTTTAATTAATTTTGTTGGGTTTTAATGATGATGCTTAATTGGGATTGAGAACGCTGTCAACCATTCTCAATGTTTAACAACCACCATGATAGCTAAATAAATTTATTCCTTTGCAGTAGGGAAAAATTGGCTTTTCGCAAAAACAGTATAACCATAGAGCTTTTCCACCAGCCATATATGCATGTAGTGATAGTCATTGTTCATCATTTTTCTCTATGGTGTGAATTTGCCAGTACATTCAATGTACTAACCCGTTTCGGGCTGCAACGTCTCATGTTGCAGGTTTCTTACGACGAGTAAGTGATACGTTAGGGTTACGATTTCTACGCTCAACTTTGTCGTTGGTGTTGACGGGAATCCACAACCTTGTTGCTTCCGCTATATTGGATTGAGGTAATAGTATTTACGTTACTTTATACATGTGATTTACCTCTGTTATAAATCCTTCGAGTAATGTGTGTGTCAGCATACCGATCCAGGGATGACACTTAAGCACAGAGACTTGATCCAATCGGGTCGGGTCGCTACAAGATGGTATCAGAGCACATGTTGACTGTAGGACGTGACCCTAGGAACTGGCAAGCCCATAGGAAAGATTTCACTACAACTTTCTTTTCAAAAAGATCTTTTACCTCTCTTCTCTTCTAAGCTTATTCAAATATTCCCTTTTAGTGAGACCATACCCCTTTCCCCTTTTGACCACTCGAAGATTCGACTGATGAGACCACTCCAAGAAGTACAAGATATCGGACAACTAAGACCATTCGGAATGAAGAAGATTTTACCATGCATTAGAAGAAAGGAAGCTGTCAATACCCGAGATCAAGGTGTGTTGGAGAAAGACCGGAGCATGGAGAGTTAAAAACTCAAAGTTCTGTCAAGGAAAACCCTAAGGCAGGAGATATCAACTATGGAGAGATAGCTCATGGAAATGACAAGAGCGGAAAGACGGCTACTCATGATGTTATCACCCGCTTATGCTATTGTCACCGTGCTGAGTTAAGCATGCATATGCATGGAAGGATTGGATCGTAGAAGGCTGATGGAGCACCTATCAGCAAGATAAAGTTTTAAACCTTAGCTGGTGTATCACCAGGATCTAGAATGTTACATCAAGAAGTTAAGATGGACCTACAAGAAGCTATATTTGACAAGGAAGTGTTACATGAAGAACTCTGGACCCTGAAGATGAGAGTAGCCAAGCTAGAGGAGCAAAACTTTGAGATACAGGAGATTCGTCAGGAACTGAAGGACAGTAGGACCATGGTTCATACCAAGGATATTGAAACCCAGAAGTTTGGAACGCAACTCCAGAATATTAAAGGACGCCATGAGAGACTTCGCATCAACAGAGTTGATCTGGCAAAAGAATTTGAGAAGGACAAGCACAATGGGAAGAAGCCGTTGGAGGCATGAACAAAACTGGAAGAGTTTGATGACTTTGAAGATTTACTAACCTTAGAAGACCAAACCCCTATTATATACCTACGTTAGATGCGACGATTGTGAGCTGTCATTTTGTTTGATGTTTTTCCGATAGCCACAAACTAAAATATGTCTTTTCAAAACTTTTGTTTGTATTGTGTGTATCCCTCTCTATCTCTCTTATCTCACCCCATAACCCATGGACCCAATAGATGATGAATGGAGATGAGCTTGTATTTTCGGGACCGATGAGTCAATTGGAGATAGACCGATGGATTCAGAACATGGAGGATCATATGGAGAACAACCCTATAGTAGGAAGGGATATGGCCCAGCATGCTCTTCAATGCTTTGAAAGAGGTGTTGCTACTTGGTGGAGGATGTACCAAACCATCAATGGATGGCAAGGAGTAACCACTTGGAAAGAAATTAAGTTGACCTTGCTAATGTCTCGGTTTGTGTCCCAGAAATTGAAGCCTTCTGGAAAGGATATGAAGAAACCCTGTACATGCAAGCTTTGTGGAGAAATAGGACACAACCATAAAGAACACAAGGATGAATGCCCTAATTGTGAAGGAAGTCACCCAGCTGAAAAATGCCCCACTAGGCAGATCACTTGTTTCTTGTGTGAAGGGACTACCCACTACCCTGTTCAGTGTCACATTTACCCCTTGGTACAAAGAACCATCCAGCAGAAGAAAGAAGCAATGAAAGGAGCCCTTATGGAAAATTTTAAAAGAACCTGCGATGAAGGAAGAGGTGGAGGACAAACCCAAAGAGGAACCAATTAAACCCTACACTAAGTCTTGATATTCATGTGGAGAAGAAGGACACATCTCCCAGAATTGTATGAAGGGGGATCTAGTAGAATTCCCGACGGAGGAAGTAGAATATGACCCACAGGAAATAGAAGCCCTGATTGGAACGGAAAAGTCCAAGAAGAGAAGTAGATTGGATCCCAGGAACAACCCAATTTCTACAAAGAAAGACCTGAGTCATATCACATGTTTCAGGTGCAAAAATTCAGGACACTACTTCAATGATTGCCCAAAAGGGAAGACGAGGACCCTAGGAGGCTATATAATCACAAGGAAACCTCGAGATTTGTCAGAAGTAATATGTTTCCGTTGTAATGAAGCAGGGCACTTTGCCAGAGATTGTCCGAAGGAGAAGGAGACTTGAGATAAATAGTTGAGTTTGTAACAGAAGAAATATAGTAGTAGTAGTAGTGAGAACATTTTCCTTCAAATTAAGGTGTTGAGTTGAGGCATGTAATGGAAAAACAGGAGATTGTAATAATTTGAGAATCAATAAAGTTAGCAGTGTTGGAACTGATTTGGATTTTATGAGTTACTCTATGAGGAAAGATGTTGACCATTTTCGAGGATATGAGAAATATGGTCTATGAAATATTGGAGCATTTTAATGGTGGTAGTACCCTGTAAGAACCGTTGACCCCTGGAAAAGATAATGGTACCCCACTGAGTGGATTTCGGACAAAATGAATACGAGTTTTGTCTCGATATGTGTGATACCCAAGAGTGTGTGGGATGAAATTGGAGACCGTCAGTTGTTGGACCAAATGTGATCAAGGAGTCAGAAGAGAAGGTTAAGATAATTCGAGATAGACTGAAGGTATCTCAGTCCAGGAAGAAGAGTTATGCAGACTCAAAAACGCAAGGAGGTAGTCTATGAAATTGGAGAAAGAGCATGTCTTCGTGTGTCCCCTCTGCGAGGAGTTAAACGATTTGGAGTTAAGGGAAAGTCAGCCCCAAGAATTGTAGGACCATACCGGGTCTTGGAGCGTATGGGATAAGTGGCCAACAAGTTGGAGTCACCCGAAGGACTGTCAGGAGTTCAGGATGTGTTTCACGTTTCCCAGTTGAAGAAGTGTCATGCAGAGATGGCCAATATTCCCCTGTAAGGACGTTTGACCCTGGAAAGGATAATGATGTTCCACGAAATGGAGTATGGACTTCACAAGTATAAGTTTTTATCTCTATATGAGGGAAATCCACGAGGATGAAGAGATGAATTACTATTGGATATAAAGGAGGTATGATGTTGGAAATATGGATCAAGGGAAATTCCATGATGAGTCTGAGTAATGTAACGCCCCGGATGTAACTTGCCATATTTGTAATCCAACTCTTGCCATTTTCGGCATGGTGATATAATATTTCCTCCGTGGTTGGGTTTCCCGTCAGTTTGCATTTTGTTCATGTCATGCATTTCATATCATGTCATCATGTGCATCGCATTCGCATACGTGTTCGTCTCATAAATCCGAGCATTTTCCCCGTTGTCCGTTTTGCAATCCGGCGCTCCTATGTCCCCCGGCGTCCCCTTTTACATCTCTTCGTGAGCGGGTATTAAACTTTCTCGGATTGGACCGAGGTTTGCCATGCGGCCCTGGTATAGCACCGGTAGACCGCCTGTCAAGTTTCGGGTCAATCGGAGTTCGTTTGGTACTCCAACGGTTAACCGGGTAACCGTGAAGGCCTCGTGTGTGTTGCAGCCCAACACCCCTTCAAAAACAGCCCAATAACCCATCTAAGACACTCCCATGTCCTCCGCCGTTCAATCACGATCGCGTGGCCGAAAACCGCTCTCCATTTGGAGCTCCCTAGCTCCTTCTACCTATAAAAAGGCCTCCCCTCCTCCATTTGCGGGCAAAAACACCCCTAACCATAAAAAATCCATCCCGCCGCCGCCGGACGTGTCCGCGACGGCCGGACACCGTCCGCCGCCACGCCCGCAGCCAGTCCGGCCCGCTCCGCCCCGCCGCTCGCGACCCCGCGCCTCCCCCGCGCCCGGCCGCCACTCCGCCGCGCCCCGCCGCGCCGCTCGCCGGCTCCCCGCCGCCCGCGGCGCTCGCCGCCGACGCCACACGCCGCCGCCCGCGCGGATCCGGGCCAGAGCGCCCAGATCCGGCCTCCCCCACCTCGCGCCGCCTCCTCCGGCACCCCTCCGGCAAACTCCGGCGACAGATCCCGGCGGACCTCGGTTTCCGCGCCGGATCGGTTGACTTCTCCCCCTCTCTAATATTTCTAAGTCTGTAAATTTTGCATTATCATCACCTGTTCATCGCATCGTAACTTTGCATCTGTAGCTTCGTTTCGTGCGTATAATATGTCAATTGTTCGCCTCGAAGAGTACATCATTTCGTTCCATTGCATCATTTTCATTTGAGGTCATTCTGATGCCCGAAATGCTGTTAGAAGAGGGCTATGTGATGTTAGTTGCCGGATCTTATCTGAACATGCACTTTTGATATTTTTGCCATGTTTGATGTGTACCTCCTATGAAGTTGAGTCCTACATGAGTTTTGTAATATGCCATGTTACCTTTCCAGAGAATTATGCCATGTATTTTTGTGATCTTTGTGGTGGCTAGCACAAGCATGCAAACTAGGACACTTGATGTTGCTGATTTCAGAGACTTAGTAATTTCACTAAGTCCCTGCCTGCTGTTATTTTTTTATGCCATGTATTCATGTTGTTTCCGAGAGATATATGCATATTTTGAGCATGATCAGTAAGGGTGTTTTGAACTTGAGTATTTTCTCAATCCATCCATGCCTTTGTTTGAATTTATGGAGTGCCGTAGCTTGAGTCAATCGAGCTCTACTTTTGCTTCAAAATGTTGCTGGCAGATTGTTTACATGTTATTCGATTTTGCCAAGCTTGGTGTAGTTGATCCTTACAAGCTATGATGTTATTATTGCCATTTTTAGTTTCTATGCCATGTCTTATTGATGTATGTATGCTTAGTTTATCTTGAAATGCTCTGTAGTGAGTGCGTCGAGCTCACGAACATGTCTACTCGTTATCTGTTGTGACATGTCCAGTTTTCTGCCAAGTCTGAACCTGTAACGAAAACTTGCTTAATTGACATGGGTGTAATCATATTTTCTGATCCTTTTTGTCTTATGGTCAGTAAGGGACTTTTGTCAAGTGCTTTGAGTAGATTCATGCCATGCCTTACTTTGCTATGTTCTGATCCTCTAGAATGTTGTCTCATTGCTCTGAACATGTCATCCTGATGTTAATTTCTGCCATGATATTTTCTCCAAGTCTGAGAACCTGTTATCTTTTGCACTTTTGCCATGCTTGTTTGAACCTGTTATGGTGTGATTTAGCCGTAGCTCAGTGTTCATCTTTTGTCAAGCATCTTGCGTAGATTACAGTCGTATGCTTTTTTGATATGTTTGGGTGCAGTAGCTTATTTTCTTGTTGCTTGCTAAGTAGCATCATGCTGTTTATGGCAGATTATCGTCATTCTTGTATTGCTCGTCATTTGCAAACCGTGCATCCGATTCCGGTGATCTTTATATCGATTTCAACCGAAATCACCTCACCTTTCCAGTGGCATACTTGGTTTGCCAAGATTATGCCTTGTCCATCCTTGTCCTTCCGGAGCATGCATATGCATTGCATATCACATCTCGCATATCATGCCATGTTTTGCATCATGTTGCTTGCGCATTGCATCGTGGTTGATATTTGTTCCTTTGCTTGTTCTCTTGTATTGGGTAGAGCCGGGAGACGAGTACGTGAACGAGGAACCTGTTGAGAACGCTTTCGAGGACCAAGCTTTCGACAACTCTGAGAACCTTGCAGGCAAGATGACCATACCCTCGAAATCACTTCTATCTTTGCTTGCTAGATGCTCGCTCTTTTGCTATGCCTATGCTGCGGTACCTACCACTTGCTATATCATGCCTCCTATATTGCCATGTCAGCCCCTAACCATCCATGTCCTAGCAAACCGTTGATTGGCTATGTTACCGCTTTGCTCAGCCCCTCTTATAGCGTTGCTAGTTGCAGGTGAAGATGAAGTTTGTTCCTTGTTGGAACATGGACTTATTGTTCCTTGTTGGAACATGTTTACTTGTTGGGATATCACAATACCTCTTATTTAATTAATGCATCTATATACTTGGTAAATGGTGGAAGGCTCGGCCTTTTGCCTGGTGTTTTGTTCCACTCTTGCCACCCTAGTTTCCGTCATACCGGTGTTATGTTCCCGGATTTTGCGTTCCTTACACGGTTGGGTGATTTATGGGACCCCCTTGACAGTTCGCTTTGAATAAGACTTTTCCAGCAAGGCCCACCATTGGTTTTACCATTTGCCACCTAAGCCTTTTTCCCTTGGGTTCTGCAGACTCAAGGGTCATCTTTATTTTAACCCCCCCGGGCCAGTTCTCCTTCGATTGCTGGTCCAACCTAGAGCACCGTGCGGGGCCGTCCCTTGGCAACTTGGGTTATGTTGGTTCCTGTACGCTTAGCTTATCCGGATGTGCCCTGAGACCGAGATATGTGCAGCTCCTATCAGGATTTGTCGGCACAATCGGGCGGCTTTGCTGGACTTGTTTTATTGCTATCGAAATGTCTTGTAGTCCGGGATTCCGAGACTGATCGGGTCTTCCCGGTAGAAGGAATATCCTTCGTTTGCAGTGAGAGCTTATAATGGGCTAAGTTGGGACACCCCTGCAGGGTATTATCTTTCGAAAGCCGTGCCCGTGGTTATGAGGCAGATGGGAATTTGTTGATGTCCGGTTGTAGAAAACCCGAAGTTGACCTTAACTAAAACACATCAACCGCGTGTGTAACCGTGATGGTCTCTTCTCGGCGGGTCCGGGAAGCGAACACGGTGTTGGAGTAATGTTTGACGTAGGTTGTTTCAGGGTCACTTCTTGATCACTTCTAGCTTCACGACCGTGCTTTGCCTTCTCTTCTCGCTCTCTTTTGCGTTGTAGCCACCATATATGCTAGTCGCTTGCTGCAGCTCTACCTCACAATCCTATCCTACCTATAAGCTTAAATAGTCTTGATCTCGCGGGTGTGAGATTGCTGAGTCCCCGTGACTCACAGATTCTATCACAACAGTTGCAGGTACCAACGATGCCAGTGCAGATGACGCGTCCGAGCTCACTTGGGAGTTCGACGAGGAACGTGGCCGTTACTATGTTTCTTTTCCAGATGATCAGTAGTGGAGCCCAGTTGGGGTGATCCGGGGACCTGTGTAGCATTTGGGGTAGTCTTCTTTCATTTTGGTACCATAGTCGGACCTTGAGTGTAATTTGAATGATGGATGTTTATTTATGTTTTGAGTGAAGTGGCGACTGTAAGCCAACTATGTATCTTTCCCCTTATTTATTACATGGATTGTGTGAAGATTACCTCACTTGCGACATTGCTTTCAATGCGGTTATGCCTCTAAGTCGTGCCTCGACACGTGGGAGATATAGCCGCATCGAGGGCGTTACAAGTAATCAGGTCTTAGTTTGGTGCCAATAGAAGTAAGAAGGACAGTACAATTGGATGGATTTAAGTATGCTTGGAAGCTGGAAGTTGGATGTTGGAATAATGATCAGCTGCCCCGAGGATGAGTTCAAGGTTTACAAGTGATGAGATGGGCCATAACCCACAGGCCCCAGAACCTGCCAAGAAGCCAACACATCCTTGCTAAAGGAAAAACCCTGGAAGAAGTTACGATTTTATCGCTAGATGATTTTATAGGAGTTTACGCAAACCTGAGAGTTGTGAAGGAACGATAGATTTTTGTTTGGCTTGCAGAATCAATGGATTTATCCGAACTTGGTTCGTTGACAAGGGAAATTCTGCAATGCTTGTGAGGATGACCGAGTGTTAGAATGCGAGATTCGCTAAACCATATACATGGTAATGATTTGGGTGCGGGATGGATTGATCACCATACCGACTTACTCTTATTATTCGCCTTGCTATGTGGGATGGTAAATCTGAGTGACTTACCTATAGTAGAGAGACGACGATATTAAACCTTGTTTGAGCCTTAGAATGGTATAGATTTTTTTCCTTGTACAAGGCACGTGTTGCCAACCGTAGGTTATACGGTGAGGTTCAACCAGACCCATTTCCTGCAGGAGAAACCCTAAATTGTTAACCACCATGAGATATCGATAGTTAGTTAGTATTGGCGCCAGACCCGTCAGCTAAGAAGATCCAGCCTCGGAATAACCTTACCAAGATGAAAGGACAGAAGAATCGAGGAAAAGGCTATGCCGCTACCGGAAGAGCCAGAGAAGGAATTTTCCCGAGAATTTGAGAAGACCGGCCCCGTCAAGAATATGGATGGAGTATATGAGTATTGATGGATTTTGACCCCAGACCCCGAAGACGATCGATGGATTTTGAGAAGACCCCAAACCCTAACCTACTTCTTGCTAGCCTCTCCGAATCTCGAGGACGAGATTCATTTTAAGGGTGGTAGGTTTGTAACATCCCAAAATTCTAAATTTTGGAATGTTATAATAACTAGATAGATTTGATTGATTGCTTGATTGATTGACTGAAAGTGAGTGAATTTGAAACTTTTTGAAAGTTAAATGAGAGGGAATAAAAGGACTTTCCCAAACTTTCATTTTGCTTTTATGAAAATCCGTGAATTCAAATTCTTTTCAAATACAAAACCCTCAAGAGAAGATGACATGACTTATTCCATTTAAATAAATGAAAAGGGTTTTGAAAAGATTTGAATTTCATTTGAGAAAATATTTCCAATTCTGAAACTTTATGCAACTCAATGATTTTCACGAGAGAAGATAATATGACTTCTTCAAATTATATGAAATATGAGTTGGGAGTTTCAAAGATCAAATTTAAAGTCCTATTGGAATTATTTTCAATTTGGAGTTATTTGAGTTTTATTCAAATTATTTTTCTCCAAAAATAAAATATATCGAAAATAGGGTAACGTGATTCCCTACATCAGAAAATTGGAGATAAATAAGTTTGAGTTCATTTTGTTATTTTTAAAATGATTTTTGCTGGATTTTATTAGAGCAGGAGCACTCTTTGAATTATCTGCATTTGTATGGATTTTATTTGACTTTATAAAAAGTTCACGTCGTAGATATTCTTTTTCTAAAAAATTTGATATATTATATGCCTATAGTATGTTTTATTTTGTATTTTTTTTTGCTGCTAACTGCAAATTGTATTTGAAAAAAAAACACTCTCCGCCGACTGGGCCGGCCCAGCTCCTCAGCCAGGCCCAGCCCAGCCGCGTCGCTCGCCCCCGACCTCGGACTCCCGAGAGCGCATGCGCCGCCGCCGTGCTCGATTCGGCAACCGCCACCGCCTCGCCGTTGCCCCTTCCCCACGCCCCCTTGCCTTTAAATACCGGAGCCCCGGGCCCCGTTCCTCCTCCTCGCGCCGCTGCCGCCGCACCATAGATCGCCGCTGCCGTCGCCCCGTAGATCGCCGCTGTCGTCGCCCCGTAGATCGCCGCCGCCGTCGCTCCACTCGCCGCCACCGCCTACGCCGCTCTGCCGCCTGCTGCTCGCCGCCGCCCCGCGCCGCTAGCAGACGCCGCCTGCGCCGCTCGCCTTGCCCGCGCGCCGCCGTGGCCGCTTGCCGTTGCCTCGCCTCGCCTCGCCGGAAAACCGCCGCCGTCGCCGTTGCCGTTGACCCGCCGTGGACCGGTAAAAAAAACCGCCAGGTCTGATCTGGTTTATTTTTTAGTTTCGTTTTTTTTGTTAAACCCGGTTTTGTTTTATTAACCTAGTTATTTAGTGGATGTTCGATGGTTAGGTCTTCGCAGCGAACGATTTTCGTTCGCTAGCGTTCGGTAACGAACGCTCGCTATTTAGTCTTTTTTTCTATTTAAATTTCGGCCAGGGACCCATCCGTGAATATTTTCTTTGCAATTCAGCCCCTGGTTTTCAAACGACCACATCTTTTTACTCGTTAGTCCAAATTCAACGAAACCAACGCCCACTTCTTCGTTATGATCCCCTCTATCCAGTAATCCAACTCAAACATGTTTTGAAATTTTTAAAAATTAAATTAGATCAGATTTGAAGTCAAACTTCGTTTGACCGTAACTTGAGTTTCGTAGCTCCGATTTAGTTGATTCTTTTTGATAATCGAAGCTCTTGACCTAAAATTTCTGATAAGGCCAAATTCACATAATTTTGGTACTGTTAGAAATTGTTTTATGTTGCAAGAGCTATTTGTTTGGTTTTGATGTTTTCCGAATCGTCCTCTTCGTTCCTTCTAATCTTTTGAGTGATTGCTTATGTGTGGTTACTATTGCCTGCTTATGATAGATTGACCGGAGTGTGAAGAGTAGATCTATCAAGAGTTTTGAGTGTGAATCACCTTCATCAACATTGCAGGCAAGTTCACACTTTGATCATATCCCTTTTCATACCCAGTTTTATTGCATTAGATCCATCCTCAAACATTGCATGATTAGGATCTAATTAAATTGTGGGATGGGAAGTAGTTGAGGTAGTACCCATTACCTGTTTATTACCAAACCCTTGGGAGTTACTATTACGTTATGCTTATACTGCCATGCTATGCTCGTAGACGTGGATTGGATTTGAGAGTATTTCATGACAGATGTGAGATTTTTAATTAATGGTTTACTTAAGATGGCAATTTAAACACACATCTGGGTGGATTGAGGCACCTGGGTATTCCAGAACTTGCCTGTCTAGGCACCTGGGTATTCCAGGACTTGCCTGTTTTTCTTTTGGACCGCCACCCAGGCTCAAAGGGATCATGAGATTATTCATACTAGAAACTTCCGTGTGCAGCCACAAGCCATTATGGGCTCTGGCATAGTTGATTAAGTCGTGCGAACTCTTACAGGGTAGACTAGCAGATGTAGGGGAAAGTAGGTGTACCGGTCTATCCAACGTAAGGTGCTAGCGCTTCTGAAAGACTATGTCTCGGTCATCCGTTTCTCAAACACCATGTAGTGCGAGAAAACCAACGGAGGCGATCGAGTCTTGTGGGGAAAAGTGCGCAAACCTCTGCAGAGTGTACAAACTAATAATGATTAGTCGTGTCCCCGTTATGGACATCTTGAGTATCTAGTTCTTGGATTATCCTGTTGATCTCATCATGTTACTTTAATTAATTTTGTTGGGTTTTAATGATGATGCTTAATTGGGATTGACAATGCTGTCAACCATTCTCAATGTTTAACAACCACCATGATAGTTAAATAAATTTATTCCTTTGCAGTAGGGAAAAATTGGCTTTTCGCAAAAACAGTATAACCATAGAGCTTTTCCACCAGCCATATATGCATGTAGTGATAGTCATTGTTCATCATTTTTCTCTATGGTGTGAATTTGCCAGTACATTCAATGTACTGACCCGTTTCGGGCTGCAACATCTCATGTTGCAGGTTTCTTACAACGAGTAAGTGATACGTTAGGGTTACGATTTCTACGCTCAACTTTGTCGTTGGTGTTGATGGGAATCCACAACCTTGTTGCTTCCGCTATATTGGATTGAGGTAATAGTATTTACGTTACTTTATACATGTGATTTACCTCTGTTATAAATCCTTCGAGTACTGTGTGTGTCAGCATACCGATCCAGGGATGACACTTAAGCACAGAGACTTGATCCATTCGGATCGGGTCGCTACAACAACCCAATATTTACCCTTACTGTTTTTGTGTGTTTACATGATTAAGATACTGTAGTAATCATGTTTTATAGCTTTTGTTTCAATAAAGTGCCAAGTAAGACCTTTGGCAAGACTTGGGTGAAAGTTAATGTGATCTTGCTGTAAAAAACAGAAACTTTGCGCTCACGAGATTAGCTTTCATTTTTTACAGAAGAGTGCTTTTGAGTTGATTCTTTTTGCAGAATATTAATAGACAAATTCCTCAGGTCCACCAATTTATTTCATAGTTTTTGGATTAGCATAAGTATGGTTTCTGTTCATATCATTACAAGCTGTTCTATTTCTGACAGATTCTGTTTTCAGTGCATAGTTTGCTTGTTTTCTAGTTTCTATGACTTATATTTCTCAATATAAATTGTAGAAATGATATGGTACAGCAGGAATTGTGTGAGAACAATTATGAAACTTTTCTTTGACAGTACCAAAGTGAATGGTTTACTCTTTATCATACTAACCTATCTCACGAAGTTCCGTTAAGTTTTGTGTGATTGAAGTTTTCAAGCTTTGGGTGAGATATCGATATGAGGAGAATAAAGAGTGGAAAGACCCTAAGAGTGGGGATGCCCAAGGCACCCCAAGGTAATATTCAAGGAAGACTCAAGCTCCTAAGCTTGGGGATGCCCCGGAAGGCATCCCCTCTTTCGTTTTCAAAATTATCGGTATACCTTACTCAGAGCAATATTTTTATTCGTCACATGATATGTGCTTTGCTTGGAGCGTATTTTCAATTTTATTTCTGTTTGAATAAAATCATTGGATCTGAAATATTAAATGAAAAAGAATCCTCCCATGGCTAGTTAATTATTTTACTACTCTGTGTTCTTCACTTATATCTTTTGGAGTAGTTTGTCATTTACTCATGTGCTTCACGTATATCCTATGAGTAAATGGTTGAATGAATTGAATATCATAAATCTGAATTTATATATGTTTCATATGCTTATACCATGGGGAGTAATGACTTCACACAGAATAAGTATTGGTAGTAAACTTATTTGAAAGTTAGCAAACGCAGAATTGGTCACTTGAACAATTCATGAAAGAATATTGAAGGAAGAGAGATTTCACATATAAATATACTATCTTGGACATATTTTGTAATTGTGAGCACTCATTAAAATATGACATGCTAAAAGGTTGATGTTGGACAAGGAAGACAACATAATGGGTTATGTTTTCTTATATCCGAAATAAAAGTATATTGTCATGGATCATCCAACATGTTGAGCTTACCTTTCCCCTTCATGCTAGCCAAATTCTTTGCACCAAGTAGAGATACTACTTGTGCTTCCGAATATCCTTAAACCCGGTTTTGCCATGAGAGTCCACCATATCTACCTATGTATTTAGTAAGATCCTTCAAGTAAGTTGTCATTGTTGCATGCAATAAAAATTTGCTCTCTAGATATGTATGATCTATTAGTGTGGAGAAAATAAGATTTATACGATATTGTGATACGGAAGCAATAAAAGCGACGAACGCCATAATAAAGGTCCCTATCACAAGTGGCAATATAAAGTGACGTTCTTTCGCATTAAGATTTTGTGCATCCAACTATAAAAGCACATGACAACCTCTGCTTCCCTCTGCGAAGGGCCTACCTTTTATTCTTGTCTTATACCTTATACAAGAGTCATGGTGATCTTCACCTTTCCTTTTTACATTTTATTCTTTGGCAAGCACATTGTGTTGGAAAGATCCTGATATATATATCCAATTGGATGTAAGTTATCATGAACTATTATTGTTGACATTACCCTTGAGGTAAAAGGTTAGGAGGCAAAACTATAAGCCCCTATCTTTCTCTGTGTCCGATTAAAACTTCGAACCCATAAATATCACGTGAGTGTTAGTAATTGTGAAATATTAAATGATAGTTGAGTATGTGGAGTTTGCTGAACCAAAGCTCTTACATAGACCCTTCCCGAAAATAAGATGAATTGCAATTGTTTGATCACTAAGAACATGGTTTGTTAGTTTTCAAGAAAGTTTATGATCTATACTTTAACATGTGAGTAGCTTGTTACTTGATCATGAGAAGTTTTATGAGTTGAGCTACTGTTATGGTATATAATGATGCTAGAGAAGTGATTGAAAGTATCATTGATCAAACTTAAGCACTTGCTAGCATTCACACTTCTTACCAACTCGAGGACGAGCAGGAATTAAGCTTGGGGATGCTGATACGTCTCCAACGTATCTATAATTTATGAAGTATTCCTGCCATGTTCACAATAGTTTTATATGATTTTGGGTATGATTTGATTAGAACTAACCCGAACTGACGCTGTTTTCAGCAGAACTACCATGGTGTTGTTTTTGTGCAGAAATAAAAGTTCTCGGAATGCACTGAAAATCAACGGATATTTTTTCTGGAAAATATGAAAAATACCGGAACAAAAATCTACAAGAGGGGGGTCCCGTGGGCCCCATGAGAGTGGGGGCGCGCCCACCCCCTAGGGCGCGCCCCTATGCCTCGTGGACTTCCCGTGGAGCGCCTTGACTTGTTCTCGAGGCCAACCTCTCCTATAAATGCCCAAACCTCCAGAAAATAACCTAGATCGGAAGTTCCGCCGCCGCAAGCCTCTGTAGCCACGAGAAATCAATATAGGCCCTCTCTCGCACCCTGCCGGAGGGGGGCATCATCACCGGAGGACATGGAGGAGGATCTTGGAGGGGCCATCATCGCAATGAAGGCAAAGGATCAGAGGGAGAACCTCTCCCCATCCAGGGGGAGGCCATGGAGGAGGAAGCACAAGGGGGAGAACCTCTCCTCCTATCTCTCGGTGGCGCCAGAGTGCCATCGGGAGGGGAATCATCGCCCTGGTGATCGTCTTCATCAACATCACAATCCTCATCTCTTTTACGCGGTCCACTCTCCCGCACCCCGCTGTAATCCCTACTTGAACATGGTGCTTTATGCCACATATTATGATCCAGTGATGTGTTGCCATCCTATGATGTTTTGAGTAGATATCCTTTGTCTTTGGGTTGATTGATGATCTAGATTGGTATGAGTTATATGTTTTATTTTGGTGCTGTCCTATGGTGCCTTCCGTGTCGCGCAAGCGTGAGGGATTCCCACTGTAGGGTGTTGCAATACGTTCATGATTCGCTTATAGTGGGTTGCTTGAGTGACAGAAGCATAAACCCGAGTAAGGGGGTTGTTGAAGTAAATATGCCCTAGAGGAAATAATAAAGTTATTGTTTATTTCCTTATATCATGATAAATGTTTATTATTCATGCTAGAATTTTATTAACCGGAAACATAATACATGTGTGAATACATAGACAAACAGAGTGTCACTAGTATGCCTCTACTTGACTAGCTCGTTGATCAAAGATGGTTAAGTTTCCTAGCCATTGACATGGGTTGTCATTTGATTAACGGGATCACATCATTAGGAGAATGATGTGATTGACATGACCCACTCCGTTAGCTTAGCACATGATCGTTTAGTATGTTGCTATTGTTTTCTTCATGACTTATACATGTTCCTATGACTATGAGATTATGCAACTCCCATTTACCGGAGGAACACTTTGTGTGCTACCAAACGTCACAACGTAACTGGGTGATTATAAAGGTGCTCTACAGGTGTCTCCGAAGGTACTTGTTGGGTTGGCGTATTTCGAGATTAGGATTTTTCACTCCGATTATCGGAGAGGTATCTCTGGGCCCTCTCGGTAATGCACATCATTTAAGCCGTGCAAACATTACAACTAATGAGTTAGTTGCAGGATGATGTATTACGGAACGAGTAAAGAGACTTGCCGGTAATGACATTGAACTAGGTATTGAGATACCGACGATCGAATCTCGGGCAAGTAACATACCGATGACAAAGGGAACAACGTATGTTGCTATGCGGTCTGACCGATAAAGATCTTTGTAGGATATGTGGGAGCCAATATGAGCATCCAGGTTCCGCTATTGGTTATTGACCGGAGACGTGTCTCGGTCATGTATACATAGTTCTCGAACCCGTAGGGTCCGCACGCTTAACATTTTGATGACAGTTATATTATGAGTTTATATGTTTTGATGTACCAAAGGTTGTTCGGAGTCCCGGATGTGATCACGGACATGGCGAGGAGTCTCAAAATGGTCGAGACATAAAGATTGATTTATTGGAAGCCTATGTTTGGATATCAGAAGTGGTCTGGGTGAAATCGTGATTTTACCGGAGTACCGGAGGGGTTACCGGAACCCCCCGCGGACTAAATGGGCCTTAGTGGGCCTTGGTGGAAGAGATGAGAGGCGGCCCGGGCAAGGGCCGCGCGCCCCTCCCCCCTAGTCTGAATAGGACAAGGAGAGGGGGCGGCGCCCCCCTTCCTTCTTCTCCTCCACCTCTTTCCCCTCCCAAGTCCTAATCCAACTAGGAAATGGGGGGAGTCCTACTCCCGGAAGAAGTAGGACTCCTCCTGGCGCGCCCTCTCCCCTGGCTGGCCACCCCCCCCCCCCTTGCTCCTTTATATACGGGGGCAGGGGCACCGCAAAGACACAACAATCGATCGTTTGATCTTTTACCCGTGTGCAGTGCCCCCCTCCACCATAGTCCACATCGATAATACTGTAGCGGTGCTTAGGCGAAGCCCTACGTCGCTAGAACATCATCATCATCACCACGCCGTCGTGCTGACGAAACTCTCCCTCAACACTCGGCTGGATCGGAGTTCGAGGGACGTCATCGGACTGAACGTGTGCTGAACTCGGAGGTGCCGTGCGTTCGGTACTTGATCGGTCGGATCGTGAAGACGTTCGACTACAACAACCGCGTAGTGCTAACGCTTCCGCTTTCGGTCTACGAGGGTACGTGGACTACACTCTCCCCTCTCGTTGCTATGCATCACCATGATCTTGCGTGTGCGTAGGAATTTTTTTAAAATTACTACGTTCCCCAACAGTGGTATCAAAGCCAGGTTTTATGCGTAGATGTCATATGCACGAGTAGAACACAAGTGAGTTGTGGGCGATATAAGTCATACTGCTTACCAGCATGTCATACTTTGGTTTGGCGGTATTGTTGGATCAAGCGGCCCGGACCGACATTACGCGTACGCTTACGCGAGACTAGTTCTACCGACGTGCTTTGCACATAGGTGGCTGGCGAGTGTCAGTTTCTCCAACTTTAGTTGAACCAAGTGTGGCTACGCCCGGTCCTTGCGAAGGTTAAAATAGCACCAACTTGACAAAATATCGTTGTGGTTTTGGTGCGTAGGTAAGAACGGTTCTTGCTAAGCCCGTAGCAGCCACGTAAAACTTGCAACAACAAAGTAGAGGACGTCTAACTTGTTTTTGCAGGGCATGTTGTGATGTGATATGGTCAAGACATGATGCTAAATTTTATTGTATGAGATGATCATGTTTTGTAACCGAGTTATCGGCAACTAGCAGGAGCCATATGGTTGTCGCTTTATTGTATGCAATGCAATCGCCCTGTAATGCTTTACTTTATCACTAAGCGGTAGCGATAGTCGTAGAAGCATAAGATTGGCGAGATGACAACGATGCTACGATGGAGATCAAGGTGTTGCGCCGGTGATGATGGTGATCATGACGGTGCTTCGGAGATGGAGATCACAAGCACAAGATGATGATGGCCATATCATATCACTTATATTGATTGCATGTGATGTTTATCTTTTATGCATCTTATCTTGCTTTGATTGACGGTAGCATTATAAGATGATCTCTCACTAAATTTCAAGATAAAAGTGTTCTCCTTGAGTATGCACCGCTGCCAAAGTTCGTTGTGCCCAGACACCACGTGATGATCGGGTGTGATAAGCTCTACGTCCATCTACAACGGGTGCAAGCCAGTTTTGCACACGCAGAATACTCAGGTTAAACTTGACGAGCCTAGCATATGCAAATATGGCCTCGGAACACTGAGACCGAAAGGTCGAGCGTGAATCATATAGTATATATGATCAACATAGTGATGTTCACCATTGAAAACTACTCCACTTCACGTGATGATCGGTTATGGTTTAGTTTATTTGGTTACGTGATCACTTAGAAGATTAGAGGGATGTCTTTCTAAGTGGGAGTTCTTAAGTAATATGATTAATTGAACTTAAATTTATCATGAACTTACTACCTGATAGTATCTTGCTTGTCTATGTTTATTGTAGATAGATGGCCCGTGTTGTTGTTCCGTTGAATTTTAATGCGTTACTTGAGAAAGCAAAGTTGAAATATGATGGTAGCAATTACATGGACTGGTTCTATAACTTGAGGATTATCCTCATTGCTTCACAGAAGAATTACATCCTGGATGCACCGCTAGGTGTCAGGCCTCCTGCTGATGCAACTGACGACGTTAAGAACGTCTGGCAGAGCAAAGCTGATGACTACTCGATAGTTCAATGTGCCATGCTTTACAGCTTAGAACCGGGACTTCAACGACGTTTTGAACGTCATGGAGCATATGAGATGTTCCATGAGTTGAAGTTAATATTTCAAGCAAATGCCCGGATTGAGAGATATGAAGTCTCCAATAAGTTCTATAGCTGCAAGATGAAGGAGAATAGTTCTGTCAGTGAGCATATACTCAAGATGTCTGGGTATAATAATCACTTGATTCAACTGGGAGTTAATCTTCCGGATGATAGCGTCATTAACAGAATTACCCAATCACTGCCACCAAGCTACAAGAGCTTCGTGATGAACTATAACATGCAAGGGATGGATAAGACGATTCCAAAGCTCTTCGCAATGCTAAAGGCTGCGGAGGTAGAAATCAAGAAGGAGCATCAAGTGTTGATGGTCAATAAGACCACCAGTTTAAAAAAAGGAAGGGAAGAAGAAGGGGAACTTCAAGAAGAATGGCAAGCAAGTTGCTGCTCAGGAGAAGAAACCCAAGTCTGGACCTAAGCCTGAGACTGAGTGCTTCTACTGCAAGCAGACTGGTCACTGGAAGCGGAACTGCCCCAAGTATTTGGCGGATAAGAAGGATGGCAAGGTGAACAAAGGTATATGTGATATACATGTTATTGATGTGTACCTTACTAGAGCTCGCAGTAGCACCTGGGTATTTGATATTGGTTCTGTTGCTAATATTTGCAACTCGAAATAGGGACTACGGATTAAGCGAACACTGGCAAAGGACGACGTGACGATGCGTGTGCCAAATGGTTCCAAAGTCGATGTGATCGCGGTCGGCACGCTACCTCTACATCTACCTTCGGGATTAGTATTAGACCTAAATAATTGTTATTTGGTGCCAGCGTTGAGCATAAACATTATATCTGGATCTTGTTTGATGCGAGACGGTTATTCATTTAAATCAGAGAATAATGATTGTTCTATTTATATGAGTAATATCTTTTATGGTCATGCACCCTTGAAGAGTGGTCTATTTTTATGAATCTTAATAGTAGTGATACACATATTCATAATGTTGAAGCCAAAAGATGCAGAGTTGATAATGATAGTGCAACTTATTTGTGGCACTGCCATTTAGGTCATATCGGTGTAAAGCGCATGAAGAAACTCCATACTTTTGGACTTTTGGAATCACTTGGTACTTGCGAACCGTGCCTTATGGGCAAGATAACAAAAACGCCGTTCTCCGGTACTATGGAGAGAGCAACAAATTTGTTGGAAATCATACATACAGATGTATGTGGTCCGATGAATGTTGAGGCCCGTGGCGGGTATCGTTATTTTCTCACCTTCACAGAGGATTTGAGCATATATGGGTATATCTACTTAATGAAACATAAGTCTGAAACATTTGAAAAGTTCAAAGAATTTCAGAGTGAAGTTGAAAATCATCATAACAAGAAAATAAAGTTTCTACGATCTGATCATGGAGGAGAATATTTGAGTTACGAGTTTGGTCTACATTTGAAACAATGCGGAATAGTTTCGCAACTCACGCCACCCGGAACACCACAGCGTAATGGTGTGTCCGGACGTCGTAATCGTACTTTACTAGATATGGTGCAATCTATGATGTCTCTTACTGATTTACCGCTATCGTTTTGGGGTTATGCTTTAGAGACGGCCGGATTCACGTTAAATAGGGCACCATCGAAATCTGTTGAGACGACGCCTTATGAACTGTGGTTTGGCAAGAAACCAAAGTTGTCATTTCTGAAAGTTTGGGGCTGTGATGCTTATGTGAAAAAGCTTCAACCTGATAAGCTCGAACCCAAATCGGAGAAATGTGTCTTCATAGGATACCCAAAGGAGACTGTTGGGTACACCTTCTATCACAGATCCGAAGGCAATACATTCGTTGCTAAGAATGGATCCTTTCTAGAGAAGGAGTTTCTCTTGAAAGAAGTGAGTGGAAGGAAAGTAGAACTTGATGAGGTAACTATACCTGCTCCCTTATTGGAAAGTAGTTCATCACATATACAGGTTCCTGTGACGTCTATACCAACTAGTGAGGAAGTTAATGATGATGATCATGAAACTTCAGATCAAGTTATTACTGAACCTCGTAGATCAACCAGGGTAAGATCCGCACCAGAGTGGTACGGTAATCCTGTTCTGGAAGTCATGTTACTAGACCATGATGAACATACGAACTATGAGGAAGCGATGGTGAGCCCAGATTCCGCAAAATGTCTTGAGGCCATGAAATCTGAGATGGGATCCATGTATGAGAACAAAGTGTGGACTTTGGTTGACTTGCCCGATGATCGAAAAGCAATTGAGAATAAATGGATCTTCAAGAAGAAGACTGACGCTAACGGTAATGTTACTGTCTACAAAGCTCGACTTGTTGCGAAAGGTTTTCGACAAGTTCAAGGGATTGGCTACGATGAGACCTTCTCACCCGTAGCGATGCTTAAGTCTGTCCGAATCATGTTAGCAATTGCCGCATTTTATGATTATGAAATTTGGCAGATGGATGTCAAAACTGCATTCATGAATGGATTTCTGGAAGAAGAGTTCTATATGATGCAATCGGAAGGTTTTGTCGATCCAAAGGGAGCTAACAAAGTGTGCAAGCTCCAGCGATCCATTTATGGACTGGTGCAAGCCTCTCGGAGTTGGAATAAACACTTTGATAGTGTGATCAAAGAATTTGGTTTTGTACAGACTTTTGGAGAAGCCTATATTTACAAGAAAGTGAGTGGGAGCTCTGTAGCATTTCTGATATTATATGTGGATGACATATTACTGATTGGAAATGATTTAGAATTTCTGCATAGCATAAAGGGATACTTGAATAAGAGTTTTTCAATGAAAGACCTCGGTGAAGCTGCTTATATATTGGGCATTAAGATCTATAGAGATAGATCAAGACGCTTAATTGGACTTTCACAAAGCACATACCTTGACAAAGTTTTGAAGAAGTTCAAAATGGATCAAGCAAAGAAAGGGTTCTTGCCTGTGTTACAAGGTGTGAAGTTGAGTAAGACTCAATGCCCGACCACTGCAGAAGATAGAGAGAAAATGAAAGATGTTCCCTATGCTTCAGCCATAGGCTCTATCATGTATGCAATGCTGTGTACCAGACCTGATGTGTGCCTTGCTATAAGTCTAGTAGGGAGGTAACAAAGTAATCCAGGAGTGGATCACTGGACAGCGGTCAAGAACATCCTGAAATACCCGAAAAGGACTAAGGATATGTTTCTCGTTTATGGAGGTGACAAAGAGCTCATCGTAAATGGTTACGTTGATGCAAGCTTTGATACTGATCCGAACGATTCTAAATCGCAAACCGGATACGTGTTTACATTGAATGATGGAGCTGTCAGTTGGTGCAGTTCTAAGTAAAGCGTCGTGGCGGGATCTACATGTGAAGCGGAGTACATAGCTGCTTCAGAAGCAGCAAATGAAGGAGTCTGGATGAAGGAGTTCATATCCGATCTAGGTATCATACCTAGTGCATCGGGTCCAATGAAAATCTTTTGTGACAATACTGGTGCAATTGCCTTGGCGAAGGAATCCAGATTTCACAAGAGAACCAAGCACATCAAGAGACGCTTCAATTCCATCCGGGATTTAGTCCAGGTGGGAGACATAGAAATTTGCAAGATACATACGGATCTGAATGTTGCATACACGTTGACTAAGCCTCTTCCACGAGCAAAACATGATCAACACTAAGGCTCCATGGGTGTTAGAATCATTACTGTGTAATCAAGATTATTGACTCTAGTGCAAGTGGGAGACTGAAGGAAATATGCCCTAGAGGCAATAATAAAGTTATTATGTATTTCCTTATATCATGATAAATGTTTATTATTCATGCTAGAATTGTATTAACCGGAAACATAATACATGTGTGAATACATAGACAAACAGAGTGTCACTAGTATGCCTCTACTTGACTAGCTCGTTGATCAAAGATGGTTAAGTTTCCTAGCCATTGACATGGGTTGTCATTTGATTAACGGGATCACATCATTAGGAGAATGATGTGATTGACATGACCCATTCCGTTAGCTTAGAACACGATCGTTTAGTATGTTGATATTGTTTTCTTCATGACTTATACATGTTCCTATGACTATGAGATTATGCAACTCCCGTTTACCGGAGGAACACTTTGTGTGCTACCAAACGTCACAATGTAACTGGGTGATTATAAAGGTGCTCTACAGGTGTCTCCGAAGGTACTTGTTGGGTTGGCGTATTTCGAGATTAGGATTTGTCACTCCGATTGTCGGAGAGGTATCTCTGGGCCCTCTCGGTAACGCACATCACTTAAGACTTGCAATCATTACAACTAATGACTTAGGATGTGTTTGGTTTGAGGGATGGACTAGGGTGGTTGTGGGTATCCCCAACCCCCTGGCTAGGGATAGCCCTTTTTTTGTTTGGTTGGGTGGGTAAGGTAAGCCCTTCTTATGTTTGGTTTGAAGGATGAAACATGGTTAAGAATAGCATTGTAAAGTTTGGTTTGAGTGATGTGCTGGAAGCTGTGCTCATGGTAGCCCTCAAATCTCCTGAGTGAACACACACACACAAGCACCCATCCACATCATGCACGCACGCATAGCACACATCAAGCACGCCTCAACTCAACAGCACGCACACACTCGTGCATACAGCAGTAGAAAATAGAGCAGCACACATGATCTGTTTCATCAGTGGTAGGAGATACCACAGCACGGTGGCCGGAAATACAACAGCAGGAAATGCATCACGAACGCGGTGCATACAGCAGCAGCAGCAGGAAGATCCAGCTCCATGCACGCAGCAGCCACGCCACCCTCAATCGCCAACTACATGCAACTCCTGAAGATCCAGCCGTCGTCCTCCGGGAGATCCAGCCGCGCCGCCGACAACTCCGGCCTGCCTCGCCTGTACGCTGTACGCTACGCACCCGCCACAACGGCCAGCCGGTTGCGGCCACACGCGAGTGCATTACTGGAAAGAACTCACATCAGGAGCGGTCGCATGCCTCACCACTAGCAACAGCCGAAAAACGATTCGCGGGCAACGACCGCGATGCACGCGCGGTGGTTGCCACCGCCCGCCCGTTTTTCGCGGCTAACCACAACCCCTTTTTTAGCGAATATTCCCAGCATCTGGCTGCCTCTATCCCTTCTCGCCCCTAATCCAAACGCGTGGCAACCACAGTAAAAGAGGGCTATCCCTGTCCCTGGGAGGATAGCCCTGCAACCAAACACATCCTTAGTTGCAGGATGATGTATTACGAAACGAGTAAAGAGACTTGTCGGTAACGAGATTGAACTAGGTTTTGACATACCGACGATCGAATCTCGGGCAAGTAACATACCGATGACAAAGGGAACAAAGTATGTTGTTATGCGGTCTGACCGATAAAGATCTTCGTAGAATATGTGGGAGCCAATATGAGCATCCAGGTTCCGCTATTGGTTATTGACCGGAGACGTGTCTCGGTCATGTCTACATAGTTCTCGAACCCGTAGGGTCCGCACGCTTAACATTTCGATGATAGTTATATTATGAGTTTATATGTTTTGATGTACCGAAGGTTGTTCGGAGTCCCAGATGTGATCACGAACATGACGAGGAGTCTCTAAATGGTCGAGACATAAAGATTGATATATTGGAAGCCTATATTTGGATATCGGAAGTGGTCCGGGTGAAATCGTGATTTTACCGGAGTACCGGAGGGGTTACCGGAACCCCCCGCGGACTAAATGGGCCTTAGTGGGCCTTGGTGGAAGAGAGGAGAGGCGGACAGGGCAAGGGCCGCGCGCCCCTCTCCCCTAGTCCGAATAGGACAAGGAGAGGGGGGCGCCCCCCTTCCTTCTTCTCCTCCACCTCTTTCCCCTCCCAAGTCCTAATCCAACTAGGAAAGGGGGGAGTCCTACTCCCGATAGGAGTAGGACTCCTCCTGGCACGCCCTCTCCCTGGCCGGCCGCACCCCCCCCCCTTGCTCCTTTATATACGGGGGCAGGGGCACCCCAAAGACACAACAATTGATCGTCTGATCTTTTAGCCGTGCGCGGTGCCCCCTCCACCATATTCCACCTCGATAATACTGTAGCGGTGCTTAGGCGAAGCCCTGCGTCGGTAGAACACCATCATCGTCACCATGCCGTCGTGCTGACGAAACTCTCCCTCAACGCTCGGCTGGATCGGAGTTCGAGGGACGTCATCGGGCTGAACGTGTGTTGAACTCGGAGGTGCCGTGCGTTCGGCACTTGATCGGTCGGATTGTGAAGACGTACGACTACATCAACCGCGTTGTGCTAACGCTTCCGCTTTTGGTCTACGAGAGTACGTGGACTACACTCTCCCCTCTCGTTGCTATGCATCATCATGATCTTGCGTGTGCGTACGAATTTTTTCTAAATTACTACGTTCCCCAACAGTTGTGGCATATGGGATAAAGGGGACTTGATGCTTTAATGTTATGGTTGGGTTTTACCTTAATGATCTTTAGTAGTTGCGGATGCTTGCTAGAGTTCCAATCATAAGTGCATATGATCCAAGAAGAGAAAGAATGTTAGCTTATGCCTCTCCCTCATATGAAATTGCAATGACGACTACTGGTCTTGTTAACAATTGCCTAGGACAATTCCGCACACCGACCCATCATTATTCCACACTCGCTATTTATAATATTTAGTAAGATATTCTAACTTTATGATAACAACACATACTTTTATATTTTAGCTCTCCGATACCATGCAAAGTTATCCTCTTCATACCCACAACGTAATTTTATTTCTCGTTTCTAGTTGGAAGCAAACGTTCGGTGTACGTAGAGTCGTATCAGTGGCAGATAGGACTTGAGAGAATATTGATCTTACCTTTAGCTCCGTGTGGGTTCGACACTCCATACTTATCACTTCCATCTTTGGGAATTGCTACGATGATTCCCTGCACTTGGGGATTATCATTTCCCGCGACATGCTGCTTCAACTACCTTCCGCCTATAATTACTGGTTCCCGGCGTTCTCTGGTAACACAGTCACCCAACTCACCCTATCGGCTCCCCTCACAACCCCCACCGTCCCGACGTCGCTCGCCACTTGCCCTCGCTCTCGCCACGTCCGTCATGCCCCCGATCGTCTGCAATAGGCGATGCCAGAGGCGCTCACCGCCGGAGCTAGTGTTCGGTTATTCATCAAAAGGAGACGGTGGGAGGAGGCATTCTATCGGTCTTTAGATGGCAATGCGGAGTACGAGGACTTGTTGGAGCGCGACCGCCTAGCGGAGGAGCAGCATATCACCTATTTGCGCCACTAGCGGGGCATGGAGCAACAGCGCACCGCCGCTTTGAGTCGCGAGTAGAGCGCCCGCGACTGGGCTGACTTCGTGAAGGCCGGTGCCCAACAAATAGCCCTAGAGGCTGTCGGGCACGCACGCGTGTGCGAGCCGAATTTTACACCAGCTCGTTAAGTGGGTTTCCTGCTTAGAAGCCGAAGCTTCAGTGGACCACGCCGGCATGGAAAGGGCCAACGCGCGCGAGCGACGCGCCCTATCGCACCTCCGGCAAGTCCGAGGCGAGGAGGAGGACGTCGGTGCCAGCATTTAGCATGTAAGTCAGCTAATTAGCTAGGAGTAAGTCAGTACTTGCACACTAGAGTATTAGTGGGAGTAGATAGTTAACTTGGCTATGATGGTTGTCAACGTGGAAGTTCTGCACTCTATATCTGGTCAGACCTATTACTTTGCTTTGTATGTTGAACTTTTCGTGTGAACGTATGGAATGGGTTGTTATTTTTTAAATGGGATGTATTTGTCCATCACGGGTTTAGAGGCTGACTTTTGGGCCTACTAGGTTGACGCGTACACAATTAGAAGATTATTGTACGTGGAGAGGATAACAACAGGGACCCACCAGGGTCATGGCAGTACGCAAGCAAGTGCCTCCTTATTTCAAGCGAGAAAAATGGTTCCTCCTAATGGATTTCTGACATCTGGGTCTCACGCCATTGTCAGCGTAGTCAATAAACGGGAGAATTGCATAACAAACGGCTGATACAAGGGACCAAGTAGCTTGCCCAGTTTTTTTAGGGAAGTAGCTTGCCCAGTTATCTTTGTTTTTGAGACGGAAGCAGGGTGTCAACTGGGCTGTGCGGGGCACTCTGGCCTCCTGTCTAGCCAGCCTTTTCTTTTATGTTTACCACAAGACCAGCCCAGTAGTTTTTTCTTTCTGAAAATGGCTATCCCAGTTTTTTTGTTCTTTTGCAGAATGCCCAACTGAGGCCTACTTGCTTTGTCAGCCCCGCTGGGCTGCAATTTTTTCAAGACGAGAAAATCAGCTATCAGTAATTAGAAATGGGATGTACATTTTTAAAACAAATCAAACCGATAATTAGTTTTAAATTTCTTTTTTTCATTTCAAGATTTTAAATTCCATTGATTTTTATGCATGGACAATTATTTGGATTTTATATTGATATGAATTTATTTTTCAAATTAGTTTGAATGTGACTCGAAATGTCAGGATTAAAAATAGTTGACCGCACCGATATATGCAAAATTGCGTATAATTTTTAATCGTGGCCACAATATGGGCTGTAATGCTAACAAAAATAAGATGGGCTTCAAAAAATCCTTAAGAATTAGCAAATGGGTTATAAATTATTAGAAATAATGGCAGATGGGTTGTATCCTGTTTTCCACACATTTGAGACTGACTTGTGCGCCTACTATAGGTTGACGCGTACGCTTTCCTAAAAAAAGGTTGACGCACACGCAACGCCGTGCCAACTTAGTCAACACACGAGAGCAGTGACTACTGGATATCCATCCAACGGCCATCGTGCTTCTTCAATCTCCGCTCTTCCTACTCCAGCCGCTCAAACCAGTGCCAGCGGGACTGCATGCTCCCTCCTCCCGTGGCCGGACGTGCTGTCGCGTAGGCCTCACCGCCCCACCGTACTCCCATCGCTGGCCTAGCGATCCCTCTACTCACCCACACCTGCTTTTATTCTCTAGCGACGGCAGACGAACCAGTAAACCCTCGTACTCCCCTCCGTGTGGAAAATAGCTGCCGAGTCTTCCCTGGCTCCGTGTCGTTTCCTTCCTAGGCCTCGCCGTCGTCCATCACCCTGGTGCTCTCGGTGCGGCGTGGTCAACATGGTCAACGAACGACATCCATCAGAAGTGGATTGTAGTGGAGAGGCTCACAGCTGGGTCCACGGTCGCACGCAAGGAAATGCCTCCTTATTACACGCAAAATAATGATTCCTCCACCTGACAGCTGGGACCCACTGGAAGGGCCTCTTATTTCGCAAAAAAACGTCCCCCTCCCCCCTCCCCCCCCCCCCCCCCCCCCGCAGTCAGCTCGGACCCACCAGTTATATCTTCGCACGCAAGGAAGTGCCTCCTTGTTACGCACAAAAAAATGAATACTCCCCCTGCTAGCTAGGACCCACCGTAGTGGGAGGCTGACTTGTGGGCCTACTAAGTCGACGGGGACGAAGGGCTTTGTCAACTTAGTCAATATGAACGATTCTAGCTCCAGCGACCGCACAATGTCCATCCAACAGCCGTAGTGCTTCTTCAACCTCTGGTCTTCTTGCTCCAGCCACCCAAACCAGCGTCGGTCGTGCCGCGTGCTCCTGCCTTTAGTGGCTAGCTGTGCTGCCGCGAAGGCCTCACCGCCCCTACTACTCCCATCGCTAGCCAGGCCCTGCGACCACTGCAGTCGAACCAGTGAACCCTCGTACTCCTCTTCGTGTGGGCATCCACTCCCGCGTATTCCTCGGCTCTGCGTCGTCCCCTTCCTAGGCCTCGCCATCGTCCACCCCCTTGGTGCTCTCTGCGCGGCGTGGTCAATGTGGTCAAGGAATGACTTCCATCGGAAGAGTACTGTACGTGGAGAGGCTGACAGCTGGGTCCACGGCTGCAGCAAGGAAGTGCCTCCCTATTACGCGCAAAATAATGATTCCTCCACCTGACAGCAGGGAGCCATTGGACAGGCCACCGTATTTCACAAAAAAATCTTTCCCCCCGACTGCTGGGACCCACCAGCTACATCTTTGCACGCAAGGAAGTGCCTGACAGTTGGGACCCATCTGGTCGAAGCATACGTACCGTTGTCATTTTGGTCGCGAATGTGTACGTACATACTGGTCGATCGGTCTGTCTGCAGGCTGCAGCGATGAACCGTGTCCGAGTAAGGAAGGGCACGTGTCATAGTATAGGCGCGCACGTGTTGTAGTAGAGGCGCGCACTTAGCATGTACATACGTACATCCAGAGTGCAAGAAAGTAAATACGGCCACGTACGTACATACGGGCGGGGTCTCGAACGCCTACTCGGGCATACGTACGGCCAGGGCTTGTGTACATGGAGAGGCAGCGACGGCGTCCTGTTCATCGGCAGCCAACCGGCTGGATCAGAACGGAGAAACTGCGTCATCGTGTTCATCGGGAGCCAACCAGCTTGGACGGAACAACCGATCAAAACGAGGCCTGGCATACCGTGGAACGGAGGAACCGGCCTTATGTTCGACCGCCTACGATTGAAATGGAATCCTGTTCACCGGGAGGGGTGTGTCGTACCGCAAAACAGAGGAAACTGACTTCTCTTGGACCTCCTACAGTCGAAACGGGGTACTGTTGATCGGGAGGGGTGTGGCATACCGCAAAACGGGGAAATGGACTTGTGTTGGAGCGCTACGGTCGAAACGGGGTCTTGTTCATCGAAAGGGGTGTGGCGTACCACAAAACGGGACTCCACGGGCTACTATTCATCTCCACCGTCGACCTCCTCCAGCCTCCACGGGCTACTGTTCATCCACCGTCGACCTCCTCCAGCCTCCACGGGTTACTGTTCATCCACCATCGACCTCCTCCAGCCTCCACTAGCGGTTGTTCATCCACGGGCTCATGTTCATCCAACCTTCACCGCTCCTCCACCGGCTACTGTTCAACCAGCCCTCTCCACGGGGTCCTGTTCAACCACCCCTCCACGGGCTACTATTCATCCAGCCCTCCACCGGCTACTGTTCAACCAACCCTCCACGGGGTCCTGTTCATCCAACCCTCCACGGGGTCCTGTTCATCCACCCCCAACCATCTCGATCGATCAGGGTCCTGTTCATCCAACGACAACGGCCTCTACTACCACGGGGTCCTGTTCATCCAACCCCCATCGGGAACTGTTCATCCAACCCCCAACAACGTTGACTGTTCATCAAGAGGCAGCAGTAGCGAAGGAATCGCTCGATCCGGTTCAGTTAACAGCCAGATCGATCGATCGCTCGGGTTCAGTAACGCGTAGCCTGCAGTGCAATCGCTCGGGTTCAGTAGGCGAACGTCTCGCTCGGGTTCAGTTAGAGTCAAACGCCTCGCACCCACGCGCGTACGTGTATGAGAGAAACGCGCATCGCTCGGGCCCCGGCCGCCCACCGTAACCGGGAACTCCCCGATATTTTCCTCGCCCTCGCTTTTACCATGGTTTTTTCCGTCATGGACGGCCCAAAGAATGTCATGCAGTTGCGTCTCCGGCCCGCCCAGGACGAAAAGCCCATTTTCTGTCATAGAAGTAGGAGCCCACCACATCTATGATGATACCGGGTTTCTTTTCACAATTATCGTCATAGAAGTGTCATAAGCATGACAGGAAAAAAAATGTTCGATCCAAAATGTCATGGATGTGTCTTTTTTTTTATAGTGATGGATGTCAAGAATCAACGAGATCTTCATAATTGTGGACCCAACTTTGCACAATTGGAAACACGTCTATGTAAAGGAGCTTACTTTGCTAAGCTATAGAATCAAGAGGAAATATATTAATATCTTCAAGGCATGGCTAACTGATCTCCTATATTAATATCTTCAGTACAGTTTCAAAAAACCTGGATATTATAATGTGTGGGTAGTGCATGCTCTGTTTTCTTAAAGTTTAGTGTTTCTCAGTTTTTGACAAAACTATCAAAGAATTTGGTTGACTTTTTTAACCTTAGTTTTGATCGATGGTTACACATGTATGATAGCTGAACCTAGCTTAGGTACACGTAAGACCTGTCATAGTGGGGAATATCATAAACTACTACCTCCCACTGCATATATCAAACTGTTACGTAATTAATTCATTGGTAGACTCCCAATTTGAGTTATGACCCAAGTTTATTTTATTAACTTTTCTTGGTTCATGTGCTAGAGATTGTATCACAATGTGCTATTGTAACTCACACACTCATTAATTACAGTGCCACGTCATATTATTATTTTACTTAGATAGCAATGCATAATAGAGAATATGTTTGGCTCTCGGCCTCGATGGAGGCCTTTTTTTTTTGAAAAAATCCAAATTCAAAAATTTTGGTTTCAAAAAATCTGAAAAAATTTGTACAAGTGAAACAAGAATGTGAGGCGTATGTGTGTAAAATTTCAAAATAAAATACGTTGAAATGTCACCTGTACGAAAAAGACAAATTCATGGTCTAGGAGGATGAACAGTATCATGTGTTAAAAATCCTTAGATTTGTCTTTTTTGTACAGCCCTATAAATTTACACACTTATGCACTATGCCTTCATCTCTCTATGTATTTGTTTTTAGAATTTTATGAAATGTAAAAATATAAATTTTCACAAGTTTTGAATGTTGCATTTGAATGCCTCCATGAAGCTCGGCCTCCAAAAGCATTTATGTGCATAATACTCTTATGATATCGTTTTATGTAAGAGGTCTAGGGAGCTACACGATCGAATCAATCATGCTAGTGTCGATCGCGGGCTGCATGCAGCCTTGCCATGTATGAGGTCATTTGTGATCGAGCCATCTCAGATCAAGGGATGGAGAAATAGAGAAGATTGTCTAGTGCAGGTACGGATGAATTAATTTTGGACAAGAAGAAGATATAGAGATAGACTGAGATAAAGCATGTCAAATGTTTCGGCTAGGACGACATCCCAGATTGACGTTGACATAATATCCTATATGTTATATCTAAGTAAATGTTTCCATTGGAATGAACATGCAAACCATCCACGTCGTCAAGTGTATGCGACCAATTCATTTTCGGAAATGATAAATCGCCAATGTTTGGATTTTGCCCATAGCAAATTGTACGTCAACTTTAGTTGACACAAGGATGGCAAGTTTAGTTCGCACACATGGCAATTTTCTGACAGAAAACAAACTACAAGTAAAATTGCTATGCTTATCAACTAAATTTATCATCCTCGTGTTAATTAAAATTGCCATAATAAGCCTTCGAGTTGCCATTGGCAAAATCCGAATGTTCAGGACTTATCCGGGCCCTTCATTTTTTTCAGTTTCACTTTCTGTCACGTGCAAGCCCTTCACATTATCAAATGCATGTAAGCAAGTGATCTCATTAAATCCATTAAGTTACGCGGGAAGGGCGGCCAACCAGCTATGCCACGTGGCGCAAGCTGGTTGGCCGCGGTGAGAACTTTTTTGAAAAAAAAATAGATGAAGGTATGGATTATTTTTTATATGTATTTTTATTTCTAGATGAAGGGTTATATAAAGTGGCACTCGCTGATAGGCTACGGCGGTAAAAAAAATATTCTTTTTTTACTTTTTTAGATGAAGGTGAGGATTTTCTTTCTGAGATGTTCTTTTAGATGGAGGCGAGGACTCTATGTATTTGTAAAAAATGAAAACGTACGCACAACTTTCTCTCAAGCGGCGCCACAGGATGGCGCCTCAACCACTAGTTTGAATCCACATGCAAGCCATTCACATCACCAAATGCATGCAAGCAATCCACTTTTCACTTTCCACCACATGCAAGCGCTCCACATATTCGACCGGTGCAACCTGCAAGCCCTCTTACATCAATATTTTTTTTACTTTTTATTTTTTCAGTAACGAATAATTGGACTTGAATGCCACGAGTCAATATAACATGCATCGGTCCTCCATTTACCTCTAGGTTTCCTATCGTTGTATGATGAGAAAGCGGTGCAACATTATTCTCATATATTTAAAAGAAAAGGAATATGTAATCTCATTGAACATATAAACCTTGGTAAACTACCCGCCAACCTGGGGCTTTCGTCGCGCGCTCACGATCTGTGTCGCTCGTTCCGCCTCGCTGTAAAGTTTTCTGTACGTTTTACCTCTCTGTCAAACATCCAGCCATTGGTTTGAACTCACATCATGATTTCAGTTTTGAGCAGATGACAGCTGGGCCAAGCATATGGGTGGGACCGGCGTCGCAGCGTGTGTTGTGTGCGTGAGTTTGGGTCGAAAAAGATGAACTGCAGCGGTCGTACTGTAAAAAACCTAGCCCTCTCTCTCTCTCCCTCCTCCCCTCCTCTTCTCCATGCCGCAGCCGCCGCCTCCTCTTCCCTGCCCCTCACGGCCGCCTCGCCCCCTCCGCCTTCAGCGCCTCCTCCTCCCCGTCCTCTCCTCCTTCCCCGCCTCCGGATACAGACCACGTGATGTGGACGATGCAACGCCATGGAGGCTGGCGGCGGCTCGATCCACTCCTGATAGGGAGCTGCGAGGAGGCCCGGGCTCCGGCGCTATGCACGGGAGGCTGCGCTCCGCCTCTTCCTCCTCCCCTACTCGCTCACCCCATGTGCGGTCGCCGCCTCCTCTCCACGGCGATGAGCGGCAGGGCCACGTCGGCGCCGCTCGTGGTGTTGGCGGCGTTCGCGCGGGCAGCACACTGCTACGGCCTCTACTCCTTCTCCGGGGAGGACTGGAAATGGGGCGAGGGGGCGCCTCATCGTTCCTGCTGCCGCTGCACCCGAAGCCCAAGGCCGCCGGCGTCAAGGCGGATTCGACCATGGCTGTGCTGCCGGAGAGGTGCGTGCGACGAGCCGAGCCGGCGCAGGAATTCGAATGCCTTTCGCCTAAAGGCACAATTTGCTCCTTTTCGATGCTTGGATTCTTTTTGTGGTTAACCTGCATGGGTTCAACAAATTTTCACCTTCGTTCTTGATTTCTATATTAAACAATAACAAATATGGATTGTTCTTGATTTCTTTCATATTGTTTTTATGAATAATTTTACATGAATAACCTGTCAAAAAAATACACACATGAATCCCCCCCCCTCCTTTGCGACTACGAGATCGCATACACGGACCGAAGCTCCTCTGCTGGTGTGCTTGCGATGGACAATATGCAGCTGATCACCGCAGATGGTGAGAGGGAAAACATGGATTTTGTCTTCGGGTACGGCACGACTTTTTCCGATAACCAAATCTGTTCAGTGTTCAAAGATGGGTGGTGATGTCTGTATGCTAACATACTGCCCATTTGTGTACCATCTGTTAGGTGTGCACATGATCAACAAGGAAAGCTTCTGGACTTACCAGTAAGTACTGATGGGATCCTTGGCCTCAGCAATGGGGCAATGAGCCTCACTACCCAGCTAGCCAAGCAAGGGATCATTTCCAACATTTTCGGCCATTGCATCGCCACGGATCCCAGCAGTAGTGGCTACATGTTTCTTGGTGATGATTACGTTCCCAGATGGGGAATGAAATGGGTTCCCGTCCGCAACGGTCTAGAGTGAGTCCCCCCCCCCCCCCTCCTTTGCCTGAAGATTATTCTCACATGTGGCCACCATTTCTCCCGTGAATATCATGTTACCCGCATTGTCTTCGACGGGATACGGCATGCACTGCTTGTGGCAGATCTTCAAGAAATCTTAACCAATTTATGTCGCTCTCATGGCTCAAACTGCAAATGGAAATTTTGCCCAACAGCTCTGCAATGTTGCTCTGTTCTTTACTTCTTTCTAACATTTGCGTCCATTCCACAAATAAAGTCCCCCCCCCCTTTTCAGTTGTTGTAGCAAGTAGCACATCACACCGTCAAACTAGAGTATGCCCATGCATTATGCTGCGACACAGATTTCCCTTTATGATGCATAAAAATATTGCGCCTCTTGCGATCCGTTATATGAAAACGCGTATCTGACTGCAGTTCCGCATTTTGTGTACAGCATGGTACTACGGAAAGTTAACTATGGAGGTCAGGAGCTTAATGTGTGAGAGCAGGGTAGGAAACTGACTCGAGTGATCTTTGATAGTGGGAGCTCATACACTTACTTTCCACATGAAATATACACAAGCCTGATTGCGTCGTGAGTTTTTGCATCAACTCTCTCCATCTGGTGAAACGAGTTCAGTTAATTATGCTGCATATACCTGATGACGATCTTGTAATTCAACAGCTCGAAGCGGTCTCTCCAGGCTTTGTACACGATGAATCAGATCAGACACTGCCTCGCCAACTCCTCTCTACGGTGATGAGCGGCAGGGTCACGTCCACGAGAGGAGCCTATGGCCTGTTGCAGCTGTCGTGCGTCGTGGTTCCGGATCGGCGCAGGTCACCGCCGTGGGAGATGCACGTTGTGGTTCAGGACCGGTGCAGGTCGCCACCGTGGGAGAGCAAGGGTGGCCTGGTCTACTGGTGCTTGTGGAGGAGCAGGGGACGGCTGATGAGGTGGCGGGGGTAGGGGAAGAGGGAGGAGGCACTTGTCCTTGGTCACCACATCGAGTAGGAGGAGGAGGTCCTCGTCATCCACCACACCATCATGTTCGTAGTCGTCGCCTAGGTCCAGTGCTCTGGTTTGGCTTTTTTCCTGTTGATTTATTCCTAATTTTTCTATGGTGCTCGATTTTGTTTTCCTTGTGTTTATCATCTCAGGGACTTGCTGGCACTGGATTCAGTGGGGAGGAGATCCTTTAGGCATTTGGTTCTTGTGGGATTCCCACACATCTTGCAGGATCAACACGCCACTGTTTATCACACACACACATATGCTTTGATGCTTTGATTTCGAGCGCACCGAGTTGTGTTGATGTACAAAGAGACACTCATTTTCGGTGGTTCCATGGTGTTCCTCTCCAGTCTGGCTGCAACCTTCTTCCCTATCCTACATAGATTCCTCAGCCAAAGTTCATATAGCTATTGTCACGTATGCATTAATATGTATTATTTATCAGTCTGGTTGCGAACTTCCCGCGCGATAACCTTCTTTTTATTTCCTCCTGTTTTTGGGTCCCTCTTTAAGGTGAGGTTACTGAAATTGTCACTGTTTCTCGAATGAAAAAAAAACATCCAGGCCAAACTTGCACATTTTAAGGTCTTGAGGCTTCAGTTTACTCCGTTTGCCTCACTACAAGAGAACACTCAGGTAATTTTTGGACAATTTCACCTTTGCTATTCCCAAGACATGCTCTATCATTTTGTACTGTCTTTGTACTAATTGTTCGAGAGTGTGACTGGCACATTCTTGTGTAGTGTGAATGTTCCATCAAGTTGTGAATGATCTGAGGCATGTGACGCCCATAATATATATTCCTGACTTATCATAAACATTAAACAGCTGGAATAGTATTTCACAAGGGGAATTGTTCCTGTTCTTTGCCCACCTTACGTCTCAGATCTTGTTTCATTACTGCTTTCTTCATATCCATGTCCTATTAATTAGTACTATATCAAGGGACACTGTCATATTGTTGGTTCTCCTACAGATCCACCTCTGATGTTGCCGGAAAGGGTACAAAGCAATATGTGCATTAGAGTTTTGGTATGTGGTTCTGAAGAAAAACATTTCCCTGACAATTCATCCACTTTGTGGCCATCGCATCTATTGCTTGTATGGAGCCTAGCAACATCACTTCATGATGGTTCAATTTATTTGATGTTTTTTCAGCTTAGGGATGGCAGTCACAGGAGCCATTGCATTTTCTTTTGCGCAATGGCATTAGGTAGTTGCACCTACTGTGGTTGTTACACTAATATATACTTATTACCTGTTGTTATAGTTACAAAACTTCAACAGTTTACTGTAAATTAGACTGGTTTGATTCCTAGATATCATTGTATTTTACCCATAGGATCAATTTCCAATGAGTTGGTGCCTAGGGTCTTGCGGCGAGCACATTTTCTTTAGCTACTGCCATTTATTATGCTGCTTTCGTACAGCCTAGCACTCTTCTATGGTGGGGCTTATGTTATTTTGTACCAATGATAGATGCAGAAAGTGCAAGACTTCTACTCTCTACTTAATGAACTGATTTTGCTTTAGGATAACTAGCTTGATTAATTAGCATGTTTCTGCGATCAATGAATTACTAAGGTTGTGACCCCGGTTTGGAGGCTTGAGTTCCTACGGCAGTTCCTTATTTTACTTAAAAGATCATGAACCCTTTACTTAACATATGTCCTTTTGTTTCTTAGCAAAGCATTAGTTAGATATCTCAATTTTTCACATGGGCCGTAGTCGTTGCTTAGTTAGCATTATTGCTTTGTTATGTATGTATGCATCTAGATCTTACTTTGTCTTAGTTATATACTTAAGATCAATGCGTACTGGAACACTTAAATATAGTTAAGATCAAGGTTGTGACCCGGCTTGGAGGCTTGAGTTCCTTCGGCAGCTCTTTATTGTAAATAATATTTCGTGCCCAGCATCTTAGTTCAGCTAATGGTTTGCAACTTATATCACTGACTTATCTGCTTTAAGTAGGTGATTTTAACCTGTTGGAGCCCTCTGCGATGAAAAAAGGTGAATTGTTCATGCCTCATTTCAAAAAACTAAATATGCACCATGCTGCTATACTTCATGACGAGCACGCTTTTAACATCCATTAATGATGCTCTATTTTGACTTTTGAGTAGATGATTCTTTATTTATTAACCTATACACCAATATTGTTTCCATTGATTTTAACATGACGAGCATGCTTTTAACATACATTAATGATGCCCTATTTTGACTTTTGAGTAGATGATTCTTTATTTATTAACCTATACACCAATATTGTTTCCATTGATCAATCTCATAGTACTTTGTGTATGTTTTTCTTATCTTGGGCTGAAAACTTATTGTCAGGTTAAACTATTTTGTGGATAATTTATAGTATGGATGTTCTGTAAAAGAATATTTACTGGAATGTTATGTAAAACCTAAGGCTCAAAAGGAAAGCTTCCGTAAATTAGAATATTTATTGAAATATTTAGGTGTTTCATTGAATTAGTCTAGAAGTCCAAGCTCATCCATTTAATTATTTGAGAGCATCATCAGTATAGTTTTTTCCCCAACACTTCTTATTTTCCTCTCTCCTGGATTTCACAGGGCTTATATATATATATTATAAATGTATTTATGCAATTCTACTCTGGTGCTTGCACATCCATGGATATGAAAGTATTGCGGGAGCTCCCATGATGGACTATGATGAAAAAGTATTTCTTGTTGCCTGTTCTGTTGTGGTGCAAGTGTACCAGACTTCCATGTTTATAATGCATTTCTTTCATGTGTGATATGCTCCACATTGATTTGTATTTCATTGTGGATTACCTCTTGCTATACGTATTGTGGATTTTCCATCTGAACCACCATAAGTATCAATGCAAATAAGCTTATCTTTCCTTCGCTTGCAATCTATTTAGGTGCTCACATACCCACATAATATAGTGAACTACCTTCGTAACTTTCTTCTTGTGTCCACTTGCATTATAAGACGAATGTAAATAAGCTATCCTGAGCTGGTTTTGTAACTTTCTTTTCATGTTGCTTAATGCTTGAACTATGCTCTAACTTTGTTATGGGCTATCATTGCAATGCATTATAATATATAGCGCCATGTATCGACACACTAACTAAGTATCTATTTCGTCAGATCCGCACCACCGTCCTTCGCCCCGCCGCTGCTATCTTGCTCATCGCGTTGACTGCCGGCGATGGGAGGAGCCCCGGGGGAGCAGAGAAGGGAGGTGTACTAAATCAGCAACACTTATTTTGGAACGGAGGGAGTACAATATGTGTCGGCTTATTTCTCTGTTTTTGTTGTTGTTTTGCTTTCAATCGTATGTGGCACAGATGTGCAGTTCAAAGGAAGGGTTGTGTCAAAGATGTGAATCAAATAATTATGTCGATCGGTGCATGTTTTTGTTGCTCTTAGTGTTTTCGTTCTGATGATTTTGCTATCTCAGCGATCCGTGTTTCACAATTTGTTACCTTTTACAGGCCTTCAAGTGCATGTGGAAATGTACTATGCAAGCATTATGCGACAACGACACACTGCTTATTAATACGTTCGCACCCTCTAAAGACCACAACCAAACTAAGATGCCTAAATAAGCTGTGAGGCTGCCTATATAAAAGTGTTTCTGTAACGATACAAGTCATTCTACTATCTGTAATACAATCCACATTGCATAATATTATTAGCAATGTCTCCTACTAACATTCCTTCTAACTGGCTTCTTGCGCCATTGGCGCAACCAGGTCATCTAGTTGCTATAAAATGTGTCGGGCGTTATCTAGTTGAGAAAATATCTACGCTCTGTGATTATTGTTTCCTTGTTGGATTGGTGAGTCAATGGAGAATCTCTTTCATGCACAGGCCCTACCACACGATGCTAATTTCCCTACATTATTGAATTTTTTATCCCCAGGGCTAACTAATGAGCCTGCCACAGCTTGTTGCAAGGCATGGGAATATAATCTAACGAATTAGCCGCCCGCCTCCCATCAGGCAAAATAGTTATGGGTCAAAAGATGTGATATGCACTTGCTCATTACTAGCATCGCCGTAAGTAAGTGTGGCAACTAGACTAATGATCGATGCGATGCTCAAGCCTGAAATTTACCTTAGTCGCCCTCCACCGATAACTGAGATGGGATTCGGATTCTGATCAACACCCCTCGCAGCCTGCAGATGGATAGAAACGAATAAAGTCACGAGACGCTGCGTGGATTGGATCAACTCAACTATAAAAGGAGGCACGACCGCGAGAAAACTGCAAGGACTAAGCTGGTTCTGAGCTAGGCACCAAATAGCATAGGCCATGCCGATAAGGAACGCCCCGTGTGCGTGGACGGTGGAAGAATTCAAGAAGTGGGTCGACGTGAACGGCGACGGCCGGATCAGCGAGACCGAGCTCCGGCAGGCCATCCGCCGCCGGGGCTGCTGGTTCGCCACCGTTAGGGCCGGCCGCGCCGTCCGCCGTGCCGACAGGGACCGCAACGGCTACGTCGACGACGCCGAGCTCGAGAACCTCGTCGCTTTCGCGCGGGAAGAACTCGGCATGAACATCTCCGCCCGTTAGCTAGCTCGGTAGAGCTTTGCCTGCTCAGCCTAATGCCCAGCATGGCAACATACTAGTATCTAAGCCTAGCGTCGTGTGATGGGTTCAACTTGACATGTCAACTTCTCCTAAATAATATGTGTAAAAATTCAGGAGAATTTGTGAAGGTTTGTTACGACGACGTCTGCTACTACTCCGTAAAAAAAATATAAGATTGTTTAGCGCTTTTATATTTCTTTTGGGACTGGCTAAGTGCCAGTCGACTGAATTCTCGATTCAGGTCGGTCGATCGTTGTCTGCCCTTGATCTTTGATCCAACGGCTGCCTAGTCGTCTTCCACCTCCAAACGTTTTCTTCCTCCCGACAGTTCTTTCTCCCGACGGATCTTCTTCCAACCGCCTTGCGGACCACCGGCCGAACCGCCGGCCACCACCGCCCAAGGCCGGCGGTGCTCCCGTACCGCCTCGCCGCCCCGCCCTCCCCGGAACCACGCCCCACCGCCGGTCTTCCACCGCCTCGGCCATCCCTCTAGGCCCCGCTGCACCGAGTTTCTTCCTCCCCTCGCTATTTCTCCCTTCGACCAAAATCGACTGACCCATCTGCGAAAACTCAGTCGACTGAAATGCAGCTATTGCGATTTCTTTTTAGAGGGAGTACTATGTATGCAGTTGCTTAATTGTGAGTGTTTGTGCTGTAAAATTTGAAAGTTGCATGAAGTGCTCAATATATACAGATTGTCCTCGTGGCTTGCGCGTTTTGACTACGGACGTCTTGACTGCTGGGGATGGCCGCGTCTTCTTTGACTGCTTGATGCCGAAACCGTACCCCAACTTTGCAAGGACTGCTTTTCTTCCACGACCGCCACTTTATTATGTTATCCTTGTCGCGAAATACGGAAGGGACATATGAATACTGCATCTTTTTGTTGATGGATTACACAGTTGTTTAGCCTAGTCGCCCTCCTTCAGCATTTTAGCTCAGTTGTCCACTTTGAAGTTCTGACAAGTCTCCCAATGGAACAACAGTCCAGTCTTAACATGAACCTGACAAGAAAACAAGCATGCCATTCCACAAGAGGCGGGATTAAGCAATTATTTCCTGCATACTGAAAAGACACCGCCCAAGATGAAATCCATCTTTGGTGGGTCGGGACTGCGCCATCAGAAATGAGCCCACATCCACAACTCTGATGGTCTTCGCCTTGCCGTCCATTCCTAACGGTTTTCGTGGTCTAGCACCACCTGAGATGAAGGCATGTTTCAGGCGGTCCGGCTAGCACTTCAGAGACGGGTTTCTGTAGTAGCGTTGGAAAGACCTTGGGACATTTTTGAGCAACCGTGGTAGAATCTCCTGGGACTGTTTATTTAACAGGTGCCTGCAAAAAAACGTTTCATCGGTCATTTTAGTTCTGTCCATCCGATCTGCATCTAACCGCTCGCTCACAGGCCATCTTCTTTCTCTCAACCGTCTTCCTCCTCCATGCACGATCTGATCCATCCTTCTGTGCGACCGCCGGTCAACCGCGCCCCATCCGCTTGCCTCCACACACACACACTCCCCCCCCCCCTCCCTCCCAGGCGGCCGGCGGGCGCTACCGCGCACCACCTCAGTGCCCCGCCCTCCCCTCAACCTTCCCCCATCGTCGTTGCTGGCCATCGCTGCAGCCACCCTCTAAGCCCCGCACCAGCAAATCTCCGGCGATCCACTGCACCCGCACCTCTAAGATAGTAATGAGGTTGTGGCTTCCTCCTAAGATAGATAGTTGGTTTGTTCTCCTCCGGCAAGGTTGGGAAGAAGGAAGGAAGGAAGCAAGAATAAAAGAAGTGACTCCAGATGGCAATGGGTACCCGCTACCTGCGAACCCGGCGGGTAAAAACCCTATTAGGGTAAGGGTTTGGGAAGAAAAATTATCCATGGGTTTATAAATGGGACAAAAACTATACCCATCGGGTAAGCCGGGTACGGGTATGGGACGGCAATACCCATACCCGCATACCCGCGTACCCGTATGCTTATTCATTATGACGGGTAGGCCCTAAATGTCAGTCACTAAAAACATCAAAACCCTAACTGAACCCAGCCGATGCGGCAGCCAGCGGCCCAGGCCCATCAGTCCACTCCCCCTCGATCCCAATTCCCAAATCCCTCCCCGAGACCCCAACCCACCCTCGCGCCGTCACTCCAGAAACCCCCTTGTCTCTCTCGCCACAAACCCTAGAGAGGAGGAACCACAGGTCGCTGCCGCCGGCCACCGCCGCTGCTTGCAGCGACGCGACCGGCCACCTCCCTCCTCTCCTCCTCTCCTCCCTCTACCTCCTGTCCTCGACGCGACCTCCACGCGAGACCTGCAACTCCTCTTGTCGCCATCTCCCTCCACGTCCTGGCACCTCCAGCCGCCATGGCGCTCGACCAGGAGGACGCCGAGGAGGCGCTTCACTCCAGCGCGGATCCAACTCCGGTGGACGGGGATGGATTTGAAGAAGGCACCGGCAGTGGGTCTCGTGCGCCGACGCCTTCTCCTACCTCCAAGCCCGTGCGTCTTCAGCCACCATCAACAGGGCAGGTTCCCGGGCGCAGCTCCACTGTTCCCGGTTGCAAGGTGGGGCGTGGCTGTGGTCGTGGCCGTGGTGGTGCTACACCTGCAACGGCGGCGAGAAGGGCAGCAAATCCAGCAGCAAAGCATCCAATTTGGTGAAGAGTTTCACCTTTTTTTTTTGAATGTGTTGATTAGATCTATTGTTGGATGATTGAATGTGTTCGTTAGATTTAGCCGATCTGTTAATGCATGCTTGAGTATGTTGGATAGTTAATTGATCTGTTGTTGAATGATTGAATGTGTTCATTACATTAACTGATCTGTTAATGAATACAAGAAGAAAGAATATTAATGAATGCTTGCCATCTATTTTTGGATGCTTGCTGTTAATGCTTGCCATCTAGTGAATACAAACAAGAAGAAATAAGAAAGTTGTTAATGATCTGCCATCTAGTGAATGCTTGTTGTTAATGCTTGTTGTTATACACTTCTGATTTTTTTAAATTAACTAATGTGTATCATACTTGTGTTTGGATGCCTATTCTTGTTGTGCAGTGATACAAACAATGGCCAAGTAGATGAGTCCATGCATGACACGAGTCGCACAACAACACCAATGGATGAAGATGGAGATCATGTTATTGTTTCAGATGATGAAGAAGAGGATGATGTCGAAGAGGTGGAGGTGCTACCTTCTAAGCGCAAGCTCACATCTAAGGTTTGGTTGGAAATGAAGAAGATGAGGATCAAGTTGGGCTGGACCGTTCGGTTTCATGTTGGAGATGTCAGATGTTGAACCTATTTGTGTGTTGAGATGTTGAACTTATTTGTGTGTTGAACCTATTTACCATTTGTGTGTTGAACCTATTTGCGGTCTACGAACTTATTTGTGTGTCGAACTTTGTGGTTGAAATGACTATGCGTGTGCTGAAATATTTCCAAGTGCTGAAACTTGACATATGTGCTGAAATTCTGAAACTATTGTTCAAGTGCTGAAACTTGACATGTTTATGTGCTGAAATGCTGGAATACATGTGCTGATATGTATGTGTGTGTTCAGATGCTGTAATATACATGCTGAAATGTGGTATATACTAATATAAATGCAGAAATGTGGTATGTACATGCTGATTGCTGAAAGTACATGGCAAAATTTTATTTGAAAGGTGACCCAGACAGGTATGGGTTACCCGCGGGTATTACCCGCACCCGGCCGGGTACGGGTACGGGAAAGATATGATACCCGGGGTGCGGGTACGGGTACGGGTTTGGGCAGAAAAAAATGGGACGGGTGAGGGTTTGGGCAAGCATTACCCGCACCCGAACCCTGCGGGTGCCATGAGGAGAAGTGACTGATGCAACATAAAATTTTAGGTACGTGAGAAATAGCAAAACCAGAATCTCCCTGATGTTTCCTTCTTGGATTGGTGGGTCAATGGAGAATCTCTTTCATGCACGGGCCCTACCACATTGCTACTTCCCCGACTTCAAATTTATTCTCAAGCTAACTAATGAGCTTTCAGGTCGCTGCAAGCATATAGGAATATAATCTAATGAGGTAAATGCAGCCCATCAGTCAAAAGATCTACAGATGAGCAGTGCATGCATACACTTGCGCTTACTAGCCTTGCATGCATTTTCGTGTAGTGAGTAGTGACTCCACCGAGATTCAGCTAGGTCGGACTCAAGCCTGAAATTCAGCTAGGTCGGACTCCACCGAGAAATGAGATACGATTGAGAAGACCGACCCGTCGCAGCCTGCAGATATAAACGAATAAAGCCACGAGATCGTACATGGGTGGAACGATCCAACTATAAAAGAGGCTTCGAACCATCCATGGTCGATGCACCTGCCTAGCACAGTCGTCAAGGACTAGCTGACTCTGAGCCTGCAAACACCGCCGGCCATGGCAGCGCGGAGGTGGCTCCTCTGGCCGGGAGGGACCACGATGGAGCAATTCAAGGAGTGGCTGAAGCAGTTCGACGTGGACGGCGACGGCCGGATCAGCAAGGCGGAGCTCCGCCAGGCCATCCGCCGCCGGGGCTGCTGGTTCGCCACCCTCAGGGCTGGGCGAGCCCTCCGCCACGCCGACAGGGACAAGAGCGGCTACATCGAAGACGCCGAGATTGAGAATCTCGTCGCGTTCGCGCAGAAAGACCTAGGCATTAAGATCTCTGCCCGGTAGCTAGCTCGGTTTAAAATTAATGACCAAAACCAGTGGGCACTCTAGTGCAGTTACCACCTTGAGTCATGTGCTCTAGTTTCAACTTTGAAATGGCAAATTATCCTGAATAATGTGTGTAAAATCAGGAGAATCGATAAAGCTTTGCTACTGTGCAGTTGGTTAAGTAGGAGTGTATGTATGTCAGTATGTGTGCTTGTTATATATACTCCTACTTAAGATAACTGGAATCTAGTAATGATTCTAAAAAAAATCTGGAATCTACTGAAGTGCTTCTACTGATGACAATTTTATCAACTGAACTGGTATGCATGTTATTCCCTGCAATGACGTCAGCCAAGTAATGACTTCTCGGATGATTTAGCATTTTGGCATACAAGAGTTTCAAGAAAATATAAACCAGCCAAGAAATTCAGCATCAAATTGTAACAGACTAGAAAAGAAATATAAACTTCAGTTTTCAGGACAGCATGGAAAGTACTGCAAATAATACTAGAGGTTCAGAGTTTACATGGGATAACTTAAAGCACAGCAGCCACCAGATATTAAGGGTCCAAAATATGAACAGCCTGGAGTTTCACAGATGATAAAAGAACCTCAAATTTGGCTAGGCTCTTGATTCTTCTGAGCGTGTCTTTGTTGCTTCATTGTCTGCAACAGATTCATCTTCAGCTGTGCACTGTTGCTCTTGATCGACAACGGCAGTTTGTACGCAGTCCGACAACAGATAAACAGGAAAACCACGCTCCAATCTTTTGTCTGGGATCCAAGTTGGTGTTTCACGTTCAAATGGTCTAATACCTCTGTAGTAGCGTGGTAAATTCTTTCTGTAGTTGCGTGAGAACTCATTGAATTTTTTACTCCAGGTCCTGCCTAGACAAGTCAGGCTGTAGTATGGGGACATGTATTCAGCAGTGCTAACGCCAATATGACAACAGACGGCAATGACATGAGAGCAAGGCTTGTGAAACAACTGCGGCTTGTTGCATGAACAGGTAGCAGTTTTTCGAGTTGTGGATCCTTTAGACTTATCCATGTTGTGGGTATATTCCGACTTCAAGTTCACAGTAACCCGCCTCTGCCCCGACTGCACCGTAAATTTCAGAGCTTCTTCACCCCCAAGAACTTGATGCATCTCGGCTTTCTGCATTTTGGAGTTCATGTCATCCTGGACACATTCTGGTAAGCTAACTGAAGGGTTGCCGATGGCTTTGTTTGCTGCGGCACCTGTGTTTTTGAAGTACTCTTCCAAGCGCAGGAATGTCACCTCCACCATCGCACTGGGTGGAAGGCACGTTATACCTTTCAATACAGGATCGTTCTTATATACGTCAGTTATATCAGTGCCCATAATGCCATATCTTGCTCCATTGCTATCATGCACCAGTGACCACTTCTCCATTGGTTTCAGACGAATCCAATCAGAGAACTTAGTTATCTTTCCTTTGATGCCATCGGCATGATCTCCTTCCTTCCCATCCTCCACTGTATCAGTATGGCTGGATGGGTTTTGCTCCTGAAGCTCTGCCTCATCATGCTTGACTGACCCCTGCTGCACTTCCTCACTAGCACCAAATTCTTTCTCTGTCATATATTTGGATGTCAACTCGTCGAGCTCCTTCCAGAGTTTATCAAACTTATGTTGTCGCTTCTGCTGACAAAGTTTCTTGAACATCATCACCAAGTTCTTGTCGCCAAAATACGCATAGAAGTCTTCAGCAAGGTGTTCCATGCACCACCGGCTTTCTGCTTTCAGCCCTTGTTGTCGACGGGAATTCAGAAGATCCTCTACAGCGTCGATCAACTCCTTTTTGTAGTCGTGTATAATGCAGACATCAGCTTGATCAACCACTGCTCGCTCCAAATTCCTAAGAAACCACAGCCAGCTTTCCTTTGTCTCGCACTCGACGATGGCAAATGCTACTGGAATGGAGAAATCATTAGCATCTAATGCCACAGCCGTCAACAGCACCCCTTGATATTTCCCGCATAGGGGTGTGCCTTTAATGCAAAGCACAGGGCGACAGGCACCAAAGGCCTGTAAGCATTGTACAAATGCCCAAAATATACGCTGGAGGAGTCGAAAATCCTTACACCCTGCAACCTCTGCATCTTTGATCTCTACAGAGCCACCAGGGTTTTTACGTGCTATCTCCTTAAGTAACCTTGGGGCAAAGTTGTATGAATCATAAAAGGTACCGAATTCCTTCTCCAGAGCCATCTGTCTTGCCCTCCACGCCTCGGCCGGAGTAACCTGCTCGCCATTGTGACCAGTGAGATAAACTGCCATTTCCTCAGCAGTAACTGCCAGGTGTTCCTTAAGGTACCGGAAGCTGAATTCACACCTTGCCAGGCTTTCTGTCCCAGGCAACACAAGCGGCAGCTGTTGAGAGTAATCATCACCTATGGCTTTGCGCAATATGTCATAGTGCCTGATCTCAGAGGATTCCACGTACAACATAAACTTCTGTGTCACATTTCTCTTTTTCTTTAATTTATTTGCAAAGGATCTCCAATATTTGTCAGTGTAAAATTCATGCCCTTCCCACGGGTAGTACTCCAAATACCAGTCTGGATCCTCTTCATCATACGAGTCACTTTTGTGTTGTTTGAGGAACCCCTTAATATGGAGATCTTGTGTTTCTGGATGGAGCCTGAACAGCCTGAAGATCCAGAGCTGTAGATCCACCAGTGACATCGACTGTGGCTGCAGCGGTAGTTCACCGATTATGTGTGCACATATGTTTTCTGCATAAATGGCAGGGCAATCTTGAACTAAATCATCGCCGTGCACGCTTGAAAAATCCCCTTTTCTACACCCGTAGTACACAGGGATCTGAATCGGTTCTTCAACCTACCAACATTCAGGCGAATCAGACTACCAAGCAATGCCACAACATTCAGACGAACCAGAGTACCTAGCAAGATTGCCGCGGGGAGGGGGTTGATGGGTGCAGTGAAGTACAGACCTGCCGCTTGCGGGGCTTCCTCGGAGCCTTCTCCGTCGCCGGGGCCTTCCGCTTCCTCGCGCCGGCGGCGGTACCCTGCGAGGTCAAAACGCAGAGATTTAAGCGGTGGCGGCGAGTCCTTCGAGTGGTACCAGGAGGGCGGGCGAGGAGGGCGGACCTGGTTGGCGGCGGGGGGTGCGCCGGTCGCGGCGAGGGAGGGGGCTGCAGCGGCGTCGGCGCGTGGTTCCACCATCGCCGGCTTCGCGCGACCGGGGTATCCGTCGGCGTGGCGAGTGCGGCGAATCTGCACCCGGCTCAGCTGCACCCGCGCTCACGGAAAAAATCAAAAAATATACTAGACAAATTCAAAAAATTTCAAAAATATTTGTGTGGTAGATAGTTTGATACGTGAGGTTCGCTTTAAATTTCAACTCATTTGGACATTTGAGTAGCTCTGGTCAAAAAAGACAAAATCGAGGTCTGTAAAACAGTTTACTGTTCAGGAGCTGTTTTGACCCGATTTATTTTTTTGCCCAGAATTGCTCAGATGTCCAAATAAGATAAATTTTATAGCGAACATCACGCATCAAATGATCTACCACACAAATTTTTTAAAATTTTTCTAGTATTTTTTTTGAATTTTTTCTAAGTGGGTGCAGCTGAGCCCGTGCTCAGATGCAGATTTTCGGTTTTTCCCTCGCTTCTGAAGTTTTCCCTCCATTTCGTTTCTGTATGGTGGGCCGTTAGCGGGGCTATGGGTTCTGGATGGCTCGTCTTTAGCGAGCCTGCTGTTTGAGTTTGAGGCTGCATTTTCATTTGCTGTGTAGGTTGCCTAAAAAAAAATTCGCTGTGTAGGTCCCCTCAAAAAGAAATTGCTGTGTACGTCCCCTCACAAAATTTTGCTGTGTAGGCCTCATGTCAAAGGTGACAACGGAACAGCAGATTGCCACAAGATTCTCTTATATAAAAGGGAAAAGAGATTATTATTTTTTTTGAGAAAGAAAGGAAAGACAGATTTTCGCAAGAAATTTAGCAATGGGACATGTAGCTCGGGCTCAATGAGCCTGTATAACAGTAAGACTGAAAAAAAATGAGAAAATTTTGAAAAACAATTGTGGCAAACACTAAGGTTTGTTTTGAGTGCTTGCAAATTTTCATCGTGTGATCACATTCGTGGAAGTCAAGGAAAAAAAATTAATGCTCCAAAGATGGTACTTCCAAAGCAGTTTGGAGCCCTTATTTGACCTTTTGAACCCATTTAGGAAACTTAAAAGAAAGACAATAAGTAGAGGAGGATACTACCTTTTTTTTTTGAGGTGAAGTAGAGGAGGATACTAGCTAGGCAGGAAGTAATAAGAAGAGTTCCCCATGTAGATAGGCTTCAGTTATCCAAAAATTGATATCCGTTGGGAGGGTCCACTTACCGACGGCATGCTCCCTGTCTCGGAATAAAAGATCACAACGAAAAAGATAGGGTCGTGCTAACTGCCACACGCCGAAAACCAAAAAGATTCCTGCTGATGTCATCTATTCATACGTGGCAAAATGAGTGGTGATTGAGGCGTGTGGGCGATGTGCAAACACCCACACGTACGGGCGTTAACATTTTCAAAAGATTATACCAAAACAGCTGAACTGAAACGGACACCGTGAAGGCGACGAAACCGACTTCTCGTTACGGGCTTCGTAGCCAGCTACTGTACACTGTATGCTCTGAAAGCTCTCTTTTTTCCCTTAACGGAAAACGTGCAGCAAAGAAACCTTTCATCCTCAACGTATCCGTGGCCCCCATCAATTCCTCCTTGGCTTCAGGTCAGCCATTTCCGCATCACATATTCACATCATCCATCGCCATTTTGTGCCTTCCACGCCACGTCGACCGGACGAACGAACTCGGCCAGGCCCGTCCATCCATCCGTCGTGGACTGATGCATGCATACGCACGCGCGCAGCAGCCAAACTGCGCTGGCGTACGTTCCCGGAAATCAGTCAGACGCGCGCAACAGTTGGGCTGATGGCCGTCGAATCGCCCTCCCTCACGTCCAGTCCTGGGCGGGCGATCAGATCAGGCCGTTGATGGAGAAGCGAAGAGGCCGTTGATGGACGTGGGCGGGCGATCAGATGAGGCCGCACGGTCCGCACGGGCGCCTCGAAGGAAGGACGGCATGGGGCGCCCGCGTCACGTCATTTTGTCTCGTTTCTTTCCCTGCCACGTCGCCGTGCGACGCGTGCATGCATGTGCACCGCCACCGCCGCTGGTCTAGGGTTGCTGCTGCCGGGTGCTGGGCAGGTGGACGGCCGGGCCGGGGCGGTGCAGCGCGCTCGGCGACGGCGAGCCACCACGCGCGCACCTACCGCCTTGAAATTCCAAGCCTCGCCGGGGCTGCTTGCTTGCGAATTGCTACTAACTGTACAGCCCCTCATTAACTATCTGACCGTGCGGTACTCCACAAGTTCAGGTCGAAAAGATGTTTCAAGAGGTTGGGTAGTACGGTGTGGCACACCTTGCAAGCGCAAGTTATTATTAGGTCACCTAATCCGAGAAAGGCAACACCGTTCGTTCCTTCTTCCACATGAAAGCCGCTTCACACAATTCACACGGACACACGCGATACATCCGTTCCGGTTTCACTACAGCAAACTGATCCAGTCCACGTCACGACTCGTTCTGCTTCTAGATACAAGACAGAAAGGTGTAAAGGCGCTTGTTTTCTCTACCATCACTCGCCTCCTACGTCGATCCACAGCCCACAGATATGGATAATAACCACGTACGTACGTGCGACTGTTCCCGTTCGTCAGCTGTGGATATGCTCCCTAGACGCTCTGCCGTTTTCGGGCACAGCTGTGATCTTCCCACAAAACGGCGACGTGCATGATATGTCAGCCCAGAACCCGACCCGATCAAGAGCTTGTGTGGTGTGCGATAACATCCAACTCTTCAACGGATTCTAGAACACCAGGGCTTTTTCAGGGGTTCGATCGCCGTCCGCCGTGACAGCAGCCCCCGGGTCGCCATCGCCATAAAATCCACCCACCCCGTCCGCATCCGCTCTTGACGTCAAAAAGAAATGTCCACGATCGACGCCCCGACGGCGAAACTCGACCACTTTCCTCGCGGAATCCTCCACGTGATCGCCGTTGCTTCATCCATCTCATCTCCTCTCGCTCACTAACTTGGCAGTCACTAGTCGCCAACTCGTCGTTAATTAATCGGTGGTGGTGATTAGCAGCTGCCTTTGGCGCTGCAGAGTTGCTCGCTTCAGAAAAGCTGAATTGCTTTTCTCTAAAAAAAAAGCTGAATTGTACATTCCATTACAATATTTATAGTGTGTGCAAATTATATGTGCATGTGTATGTTGTTGCACGGGCACAAAATATACTCTCCGTCTCTATGACCCACCAGGCATATTCTTTCCCTCGTCCTAAAGCGGCTAGTGCAAACTTTTTCTCCAGTTCAAACTTTACTGGCCAACTCGTGGATACTCCTCCCCTTTGTGTGTCGCTTTGGCGGCTCGGCTAGGGGCAGAGAGGGAAATCTCGGTGCCTCGGCTCCGGGGGGGGGGGGGGGGGGGGTTGCGCTTGGACGGATGGGGACGCTCTATCTTCAAGTTGGTCTTCCGGATTACGATCCTCCTCAAATTCGTCCATCAGCATGGAACCAACGGGGCTCTGATGTAGATTCCTGCAGTCTTCTTTGGGCGGCAAGGTTAGAGTTTTATCATGCGTGCTTCAGCCGTTTCAAGGGTTCAACGGCGACGGTGGCGGCTCCAGGGTGCGAGTCCTTAGTGGCACGTGAATGAAGACTTTTCGGTTGTCATCAACAAGTTCTGAGAGGCTCCGGTATAGGAGCGACGTTAGTAGCTCGTTCTCGCGGCGGTAGTGGTTGTTCTGTGGTTGACATACCTTGATGTAATTTTTATTATGTTTGATGTATTTTGTGCTTCAAGTGAACCTTTATAATAGATTTGGGTATTTCACAAAAAAAAGATGTTGGAAGACGAATGTCTTTCACAAGAGTGTTGGGGAACGCAGTATTTCAAAAAAATTCCTATGATCATGCAAGATCTATCTAGGAGAAGTATAGCAATGAGTGGGGAGAGTGTGTCCACGTACCCTCGTAGACCGAAAGCAGAAGCATTTAACAACGCGGTTGATGTAGTCGTACGTCTTCACGATCCGACGATCCTAGCACCGGATGTACGACACCTCCGTGTTCAACACACGTTCAGCTCGATGACGTCCCTCGTACTCTTGATCCAGTTGAGGCCGAGGGAGAGTTCCGTCAGCACGGCGGCGTGATGACGGTGATGATGAAGTTACCGAAGCAGGGCTTCGCCTAAGCACTACGATGATATGACCAAGGTGTGTTTCTATGGAGGGGGGCACCACACACAGCTAAGAGAAACTTTGGTGTGTCTTTGGGGTGCCCCCTGCCCCCGTATATAAAGGAGGGGAGAAGGAGGCCGGCCAACAAGGGGCACGCCAGGGAGAGGGGAGTCCTACTAGGACTCCAGTCCTAGTAGGATTCGGGCCCACCCTTTTTTCCTTCTACCGAAGGGGGAAAAGGGGAAGGAGAGGGAGTAGGAGAAGGAAAGGGGGATGGCGCCCCCTTCCCAAGTCCAATTCGGCCTCCTCCCTTGTGGGGGGCGCACCAGCCCCTTGTGGGCTGGTTAGCCTCCCTCCTATGCCCCATAAGGCTCATATATTTCCCCGGGGGGTTCCGGTAACCCCTCCGGTACTCCGGTATGTACCCGATACACTCCAGAGCCCTTCCGGTGTCCGAATACTACCTTCCAATATATCAATCTTTACCTCTCGACCATTTCGAGACTCCTCGTCATGTCTGTGATCTCATCTGGGACTCCGAACAAACTATGGTCATCAAATCATATAACTCACAATACAAATCGTTATCGAATGTTATGCGTGCGGACCCTACGGGTTCGAGAACTATGTAGACATGACCGAGACACATCTCCGGTCAATAACCAATAGCGGAACCTGGATGCTGTAAGTGCATCTAGTGCCCCTTAGTGATTTTGGTGTATTGAAGACTTATAGGTTAAGGGACTAATGTGTTTATGAGTGTACACAGGTCTATAAGTCTATGAGGAGTTTGATATTTACAAAGAAAGTCGACCCCTAAAAATGAAGTTTTTCGACTGAAGACTTTGGTATTCTGAAGACTTTCTGAAGGCTTTGAAAGTGAAGAAATTGGTGTGACCTTCAAGACTTGGTATTCATTCGAGGAACATGAAGCATGAAGACTTTTGTTTTCGTAGTTTCATTTTCTCTTTCTTGAGTCATAGGAAACACCGTACTGTTAAAGGGGGTCGAGGAAATACTAAGGAAATTTTTTATGTGATGCTCAACTCAAATCCTACACCCACCAATCCCTTCGAGTGAAGCCATTGAAAATCTCATACAGCTCAGTCAATTTCTTCAGTGACAGAGACGCAGTTCTTCTGGTCGCTGAGGAATTTGTTCTGACTGAGGAGTTAGGAATTCGCCAGTGCGGATTGCCTACACTATGAGGAACATGATAGCCCTCAGGAATTTGAAGCTCAAATTTCCGACCATTGCTGTGCTACGCGCCAGCTGTCCCAAAATATCTTATCCACCTAACGGTCATATCATTGAAGGGCATTTATGTCTTATCATGTCGGGCTGCTCCCTAGGCTATAAATAGCCATCCCCTACAACCACTAGCTGGTTGGCTGCTCCGCGAGAAACTGACACTTGTCATTTGAGAGCATCCCATCCTCCGAGGACTTTGAGCGAAAATCATCAAGTGAGGAAAACCCAAACCCAAACACCTACAAACCCAAAGTGATTGAGCATCACTGAAGAGATTGATCCTGCGTGGATCCGACGCTTGTTACCTTTGAAGACTGTGCTTCTTCCAGACAGTTAGGCGTCATGGTCTAGAGCATCCAAGAGGAATTATGGATCGCCGAGTGACCGAGTTTGTGAAGGTTCGGAAGTAATCTGAAGACTTACCACGAGTGATTGGACGAGGTCTGTGTGACCTTAGTTCAAGGAGAATACGGTGAGGACTGTGTGTCCGGGACTATGTGTCCTCAGGTTTAAATAACTAGCCGCTCCAACCAGATGTACAACTGAGACAGCAGCTGGAACTGGTCTACCAAATCATTGTCTTCACCAAGCCATCTGGTTCTATTTCCTCAACTCTTTCATTTCCTCAGTATTGTGTTGTGTGCTTGTCATATCTGTGTTTGAAGACTTTGACTGAAGACTTTCTTAATTTCCTCAGTTCAATTTCTTCAGTCTGTTTGTCTTCGCCTTGAGTTATCCTGTGATTACGCTTTCTGTACTCTGTGCTTGTCTTCATTTCATTATGATGACTATGCTTGTCTTCTGTTATGTTTACTTCTGAGTACTTATTCTGCTGCAAGTAGTTCTTCGCTAAGGAATTTCCTCACTAGCAAATTCCTCAGTGAAGAATTCATAAAAGTCGCCTATTCACCCTCCTAGTCGATATAACGCACTTTCAATTGGTATCAGAGCAAGGTACTCCCTTGTTCTGTGTGATTTTGGTTTAACCGCTTGGAGTTTTAGTTATGTCGACCGCAGGTATGATCAAGGTCTCTGCGGGGTGTCCTACCTTCGAGGGGACGGACTACCCCTACTGGAAGAATAAGATGCGAATGCATCTTGAGGCAATTGATAACGATCTCTGGTATGTTGTGGAAAATGGTGTTCCTTCTGTCTCACCCTCACTGTATGCTACCAACATGAAGAGATTCAAGCAACTCGACTCTCAAGCGAAGAATATCATATGTGGCCATCTGAGCAAAGGACAGTATGGAAGAGTGAGTGCTTTGGAGACTGCTAAGCTTATCTGGGATAGGCTGTCCAAAGTCAATGAAGGAGTTTCAACTCAGCGTGACTCTCGAGTTGATGTTCTTCGCAATCTCTTCAACCGCTTCAAAAGACTCGACAATGAAAATGTTCAGCAAACCTTCGATCGCCTCACTGACATCTCAAATGAGCTTCAAGCACTTGGTGCCACTGACATCACCGACCATGAGGTGGTAAGAAATTGCCGAGATCGCTTGATTCCTCATTTGATACTCTGGCATTAATGATACAAGAGTGTGCTGATTACAAGTCACTTGCCCCCGCTGATATCCTCAAGAGGCTAAATACTCATGAGTTCCAGCTTGCTGAAAAGAGAGATCTCTATGGTTCGAGCTATGGCAGATCACGTGCACTGAAGGCCAAGGCAGTATCTGAGTCCGAAGATGAAGACTCTTGCAGCAGCCTTGGTGACCCTAAAGAACTGAGTCATGAGCTAGCACTGCTCATGAAGAAATTCCAGAAGTTCTCAAGACGTGGTCGCTTTAGAAGACCCTCAAGGAGCAATGATTCCTCATCCAGTGACTACAAGAAGAGGCTTTGTCACAAGTGCAAGAAACCTGGATACTACATTCAAGATTGTCCTCAGTGGAAAGGAATCAAAGAAGAAGAAATACAAGGACTACAATTCTGATGATGCGAAGAAAAAAAAGAAATCCTCAAAATCTTCATCATCAAAATCCTCAAAGTCTTCATCTCACAAGAAGAGCAGCTCCAAGAAGGCCCGGGCATTCATTGGCAAGGAAATGGACTCTGAAGCTGAATCTGAGGAACAAGAGGAAGAGGAGGCATCTGAGGACTCCGAGTTCGGTATGGCAAGCCTAGCCCTCGCTACTGCATTCGTCAGCAAGTTTATCTTCAACGCTGAAGAAAATGACCTCACCAACAAGGCTGATGAAGGCAATGATGACTACGCTCCCACCTATTGCTTCATGGCAAAGGGTGCCAAGGTACTTAAATATACCTCCTCTGAATCTAGTGAAGATGAATCTGATGTAAATCTTAAGCCCAGCTACTCTAAACTTGCTAAGATTGTTGTAAAACAACAAAGGGCTTCTGAAAAGGTTCAAAACATGCTAGACAAAAGTGATGATATGTTGGGTGAAGAAATGGATCGCACTAAAATCTTGACTGAAAATCTTCAGAGACTTCAGACCAGGTTTGACAACCTTCTAGGTCATCACAACACTCTCTTGTCTCATCATGAGAAGCTTTCTTATGAATTTCTTCAAAGAAAGCAAGATCTTGAGAAGCTAAGAGTGAGTTATGAAGATCTTCAGAAGGAGCGCGATTCATTACTTGCTCAACAAATCAGCGCTGCTCAGGAAGAATTTGTTCCTCCATGTTTGAAATGCATTGAACGTGAATCTGCTAATTCTTCACCTGAATGTTCAAATGCTTGTAATGTTACAAATTCTTCACCTGCCTCTGCTATCACTAATTCCTCATCTGAGGACATTGCTAGTATCACTGATGATGCAGGGCTGAAGGAATTGTACATGACAGGTAGTATAAAAGCCTCAAAGGGCATCCGACTCTTTGTGGTGTGCTTAAAAAGCATATCCTCAACAGGAACCCTAGGAAAGAGGGTATTGCCTTTGAGAGGAAACTCAATGCTGATGGTACATATTGGAAGCCTGAGCAGTACTCCAAAACCTCATGGGTTGCTGCAAAGGGACCTCCAGTTGATCCATCTAACTTATCTGGCTTTACATGTGAATCTTCTCATTCTTCTGATGAGTCATTTGACTCCAACTATAAACTGTTCAAAAATCAGAATGGTGAAGTATTTGCTAGATATGTTGGCACTAACTGCAGGAACGGTTCCCCTATGAAGAAAATCTGGGTTCCCAAAAGGTGCCTTGAAAGTCTTCAGGTGAATGTCCTCATGACACCACCTGTGAAGAATAGGAACCCCAGATCAAATTCTTCATATGGATCCAAGTCCTCATACGGACCAAATTCCTCACGTGCATCAAATTCCTCAAAAGGATCAAAGTCCTCATATGATCATCATCGTGCTAACAACTCTGTTTCGCAGGGAAGAGCCAAGGGCTACGAATATGAGCATTATTCTTCTAATCATTATGTTCATAAGTCCTCAAAGAATTTCTCTGCTTAATCATATGCTTACCCTAACCCCTCTTATGTGAAACGAAATGGTTTGGCCTCTATGCCACCATTCTCATATGGAGCTCGCAGAGTGATGAACTCTTTGCCACCCCTTCAGATGTGGGTGGTGAAGAAAAAGAACTAATTTCTTCTGCAGGGTCAGGTCTCCAGACGCGCTTTAACGTCTGAAGAATTTGCTGGGGACCTGACAAAAAGGCCTGAAAGGGCGCAGGCTAATCATGAAGAAATGAACTTTCATTTGTCACGTCCTCGTACTGCTTTATTTGTCTTACTGCTTGATGAAATTGATCTGATGAATTGTGATGTCATATTCTTCACTGATGAAGTATATGAGTTTGTAAGCTGCACTAATTCATCTGCAGGATGATCAACCCAAAGCCACTGAGTGGGTCCTCGATAGTGGATGTACAAATCACATGACTGGTGACAGGAATCTATTGATGGATGCTCCCTTATCACCATCGCATCTGAAGCATATCATCTTCGCCGACAAAGGCAAGAGTCATGTATTGGGTCTAGGTAAGGTTGCGATCACAAAGGATCGACACATGGACAAAGTCATGCTTGTCGAGTCCTTAGGATACAACCTTATGTCTGTCTCAATGCTTTCTGATCATGATATGGTTGTTGTCTTTGGCAAGTATCGTTATGTTGTGGTTATGGAAGCTGACAATTCCAAAGTCTTCGAAGGCTTTAGGAGAGGAGACTTGTATATTGTTGATTTCTCTACAGGACCGCAACCAGCCGTGTGCCTACTTGCAAAAGCTTCAGAAGGCTAGCTATGGCATTGACGACTTGGTCATGCAGGCATGAGGAATTTGCACACGCTTGCAAAGAAGAAGCATGTCATTGGCATTGAGAATGTCAAATTCCTCAAGGATCACCTATGCGGAGCCTATGAAGCTGGAAAGATGACCAAGGCCAAGCCTCCAGCGAAGACTATCATGACCACTACTCGTCCATTTGAATTGCTTCACATGGATCTCTTTGGTCCTAATCATTATTCTGCTGTTTCAAATGAAGCATCTCAATATGGCTTTGTTATTGTTGATGATTACTCTCGTTACACATGGGTACACCTTGTTACTTACAAACATGAAGTGCGAGAAGTCTTCAAACGATTTTCCTCGAGGGCTTCAACCAACTTTAGTGTGAAGATCAAGCACATCAGAAGTGACAATGGCACTGAGTTCAAGAATTTGGGTCTCGATGACTATCTTGATGAACTTGGTATTACTCATGAATTATCTGCTCCTTATACTCCTCAACAGAATGGCGTCGTGGAGCGCAAGAACATGACTCTTGCTGAGATGGCTCGCACTATGCTTGATGAATACAAAACACCTCGTCGTTTCTGGATTGATGCAATTGATATTGCGTGCCACATCATCAACAGAGTATATCTTCACAAATTCTTCAAGAAGACTGCCTATGAACTCCTCACTGACAAGAAACCCAATGTGAGTTATTTCAAAGTCTTCGGTGCCAAATGCTGGATTAGAGATCCTCATCACAACACAAAATTTGCACCGAAAGCACATGAAGGTTTTATGCTTGGTTACGGAAAGGACTCGCACACCTACAGAGTCTTCAACAACGTTCTTCACAAGGTTGTTGAAACTGTAGATGTGCGGTTCGATGAAACTAATGGCTCGCAAAGAGAGCACCTACCTTCTGTGATAGATGGACCAGCACCTGAGGATTCTATCAAGTTCAAGGCTACTGAGGATGTCATTCCTACCAAAGAATCTGCTGAAGAATTCATTCCAGAACGTGAAGATCGCCAAGCTAATGCACCCGAGGAAAATGCTGAAGAAATCGGTGATCAAATTCCTCAACGACAACCAGCTCATCCTCGCGTTGAAAAAGAAGTGCAAGTGGAGAAGATCATCGATAACATTAGAGCACCAGGTCCTCTCACACGCTCAAAAGCTTCACATCTATCTAACTTTTGTGGGCACTATGCTTTTGTCTCTATCACAGAGCCCGCTAAGGTAGATGAAGCATTTCTGGAGCCTAAGTGGATTCAGGCCATGCAAGAAGAATTACATCAATTCAAGCTAAACAACGTCTGGGAACTGGTCAAACGTCCAGATCCTCGCAAGCATAATATCATTGGCATAAAATGTATATACCACAACAAGCAAGATGAAAATGGCCTTGTGGTGAGGAATAAGGCATGACTTGTAGCTCAAGGCTACACACATGTTGAAGGAATTGATTTCGATGAAACTTTCGCACCTGTTGCTAGACTTGAGGCTATTCGCATATTACTTGCTTATGCTAACCATCATGATATCATCTTATATCAAACGGATGTGAAAAGTGCATTCCTCAATGGTAAGCTTGAGGAAGAAGTATATGTTGCTCAACCCCCAGGTTTTGAAGATCCAAAGAATCCCGACAAAGTCTTCAGACTCAATAAGGCCCTCTATGGCCTCAAGCAGGCCCCTTGGGCGTGGTATGATACTTTGAAGGAATTCCTCATGAAGAATGGCTGCACACCCGGTTCACTCGATCCTACTCTCGTTACTAAATCTTATGATGGTGAACTGTTTGTGTGCCAAATATATGTTGATGATATTATCTTTGGCTGTACTGACCAACGTTATAGTGATGAATTTACTTATATGATGAGTGAATAATATCAAATGTCTATGATGGGAGAGTTGAAATTCTTCTTAGGTCTTCAAATTCGTCAACAGCGCAATGGCATATTCATATCTCAGGAGAAATACCTCAAGGATGTACTGAGGAAATTCGGCATGCAAGATTGCAAAGGCGTCAAAATTCCTATGCCCACAAATAGCCATCTGTGCACTGATGAAAATGGTATTGACTTCGATCATAAGGTATACCGCTCCATGATTTGTTCTTTATTGTACTTATGTGCATCTAGGCCAGATATAATGCTTAGTGTTTGCATGTGTGCCTGATTTCAAGCTGCACCGAAGGAATCACACCATAAGGCAGTGAAGCATATTCTTCGATATCTAGCTCACACACCAACACTAGGATTGTGGTATCCCAAGGGCTCGGATTTTGATCTCATTGGATATTCTGACTCTGACTATGCTGGTGATCGTGTGGACCGCAAGTCAACATCTAGTACATGTCATTTTCTCGGACGATCCTTGGTCTGTTGGTCCTCGAAGAAACAGAACTGCGTATCACTGTCTACTGCTGAAGCTGAGTACATTGCTGCTGGTTCTTGCTGTGCTCAACTGCTATGGATGAAGCAAACTCTCAAGGACTATGGCGTCAACGTGAAGAATGTGCCTCTCCTCTGTGACAATGAGAGTGCCATCAAGATTGCTCACAACCCAGTTCAGCACTCGAAGACAAAGCACATTCAGATTCGTCATCATTTTCTTCGTGATCATGTGTTGAAGGGCAACATTTTTATTGAGCATGTGAATACTGAAGAACAGCTAGCCGGTATCTTCACAAAGCCCTTGGATGAGAAGAGATTTAGCAAGTTGCGGTGCGAGCTAAATATCTTAGATTCTTCGAATGTTCTTTGAAATGGACACTCATCCTAACACTTATGCAAAATTGATGACTTAGATGTGCAACACATGAAGAAACATTTTTCTTCAATCAATGAAGAATAACACTCTAAGTGTGAAGAAATTAATGAAGAATTTAATTCACAGAACCCTACGACAATTGTACGCGGTGTCTGAAATCATCATTCTTATACGGTGGGTCACGCCACCACAAAAAGTTGAAAATCTTCAATTTGAGTTTTTCCTTAGTTTTTGAAATTCCTCAGTTGTTCAAATTCTTCAACTTTTCAAAATCTTCACTGTTTCCGTCGTTTTTCTTCATTGGCTATATATATATATATGAGTTTATGTCCTCTACAACATTCACTTATGGTTATTTCTTCAAGTTGGTTTTTCTGCTAAGTGAATGTGATCGGACCCTTTCCCCCTCTATGCTTTACTCAACCCAATCTATTCACAAATTCTTCATGTGCGTTCTATTTGAAACTCGTTCAAAATCTTCACTGTGTCCTTGTCAGCTGAAGAAATTGCGAACGAAACTTTAAAACTAATCTTATCCAAATTTTCGGTTTTGCCGCTCAAACCGTTCCACATCCCACGATACATTATTCTATTCACCCACAATCTTACACGATCTCCACTTCACACTACGTGGTTGACACATGTCGTGTGAAGGAGAAGGGTCAGGGGCACGTTCGTCCTAAATCTTCGGGCGAACAGTTTTTCACCGTGGCTATAAATATCCCCCTCTCCCCTTCCTCACTTCCTTTACTCCGCTCGAACTCTCTCTCCCGCTCGAGCTTCTCAAACCCTAGCGCTGCCGCTACTCCATCGTCGCCGGTGAGGAAGAGCTTCACTGCCTCGACCTCGTCGCCGTCGTACTCACGCCGACTGCGGAAATCTTCACTCCGCCGCCGCCGTAGCCGTCTTCCTCCGCTGAGTTAGGGCGTGGAAGATCTACACAGACGAACTTTACTTCTCCACCTCATTGTTCTTCGTGTTCTTCATCCAGGGTAATTAAAAGTTACTTTTACTGCCCTCTTTGATTCGAATGTTTTCTACAAAATCTTCAAAGGTGTTTTTTTTCTTCAAATCCTCACACACCAAAACACCTCACAAGTCATCTGTTCTTGATTCGTTTCTCTAAGCATCATTTTTCTTCAAGATTCCTCAATTGTGTGGATCTTCTATCTATACAACTCTGGAACCTAAGACAAAGAACACTTAGTGAAATTCTTCAAGACTCATCTGGTCAAATTCCTCAAACTTGTTCTTTTTGAAAAACCTTCTGAGAACGCATATGACCTCTCCAAATTCCTCGCAACTATATTCTGTTCACAGGTACTCATGTCCGCTGCTGAATCACTAGGTTCTCACCAACTTAACTCATTTGCAGCGTTCCTCGAAGAAAAATTGCATACTTCTTCAGAGAATTCGATCGTTCAAATTCCTCAACTTAAGAATATGGCAGATGGTAAGAAGCCGCAGAAAGGAGGAAAGAAGCCTGAGGTCATGACTGCTTTTGAAATCCCTGAGGACATTTACAAAGAGTACTGCACACCTGATGAGGCCAAGTTTGGTAAAGAAAACAAAAATCAGCGCAAGGTGCGCATACAGAGGATTGAAAGGAGATGGGGAAGAGAATGGAGGGAGTACAGGTATGTAACTCCAAAGTATATGAAGAAATTCGCTCCCAATCCTCCATGCCCAAGAGCTCTATTGGCACCTGGCCAAGAGGTAGATCCCACCAGCATCAAACGCGGTGAGGACTTTCCTGAAGAATGGGCCAAGCGCCAGGCAAGTTGGCCAAACAAGAAAAAGAAGCAGTGAGGAAATTCAATGAAGACTCTGCTGCTGATGCTGCCACTGAGGCCTCTGTCAAGCCTAGGAAATCTATGGCAAAGAAGCCTGCTCGCAAGCCAAGTGCTTCACCAATAGTGCCCTCACGGCCAAGTTCCTCAGCTGTGCCCTCACGGCCAGAATCTTCAAGGTCCTCAAGGCCAAATTCCTCTTGCTGCTCCTGCTCCTCCGAAATCCTCAGCTCCTTCAAAAGCCTAAGCTATTCCGACAAAGTCCTCGGCACCTGTGCATCTGGCCTCGTGCCAAAGGACTGCAGGCATCTCTATTGCCTCTGGTGTCTCAGCAAGTTCCTCAGCTGCACCAAATTCTTTATCAGGACCCACTCTACTGAAGAGAAAGGCAACTGCTGGACGAGGTCCGACCAAGTCCTAAGAAGAAACAGGTTGCCTTCCAAGTGCCATCTGACGATGAAGCTGATTATGATGAACTTGCAGAAATCATCAGAGACAGACAAGAAAGGGCCGCTAGAGCCGAAGGCACAACTGTGCCACTGCTTTTGGATCCAAGGGCGATCCTAGATTATATTGATCTCTGGCACAAGGACCCAAACACTCCTATGCCTAACTTCAAGTTGACACCTGGTCAAAATCACATGCTGACTCATTTCATCCAAGAGGAGAAATGGAAATATGAGCAGGCCAGGCAGATTAAGAAGGCCCAATACAAGAAGGAGAAATATCTGAAGACTAACGTTGTCAAAATGACAACTGATGAACTCATCAAAATTCAGTCTAAAATCAAAACTCTCAGCGACAACTTCAACGCCTACTATGCTGATTGGCAAGGAGCCAAAGTCAGGTTTGTAAAACTGACTGAGAAGTTCACCAATGTTGCAGCCCCATCGCAACAAGAAGTTCCTCAAGCTGAAGCTTCTGCTCAGCAAACTGAAGAACATGCCAGCACTGCTGATGACTTTCAGGCTGCTGAAGAAAATGCTAGTTCCAGGGCTGATGACTCCATTCCAGCCGCTGAAGAAATTGCCAGGGCATCCACTAGTGATGCGCTTGAAGAAACTGAAGAAGTCAGGGCAACTGCATCAGTTGCGCGTGAAGAAAATCAACCAGATTCCTCAGCTCCTCCTGCGCCTACATCAACTCCAATCCTTCCATCCGCATCAGATGTGAAGAAGACCAAGGCTACAGAGCGTGCTGCAGTGAAGAAAAGGAAAGCATCAGCTGCTTCAGATTCTTTAGCTCTGAAGAAAATGAAGCCTATGACGAGTTCATTTGCTAATCCAATCGATATTGTTCCAATCTCTACCATGCCATCAAAGGACCTTGTTCCTTTTGGTGAAGACTATGAGATCCCTAGCGGATCTGATGAAGAAAATCATTCTGCTGCTTCGTCAGAGCAGATTGATGAGGAAATTGAAGTGGATGTGATCCCTTCTACACCTGTTGTATCCTCGCCAATGCCTCAGTTCAAAGTTGAAGAGGCTGGCGTTGAAGAATTGGAAGATGAAGACGTGGATATTGGAAGTACTACGCCAGTGATGAATGGTGACTTTTGGGAAAGTCAGCACCCCAATTCTCCACTCTTCACCCCTCTGCAACAAATACCTCAGTCCCCTGCACCAACCGTCCAAATGGGCTTTGAAGAAACTCACCCCACCTTGTCTGTGCATGAAGAAATTCCAGCCACTAGTGCTGAAGAAACTGTTGCTGCTGATCGTATGACAACGCAGACTGCAACTGAAGAGGAACCAGAAATTCCTCAGCCTGATGAGCCTGAGATTGTGATTCCTGAGGTGGTGATGCAACTCACTAACACTCCTCTGCCCAAGTCAAAGGATCCATTCTCAAGGAAGTAGAAGTTCAAGGCTGAAGACTTCTTTGGCGAGCATGTATTCTTCACTGACTACAACCCGTATGATTATGCTCGCATAAGAAAGAGGCGTTTCTGGACTGGTAGTCAAGCCAACTTCTATTCCTCAGTGCTATTCAATAAAGACAAAGTCTTCGATCATGCACACATTACTCACGTGGACATGGAATCTCTGCGTTGCTTCGAGCCAGTCCTTAGTGTTCTTCACGATGCTGGACTGTTAAACTTCTGCACTGACATATGTGATTGGAATGAAGAACTCATTCTTCGATTCTATATGACGTTGCACATCACAGGAGATTCTGAAGATGTGAACTCATGGGTGCTGGACTGGATGTCAGAAAATACTCACTACAAGGCACCAGCAACTGAATTGCTTCGTGCCCTACCACTCAGTCCTCCCCTTGATGGTGCTCGTTGCTTCTACAGTGAACCTGAGCTTACAAGTCACTACATGCAAGTTCTGATGAAGCCTTTGAAGCCAGGGCAGGCCCCTCGAACCAAATTCCTCGTCAAGGAATTACTATATGTGCCTCGGACTATCTATCGCATTCTGTCGAAGACATTGAGTCCTATCAAAGGCCACGACACAAATGATGAAGAAGTCGTTGGCATCATGAAGAATTTGCTTTTCAATATCATTCATGGCGTTCCCGTCAACTTCCATGATTTGTTCATGAGGACTCTGGCCAATATAGCTATGTAACCATTTGAGCTGAAGCCTTATGCACCTTGGATTATGAGATTCATCAGAACAAGGTCTTCACTCAATTACAAAGCTGATACTCTGAACCACTGCAACTACTTGCCTCCGATTGAAGTCCTCAAACAGACATTTTCCTCAGCTGATGACAAGGGCAAGGCCGCTGCTATGATAGATGAAGGCATTCGTCCATTGGATGGTCAATTTTGCAAGGCTGCATCCTATTCCACCAATGATGACTCTGCCACACATGACTCTGCCGCCAACAACTCTGCCAAGCAAAATCCTCAAGCCACAACACCCAGGGTGATGACTGATCGTGAGTTACTCCTCAGTCTTCATCAGAAAGTTGATCACAATCATAAATGGGCCAAGCGTCAGTTTGGTTCAATTCTTCACAACATGACCTCAACACACAATGCAGTGAAGAAAAAACCAATACTACCTCCATGAAACCTTCAACCGTACCTGGGTTGTTCTGTCTCATGTCTACAGCGAAGAAGATCTGAAGAAAATGGGTCTCAAGGAAGAATTTGACTGGTCTGCACCTCCTCCGAAGAAATATAAGAAGGTCAAGGTTCCTTCTTTAGTGGCCAGCTCCTATTCTTCATCGCGTGGCACTGATGAACATGAAGATTTGGACGACACAGCGACAGACCCTACTACAACAACCGACCCCGACAACAGTGGCGCTCCTTCATCACCTTGATTATCTTCAGGGGCGTTAGTCCTCAGTTTCGATCCTTTTGGTCATTCGATGACAAAGGGGGAGAAATTTGAGTTAGTCTTCAAGCGGGTCTATTATATGGGCGTTTTTTTTGCTAAGTTACAACTCTCGTTCTTCTGAAACTTTATTGGATCAAGTTGTAAACTTAAACCCCGATGGTGGTATGATACTTCTGCTACGTTATTCTGCATGCTTATTCCTCGTTAATATTATTGCACGCATGCTGAAATTCGTCAGTCACCATATTTCATCATGCATTTCAAATTCTTCATATTATATGTAAAATGCGTGTATGAATTACAAGATATAGGGGGAGATCTCCATGATTCTACTCTTCAAGTGTGCATTACTTCAAAAGCAAATTCCTCACTATGCACATCTTCAGGGGGAGTTCTTCTATATCTTGCAATCAAATTCCTCAATATCAATATTTATACTTCATGTGTTTATCCCCGTTGAAAACCTAACCTATATTGTCATCAATCACCAAAAAGGGGTAGATTGTAAGTGCATCTAGTGCCCCTTAGTGATTTTGGTGTATTGAAGACTTATAGGTTAAGGGACTAATGTGTTTATGAGTGTACACAGGTCTATAAGTCTATGAGGAGTTTGATATTTACAGAGAAAGTCGACCCCTAAAAATGAAGTTCTTCGACTGAAGACTTTGGTATTCTGAAGACTTTCTGAAGACTTTGAAAGTGAAGAAATTGGTGTGACCTTGAAGACTTGGTATTCATTCGAGGAACATGAAGCGTGAAGACTTTTGTTTTCGTAGTTTCATTTTCTCTTTCTTGAGTCATAGGAAACACCGTACTGTTAAAGGGGGTCGAGGAAATACTAAGGAAAAAAATTCCATGTGATGCTCAACTCAAATCCTACACCCACCAATCCCTTCGAGTGAAGCCATTGGAAATCTCATACAACTCAGTCAATTTCTTCAGTGACAGAGACACAGTTCTTCTGGTCGCTGAGGAATTTGTTCTGACTGAAGAGTTAGGAATTTGCTAGTGCGGATTGCCTACACTGTGAGGAACATGATAGCCCTCAGGAATTTGAAGCTCAAATTTCCGACCGTTGATGTGCTACGCGCCAGCTGTCCCAAAATATCTTATCCACCTAACGGTCATATCATTGAAGGGCATTTATGTCTTATCATGTCGGGCTGCTCCCTAGGCTATAAATAGCCGCCCCTACAACCACTAGCTGGTTGGCTACTCCGCGAGAAACTGACACTTGTCATTTGAGAGCATCCCATCCTCCGAGGACTTTGAGCGAAAATCATCAAGTGAGGAAAACCCAAACCCAAACACCTACAATCCCAAAGTGATTGAGCATCACTGAAGAGATTGATCCTGCGTGGATCCGACGCTTGTTACCTTTGAAGACTGTGCTTCTTCCAAACGGTTAGGCGTCATGGTCTAGAGCATCCAAGAGGAATTGTGGATCGCCGAGTGACCGAGTTTGTGAAGGTTCGGAAGTAACCTGAAGACTTACCACGAGTGATTGGACGAGGTCTGTGTGACCTTAGTTCAAGGAGAATACGGTGAGGACTGTGTGTCCTCAGGTTTAAATACCTAGCCACTCCAACCAGATGTACAACTGAGACAGCAGTTGGAACTGGTCTACCAAATCATTGTCTTCACCAAGCCAACTGGTTCTATTTCCTCAACTCTTTCATTTCCTCAATATTGTGTTGTGTGCTTGTCATATCTGTGTTTGAAGACTTTGACTGAAGACTTTCTCAATTTCCTCAGTTCAATTTCTTCAGTCTGTTTGTCTTCGCCTTGAGTTATCATGTGATTACGCTTTCTGTACTCTGTGCTTGTCTTCATTTCATTATGATGACTATGCTTGTCTTCTGTTATGTTTACTTCTGAGTACTTATTCCACTGCAAGTAGTTCTTCGCTAAGGAATTTCCTCACTAGCAAATTCCTAAGTGAAGAATTCATAGAAATCGCCTATTCACCCCCCCTCTAGTCGATATAACACACTTTCAGATGCTCATATTGGTTCCTACATATTCTACGAAGATATTTATCGGTCAAACCGCATAACAACATACTTATTCCCTTTGCCATCGGTATGTTACTTGCCCGACATTTGATCGTCGGTATCCTCATACCTAGTTCAATCTCGTTACCGACAAGTCTCTTTACTCGTTCCGTAATGCATCATCCCGTAACTAACTCATTAGTCACATTGCTTGCAAGGCTTATAGTGATGTGCATTACCGAGAGGGCCCAGAGATACCTCTCCGATACATGGAGTGACAAATCCTAATCTCGATCTATGCCAACTCAACAAACACCATCGGAGACACCTGTAGAGCATCTTTATAATCACCCAGTTATGTTGTGACGTTTGATAGCACACAAGGTGTTCCTCGGTATTCGGGAGTTGCATAATCTCATAGTCTGAGGAATATCTATAAGTCATGAAGAAATCAATAGCAATAAAACTAAACGATCATTATGCTAAGCTAACTGATGGGTCTTGTCCATCACATCATTCTATAATGATGTGATCCCGTTCATCAAATGCCATGATTTACTATAGTGTGTTGCATCTTCGCTCCACTAGTTTGCATGACTTGATTGATATGCTTGCTTATGTTGCATCACCCATGATTCATACTTGCTCATTTCATGTGGTTGATGACAACCATCTGTATGCTTTGCACATGATTCATATTGCCTACCATAGACCTTTCGTCGAGCACTTTGTGAATGCTTGTTATGACCTTGAGGTAGATGCTTATTATCTTGTCACACATATTTGCATCACAACCTCACATTTACATGCTTGTCCCCATGATATCTTTGCTTGTGCTCGATTGATAGGCTTACATGCCATGTCACAATCCTTTGTCAAACCATATGCTTTGCTTGATGACAACACTTGTTTGGTGCATCACCTCTGGAATGCTTGGTTTTGCACTAACGCTAACCACATTTGTTTTTCCAAGTGTTTGTTGTCTTTGCTCCTTTTGAAGGAATCACTAGATGGTGCGACATTGGAGATTGCCCATTTTGAGCTTCAAGATGACGAGAATTTGGTGATCGTCCACTTCTACACGGCGACGCCATCTATTTCCTATGGTGATTTGGTTTTTGATCCGAGGTCGGATCTTTCCCAAGGGGGAGGGGATGATGCAGAGCATCCTACGGTCATCTCCTTGTACACCTTCATAGCACCTCAAGCCCTAAGTGGACTTACCGAACTTAAGGTGAACCCGCTCCTCTTCGAGATTTACATGAATATCCATTGGACGTGGTTGCTACCTCACCATGGAACGTTGTGTATCATTAGGTACAAGGGCAACCACCACCAAGCAGCTAGGAAGCTTCCCGGAGGTGAAGGAGAAGGACCCCAAGACCCAAGAGCTGCCGGAGGTGTCAAGATGAAGAAAATGAAGCATGCAGAAATTGCACTACTGGACAGTCCGGTCCTCACAGGGGACAGTCCGGTCGCACCAAAATTGCACTACCGGACAGTCCGGTCCCAACATTGGACAGTCCGGTGGCACCCGAAATTGCATCTGTCCTCACCGGACTGTCCGGTCCGCCCAGTTTCGCTATGAATCGGGCTAAAAAGCCCATGTAAACACCAAGGCCCATACCCCTTCGCCCCTAGACTATATATTCTGTGCTCCTCTCAGTTTTTAGGGTTAGCTAAGATTAGAACTATACATTAGATCTTAGCTCATGCATCTCCCCTTGTGGGTTTCCTTTTGAGGGAGAAGACTCCCTTGAAGTTCAAGGCCTCCATTGGAGAAGATCCCTAGGGATTCAAGACTCCTTCTAGGGAAGGATCTATCTAGATCATCAAGACCTCATTTCCTTTGGATTTGGGGTGAACTTTACCTTGTATCTTTCCCGTTGTTGTTCTTGTACCTTTGTGAATCTTGTGTGATTATGAGTCTAGTGGATGTGTGATTGGACTTGTTCTAGAGTGTTTTCCTCTTGTGATTTCCCCTCTTGTTCTTCGTGTTCTTCGCGTTCTTCGTGGATTCCCCTCCAATTCGTGAAAGATCTCCACTTAGGGTCTCCACCCTACAACTCATCTTCATCATCCCGGCGCTCTCCATGACGAGGAGGGAGTAGTTCACCCTCGGGGTTGAGGGTATGTACCAGTAGGTATGTGTTTGATCTCTCTCTCTCTCTCTCTCTCTCTCTCTCTCTCTCTCGTGTTCTTGATTTGACACGATCTTGATGTATCGCGAGTGAGGGAGTCCTGGATTAGGGGGTGTCCGGATAGCCGGACTATACCTTCAGCCGGACTCCAGGACTATGAAGATACAAGATTGAAGACTTCGTCCCGTGTCCGGAAGGGACTTTCCTTGGCATGGAAGGCAAGCTTGGCGATGCGGATATGTAGATCTCCTACCATTGTAACCGACTCTGTGTAACCCTAGCCCTCTCCGGTGTCTATATAAACCGGAGGGTTTTAGTCCGTAGGATAACACAACAATCATACCATAGGCTAGCTTCTAGGGTTTAGCCTCCTTGATCTCGTGGTAGATCTACTCTTGTACTACCCATATCATCAATATTAATCAAGCAAGGCGTAGGGTTTTACCTCCATCAAGAGGGCCCGAACCTGGGTAAAACATCATGTCCCTTGTCTCCTGTTACCATCCGCCTAGACGCACAGTTCGGGACCCCCTACCCAAGATCCGCCGGTTTTAACACCGACATTGGTGCTTTCATTGAGAGTTCCTCTGTGCGGTCGTCATCAGGAAGGATGCCTCATCCCGTCTTTAAAGACGGCACCGTTGCTAAGGGAGCTTTGGCTGTCGGCCAAACTCTCTGACTAGGTGGTTTTCTTATGACCGCCTGTTCGGCTGCTGCGCCGACGATGACCTCTCGGGTCATCAAAGGCAATCTTCGTGTCAGTTCGGAACTTGCCGAGCAGTTAGATCCAATGGAGCTCTCTTCCATGAACGAGCTCTTGGATCGCATCGCCGCCCTGGGGGTCGCTACGGATTTCGACCAGGTTGGGCCTAAACCCGATCTAAGAGAGATTAACTCTCCCCAAGTCACCCATCACGTTGCCGTGGTAGAGGGGCAGTGCAACGACCCTTCATCTATCTTAAGGACTAACTACGTCCGGATTCCCGATCCCTCCAAGCCGGATACCCGCGGAGGGGAGGATATCACTCAAGACCTGAACTTAGAATCAGGCGACAGGCTAGATTCATTGGACAACATCCAAGAATCCAAACTTTCGAGTTCGGAAACTTCTTGGCCTCTGAGTCTCAGATTGGGCGAGGTTTTGGATCTAATTCCACCCACCCACCCGAACATAAGCGATCTATCCCAAATCAGGCAAAAGCCCGAAGAAACAGTACATCACTACTGGGCCAGATTCCTCCTGGTTAGGAACAGGATAAAGGACTGCCGCGAGGAAGACGCAATCTCAATTTTCTGCAATAATTGCATAGACAAGGGAATCCTCAACGCCATAAGTCGCCGTGATATTACACGCTTTGCTGACTTGGCGTCCATAGTACGAAAGTACTGTGCGATGGAAAGCGCCTGGAAAACCGAAATAAAATTTTGGGACGATCCGGCTCTGAATACAAACCCAGTCCGAAATAAAAGGGTGCATCATCGCCAGACACCCGGGTTAAGCACCAAAAAGCAAAAACCCTCCGCAGGGCAGGGAACCGTACTAGAAGGATGGCTTAATGGACCCTGTAAAATTCACAGTACAGAGGGCGCCACACCAACTCATAGCCTTAGAGCATGTTGGATACTCCGGCAGGTGGCCAAAATTGGCGAAGATCTCCTAATTCCGGAGGCCATAGAAAGCCACCCCAGGGCCATCAATACGGTACTAACAGTCTTCGAGACTTTCGCATCAAATAAAATGCGAAAAAGAACACTCTGCAGCCTTGCCGAAGTCTACCAAGTAGCAACAATAAATCCATGGAGTGACACAGCTATTACTTTTAATGCCAGTGATGAACCTAAATTCCGAACAGCCCGAGCACCAGCCGCATTGGTCCTCAGTCCAGTAGTGGACGGCTTTCGCCTCACCAAAGTACTCATGGATGGAGGCAGCGGATTAAACCTCATTTATGAGGAAACTCTTCAAAAAATGGAAATAGACTGGAACCGCATTGAGCGAAGTAGCACAACCTTTAGAGGAATAATACCCAGTCGGGAAGTGCGCTGTACAGGAAAAATCACACTAGATGTGGTGTTCGGCACGCCGGATAATTACAGGTCCAAAGAGGTCACGTTCCATGTGGCCCCGTTCAGTAGCGGATACCACGCTCTGCTTGGGCGGGAAGCGTTTACAATCTTCCAAGCAATACCCCATTACGGGTACATGAAGCTCAAGATGCCCGGGCCGAACGGAATCATCACTCTCGCTAGTGATCCGGACATAGCACTCCGCACCGAAAATAAGACAGCCGCACTGGCCCTTGAGGCACTATCCGAAGCCCTAGCGGCTGAGGAACTGACTGCGCTGCGCTCCACGGTGAACAGGGATGATGTGATACTCGACAAGAGATCCAAGTCCACCTCCTTTAAACCAGCGGACGAAATAGTCAAATTCCAGGTCCATCCAACGGATCCCAATAAAACAGCTTCCATCGGGGCACAATTAAACCCTGATGTAGACGCTGCACTGCGAGAATTCCTACGTGAAAACTGGGACATCTTCTCCTGGCACCCTTCAGACATGCCAGGAATCCCACGCAGGCTGGCCGAACACAGCTTAAATATCCTAAAAGGATTCAAACCTGTCAAACAAGCTCTTCGGCGTTTTTCCGAGCCTAAGAGACAGGCCATGGGAGAGGAGCTAGCCAAGCTATTGGAGGCCGGATTCATCAGAGATATAAGACATCCGGACTGGCTAGCAAACCTGGTGATGGTACCAAAGAAGGACAAATCCTGGCGCCTGTGCGTTGATTTTAAAGACCTTAACAAGGCTTGCCCAAAGGATCCCTCCCTGGCAGAATCAGACCAAGCCGCAACGGCATTCATCACACCATACGACCCATTCTGCTTCAACACAATGCCCTTCGGGCTCAAAAACGCCGGCGCAACATATGAACGCATGATTCAGACATGTTTGGCAAACCAGATCGGCAAAACAGTGGAGGCATACGTAGATGATGTGGTCGTAAAAACAAGACATGTCGAATCTCTAGTAGACGACTTGAGGCTTACATTTGATAACCTCCGAACATACGACATCAAGCTCAACCCGGAAAAATGCGTTTTCGGTGTTCCAGCCGGAAAGCTCTTGGGCTTCATTGTATCCGGTAGAGGAATTGAAGCAAATCCAGCCAAGATCCGAGCTTTGTCACAATTGGATATCCCGAAAGACCTCAAACAAATACAAAAATTAACCGGATGCATGGCGGCTCTAAGCTGCTTTATCTCCCGCTTGGGAGAAAAGGCACTACCTCTCTACCGCCTCCTTCGGCGCACCGAACACTTCGAGTGGACGGATGCCGCCACGGCCGGACTCGATGAAATAAAAGTCATATTGGCAACAAACCCAGTCCTGGCCGCGCCAAACATTGGCGAACCAATGCTATTGTACATTGCAGCAACCCATCAGGTTGTAAGCGTAGTGCTCGTCGTCGAACGAGAAACGGACGGACACAAATTCCCCCTTCAAAAGCCGGTCTATTATGTGTCCACTGTCCTCACTCCGTGCAAATCAGGGTACCCGCATTATCAGAAAATTGCATACGCGGTATTCATGGCATCCCGGAAGCTGCTACACTACTTTCAAGAGTGTTCAATAACAGTAGCCTCGGAAGTACCACTTAACGATATCATAAACAACCGCGACGCAACGGGCCGGATTGCAAAATGGGCCATTGAGCTCCTCCCGTTCGACATAACTTATAAGCCACGGCGAGCTATCAAATCGCAAGTTTTGGCCGACTTCATCGCAGAATGGACGGAGGCCGAACTCCCTAAAGAGTATGACACATATTCAAACTGGATCATGCATTTCGACGGCTCCAAAATGTTGGCTGGTCTGGGGGCTGGCGTCGTTTTGACGTCCCCCACAGGAGACACAGTTCAATATGTACTCCGGATTATGTACACAGACTCCAACAATGCAGCCGAATACGAGGCCCTCTTACATGGTCTTCGGATGGCAGTATCCATGGGTATTCAACACCTAGAGGTGCGAGGGGATTCGAACCTCGCAATATCCCAAATAAATGGAGACTTTGATGCCAAGGATCCAAAAATTGCAGCTTATCGCAACGCCGTCCTAAAAATGTCAGCTCGGTTCGAAGGGCTCGAATTTCATCATATAGCCCGGGAAAACAATCAGGCGGCAGACGTCCTGGCACGCATCGGCGCAAAACGCGACGCAGTCCCCCCAACATCTTCTTGGAGAGGCTGTTCAAGCCATCCGTAGTATGGGAAGGGGAACCCGGCAATAACAGCCCGGACTCAATCGCACTGCCCGACGCCAAACAATCTGACACAATTTGTCGGCGTTCTGGGAACGGGGGTCCCCAGACTTGCCTGCCTGCGACCTGCGGCGTGGCTCGAAAGGGGGCCCAGCATGGCCCATCTTCATCAACACGAGACCCAAGACCGTCGCGAGGGGCCAAGCCTCGTGGGACGGACGACACGACGCTTCCTCAGGTGCGGCCTCATCAGGCTGGCTCGCGAGGAGGTGGAGAGATCAAGGCGGGGCACCTCACGAGGTGCCAATGACGCAAGCCATGACGACCAAGGGTGCCAGGTGGGCGCCAGCCCGCGCGGTGTCTCCCTTTCCTCTTTGGTGCAAAGGGGGCAAGCGCAGGCGAGAGGATCGAGCAAAGGCACCCATTTCGGTGCAACGAGACCAAGACCAGTCCAACGGTGGGAAGGAGGTCATCGTGGAGCCCAGAACGGCGTCACCACAGGGCCTTTGGCAGGCGAGGACCAACTTTAGTCAGGATAAGTGTACCAGATGTTCCCCTTCGAATTGGCCAATTGTTGGCGCCCTTCCCGCTCAATATTTGGGAAGAGGCCCAGGGCCTTTGCCTATAAATAGGACTAGCCACCCCCAGGGTAGAGGCATCGAAGAATGAACTGGGATCGAATTGAGTAGCATCACACACACAGAGAGAGAGAAGGGCGGCTGAACTCCCCTAGCAGTTCGTCGTCCTAGCCAAGAGCAGACCCTCGGGAGGCTGTTCTTCCTTGTATTGTTCATCATCATCAGCCCAAGAGGCAATCCACCCGTCACACACTGGAGTAGGGTATTACATCGCGACGGTGGCCCGAACCAATATAAACCCTGTGTCTCTTGTGTTTTTCTTCCAGTAGTTTAGATCTTTGTGAGACGGAGAGGTAGAGGGCATAATCTCCACGCGCACCCCAGAGTTCGAACCTTAAGGGTCTGCCGGAACCTGAAATCCGACACAATTGGAGGCTCTGCCAATGAAATCACACCTTCAGCCCACGTAATAATGGCCGTCATCGCCCCGTGGACAGAACCATTCCTAGCCTACCTTACTAGGCAGGAACTCTTAGAGGACCAAAACGAGGCACGCTGCATAGCGTGGCGATCTAAAGCCTATAAGGTACATGAGGGAAAGCTTTATAAGAAAAGCACTACCGGAGTCCTTCAAAGGTGCATCTCCGAAGAGTAAGGTCGGAACCTTCTGGCTGAAATTCATGCCGGACTCGGTGGTCATCATGTTGCAGCCCGATCCCTTGTAAGCAAGGCTTGCCGTACAGGCTTTTATTGGCCGACCGCCCGGGCAGACGCTCAAGACTTAGTCCAGCAATGCGTCGGATGCCAGCTTTTTGCAAATCAAAGCCATATGCCACCCACCGCCCTCCAAACTATCCCCATCACTTGGCCCTTTGCGGTCTGGGGGCTTAACATGGTGGGACCCCTTAAAGGTGGAACCCACAAGAAAAAATACTTACTGGTCATGGTGGTAAGTTCACCAAATGGATAGAAGCCAAGCCTGTTAAAACGGCTGAATCCGGACCAGTGATAGACTTCATATCCGGGTTCGTACACCGTTATGGCGTCCCCGTCAGCATCATCACTAATAACGGCACGAACTTTACGGCCGATGAGGTAAAACTCTGGTGCAAAAACATGGGCATCAAGCTCGATTATGCTTCCGTCTATCACCCACAAACTAATGGCCAGGTCGAATGCGCAAACGGTCTTATCATGAGCGGCATCAAACCTAGATTAGTGCGGTCCCTTAAGGAATCTAATACGCATTGGGTAGAGGAGCTCGACTCTGTACTCTGGGGGCTGCGGACCACACCGAATCGCACCACCGGATACACACCATTCTTCATGGTGTACGGCGCAGAGGCAGTTTTGCCCTGCGACATAATTCATGACTCACCTCGAGTGCGCATGTACGAAGAAAGAGAAGCCGAGCTCGATCGGCAGGACAGTTTGGACGCCTTGGAGGAGGAGCGTGACGTGGCAAAAGCCCGTTCCGCATTTTATCAACAACAAGCTCACAGATATCAAACCAGAGAAGTACGGGCCAAAAATTATAACGTTGGCGAATTAGTTCTACGCCTGCCGGACAAGAAAAAGGACAAACTCAAGCCCAAGTGGGAAGGTCCCTTCATAATTGACCAAGTCCTGACTGGCGGATCGTACCACCTGCGAGATGCATCGGATAACCGACTCGAGCCGAACCCATGGAACGCAACCCATCTCCGAAGATTCTACGCCTAGCGCCGGACTCTGTGTTCGTCTCCTTCCTCTGTCCATTTTTTATATACTTTCTGTCTTACATTTCTCTCCTTCCCCCCTTCCTTTCTTTTATAGCCTCTAAAGGCTCACCAAGTGACGCGCTATCCGCGCTCATTAAACCTAGGGGCTTCTTTAAACAGAAGCTTATTTATACGGGCTTCATGCCCAACACATGTGTCACACTTCCACATGTACCCTTTATTCACCATTATATGCATCGATATGACTTAAGTTTTGGCCAAGCTGGGTTGCCTGGCTCCTGTGCTTACCCCTACGTTCCCGATTGTTCGGCTAGGTGGTAAAGGGAGCACCTCTGCGATTGTTACTGCGGGGTCAGCCGGATGTGTACCTCAGACTGGGTGAAGCCGAAAGCTAGCGTTCTTAAGGGAATATTCGGTCGGTGAACTAAAGATGATTTTTCACTTATTTATTTATGCGCCCCCAGATGTTTTTTTCCTGCGTCCCTTTTTCGCAGAATGGACATGCACTTTAGGGCATGCCTCCCAGGGAAAGGAACCCCTAACGGAACTATTCTACCTGGAAGATGTTTCTTACTAACCATGTAATATAACATAACTAGTTGGGCACTTGTCTGTTCAAGCACTAATGACCCCTACGCCTGGTCTCCATGCATATACCGGTTCTTATATAACCGCACGGGTATTCGGACACACTCCGGACCGTCAGGTCCCGACGTCGAAGCGAAAAGGTCGGCCAGGACAAACGATCTACAATCCGGCTAGAAGGCATTACACATGTCAATTAAAATTACATAGTCATTTCGACTGATTGTATTCCTCTTCAATACCATCGAACAGGCTGTCTAGTTTACAGTCCTGCTGGGAATACTTTACGGCCAATTCTACTTGGTCGTATACTAAGCTTACATGGATCTCCTTCCTATCGGGCCCCACAGGTCCGACCTCGGCCATGTGATTTGGGTCAGCCTTCGTGTACCGCGTCTTCACCATGGCCCAGGCCTCCCTAGCGCCTTGACGGCGGGCCGACATATTCCACAATCGGAAGCGCCGCCGCGCTCCTTTCAGCTTCTCTGCAAGCTCTCCAAGGCCTTCGGGTAGGGAGAAGGATGGCCACAAGGCCTGGGTGACGCCTTGCATCACCTGCCGAACTCTCTCGTGCAGTTGCAAGAGCTCGGGGAGAAGGTCACCCGTAGAACCGGGCATCTCCTCTGCAGGACGACCTGTTAGCATACCTACAGACATTACTCTGTTAGTCGACTTCTTCGCCGAACTCTTTTTATAAAGTTCATTTAAGCACTTACTAAATATGCCGCGTCGAAGCCGCTGATTCTCCTTAGCAGAGTCCGACAGTTGGGCACGAACATCTTTTAGTTCAATGCCCAGCTTGGTGTTAGCATCCTGAAGATCATTCTTCTCCCGCCTCACCTTTGTCAGCACGCTCTCACCAGCCTTTAGCTGGCGTAGGAGTTGTTGCTTTTCCGGATCTAGTCTGGCGCCATCTGCAATTTCATTTGTCAGATCTGCACATATGCCGCACATCACATAATACTTATCTTTTTGAAGCATATATTATCAGAGGGGGTCTCCTCGGGCTCCCCTATCGCGGCTAGTGCGGCCTCAAGTTGGGCTTTGCACTCCTCTAGCTCCTGGGACAGTTGGGTATTCTTCTCTGAAAGAACCTACATATTACATGATCCTTAAATCAGTTATTTTAACTGCTTCGAGTCTCGGGGGCTACTGATATACATAACCGTCAAATCTTCTTACCCGTATGTCTTTCACATACTGCTCCGTGGCTCTGGCTAGACCATTTTGAGCGGCACGGAGGTACGCGTCTCCCGAATTGAAGGCATCCAATGCCTCCGGGGAGAAACAAGCGTCGCGAAGAACAGTCCAGCGACGCCTATGGTTCATGGCACTCTCCACCTCGGAATTGGTGGCAGGCAGCCTATCCGCATCCTTCGTTGGAGAAGCGTCCGGAGCGCGCCTCATGTTCGCCTCCGCCTCCGGACCAGGCTTTGGAGCCTGGCTGGTAGAGGCGCGATTGGAAGCCTCTCCGGATATAGTCCGGCAAGGTCTCTTTGTCCTGAAGAGAGCACGAGTGTTAACATGCCTTGAAGGAATAACATCAGGGGATGAGATGGCGCGTTGTACCTTTGCGCCGGCGTCCCAGTCCGGACCACACACCTTTTCAGCCCCTGGGGCCTTGTGGCCCCTCGTCGGCTGGTCGCCGTAGGCTCGGCCTCCCGCCTCAAGGACCTCCTCTGCAAAACACGGTTGTTATACGGTCATCGAAAACACGCGAGGACGGGTCCCTTTTCGAAGTACTGGGATTTCGGTCTCAGTTACCTGGGAGGCTAGGAGTAGCCCTGGGTAATCGGCCGTAATGGCCACCAAGGCGTTGTCCTTGCTTAATTGATGGAATACCCCGTCAATTAGCTCCACAGATATGTCCGGATCCTCTTGGGAGGCCGGGTCGAGGGACCGTCCCGGATCCTTGGGTTGTGGAGGGGGGCTGTTTATTTCTTTAACAGCCTGGCGTAGTTCCTGCGTAGAAGTCGTCAGACTATATATTTGACAATGGGAATGCAGAACGGATGGGCAAGTAAAAGTGTCCACTTACCCAGCTTGGAGGATTATACATTGAAAATCCACCCTGAGGGTTGACGCGGAGAAATTCCTCCTCTTCTCCCTTGTACAAAGTGGACAAGATCTTTATCAGAGCGGCAGCCGAGTCCGGCCCCTTACGGCCGTGACGGGTGGCGTCGCCCTCCCCGTTAAAATCCCACATGGGGTGGCCTCTATATTGAAGCGGCTGCACCCCTCGCATGATGCATATGGCCATGACTCCGATCATGGTTAGTCCGGAATGAGCTAATAATCTTATCCGGCCCATCAGGTAAAGGACGTCCTTGTCACTTTCCCTTTGAGGGCTCCGTGCATGCCAGCTTAGGCGCTTCTTCAGGGGAGCATTGTCGAACTCAGGGAGGCCGATCCGAACAGGATCCGGCAGCGGGACATCCTCTATATAAAACCATTCCGAAGGCCAATTCTCGGATGCCTTCTTTGGGGTTCCGGATAAATATCCGGTCCCGGCGATGCGCCACACTTCGGCTCCGCCCACTTGATATATTGACCCCTCCTGAGAACGGGGCACCAGGCAGAATAGCCTCTTCCACAGCGCGAAGTGAGCCTCAACACCCAAGAACAACTCGCAAAGGGCTACGAAGCCCGCGATATGCAATATGGAGGCAGGCGTGAGGTTGTGCAGCTGGAGGCCATAGAACTCCAGAAGCCCCCGGAGAAACGGATGAATTGGAAATCTGAGTCCTCTTATTAGATATGGGACATGGCATACCCGCTCTCCTTGGGAGGGATTGGGGGCGCTCTCCGCTTGCTCTCCGCCATTATAGGTGGCGAGTCCGGCTCGAACCGGGACCATATAGGCCGGAGGGAGGAATCCCTTGGTCTGGAGCGATACTAGCTCGCTATGCGGGATGGAGCACCTCTCCTAGTCTCCAGGCTTAGGACTGGAAGGGCGAGAGGAGGAGCTGCGACGGCTGGCCATGGTGGAATGGACCTTTGTTGGACGCGCTCTGATGAATACTCGCGGAGGGGAGAAGGTGTGGTTTGGACCTAAATCCCCATCCCTTTAAATAGGCGGCTCATTTACGCGGCCAGGGGTGTGAATGTAAAAACACCCAGACTTTTCATATTCGTTTGACACGTGGAAGGCGGCCATTATTGGGCGTAGAAGCCGAGGAGCGCTACATTCGCAAGAAACAGGACATTATTCAACAGGTACACGGAATCTAGAAGAGAACCCGCCTTGTAATGCTGAAGACAATCTGCGCGCCGGACTCGTCGTCATTGAAGCCTGGTTCGGGGGCTACTTAGGGAGTCCTGGATTAGGGGGTGTCCGGATAGCCGGACTCCAGGACTATGAAGATACAAGATTGAAGACTTCGTCCCGTGTCCGGAAGGGACTTTCCTTGGCGTGGAAGGCAATCTTGGCGATGCGGATATGTAGATCTCCTAACATTGTAACCGACTCTGTGTAACCCTAGCCCTCTCCGGTGTCTATATAAACCGGAGGGTTTTAGTCCGTAGGACAACACAACAATCATACCATAGGCTAGCTTCTAGGGTTTAACCTCCTTGATCTCGTGGTAGATCTACTCTTGTACTACCCATATCATCAATATTAATTAAGCAGGACATAGGGTTTTACCTCCATCAAGAGGGCCCGAACCTGGGTAAAACATCGTGTCCCTTGTCTCCTGTTACCATCCGCCTAGACGCACAGTTCGGGACCCCCTACTCGAGATCCGTTGGTTTTAACACCGACAGCGAGCTTTGCTATTATAGTTGGATCTTATGATGTTTCTCCCCCTCCACTCTCTTGTAATGGATTGAGTTTTCCCTTTGAAGTTATCTTATCGGATTCAGTCTTTAAGGATTTGAGAACACTTGATGTATGTCTTGCGTGGGATACCCGTGGTGACAATGGGGTATTCTATTGATCCACTTGATGTATGTTTTGGTGATCAACTTGCGGGTTCAGTGACCTTGTGATCTTATGCATAGGGGTTGGCACACGTTTTCGTCTTAACTCTCCGGTAGAAACTTTGGGGCACTCTTTGAAGTTCTTTGTGTTGGTTGAAGAGATGAATCTGAGATTGTGTGATGCATATCGTATAATCATACCCACAGATACTTGAGGTGACATTGGAGTATCTAGGTGACATTAGGGTTTTGGTTGATTTGTGTCTTAAGTCTAGTACGAACTCTAGGATAGATCAAACGAAAAGAATAGCTTCATGTTATTTTACTACGGACTCTTGAATAGATCGATCAGAAAGGATAACTTTGAGGTGGTTTCGTACCCTACCATAATCTCTTCGTTTGTTCTTCACTATTAGTAACTTTGGACTGACTCTTTGTTGCATGTTGAGGGATAGTTATATGATCCAGTTATGTTATTATTGTTGAGAGAACTTGCACTAGTGAAATTATGAGCCCTAGGCCTTGTTTCCTAGCATTGCAATACCGTTTACGCTCACTTTTACCACTTGCTACCTTGTTGTTTTTATATTTTCAGATTACAAAAACCTATATCTACATTCCATATTGCACTTTTATCACCATCTCTTCGCCGAACTAGTGCACCTATACAATTTACCATTGTATTGGGTGTGTTGGGGACACAAGAGACTCTTTGTTATTTGGTCGCAGGGTTGCTTGAGAGAGACCATCTTCATCCTATGCCTCCCCCGGATTGATAAACCTTAGGTCATCCACTTGAGGGAAATTTGCTACTGTCCTAGAAACCTCTGCACTTGGAGGCCCAACAACGTCTACAAGAAGAAGGTTGTGTAGTAGACATCACCCCCTACTTCAACATCCATTGGGGAGGGGGCGCTTTTCAAGGAATCGGCCAGAGACGTGGCCATAACTCTCAAACAAGGTCACCGATAGCGTCAATACCTCATTGCGTTTTTATTTACCTTCTGAGGTCCTATTTGCATTTTGAGAGAACATGCTTATGTTTTTTTATTTATCTTTTGGGGGTCCTTTCTACGGAATTATAATAAGTTTTACATTATAGAATACAATTTTTACTCTTTTACTTTTATGTCATCTCTTGACTCTGATGTCGACTTACATAATATCTGAACAAGAAAAAGGCAGACAATGCAAAATACTACTTGGCACCCATCTAATTTTTGAACCCTGAACCGTAGGAGAATTGTCGTACAAAATTTTCATATAATTAAAGTATATGTACAAAGAGAGAGAAATGCGAAAAATACAAAAAGCCTCGAGCTCAACCAATTCCAATTCTGGGGAAATCCAATTTAAACAACACTAGCTGGGATGAAGATCAATCCAGTTCTTGAACTTTGTTACATGCTTGCTTTTGATTCTATGGGAGATGAGAAGGAGATCATTTTTCAGTAATGTGTCCAAGCAGTGACATTGGGTAGGCCATTCTTGAATATTTTCTGAATTTATTTGTACCCGAATATTCCAGCAATCCTTGATGATAATGTCAAAACAACAATTGCTAGGCAGATAGAACTTTGTCAAAAATGATATTTGCCAACATAGAAGTACCTATGTTTCTGTAAAAATAGACGGAGTACCAAGAGGCTAGAGCAAAAGAGTTGTTCCAAAACAGGTGCAATGAAGTTTCTTTCGTGTGCAAAGTGTCGAGCACACAATTATATGAAGGAAGATAACAATGTTTTCTCTGCAGCATCTTCCTTGAGTTCACTCTGTCATTTAACATCATCCGGAAGAAAATTTTGTGTGTGAGAATGGTAGCACTTCTCTAAATATTTTTTGAATATGAAATGAGCTGGAGGACCTTGTCGTATGATCCTATACATCTGAATAGATGAGTAATTAATTGCATTCCATGGATAGGTCCACTTGTCAAAATGCTTTCTAATTTGTTGTAGAAATATCAACCTTAGCCCTTGATATTGTTGATATGATTGTAAGGGCATGTGAGTATGAAAGTTATTGATTTCATGATCTTCTTCCAAACAATCTTTGATGGAAACATTTGCTTTCTTAGAAGAGGAGTATAGTTCACGGAATCTTTGTTAAAAAAATGTTTTCTCCCCAGTTATGATGCCACACCATGACAGTGTTGCCCTGTCCTAGAGGGCATATGGCAACCCTCTTGAATTCTTGGATCAACTTGGTTATGTTATTCAACCATAAGTACCCTGCTGGTGTGCTGCAAATTGATCTGTTGAGGTAGTATGTGTCCCAAACAAGTTTAACCCAGGGAAGATCATCTTTGTTGAGAAATTTATGCAAGTGTTTCATTAGAAGACATCAGTTGTGAGAGCCCAGATCTAGTACTCCCAATCCTCTGATGTTTGGGGAGACAAACATTATCCAAAGCAATGTGTGGCATTGCTCTGCCTTCCATGCCATATTCTCTCCAGAAGCAATGTTTGAGGTATTTATTTAGCTGTTCAAGAATATCAGTAGGAAGCAACAATGTGCTCATGAAGAAATATTACTGATTTTACCAGCACTAATTTTTCACCATAGGAGTGTAAAGTGGAGCAGCTATCCAGTCTTCTACCCACCCTCTGCAGGATATGCTCAAATTCTTCCGTTCTTAGTTTGGTCAAACTCAGAGGAAGCCTCGGATAGGTGAAAGGCATACTACCAATTGTACACCCCAAAGTAGTAGCTATCTCTTGTGTTTTGTCATCTCGAATATTGATTGGTTCCATGATAGGTTTTTCATAATTCACTTTGAGACCAGTGTAAATAGAGCAATCCAGAAGGAGATTCCTAGTTTGTTGTAATTGTGTATAGCAGGCTGAATAACTAGAACCATATCACCCCCATACTAAATTGCTGGGAATTATGTGCTGGTATTTGTGTTGGGGGGGGGGGGTAAAATCAAGTTTGTTACATTGCCTCATTTAGAATGGATTGAAGGATATGAGCAACTAGCAAAAATATTAGAGGGGATAAAGGGCCACCCTGACTGACAACTCTCTTGCATAAAAAATGTTTCCAATACACCCCTTTTAACATAAGAGAGGAAAAACCGAAGGAGTACATCATGTCTGTCCATGTCATTCATCTAGGTCCAAATCCTCTAGCAGTAAGAATTTCTTTAAAATCCAGTTTTAGAATCACAATGTCCTTCTTTGACTAATGACATAGATGGATGTATCCATATGCCCAGACCAAGTATCCTGAATTAGTGAATCCATATTAATTTGTGTGTGCGAGCTTCAAAACATTTTTTTGCATTCTTTTGGCCAACGGCTTGACAATGACTTTTAGTGTGCAATTCAGCAGAGAAATAAGCCTAAAATCATTGGCAGTAGCAGGAGAATCTTTCCTAGGAGTCAAAGTGATGTAAGATGAATTAATGTTGTCGGTGCAATGAGCTTGTAAAATTGTTATATCCCAATAGCGTGTGATGAAATCAGATTGAAGCCATTAGGGCCTGGAGGTTTATCAAGGGGAGTTCCTTGACCACTGCATCAATTCTCTCTTTGGAGGAAGGTTATTTTATAGCTTGAAGATCATTATGTCTAGTAATCAACAAGTCCAAAGCTGAAAAAGTTATATGTAGCGACACTACCATGCCTCTATTTGAAAGCTATGCATAATATTGTTGTTTTGCTCTGATCTTCTTTGTGTTCTTTGCCTTGCTCATCTTAAAGCATTGCAATATGGTTTCTACTGTATTTCATTGTTGCCTTTGATTGCAGAAATTTGGTATTTTCTTCACCAACTTTAATGAATCTTATAGCGGCTCTTTGCTTTTGGTATGTGTTCTGCTAGGCTAAAAGTTTAAGAAGATATTCCTTTGCAATAGTTTTTTCATTCCATTCAACATTAGACAGAGGTTTTCGGCATGCAAGCCGAATTCACGAACACCTGTAGGACGTGAATTAAGCCTAGCATGAAAAATCAAAGTAACAAAGATTAGTGTACTGGAGTCCTCGCGGCGACATTGACACATCCGCTTGCATCCCTAAGTGGTCTGGATTTTCCCCGTGTGTCATAAAAAAGAACAACAAAATTTGATCAAATATTTCCTTTATTTTTTGGGGACATTTTTGTGGAGGCAAATTTTTAATCCTTGATCTCTCCAAAAATATTATTTTTACCTATTTTTACTTTTGTGTGATCACTAATTTTTTGAGTTGTTGATTCTATTTTTTAAGATAGCTACCAGCTTATTCCAGACGGATTTGTGTGATCACTAAAATAAATACCATTCCTCTCGCTATACACACACATTCACCAACCAATTCATGCGGTCTTTTACCCTGCTAGCGGCTGCATGCATGGGAACAAAAAGAGCGTGTTATTTTCAAACCACCAAGCAGCTAATTCTCTAACGAACTGTTGATGTCAATCGGATTAAAAACGAGCAAGTTGCGTATAAGACCACATGGTCGATGTCTCGGCGACGGCTTTTAACGTACCCTCCCCCCTCTCTCTCCCTTCACCCATCCCCCCACCCCACCCCCTACGATCGATCCAGCTTCCTCCTACCTTCCTCCCTCCCTCTCCAATCTCCATCTCCGGCCAGAGCCTCGCTACCTACATAAAGAAAATCCGGAGGCATCTTTAAAGAAGAAGTATAGCAGAAGAAGAGGAGAGCAGAGGCGGAGAGTGAGGAGAGGTGCAGCAGCGGAGGAGCTGTAGGTAGAGAGAGAGCGATGGAGGTGGCGGTGCCTGTCATGGCGCCGAGCGCGCCGTGCAGCCCAAGAACCGCGGCTGCCATGGGCGGCGGCGGCAGCCATTTACCTAGCTACTGCTACTTCTTCTCCAGCGCCCCCACCAGCCCGTCCAGGGCGAGCAGCTACGCCGCGGACGAGCAGGGCGACGCCGCCACGTTCGACTTCGCCTTCGGCTTCAGCGGCCAGCTCAGGGAGTCCACGCCCATCCTCGCCGCCGCCGACGAGCTGTTCGAGGGCGGCAGGATCCGGCCGCTCAACGGCCCGCGCTCCAGCGGCAGCGGCCTGCTCGCCGACGAGGACTACGCGTCCCTCTCCGTCTCCCCCCGGTCCCCGAGAAGAGCGAGGACGATGTCCGCGGTGCGCGGCGGCGGTGCAGGGGATCGGGCGGAGGCGTCGGCCGATCAGGGTCAGACGAGGGGCAGGTCCGGCCGGCCGGCCCCCGCGTCGTCCTCGTCGTCGGGCGTGTCGTCTCGCAGCAGGAGGGCCACCCGGTCTCTGTCCCCGTACAGGGGCGACCCGATCGACGACGAGTTCTGCTCCTCCCCACCCTCCCCCCGTGGCGCGGCCTCCCTGATGCGCGGCTGCGGGAGCGGCAGCCGCAAGTGGCGGCTCAAGGACCTGTTCCTGTTCCGCAGCGCGTCGGAGGGCCGCGCCACCGCCGGCAAGGACCCGCTGCTCAAGTACAGCATGCTCAAGAGCGGCGGCGACGCGTCGATGCGGAAGGGGAGGGGCTCGGCGGCGTCGGCGAGCGACATGGCGCCGTACACGGTGAGCCGGGCGGCGGCCGAGGAGATGCGGCGGAGGACGACGACGCCGCTGCCGTTCCACCGGAACAGCCTCTTCGGCTACTTCCGGTCCAACCCGGCCATCCACTCCATCAGCCGCAAGCTCAGCAGCTACTCCTCGTCGAACTCCAACCGCGGCCGGAGCGCCACCGCCGCCGCCAACTGACGGCCGACGACGCAGCTCGCTCGCCCGCGCGCGCGCACATGCATGGCATGCTGGCCACTTTGGTGGAGTAGTAGAAAAAAAGAAGGAAAGAGAACAGTTTCATTCGTTTGCTCCTGCTTGGCTCGCCCTCCTCAATCTGTATTCTTTCTTTCTTCGTGTGTGAATCACCACAAAGGTTTTCATACAAGTGTAGATAAGCTATGTACCTACGCAGCACATGCAAGTCGCAAACTCTTTGCAAATTTTGCCCAAAAACTCAAGCACACCTTGAATTTCACCGGAGTTTAGTAACTCGTTTTGCAAGTGTTGTCTGCTAATTCCATGCGCGATTTGGCGACCAAACCCTGCATCGGCTCACGTATTTTGATTAATCTAATGGAAAACCAGGGAGGACGCAGCGCGGCAACATGGGGATACTGTTGTGGGATTCCGTCGGGGTGTGTGAGCGTGATGCTGCGTGCATGCGATGCGATGCTCGGTGGATGGATCGATCGGGCTTGGCGGCAAACTGCTGACGCCCTGAGCTGTTCCTGGGCGTAGTATAATGGTTTCAGGTACACTGCGAACTGTCACAACTGTTTCGTCGAGCTCACCGCATCGCCACCGCGGCGAGCGACGGACGGAATAATCCGGGTTAAGATAAGCTGGCGGATCTGACATTCCCAGAGTTTAAAATTGATGGGGATTGGATGCTAGTAACCGGCATGATTAGAGCTTAGCTAGCTGAGATGAGATGAGCTGAGGTGTTGATGTGTTTGTTACTACTAGTAGTGGTAGCGTAGAGACTTGCTCGTTCGGTGATGCAAGCAGGCGCATCACCCATCTGCCTCTCCAAAGATTCTCATCTGAGCTTTTCTTGCAAAGATTCTCTTTCCTCTCAACTGGACAAGTAGCGAGTAGTAATTTTCTCTGGCCTGGATTTCAACTGTAGAATTGTCGGTTGATTGGTTGGGCCTGTGAAGTTTAAGTGTTTATTAACTGAACACCACTCGTTGGAAGAAAGATACACTGCTACCTGGAATGTACTCCACCGGAGCAGACACCATTGATGGTGATAATCCTCGTGTTGGAGGAATTTATGTAACGGCGATTAGACATGAGAGCGAGACATCATCATCATGAACGGTGCTAATCTCTTGTTTTCTCACAGGAAATCAAGCAGCTGTGGCCATGTGGGTAGCCATTAGGCATGATTAAAGGCCGTGATGTCAAGTCCACAGAGAAAGGCAAACAAAAAAGAAACACGACTGCAGAGGGGAATAGCGCCGCTTACCAGTAGAAACGCAGAAGAACTTCTTTAAAAGAACTGAGGCGCAGTACAACTCTGGACTGCCAGTTCTGATTTCAGGGTGTTATCCCAAGTCAACACCTACCAACAGCTCCCGGCCCTACCTTTTGACACAATGTTTGTTCCTTCGTTTTGAATTCGCAGCTTGTGGCAAAGGAAGAGAGGGGGACCCTCCCATAATAATAGGCCACCAATGTAACAACACGTCTTTAGAAATCGCTTGTGTGTGCATTCACAAAAAAAATCACCGTCAGTTCTGATTACACATCACCAAGATTCACCGTCAGTTGTTGATGGTCAGTCGCAAGTCGTTGGCCCGTGTCCGCTTTCTCCATTTTTCCTTCTTATTTTATCGTATTTGGTTGTGCACATCCTTGATGTCTCGATTAGGTCCTGAAATTGTGACGGTGCAGAGGCCATAAGTAATTGGTACTATCTTGATATTAATATGTTACCTTCTGTCGAAAAAATAGCCTTATAGTTTATATTGTCATCAATTATTCACCCAAGCAAAAGGTTTGGATTTCGGCGAAACACTGACCGAATCTAGAAGTACGCCTCGTGATGGATGTAGTCGGGTTGTGCAACACTGCAGCTCGAGGGTGAGCGCCGGTAGGTTAGGGTGACGACCTCGGAAGGTGGTGTCGAGGGTGGAAAGTCGGGGCGACATCCCCAAAACTTCGACGGGTTCAAGGGCATTATTTTTATTGTCATGCGAGGACAACGTGGCCATCGATGTTGGTCGGCGGCCTGCCATGGGAAGCTTATGCACATTATCTCGTGGGATGCTTGCTTCTTCATCCGCGCATAAGAGTCCCGCTCTCCTAATAGCGGTCACAACCTCTTGTGTACAATGCTAGTGGGAGGTTGACTAGCTTCGGTGGTGTCGTTTTCTGTTAGTTCGTGTGCATGATATAAGGTGCCCGTCGACGAGAGATCATCAAGATCAGAGTTCAGAGAGCACTTCTAGATTGTTCGGCCAAGGGTCAAAACACTTAAGCCACTTCTCAGCTGCCTTATTGGCATTGGGTTCAGTTGAGCCCAATGAATTTTGGAAATTCTTCACTAATTTGGTACTAACCACTGGTATTTATAAGGATGAAACCACTGCCAAATACATGACCCCGTCACTTTTTTTTAGCTTCATCCCTCGGTGGAATACTCTGCTTCTGTTTTGTCTGTTCTTGCTTGTGTGTTGAGAGAGAGAGAGAGCTCATCTGTTTACTATGGGCATAAAGAGCTCCACATCTAATGGGGATTTTCCTAGGGACGGTTTCAGAAGTCTCTTATAGGCCAGAGAATGCCATACTAACGGTGACAACTGTGCCTCAAGGGCGCTGGTCCTTGGGGGCATGTGCACGAAGACTTCTGGTTGTTATCAATAAGGTCAAGCCGACTCTGGTAGGGGAGTAGCGTTTCGACGACTCGTACTGGTGGAGGTAGCGATCGTGCATGGTCTGGACACCCCGATGTAATTTTTATTATGTTTGAGATGATTTATACTTCTGATAGACTTTTATAATAGGTAAAAAATCTTTCTCGTAAAAAAATGAATATATGGTCTCAAGGAGAAGTATACTCCAGAAAGTTGAACACATGTTTGGATACTTTTTTGGAAAACAGTCTCTTTCTCTTTTATGTAAGAGCAAAAATTGTTAGAAACTGGGCGAAAATTATGTTGGGAGATGAAAGAAAAGGGGTCGACGTTTGATACTCCCCTGTAAAGAAATATAAAAGTGTTTAGATCACTAAAAACGCTTGTATATTTCTTTACGAAGGGAGTAATTTATTGGTATGTCAACGACTCTTTGCTCAATCTACTTCACTTGCTTTTATCAATATATATTGGCCAAATTACGAGCAACCAAAATTTTAGCCACAGCTAAAGACTTGGCAGGACAAGGTTAGCCAAGAGCCAAACATACCCATAGTTCCAAACCCTCGTTCGTGACACACTCCAAACAAGCCCTGCGCGGCTTCACCCCAGCATCGATCATTGTAAGCACACGCTCCTAGCATTTGCTTGACAGACGTTGAGACTACGAAGCGGCAGAAAGTACAGACACCTTCTGAATTTTTAGTTTGGAACTTGAACCCTTGGCAACCTAGGAGGGACCTAAAAGGGCAGGCAGAGAATCAAATCCAACACACCCGTCGCCGTCATCATCACCATCGAAGGAGTGCAACGCATGGGTAGGAGGCATGTGTTGAGGGTCAAATCCTGTCGGGCAAGCAAGCAAACAGCTGAGCTAAATTTGACATGATTCGTAGCCGCCGACCTTTCACTGCTGCGTCGACACAGCTCGCCTTCGGTACGTGTGCATGCAAAGGCACATGACACTGCTGCTGCAGTTTCCATGGCTCGGCTTCTCCTTTGCCACGCAGGCTGCCTTGCCCTGTGGTGGTGCATGACAGTTGACAGGGAAGCGGAAGCGTACAGGCAAAGCCAGAGTATTTTTTACTATCTGAAAAAACTTGAGAAGAAAAGTGAATGCCTTCGATTGCCGTTTAGGATTTGCGAATTAAATTACGACTAGCCTGAATATCTTAAGATCGAGGTGATAGGTGTGATTATGAAAAATAGATCGGATAAGATACGCTGTTTGACTCAATCACACTGGGGCGTCTGTGGAGGGTGGGTTCACGTAGGGCCGTGGTGCGAAACCAACCGGGGAGAGCAGAGGGTTGATCAGAGTCGAAAACATTGACCTCGTGCACAACGTACTACTCCTACGTGCGTTCGGGCGGGCGGGCGCGACTGTGGGGCGCTAGTCAGCACAGCACAGCGCAGAACGCATGCGCACTGCACCGGCGACTCGGCTACCGAGGCCCGAGGCGAAGAGGGTCGCATCGCGCACGCACCTGCCGACCCCACCCGCAAGCCTCGTGCTCCCCACAGAAGTGGCACGTAGTATGATGATGCCCAAGGAATTTTGCCTCTCACGACGAGTGTGAGTGCATCGGTGCATGTGTTCGATTGGACACTGCTTGGTTAGATTTCACTCTCTTTTTCACCATCACGATCGACCGAGCTGTCCAAGTCAGTGTTGAATTATAGAAGGGCCATGGCCGATATAAACAATAATTTCTGATTAATCTTTAAGGCTCGTATGAGTGTATGATAAGACGATGGGAAGCTTAGGGCATTTTCAGTTGATGTAAATTTGAACATGTAAAAATGGGTGTTGTATAATTCACATCATTAAAAGAATGCTTTTTACATTAAAAAAACCAACAGATGATGTATATTTGGTGATGTAAAACTCCTACTTCAATAGATGATGTAAAAATGGCTAAACGGCCACGCGGCGGCAGTGATGCAGCCGTTGTACAGTAGCGGTTCAGCCGCACAAATTGAAATAAAATCATCCCAAATTAAAACTTAAAATTTCATCAGTCCATAACATCCAATTATTACATAATTCACACATCAAATGCAACACAAATAGAACAAACTTCTTGAACAATACAACAAACAAAGTCCTTTAGGGAATTTTCTCGAACACATTGCTGGCACGGTGGACAGCACAAAGGCCGTCTGGGGTAGGCGGCGGCTGCAGACGGCCTCTGTCAGCCGCGTGGCTGTCGGAGGACTCTGCTCGCGGCGACGCGCCGGCGGCGGCAACAATCGAGAAACCGCCGGCTCGACAGGTTGTGGTGGTCGCACGGCTGCTCCTTTTAGCTTCGGCGGCCGGTAGCGGCTACCAGAAGGTGGTCGACATCTTTTACAACCATTACAGTCGTCAGAGCTCCAACGAATATCCGAATCGACCACGTAATTGTGGCGGGACGGAATCAAATGGACGGCTACGGCAGCGCAACTGGCGGTGGGGTTAGGATGGACGGACGGGCGGCGGCGGCATTTCCAGGCAAAAATCACCCGCGGCGGAGAGTGGCGGGCATCTGGCGGGCGAGTGGAACTTTTGGTTTGGGCGGTTGGGCGTTCGCGCGTGGCTGGCCGTTTTACATCACCATGGAGGTAGAGATGCAAATTTGCATCTCCAAGTGTTGTATTTTACATCACTTGAAGGAGGTGATATAATATTTTTACATCTACATCATCTGTTAGAGCAGCGTTTTAGGCCTCGGAGATGTAAAAGGTAGTTACTTATACATCTACATCATCTAATGGAGATGCTCTTACACTAGTGCAGAACCGGGCAATAGCACTGGTTCGTAAGGCCCTTTAGTGTCGGTTCTGTAACCGGCACTAAAGTGTGGGCACTAAAGCCCCCCCCCCCTTTTAGTACCGGTTCAGCACGAACCGGTGCTAAAGGGCAACCACGTGACACGAGTCCAGCTCCGGGGCAGGGAGCCCTTTAGTACCGGTTGGTGACACCAACCGGTATTAAAAGGTTTGTGGATTTTGGTTTTATTTTTTATTTTTTCTTTAAATTTGTGTTATCAATTTAATTTAGGATTGTTTTACGTTATAATGAGTTGTTATACTTGATATGGCATATATATATATATATATATATATATATATATATATATATATATATATATATATATTTGATCACTTAGCTAGCTAGGATCCATCTAGTTCAAACTAATTTGCGGTTTCTTTCATAAATGATATATATAATAACTCATCATCATCATCATCATCATCATCATCATCATCACATATTAATATAGAAATAAACTCTTGTATCATATCATCACCAACAACAGTATATCTAATCACCACCAACACTAGCTTAAAAAAGAAACATTCACTTGTAACAGAAGCAAAGATATCATCGAGTTCAACATGGTCATGATATTATAAGCGTTCACAAGCAGATCACTATTTGAGATTAATTAAGTGCAGGACGAGAATACGAACATGAGAGGACAAGCACTAAGAACATGAACTAGCTAAATCACTCATGCTGCTTCCTCTCAGGTAAAATAGCAAAGAACATGTATAGCTCTCCTGATTCATCATACTGGAGCATGCAGATGAATCTCTCTCCTAATCGTGGGTTGCGTTTGTCCTTGTTGCCCCCTAGTACTTCTCTGCGATCTTTAACAATTTTGCTCCAATCTTTCACTATTAAGCATTCATCGCTTTCAAAAAATCCTGAATGCACTCATGTGCAATGTAGGATATCTTGGTCGTAAGCTAACCATTGACATGCGACCTTTTGTCTCGATCCACTGAGGCACAACTGTCATCGGGAGTCCCTGTTGAAGAACATCGTATAATAATTAATATACTTAGCAATGAAAGTTTAGCTTCAAAAATAATGTATGCAAAAGATGCACTAAGGACAAATAGTAAAAATCTTACCATCTTTCTATTATAGATGTGACCGTAGTTCAATACGATCACTATTGGTCGCACGTTTTGAGTACTAACATTTCTAAGTGCAGGAAAAAATTTGTCTTGACAGTATGAAGATCCTCAAGCCATGAAACATAATGACTTATCTCCTCGCAGTTTAATTCAACCCCGGGACAGTAGTAGGTCCTGTCTACCAAGCGCCGGACATGTTTGCTTGAACCGAAATAAGCTGACAATATAAATTAGTTGTCAGCTACTTTTGAATAAACAATATCAAAGACATAAACATGGTTGAGAAAACTCACATAATGGTAGAACTGGAGGCGTCTGCACATTGACCCAGATGTCTCTATTACCTTCAATATCATCTTCCGGACGAATATCAAAGGTGATAATCATATCAGGCTCAAATGCATAAGCTTTGCATAGTGCTTGCCAAGTTTTGCATTCAAAATGGGTGTATGTGTCTGCATTGTATAATTTGACGTTGAAAGTATAACCATGCTCGGTCTTCAGGTAAACTCTGTTTACCTCCATAGTTTTCATAGCACTGAAATCTATCTTATCCAAGATAAAAATTCTTGCATGGCAGGGGATGCGCTAGTAGAACAGTGAAAATTTAAAATTGTAAGTTGAAGCAAATGAAGCATAAGTATAGAAAAAACAATTGCCGTTGTGACTTACTGTATCCAATTCGAATGTCTCATCCAGCTTGATGCTGAAGCGCCTATTATCAACAAGGAAATTTCTGTCGCACAGGCCGCGTTGGTCTTCACAGTGTTCGCACATAATAAAATCTTTTTCATCGTCAGAGGACATTTCCTATGTCATATAGGTGAAACATTAAACACTTACTATCTAACATTAATTAATATCTAACTAATTCTAATATTCATCTAACATTTGACATTAATATCTAACATATATTTCTATCTAATTCATCTAACATTTGACATTACTAGTTCTACTATTTCAACTAATTCAACTAGTTCTATTAATTCAACTAAGCATTTACTAAAAATAAACTAACATTCGATATTAATCTAACATTTATATAAACTAACAATATATAAGAAAATTAAATAAACAGTAAAATTCATTAAGAAATAACATTTTAATTAAATCATCAAATCTCAGATACCTAAATGTTCTTACTAAAAATAAATTAGTTCGATTATTTTCTTACTAAAAATAAACTAATTATATTAATTATTCAACTAGTTCAAATCTCATATACCTAATTAATATGTAGCTATATTCATCTCTAACAATTGACATTAATCTAAAATTCGATCATCTAATTAACTTTTTTAAAAAAACAGATAACAGAAAATATAAGTAAAAAAATGTGTGTATGTGTGTGTACTGCGTGTATACATACGTACGTGTGTGTGTATGTGCACAGTACGCCGCGCCCCGTACGCCGGCGCCCCCGCCGCCCCATACGTACTAGCGGGGGCGCCGGCGTATGGGGCGGGGGCGCGCGGCGGCGTACATATGGGCCGGCCGGGCCGGGCGCGCGGGTGCGAGAGGAGACGTACGGGGGCGGCGCCGGGGGACGACGACGACGGGCGGCGGCGGGGGACAGCGACGACGATGACGGACGACAGACGGCGGCGGGGGACAGCGACAATGACGACAGATGACGGGCGACGACACGACGGGATCGAGCGCGGCGCGGCTGGAGATGAAGTGAGGGATGAAACTGAAATTTTCGTAAGCGCTATATATATATATATATATATATATATATATATATATATATATATATATATATATATATATATATATATATATATGATTGGCCTTTAGTACCGGTTGGTGGCTCCAACCGGTACTAAAGGCCCATTTTCGCCAGGCCAAGCGGCGGGAAACGAGGGCCTTTAGTACCGGTTGGTGGCTCCAACCGGTACTAAAGGCCTTGCGCTGCCACCCTGCGGTGCACAAAGTTTAGTCCCACCTCGCCGGCGAAGGGCAGCCGCACTGGTTTATAAACCCAGCCGCGGCTGCCTCTTTGAACTCCTCAATATAGCAGGCTTCTGGGCCTAAATTCTGCGCGCTGCCCTGTGAGCCTGCTGGGCCTTTAGGGCCTGTAATTGCACGCCCGTGGCCTAGCAGGCCCACTGGGCAGCGCCCCAATTTTTTTTGTATATTTTTTTCTGCTTTATTTTGTTCTATTTATTTCTGCGTAGTTTTTGTATAATTTTTTCTTTTCTGTTATATTTATTTTCTTCTATTTATTTCTGAGTAGTTTTTTTATATAGTTTTTTTTTCTTTTCTACTATATTTTTTTTCTTTTCTGCTATTTTTTATTTTCTGCTTTATTTATTTTCTTCTATTCATTTATTTTTATATACCATGCCTTACGGTGTAACAGATGAGTTTTCGTCTGAAACCGGCCCTGATACTTTGAAAGAGATTGTTCAGTTTGTACACGAATTGCATCTAGTTTTTGCCATAACAGAAGAAGTCCGGAGTTGTAATAAGTTATTAAAAATAAAAAGAGGTGCAATGCTCGTTAATTAGCTTCAAGCCTTTCAGAATAGTGTAAACTGCACTGCACATAGCTCCGTGCAGTCTACCATATTCCTCAAGGCTTGAAGCTAACCAACGTGAGCATTGAGCCTTTTCTTCATCGTCTCTGCACTCAGGGCTTATAAACCGCTCCTAGTCCCTCTCTTTTGGCGAGGTGGGACTAAAAAACAGCTTACTAAGAAACTATAGTACTGGTCACCCTTTAGTACCGGTTGGAGCCACCAACCGGTACTAAAGGTGGTGCGCTGCCTACACAAACTTTAGTGTCATTTAGCTCAAAAAAAATTATTAAATGCATGAAAAATATCAAATGAAGGCAGAAATGGTTGAAAGATGATGGAGTCGCTTTGAATGGTGCATACTGAATGCACAAAAAGTCTGGAGTTGTAATAAGTTTAAAAAAAATGGAATGCCTTTGTAACAGATGAGTTTAATTTCGTCAGAAACCCAAATACTTCGAAAGAGATTGTCCAGTTTGTAAACGAAGTGCATCCAGTTTTTGTCGTAACTCTCTCTACTTTTTTGAACAATCTATGTGGGTGAAATGATGATACCATGCCAAGTTTCAACTTTTTCAGAGTTCATTTGTAGTGCTTTTCAATTTCCAGGTCATTTAGTTCTCAAAACAAATCATTAAATGCATGAAAAATAGCAAATGAAGGTAGAAATGGTTGAAAGTTGATGGCGTCGCTTTGAATGAAGCATACTGAACGCAAAAAATATAAGAGCATTTAGATCATGATCTTATATTTCTTTACAGTCTGAATTGTCAATATGATCTTATACATCAAAAATACTTTGATCATCAATGATCTTTTTGTGTACAATCTGAATTGTCAATATGAGTCCTCAACGATTTATAAATCGGTGAAGACTCATATTGCGGCCACAAATTGTACACATAGAGTTCAATGAAGACCAAGTGCTTGTGATATTTTGAGAATAAACATATTTAAGGTGGTAAAAGCCTTGTTAGGGGAGCGAGGTGGGACTAAAAACAGCTTGCCATAGCCTCTTTAGTACCGGTTCGTGTTATGAACCGGCACTAAATGGTGATGGTGGGGCCATAGCCTGACCGCAGGCTGCCACATCCTCTTTAGTATCGGTTCGTGGCATGAATCGGTACTAAAGGTTTGCCACGAACCGGTACTATTTACCGCCGCCACGAACCGGCACTATTGAGCACATTAGTGCCGGTTCTATTACAAACCAGCACTAATGTGCTTCACATTTGACCCTTTTTCTACTAGTGTTAGCACTGTAGTAGAGAAGAGTTGAGGCCCCTTCATAATATATAATATAGGGGTTTCTCTTTCATATGTTGCCGGAGTTTGAGAAGAGTAGTGGTACACATAAGCTCCTTCTCTGCCCCCGCCTCACCCTCATGCATGTGTCGTGTTTCATGATTGAAGATTAATTACGAGTAGAAGTGTCACTACGACGTTGGACTGTGGGCTGATTGCCAACTCGGTCGTAGGCCTAGGCCAACGATTCAGTTCCTCCTCGCACACAACCCTAGCCATTTGGAAGAGTGAGCCTCCGAAATCCCGTCCCTTGCGATCCTGCAATGGGAGAAGGGCAATAAGGTTTTTGAAGAGCTTCTGGGCACGGCTGCTCCCTGTTCGTTTTCATCCTCTGCTTCGACTACTTTCCCTACACTGACGCCATGCCTAACGGCGCCAAGAAGAAGACTACGAACAAAGCCGCAGCTGCCGTCGCGGCTTTAGCCTGGCGTACTGGAGGGTATGATCTGTTCCTCCCCTATTTACTCGTTCGTGTGCTAGCTGTATTTACCGCGTTCATAGATGTTTCGGTTCTATATTCGGTATGTGCTCACATGTTTAGATATCGTTACGAGCTTCATACTGTTAATGTCATGTTCATGATTTATTTATGGATTAAATCAATCGGAAAAAATGCTAATGCATCCAGCGGTTGGCACTCCACAGAACACTCGTTGCAGCACGTATGGTGTCCGAGCTTTCATCGTGGCAACGCACGAACCCTCTGCCTCCGGATTTTTACGAGCTACTTTCTCCAGTCCCAGCAAACGTGCGTATTATTCAGACAGGAATTTGGGCCGGTCATCGGTCAACCGGCCGATAAGTCACGAAAGGAAGCGGCGTTGCCTCGAATATATACAAGCGTAGCAGATGGAGAACTGACAGGAGACATGGTGCCGTCACAGGTACAGGTGTATGTATTGCCAAAGCGAAATGTCGACCATGACCGAGTCCTTGTTGTGTCCCCCGGCATGTGCTCGGCGAAAAGTTCACGGTTTCAGACGATATACAATAATGAAGTGTGCTCAACTGAAATGTTTGGTGTAGGCTGACGGCCATATCCGCCACAAGACTGGAGCCAAGCTATTTGGTAGTATTACTCCCTCCGATCCGGTGTATAAGTCATTCGCGTAGTTCTAGGTCGACAATTTAACTATCTAAATATGTATTATATGTGACAAAAAATATATATTTTGAAACTACATCCGTGTAGAAATCTATTGATATACTTTTCATGACATATAACACATATTTAATTCCTCAAATCGATGACCTAGAACTACGCGAATGACTTATACACCGAGACGGAGGTAGTACCATTTAAATTTTTCTCAGAATCGCCATGTGATGTTTCAGAAATTTTCTACTTAGATAAGTCCATTTATGAACCCATTCAGCAAATAAATGGAGGTGTTTCTGAAGCTTTCTTGTTTACTCTCAACTTCAGAGTTGCGTCTGCATTTACACATTTCTCACCAGTGACCACTAATCAAGTGTTCCACAATGCAACTCATAAACTAACCTATCGTGGAAAACCATTACTGCCACCAGAATATCTGTACTGCGGCATCACATATGCCCCATCTGGATGACGGCGGTATATAGCTTGCGACGTGTTGAACGGTGGAAACACCACCGCGCGTTGATCAGGTGGAGGTTCCCTGAAATAACCAGGCGCGCGCCATCCAGTCGGTGCTGCATTCGGGTGTTCGAAAGCCATTGTAGGGTTTGGAAATGAAGTTGATCTGCCGTCCACATGAAATTGCCAGGCATTACCAACTTCGCGCAATGGAGGTGGCCGCTGGGGCCTCGAAGATAAAGCATGATGCATCCCAACTGAATTGCCGGGGTAAGCCTGCGGATGATAAGCTGAACTTATGCGCCTTCCTTCAAACTGATCATGGTTGCCACCAACAGTGTTATTTTGCTTCCAAGAAGCTTTGCTTTTACTCGCCCTAGCCTCCGTGCTACGCAGACCATTGTTGACTGGTGCTGTTCGCAGGTTTTTCTGCGGGATGGCATGATTTGTTTCCGCGTTGGCATTGAGCTGAGAACTGCTAGTGCTGGTGTACATGTTCTTATCCAGGGGGACAGAATTTGTCTTTGCCTTCCGACGACCATCAGTGAAGTTTTTTCCAGAAGACACTCGGTGCTCTTCTTTTCGATTTTTTTTGGCAGGATGATCAGAATTGGAGGATTGCATATCACGTTTTCTGCCTTCAGTGATATTGGGCCCTCCAGGTTGAGACTGGTGTTTTCCTTTTTCCTTCGACTTCCTGCCCTTGAGAGCTGAAAGAAGAATATATACAAAAGGAAGAGGGACAAAATTAGTCTGGCACCTGGCAAAGCAAACATAGAACTTCAAAACAGTAGACTTCGAAACTCAAAAGAAAATTGAGGAGACACAGCTTGAATCACACAGTAGCTTAGTGAAACAAATGTAAAGAAGTGTATGCATACATCTTTCGTGGGCAACAACAGACAGCTCATCTTGCAAAAGCTTATGTACGTGTTATGCTGTTCTATGTAGACAGATTTTTTATTGATTCCTTCTGAGGAACAGCTGGTTCTACAGTGGAGTTTTAAGAATCCCAGTGCCAGTCGATTAGACCAACCCAAACTTTAGAGTTTGCAGACAGCAAATCAAAATTCAAATAAGGGTCACAAACTTCTGGTATTTGTACTGTCTAACCATCATCATAGAAATCGTTAGCATACAGTAAGGTTCAAACTTCAACATTGAATAAGGAAAGTGTATTACGTTCTAGAAAATATGTTTATAGGGCAGAAAAGTGGATATATTAAACAAATACAGCAGCTTTTAACACGATATCTCCTGGAATGAATACTAACCCACATATGCAATAACATCAGTGAGTTCAGAACTGGGATAGTGCTAACAGCGAAATATAATCTGTCTCAGGAACAACCAAGGTTATGTGGCCAATAGAATTTACCGTGTCCTCCAGAATTACGTCTATTTGAAGCACGGACACGCCTTGCAGCATCTCCTCTATTGTGCTTTTCTTCTAGAGCCTTCAACCTATTCGCTTCATTCGCCCAAGCCTAGAATTAAAACAAAAGAATTGCTACATGAACATGAAATTCATACGGGGCCATCTTGTGACAAGGTCAATATATCAATGCATAAGTACACACCATCTGAGAATTGTCCGGACATCCTCAAAATGGTGCATGTGTAAAATAAGCTTCACTTTTCCCATTTATGGTGGTGTGGTTAAAAGCGATAATTCATGCATACCCAAACAGCAGAATAGATCAATAAGATTATCTGTAGCTATCTCATATGAGTAGTATGAAAGGCAACATAAACTTGATAATTGGTATGCATAGATCCATAACATTCCAAGAGCACAATATCTAAAAAGACAGTATAGACTTAATAAGTACTTGCATTGGGTAATATTAAGTGTTCTAATATGAAAAGAGTGATTTGCAGATACAAGTGTAAACTAATTCTGTTAAATAGTACTCCCTCCGTCCGGAAATACTTGTCGGAGAAATGAATGAAAATGGGTGTATCTAGAACTAAATTGCATCTAGATACATCCATTCCTCCGACAAGTATTTTCGGACGGAGGGAGTAGCTCCTACCTGACGGAAAGTCATCATTCTGTATAGATTGCGTCCTTTGACAAGTAGCAGATACAGAGGTGGTAATTTGCCTAGTCCTTTGCTCCAGAACACTTGAATCTATTGAATTGACCAACTAACATAGTCAGAAAGGCCATAAGAGAAAAAAAAACAATAGCAGTACTATATCATTGAATCGATCCTTACAGTAAATGTGTGTTGCTGCTTGTCTTTACCATAACTTTCCTTGACAACTTTCCCAGCTACTATTCGCTTCCCCATACATTTTGAGTGCCTTTTGCCACTGTAATAACCAAAGGAGAGTCACATTATCATTCCAAAGAGACACTGGATGCTCTAGTGCAAGAAACACCAATGAGTACCTTTTCTCGTGAACCTTTTGTTTGAATAAGACAGTATCACCTCGACAGACATCGCCTAATTCACAGACCATGGTCAACTGCCTTTGATAATTTTGTATGCAGATAAGAGAAAGCTTCCATGACAAGTGGGATCTCACCTTTACAGTTAATACAAAAGGATGACCGAGGATAAATCTTCTCTGGATCTTCATCTTTGAACCTATTTCAGAAATGCCGCATCACCATATAACAGGGGATTTTGGATTAAAGAAAAAAACAAGAACAAAAAGAGTTTTTTAAATGCAACTTTCTACATCAAATGCAATAGTTATTCGTCCTGATAGTTGAGGACAAGCACCAATTTACTGAATAGTTCATATCTAATAACGAACCTACGATGCAGCATTATTCTTTCGACACAAGTTGCTATGTCCCCAACTTGGGGAAGACCATTATTCTTTAAATATGCTTTGCACTCCGCCAACTTGATCCCATCCAGGTTTCTCCCTCCTACAAGAAAATATTGCTCATTATATTATGTACTCCCTCCGTCCGAAAATACTTGTCATCAGAATGGATAAAAGAAATGTATCTAGAACTAAAATACGTCTAAATACATCTCCTTTTATCCATTTTCATGACAAGTATTTTCGGACGGAGGGAGTAGGAAATAAGAGAGTACTCTCAGATATAAGGACCATGAAGTTCAATAAATTCATGTTTTGCTCTGGAACAAACAGAACAAAAGTAAGGTCTAGCTATATTATATAGCACTGTCCTAACTTCTACCATCTAAAAAATGGCAGAAGTCGTGCCGAGGATTCCAGCTCAATTCAACCACTGGTTTACATTGAAGTTGGTCCTGCTAATTGCTCATATCCATTTCAACAACCATTCTGCCTGTATTTCAAAACAAACCATTGCTCTACATAATTTGGAATCCTATTTCTTCAGGTGAGGCTATGAGCATCATCCACGGTGTCCAATATCACTCAAGAAAGACTATGTTTTGCGACTTGATTGAGTTGCACTAGATTTTATAACTTCATTGAGTTGCACTAGATTTTACAACTTGATTGAGCTGCACTAGATTTTACAACTTGATTGAGTTGCACTAGATTTTACTAACTCACAGGTGGTCACAGATTGAGTCTCCTGTGGATGCAATCCATACCACGAAGCTACTTCTCGACACGGTTCCAATCTTACAGTATGCAGAACTATCTACAACTTCATTAGATCAACATTGCCAAGCCCATGCTACGTTTTCCAAAAATCAAACGGCAATTAGCACTATCTACAATTTCCAATTCCGCTCCAGATTTCAAAAATCTCGCCTGCTTATAGAACGCAATCATCCGAATTACGGCTGAGAGCAAACAGAGAAAGAGATAGAGGTGCTTACGGCGGAGGAGATCGGCTATTTTGGTGCAGGCAGCCTCGCTCCGATCCGCGCCGGGCCGGTCCGCCTCCGCTTCTGCCTCGTTCCCCGCGCGGCTGCCCTCTTCATCGTCGTCCTCTTCGTCGCTGTCGCTGTCGCTGATGTCGACGTAGCTCTCGCCGCTGTCGCTGATGTCCACGCAGCTCTCGCCGCTGTCGCTTATGTCGATGTAGTCTTCGTCGCTGGTGGGCTCGTCGCCGTCCTCCTCCTCCGACCCGGACTCTTCGGATCCGCCGGCATCGGAATCCGAGGAGATGTCGATGGGCGCGTGGCCCTCTTCCTCATCTGCCGCCACCGCCGCCGCCGCCGCGGCGCGCCCTCTTGTTACCGGCATCGCGGCGTCCTGGGCGCCTCCCGATCGCCTTCCGCCGCGCCGCCGTGCCGCCGCTTGCCCCTCGGCCTTCGCGTTTTTCCCCTTTTGTTTGCCTCGGAGGAAAATGGAAAGGCGGATTTATATTGCCTTGTCAGACCAGCAACGTCTACAGCCTCTCCACAAGTAACGTCACTTTATAAGTTCCAGATATTCAAATTTTGAATGAACGGCCGTTGGGTTGGGACATTTGGATTGACGTGTTGCTCAGAAGAAAGCCTCAACGGCTCAGATCAGAGCTTAGCTTGCCAATGCCATGGTAGCTGTTTTGGTAACTTCTCCCTCCGTCCCATAATATGCTTACGTATTGGGGACGTGGTTCCTCTGACGTACGGCCTACATACTGATGTATGGATCTGGACCCACCCGTCAGTGGCCCAACGTCAGAGAGCCGTACGTCAGCGGATCCAACTCCATGTATTAGAGGGAATATTAATATTTGGACTAAATTTTAGCAAAATTAGTTGTAGAGATTTTTAGAAAATACAGTTTTAAGTTGTTGTTTTGTTCAAGCTGGTCGATAGCATACTTTGTTTGGACTTATAAACTTCAGATATGGCCGTCAATGAGACAAAAGTAATAAATAGATTTTCATCTCTAATTTCTCTTCTCTCTGTTTTTCTGTCGCCCCTGATCTCTCCCTCCCTCAATGAGCACACATGTATCGCCGGCGAGGCCCTGATGGTGTCGACACTCAAATACCTTCCTGCTACTGATGCATCAACCGTGGTCGAGCACGATGCCTTCTCCGTCACACCTTGAGGGTAGAAGAAGCGAACGGCGGTGACATGTTATCAAGATGATGACCGTCAAGGGACGACAGTAGTTGAATCCTTCAAGGGGCAAGGGCGGTGTTGCATGTTGTAGTGGCAAAATTAACGTTGAATGCTTCAAGGGGCAAGGGCGATGTTGCATGTTGTGGTGGCAAGATCAATGTCGCCAGAAGAACCTCACGTATCCAGGACTGGCTTTTGGGAAGACGAACCCATGACTAGGGTTGGTTCATAGGAAGTGAGTTTTTTTTAAATATTAGTAAACTATCACAAGACGTAAAAGTATGAGCGTAGGCAAAATCAGTTGTAATGATATTTAGAATAATTATGGTATCTAAAGATAATTGAGAGCTTCTCGCAAGTCTCACATGCCTCAAGCGGTTGTTTGTTTTGAGCTCAATTTCATCCTACCAAATAAATTAGCCACTCAATATTTTGGTGATTTGTTTTAGGGAACATCATTGCACCTTTATTGGCCAACGACGTTCAAAGGGATTGTTACAATATCAAGTGGCGCAACTAGTCAAATATGGCAACCAACATCTAAAGATAATGAGAATTTAGCTAGACTATCTGCCTTACGGTTACTCTTACGACTTTCATAGACAACACGACAGTCCTCGAAATCCCTTGCACGAGCAATGATTTCCCTAACGATGACACCATGCCTTCCTCCTACATTTCGATATATCCTTCACAACGGTTGCACAGTCGGAGGAGTTGAGTAAGCGTTGCGCCAACAGATCATCCGCTAGAGCTTGAGCTTCTCGACGAGCTAGGGCTTCAAATGTTGAGACATTAGAGATACTTGTGTAAGTTACCGACAATTAGCCGAGATATATGCCCGATCGATCTTTGGCATACACCAGCCACAACTCCTCTGTCACCATTTTCTAGATAGTGCACCATCAACATTGAGCTTCATAAGACCAGTAGGAGGGGAATCCAAGGAAGCCATTGTGGTCTTCCACTGCTCACATGAGCAGTATTCTACAACTTATTTGTAGTAATATCAAGATCAGACAGAAAGGAATAGACGAGCATATGTGTAGACATTGGCGACTAAAACTCATTCTCATGTATAACTTTGCGCCGAGCCGTCCAAACCCCCGAAGAGTCATCACCATACGTGTGAAATCTGCGTGTGGCAACGATCCCATCAAAATATAGCTAGTGCTTAGCATTAACTTCCATTGTGTCGATCATATGCTCGGGAACTTCTTCATTAGGCAGAGCCCAAACACATCTCAACATCGAACAGTTAATCAAGGAATGATGTCGTGAGTCTTGACAACCACATAATGAGCAATTAGGAGGGCTAGACATATTTTGATGGTTGTAGAAGATCATAACATAGGATCGACTGTTGGGCAAGTTAGTGTTTGCATTTCCACATCTCATCTATGAGCTCACATACGATGCTAATGTTTGCATTTGTACGTGTAGTAATTGGCCTCATCGTCCCTTGTCGAGGAAGCCAGTTGTGACACAATATTTCAGTGCAGGCTCCGTCACCTATTCTTCTTATAAGGCCTCGGGCTAGAATATCACGTACTTTAATGATTGATCTCTAGATTTATGATGGCTGGCAGCCAAGATTCACATCAAGGATTGAGCTATCTAGATAGTAAACAGCTTTCGATATTCTGGCACTCAAAGAACGGTTCTTCTAGTAATCTCCATTCTTGCCTTGCTGGAAGCGCAAGGTTAAACAACTCGAAATCACAGAAACCTAACCCAAGCCACTTTATGTTCACCTCCTTTGCTTCGCCACCAGTATTTCCTAATAAGAGTGTTGATATACTCGCAAAGGCCAAGATGGAATTTAAAATAGAACATCGAAATAAACCGGGATAGTTTGTACCACTAACTTGATCACCACATATCCCCCCCCCCCCCCCCCCCAACAAGCAATAAATTTTCAAGCTAACCTTGAATCTACTGGACTTGATGTTCTCAGCTCGAGCTCAAATGAGCTCAGGTGAACAGTAAAATCCAAAAAAAAGAAAAAGTTCAGATTTTTTTTGTGTCAAACATTGACAATTGTTCAAAGTACTTGCAAAATTTCATCATGAAATGACATTTGTGGAAGTGGTGGAAAAAAAAACAAAATAAATGTTGGTAAAATGTTATTTTCAAAAGCATTTTAGAGTGCTGATTTTTTGTTTTATTACTTCCACCAATGTCATTCATGATGAAACTTTACAAGCATTGAAAACATTTGTTAAAGTTTATTAAAAACAGTTTTTTTTCTAAACTTTCAGACTTTACTATTTATACCAAGCTCACATGAGGTCGAGCTAAGGGCACTATTGGAATCTTGCTCCATATTCCGTGCTTCAAGTACTTAAAGGTCTCATTCTTTGACCTGCCCACCTCTAGTAGTTTGGGGGCAACCCTCGCTAAAAAACACAATCGAGATTCACCCTATGATCAAAATTTCAGTGAATGTTTATCTTCCTGATGAAGTGACCAATATTGACAAAATAAATAAATAAACTGGAGTAGTCAAATCGGCATGCATTCCAAAAAAAATGCCAACTATCCAAACAAATCAAGGGCCAAAATTTTGGCTATAACCAAAGAAATGGTAAGGTTCGTTTCAGACACCAACCAAACATATCACGCGTATCAGCCATACAAAAATGAAATCAGTGCTCTTGTCCATGCGACGACAGCAACCCATCCATAAGGCCGTGCGGTAAAATCAGAGTCAGACAACAATCAGGAAGAAAGTTGAAGCAAAACCAGATGCGCAGCACAAAATTCAAGCATCTTCAACTCAATCAATATAACGGCACACTGACGACAAAAGGGCGACTCTGCTCCAGTTACATGAACGGGGGCATTTTACAACGCTGCCCACAGCGACAGGACATGGCTGGGCGGGCTATTCTAAGAGACTGTTAGAGGCATCACATGTTGCCGAGACACGGGTGAAATTTCCTTTTTCTAACCTACTAAAAGATGATGCTGATGAACTTTGAAGAGGACGGCCATGATCAATCAGTACACGGGCGACCGCAAACAGAACTCTATATTCAGATTAGTGACAAAACCAGGCAGAGGCAGGTACTAGCGCGGGCAGCGTCGTGTCGTGTCTGACCTCGTGTGCAGTCTTGGCCTTGCTTACTAAGTTGGGCTGGGGCTGGGGCAGCATAAATTTGTACTGTCGTTAGAGATTATCAACAGCTATCTCATCTTTGACAGGGACCTGCTGGACATGCCATGCAGCAACTTGACAAACCCAAGGAAGCTGAGCTTTCCATCGGTGTGCCGGATCCAGTCCTGCAGAACGACGTGCAGCGGCACAGAGGGGCTGAGACCCAGTTCCTGAAACACCAAGTAGCATCATAGGAAATGTGTGAAGGGACTCCAAATTATCAGTTAGAGAATGAAAATGGACAGGGAGGAAGATATCACATACTGAAGCTAGCTCGTCGATTACAATGGCCCGATTGCCATCCTTCTCGAAAATTTCATAAGCGGATCTCGCATGCTGCTCCCATCTGTCTAATGCTTCAAGCTGGTGAACACTTACTGCAGCTGCACAGAACTCGTGGAAGTCCATTCTTCTGTACTGAAGAGCGCTCAACTGAAAAGAAAATTCAGGTATACAGTGAGTACAATTTGTGCTGGAGGAAAATGATGTCTTAAGATCAACAACATAAGTAAGGTACCGAGACAAGAATCTCCTGAACTCGTGTTTCTTTCATCGCATCTGTGGCTTCTCTTGTTAAGGCCTAAAGAGGATGAAACAGGAAGAGTCAGCAGTGTAGCTTCAAAATGTATGGGAAAGAACATTATCAGAGCTATATGGCGAACCAACCATTCTGATATTATCTAGAGTGATACATCCATTTCTGTCAGGCTCCAATAAGGAAAACTGCCCTTTGAGATAAAATAGCTCATCAACAGTCAAAGTCTTCGATAAAGCCTGTAGTGGATCAAGAAAGATACGTCAATGGCTGCAGCTTGCAGAGAAAAGTAAAAGAGATCAGGCATGGGTGTCAAAAGAAAAGCTTGAGAGCACAAATTTCAATTTCAAATAAAGTGGCATCCCCTTTTTAAGTTATTTTTAACAGGAGAGGATTGCAAGAAATATAACTGTCCAAGCATTTCGTTCTGGAACTTATAAAGGTATGGTACAAAAAGTAGGCTCCCGAAAAAACATTTACGGAAATTGTATGCATGTAATGATAAATACTAGGTTACTGCACAACCATTCAAAGCCCTGGGTAGAAAAATGCTGTATTAAAGCAAGTCCAAATTTGAAGAAGCAATAGCATACATCTATGTGCAACAACAGGAGAAAAATCAGAACAGATTTTATCAATGCAGACCTTCAGAGCAGCTTTACGTAATGATGAAGAACGAATATAAGCTTTGATAAGACGGAATATAAGGACGTCCAATGGCATCTTAATGTCATTGTAATTTCTAATCCATGGATGACCTGAAAAACATAATATAAGGCGGGGTTAGCAATGTAAGTTTAAACTCGATCCATACAGACAGATTGAAACTCACCTAAAGCTTGTGCTGCAGTCATCCTTCTACGTGGATCCTTGCACAGCAAGCGCTTAACGAAGTCCATTGCTTCTGGAGTCAGAGAAGGCCAAGGTGCCTCATTATAACTGGGGTCAGCTTTGAGAACAGAACGGAATATGCCAGATTCAGTGCGTGCCCAAAAAGGGCGGCTGCCACAAAGGAGGATATATGCAATGACACCTATACTCCAGACATCCGCTTCTGTGCTATAGCATCTATGCAGAACTTCCGGAGCAACATAATAAGCACTTCCAACGATATCATTTAGTCTCTCATCTGCATAAGGTATTAGAACGCTGCATTAAAAAAGTGCTAGTGGATACTATTATCTTCACTTAAGGCAAGTGCAAATCAACAAATTAACAGATATGCAGATTGATGAGCAAGAAACTAACCTGGTTTTACAAAATCTGATAATCCAAAGTCAATCGTCTTAAGTTGAGAGTTCTCATCTTTAGAAGTAAAAAGAAAATTCTGTAGAGAAAACACACAACATTTTAGAAATCCATTGCAATGTCAAATACAAAAACAGTACAAATTAGATCTTATTCACAGGAGAAGAGAAAGGCAATGCAATAAATACACCATCTAAGGAATGCCATGAATAAATTATACGTCTTTTGGAATAGTGTAATTTTTCTTCTTCGAAAAGGAGGTTCGAACATTAAAAGTAGAAACAGGTAACCATCGCCATTTGCCTTAAAAGACATGGTACCAGCACTATTTAAATCATCACTTTCTAATATCTCAAACATGGTAATGATGACAACTGATGAGATGCAGGTAAAACTGAAAAGGCACTTCACCTCTGGTTTGAGATCCCTATGAACCACTCCTTGAATGTGGCAAAAAGCGACAACATTCAATATTTGCACCAGTACAGACTTTGCATCATCCTCGGAGTACTTTCCACCTCTACTTAAAATGAATGCAAAACATGAGTTCTGTTAAAAGTATTACGTAATAAACCGTGATGTTATATAACATAATGTAAGTTTACTTGTAGCATACCTGGAAAGTATTCTATCGAGAAGCTCCCCGCCCTCGCACAACCTAAACAACGGGATTTTTAATTAAATATTTTTTTAAAACTAAACATGGAGTGCATGGCATTTGAAATCCAGAATAGAACGTACAGGGATCACCGTCAGCAGAAGGTATAGAAGCTAAATATAGATGCCAACAAAAAAAGATGGCTAATATAAGGCGTCATTCAACGACCTGTAGTAATGACATTATCTGGATTCGGACATATCTGGAAATACTTTTTATTGGCGAAATATTTGTTGTCAGGTTTGGGCAATTGGGCGGGAAAATAAAAGAATATCCAGTTGAACTGCAAGCATATTTAAAACAGTGTGGCTGCCCCAAATGACATTAATGTATGTTCATTTTCATCATGCATTATCAAGCGATAACTGCTACCAGATTATTTAAACTGTCAGTAACTAACCTAAGAACTGAAAAGGTAACTAACCGTCTAGACATATGGATGAAATAACATATACTCCCTCTGTAAACTAATATAAGAGCGTTTAGATTACTAAAGTAGTGATCTAGACGCTCTTATATTTGTTTACGGAGGGAGTAGTTGTTAAATAGGTTTTTAAGCACACAAGATAACACATTATATGCTTCTGAAAGGTAATTATTGACGCATCAGCAATAAGTAGATCAAAGAATCTTAATAAAAAGGGACTGTGGAAAACTATTGAAGTTGCGTCAATAAAATGGAACTGATTATTCAGTGAGTTTGTTTTCTATGCAAGTTTAGAGTATTGATAACGAGGGCAAAAGGCTACTCTACTCTACTTGAGATCTTAAGGAGAGTATCCTCATAGCATTTAAAATTGAAGTCAAAACACATTGTGACTATCAAGGTACTGGAACTTACTCCATGACTATGTAGACATTTTCGTTGTCCTCATATGCATCATAAAACTGAACCAGGTTCTTGTGCCCTGCTAAAGCCTTCAAAATTTTCACCTCCCTCCGGACATCCTCTATAGCAATGGATGTTGTCATCTGACAAGAGATTAGAGCAACTTCAGATGATAGTAAAAAAATGTACATACGAGGACTGAGGAACTCAGTTCATGCCTAGCTACGACAAAATGATGGTATTAATCCTCAAGTAAGGCACTGAAATGTGGTGACCCAAATAACGGAGATTGCAACTATGGAGAGCTTAAACCAGATCGCGCGGCGATAAAAGAGCAATAGGCAAAGTAGTTAGTACGAAATATCAAGTGTAAACTCCATAACAAAAAATGACAGGACTTGCTCAGATCTCACCATTCAAGTGGGTATATTTAATATTTTACAGCACATAATTTAATATGTTACCTAGTACGTACTACGTACCATGCAACAATGCTGAACGTAGAAGATCTCGTAATCCACATTATTCTTATATATAAAGGTATGCTGCATGTGATAAAATCAGATATTCTTTTCACAATGCACAATGTGGATCAATAGCATGTTTGTACATGTAGCCATGATGTCAGGGGAAGGCAGCATTTGGCGTCAGAACCCTCTATAACAAAGCACGTTGTTAAGAAATCAACTGGCGTGCATCCAGTTCTCCACAGCTTTGATTAGATTAGTCAGTGGTTGCTTTCAGAAAAACATGCTTTACCTTTCTCTAGTCAATAAACATTTTTTGTAGATTTACTCTACTAAATAAACATGAAGGGCATTTGTAGTACAACATAAAACCCACGGATATACTCTAGTTGATTTTTTCACAAATCTAAGATCACCTATAAACTCCCGCGGCATGAATTTTCAGAAAAACCAGCGAAGGGATCCAAACTCAAGGGTTTGCAGAAGTTGCGGGCAGGTAGGTCGTCACCTTGGCCTTGGGGATGACCTTGACGGCGACGGCGTCCCCCTTGCGCGCGCCCTTCCTGATCCTGGCGGCGCAGGTGTATCCGAAGTGGCCCCTCCCGACCTCGTCCCCGAGGTCGTACTTGGCGGCGAATCCCTTGTTGAAGCCGAAGCCCTTGTCGAGGCCCCTCCCGCCGTCGCCGTCCTCCTCGGGGATCGCCGGGCGCGGCGGGCCGTGGCGCCGCGCGAGCGCCTGGCGGATGTGCTTGGCGGGCGAGGGCGGCGGGAAGGGCAGGCGCAGGAGGCGCCTGGCCGGGGTGGCAGGCGCCGGGGACTTGGAGGAGGCCCGCGGGGAGGCCGCGGAGGAGGAGGAGAAGAGGTGGTGCGCCGGGCTGGGGCTCGGCGTGGAGAAGGGGAAGAAGGGGGAGGACGTCCAGTGCTTCTTGGAGGCCGGCGTGGCGGGCGCCGTGGAGGAGGGCGGCGGCGGCGTGGCCGGCGCGGGCGGCGGCGGGGAGGCCCCGTCGGCGTCGCGGGTGCGCGGCTTGGCGTGGCAGCCCCCCATGGGCGGGCGCTGGGTGGGATCTGGATCGCGGTGGCGGGGGTGGCGGTGGGGCGCGCGCTAGGAGGAGGAAGAGTAGGCGGCCATGGCGGAAGAGAGAGAAGGAAAGAGAGAGCTTTTAGTTCGGGGGAGTGTGGGGACTGGACTGGGAAGAGTGTATTGAAACGGGGAAGGTGGAGTGGGAGTAATGGTGGCCCGGCCCGAGGGTGGCGAGCTCGCAGTTGGTTGCAGACTTGCAGTGCGTGAGAGTGGCTAGCCCAGTGACAGTGAGCGAAACCTCCCTCAAATTCGAGGGAGGTTTGGTTTTGATGGCGGTGATTAAGCCATGGATCCCTATCCCCCTTGCTTTTGGGGACGGGGCTTAAATTTTGGCCGGGGCTGGAGCTGGAGGTGGAGGGGGTTGCTTTCCAGCCGATGTGAGACTGTCGCCCTTGTTCGCTTGCGCTTTTCGGGTGGAGCACGAGACTTCCCGACTTGTTTTCGAAAACAGGTGCGCACAGTGAGGAGATTGGGGTGGCAAACAAGTGAATGAATGAGGTTTATCGACTTGTTTTCGAAATCATGTTTATTCCTCCCTCCCAATCTTGTATAAGAAGAGCATTATTGGCTCTCATCACCAAGACACCTACAACAAGTAATCCTACCAGTGATAACAAACGAACAAGTCCATCCATGCGAAACTATGCGGTCAATGTCAAGATCCATGAGAAGCCTGCGTGCCTGCCCCTGCCTGCATGAAGAAGCTACTCTACTGTAACCACTGTAGAGAATTGTGTGCAGTGGTAGTAGGAGTATCTTAATAATCCCGGTCATTAAAAGAGCAACAGAAGAATACTCCATTGTGTCAGTGTGCGTGACACGCGGCCCGATGCGCGGCCCAGCACGACGTCAACCTCATCATCCATCCTCCAAAGCAACGCAGCGCAACGCAACGGCTTTAAATCTAATATGGGGTCCACGCGCAACATAGATTACGGAGCAGCAGCAGCAAAAAAATAAAGGGGGAGGACCGAAAAGCGGAGGCGTAGAAGCGGGCAAAGGGCGCGAGAGGAGTAAAGATAAAGGGAGCGCGCGCGGCCATTAGTTGAGCTCACGTGCCCTGCCTCATGCATCATCACGACGACGAAGAAATGGGAAGAGAGAAGAAATACGGTTGTGCGGCACAGTACCATGCAGACACATCTTCTGGCTCTCGAACCACATCGGCGTTGGTCGACAGGGGCAGAGAGAACTGTCGGGAAATGTTTTACTTGTCTGGCAAACGGATCTTATCTTCCTTTTTCCCCACATGTCTTGTGCTTAGTGTAATGGTGTGTGGGTGAGCACGCGATTGTTCTCGGGGCGAGGACGGTATGGCACTGGCAGTACGAATGTGGCATGCGCGTACCATCTACGGAAAAGAGAGGACGCCGTTGGTTTGGTGCAAACAGGCGTTATTGGAAGCTGAGGGTACACCGTACGTACGCGGACAATTTCCTTGGATGCAAATCTTCCTATAAATGCAAGATGGCGTGTGTACATGCTCATCATGGCTTCTGCTGTAGTATGTGATGTGGTGGTACTTGTTTCTGGCTTTACGTGAGAGTTACCTGTTGTTGCATGCTTCTGTTTTGGGAGGGATGGGCAGAGCAATGTACTAGTACAGCCTCCTGTTCTCTCTCTCGCCTTATATATACCTCCCCCAAACTTTATACGAGCAAGCAAACCATGTGAAAATCACCTTCCATTGGGCCTTGTCCGTCGCCTGATAGGGCATCTTCACTTGAAACACAGGTTTAGAGTTTTGCGTGGGTGGTTGACATCCAGCCTCACGTCTTAATATATAGATGATCACAATTACAATTACATATGTATACAAATACATGTACAAGGATAATATATTAGACCCTACTTTACATGCCCTCTCAATCTGAACTACACACAAGATTCAGATTGGTTCTAGAACGGTCTAGCATCTGTCTAGTAGCGAGTTTATAATTACATCCGCTAACTGATCATCTGTAGAAATAAACCTGACTTTCAGTTCACAAGCAGCTATTCCTTCTCTCACAAAGTGAAAATCAATCTCAATGTGTTTAGTCCGAGCATGAAACACTCGATTCGCCGTCATGTAAGTTGCCCCTAAGTTATCACACCACAATATAGGAGTGCGATGTCGTGGGACTCCAAGCCACAGCCTGCCTCTCCATGGCAGCCGAGCGCTCGCCACCACGCGGAGAATCATCCCTGTGCCCACGGGGAGCCACAGCAGGAACCGCGGGATGCTTGCGGGGACGACCCCGACCGCGCTTGGCCGGAGGGGAGTCGGGCCCCGCCCGACTAGCCTTCCCCTTCTCCGCAGCTGAGAACCTCTTCGGAGCCATGCGAGCGGCGGCGGCGAAGGAGAGGAAGAAGAAGAGAAGCGGGAAGGGATGGACTGGCGGAGCATGTGCGGCCTCGCACTTATAGCCGGAAAAGGCCAACCGTCGAGCACCATGATCGCAGGTAATGATGACCCGTATCTATGCATGCAGGGACTAGTCAAGTCACGCAGTTGCCGAGGCGTCGTGGGGAAGTGGAGACGCCCACGTCCTGTCAAACCGCCACGCGGCGCCCAAGGCCGCAGGCTGTTAGTGTTGGGGAACGTAGTAATTTCAAAAAAATTCCTACGCACACGCAAGATCATGGTGATGCATAGCAACGAGAGGGGAGAGTGTAGTCTACGTACCCTCGTAGACCGAAGCGGAAGCGTTGACACAACGTAGAGGAAGTAGTCGTACGTTCTCCTCGCGATCCAACCGATCACAACACCGTTACTCCGGCACCTCCGAGTTCTTGGCACACGTTTAGCTCGATGACGATCCCCGGGCTTCGATCCAGCAAAGCGTCGGGGAAGAGTTCCGTCAGCACGACGGCGTGGTGACGATCTTGATGTGTTACCGGCGCAGGGCTTCGCCTAAGCACTGCAACGATATGACCGAGGTGGAATTTGGTGGAAGGGGGCACCGCACACGGCTAAGGAACGATCCGTAGATCAACTTGTGTGTCTTTGGGGTGCCCCCTGCCCCCGTATATAAAGGAGCCAAGGGGGAGGGGCTGGCCGGCCAAGCCTGGCGCGCCAGGAGAGTCCTACTCCCTCTGGGAGTAGGATTCCCCCCCCCCCCAATCCTAGTTGGACTAGGATTCTCCAAGGGGGAGAGAGAGAGAGAGAGAGAGAGAGAGAGAGAGAGAGAGGGGCGCCCACCTCTCCTAGTCCTAATAGGACTAGGGGAAGGGGGGAGGCGCGCAGCCCATGAGGGCAGCCCTCTCACCTCTCCTCCAAGGCCCATGTTGGCCCATTATGCTCCCGGGGGGTTCCGGTAACCCTCCCGGTATTCCGGTAAAATCCTGATTTCACCTGGAATGCATCCGATGTCCAAACATAGGCTTCCAATATATCATTCTTTACGTCTCGACCATTTCGAGACTCCTCGTCATGTCCGTGATCACATCCGGGACTCCGAACTCCTTCGGTACATCAAAATGCATAAACTCATAATAACTGTCATCGTAACGTCAAGCGTGCGGACCCTACGGTTCGAGAACAATGTAGACATGACCGAGACATGTCTCCGGTCAATAACCAATAGCGGGACCTGGATGCCCATATTGGTTCCTACATATTCTACGAAGATCTTTATCGGTCAGACCGCATAACAACATACGTTGTTCCCTTTGTCATCGGTATGTTACTTGCCCGAGATTCGATCGTCGGTATCCAATACCTAGTTCAATCTCGTTACCGGCAAGTCTGTTTACTCGTTCCGTAATACATCATCTCACAACTAACACATTAGTTGCAATGCTTGCAAGGCTTATGTGATGTGCATTACCGAGAGGGCCCAGAGATACCTCTCCGACAATCGGAGTGACAAATCCTAATCTCGAAATACGCCAACCCAACATCTACCTTTGGTGACACCTGAAGTACTCCTTTATAATCACCCAGTTACGTTGTGACGTTTGGTAGCACCCAAAGTGTTCCTCCGGCAAACGGGAGTTGCATAATCTCATAGTCATAGGAACATGTATAAGTCATGGACAAAAGCAATAGCAACATACTAAACGATCGGGTGCTAAGCTAATGGAATGGGTCATGTCAATCAGATCATTCAACTAATGATGTGACCTCGTTAATCAAATAACAACTCTTTGTTCATGGTTAGGAAACATAACCATCTTTGATTAACGAGCTAGTCAGATAGAGGCATACTAGTGACACTCTGTTTGTCTATGTATTCACACATGTATTATGTTTCCGGTTAATACAATTCTAGCATGAATAATAAACATTTATCATGATATGTAAGGAAATAAATAATCACTTTATTATTGCCTCTAGGGCATATTTCCTTCAGTCTCCCACTTGCACTAGAGTCAATAATCTAGTTCACATCGCCATGTGATTTATCAGCAATAGTTCACATCACCATGTGATTAACACCCATAGTTCACATCGATATGTGACCAACACCCAAAGGGTTTACTAGATTCAGTAATCTAGTTCACATCGCTATGTGATTAACACCCAAAGAGTACTACGGTGTGATCATGTTTTGCTTGTGAGAGAAGTTTAGTCAACGGGTCTGCCACATTCAGATCCGTTATGTATTTTGCAATTTTCTATGTCTACAATGCTCTGTACGGAGCTACTTTAGCTAATTGCTCCCACTTTCAATATGTATCTAGATTGAGACTTAGAGTCATCTAGATTAGTGTCAAAACTTGCATCGACGTAACCTTTTACGACGAACCTTTTTGTCACATCCATAATCGAGAAACATATCCTTATTCCACTAAGGATAATTTTGACCGCTTGTCCAGTGATCTACTCCTAGATCACTATTGTACTCCCTTGCCAAACTCAGTGGTAGGGTATGCAATAGATCTGGTACACAGCATGGCATACTTTATAGAACCTATGGCTGAGGCATAGGGAATGACTTTCATTCTCTTTCTATCTTCTGCCGTGGTCGGGCTTTGAGTCTTACTCAATTTCACACCTTGTAATACAGGCAAGAACTCTTTCTTTGACTGTTCCATTTTGAACTACTTCAAAATCTTTTTCAAGGTATGTACTTATTGAAAAACTTATCAAGCGTCTTGATCTATCTCTATAGATCTTGATATTCAATATGTAAGCAGCTTCACCGAGGTCCTTCTTCGAAAAACTCCTTTCAAATACTCCTTTATGCTTTACAGAATAATTCTACATTATTTCCGATCAATAATATGTCATTTACATATACTTATCAGAAATGTTGTAGTGCTCCCACTCACTTTCTTGTAAATACAGGCTTCACCGCAAGTCTGTATAAAACTATATGCTTTGAACAACTTATCAAAGCGTATATTCCAACTCCGAGATGCTTGCACCAGTCCATAGATGGATCGCTGGAGCTTGCATATTTTGTTAACACCTTCAGGATCGACAAAACCTTCTAGTTGCATCGTATACAACTCTTCTTTAATAAATCCATTAAGGAATGTAGTTTTGTTTATCCATTTGCCGGATTTCATAAAATGCGGCAATTGCTAACATGATTCGGACAGACTTAAGCATAGATACGAGTGAGAAAATCTCATCGTAGTCGACACCTTGAACTTGTCGAAAACCTTTTGCGACAATTCTAGCTTTGTAGATAGTAACACTACTATTAGTGTCCGTCTTCCTCTTCAAGATCCATTTATTTTCTTTGGCTTGCCGATCATCGGGCAAATCCATCAAAGTCCATACTTTGTTCTCATACATGGATCATATCTCAGATTTCATGGCCTCTAACCATTTCGCGGAATCTGGGCTCATCATCGCTTCCTCATAGTTCGCAAGTTCGTCATGGTCTAGTAACATGACTTCCAGAACAGGATTACCGTACCACTCTGGTGCGGATCTCACTCTAGTTTACTTACGAGATTCGGTAGTAACTTGATCTTGAAGTTACATGATCATCATCATTAGCTTCCTTACTAATTGGTGTAGTAGTCACAAGAACAGATTTCTGTGATGAACTACTTTCCAATAAGGGAGAAGGTACAATTACCTTATCAAGTTTTCTACTTTCCTCCCACTCACTTCTTTCGAGAGAATCTCCTTCTCTAGAAAGGATCCATTCTCAGCAACGAATATCTTGCCTTCGGATCTGTGATAGAAGGTGTACCCAACAGTCTCCTTTGGGTACCTATGAAGACACATTTCTCCGATTTGGGTTTGAGCTTATCAGGATGAAACTTTTTCACATAAGCATCGTAACCCCAAACTTTAAGAAACGACAACTTTGGTTTCTTGCCAAACCACAGTTTATTTTGTGTCGTCTCAACGGACTTTAGATGGTGCCCCTTTTAACGTGAATGCAGCTGTCTCTAATGCATGATCCCAAAATGATATTGGTAAGTCGGTAAGAAACATCATAGATTGTACTATATCCAATAAAGTACGGTTATGACGTTCGGACACACCATTATGCTGTGGTGTTCCAGGTGGCATGAATTTGTGAAACTATTCCACATTGTTTTAATTGAAGACCAAACTCGTAACTCAAATATTTGTCTCCGCGATCAGATCGTAGAAACCTTATTTTCTTGTCACGATGATTTTCACTTCACTCTAAAATTCTTTGAACTTTTCAAACGTTTCAGACTTATGTTTCATCAAGTAGATATACCCATATCTGCTCAAATCATCTATGAAGGTTAGAAAATAATGATACTTGTCGCGAGCCTTAATATTCATCGGACCATATACATCAGTATGTATGATTTCCAACAAATCTGTTGCTTGCTCCATTGTTCCGGAGAACGGCGTTTTAGTCATCTTGCCCAAGAGGCATGGTTCGCAAGCATCAAGTGATTCATAATCAAGTGATTCCAAAATCCCATCAGCATGGAGTTTCTTCATGCGCTTTACACCAATATGACCTAAACGGTAGTGCCACAAATAGGTTGCACTATCATTATTAACTTCGCATCTTTTTGGTTTCAATATTATGAATATGTGTATCACTACGATCGAGATCCAATGAACTATTTTCATTGGTGTGTATGACCATAGAAGGTTTTATTCATGTAAACAGAACAACAATTGTTCTCTAACTTAAATGAATAACTGTATTGCAATTAACATGATCAAATCATATTCATGCTCAACGCAAACACCAAATAACACTTATTTAGTTTCAACACTAATCCCGAAAGTATAGGGAGTGTGTGATGATGATCATATCAATCTTGGAACCACTTCCAACACACATCGTCACCTTGCCCTTTAACTAGTCTTTGTTCATTCTGCAACTCCCGTTTTGAGTTACTAAATTTTAGCAACTGAACTAGTACCAAATACTGAGGGGTTGCTATGAACACTAGTAAAGTACACATCAATAACATGTATATCAAATATACTTATGTTCACTTTGCCATCCTTCTTATCCGCCAATCACTTGGGGTAGTTCCGCTTCCAGTGACCAGTCCCTTTGCAGTAGAAGCACTTAGTCTCAGGCTTAGGACCATACTTGGGCTTTTTCACTTGAGCAGCAACTTGCTTGCCGTTCTTCTTGAAGTTCCCCTTCTTTCCTTTTGCCCTTTTCTTGAAACTAGTGATCTTGTCAACCATCAACACTTGATGTTTTTTCTTTGATTTCTACCTTTGCTGATTTTAGCATCGCGAAGAGCTTGGGAATATTTTCCGTTATCCCTTGCATATTATAGTTCATCACGAAGTTCTACTAACTTGGTGATGGTGACTAGAGAATTCTGTCAATCACTATCTTATCTGGAAGATTAACTCCCACTTGATTCAAGCGATTGTAGTACCCAGACAATCTGAGCACATGCTCACTAGTTGAGCGATTCTCCTCCATCTTTTAGCTATAGAACTTGTTGGAGACTTCATATCTCTCAACTCGGGTATTTGCTTGAAATATTAACTTCAACTCCTAGAACATCTCATATGCTCCATGACGTTCAAAACGTCTTTGAAGTCCCGATTCTAAGCAGTTAAGCATGGTGCACTAAACTATTAAGTAGTCATCATATTGAGCTAGCAAAACGTTCATAATGTCTGCATCTGCTCCTGCAATAGGTCCGTCACCTAGCGGTGCATCAAGGACATAATTCTTCTGTGCAGCAATGAGGATAAACCTCAGATCACGGATCCAATCCGCATCATTGCTACTAACATTTTTCAACACAATTTTCTCTAGGAACATATCAAAATAAACACAGGGAAGCAACAACGCGAGCTATTGATCTACAACATAGATATGCTAATACTACCAGGACTAAGTTCATGATAAATTAAAGTTCAATTAATCATATTACTTAAGAACTCCCACTTAGATAGACATCCCTCTAATCCTCTAAGTGATCACGTGATCCAAATCAACTAAACCATGTCCGATCATCACGTGAGATGGAGTAGTTTCAATGGTGAACATCACTATGTTGATCATATCTACTATATGATTCACGCTCGACCTTTCGGTCTCCGTGTTCCGAGGCCATATCTGTTATATGCTAGGCTCGTCAAGTATAACCTGAGTATTCCGCGTGTGCAACTGTTTTGCACCCGTTGTATTTGAACGTAGAGCCTATCACACCCGATCATCACGTGGTGTCTCAGCACGAAGAACTTTCGCAACGGTGCATACTCAGGGAGAACACTTCTTGATAATTAGTGAGAGATCATCTTATAATGCTACCGTCAAACAAAGCAAGATAAGATGCATAAAAGATAAACATCACATGCAATCAATATAAGTGATATGATATGGCCATCATCATCTTGTGCTTGTGATCTCCATCTCTGCAGCACCGTCATGATCACCATCGTCACTGGCGCGACACCTTGATCTCCATCGTAGCATCGTTGTCGTCTCGCCAATCTTATGCTTCCACGACTATCACTACCGCTTAGTAATAAAGTAAAGCATTACATCGCGATTGCATTGCATACAATAAAGCGACAACCATATGGCTCCTGCCAGTTGCCGATAACTCGGTTACAAAACATGATCATCTCATAAAATAAAATTTAGCATCATGTCTTGACCATATCACATCACAACATGCCCTGCAAAAACAAGTTAGACGTCCTCTACTTTGTTGTTGCAAGTTTTACGTGGCTGCTACGGGCTTAAGCAAGAACTCATCTTACCTACGCATCAAAACCACAACGATAGTTTGTCAAATAGACTCCGTTTTAACCTTCTCAAGGACCGGGCGTAGCCACACTCGGTTCAACTAAAGTTGGAGAGACAGTCTTCCGCAAGCCATCTATGTGCAAAGCACGTCGAGGGAACCGGTCTCGCGTAAGCGTACGCGTAAGGTTGGTCCGGATCGTCTCGTCCAACAATACCGCTGAACCAAAGTATGACATGCTGGTAGGCAGCATGACTTGTATCGTCCACAACTCACTTGTGTTCTACTCGTGCAAATAACATCAAACCATAAAAACCTAGGCTCGGATGCCACTGTTGGGGAACGTAGTAATTTCAAAAAATTTCCTACGCACACGCAAGATCATGGTGATGCATAGCAACGAGAGGGGAGAGTGTAGTCTATGTACCCTCGTAGACCGAAGCGGAAGCATTGACACAACATAGAGGAAGTAGTCGTACGTTCTCCTCGCGATCCAACCGATCACAGCACCGTTACTCCGGCACCTCCGAGTTCTTGGCACACGTTTAGCTCGATGACGATCCCCGGGCTTCGATCCAGCAAAGCGTCGGGGAAGAGTTCCGTCAGCACGACGGCGTGGTGACGATCTTGATGTGTTACCGGCGCAGGGCTTCGCCTAAGCACTGCAACGATATGACCGAGGTGGAATTTGGTGGAAGGGGGCACCGCACACGGCTAAGGAACGATCCGTAGATCAACTTGTGTGTCTTTGGGGTGCCCCCTGCCCCCGTATATAAAGGAGCCAAGGGGGAGGGGCTGGCCGGCCAAGCCTGGCGCGCCAGGAGAGTCCTACTCCCTCTGGGAGTAGGATTCCCCCCCCCCCCAATCCTAGTTGGACTAGGATTCTCCAAGGGGGAGAGAGAGAGAGAGAGGGGCGCCCACCTCTCCTAGTCCTAATAGGACTAGGGGAAGGGGGGGAGGCGCGCAGCCCATGAGGGCAGCCCTCTCACCTCTCCTCCAAGGCCCATGTTGGCCCATTATGCTCCCGGGGGGTTCCGGTAACCCTCCCGGTATTCCGGTAAAATCCTGATTTCACCTGGAATGCATCCGATGTCCAAACATAGGCTTCCAATATATCATTCTTTACGTCTCGACCATTTCGAGACTCCTCGTCATGTCCGTGATCACATCCGGGACTCCGAACTCCTTTGGTACATCAAAATGCATAAACTCATAATAACTGTCATCGTAACGTCAAGCGTGCGGACCCTACGGTTCGAGAACAATGTAGACATGACCGAGACATGTCTCCGGTCAATAACCAATAGCGGGACCTGGATGCCCATATTGGTTCCTACATATTCTACGAAGATCTTTATCGGTCAGACCGCATAACAACATACGTTGTTCCCTTTGTCATCGGTATGTTACTTGCCCGAGATTCGATCGTCGGTATCCAATACCTAGTTCAATCTCGTTACCGGCAAGTCTGTTTACTCGTTCCGTAATACATCATCTCACAACTAACACATTAGTTGCAATGCTTGCAAGGCTTATGTGATGTGCATTACCGAGAGGGCCCAGAGATACCTCTCCGACAATCGGAGTGACAAATCCTAATCTCGAAATACGCCAACCCAACATCTACCTTTGGTGACACCTGAAGTACTCCTTTATAATCACCCAGTTACGTTGTGACGTTTGGTAGCACCCAAAGTGTTCCTCCGGCAAACGGGAGTTGCATAATCTCATAGTCATAGGAACATGTATAAGTCATGGATAAAAGCAATAGCAACATACTAAACGATCGGGTGCTAAGCTAATGGAATGGGTCATGTCAATCAGATCATTCAACTAATGATGTGACCTCGTTAATCAAATAACAACTCTTTGTTCATGGTTAGGAAACATAACCATCTTTGATTAACGAGCTAGTCAGATAGAGGCATACTAGTGACACTCTGTTTGTCTATGTATTCACACATGTATTATGTTTCCGGTTAATACAATTCTAGCATGAATAATAAACATTTATCATGATATGTAAGGAAATAAATAATCACTTTATTATTGCCTCTAGGGCATATTTCCTTCAGTTAGGGCCCGCGGCGCTTCGCCCTTGCCCTTTCGCCTCTCGGCACGGCCAAGTCCATGCGCACCTTGGGCCCGGGGGCTACTGTCGGCGTTCTGGGAACGGGGGTACCCAGACTTGCCTGCCTGCGGCCTGCGGCGTGGCTCAAATGGAGGCCCAGCGTGGCCCATCTGCGTCAACACAAGGCTCAAGACCCTCGCGAGGCGGACGACACGGCGCTTCCTCAAGCAAGGCCTCCTTAGGCTGACTCGCGAGGAGGCGGAGAGATCAAGGCGGGTACCTCACGAGGTGCCCATGACTCAAGCCATGACGACCAAGGGTGCCAGGCGGGCGCCAACCCGTGCAGTGTCCTCCCTTTCCTCTTTGGTGCAAAGGGGGCAAGCGCAGGCGAGAGGATCAAGCAATGGCACCCATTTCGGTGCAACGAGACCTAGACCAGCTCCGCGACAAGGAGGAAGTCACTGTGGAGCCCAAGCCGGCGTCATCACCAGAGCCTTTGGCAGGCGAAGACCAACTTTAGTCAGGATAAGTGTACCAGATGTTCCCCTTCAAATTGGCCAATTGTTGGCGCCCTTTCCGCTCAATATTGGGGAAGAGGCCCAGGGTCTTTGCCTATAAATAGGGCCAGCCACCCACAGAGTAGAGGCAGCGAGAAGCCAATCGAGAACCGGCATCGAATCCAGCATCTAGAGAGAGAGAAGGGCGACCGAACTCCCCCTAGCAGTTCGCCCCCTAGCCAAGAACAGACCCTCGCGAGGTCGTTCTTCCTTGTACTGTTCTTCCTCATCAGCCAAAGGGGCAACCCACCCACCACACTGGAGTAGGGTATTACACCACAATGGTGGCCCGAACCAGTATAAACCCTGTGTCTCTTGTGTTGTTCTTGCAGTAGTTTAGATCCTTACGAGACGGAGAGGTAGAGGGCACGATCTCCGCGCGCACCCCAGAGTTCGACCCTTAAGGGTCTGTCGGAACCCCGAAATCCGACATTTGGCGCGCCAGGTAGGGGTGCGCCGGAATCAGTCTTCCACCGCTCCGCTCTCCTCCGACCGCCGCATCCATGTACGGCGCACGTCGAGCTCGCGTCACGCCAGCGGCCCTCGCTGGTGGACGTCCTCGCCGTCCCCCGTCGCACGCCGTCAACACCACCATCGGCCCAACGGGAGGCGAGCAACAAGCACCACCCCGGCGCCTGTCTATGCGACCGGGCTGCCGCACCACAACGTCGACGCTCCCGGTCGACGCGGCCCTCCTGGGCGGCTCGCAGGCGCCACCCACAAGCCGCCACGTCAAGCCATTTGCCCGTCAGATCGGCATCGTTTCCGGACGGCAGGGGGCTCCCACGGACCGGGCGGCGTGCGAAGTTGGCCTGACCTTCAGCTCGGAGGACCACCCCGCTAACTTGGCCGGCTCGGGCGCGCTCCCCCTGTTGTGCACCCCCACCATCTGCCAGGTGGCCGTCACCAGAATCCTCGTCGATGGCGGCGCCGGCCTCAGCGTGCTTTCGGTCGAGACCTTCAACCTCCTCCGCATACCCCGGGAGCGGCTACAACCCAGCCGATCCTTCTCAGGCGTCGGGGGCGGGTCGTCCGACTCCTTGGGATAGATCCGGCTCCCGGTGACCTTCGGCACCTACGACAACTTCCGCACGGAGATGGTCGACTTCGACATCGCCCCCATCGGCCTCCCTTACAATGCCATCCTCGACTACCCGGCGCTGGCTCAGTTCATGGCCGCCACGCACCCGGCGTACAACCTCTTGAAGATGCCCGGGAGCAACGGTACCCTCACCGTGCACGGAGACACCGGGGACGCCCTGCGGGTACTCAAGCTCGCCTTCAAGACGGCGGCATCGGCACAGCCCGCCGACGCGGGGACCCGTGAGCCCAAGGGGGCTGCGCCTACCAAGAAGAAGCAGTTGTTCACCCAGGACAAGGCAGAGACCAAGCAGATACCCGTCGACGAGGACGGGTCCTCCAGCGCCACTTTCACCATTGGCGCCAACCTGGGGCCTGAGCAGGAGGAGGCCCTGGTCAAGTTCCTGCGTGCAAACAAGAAAGTGTTTGCTTGGGAGCCCGATCACTTGGCAGGGATCAACAGGGACGTCATCGAGCACCACCTCAATGTGTGCCCAAATGTGCGCCCCGTGAAGCAGAAGGCCAGGCGGCAGTCCGCAGAGAAGCGGGCCTTCATCATCCAAGAGACCCGTAAGTTGGAAGCCGCTGGAGTCATTCACGAGGTCCGGTACCCAGATTGGTTGGCCAACCCTGTCGTTGTGCCCAAGAAAGGGGGGAAGGAACGCATGTGTGTCGACTTCGCCAACCTCAACAAGGCATGCCCGCAAGACCCGTTCCCGCTCCCTCGCATCGACCGGATCGTCGATTCTACCGCCGAGTGCGACCTGTTGTGCTTCTTGGATGCCTTCTCCGGATATCACCAGATCAAGATGGCGATAGAAGACGTTGAGAAGACCGCCTTCCTGACCCCGTGCGGGGTGTACTGCTACACATGCATGCCATTTGGACTACGCAACGCAGGGGCAACCTTTCAGCGGCTGATGCACATCACCTTGGGCCCGTAGCTCGGGAAGAATGGAAGCATACGTCGATGACATTGTGGTGAAATCTCGAGAGGCCAGGACCCTGATACAAGACCTGGAGGAGACCTTCGCGAGCCTCGACGCAGTGAACCTGTGGCTCAACCCGGAGAAATGTGTGTTTGGTGTTCCCTCAGGCAAGCTTTTGGGGTTCCTCGTGTCTCACCGTGGCATCGAGGCCAACCCCGAGAAGGTCAAGGCGGTCGAGGACATGAGTCCGCCAAAGACCCTCAGAGAGATGCAGAAGCTCACTGGGCGTGTGACCGCGCTAGGGCGCTTCATATCCAAGTTGGGGGAACGGGCGCTGCCTTTCTTTCAGCTGATGAAGAAAAAGGGACCCTTTGAATGGACTGAAGAGGCAGATAGGGCGTTTCAAGATCTCAAGAGATACCTAACCAGTCCCCCAGTCATGGTGGCTCCGCGCCCTCAAGAGCCTCTGCTGCTTTACCTTGCCGCCACCCCCTACTCTGCCAGCGCGGCACTGGTGGCGGTTAGGGAGGAGCGCCAGCCCAAGACCACAGCGACAGCCCGAGGCCAGACAAGACGGGAACAGGGAAAGCTCGAGGGAGCCGAAACTATAGCTGAAGAGAGTCAGCTGCCGAGGGACGCACCAGAGACAGGAGAAGCAGCATGCCCGGATGGTCCACCTCCTGAGGCCACAGCATCACGCGAGGTGCCCTCACCTCCCGAGGGCGCCGCGACCCAAGCTGCCCTCAGCCTTGTTGAGCACCCGGTCTACTTCGTTTGCACGGTGCTACGGGACGCGAGGGCACGATACCCGATGCCTCAGAAGCTCCTCCTCGCGCTGCTGGTGGCCTCGCGCAAGCTGCGGCACTACTTCCAAGCTCACCCGATCAAGGTCGTCTCATCGTACCCCCTGGAGAGGGTGCTCAGGAGCCCTAACTCAGCCGGAAGGGTCGCTGAGTGGAACATAGAGTTGCAAGCGTTTCAGCTCGAGTTCAGCACAACTAGGGTCATCAAGGGAGCCGCGTTGGCGGATTTCGTGGCGGAATGGACAGAGGCGCCAGGCCTCAAGGATGACGAGGATCGCTCCCTCTCCCCAGGGAGCGAGGCGCCAGAAGGCTGGGTCATGTACTTCGACTGGGCATTCTCCAGGCACGTCGCGGGGGCTGGCGCTGTGCTGATATCACCTACTCAGGATAAGCTCTGCTATGCAGTACAACTCTGTTTCCAGCAAGGAGAAAAGGTCTCCAACAACATAGCAGAATATGAGGGACTGATAGCCGGGTTGAAGGCCGCAGCGGCCCTGGGAGTGAAGCGCCTCACCGTCAAAGGCGACTCGCAGCTCCTAGTCAACTTCTCCAACAAGGTGTACGAGCCGAAGGACGAGCATATGGAGGCCTACCTAGCAGAGGTCTGCAGGATGGAAAAGCAGTTCTGGGGGCTGGAGTTGAAGCACGTGCCCCGTGGCACCAACCAGGAAGCTAACAACATAGCCGGACGAGCGTCCAGGCGGCTGCCGCAGAAGCCCGGCGTCTTCGAAGAGCGGCTCTTCAAGCCTTCAGCGCAGCCAACGCTATCAAGCACCGCTCAGCCTCGAGAGGAGCTCCCTCAGCCGCCAGCCTCGGGAGCCCCGGCCTGCGGGCCGACCTCAGGAGCACGTTTGCTCCTGACAATGGAACCTTAGGAGGAACGCTGGATCACCGAGCTCCGAAATTACCTGATACATGGGACCCTGCCAGAGAAGGAAGAGGAAGCAGAACATGTGGCACGGCAGGCCACGACATACTGCATCAGAGACAGAGAACTCTACCGGAAGCGACCCAACGACGTATCTCTGCACTGCATCTCCAGGGAGCAAGGAAGGGAACTACTGGGGGACATACACGGCGGAGACCGCGGACACCACTCGTCATCACGAACCCTCGTCGGCAAAGCATTCCGTAGTGGGTTCTATTGGCCCACCGCGCTCAACGACGTGATCGAATTGGTAAAGGCTTGTGAGGCCTGCCAGTTCCATTCCAAGCAGATCCATCAGCCAGCGGGGAGCCTGCAGACTATACCCCTCTCGCGGCCATTCGCAGTTTGGGGGTTGGATATTCTGGGCCCGTTCCCTCGGGCGCCAGGCGGCTACCGTTACCTCTACGTCGCCATTGACAAGTTCACCAAGTGGGCGGAGGTGGAGGCTGTCCGTACCATCCCCGCAGGCTCCACGGTCAAGTTCATCAGGGGAATCGTGAGCTGGTTCGGGGTGCCGAACCGCATCATCACAGACAACGGTTCGCAGTTCACCAGTAACCTCTTCAAATCATACTGTGCTAACCTTGGAACGCAGATATGCTACGCTTCGGTGGCACACCCGCGAAGCAATGGGCAAGCCGAACGAGCCAACGCGGAGGTCCTGAGAGGCCTCAAGACCAGGACGTTCAAGAAGAAGCTGGAGGCCTGCGGCAGGGGTTGGTACGATGAGCTCCAATCCATGCTGTGGTCCATCCGCACGACCGCGACCGAACCAACCGGGGAAACTCCGTTCTTCCTGGTCTACGGAGCCGAAGCAGTCCTTCCTCACGAGGTCAGGCGTCGCTCCGCGCGGGTCGTGGCATTCGATGAGGCGCAGCAGGACGCCATGCGGGGGATGGACCTCGTGCTGGGGGAGGAACGCCGCCGGGAAGCCGCGCTGCGAGCGGCAAGGTACCAACAGGCGCTACGACGATATCACTGCCGCAACATCCGCCCCAGGACCCTCGAGGTAGGAGACCTCGTACTCAGGCGGGTCCTCTCCAGGGAAGGGCTGCATAAGCTGTCTCCCATGTGGGAGGGCCCGTTCAAGGTTGTTCATGTTTCCAGGCCTGGCTCCGTGCGCTTGGAGACTCAAGAGGGGGAGCCGATCCAGAACACGTGGAACATCCAGCACCTCCGGAGGTTTTACCCCTAAAAGGCCCTGAGCCTGTGAAGAAGGCGAACGCCTGTGAAGATCATCTCTTTTTAGAAAAGGCCCTGAGCCTGTGAAGAAGGCGAACGCCTGTGAAGATCATCTCTTTTTGGAAAAGGCCCTGAGCCTGTGAAGAAGGCGAACGCCTGTGAAGATCATCTCTTTTTGGGAAAGGCCCTGAGCCTGTGAAGAAAGCCAATGCCTGTGAAGCTCATTACCTCTAAGGAGAAACGCCCGGAGCCTGTGAAGAAGGCCAATGCCTATGAAGCTCATTACCTCTAAAGGAGAAAGGCCCGGAGCCTGTGAAGAAGGCTAATGCCTGTGAAGCTCGCTGCCCCGTGACACTCTCACGTAATAATGAGTGGGGCTGTACACGCCCCGGAGTCTCAGGAGCGCCGGCCTCAGGCCCTGGGGCTCCCTCCCACGCACAGTGGCAGCACTTAGCTCCGCGCTGGTGAGAAGATGTCGAAGACTAGACTAGGTGCCGGACGCGGCTTTTTCATTTGCTTTCCGCATTTGACGTGTTTTACTTGCATTTGAAGTCTTATTGAAGCTATCGCCGTTGTTGATTTGTGGTTTGTCGATTTTTGCTCCTCGTTTCGATTTTCTCTCATGAAGGCCTCGCGAGGGATGGGGCTCGAACGCCCTCGCGAGCGTTTTTGCTCTAGCCATTTAAAGGTTTCACGGCCCGGGCTCTCTACAGGAGCACCCCTCTGGTCCGTGCCCCTCGGGCACCGCGACATACACACAGGGCCTGGGTCGGTCGCCCCCCGGCTGGGGCCGCAAACTACCTACGCGAGGGCAAATAGTTGAGAAGTGCAACAACAAAATTAAGGTAAAGGCTACAACGGCAATAATTCTCAACACGCCCCCACGGGGCTCCACGCAATTGTCTTATCTTACACAGGAAGCAAAAGGAAAAGGAAAGGGCGAGCCCGGCGCGGCCCGCCCCGCATCGGTCTACGGAGGGGACACCAGATGCCTCGGGAGCTCAGGCGGACTCCCTCTCGCGCTTCACCGGAGCGCGATGACGGGCGGCTGAACAGCCACCCCCCAAGCAGGCGCGGCGGCGAGGGGGCTGGCTGCGGCCACCGTTGGAGGAGCCGCCTGAAGGGGAGTAGGCGAGGCTTGGGGAGCCTCGGGCGCCGCCAGCAGAGCGGGCATTGTCTCCTTCGTCGTCGTCCTCAGGGCAGCATCCTGCGCGGCGACCGTCTTCCCCAAACACCCTCACGTAGAGGGTGTTGTCGCCGTCGAACTTGAAGTGCAGGGTGCACCGCTCGCCCAGGCCGCGCGCGCGGGCAAACGTTTGCCAGCCGCGGGTCAGGGCCCCATTCCCGGAAGGGGAGACCTCGGGCGAGACCCAAGAGGCCCTACTGCAGCAGCCGTCGGCCTGGAGCCAGAAGCCGCACCGGGCGCCGGCCGGCAGCTCGATGATGAAGAAGCGAGGGAGCTGGAGCCAGGTGCTGGTCGGGTCCGCCGACCACACAACAAACTCCGGCAGCACCTCCGTCGAGCGGAAGCGTGGCCTGGGAGGCCGCGCAGCCACAACCTGCCTCTCCATGGCAGCCAAGCGCTCGCCACCATGCGGAGAATCACCCCTGTGCCCACGGGGAGCCATAGCAGGAACCGCGGGATGCTTGCGGGGACGACCCCGGCCGCGCTTGGCCGGAGGGGAGTCGGGCCCCACCCGACTAGCCTTCCCCTTCTCCGCAGCTGAGAACCTCTTCGGAGCCATGCGAGCGGTGGCGGCGAAGGAGAGGAAGAAGAAGAGAAGCGGGAAGGGATGGACTGGCGGAGCATGTGCGGCCTCACACTTATAGCCGGAAAAGGCCAACCGTCAAGCACCACGATCGCAGGTAATGATGACCTGTATCTATGCATGCAGGGACTAGTCAAGTCACGCAGTTGCCGAGGCGTCGTGGGGAAGTGGAGACGCCCACGTCCTGTCAAACCGCCACGCGGCGCCCAAGGCCGCAGGCTGTTAGGGCCCGCGGCGCTTCGCCCTTGCCCTTTCGCCTCTCGGCACGGCCAAGTCCATGCGCACCTTGGGCCCGGGGGCTACTGTCGGCGTTCTGGGAACGGGGGTACCCAGACTTGCCTGCCTGCGGCCTGCGGCGTGGCTCAAATGGAGGCCCAACGTGGCCCATCTGCGTCAACACAAGGCTCAAGACCCTCGCGAGGGGCCAAGCCTCGCGAGGCGCACGACACGGCGCTTCCTCAAGCAAGGCCTCCTTAGGCTGACTCACGAGGAGGCGGAGAGATCAAGGTGGGTACCTCACGAGGTGCCCATGACGCAAGCCATGACGACCAAGGGTGCCAGGCGGGCGCCAGCCCGTGCAGTGTCCTCCCTTTCCTCTTTGGTGCAAAGGGGGCAAGCGCAGGCGAGAGGATCAAGCAAAGGCACCCATTTCGGTGCAACGAGACCAAGACCAGCTCCGCGACAAGGAGGAAGCCACTGTGGAGCCCAAGTCGGCGTCATCACCAGAGCCTTTGGCAGGCGAAGACCAACTTTAGTCAGGATAAGTGTACCATATGTTCCCCTTCAAATTGGCCAATTGTTGGCACCCTTCCCGCTCAATATTGGGGAAGAGGCCCAGGGCCTTTGCCTATAAATAGGGCCAGCCACCCACAGAGTAGAGGCAGCGAGAAGCCAATCGAAAACCGGCATCGAATCCAACATCTAGAGAGAGAGAAGGGCGATCGAACTCCCCCTAGCAGTTCGCCCCCTAGCCAAGAACAGACCCTCGCGAGGTCGTTCTTCCTTGTACTGTTCTTCCTCATCAGCCCAAGGGGCAATCCACCCACCACACTGGAGTAGGGTATTACACCACAATGGTGGCCCGAACCAGTATAAACCCCATGTCTCTTGTGTTGTTCTTGCAGTAGTTTAGATCCTTACGAGACGGAGAGGTAGAGGGCACGATCTCCACGCGCACCCCAGAGTTCGAACCTTAAGGGTCTGCCGGAACCCCGAAATCCGACAGACTCCAAGTTCTGTGAGAACTGAGTCTATCCAAATGGCTTCAGCCGCGCCACTGGCCAATGCCTTATACTCTGCCTTGGTACCTTATCTTGAGACTGTGGGTTGCTTTTTCGAGCTCCAAGATACCAGGTTAGGTCTAACAAATATAGCAAAACCACCAATGGAGCGCCTATCGTCAACACAGTCTGCCTAGTCTGCATCGGTGAATATACTCACTCCGGTAAATTTAGACTTACGAATCTGTAGTCCCATGTCTAGCGTACCTTTGACATATCTCAGAATACGCTTGACTGCTTCCCAATGATCCTTTGTTGGTTGAGACAGGAACTGTCACACTTTGTTCACTGCGAAGGAGATATCAGGACGAGTGAGGGTCAAATATTGAAGTGCTCCAACCACACCGTGATACTGGAAGGAGTCATCTCTACCCAGTAGTGCACCACTATGACGTGAGAGACTCTCGGATGTAGCAAGCGGAGTGGAAGTGGCCTTGCAGTTCTCCATGTTGACGCGATGAAGAAGATCCAAAGCATACTTTTTCTGCGTCAAGGTCATGCACCCTGAATGAAAGGACGCTTCCAAACCAAGAAAGTACTCGAGGCGACCCAAATCTTTGATGGGAAAGCTAGCAGACAACGACTGCACAAGGCGATCCACCACGGCGGGCGTAGAGCCAGCAATCACAATATCATCAACATACACCAGCATGTATATCTGTATAGTACCCTGGGAGAAGATGAACAGAGACACATCTGATCTAGAGGCAATAAAAGCGAGCTGCGAAAGGCGCTGACTCAAGCGAGCATACCAGGCACGAGGCGACTGCTTGAGACCATAAATAGACCGCTCAAGTTTGCAGTGAGAGGGATAAGTGGCATCCTCGAACCCAGGTGGCTGCTGCATGTACACATCCGGACGATAGGCATTGCTCACATCAATCTGTCGGAGGCTCCAACCACAAGACACGGCAAGAGACGGAACCAAGCGAACCGTGGCAGGCTTCACCACCGGGCTAAAAGTATCTCTGTAGTCAATCCCATGTTTTTGAGTGAAACTACGAGCAACAAGACGAGCTTTGTGCTTATCAACAGACCCATCCGGACGATCTTGGTTTTGAAAATCCACTTGCAGCTCACAATGTTAACACCAGGTGGCCGAGGCACCAACACCCAAGTGTTAGTGTGACGTAGAGCAGCAAACTCCTCGGACATGGCGGCACGCCACACAGGTTCACCCAGAACATCACGATGGGAAACCGGCGCGGCGAAGAAGGCGCGGCGACGAGAGTCATACCGAATCGTGCCATCAGTGTAAGACTTCTCCTTGCACGTATGATCACGATGGCGTGTAACCATAGTATGCGCCAGAGCTGCATCGTAGGTAGGAGAAGACGACAGCGACGAGGGGTCGGCCATGGGTGTCGCGGCTGAGGGGACCTCAGCAAGGGGTGACACGGGCCGAGAGACGATGGTGTGTTGGACCGGCCCAAGTGAGGATGGCGGCCCGGGTGACGGACCGGGCGAGGGTGACGACCCAGCCGCGTCCGCGGTCGCGACATCGGGCGTGGCAGTGATACGTCTCCAACGTATCTATAATTTTTTATTGTTCCATGCTATATTATATTCTATTTTGGACATTACTGGGCTTTATTATACACTTTTATATTATTTTTAGGACTAACCTATTAACCGGAGGCCCAGCCCAGAATTGCTGTTTTTTGCCTATTTCAGAGTTTCGCAGAAAAAGAATATCAAACGGAGTCCAAACGGAATGAAACCTTCGGGAACGTGATTTTCGGAACGAACATGATCCAGAGGACTTGGACCCTACGTCAAGAAAGCTACCAGGAGGGCACGAGGTAGGGGGCGCGCCTACCCTCCCCAGGCGTGCCCTCCATCCTCGTGGGCCCCACGTTGCTCCACCGACGTACTTCTTCCTCCTATATATACCTACGTACCTCCAAACTACCAGATACGGAGCCAAAAACCTAATTCCACCGCCGCAACCTTCTGTACCCGTGAGATCCCATCTTGGGGCCTTTTCCGGAGCTCCGCCAGAGGGGGCATCGATCACGGAGGGCTTCTACATCAACACCATAGCCTCTCCGATGATGTGTGAGTAGTTTACCTCAGACCTTCGGGTCCATAGTTATTAGCTAGATGGCTTCTTCTCTCTTTTTGGATCTCAATACAATGTTCTCTCCCTCTCTCGTGGAGATCTATTCGATGTAATCTTATTTTGCGGTGTGTTTGTTGAGACCGATGAATTGTGGGTTTATGATCAAGTTTATCTATGAACAATATTTGAATCTCCTCTGAATTCTTTTATGTATGATTGGTTATCTTTGCAAGTCTCTTCGAATTATCAGTTTGGTTTGGCCTACTAGATTGATCTTTCTTGCAATGGGAGAAGTGCTTAGCTTTGGGTTCAATCTTGCGGTGTCCTTTCCCAGTGACAGTAGGGGCAGCAAGGCACGTATTGTATTGTTGCCATCGAGGATAACAAGATGGGGTTTATATCATATTGCATGAGTTTATCCCTCTACATCATGTCATCTTACTTAAAGCGTTACTCTGTTCTTATGAACTTAATACTCTAGATGCATGTTGGATAACGGTCGATGTGTGGAGTAATAGTAGTAGATGCAGGCAGGAGTCGGTCTACTTGTCTCGGACGTGATTCCTATATGCATGATCATACCTGGATATTCTCATAACTATGCTCAATTCTATCAATTGCTCAACAGTAATTTGTTCACCCACCGTAATACTTATGCTCTCGAGAGAAGCCACTAGTGAAACCTATGGTCCCCGGGTCTATTTTCTATCATATTAATCTTCCAACACTTAGTTATTTCTATTGCCGTCTTTATTTTGCTTTCTTTACTTTGCATCTTTATCATAAAAATACCAAAAATATTATCTTATCATATCTATCAGATCTCACTCTCGTAAGTGACCGTGTAGGGATTGACAACCCCTTATCGCGTTGGTTGCGAGGATTTATTTGTTTGTGTGGGTGCGAGGGACTCGTGTGTGGTCTCCTACTGGATTGATACCTTGGTTCTCAAAAACTAAGGGAAATACTTACGCTGATTTACTGCATCACCCTTTCCCCTTTAAGGGAAAACCAACGCAATGCTCAAGAGGCAGCAAGCAGCCGCGCCTGCCTCGGGCGACGGGACATGCACGTCGGGCGCATCAGGAGGCGTCGGAGCAGCAACATGTACCTGGGGGAAACTCAAAGCAATATCACCTGCAAAAGACAAGTTACGTGACAAATAGGACATGTCATATTTACGCACATGGACATCCAGAACCGATTCATCGGAGGGAAAAGTTAGTGCATGTTCAAGAGAAGAAGGATCAACCGAAACGCCGGGTTGAGAGTAAGGGAACACAGTCTCGTCGAAAGCAACATCATGAGAGATGTATATCCGACCGGAGGTATGTTCAAGATACTTATAGCCCTTATGCAAAGGACTATAGCCAAGAAAAACACACATCTTGGATCGAAACTCAAGTTTGTGAGCATTGTACTTGCGGAGACTAGGCCAGCAAGCACATCCAAAAATACGAAGGGAGGAGTAGTTGGGCTGAACATGAAACAGACGGAACAGAGGTGTGTCCTTGTTGAGAACCAGAGTGGGCATACGGTTGATGAGGTAACATGCCGTGAGAAAAGCCTCATCCCAAAGCCGAAGTGGAAGAGAGGAGTGCACAAGCAAGGCAAGACCGGTCTCGACCAAATGTCGGTGTTTGCGCTCGACAATACTGTTCTGCTGAGAGGTATGTGGGTGATACGTCCATTTTGCATCATGCTTTTATATCGATATTTATTGCATTATGGCCTATTATTTCACAATATGTCACAATACTTATGGCTATTCTCTCTTGTTTTACAAGGTTTACATAAGGAGGGAGAATGCCGGCAGCTGGAATTCTTGGCTGGAAAAGGAGAAAATATTAGAGACCTATTCTGCGCAACTCCAAAAGTCCTGAAACTCCACGGAATATCTTAAAATAAATAAAGAAAAATCCTCGCCAAAGATGAAGTCCAAGGGGCCCACACCCTGCTCACGAGGGTCGGGGGCGCCCCCCCCTCCTAGGGCGCGCCCCCTACCTCATGGGCCCCCTGGTGGGTCTCCGATGTCCATCTTCTGCTATATGAAGTGTTTCGATGAGAAAAAAATCAGAAGGAACCTTCCAGGACGAGACTTCACCGCCATGAGGTGGAACCTTGGCGGAACCAATCTAGAGCTTCGGCAGAGCTGTTCTGCTGGGGAAACCTCCCTCCGGGGAGGGGGAAATCATCACCATCGTCATCACCAACGCTCCTCTCATCGGGAGAGGGCAATCTCCATCAACATCTTCACCAGCACCATCTCATCTCCAAACCCTAGTTCATCTCTTGTTTCCAATTCTTGTCTCAAAGTCTGGGATTGGTGCTAGTAGGTTGCTAGTAGTGTTGATTACTCCTTGTAGTTGATGCTAGTTGGTTTATTTGGTGGAAGATCATATGTTCAGATCCTTTATGCATATTATTACCCCTCTGATTATGAACATGAATATGCTTTGTGAGTAATTACGTTTGTTCCTGAGGACAAGGGAGAAGTCTGGCTATTAGTAGTCATGTGAATTTGGTATTCGTTTGATATTTTGATAAGATGTATGTTGTCTAGCCTCTAGTGGTGTTATGTGAACGTCGACTGCATAACACTTCACCATTATTTGGGCCTAGAGGAAGGCATTGGGAAGTAATAAGTAGATGATGGGTTGCTAGAGTGACAGAAGCTTAAACCCTAGTTTATGCGTTGCTTCGTAAGGGGCTGATTTGGATCCATATGTTTCATGCTATGGTTAGGTTTACCTTAATACTTTTGTTGTAGTTGCGGATGCTTGCAATAGAGGTTAATCATAAGTGGGATGCTTGTTCAAGTAAGAACAACACCCAAGCACCGGTCCACCCACATATCAAATTATCAAAGTACCGAACGCGAATCATATGAACGTGATGAAAACTAGCTTGACGATATTCCCATGTGTCCTCGGGAGCGCTTTTCCTACTATAAGAGTTTGTTCTGGCTTGTCCTTTGCTACAAAAAGGATTAGGCCACCTTGCTGCACTTTATTTACTTTTGTTACTTGTTGCTCGTTACAGTTTACCTTATCACAAAACTATCTGTTACCACTTATTTCAGTACTTGCAGAGAATACCTTGCTGAAAACTGCTTATCATTTCCTTCTGCTCCTCGTTGGGTTCGACACTCTTACTTATCGGAAGGACTACGATAGATCCCCTATACTTGTGGGTCATCAGTGGGCATGACACTCGGTAAGAGATGCCCGTTCGTTGAAAGTAGTGATGGAGTTTGTGGTATTCACCACCCCAGTCGGACTGGACGGCCTTGATTTTATAATCCAGAAGACGTTCGACATGAGCCTGAAAGTTGTAGAAAACTTGCTCAACATCAGACTTGTGTTTAAGCAAATAAATCCAGGTGAAGCGCGTGTTGTCATGAATAAAACTAACATAATACTTGTACCCTCCCGACGAAGCAAGAGCGAGACCCCAAACATCTGAATGTATTAATTCAAGAGGTACAGTAGTGATATGAAACGAAGTAGAATAAGGTAGAATAAGGTAGTTGATATGAAACGAAGTAGAACAGGCATCACAAACTAACAATGAGTTATTTGAACTAGAACACGAAAGTTCATGACTCCGGACAATGGAAATGACCACATTATTTGTAGGATGACCAAGACATTGATGCAATTGTGACGACGAAACTCGAACACCAGAGGAGGCACGGCAAGACGATGAAGATGACGCACGAGCGAAGGGGATCAGATAGACCCCACCCAGTAACTTCTACCGTGAAGGATGACGCGCCTGGTTGATTTGTCCTTAATAAGGAAAAAATGACAGTGAAATTCAACAAACACGTCATTATCACAAAGAAGACGATAAGCAGAGAGAAGATGCCGACTGATGTGTGGAGCATGAAGGATGTTACGCAGTTTAAGAGATGAACCAGGTAAATGCGAATGACCAATGTGTGAAATAGACAAACCTGCACCATTGGCCACCTGAACCTGAACTTTGCCGTCATAGCGCTTGTGAACCTGGAGGCGCTCAAGATCATTAGTCAAGTGATCCGTAGCCCCGGTATCCAGCACCCAAGGAAATTTGACGGTGTTGGTGGAGGCCGAGTTTGCGGAGCAGAGTTGTGATCCTGATCATAGCGCTTGTAGCACTCGTCGGCTTCATGGCCCAAGTTCTTGCAAATTTGGCACTGGGGACGCTAGTGGTTGCGAAGCCCACCTCCTGCGCCATTGTTGCCTGCGTTGCCCCCTCCACCTTGCCGGCCATTGCCGGCTGATAACCTACAAGTATAGGGGATCAATTGTAGCCTCTTTCGATAAGTGAGAGTGTCGAACCCAAGGAGGAGCTAAAGGTAGAACAAATATTCCCTCAAGTTCTATCGACCACCGATACAACTCTACGCACACTTGACGTTCGCTTTACCGGAAACAAGTATGAAACTAGAAGTACTTTGTAGGTGTTGTGGGATAGGTTTGCAAGATAATAAAGAGCGCGTAAATAAAAACTAGGGGCTGTTTAGGTAAAGAAGCAATAAAGTTAGTATAGTGAGTGTGGAAAAGTGGTGGTAGGAGTTGCGAAATTGTCCCTAAGCAATTAACTACTTTACTAGACCGATAGCAAGTTTTATGTGGGAGAGGCCACTGCTAGCATGTCATCCCTGACTTGGAATTCTATGCACTTATGATTGGAACTATTAGCAAGCATCCACAACTACTAACGTTCATTAAGGTAAAACCCAACCATAGCTTTAAGATATATTGGTTCCCCTTCAATCCCGTATGCATCAATTTCTATGCTAGGTTGAAGCTTCTGTCACTCTTGCCCTCCAATACATAGTCCTATCAACATACAACTAACCCTATGGTGTGATCCACGCGCGCGCTCATACGATGGGCACCAAAGGACAGCAACATAACCACAAGCAAATTAAACCAATCATAGCAATTCACCAATTACTGATAGGACAACGAAAATCTGCTCAAACATCATAGGATGGGAACACATCAATGGATAATAATATGAAGCATAAAGCACCATGTTCAAGTAGAGGGTACAACAGGTTGCGGGAGAGTGGACCGCTATAGATAGATGGGGGAAGGTGATGGAGATGTTGGTGAAGATGACGAAGGTGTTGGTGTAGATCGCAGTGATGATGATGGCCCGACGGCGTTCCGACGCCACCGGGAGAGAGGGGGAGAGAGCCCCCCTTCTTCTTCTTCCTCCTTGACCTTCTCCCTGATGACAAGCCAAGCAATTTTTTCATACTTTTGATGTTCTCAAACCTTTTCAACTTTAACGCAATACATGAGCGTGAGCCATGGATATAGCACTATAGGTGGAATAGAATATGATGATGGAGGCTGTGTGGAGAAGACAAAAAAGGAATAAAGTCTCACATCGACGCGACTACTCAATGGGCTATGGAGATGCCCATCAATTGATGCCAATGCGAGGAGTAGGGATTGCCATGCAACGGATGCACTAAGAGCTATAAGTGTATGAAAGCTCAAACTGAAAACTAAGTGGGTGTGCATCCAACTTGCTTGTTCATGAAGACCTAGGGCATTTGGGGAAGCCCATCGTTGGAATATACAAGCCAAGTTCTATAATGAAAATTCCCACTAGTATATGAAAGTGATAACTCAAGAGACTCTCTATATGAAGAACATGGTGCTACTCTTAAGCACAAGTGTGGTAAAAGGATAGTAACATTGTCCCTTCTCTCTTTTCTCTCATTTTTTAATATTTTTTCTCTTTTTTTGGTGGCCTTCTTTGGCCTTTTTTTTATTTGGGCTTCTTTGACCTCTTTTACTTTGATAACCTCACCTGGGACAATGTTCTAATAATGATGATCATCACACTTTTATTTACTTACAATTCAATATTAAAACTCAATACTAGAACAAAGATATGACTCTATATGAATGGCTCCGGCGGTGTACCAGGGTGTGCAATGATCTAGCGTAGCGAAGATATCAAAAAATGGACAAGCCATGAAAATATCATGCTAGCTATCTTACGATCATGCAAAGCAATATGACAATGAATGCTCAAGTCATGTATATGATGACAATGGAAGTTGCATGGCAATCTCGGAATGGCTATGGAAATGCCATGATAGGTAGGTATGATGGCTGTTTTGAGGAAGATATAAGGAGGCTTATGTGTAACAGAGCATATCATATCATGGGGTTTGGATGCATCAGCGAAGTTTGTACCAACTCTCGAGGTGAGAAAGGGCAATGCACGGTACCGAAGAGGCTAGCAATGATGGAAGGGTGAGAGTGCGTATAATCCATGGACTCAACATTAGTCATAAAGAACTCACATACTTATTGCAAAAATCTATTAGTCATCGAAACAAAGTACTATGCGCATGCTCCTAGGGGGTTAGATTGGTAGGAAAAGACCATCGCTCGTCCCCGACCGCCACTCATAAGGAAGACAATAAATAAATAAATCATGCTCCGACTTCATCACATAACGGTTCACCATACGTGCATGCTACGGGAATCACAAACTTCAACACAAGTATTTCTACAATCCACAATTACCCACTAGCATGACTCTAATATGACCATCTTTGTATCGCAAAACTATTGCAAGGAATCAAACATATCATATTCAATGATCTACAAGTTTTATGTAGGATTTTATGACTAACCATGTGAATGACCAGTTCCTGTCAACTCTCTAAATAGATATAAGTGAAGCAAGAGAGCTTAATTCTTTCTACAAAAGATATGCCCACGCTCTAACAAATATAAGTGAAGCAAAAGAGCATTCTACAAATGGCGGTTTTCTATGTGTAGGGAAACAGGCAATCCAAACTTCAAATTATATAAGTGAAGCACATGAAGCATTCTATAAAGCCATACTCAAAAGATATAAGTGAAGTACAATGAGCATTCTATAAATCAACCAAGGACTATCTCATACCAGCATGGTGCATCAAAGAAAAGTGAAAACTAAATGCAAAAGATGTTGGGGAACGTAGCAGAAATTCAAAATTTTCTACGCAACACCAAGATCAATCTATGGAGTAATCTAGCAACGAGGGAAGGAGAGTGCATCTACATACCCTTGTAGATCGCTAAGCGGAAGCGTTCAAGTGAACGGGGTTGATGGAGTCGTACTCGTCGTGATCCAAATCACCGATGATCCTAGTGCCGAACGGACGGCACCTGCGCGTTCAACACACGTACAGCCCGGGGACGTCTCCTCTTCTTGATCCAGCAAGGGGAGAGGAGAAGTTGAGGGAAAAACTCCGACAGCACGACGACATGGTGGTGATGGAGCTCGTGGTTCTCCGGCAGGGCTTCGCCAAGCACTACGGAGGAAGACGAGGTGTTGGAGGAGGGAGAGGGCTGCGCCAGGGAAGGGTGCGGCTGCCCTCTCTCTTCCTCACTATATATAGGGGTAAGGGAGGAGGGGGAGGCGCCCTAGGGTTCCCTAGGGGAGGGACGGCGGCCACAGGGGAAACCCTAGATGGGCTTGGGCGCCCCCACCCCCTAGGAAACTTACCCCCCAAACCGGGAGGGGCGGCTGCCCTAGGGGTGGCGCCCCCACCTCTCTGGTTACGTGAGATGGGGTTGGGAGGGGCGCTCAGCCCCTTAGTGGGCTGATGTGCCCTCTCCCCTTGGCCCATAAGGCCCCCAACGCTTGCCGGGGCCTCCGAAACCCCTTTCGGACACGCTGGTCATCACCTGGTACCCCCAGAACAATTCCAGACACCAATACCCTTCGTCCAATATACCGATATTCACCTCCGGACCATTTCGGAGCTCCTCGTCATGTCCGGGATCTCATCCGGGACTCAGAACAACCTTCAGTAACCACATACTATTTCCCATAACAACTCTAGCGTCACCGAACCTTAAGTGTGTAGACCCTACAGGTTCGGGAACCATGCAGACATGACCGAGACAACTCTCCGGCCAATAACCAACAACGGGATCTGGATACCCATGTTGGCTCCCACATGTTCCACGATGATCTCATCGGATGAACCACGATGTCGAGGATTCAATCAATCCCGTATTCAATTCCCTTTGTCTAGCGGTATTGCACTTGCCCGAGATTCGATCATCGGTATTTCGATACCTTGTTCAATCTCGTTACCGGCAAGTCTCTTTACTCGTTCCGTAACACATCATCCCGTGATCAACTCCTTGGTCACATTGCACATATGATGATGTCCTACCGAGTGGGCCCATAGATACCTCTGCGTTACACGGAGTGACAAATCCCAGTCTCGATTCGTGCCAACCCAACAGACACTTTCGGAGATACCTGTAGTGTACCTTTATAGCCACCCAGTTATGTTGTTACGTTTGGTACACCCAAAGCATTCCTACGGTATCCGGGAGTTGTACAATCTCATGGTCTAAGGAAATGATACTTGACATTAGAAAAGATTTAGCATATGAACTACACGATCTTTGTGCTAGGCTTAGGATTGGGTCTTGTCCATCACATCATTCTCCTAATGATGTGATCCCGTTATCAACGACATCCAATGTCCATGGTCAGGAAACCCTAACCATCTATTGATCAACGAGCTAGTCAACTAGAGGCTTACTAGGGACATGGTGTTGTCTATGTATCCACACATGTATCTGAGTTTCCTATCAATACAATTATAGCATGGATAATAAACGATTATCATGAACAAGGAAATATAATAATAACCAATTTATTATTGCCTCTAGGGCATATTTCCAACAGTCTCCCACTTGCACTAGAGTCAATAATCCAGTTCACATCGCCATGTGATTAACACTCACAGGTCACATCGCCATGTGACCAACATCCAAAGAGTTTACTAGAGTCAATAATCTAGTTCACATCACTATGTGATTAACACTCAATGAGTTCTGGGTTTGATCATGTTATGCTTGTGAGAGAGGTTGTAGTCTACGGGTCTGCAACATTCAGATACGTATGTATGTCATCTTGTGGATGCAGCTACTACGCTATATTTGGAGCCATTTCAAATAACTGTTCTACTATACGAATCCGGTATCTCTACTAAGAGCTATCCGGATAGGTGTTAAGCTTGCATCGATGTAACTCTTTACGTCGAACTCTTTATCACCTCCATAACCGAGAAACATATCCTTATTCCTCTAAGGATAATTTTGACCGATATCTGGTGATCTACTCCTAGATCATCTTTGTACCCTCTTGCCAGACATGTGGCAAGGCACATATCAGGTGCGGTACACAACATAGCATACTTTAGAGCCTACGTCTAAAGCATAGGGGACGACCTTCGTCCTTTTTCTCTATTCTCCCGTGGTCAGTTCTTGAGTCTTACTCAACACTCATACCTTATAACACAGCCAAGAACTCCTTCTTTGCCGATCTATTTTGAACTCCTTCAAAATCTTGTCATGGTATGCGTTTGTTTGAAAGTACTATTAAGCGATTTTGATCTATCCTTATAGATCTTGATGCTCAATGTTCAAGTAGCTTAATCCAGGTTTTCATTGAAAACACCTTTCAAATAACCCTGCATGCTTTCCAGAAATTCTACATCATTTCTCATCAAAAATATGTTAACAACATATACTTATCAAAAATTCTATAGTGCTCCCACTCACTTCTTAGGAAATACAAGTTTCTCATAAACTTTGTATAAACCTAAAATCTTCGATCAACTCATCAAAGTGTACATTCCAACTCCGAGATGCTTACTCCAGTCCTTAGAAGGAGTGCTGGAGCTTTGCATACTTGTTAGCATCTTTCAGGATTGACAAAAATCTTCTGGTTGTATCACATACAACCTTTCCTCAAGAAAATCAAGGAAACAATATTTTGACATCCTATCTGCAAGATTTCATAAATAATGCACTACCTGCTAGTATAATTCCAACGGACTCTTAGCATCGCTACGAGTGAGAAAGTCTCATCATAGTCAACTCCTTGAACTTGTCGGAAAACATCTTAAAGACAAGTTGAGCTTTCTCAATGGTGACACTACCATCATTGTACGTCTTCCTTTCAAAATCCATATGTACCTAACAGCCTTACGACCATCAAGTAGTTCTTCCAAAGTCTACACTTTGTTTTCATACATGGATCCTCTCTTGGATTTTATGGCCTCGAGCCATTTTTGGAATCCGGGCCCACCATCGCTTCTCCATAGCTCGTAGGTTCATTGTTGTCTAGCAACATGACTTCCAAGACAGGATTACGTGCCACTTTGAAATAGCACGCATCCTTGTCATCCTACGAGGTTTGGTAGTGACTTGATCCGAAGTTTCATGATCACTATCATAAGCTTCTACTTCAATTGGTGTAGGTACCACAGGAACAACTTCCTGTGCCCTGCTACACACTAGTTGAAGTGACGGTTCAACAACCTCATCAAGTCTCCACCATCCTCCCACTCAATTCTTTCGAGAGAAACTTTTCCTCGAGAAAGGACCCGATTTCAGAAACAATCCCTCTTGCTTTCGGATCTGAGACAGGAGGTATACCCAACTGTTTTGGGTGTCCTATGAAGATGCATTTATCCGCTTTGGGTTCGATCTTATCAGCCTGAAACTTTTCACATAAGCGTCGTAGCCCCAAACTTTTAAGAAACAACAGCTTAGGTTTCTCTAAACCATAGTTCATACGGTGTCGTCTCAACGGATTTGTGTGGTTCCCTATTTAAAGTGAATGCGGTTGTCTCTAATGCCTAACCCATAAACGATAGTGGTAATTCGATAAGATACATCATGGTATGCACCATATCCAATAGGGTGCAGTTATGATGCTCGCACACAACATCACACTATGGTGTTCCCGGCGGTATTTGTCGTGAAACAATTTCCACAATGTCTTAATTCTGTGCCAAACTCGTAACTCAGATATAAATCTCTATGATCATATCACAGAAATTTTATCCTCTTGTCACGACGATCTTCAACTTCACTCTGAAATTACTTGAACCTTTCAATAATTCAGACTCATGTTTCATCAAGTAAATGTACTTAACATCTACTCAAATCATCTGTGAAGTAAGAACACAATGATATCCACTGCGTGCCTCAGCGCTCATTGGACCGCACACATCAAAATGTATTACTTCCAACAAGTTGCTTTCTTGTTCCATCTTACTGAAAACGAGGACTTTCAGTCATCTTGTCCATGTGGTATGATTTGCATGTCTCAAGTGATTCAAAATCAAGTGAGTCCAAACGATCCATCTGTATGGAGTTTCTTCATGCATATCTACCAATAAACATGGTTCGCATGTCTCAATCTTTTCAAAAACGAGTGAGTCCAAAGATCCATCAACATGGAGCTTCTTCATGCGTTTTATACCAATATGACTCAAATTGCAGTGCCACAAGTATGTGGTACTATCATTACTATCATATATCTTTTGGCATGAACATGTGTATCACTACGATCGGGATGGTATTATTCAAATAAACAGAGTAACCATTATTCTCCTTAAATGAATAACCATATTGCGATAAACATAATCCAATCATGTATATGCCCAACGCAAACACCAAATAACAATTATTTAGGTTTTAATACCAATCTCGATGGTAGAGGGAGCATACGATATTTGATTACATCAACCTTGGAAACACTTCCAACACATATCGTCATCTCACCTTTAGCTAGTCTCCGTTTATTCCGTAGCCTTTTATTTCGAGTTACTAACACTTAGCAACCGAACCGGTATCTAATACCCTGGTGCTACTTGGAGTACTAGTAAAGTACACATTAATGTAATGTATATCCAATATACTTCTGCTGACCTTGCCTGCCTTCTCATCTACCTGGTATCTAGGGTGGTTCTGCTTCAGTGACTGTTCCCCTTATTACAGAAGCACTTAGTCTCGGGCTTGGGTTCAACTTTGGGTTTCTTCACTAGAGCATCAACTGATTTGTTGTTTCATGAAGTATCCCTTTCTTGCCATTGCCCTTATTGAAACTAGTGGTTTTACTAACCATCAACAATTGATGCTCCCTTTTGATTTCTACTTTCGCGGTGTCGCGAATAGCTCAAGGATCATATCTATCCCTGATATGTTATAGTTCATCACGAAGCTCTAATAGCTTGGTGACAGTGACTTTGGAGAACCATCACTATCTTATCTGGAAGATTAACTCCCACTCGATTCAAGCGATTGTAGTACTCATATGATCTGAGCACATGCTCAACGATTGAGCTTTTCTCCTTAGTTTGCAGGCTTAAGAAACTCGTCGGAGGTCTTATACCTCTTGACGTGGGCACGAGCCTGAAATCCCAATTTCAGCCCTCGAAACATCTCATATGTTTCGCGACGTTTCAAAATCGTCTTCGGTGCCTCAACTCTAGACCGTTTAACTGAACTATCACGTAGTTATCGAAACGTGTATGTCAGATGTTCGCAACATCCACAGACGATGTTCGAGGTTCAGCACACTCAATGGTGCATTAAGGACATAAGCCTTTTATGAAGCAATGAGGAAAATCCTCAGTTCACGGACCTAGTCCGCATAATTGCTACTATCAACTTTCAACTAAATTTTCTCTAGGAACATATCTAAACAGTAGAACTGAAGCGCGAGCTACGACATAATTTGCGAAGACCTTTTGACTATGTTCAGGATAATTAAGTTCATCTTATGAACTCCCTCTCAGATAGGCATCCCTCTAGTCATCTAAGTGATTACATGATCCGAGTCAACTAGGCCGTGTCCGATCATCACGTGAGACGGACTAGTCATCATCGGTGAACATCTTCATGTTGATCGTATCTACCATACGACTCATGCTCGACCTTTCGGTCTCTTGTGTTCCGAGGCCATGTCTGTACATGCTAGGCTCGTCAAGTCAACCTAAGTGTTCCGCGTGTGTAAATCTGTCTTACACCCGTTGTATGTGAACGTTAGAATCTATCACACCCGATCATCACGTGGTGCTTCGAAACGACGAACTTTCGCAACGGTGCACAGTTAGGGAGAACACTTTTCTTGAAATTTCAGTGAGGGATCATCTTATTTAAGCTACCGTCGTTCTAAGCAAATAAGATGTAAAACATGATAAACATCACATGCAATCAAATAGTGACATGATATGGCCATCATCACTTTGCTCCTTTTGATCTCCATCTTCGGGGCTCCATGATCATCATCGTCACCGGCATGACACCATGATCTCCATCATCATGATCTCCATCATCGTGTCTTCATGAAGTTGTCTCGCCAACTATTACTTCTACTACTACAACTAACGGTTAGCAATAAAGTAAAGTAATTACATGACGTTTATGTTGACACACAGGTCATAAATAAATTAAGACAACTCCTATGGCTCCTGCCGGTTGTCATACTCATCGACATGCAAGTCGTGATTCCTATTACAAGAACATGATCAATCTCATACATCACATATCATTCATCACATTCTTTTTGGCCACATCACATCACATAGCATACCCTGCAAAAACAAGTTAGATGTCCTCTAATTGTTGTTGCATGTTTTTACGTGGCTGCTATGGGTTTCTAGCAAGAACGTTTCTTACCTACACAAAACCACAACATGATATGCCAATTTCTATTTACCCTTCATAAGGACCCTTTTCATCGAATCTGATCCGACTAAAGTGGGAGAGACAGACACCCGCTAGCCACCTTATGCAACTAGTGCATGTCAGTCGGTGGAACCTGTCTCACGTAAGAGTACGTGTAAGGTTGGTCCGGGCCGCTTCATCCCACGATGCCGCCGAATCAAGATAAGACTAGTAACGGCAAGTAAATTGACAAAATCGACGCCCACAACAATTTGTGTTCTACTCGTGCATAGAAACTACGTATAGACCTAGCTCATGATGCCACTGTTGGGGAACGTAGCAGAAATTCAAAATTTTCTACGCAACACCAAGATCAATCTATGGAGTAATCTAGCAACGAGGGAAGGAGAGTGCATCTACATACCCTTGTAGATCGCTAAGCGGAAGCGTTCAAGTGAACGGGGTTGATGGAGTCGTACTCGTCGTGATCCAAATCACCGATGATCCTAGTGCCGAACGGATGGCACCTCCGCGTTCAACACACGTATAGCCCGGGGACGTCTCCTCCTTCTTGATCCAGCAAGGGGAGAGGAGAAGTTGAGGGAAAACTCCGACAGCACGACGGCATGGTGGTGATGGAGCTCGTGGTTCTCCGGCAGGGCTTCGCCAAGCACGACGGAGTAAGACGAGGTGTTGGAGGAGGGAGAGGGTTGCGCCAGGGGAAGGGTGCGGCTGCCCTCTCTCTTCCTCACTATATATAGGGGTAAGGGAGGAGGGGGAGGCGCCCTAGGGTTCCCTAGGGGAGGGGCGGCGGCCACAGGGGAAACCCTAGATGGGTTTGGGCGCCCCCACCCCCTAGGAAACTTACCCCCCAAGCCGGGAGGGGCGGCTGCCCTAGGGGTGGCGCCCCTACCTCTCTGGTTACGTGAGATGGGGTTGGGAGGGGCGCTCAGCCCCTTAGTGGGCTGATGTGCCCTCTCCCCTTGGCCCATAAGGCCCCCCAACGCTTGTCGGGGCCTCCGAAACCCCTTTCGGACATGATGGTCATCACCTGGTACCCCCAGAACAATTCCAGACTCCAATACCCTTCATCCAATATACCGATCTTCACCTCCAGACCATTCCGGAGCTCCTCGTCATGTCCGGGATCTCATCCGGGACTCCGAACAACCTTCGGTAACCACATACTATTTCCCATAACAACTCTAGCGTCACCGAACCTTAAGTGTGTAGACCCTACGGGTTCGGGAACCATGCAGACATGACCAAGACAACTCACCGGCCAATAACCAACAACGGGATCTGGATACCCATGTTGGCTCCCACATGTTCCATGATGATCTCATTGGATGAACCACGATGTCGAGGATTCGATCAATCCCGTATTCAATTCCCTTTGTCTAGCGGTATTGCACTCGCCCGAGATTCGATCATCGATATTTCGATACCTTGTTCAATCTCGTTACCGGCAAGTCTCTTTACTCATTCCGTAACACATCATCTCGTGATCAACTCCGTGGTCACATTGCGCATATGATGATGTCCTACCGAGTGGGCCCAGAGATGCCTCTCCGTTACACGGAGTGACAAATCCCAGTCTCTATTCGTGCCAACCCAACAGACACTTTCGGAGATACCTGTAGTGTACCTTTATAGCCACCCAGTTACGTTGTGACGTTTGGTACACCCAAAGCATTCCTACGATATCCGGGAGTTGCACAATCTCATGGTCTAAGGAAATGATACTTGACATTAGAAAAGATTTAGCATATGAACTACACGATCTTTGTGCTAGGCTTAGGATTGGGTCTTGTCCATCACATCATTCTCCTAATGATGTGATCCCGTTATCAACGACATCCAATGTCCATGGTCAGGAAACCGTAACCATCTATTGATCAACGAGCTAGTCAACTAGAGGCTTACTAGGGACATGGTGTTGTCTATGTATCCACACATGTATCTGAGTTTCCTATCAATACAATTATAGCATGGATAATAAACAATTATCATGAACAAGGAAATATAATATTAACCAATTTATTATTGCCTCTAGGGCATATTTCAAACAAAAGATGCTCCAAGATTTGCACATATCACATGAATGAAACGAATCCGAAAATATACTGGTACTTGTTTAAGAAAGATGGGATGCCTTCTGGGGCATCCCCAAGCTTAGACGCTTGAGTATCCTTGAATATTTACTTGGCATGCCTTGGGCATCCCCAAGCTTCATATCTTGCCTCTCCTACTTCTCCTCACATCGAGACATCCTTGATCCTCGAACACTTCATCCACACAAAACTCAACAGCAAGTTCGGTAAGATCTGTTAGTATAATAAAGCAAATCACTACTCTAAGTACTGTTGCAAACCAATTCATATTTTGTTTTTGCATTGTAGCTACTGTAATATAACTTTTCCATGGCTTAATCCACTGATAGAAATCAATAGTTTCATCAAAACAAGCAAACTATGCATCAAAAACAGAATCTGTCTTAAACAGGACAGTCTATACTAATCTGAACATTCACCATACTTCTCGTACTCCAAAAATTCTGACATAATTAGGAAAAATAAACAATTTGTACAGAAATACAGTGCAAAAAGTTTCAGAACCGTTTGACGTTCCAGTAAGAAATGTAAAATCGCGCACTACAGCCAAAGTTTCTGTCTTGCACCGCACAAACCAACAAGCAATGTAAACATCCTAAAGGAAAATCTTGGCACATTATTTTTATAATACAATGGAATTGTACAAGGGGATAATTATTATTTTTGAAAAGTTTCTGTAATCAAGATTCACAAGGTTTTCGTGAGCATGAACAAAAGTTCAAGGAGCTCCCTCACATCAACAATGCTTGTCTCTCTCACTTTCACTTTCCTTTATGAAAAGTTTTGGGTTCCCCTCTTTATTTTTTTTGTTTTTAAACTTCATAAAAGCACTCAACAGAAATAAATGACTCTCTAAAACTTCCGGGTTATCTCCCTGGCAGCTCTTTCTTTAAAGCCATTATGCTAGGCATATAGTGCTCAAGTAATGGATCCACCCGGATCCCAAGGTATATCAAAGCCAATTTTAATTAACAATGATTTGTGATTTAGTAGTGAGAATAAATTAACATATATCATGCAATGATGAAGTCTAGCTCTCTTCCTATGCATCTACATGTCATACAAGAACAATTCATGCACATCAAGTGAAGGCCAATACATAGCATAAGCAGTTTCTTGCAATTTTATCATGTTGGAAACATAGAGAGGTGGAGATATAGTTCCTCTCTCATAATAATTGCAAATAGGGGCAGAAAGCACATGCATTTTATATTCATCAAAATCATCATGTGCAACGGTAAAAGGCAACCAATCAATATAATCCTTAATAAGTGCAAACTTCTCCGATATAGTGTAGTTTGGAGAATTCAAGAAGATAATAGGACTATCATGCGTGGGTGCAATAGCAACAATTTCATGTTTAACATAAGGAACTATAGCAAGTTCATATCCATAAGCATAATTCATATTGGCATCTTGACCACAAGCATAGCAAGCATCAAGTTCATCAAAAAGGGATATTTCAAAAGAATCAACGGGATCATAACAATCATCATAGCATTCATCCTTCGGTAAGAACGAAGGGAAATTAAACAATGTATGAGTTGAAGAGTTACTCTCATTAGAAGGTGGGCACGGGTAGCTAATCCTCTCTTCCTCCTTTTGTTCTTCGTACTCCTCATCATCTTTTTCATCCAATGAGCTCACAGTTTCATCAATTTCTACTTCCATAGACTCCTGCAAAATATTAGTCTCTTCTCGGACAGTGGCGACTTTCTCAATAAATTCATCAATATCATAATTGTATTTATAATTCTCATAGCAATATTTAAGGATAGCTAAATTTTCAGGTCTATAAACTGAATCATCAAAATCTTCAAACTCTTTAAACAAAGATTCAATTTCACAAGCACCCTTAAAAGCAACAAATTCTTCTATTCATTCCACATCATAGTAATCATATATACCATTAGCATAATAAGCTAAGGTTTCATTATCATTAAATTTGCATGAAAAGGGAAGGTGTGGAGCCTTCATCCTAGAGCAACAAGTATAATCATATCTCAAGCATAGTTGCCTAGCATACCAATACAACATACAAATTTGATCCCATAATAGTTTCCCTTTTTGAGTCAAGCGATAATCCCTAAAGTATTCACGTTGATCCAATGTGTCTCCCATAACATAATTGAATGGGGTTTTCTCAGGATTATTAAAGTAGTACATAATATCTTTCACATAATGAGCATCGAGGGTTTTAGGAGGTTCCCCATCTCCATGAGTAGCAAGCACACCTAATTTTTTTGGTATTTCGTGTTCCATATCCATAACTAAAGATAGAGAACAACTTAGAACAACAAATAAAAATTACTTAGTGATAAAGTAAACAAGCACACACGAGAATATTCACCCCACGCTATAACTCCCCGGCAACGGCGCTAGAAAAAGGTCTTGATAACCCACAAGTATAGGGGATCAATTGTAGCCTCTTTCAATAAGTAAGAGTGTCGAACCCAACGAGGAGCTAAAGGTAGAACAAATATTCCCTCAATTTCTATCAACCACAGATACAACTCTACACACACTTGACGTTCGCTTTACCGGCAACAAGTATGAAACTAAAAGTACTTTGTAGGTGTTGTGGGATAGGTTTGTAAGATAATAAAGAGCGCGTAAATAAAAACTAGGGGCTGTTTAGGTAAAGAAGCAATAAAGTTAGTATAACGAGTGTGGAAAAGTGGTGGTAGGAGTTACGAAATTGTCCCTAAGCAATTGACTACTTTACTAGACCGATAGCAAGTTTTATGTTGGAGAGGCCACTGCTAGCATGTCATCCCTGACTTGGAATTATATGCACTTATGATTGGAACTATTAGAAAGCATCTGCAACTACTAACGTTCATTAAGGTAAAACCCAACCATAGCTTTAAGATATATTGGTCCCCCTTCAATCCTGTATGCATCAATTTCTATGCTAGGTTGAAGCTTCTGTCACTCTTGCGCTCCAATACATAGTCCTACCAACATACAACTAACCCTATGGTGTGATCCACGCGCGCGCTCATATGATGGGCACCAAAGGACAGCAACATAACCACAAGCAAATTAAACCAATCATAGCAATTAACCAATTACCGATAGGACAACGAAAATCTACTTAGACATCATAGGATGGCAACACATCATTGGATAATAATATGAAGCATAAAGCACCATATTCAAGTAGAGGGTGCAGCGGGTTGCGGGAGAGTGGACCGCTGTAGATAGATGGGGAAGGTGATCGAGATGTTGGTGAAGATGACAGAGGTGTTGGTGTAGATCACGGTGATGATGATGGCCCCGGCGGCGTTCCGGCGCCACCGGGAGAGAGGGGGAGAGAGCCCCCTTCTTCTTCTTCCTACTTGACCTTCTCCCTAGATGGGAGAAGGGTCTCCCCTCTGGTCCTTGGCTTCCATGGCATGGGAGGGGCGAGAGCCCCTCCGAGATTGGATCTGTCTCTCTCCGTTTCTACGTTCCAAATTCTCCCATTTCACCGTTTCTTATATTCCCGGAGACCCGTAACTCCGATTGGGCTGAAATTTGGACATGATTTTTATCCGGATATTGGCTTTCTTGCGGCGAAAGAAGGGCACCAACTGCCTTACGGAGTATCCACGAGGGCCCAGGGCGCGCCTGACCCCCTGGGGCGCGCACCTCACCCTCGTGGGCCCCTCGGGCATCTTCTCGCATTGATTCCACTTTACAAAAAAATCTCAGTCAGTTTTTATCCCATTTGGACTCCGTTTGATATGGATTTTCTGCGAAACAAAAAACATGCAACAAACAGGAACTGGCACTGGGCACTGGATCAATATGTTAGTCCCAAAAATAGTATAAATAGTTGCCAAAAGTATGTAAAAGTTGTATAGTATTGGCATGGAACAATAAAAAATTATAGATATGACAGAGACGTATCACCGGCATAACTAGCGTTGCGGTCACGGCCGCTGGTGTTGCCGCCATTACCGCCCCGGTGCCCCCCTGTGGGAGGGATAGGGATCAGAGTAGGGCGCACGTCCGCCCGCGCCGTACGAACTCGAACGGGTCACAGCGTTCACGGAGGGAGACCACCCCTCCACCGCACTTTGTTGTGCCTGCAGCGCCTCGAAGGACAGAACAAATGAGTAAAAACTGGAGTAGGGGATGGGTGCATTACTCACGCCCAAGGAGGCGGCGATGGAGTTGTAGGCGGATCCGAGGCCAGTGAGGATGTCATCGATAAGCTCATCATCGCAGATCGGAGAGTCAGCGGCGGCCATAGTGTCGGCCAGGGCTTTCATCTTGTGCATGTATTACGCGGTAGATAGATCGTCCTTCCTCAGCGACTGAAGTTACCGCTGGATGTGGCAGACATTAGCACGGCTCTGGGCATCGAACATGGCGGCGACGGCTGGCCACACCGCATGCGCCGGCTTGTAGCCAATGAGTTGGCATGCAATATCCTCATCCATGGAGGTGAGAAGAAGCCCCTTGACGCGCTGATCTTGAACCCACCATTGGTGGTACTCCGGGTTGGCGATGGTGGTAGCAGTGTCGCCGGTGCCGACAACGAGTGTTTTGGCCGGTGCCGCCTTGGTGCCATCAAGGTGTCTGTGGAGGTCGGCACCGGCAAGAACGGAGCTGGTAATGCCCCCCAGAGCATGAAGTTGTGGCGATCGAGGTGAACGAAGATCGTTGGGACGGCGAGCGCGGCGGGGATCGAGGCGACAGGGGAAGAGACGATGGCGCCGGTGGTTTGGCCGTCGGACATAGTGGGAGACGACATCGCAGCGACGGCGCGGATGGGACAACGCGCAATGGCAGCAGAGCAAGACGTGGAGAAGGTCGCGAAAGACGACACGCGCGGCAGCATCGATAGCAAGCGGAAGCAGTGGCGCTGATGGATGGCTCGCGCGGATGTATGGCTCGCACGGATGGATGGCAACAGCAGCAAGCGGAAGCAACCGGATAGATGGCAATAGCAGCAGCAAGCGGATGGATGGCAATGAGCAGAAGTAGTAACCGCGATCGGAAGTAGTGGATGCGCGGAGAGACTTGCGGTTGTGTGGAGAGGATCGGGCGGCAGTGCGAGGAACTTGCGGCGGCGGCCTGACCTGATACCAAGTTGAAACACAGGTTTAGGGTTTTGCGTGTGTGGTTGACATCCAGCCTCACGTCTTAATATATGGATGATCACAATTATAATTACATACGTATATATATATATATATATATATATATATATATATATATATATATATATATATACGTGTACAAGGACAATATACTAGACCCTACTTTACATCTTTAACGGCGACCCCACAAATTTCCTCCTGCATCTATTCGCTCCATCCAAAGCTATTACGTAGTAAAGGGAATTTAAAATTCAAATTTAGTCAAATCAACACAACGTGCCGGATCACATCAGCACCGGATCGCATGTCCGATCACAACCAAAAGGAGGAAAGTATGCTTAGTTTTTGCATGCCTAGATCCAAAAAGAACATCAGTCGGCAGTCTGTGCAATTTTCTGCCCTACCGTCACTCGTGCGCGTCGGTCCTAAACAAACGAGTTTTTACCCCTTTCCGCGACGGTATTGGGAACCGTCGCAAAGTGAGTGTGTGTGATAGGGTGTCCTTCCCACACGACCCAGAAATCGTCGGGGATAGGCCCTCCAAGGACCCAGGTTGGGGCCGTGTGCGATCGAGCGAGGCATCGAAACCCAATCATTTCCGTAGGTATGTACATCCCACACGTAATCCGAGAAAATCATTTTCGTAGGTATGTACATCCCACACAGTAATCCGAGAAAATCATTTTCGTAGGTATGTACATCCCACATGGTAATCCGAGAAAATCATTTCCGTAGGTATGTACATCCCACACGGTGAATCCCAGAAAAACATTTCCGTTCGTATGTATATCACACACACTCAATCCAAGGAATACGTTTCTGTTCTTATGTACATCCCACACAGTCAATCCAGAGAAAACGTTTCTATTCGGATGTACATCCCACACAGTTTTATGTATATGCTCGTGTGTGAAAGGTGTAACTATCACACACGCTCTTCCTTGGTTAACTATTTGCTTTCATTAACTACATCACACACAGTTTGATGTAGAAAACTATGTGGCATTGGGCTATCCATCGCAAGCGCTTTTACTGCTAGAACCGTTTGCAAAGGTCCATGACCGTCGTTCTATTTTTATTTTTTCCTGTAATTTATTATTCTAATTGGAAATTTTGAAATACGAAACATGCAATTCAAATTCTCAGCACAATGGTTCAACAACGAATCCATAAATAAAATAGCCAGTACAATATGCAGTACAATATGTTCAGTAATTACATGATTAACTATGATGAACCACAGTATTTAAAGGCGGTAAAGGTGAAGAGACAAGTGTAAATCATTTTGACTGCCGACGGTGTTGAAGAAGCGGAATGCCCATAATGTGCCTTCCTGCATGCCATAGGCACGAACCACTTTAGTCCAACCCCTTGTGATAATCGCCCTCCCATCCTTGTCTGCCTTCAGGAAGACTTCTAGAGCATTATCATGGTAGCATGAATTATATACTTTAACCTTAGTTGCCTCCACTCCGGTTATGTAGTTTGCAAGGTAATCATCAGTAAATAGCTTCAGAAACCACTGAAAAGAGAAAAATATCAGATACTGAGGTCTAATAGAGTAACTTGTTGTGGGCAGGGGGAAAAGGCAACACATTACTTACCATCCTAAAGTTCACTGTTGTCTTCGACAAAGTGTAAATAAAGAGCTTAATTCCAATCACCCGTTTCTTTTGCCTAACAATCTTTCTTAGTTTCCTCACTTGACGGTTGTTCATGAATATCTCATTGCCCCATACACAAAAGGGATCGAAGCATGGATCAGTACCCCTCATATATGTACCTACAAGCAACCAGTAAATGTTAGAAGCTAAACTGAGATTGCACAAATGATGTAAAATACAACTACCTATGTTTCTAAGTACAAGTTTATTTTTTTGAGATTTCAATATGAACTACATACAGATGTATATAGAATTCTAGATACAGTCTAGATTAGAATCTAGATTCACTCATTGCTCCTTATGTAGTCTATATTGGAATCTCTAAAAAATACTTATATTTAGGAATAGATGGTGTATAAGACATGGGATGCATCTAACCTCGACGTCAAACAACAACATCGCCCATTGTAGGCCTGTGTAAGTACATGGAAAGCCAATGGTATCTACAACAGGGTTAACATCCACCAAAAATAGCAAATGGTAATAAAACGGTGGCATTTGTAGTGATATCTTCATTTTGAAAGAGTAGCACGATAGCAAAGGGACGGATTAAAAATGGATACAACTGTTAATTGCAACAGGCTTAACAACATCCTAATTCATGTTTTTTGTAAGTTTGTAATAATTGAAATACAACTATTTAAAAACGGATACAACTGTTAATTGCAACAGGCTTAATGGCCATTGAAACCGGTACTAATAAAAATGCAATTGACAGAGTTAAACATCACAGGGCAGGTGTTGCCAGAGCAGATAATGGCCCAGTTGTCTATAAAAAGGTAGGGAAAATAGCTCAAATGTGTTAGGCATGTTTACTACAACATGCTTAATACATCGACAATACAAAACATAGCCATTAATTGCAACTAGTATTGGTAAGATTGAACTGGTGGGTACATACTTGGTAAGTCCTGAGAGGTAGTTGTTGGGGCACTTCATCTTGGCCAGAGCCCGCTCAAAGTCAGCGGCGGCGGAGGTGAGCTGTTCCTCCGGGTCGAAGCGTGGATCAGTGCCACTGACATGTGTACCTACAGGAAACTAGTAAATGGTAGAAGTTAAAATGCAATTGCGCAAATAATGTGAAATACTGTAAGACATGGGATGCAGCTAACCTTGACGGCAAACAACAGCATCTGTCGTTATGACCCTGCGTAAGTACATGGACACGCATGTTAAGTACAAGAGGGTTATCATCCACCAAAAAAAGCAAATGGGGCAGCATCTCTAGTATATCTTCATTGCGGAGAGTAGCATGGTAGCAAATGGACAGATTAAAAAATGGATACAACTGTTAATTGCAACAGGCTTAACAACATCCTACGTCATGTTTTGTAATTTGTAGCCATTGAAATGCAACTGTTTAAAAATGGATTCAACTGTTAATTGCAACAGGCTTAATAGACATTGAAACCAGTACTGATAAAAATGCAATTGGCATAGTTAAACATCACAAGCCAGGTGCTGCCTGAGCAGAGAATGGCCCAGATGTCTATAAAAAGGTAGGGAAAGTAGCAAAAACATGTTAGGCATGTTTACTAGAACATGCTTAATACATCGACCATACAGAACATAGCCATTAATTGCAACTGGTATTGGTAAGATTGAACTGGTGAGTACATACTTGGTAAGTCCTGAGAGGTAGTTGCTGGGGCACTTCATCTTGGCCAAAGCTCGCCCAAAGTCAGCGACGGCGGAGGCGAGCTGTTTCTCCGGGTCGAAGCATGGATCAGTGCCACTGACATGTGTACCTACAGGCAACCAGTAAATGGGTAGAAGTTAAACTGCAATTGCACAAATTATGTGAAATACTGTAAGACATGGGATGTAGCTCACATCAACGGCAAACAAAAGCATCGGCCATTATGACCCTGCATAAGTACATGGACAGGCATGTTAAGTGCAACAGGGTTAGCATCCACTAAAACTAGCAAATGGGCAGCATCTCTAGTGATATCCTGAGTCATGTATTGTAAGTTTGTTGTTGGTATTGGTGAAATTGAGCTGTACACGGTAATATTTGAACATCACACAGTGTGTAGTACTGAAATAAACAAGGCACAAACATGCTTAATACATCAACCATACAAATCATAGCCATTGCAAGTGGTATTGGTAAGATTTAGCTGGTCAGATCTTACATGTTAAGTCCTGGGGGGTAGTCGCTGGAGGACTTCATCTGGGCCAGAGCCCGCACCATGTCGGCGGCAGAGGCGGAGGCGAGGTGTTCCTCCGGGTCAACACGCACAGCGGCCATCACGCCATGGACCGCCATCAGCTCCTGGCAGGGTGGGGGATTTGGAGGCATGAGGATGTTTCGCAGGCGCCATTTAAGCAATCAGGCCGGGGCGTGATTGAAAGGATCGAGAAGAGGTGTCTAGAGGGGGGGGGGGGTGATTAGACACTAAGTACCAAAAGTTGCAGTTTTTAATTTCTTTAAGTTGAAGTGGAGTTTTGGCACAAGTTTAACAAACACAATGCATATCAAGCAAACATGCAAAGAGTATATGAGCAGCGGAAAGTAAAGCATGCAACTTGCGAGAATGTAAGGGGAAGGGTTTGGATAATTCAAATGCAATTGGAGACACGGATGTTTTTGTCGTGGTTCCGATAGGTGGTGCTATCGTACATCCACGTTGATGGAGACTTCAACCCACGAAGGGTAACGGTTGCGCGAGTCCACGGAGGGCTCCACCCACGAAGGGTCCACGAAGAAGCAACCATGTCTATCCCATCATGGCCATCGCCCACGAAGGACTTGCCTCACTAGTGGTAGATCTTCACGAAGTAGGCGATCTCCTTGCCCTTACAAACTCCTTGGTTCAACTCCACAATCTTGTAGGAGGCTCCCAAGTGACACCTAGTCAATCTAGGAGACACCACTCTCCAAGAAGTAACAAATGGTGTGTTGATGATGAACTCCTTGCTCTTGTGCTTCAAATGATAGTCTCCCAACACTCAACTCTCTCTCACAAGATATGGATTTGCTGGAAAGAAGATTTGAGTGGAAAGCAACTTGGGGAAGGCTAGAGATCAAGATTCATATGGTGGGAATGGAATATCTTGGCCTCAACACATGAGTAGGTGGTTCTCTCTCAGAAAATGTGTATTGGAAGTGTAGATATGTTCTGATGGATCTCTCCATGAATGAAGAGTGGGTGGAGGGGTATATATAGCCTCCACACAAAAACTAACCGTTACACACAATTTACCAATCTCGGTGAGACCGAATTGAGAAACTCGGTCGGACCGATTTAGCAAACCTAGTGACCGTTAGGATTTTCGGTGGGACTGAGATGCAATTCGGTAGGACCGATATAGTTAGGGTTAGGGCATAACGTAATCTCGGTGTGACCGATTACACAAACTCGGTGGGACCGTTTTTGGTAATAAGCTAACCAGAGAGTTGGCCAGGTAAACTCGGTGGGACCGATTTGCTCAATTCGGTGGGACCGAAATGTTACAAAAGGGAAACAGAGAGTTTACATTGCAATCTCGATGGGACCGATCGCTCATCTCGGTAGGACCGAAACATTACGAAGGGAAACCGAGAGATTACAACCCCATCTTGGTGTGGCCGAGGTCCCTATCGGTGAGACCGATTTGCCTAGGGTTTGTGGCAGTGGCTATGACATCTGAACTCGGTGGCGCCAGATAGAAAGAATCGGTGGGGCCGAGTTTGACTTTTGGTTTAGGTCATATGTGGATGTGGGAAGGTAGTTGAGGGTTTTGGAGCATATCACTAAGCACTTTGAGCAAGCAAGCCATGTGGTAGTCCATGCCACTTAATTTGTTGAACTTGTCTGAAATATACTAGGTAAAAGTATTAGTCCAACAAGAGATATGTTGTCATTAATTATCAAAATCACACAGGGAGCACTTGTGCTTTCAATCTCCCTCTTTTTGGTAATTGATGGCAACATACATCAAAGCTTTAGATAAAGATAAAGAGAATAACAAGTAAAGCTTTGGAAAGACATGTACCAAGCATAGGCTCCCCCTACACGTATGCAATCATGTGAATGTGGAATATAGAAGCATGTGAGAGCATAACCATGACAGAGTAGGTAATGTGTTACATGTATCTTGGCTATATGCATCAGAGCAAAGGATGTGAATATGGGAAGTGTACCTTCATGCCTATGAGTCCTTCTTGCAGACAGTATGTACATCAGCAAGAATTTCTTATACACATGACTATGATGCATATACTTACCTTGTGGTCTTGAGTTGGCTAGGATGGGATGAACCTGCGTAAACAAGGTTAGATAACACAAATGCACCTAATAGCTAGAGCAAACAAAAGAAACCACAAGAGTACCAAGAGTGGGATGACATGTAGAGTGAGTACAGAGTACCTCGATAGATATTGACATGTCCCCAAAGAGAAAGATATGCAATGAATTTGATAATTTCCTTTCCCTTGGATGTCTTGCTCCCCATGAATCTAGCATGGGATACTGGGAGAAGATAGGGAACAGAAAATCAGAGATCAAAGAAACAAATGAACAGAGCTAATGCAAATAAGCACATATGAACATGTCTTTCCCCCAAGAAGACATGTGGCATCTCTCCTCTTGAACATCAAGCATCTGGGATCCTTGAAGATTACTCTTTCCTGGAGTATTCCCTCCCACTAGAGATATGATTAAGCTTTGATGTGATCTCTCTCTCCCCCTTTGACATCAATTTCCAAGAAGGGTATTTTGGAATTTGTTGTGAATGGGTTCGGTCCTTGAATCACAGTACAAAGCATTAAGGTAAATGTGATGCTTGCAGAGGACAAGATTCATTGAGTGGAGCTGGATCAAGAATAAAGTAGGAATAAATGGCAAAATGTTTTTCCTGTTGTGAAATCGGTGTCACCGAGTTGTATGCTTCGGTTGCTCCGAAAATCTTCGGCTAGACCGGAGACATGAAACCGGTGGAACCGAGTTCATCACAGAGAAAAACACTTGTCACCTCAGCTCACTAGAAAAATAAGATCTCACAAAGATTTGCAATGAATTGGATGCATAAAATGCAGAACAAAAAGCAAAGAAAAGAAACTAAAAGATCTAGATGAAGTTTTTTGAAAGGGGAAACAAATATGCATGAGACAGATGCAAGAACACAAAAAGGAACACAGGATAACTTATCTAGAGTTGGGCGGTGACAAAGTCACCTATGTTAGAGTACATTGACTTAGGAGTCAAGTGAGATCACTTGATCATAGGTCGTACTCATCGTTTAAGCTCAAAATGGGGTTATCATTTTTTCGTTTAAGTATCTTGATGTATTCACATCTTGTCGAGTTGCTTTGACTCATGACTTGGAGTAAAGCTACTCTAAGATGGAATAACATACCTTGGGTGGCGGTGTTGATCTTGATCATGTAGTTGAACTTGTGTGGGTTGCTCAAGGTTGATGTAGCCCATCAAGAGTTGGGAGCACCCTTTGGATTTTGAGTTCATCTACCTACATGGGTTAATTTTCGCAAGGAAGAGCACTTGTGTATCCAACATGACAATCATGAAACTCAACATAGAATTTGTCAAAGGATATGTTTGAAAGGTTTCGTGCTTCCTTGTCATCAACCACCATTGTGTAGAGACTTGGTGATGTAGAGATTGCTCAAGATGTGAGTGAGTTGCAATCTCATAGAATTAGATTCATCCAAGTACCTACAAGGGTTAGATAACATGCAAGATGCAAATTTTCGAGACATAAAATAATCATCATAGGAGAAATATCAAGTGATTAGTCGTAAGCTCAAGTCTTGCATGTATCCAATGGAGTTCCTACTCCAAGTTTGAAGCATCAATGATGTTCAATTCACCTCTTAACCTGCAAAACACCTTCTCATCAAGTGGTTTAGTGAATATATCCGCTAATTGCTTATTGGTGCGAACATGCTTAAGGTTTATGTCACCCTTAGCAACGTGATCTCGAATGAAATGATGACGAACTTCAATATGCTTAGTTCGAGAGTGTTGCACGGGATTGTGAGCAATATTGATAGCACTTTCATTGTCACAAAGTAATGGAACATGTTTCACATATATCCCATAATCTTTAAGAGTTTGGGTCATCCAAAGTAATTGAGCACAACATGAACCAGCGACAATATGTATTCCGCTTCGGCGGTGGATAAGGATACCGAGTTTTGTTTCTTGGAAGACCAAGACACAACAGACCTACCAAGGAATTGACAAGTACCATAAGTGGACTTTCTATCAACCTTGTCACCGGCATAGTCCAAGTCGGAGTAGCCAACAAGATCAAAGGAAGCCCTCTTTGGATACCAAATGCCAAAATTTGGTGTATGTATTAAGTATCTCACTATCCTCTTCACGACCTTAAGATGACATTCCTTAGGAGCAGCTTGATATCGTGCACACATGCACACACTTAGCATGATATCGGGACGTGAAGCTCATATATATAATAATGAACCAATCATAGAGCGATAAACCTTTTGATCAACCGGTTCATCATATTTGGTCAAATCAAGGTGTCCACTAGTAGGCATGGGTGTAGTCATACCTTTGCATTCTTGCATATTGAACTTCCTGAATAAGTCCTTGGTGTACTTCGTTTGAGAGACAAAAGTACCCTCCTTAGTTTGCTTGATTTGCAAACCAAGAAAGAATTTGAGTTCACTCATCATAGACATCTCAAACTTCTCCGACATTAGCTTCCCAAACTTTTCACTAAAATGAGGGTTAGTTGATCCAAATATAATATAATCGACATAAATTTGGCATACAAATAGTTCTCCATTAACCCTTTTAGTAAAAAGAGTAGAATCTATTTTTCCAATTTCAAAGCCTTTTTCCAATAAGGAACTTGGTCAAGCATTATACCATGCTCTAGGAGCTTGTTTAAGACCATAAAGGGCTTTGTGAAGTTTGTAGACATGATTAGGTTTCTTAGGATTGAAAAAGCCGGGAGGTTGCTTAACATAAACTTCCTCCTCAATTTCACCATTTAGAAAAGCACTTTTAATGTCCATTTGGTACAAAGTGATATCATGGTGATTAGCATAAGCAAGTAAGATGCGAATGGACTCAAGTCTAGCAACGGGAGCATATGTCTCACCATAGTCCATACCTTCGACTTGTGTGTAGCCTTGGGCGACGAGACGTGCTTTGTTGCGAATCACTTGTCCATCTTCATCTTGCTTGTTGTGAAACACCCATTTGGTACCGATGATGTTGTGGTTGTTGTCGGGCTTCTCGACCAATGTCCACACTTGATTTCTCTCAAAGTTGTGTAGCTCTTCATGCATAGCGTTTATCCAGTCCGGATCCTCCAATGATTCTTCAACCTTCATAGGTTCAATGCTATAGATGAATGAGTAATGTTCACAAAAGTTAGCCAAATGAGTTTTAGAGCGAGTGATTCTCCCGGTTTGGATATCATTGTAGATTTGCTCCACAGGATGATCTTTAGCAATTCTTGCTCGAACTCTCTTTCATCTTGTTCTTCTTCTTGGCCTTCTTCATTGTTAGAGTTGTCCTTCTCTTGTCGTGGTGGAGAAGGAGGTTGTTGACGTTCGTCTTGGTGCACTTCCTCGTTTTCTTCATCTTGGTGTGTCCCACTTGTGGATGCTTCTGTATCAACTCTTGGTTCACCTTGTCGTGAGGTAGAAGCTTCCACTTGGACGGACGAGGTACTCTCCTTCATCTCCGGTGGACGAATCTTGCCAATAGACAAGTCTTGGATTGCTTCTGAGGGATCTTTGTCTCCTACATCAATTGGCAATTGCTCTACTTGTGAGCCGTTAGATTCATCAAACTTCACATCTACCGTTTCTTCAACCTTTCAGGTGAAATTGTTGTAGACACGGTATGTGTGAGAGTTTGAGCCATAACCAAGTAGGAAACCTTCATGAGACTTAGGAGAAAATTTAGAACGACGATGCTTATCAAGAAGGGACATTTACATCTGTGCCCCTAACTCGAACCCACTACTCATATTTGCCCCTAATTTTGAAGCATGCTCAAATTTGCCTTTCCACCGTTAAGTCACTACTCAGAAATGCCCTTCCATATAGTACTGTAGCACTTTCCGTCCAATACTGTAGCACTTTCCGTCTGCTACAGTACACATGGGACTTTGACGGTTAAAGGCCTTTGACTGGACGGAAGGGCATTTCTGAGTAGTCACTTAATGGCAAAGGGGCAAATTTGAGCATGCTTTGAAATTAGGGGCAAATCTGAGTAGGTGGTTCGAGTTAGGGGCAGAAATGTGAATGTCCCTATCAAGAATGTAGCACTTTGAGCCGAATACTTGAAAGTATCCAACTTGGGGTTTGTTACCGGTGAGGAGCTCGTATGCCGTCTTGCCAAGTAGCTTGTGAAGATACAAGCGATTTGTTGCATTACAAGCTATCTCAACCGCTTCCGCCCAAAAGTGTTTTGGCGTCTTGTACTCATCAAGCATCGTTCTTGCCATCTCGATAAGAGTCCGGTTCTTCCTCTCAACGACTCCATTTTGTTGAGGTGTGTACGTAGCCGAGAACTCATGTGCAATCCCTTCTTCATCAAGAAAGGTATCTACATTTGCGTTCTTGAACTCCATTCCGTTGTCGCTCCGAACCTTCTTGATCTTCACGTAAAATTGATTTTGGGCCTTCATAGCAAAGTTTTTGAAGATCTTTTGGACCTGCGATTTGTCATCAAGAAATAGCACCCACGTAAATCTTGAAAAATCATCAACTATGACTAGACCAAATGAGTTACCACCGAGACTCTTGTAGGCATTTGGACCAAAGAGATCCATGTGAAGTAGCTCGAGTGGTCTTCTTGTGGTCATGATGTTCTTAGCGCGATGACTTCCTCCAACTTGTTTCCCTGCTTGACAAGCACTACAAAGTCTATCCTTGTCAAATATGACATCGTTAACGCCAAGGATATGATTTCCTTTAATGAGTTTGTCAAGGTTTCGCATGCCCACATGGCCTAGCCTTCTATGCCTCAACCAGCCTTTAGAAGATTTAGCAATTAAGCAAGTTCTAGGTTGAGCCTTTTTTAGTGAAATCAACAATGTAAAGATCTCCTCTACGTATACCGGTAAAGACCATTTTATGATTATCTCTACGAAACACTTGGCAGTCTACTTCAGTAAATAGGACATTGAAACCGAAATCAGCAAGTCTAGATACTGAAAGTAGGTTGTAGCCAAGAGATTCAACCAGCATGACATTTTGTATGGAGCTATCATGTGAGATGGCCACCTTACCAGGGCCAACCACTTTACCCTTTGAATTATCACCAAAAGTGACATACTTTCGAGGGTCGTCGTTTCCAGCAAGCTCACGGAACATGTCTTTATCTCCGATCATATGATCAGTACATCCACAATCAAGGACCCATTCCTTTCCTCCAGCCATGTAGCCCCGAAGATTTGCCATAAGACCAAAGTGTCTCATCGCATCATCGAGATCATAGTCACTATCATCATCCTCATCATAGTATCCATGTTCAACATCATTTTGTGATTGATCAATTCCTAGAGAGGGTAATTCATTAGACAAATGATCATCACAATGGTCACTGAGGGAGTCCTGGATTAGGGGGTGTTCGGATAGCCGGACTATACCTTCAGCCGGACTCAAGGACTATGAAGATACAAGATTGAAGACTTCGTCCCGTGTCCGGAAGGATCTTTTCTTGGCGTGGAAGGCAAGCTAGGCGTGCGGATATTCGAGATCTCCTACCATTGTAACCGACTCTGTGTAACCCTAACCCTATTCGGTGTCTATATAAACCAGAGGGTTGTAGTCCGTAGGACAATAATCATCATACACAATCATACCATAGGCTAGCTTCTAGGGTTTAGCCTCCTTGATCTCGTGGTAGATCCACTCTTGTACTACCCATATCATCAATATTAATCTAGCAGGAGTAGGGTTTTACCTCCACCGAGAGGGCCCGAACCTGGGTAAAATAAAGTGTCCCTTGTCTCCTGTTACCATCCGACCTTGACGCACAGTTCGGGACCCCCTACCCGAGATCCGCCCGTTTTGACACCGACATTGGTGCTTTCATTGAGAGTTCCTCTGTGCCGCCGCGATCAGTAAGGATGCCTTTACCCGTCTTTAAAGATGGCGCCGTTACTAAGGGAGCCTTGGCTATCGGCCAAACCCTCCGGCTAGGTGGTTTTCTCATGACCGCCTGTTCGGCCGTTGCGCCGACGGTGACGTCTCGGGTCATCAAAATCAACCTCCACGTCATCTCGGAACTTGTCGAGCAGCTGGATCCGATGGAGCTCTGTTCCGTAAACGAGCTCTTGGTTCGCATCGCCGCCCTGGGGGTCGCCAAAAATTACGACCAGGTTGGGCTTAAACCCGATCTAAGGGAAATTAACTCTCCCCAAGTCACCCACCACATTGCTATGGTGGAAACACAATGCGGCGACCCTTCATCTATCTTAAGGACTAGCCACGTCCGAATTCCTGAACCCTCCATGCCGGATATCCGCGGAGGGGAGGGTACAATCTAAGACCTGAGCCTAAAATCAGGCGAATCGGACAACGTCCAAGACTCCGGATCTCAGAATCCGGAAGTTCTTCGGCTTCCGAACAGCAAACCGGGCGAAGTCTCAGATTCAACGACGCCCGACCACCCGATCTTAAGCGATCTCTCCCAAATTAGGCAGATGCCCAAAGAAACAGTACATCATTACTGGGCCAGATTCCTCCTACTTATGAACAGGACAAAGGACTGCCGCGAGGAAGACGCGATTTCAATCTTTTGCAGTAACTGCACGGACAAGGGAATACTCAACGCCATAAGCCGTCGTAATATTGCACGCTTTGCTGACCTGGCGTCCATAGTACAAAAATACTGTGCCATGGAAAGTGCTTGGAAAACCGAAATTGAATTTTGGGATAATCCGGCCTTGAATAGCAATCCCGTCCGAATCAAGAGGGCGCACCGCAGTAAGGCGCCCGGACTAAACACTAAAAAATCAAAACCCTCTAGGGGGCATGGAACCGTACTAGAAAAGTGGCTAGATGGACCCTGCAAGATTCATAGTGCAGCGGACGCCACCCCAACCCACAGCCTCTGGGCATGTTGGATACTCCGGCAGGTGGCCAAAATTGGCGAGGACCTCCTAATTCCAGAGGTCGAAGGAAACCGGCCAGGGAATTTCAGTTCCGTTCTCACAGTCTTTGAGACTTTCGCATCGAATAACATGCGAAAAAGAACACTCCGCAGCCTCACCGAAGTCTATCAAGTAGCGACAATAAATCCATGGAGTAATACTGCTATCATCTTCAATGCGAGTGACGAACCTAAATTTCGAACAGCCAAAGCACCAGCTGCACTGGTCCTCAGTCCCATAGTGGACGGCTGTCGCCTCGCAAAGGTACTCATGGATGGAGGCAGCGGATTGAACCTCATCTACGAGGAAACCCTCCAAAAGATGGAAATAGACTGGAACCGCATTGAGCAAAGCAGCACAACTTTTAGAGGAATAATTCCCAGTCAGGAAGCATGCTGCACCGGAAAAATCACACTAGATGTGGTGTTCGGCACGTCGGATAATTACAGGTCCGAACAGATCACGTTCCAGGTAGCCCCGTTCAAAAGCGGATACCACGCTATACTAGGGCGGGAGGCTTTTACAGTTTTCCAAGCTATACCCCATTACGGGTACATGAAGCTTAAGATGCCTGGGCCAAACGGAATTATCACTCTCACTAGTGATCCGTACATAGCACTCCGCGCCGAAAACAAGACAGCCGCATTGGCCCTCGAGGCACTATCAGAAACCTTAGCGGCTGAAGAACTGACTGCGCTGCGATCCATGGTTAACAGGGACGATGTGATACTCGATAAGAGATCCAAATCCACATCCTTCAAACCAGCGGACGAAATAGTCAAATTCCAGGTCCACCCTACGGACCCCAATAAAACAGCCTCCATCGGGGCACGACTGAACCCTGATGTAGACGCCGCACTACGAGAGTTCCTACGAGAGAACTGGGACATTTTTGCTTGGCACCCCTCAGATATGCCAGGAATCCCACGCAGGCTGGCAGAACACAGTTTAAATATCCAGCAAGGATTCAAACCTGTCAAACAAACCCTTCGGCGCTTCTCTGAACCAAAGAGACAGGCTATGGGAGAGGAGCTAGCCAAGTTATTGGAGGCCGAATTCATCAGAGATATAAAACACCCGGACTGGCTAGCAAATCTGGTGATGGTACCAAAGAAGGACAAATCCTGGCGCCTGTGTGTCGACTTCAAAGACCTCAATAAGGCTTGCCCAAAGGATCCTTTTCCCCTCCCTCGAATAGATCAAATCCGCATGACACGATTCCCTGTGCTTCTTTGACGCATACTCCGGTTACCATCAAATCAAGATGGCAGAATCAGACCAAGCCGCAACAGCATTCATCACACCATACGGCCCATTCTGCTTCAACACGATGCCCTTTGGACTAAAAAACGCCGGTGTGACATATCAGCACATGATTAAAACATGTCTGGCAAACCAGATCGGCAAAACAGTGGAGGCGTATGTAGATGATGTGGTCGTTAAATCAAGACATGTCGAATCTCTAGTAGACGACTTGAGACTCACATTCGACAACCTCCGAAAATACGACATTAAGCTCAATCCGGAAAAATGCGTTTTCGGCGTTCCAGCCGGAAAGCTACTGGGCTTCATTGTATCCGGTAGAGGAATTGAAGCAAATCCAGCTAAAATCCGAGCTTTGTCACAATTGGATGTCCAAAAAGACCTCAAACAAATACAGAAACTCACCGGATGCGTGGCGGCCTTAAGCCGCTTTATCTCCCGCTTGGGAGAAAAGGCATTACCCCTTTACCGCCTCCTTAGGCGCACCGAACACTTCGAGTGGACGGAAGCTGCCACGGTCGGACTCGAGGAGATAAAGGCCATCTTGGCAACAAATCCAGTCCTGGCCGCGCCGAACATTGGCGAACCCATGTTATTATACATTGCCGCAACTCATCAAGTTGTTAGCGCAGTACTCGTCGTCGAGCAGGCAACGGATGGACACAAACTCCCCCTTCAAAGGCCGGTTTACTACGTGTCCACTGTCCTTACACCATGCAAATCACGGTACCCACATTACCAAAAGATCGCATACGCGGTGTTCATGGCATCCAGGAAGCTACGTCACTACTTTCAAGAGTGTTCCATAACAGTAGCCTCGGAAGTACCACTCAATGATATTATCAACAACCGCGATGCAACGGGCCGGATAGCCAAATGGGCCATAGAGCTCCTCCCGTTCGACATAACCTACAAACCACGACGAGCAATTAAATCGCAAGTCCTAGCCGACTTCGTCGCCGAATGGACAGAGGCCGAACTCCCTAAAGAGTACGGCACATATTCCAACTGGATCATGCATTTCGACGGATCCAAAATGCTGGCCGGACTGGGGGCTGGCGTTGTTTTGACGTCCCCTACAGGGGATACAGTCCAATATGTACTCCAAATCATGTACGCGGACTCCAACAATGCAGCCGAGTATGAGGCCCTTCTACATGGTCTCCGGATGGCAGTATCCATGGGCATTCAACGCCTGGAAGTACGCGGGGACTCCAACCTCGCGATATCCCAAATAAATGGCGACTTCAACGCCAAAGACCCAAAAATGGCAGCTTATCGCAATGCCGTCCTAAAAATGTTAGTTCGGTTCGAAGGACTGGAGTTGCACCATATAGCCCGAGAAAATAATCAGGCAGCGGACGTCCTGGCACGTATTGGAGCAGAACGAGATGCAGTCCCCCCCAACATCTTCTTAGAGAGAATATTCAAGCCATCTGTAGCATGGGAAGGGGAACCCTCGGTCCATAGTCCAAACACAACCGCATAGCCCGACGCCGAACAATCTGACATAATCAGAGGCCCTGCCACCGAAATCACACCCTCAGCCCACGTAATAATGGCGGTCATCGCCCTGTGGACAGAACCATTCCTCGCCTACCTTACTAGGCAGGAACTCCCAGAGGACCAAAACAAGGCACGCTGCATAGTGCGACGATCTAAAGCCTATAAAGTCCACGAGGGAGAGCTCTACAAGAAAAGTACTACAGGAGTCCTCCAAAGATGTATCTCAGAAGAGGAAGGGTGGAGTCTGTTGGCTGAAATTCATGCCGGACTCGGTGGCCACCACGCTGCAGCTCGATCCCTTGTAAGCAAGGCTTACCGTACAGGCTTTTATTGGCCAACGGCCTGAGCAGACGCCCATGACTTAGTCAAACGATGCGTCGGTTGCCAGCTCTTTGCAAACCAAAGCCATATGCCGCCCAACGCCCTCCGAACTATCCCCATCACTTGGCCTTTTGCGGTATGGGGGCTTGACATGGCAGGACCCCTTAAAGGTGGAACCCACAAGAAAAAATACTTATTGGTCATGGTGGATAAATTCACCAAATGGATAGAAGCCAAGCCTGTCAAGACGGCCGAATCCGGACCTGTGATAGACTTCATATCCGGGGTCGTACACCGTTACGGTGTCCCCCACAGCATTATCACCGATAATGGCACAAACTTCACCTCTAACGAAGTAAAGCTGTGGTGCAAAAACATGGGCATTAAGCTCGATTATGCTTCTGTCTATCACCCACAAACTAACGGTCAGGTCAAACGTGTAAATGGTCTCATCATGAGCGGTATCAAACCCAGACTAGTGCGGTCCCTAAAGGAATCTAATACGCACTGGGTAGAGGAGCTCGACTCCGTACTCTGGGGGCTGCGAACCACGCCGAATCGTACCACCGGATTCACACCATTTTTTATGGTGTATGGCGCTGAGGCAGTTCTGCCTTGCGACATAATTCATGACTCACCTCGAGTGCGCATGTACGAAGAAAGAGAAGCCGAACTTGATCGGCAGGACAACCTGGACGCCCTAGAGGAGGAGCGCGATGTGGCTAAAGCCCGTTCCGCATTTTATCAGCAGCAGGCTCGAAGATATCAAAGCAGAGAAGTACGGGCCAAAAATTACAATGTTGGCGAACTAGTTCTACGCGTGCCGGATAAGAAAAAGGACAAACTCAAGCCCAAATGGGAAGGTCCCTTCATAATTGACCAAGTCCTCACTGGTGGAGCGTACCGCCCGCGAGAAGCATCGGACAACCGACTCGAGCCGAACCCATGGAACGCCACACGTCTCCGAAGATTCTATGCCTAGCGCCGAACTCTGAGTTTGTCTCCTTCCTGTGTCCATTTTTACATATATCTTTCTGTTTTTATTTTTGTCTCCTCCCACTCTTTCCTTTTCTAGCCCTTAAAGGCTCATAATATGACGCGCTACCAGCGCTCCTTAAACCTGGGGCCTTCTTTAACGGAAGCTTGTTTATACGGGTTTCACACCCAACGCATGCGTCAGACTTCCGCATGCACCTTTTCTTCACCATTATATGCATCGATATGACTTAAATTTTGGCCAAGCTGGGTTGCCTAGCTCCTGTGCTTACCCCTACGTTCCCGATTGTTCGGCTAGGCGGTAAAGGGAGCACCTCTGCGATTGCTACTGCCGGATAAGCCGGATGTGTACCTCAGACTGGGTGAAGCCGAAAGCTAGCATTCTTAAGGGAATATTCGGTCAGTGAACTAAAGGTGAACCTTTTTTTACTTATACATGCCCCCAGATGTTTTCCTGCATTTGCAGTCCGGACGTGCACTTCAGGGCACGCCACCCCAACGAAAGGAACCCTTAACGGAACTATTCTCTCTGGAACATGTTTCTTACTAACCATGTAATATAACATAACTAGTTGGGCACTTGTCTGATAAAGCACTAATGACCCCTACGCCTGGTCTCCATGCATACCTCGGTTCTTATATAACCATTATGGTATTCGGACACACTCCGGACCGTCAGTTCCCGAGGTTGAAGAGAAAAGGTCGGCAACGACAAACGATCTACAATCCGGCTAGAAGGCATTTCACATGTCAATTATAAATTACATAGTCATCCTGACTGATTGTAGTCCTCCTCTATACCATCTAACAGGTTGTCTAATTTACAGTCCTGCTGAGAATACTTTGCGGCCAGTTCTACCTGGCCATACACTAAGCTCACAGGGATCTCCTTCCCGTCGGGCCCCACCGGTCCGACCTCGGCCATGTGACTGGGGTCAGACTTCGTAAAGCGGGTCTTCACCATGGCCCAGGCCTTCCTAGCGCCTTGTCGGCAGGCTGATATCTTCCCCAACCGGAAGCGCCGCCGAGCTCCCTTCAGCTTCTCCGCAAGCTCTCCAAGGCCCTCGGGCGTGGGGTGGGCAGGCCATAAGGCTTGGGCAACGCCTCGCATCGCCTTCCGAATTCGCTCGTGCAGTTGCAGGAGTTCGGGGAGTAGGTCACCCGTAGAACCGGGCATCTCCTCTGCAGGACGACCTGTGAGCATACCTACAGACAATACTCTGTTATTCGACTTCCTCGCCGAACTCATTTTTCAAAGTTCGTTCAAGCACTTACTAAATATGCCGCGTCGAAGCCGCTGATTCTCCTTCATGGAGTCCGACAGCTGGCCATGAACGTCCTTCAGTTCAACATCCAGCTTGGTGTTGGCATCTTGAAGATCATTCTTCTCTCGCCTCACCCTTGTCAACATACTCTCACCGGCCTTTAACCGGCGTAAGAGTTGTTGCCTCTCCGGATCAAGTCCAACGCCATCTGCAACATGAATTGTCAGATTTGCACCCATGCCGCACAATACTAATCTTTCGAAGTATATCTTACCTAAGGGGGTCCCTTTGGGCTCCCCTGTTGCGGCTAGTGCGGCCTCTAGTTGGGCCTTGCACTTTTCCAGCTCCTGGGACAGCACGGTGTTCTTCTTTGTAAGAACCTGCATGTTATATGATCCTTAAATCAGTTACTTTAACTGTTTTAAGTCTCGGGGGCTACTGATATATATATATATATATATATATATATATAACCAAAATTTTCTTACTCGTATGTCTTTCACATACTGCTCCGTGGCTTTGGCTAAACCATCTTGAGCGGCACGAAGGTACGCATCTCCCGAATTAAAGGCATTTAAAGCCTCTCGGGAGAAACAAGCGTCGCGTAGAACTGTCCGGCGACGCCTGTGGTTCATGGCACTCTCCACTTCTGAATTTGTGGCAGACAGCCGGTCTACATCCTCCGTTGGAGGAGCGTCCGGTGCGCGCCTAGTGCTCGTCCCCGCTTCTGGACCAAACGTTGGAACCTGGTTAGCGGAGGCGCGATTGGCGACCTCTCCGGACATAGTCCGGCGAGGCCTCTTCGTCCTGGAAACAGCACGAATGTTAATATGCCTTGACAGAATAACACCAGGGATACGGAGGGCGCGTTATACCTTTGTGCCGGAATCTCACTCTGGGCTACATTTCTTTTTGCCCCACGGGGCCCTACGGCCCCTCGTTGGCTAGCCGCTGCAGGTTCGGCCTCCCGCCTTGGAAATCTCCCCTGCAAAATACGGTTGTCGTTTGAAACGCCGGAATATGTGAGAATGGAATCTCTCTTGAGGGAATAAACACTCCGGTTTCTGTCACCTGGGAGGCCGGGATTAACCCGGGGTAATCGGCCGTGATGGCCACCAAGGTATCGTCCTTGCTTAACTGATGGAACACCCCGTCGATGAGCTCCACCGATATGTTCGGATCCTCTTCGGAGTCCGGATCGAGGGACCTTTCTGGGTCCTCAGGCTGTGGAGGGCGGCTGTTGATATCCTTTACTTCCTGCCGCAATTCCTGCATTGAAATCGTCAGATTACGTATCTAGTCGTGGGAGTGTTAAACAGACAGGCAAGTGCAATTGTTCACTTACCCAACTTGGAGGTTCGTACATAGTGAATCCGGCCCGCGGGTTGACGCGGAGGAAGTCCTCCTTTTCTCCCTTGTACAAAGATGTTAAAATCTTTACTAGAGCAGCAGCTGTGTGGCTGGCCCCTTACGACCGTAACGGGTGGCGTCATCCTCCCCGTTGAAATCCCACATGGGGTGGCCTCTATATTGAAGCGGCTGCACCCCCCGCATAATGCATGTGGCCATGACTCCAATCATGGTTAGTCCGGAATGAGCCAACAGTCTTATCCTGCCCATCAGGTAAAGGACGTCTCTATCACTTTCTCTCTGAGAGCTCCGCGGACGCCAGCTCAAGCGTTTCTTCGGTGGAGCACTGTTGAACTCGGGGAGACCGACCCGGGTAGGGCCGGCAGCGGGACGTCATCTATGTAAAACCATTCCGAAGGCCAGTCCTCGGATGCCTCTTTTGGGGTTCCGGATGGGTATCCGGTCCCAGCGATGCGCCATACTTCGGCTCCGCCCACTTGATAAATGGACCCCTTTTGAGAATGGCGCACCAAGCAGAACAACCTCTTCCACAGCGCAAAATGAGCCTCGATGCCTAAAAATAGCTCGCAAAGGGCAACGAAGCCCGCAATATGTAGTACGGAGCCGGGCGTGAGATTGTGCAGCTGGAGGCCGTAGAACTCCAGAAGCCCGCGGAGGAATGGATGAATTGGAAATCCCAGTCCCCTTAATAAATATGGGACGAGGCACACCCGCTCTCCTTTAGAAGGATTGGGGGTGCTCTCTGCTTGCTTTACGCCATTATAGGTGGCGAGTCCGGCTCGGACCGGGACCATATATGCCTGGGGAAGGAATCCCTTGGCCTGCAGCGACACTAACTCGCTGTGTGGGATGGTGCAACTCTCCCAGTTTCCGGGTTTAGGACTGGAGGGGCGAGGGGAGGAGCTGCGACGGCTGGCCATGTTGGAATGGACCTTTGCTGGACACGCTCTGATGATAACTCGCGGAGAGGAGAAGATGTGGTTTGGATCTAAATCCCCATCCCGTTAAATAGGCGGCTCGTTTATATGACTAAGGGTGTGGATGTGAAAACACCCCAAGCTTTTCTCATTCGTTCAGCACGTGGAAGACGGCCATTATTGGGCACTAAAGCCGAGGAGCGCTACATTACAAAAATCGGACGTTATTCGTACAGGTACACAGGATTCGGAGGAGGAACCCGCCTTGCAATGCCGAAGACGATTTGCGCGCCGGACTCGTCGTCATTGAAGCCTGGTTCGGGGGCTACTGAGGGAGTCCTGGATTAGGGGGTGTTCGGATAGCCGAACTATACCTTCAGCCGGACTCCAGGACTATGAAGATACAAGATTGAAGACTTCGTCCCGTGTCCGGAAGGATCTTTTCTTGGCGTGGAAGGCAAGCTAGGCATGCGGATATTTGAGATCTCCTACCATTGTAACCGACTCTGTGTAACCCTAACCCTATCCGGTGTCTATATAAACCAGAGGGTTGTAGTCCGTAGGACAATAATCATCATACACAATCATACCATAGGCTAGCTTCTAGGGTTTAGCCTCCTTGATCTCGTGGTAGATCCACTCTTGTACTACCCATATCATCAATATTAATCCAGCAGGAGTAGGGTTTTACCTCCACCGAGAGGGCCCGAACCTGGGTAAAATAAAGTGTCCCTTGTCTCTTGACCTTGACGCACAGTTCGGGACCCCTACCCGAGATCTGCCGGTTTTGACACCGACAGTCACCTTTATGAATTCTAATAGCTTCGGATATGATATCGCTAATGATCCCAACATTTCCTATGGCACGCATGAGATTGGTAAGCTCAAATAGACAATAACCAAAGCTAGGATCACTAGAGTTCATCTTACTCAAAGCAATAGACTTATGGAGAATTTCGTCTAAATTTTTCAAGGAATAATCTGGAAATCATTCCACAAGAAATTTCCATATAGTATAGGCATAATCAAGAGTAGGCAAACTAGCAATCAAATTTTTGGGCAATCCTCTTATGATAATATTGATGGTTCTAAGATTGCAAATCATGTCAAGATCCTCTTCGGGTGTGGGAAGAAAGGGATTAATATGAGGTGCATAAGGGCTAGCAATGTACTTGTTCAAGTGATATTCATTGAAAATCTCAAGCATTTCATTTTTCCACTCATGAGAATATTCTTCGTCAAGAATAGGCACTCTATGTCTAAGACTCCCCAAAGTAGACACATCCATCTTCCTCCAAAGGTGTTTAAACCAAGGCAATGGAGACCAATGCTCTGATACCAATTGAAAGGATCAAGAAGAGGTGTCTAGAGGGGGGGTGACCAAAAGTTGTAGTTTTTAGTTTCTTTAAGTTGAAGTGGAGTTTTGGCACAAGTTTAACAAACACAATACATATCAAGCAAACATGCAAAGAGTATATGAGCAGCGGAAAGTAAAGCATGCAACTTGCAAGAATGTAAGGGGAAGGGTTTGGATAATTCAAACGCAATTGGAGATACGGATGTTTTTGTCGTGGTTCCGATAGGTGGTGCTATCGTACATCCACGTTGATGGAGACTTCAACCCACCAAGGGTAACGGTTGCACAAGTCCACGGAGGGCTCCACCCACAAAGGGTCCACGAAGAAGCAACCTTGTCTATCCCATCATGGCCATCGCCCACGGAGGACTTGCCTCACTAGCGGTAGATCTTCACGAAGTAGGCGATCTCCTTCCCCTTACAAACTCCTTGGTTCAACTCCACAATCTTGTCGGAGGCTCCCAAGTGACACCTACCCAATCTAGGAGACACCACTCTCCAAGAAGTAACAAATGGTGTGTTGATGATGAACTCCTTGCTCTTGTGCTTCAAATGATAGTCTCCCCAACACTCAACTCTCTCTCACAAGATATGGATTTGCTGGAAAGAAGATTTGAGTGGAAAGCAACTTGGGGAAGGCTAGAGATCAAGATTCATATGGTGGGAATGGAATATCTTGGCCTCAACACATGAGTAGGTGGTTCTCTCTCAGAAAATGTGTATTGGAAGTGTAGGTATGTTCTGATGGCTCTCTCCACGAATGAAGAGTGGGTGGAGGGGTATATATAGCCTCCACACAAAAACTAACCATTACACACAATTTACCAATCTCGGTGAGACCGAATTGAGAAACTCGGTCGGACCGATTTAGCAAACCTAGTGACCATTAGGATTTTCGGTGGGACTGAGATGCAACTCGGTAGGACCGATATAGTTAGGGTTAGGGCATAATGTAATCTCGGTGTGACCGATTACACAAACTCGGTGGGACCGATTTTGGTAATAAGCTAACCAGAGAGTTGGTCAGGTAAACTCGGTGGGACCGATTTGCTCATTTCGATGGGACCGAAATGTTACCAAAGGGAAAGAGAGAGTTTACATTGCAATCTCGGTGGGACCGATCGCTCATCTCGGTAGGACAGAAACGTTACGAAGGGAAACAGAGAGATTACAACCCCATCTCGGTGTGACCGAGATCCCTATCGGCGAGACCGATTTGCCTAGGGTTTGTGGTAGTGGCTATGACATCTGAACTCGGTGGCGCCGGATAGAAAGAATCGGTGGGGCCGAGTTTGACTTTTGGTTTAGGTCATATGTGGATGTGGGAAGGTAGTTGAGGGTTTTGGAGCATATCACTAAGCACTTTGAGCAAGCAAGCCATTAAGCAGCACCTCATCCCCTCTTGATAGTATTGGCTTTTCCTATAGACTCAATGTGATCTTGGATCACTAAAATAGAAAATGTAGAGTCTTGATCTTGAAGCTTGAGCTAATCCTTTGTCCTTAGCATCTTGAAGGGGTTCCACATCCTTTAGTCCATGCCACTTAATTTGTTAAACTTGTCTGAAATATACTAGGTAAAAGTATTAGTCCAACAAGAGATATGTTGTCATTAATTATCAAAATCACCCAGGGTGCACTTGTGCTTTCAGTGATAGAGATCGGTGGGTTACCTGACTGGATCCGAGTAGAACGTAGACGTGGTTGAAGCTGTGGTTGCGATGACGGCGGTTTGAGATGCCGGTAGGGGGAAGAGCGAGGGAGGGGGGATACTGAGGGGAAGGGGATGTGGTTGGAGGAATAAATTTTGAACTCACACGCCTAATGAAAATTTCGATGCGAAATTTGGAACTTGGGTGGGGGAAACACACAACAGAGACGAAGCACGTAAAATACTCGTGTGCGAGAAAAAAGAAAGTTGGCAGATCCCGTCTCCAAAAAAATGTACACGTGTACTTGATTTTTTCGGTCAATGGTACGCCTGGTTTATTAGGAAATATCACACAGGTAACTGACTTACGGGTCATTAACGCAAAAAAACGCAGACGGGTACAGCATAGAAACCGTCTGTTTTGTGATATTCTAATGATTAACGCAAAAAATGCACACGGGCACACATGCTAATCAACGCTCAAAGCCCTCAAAGGATACTCTTACCAACATTGTACGTTAATACTACAAACTTAAAGTACTACTGGTAATTTGCTCTAATACTAAAAACTTAAACTACTTCTCACATGCTGCCATCAGGGCATGCTAGCTAAACGCCGGCATTCTCCTTCCCGGCCTTGTAGGCGGCAGCCCGCCGTGCTTCGATCTCCGCCAAACTCTCCTCACCACAGCGTGCAACCTCTTTTTTCTTGTGGCAGCGGGACTCTCTTTTGTTGACCGCTTTCCACCTTTTTCGCTCCTTCTGTGCGGCTTTGGTCGCCTCTAGTTTCACCACCCATTCGGTCATGGCAGCCTCAAAGTCCGCCCATGTAACTGTCTGGCCCCCGACAGCGATGAACTCAGCGCAGCGAGATTCCATCGCTTCCTTACCATGTGTGCGGTCGCGGGCGGCGAGGAACTCGGCGTGGCGGGATGCCATCGCTTCCTTACCAGTTATTGTGCGCCGCGGTGCCATGGACGATGCTTGAAGAGAGCTCTGGGATGGAGGGGCCGGGTAGCCGTACAATGCGGTGGTATTCAAGAGTTCAACCCCAAGCGACAACAGAAATTTGGCTTCCCTTACAATTTTGCTCGTTTATTATCGCACACGGTTCATCTCCGTCGCTTTTGGAAACAGTGTTCGCTGAGCCTATTGTGTGTTGCGTTATGATTGGCCAGAACCCCAGCCACGCGGATCGTGCGTGTGCACCGTTCGATGTGCCGCGATTGAACGGCAATCCACGTCCCTCACATCAAACCCGTGCACCTGTAGCTGGATTGGATTTATATGCTCTAAATGCCTAGAAAATGCACAGGTAAATGAGTCCGGAAAAATGCCAAAATTGAACACGGTGATTTGCAGGGTGTATGTTCATCGTAGAAAAAACTCCAGGGCAAAGAACGAAGAAAATTTGGATTCCCCTTCAATCTTGAGGATTTCCCTTTTGAAAGGATGGTTCTTCCTCGGTGATGGTTCGATTTATGAAGGGCATGCATGACAACATAAGCCAAACCTTCTCAAATTTTTACCAAGGCATGGTGAGGTCATACCATGGCACCATGCCAGGCGTCATGTTTTTTAAGCATTTATTTCATTTTTTCTATAGTGTAAAACCCAACAAACAGACATTTGTGGTTGACTATTGCCACACATTTCATCGAAATATCTGCCCATTCCTTGTAAAAGGCATGAGAATTTTACTAAATGGCACGAGCATGGTTTTCTAGGCCGTTCTTGTGGACCCTTTCATGCATCGATTGTTTGAACTTGCATTATGCACATTAATGCACTACAAAAAAAGACACATCCGTGACATTTTGGGCCGAACGAATTTTTTTCTACCATACATATGACACTTCTATGACGATAATTGTGACAAAACCCGGTATCATCATAGATGTGGTGGGCTCCTACTTCTATGACAAAATATCATGACAGAAAATGGGCTTTTTGTCCTGGGCGGGCCGGAGACGCAGCTGCATGACATTCTTTGGGCCGTCCATGATGGAAAAGACCGTGGTCGAAGCGAGGGGGTGGAAAATTTCGGGGAGTTCCCGGTTACGGTGGGAGGTCGGGGGCCGAGCGATACGCGTTTCTCTCGTACATGTACGCGCGTGTGTGCGAGGCGTTGGCTCTAACTGAAAACAAGCGAGGCGTTGGGCTCTAACTGAACCCGACCGATCGATCGATGGCTGTTAACTGAACCCGATCGAGCGATTCCTTCGCTACTGCTGCTAACTAAAGCCGATCGATTGGATGAACAGTGAGCATTGCCGGGGGGGTTGGATGAACAGTGAGTGGTGGCGTTGCCTCTGGATGAACAGGACCCCCGTGGTGTGGAGGGCTGGATGAACAGTAGACGGTGGAGGGGTGCCCGTGGAGGGGTGGTTGAACAGGACCCCGTGGTGTGGAGGGCTGGATGAACAGTAGACGGTGGAGGGGTGCCCGTGGAGGGGTGGTTGAACAGTAGCCGGTGGAGTAGCGCGCGGTGGAGGCTGGATGAACAGGAACCCGTGGAGGCTGGAGGAGGTCGACGGTAGCCCGTGGAGGCTGGAGGAGGTCGACGGTGGAGATGAACAGTATCCCGTAGAGTCCCGTTTTGCGGTACGCCACACCCCTCCCGATGAACATGACCCCCGTTTCGACCGTAGGGGGTCCGTTTCGTCCGTTTTGCGGTACGCCACACCCCTCCCGATCAACAGGACCCCCGTTTCGACCGTAGGAGGTCCGTTTCGTCCATTTTGCGGTACGCCACACCCCTCCCGATCAACAGGACCCCCGTTTCGACCGTAGGAGGTCCGTTTCGTCCGTTTTGCGGTACGCCACACCCCTCCCGATCAACAGGACCCCCATTTCGACCGTAGGAGGTCTGTTTCCTCCGTTTTGCGGTACGCCACGCCCCTCCTGATCAACAGGACCCCCGTTTCGACCGTAGGAGGTCTGTTTCCTCCGTTTTGCGGTACGCCACACCCCTCCCGATCAACAGGACCCCGTTCCGAACGTAGGAGGTCTATTTCCTCCATTTTGCGGTACGCCAGGCCTCGTTTCCATCGCCTGTGCCGCCGAAGCCCTCCCGATGAACACAACCACGCATTCTGTTCCGACCCAGCCGGTTGCCTCCCACGCGTTCCGTTGCCTCCCGATGAATACGGCGCATTCCGTTGCATCCCCATGAACACGACGCATTTCGTTGCCTCCCCATGAACACGACGCATTTCGTTGCCTCCCCATGAATACGACGACGACGACGTTGTTTCTCCGTTCTGACCGAACCATGTACACAAGCCCTGGCCGTACGTATGCGCGAGTAGGCATTCGAGACCCCGCCCGTATGTACACATATGTGGCCGTATTTTCTTTCTTGCACCCTGGCCGTTGTACGTACGTGTACATGCTATGTGCGCGCCTCTACTACGACACGTGCGTGCCTCTACATCCACCAGTATATATGTACGTACACGTTCGTGACCAGAATGACAACGCTACGTACGCTTCGACCAGGTGGGTCCCGACTATCAGGCACTTCCTTGCGTGCGAAGATGTAGCTGATGGGTCCCAGCAGTCAGGGGGGCGAATCGTTTTTTTTGCCCGGACGCACTTCCTTGCATGCGAAGATGTAGCTGGTGAGTCCCAGTAGTCAGGGGGAAACGTTTTTTTTCACGAAATACGGTGGCCCGTCCGGTGGGTCCCCGCTGTCAGGTGGAGGAATCATTATTTTGCGCGTAATAAGGAGGCACTTCCTTGCTGCGGCCGTGGACCCAGCTGTCAGCCTCTCCACGTACAGTCCACGTCCAATGGAAGTCGTTCCTTGACCACGTTGACCACACAGCGCCGAGAGCACCACGGCGGTGGACGACGGCGAGGAGTAGGAAGGGGTCGACTCGGAGCCAGGGAGGACACAACAGTGGATGCCCACGCGAAGAGGAGTACGAGGGTTCACTGGTTCGGCTGCGGTGTGAGGCTGCTGTCGCCGCAGAATAACAGGGGGTGTGGGTGAGTAGAGGGATGGCCTGGCCAGCGGTGGGAGTAGTAGGGGGCGGTGAGGCCTCCGCGGCATCACAGTCGGCCATGGGAGGCAGGAGCACGCGGCACGACCGGCGCTGATTTGGGCGGCTGGAGCAAGAAGATAAGAGGTTGAAGAAGCACTACGGCCATTGGATGAACATCGTACGGTAACAGGAGCTAGAATCATTCATATTGACTAAGTTGACAAAGCCCTCTGTCCCCGTCAACTTGGTAGGCCCACAAGTCAGCCTCCCACTCTGCTGGGTTCCAGCTGGCAGGGGGAGTATTCATTTTTTTGTGGGTAATAAGGAGGCACTTCCTTGCGTGCGAAGATAGCTGGTGGGTCCGACATGTCAGCGGGGGGCACGTTATTTTCACGAAATACAGAGGCCCTTCCGGTGAGTCCCAGATGTCAGGTGGAGGAACCATTATTTTGCACGTAATAAGGAGGCATTTCCTTGTGTGCGGCCGTGGACCCAGCTGTCAGCCTCTCCACACACAGTCTACTTTTGATGGTGTCATTCGTTGACCACGTTGACCATGCCGCGCTGAGCGCATCCAAGGTGGTGGACGATGGGGAGGCCCCCGACAACAATGAGCCGGAGATGGGAAGACGCGGGAGTAAAGTCGCAGACGGAGAGGTGTACGAGGGTTAACTGGTTCTAGTGCGGTGTGGTTCGGCAGTCGGTGGAGATGAACAGGAGGTGTGGAGGGGTGGAGGGATGGTCTGGCCAACGGTGGAGTAGCGCTTCATAGTGAAGCGTGCTAAGCAGAGCTGCTAGCAGCAGGAGGCGGGAGGTGGTCCCGGCGGCGCTGGAGGAAGAAGACGAGAGATTGAAGATGGATGCCGGTCGTTGGATGTAAATCCAACGGCTAACATGTCAGAATCATTTGTTGACTAATTGACAACGACTTGCGTTGGCTTCGACCTATTGGCCCACATTTCAGCCTCCAAAAATATGGCACGTATTCAACCCATTTTTTCAGAATTTACAGTCTTTTTTTTGCACGGTAGAATTTACAGTCAATTTGATATTTTTTTGAATTACAACCATTAGCTGGGCTGGGTGAACAAATAATGTAGCATCCATGCGGCCGATTTATTTTATTTCCTAAAAAATTACAGGCCATTTGCACTTTCTCGAAATACACGATTTTGCTGTGCTGATTCTAATTATAATGTTGGGTTGGGCCAACAATGTTATCAAAAAGTAAAAAGGGGCTGAGCATTTTGTTATAAATATATTTAAATAATAAGTGATATTATTACATTCGTCCTTAAATCTTACCAAGCTTTTATACACAATCACTAGGATTTTCGTGCCAAAACAATCCAGGATTTTATTTGTTAAGAAATTATTTTTATAAGTTAATAAGATGTGGGATATTGTTTTCTTACATATGTAAGTATCTGTTAAATATATGATGACAATAAAAATAATATATAATAACATATAAAATAATTTAAATATATATAATATAGTTAGAAGGGAAACATAAGTTGGACCTGGCGTTCCTATTCTTATATAGAAAAACAGAACATACCTTTGTGTTTTCTTCAAAAAAATACATAAATTGGGCTGCCAAAAATAAAACCTCGGATGGGAGGTTCATAGGCCGGTCGATACATGACGGCCCTAAGAAAATACAAACAGACCTATGGACCTCCCATCTGAGGTCGTGGGCTGTGCATATTAAAAATGAAAGCCTAGACGGGGCAGCCCAAAACCACGTACAACACTTGCCAAAACTTCGTCCCTCGTTTTCTCTGTGTTTCGCACACTCGACATTGTGTGGGCATTTTGACTGTGCATCATATGAAGATGTGCTATGCATGAATGTTGATCAGCATGATCTTAACTGCTTGATAGTTCCATTTTCGACCATGAATAAAACTTCCAACATGATGTCAACCCTGTTTGAAAAGGTCGTGTTAATATAAATGCTCTGACTCTAAAAGTTGCAGTTTCTTATCTGAAACTGAACTTGCAGTTTCTTATCCGAAACTGAAACTTGCAGTCTCTTCTCTGAGAATCACATTGTCTGCACTTTTATACTCCTATGAAACTACATTTTTTTAAGTGCTAAAAATAGATCTCTAGAATTCATAAAATACTTCATATGCTCAATACTGCAAATCTGAAATTCAAAAGACATTCATATCTGAAAGTACTCTCAAAATACACAACACAAAACACAATTCACAACTTGCAAATACTGACAACCCAAAGCTCCTCCTGACAATTCACAACCTGCCCGACTATTGGGATGGGGGGGCAGCCCCCTCCTATTCCTCGGCGGTAGATAGCCGCCCCGTGGTACGATGTGAACGGCGAGGGAGACGATGGCGGGGAAGCGTCGTCGGGCCAACTGCTTTTCTCCTCTTGCAGTTGGGTTCGGTCGATGAAGACTCCACCGGCTCGCTCTGGCAGGACACCCTCATAAACGGCACCCTGTAGACGCTCGATCCTTCAATCTCTAGTGGATGCTCCATCTGGGATCGATACTCCCACCACCGCTCACTCACGATCAGATTCGGTGAATTTGTTTGCTCCATGGCCTAGAGGAGCAGCTCTATGTACTCCGGCGCGACTCCCTCCGGGAGTATCGCCGCCTTTCCACTCTGTTGTAGATATTTATCAGGATGTCGCCGTCACCGCTAGTTGGTCCTTGTTGTCAAACCAAGACTGTATCTCCAACATCCTAGATAGCTTCACAGGGTCACCGTCTGCGATCCTCACGTATCGGTTGTACTCCTCCATCGATCTACTTCTCCATAGCACCTTCACTCGCCGGCGGTGGTTTTTGAATGGAAGAGGAGAGGAGCAGCGCTGGTTTTGGATTAGAACAGGAGAGGAGCGACGCTGGTTTTGGACTGGAACAAGAGAGGAGGGGCGGTGGTTTTGAAATGGAAGAGGAGAGGAGCGGTGCTGCATTTAGATTGGAACAGGAGAGGAGCAGCGGTGGTTTAAGAGGAGAAGAGCGGAAGAGCGGCGCTGGTCTTGGAAGTATTTTTTTTGTTGTTTTGCGTATTTTGGGTCAAAGTTTGACCACATACTGTATTTGACAAGCAAAATGTGAATGCATGTCACCAAAAATTGCATCGTTTGGTTCGTATCTGAATGTACTTTTAAATTATATTATTTTTGCAACGTATAACATATATTTTATGTGCGAAAATCATGGTCAATTATGACCCAGAATAAAAGGGAGACTAGTTAATGTGGGGTTGCTTTCTTAATTGAAGGGTAAATTGATTTTGATTTTGATCCATTCACAGCGCGCCGGCCCTCTCGTCCAATCCTAAATCGCTGTCGCACGCTCCTCTCCCTCTTCTCCATTGCAAAACCACCTCCTCTCCTCTCCATCATCTCCATTCCAAAACCACCATCTCGCCTCTCCCTCTTCTGATCTTCTCCATTGCAAAACCACCTCCTCTCCTCTCCATCATTTCCATTCCAAAACCACCATCTCGCCTCTCCCTCTTCTGATCTTCTCCATTGCAAAACCACTGTCTCGCCTCTTCCTCTTCTCTATTGCAAGACCACCATCTCTCCTCCCATCTTCCAAAGCTAGCACCGGACCACTCAGAAGGACATCTATGTAGAGGATGCAGCAGCGAATCAGGAAGATCGCCGGCGGTGACCAGGCAAAGTTAGCCAGGTTGAAGGAGATCCTTAGTTGGTTTGACAATGAGTGGGAGATTTTGAGGACGGTGCAGGCCATGTGGATATGTATGTGAAAGAGCGAGACGGTGGCGATGAGGGCGGCGATGTACATGTACTCCTCGGCGATAGTCACGCCGCAGTCCTCCGAGTTCATCGAGTATCTCCTCTGGGCGATGGAGCAGACAGATTCGCCCGAGGCGACAGTCAGGCGGAGGTGGTGGGCGTACAAGTTGAAGGTCGAGCACCCATAGGATAACAAGTCGGTCGAGTATGGTGTGTCGTTCGTGAGGGTGCAGAGCCAGCCGGAGCCACAGGAGTATTCGTTCTCCCACCGCAAGAGGAGGCCGGATGGCGCGACATCGCTTCCCCGCCGTTCTCCACGGTTCCCTCGACGCTCGCCTCGTTTCAACGGCGGCGGTAGGGTTTAAGGTAAGCTTCGCACTAACCTAATCTTCCACCTGCTCATGCTTACAATCAGTGTGACAGCTAATGAAAATCATGCTTACAATCAGTCTCCGAGTACTACGCCAATCACCCTAAAATAGCTCTGGACCTTTGGGTCAAAGTTGTGACACAGTGTACAAATAAAGAAAAATAGATTGGTGCTTCTTTTAGAAAAGAGTACTCCCTAGAAAACTGCCAATATAAGCTACTAGTATTTGGTTAGATGATTTGCTGCCGAGAAAGATCCGTCCACAGAGAGCGCCACACATCCCACTAGTGGTGGTGGATGCCAATGCGTGCATGCAACATGGTTGGTGTCGGTAATTTTTACTTGGCACACCTCGCACTCCGCATATATGCCGGTTCCATACGTACATTTGTGCAGTTCCACCAAAATGCAGCTGAATAACCCTATTTGCACAGATAATGAAAAAGCGTGATTACATTATAGTGGCACTAGTTGATGAAACACACAAAATAAATATAAGAAAATATTGCGACAGTATCATAGTATGCCATGCTGCGAGGGCGAGATGGGCCTTGCCACGCCTCATACGGTACGCCTCATACTGGACATCGTCCCAAGTCTCCCAGATACACCTTCTGCCAGTGATGAACATCAGTGTACAGCGGTAGTACAAGGAGGCGCCTTGAGACATTCAAATCTCTATTTTTGTACATATCAACTAAAATTAAGCACCCCAGTTTGCAGAAACGCTTAAACATTAACAATGGGACTAGTTGATGAAACATACATTAACAAAGAGAAGCACTTTCTTTATCTACATTGGAAATGAAATGATAGAGATGACACTCGCTCTATTTTAATTGTATTATTACTTCATTTTATCTGTGACACTAGGGTCGAGCAGGTGGCAAACGAGGTGTACCGTGTGTCGCAAGGATGCAGGCCGGGGGTGCTTAGACTGGGATGTTGAAGCTGGCTCTTTCAGTCACCAACATGGATGATTCAATTCATGGGACCTTTTGGTGCAGTTCACCTAAAATGAAGCAATGTCCCGTGAGCTAGCAGCTTCTTCTTCAAATTTTCTTAAGAAAAGGGCTCCAGCCCCTGTTCCATTTCCATCAGAAAACGAAACCCACAGAGGTTCTTCTTCATTAGTTGCAATAAAATTGAGCAACATCAAGGTTGGTTGTGAAGCTCCTGGAATGCTCAACTATAATTTGAATATCATTTGTGCAGTACAACTAAGATCGAGCGTGAAATGTATATCTCTGTTTGCACAAAAAAGGTGGAAAGGATGGTGACTAACAAGTGATGAAACATGCATCAAATGAAAAGAAGCATGTTCCTTATCTGAATGGCAATCCTACAAGGACAGTAGAAATTTCTAGAGCACTAGCATTTCTAGATATTAGTGTGGGCATTAGGATTAACTACGACAACCGTTAAATACGACATTACTTTGGGCATGGGAGAGTAGGCGGACCAGGACAGTTGCATTTCTAAGGAAAAGAACCAACTTATCTTAATTGGAAATTTCAGCAGGACATGTAAAGAAGTGCCATTGATTCATATTACTGGAGGCATTACACTGAAAACAACATTGGTTTAACGTGTCCTTACTTTTAGCAGTGCGACTGCTACATTTTACCAGTGGCATTACATAAGAGTGGCTCAGGGCAACAAACATCAGAATAGGATATCTGGGTTGGTCCCATTTTTGTTTGGTATAGCCACCTTATACTGTGTGAGGCTAGCAAATCTAGTGCTGGACTTACTCTGTTGACTTGTCCCCCATTCCCCACTTTCTTTCCTTTTTCAACCAATAGATCGGGTTTATATTGAGTTTGTACTGTGTTTCCCTTTATTTCCCTGTTAGACCTAGAGACCAGTTGGATAGCCAGTCTCTGCTACTTTTCGCCCCCATTATTTCCTCTTTCGACCAAGTCCTAGATTCAGGTAACAAATCCTCCCCCACCCCACCCCTTTCTTCCGTGTTTGAACCAAGTAGTACTAGATTCGAGTGCATGAACTAGTTTTACCACTTAAACATAAAAAATTAGGTGGTTTTCTAACAACCGATCGATCCTATCTACGAGGGGGCCTGAGAAATAGTAAAAGATACAAATGCAGCGACATCAGGAGCTCGAGAAGTAGAGCAAGGTCGGTTTCGGAGGAAGTTATACCTGATGGTCGCCAGGATGTCGCTAGGTGGGCGGCGGGAGGCCGGATTTGCCCACACTACGGCAGCGAGGAAGAAGGGGTCGGAGGCCCTCCCTCGCCAGCGGTGCTTGGGAGAGAACGACAAGGCAGGCTAATCGGGACGCGCCCATCAGTGGGTAAGAGCCGTCGCCGAGGACGACCGCGTGAATGTTGCACCTTCTCACCTTCCCCGGTGGAGAGGATCCGGCTGGATCTGTGACCATCGGTGAGTAGAGAGAGAGAGTGTGTGTGGCCACCGTTGTCGTGTTTAGATCTGGAGAGGTCGAGACAGTATGAAGAGAGCAACACTAGCAAGCAAGCGCGGAGGCTCCTGCCTATATAGTGGAGTAGTACTAGTTTTCTTTTGTCTACCGGAGCCGGCTTGACCTCGTCAATGACTGTCGAGAAGTCTTCATGCACGTGGCCCGGAGGCGCAGTTGTCGTCATTTTGATCTGAAGCGCCGGATTATAACATATAACACGAAAAAATGCCACATGACAAGAAATCATAACCTCACTGCCCAAAGGAGACAACATGAATCCTGACGGACAAACTAGACGAGGAACAAAGCTCAAATTCAAGATAAACTCGTAGAAAAGGGGTCCGTCGATAGATGTCCTAATTAACATAGCCGGCTTGACCTAGATGGCAGCCGAGTAGTCACTGTTCATGCATGTGCCCCCAATGACTATCCCAACTCAGTTGTCGTTGTTTAACCCTCGCAGTGATCCGAAGCACATGACACCTAATTTTGTGAGATGAGAAGAAACCTTTTTTTAGATTTCTCACCACAACTACAGCCATGTACAACACAGCCTGCACGATATGTAGACGATAGCCAATCCAGGCGTGTCTGCTGGAGTGTGGTCACATGCATGGACGAACTGATCTTCCGTGTCTTGCAGGGATCGTCCAGGCACCAACGTAGTACAACACTTCTCTAGTACTATCGCTCGTCTCCCTCTTCTATTAAGTCACCCGACTTGCGGCGCCGGGGAGTGTGCCTATGGTCGGTTCTCAATTGTCGTCCCACATGTGTGTTCAAACGGAATATGACGCGCGTTCCATTCGAAGAGCAGCGTGCCAGACCGACCGATCGTTTGGGGTGCGACACGAACGCGAGGGCGTGCTGTATACTCCGTACATGTGTACCGCCGTTTTCTAGACGCTTTGCTCCATGGCGCAGGCGCAATCCATGGATACAAAATTAGTATACTATATACTATTTAAAAGTCGAGGGCAGGACTTTTCCTGCGCGGTAGGCGGCGGGGCAGTTCCGCCTAGTCGGTTCGACAGAGACGCGAGAAGACGAGGGAGTAGGCTACTGCAAACGTAGGGCCGTGTGATTTGACAGCGAGTTACTACTGGACAGGTGGGGCCCTGTGATTTGACTTGCCATTATCATTTTAACTGTGGCGCTACGACCGGCGTGAGTCTCCCGATTCCTGACCACCTCCATACATGTGCCTCTCCCAACGCTCCACCATGTAGTAGAGGCTGGCTCTTGCATGAGAGCCCCCTTCTCCACTTTTTCCTTGCCTCTCTTTCCTCCACATATGCAAAAATGCCATGTAAAGCGCACTATTGTACTTACTTTTACTTGCTCCTACAGGTGCTTAAGCTTGCCACATAGGCATAAAGTCTGATGTGGAAAGTTAATCAAGAAGAGAGAGACTAGTTTGGTGACCCAAGGAAGAAATGGTGCTAAGCGCGTGTACCTAGGTGAAAAGACAATTTTGAGTCTATAGCTAATTAAATGAAGCAAACTTAGCAACACCATTTCATTGGAAGAGGTCACTCTTTGCCAAATGCAATAAATACTAGTACTCCCTGTGTCCCATAATATAAGAACGTTTTTGGCACTACACTAGTGTAAAAAACATTCTTATATTATGGGACGGAGGGAGTACAAAGAAAGAGATAGAGAGGAGTAAAAAAATACACTTATAGCCAACCTTATAGCCAACCTTGTTGTCGTATGAGTGACTAAGTGATGACTATGTATGACATGCCAACATCAGATAGCCTAACGCACCGTGTTAAATCTCCAAGGGCACGTCCGCGCGAGCGACACGATGGTCGTGGTAGGCGCGACCAAGATACGGGCTGCTGGCAGCCCTTGGATCTGAGATCAAACGGTCGCATGCTAAGTTGCTGAATATCCGCTCATCCCCAGCTGTTCATGTGTTTCACAAAAAGTGTTTGAAATACTATTTGATCCTTCAAGAATCCTCAGTAGCTTATTGCTCTACAATACTTGTCTGCTTGCATTGTGGATGCTTTCCATATGTCTGGCAATATTCGTTTGTAGCCCTACACACTGTCATTTTGATCCTATCGATTCGACATGAAAGCGGATGCTCGCAATTAGAATTCCTCCTTCCGGCTCAGATGTCATTTTTGAACATGAGCTGGTTCTTGACCAATCAAATTGCTGTCGATTGTGCCCCTAAGTCTATTCAACTTATCCATCCTTGATCAGAGCGTCTGCTTCCGATCCTTCGATTTGGAATCATAATTCCTCTACTTTAAGCTCTGAATTATTCAGATGATTCCATAACATGTTGCATTTGCATTCTTACCTCTTTTGGTTGAGTACTGTTACTCACATCAGATCCGCTATGGACCGTCGGATCCTTTGTTGAAATATCATCCGACAGTGTCCTTCGTATACAAAAACCTTGAGAAGTTCTTTCCCTGATACATAATGCCTTTGGTAAATTGTATCATCTACTTTTGAACAATGCTCTACTTTCGAGCTTGTATTAAATACCCCGAAGTATGTGGTATATGTTCCTAAGATGCCCTAATCGGTTGAACATATGCCTTCCTTAATATGTGTGAACTCGGAAGTTTTCACCGGTCATACTCATCTGGTATTTCACCAGGTAAAACTTTCAACACTAATGCCATTATCGAAAAGAGAAGTGAATGTAAGGTTATGCTTTGGAGAAGTGGGAGTCGACCTTGAACTTTGTGTTCATGCCCATGGACCCGAGGTGGAACTTATCATGGAAGCTTCTCGTAGTGATAATAATCCCCTTGTTATAACTTCTTCTCTTAACTATGCTTGGTCTTTTGCGACCGTGGTTTCGACCATATTGTTCTCCTTTGATCCCATTTCTTGGACAAGTTTAAGTGCTTGCCTTCTGCAAATGATTTCACTTGTCCAACCCCTATCCCGCTCTACCCTTGAGTATACGCCCTGGTATCTCGAGGTTATCATGGAACTGCTTAACTTCTTATGAGTTATTCATCAAGTGCTACCTTCCCACTGATTCCAATTTTTCACAGACTCTGAGTTATTAAACACTCAACGACACCGATAACTGAACCGAGTCCGCACTACGGTTCAACAACTCTTTAGTAAGCTTCTATAAGTACGAGTTTGTACCCGATCACGCCACTCCTAGCCTGTTTGGCTATATCATTGTCTTGTTGATTTTAAACTGTGCTACCTGGTCCTTATTCCGGGAGCACCAGTTTCGACGATGAGCTAAGCTTACGTTGATCTCCCTCGTCATACCATTTCTCCTTGACCAACAAACTTGATTTCGAGTTTGTGTCGTACCCATGGTTTCAATAACCTTTTGCTTCATCATTCCTTTGACTTGATGTCATCGCCAATTGATTACATCTTCATAAATTCTCTCGACAAATTGTTGTGATCATCATCAACGTTTTGACTCCTCCTAGGTTTCCAATGGAATTCATGATGAGAAATACCATCCTTGCCCTCGATGATTTCTGTTATCATCGACGACATTCTTGCGTTTCCGCAACACAAAACTTGTTCTAGTTTTGCGTTGTACCTTGAGTTCCTTGCTATCCGACTTATGTTATTCCCTACCTTGGAGTATTACCATCTTTTATGTCAGGATTGTTATGAGAATTTCACCACCTCTGGAGAATTCTTGATACAAGTGATACTTATCACGATCACCATTCTAATACTGATCATGCCACCTAAGCCCATATTTCTGGTGCACCTTACAACCAATGTTTAAATTGTGTATGTTTCCCTCGAGCATACATCATTATGTCATTTGATCAAAAAAAATGTTATCGCCTTGTTCACATGATTGTGGAAATCCATCCTTTTGGAATTCTCGATAAATGGTCGCTGAGTCCATCAACCACCTCCTCATCCTCTCCTTGGCTTAATGATGGACCCTTGTTCGGAACTGGCTTCCATTGTTCATTTCCCGAGAATCTTACAATGTCATCTCGTCAATTGTGTTGCACCTTTTCTTCTCAGGCATCCCGAGTCCGAGGTATCCTGACACCAATCAGATCTGAAATTCGGTCAGATATGATGGCTGGAACATATTCGCAAGCGTTATAACATTGGTGTTTAACCCGATAAGGTGTCATGCCTAGCACACCTGGCCGGAGGACCTAATGTTATAGTTTTCCTTTTTAGCAAGGTTATCTATTCTTCCATGAGAAATGGTAAGACTTATTCTACAAGTTATTCCTGATGGATCCTTTTTGTTTCCAAAGTCTGATTTTCACCTGTTGACCATGTCAATGCTATCTCGAAGCACGTCTATGGTACTCCGTTCTTCAACAAGAACATTTGAAGCCCAATGCTAATTGTTTCTTGCTCAACTATCCAAACATCGTTGTATGGATAATGTCATGAAAATTCTCTCCCGTACCTAAAGAGTTTTCTGCCTTATAACCTGTCATGGATATCATGCTCTGCTTATCCTTGGGAAGGATATAACCCTGAAATATGTGTTTGAACACATTTTCCTTGCCATTGTTCTGTGTAATTTGATAACCATATTTCCTTTCTGTTGTTTGGTTTAACCTTTCTTGTGATCTATATAATCTAAGCAGTAATAATTCACTGCTTAGGTAAACACCTCGGTGTACAACTCTGCCAGTGAGACCCTGTTTCTATTGTTGATGACATTTCGGTAACCGCCGATGGATGAGAACTTTGCCTCTTGGCCCGCCTCGTTCAACGAGCAGGAAAATGGTTCTCTTCGTCCCTCGCCCTTGGTACCTATGTTGTTGCCGACATGACGACAGACTATCCTCTGACATGCCTTGCTTACACGATCGTGCAAGATATCACCGACCTTCCTACTTTTAACTACATGGTGGGCACATAACCCACAGTTCCACATGATCGAAACCTGACTCTCCTATACACCCATCTTTCCAAAGTTATTCCTCGCGCTTGATTTCGTATGTAATTCATGGGTCATCTTCCTAGTAATCTACTTTGGATTCGGACACACTACTTATTCTCGTTGCTCTAGACCCCTTTCACATTTGGTTCAGGCATCGAACGATTGCCTGCCCGCTCGAATATTCTCATGGTACCTTCTTACTTTGCTCTCGATATCTTCTTAAGTTTTGGTTCGAGAGTTACTTTTGCCACGTTCCCCCGATGTTTGCTACCAGGTAGTCAACCTTGCAGAGGTTCATTCTTCCGGAATAACCACCCTTTATTCTTTCGTAAGTACGATGGAGTTTCCGAAGAAAGGATGCCGACATCATCATGATGACATGAAGCAGAGTAATGAAGACATCAATGCAATGGATCGATCTCTTCGAGAAGTGCAACCAAGACCGAGAAAACTCGTTAGAATTTCGCAACCAAATCCCTTCGCCCTTACCCCCCCTCTTAAGTCTCGGGACGAGATTTCTTGTACTGGAGGAGAATTGTGACGCCCAGATAATTAGGCTACAGAAAAACTCTGCTAATGATGCCACGCCACTTCGATTACTGTCGTTAATCTCGTGTTAGTTCAGAACCGATTCAAATTCAAATTCAAAAGCAAGCAAACAATAAACGTTTTCAAATATTAAAACTAAAATGTTCGGTGTGAACCAAATATTGTATAGATAATTATGGTGGAGAAACCACACCTTTATAAAATGTTTAAATAATATGAGATGAATAAAACAGCAGCAAAAACAATTATTTAAATACTTTTTTTTTAATTAATAAAATGTCAAACTAAATTATTGAAGACTGGACTTTTTGAGTATGAACTAAGTTGAAATACTAATTTATATACTAACTGTATATTTTACTAAAACTAACATAATAGGATACAAAACTAAAACAGAAAAAAAAAGTATAAAAGGTAAAAACAAAACAAAAGGAAGGACCCCCCCTGCTGGACCGTAGCCTAGCTGGCCATCAGGCCAACCAGGCCGGCCGAGCCGGCCCATCCCGCCCCTGGCCTATATGGCCTACCGCTCCATCCCCCGAACCCTAGACTCCCGATCCCGATCTGGGTCGTGATATTTCCCCCCACCCTCGCTCGCGGACGCCCGAACCTCACCACTCCCGACGCCGCGGTACCGTCGCCTGGACACCGCTGCCCCTGGCGCCGCCCCGGCGACCGCGCCCGCGCTCACCACCGTCCTCACCCTGCAACCCCTCACGCGCGCCCCTGCGCCACCACCTCCAGCCTCGCCGCGGCACCCTGACGACGCCACCGCCCGATGTCGCCGCCGTTGTCTCGCCGCCCGACCCCGCTACCGCGCGGAGCCCTCCTCGCCGCACCGCCCCAGCACCACCCCTCGAGCTCGCACGCGACCCCGCCTGTGAGCCCCGTGTGCCCTCTTCTCTTTCCCTCATCGCCGGTTTCATGGCCGTCGCCGCCTGACCGTGCCCCGCTGCTGTCGCTCGCCGCCTTGCCACCACGCTCCGCCCGCGACTGCCCTGACACTGCTGCTGCTCCTGCTCGCTCGCCGCGCCCTCGTGCGCGTGCGGCCCTGTCGGCCTCGCCCTGCGCCTTACCTCCACGCCGGTCACCCGCCCCCTTGCGAGCTGTTGGGCCTGGCCGCCGGCGCCTTGTGCTCGGCGTGCGCCATGGTGATGGCCTCTGCTGGCCCTGTGCGTTGTCTAGTGGCCAGCTTAATTAGTGTTTAGGGTTAATTAGGATTAAGCTTAGACACTGACGTGTGGCCCCCTTGTTAAATAACTAGTTTAAAATGATCCTAATGCAATATGTGGCAATGACAGATGGGGTCCACCGCTAAGTTTAAATGCTAAATCAGTGTTAAAATGTACCAGTGAGAATGACATGCGGGTCCCACATACACTGTTCACCATTTGACCAAGTCAACAGTCAATGCTGAGTCAGCAGTTGACTTAGCACCTGACAGCCTCTTTGTTGCAACGCTGGGTACACTTATGTGTGCCCATAGCAGTTTAGCTATTTACTAATTCGAATTTAATAATTAAAATAATTTTAGAATAACATTAAAATTTTAAAAATTAATATAACATAAACCGTGGCTCGGATGAAAAAACTTTGTACATGAAAGTTGCTCAGAACGACGAGACGAACCCGGATACGCAGCCCGTTCGTCCTCTACACATTCCTAACATATCAAACTCGCAACTTTTCCCCCTCCGGCTCCTCTGCTCGAAAACGCGAAACCCCGGGAAAACTTTCTCGGATGTTTCCCCCCTTCACCGGTATCATCCCATACCGCGTTAGGGCACCTCTAGCGCCGTTACTTGTCATGTCATGCATCACTATGCATCTGCTTGCTTAAATATTCATTGTTTCTTCCCCCTCTTCTTCCGCTAGACACCGAGACCGACGCTGCTGCTGCCCCGTTCGACTACGGAGTTGACGATCCCTCTCTCTTGCCAGAGCAACCAGGCAAGCCCCCCCTTTAATCAGCAGATATCGCCTACTCTCCTCTATACTGCTTGCATTAGAGTAGTGTAGTATGTTACTGCTTTCGTTATTCCTATCCTGATGCATAGCCTGTCTTTGATACTGCTATTGATACCTTTACCTGCAACCCTACTGCTTAGTATAGGATGCTAGTGTTCCATCAGTGGCCCTACACTCTTGTCCGTCTGCCATGCTATACTACTGGGCCGTGATCACTTCGGGAAGTGATCGCGGGCATATACTATATACTTTACACTGTTACATTACCTGTGATACTGTTCGGAGATGGGGGCTGAATGGGCAGGTGGCTCCATCCCGGTAGAGGTGGGCCTGGGTTCCCGACGGCCCCCGACTGTTACCTTGAGGCGGAGCGACAGGGCAGGTTGAGTCCACCTAGGAGAGAGGTGGCCTGGCCCTGGTCGGAGTTCGCGGATACTTAACACGCTTAACGAGATCTAGGTATTTGATCTGAGTCTGGCCATTTGGTCTATACGCACTAACCACCTACGTGGGAGTAGTTATGGGTATCCCGACGTCGTGGTATCAGCCGAAGCACTTCATGACGTCAGCGACTGAGCGGCGCGCGCCGGGTTGGACCGCGTAACGTGACTTCCTTTGTAATGGAGGTTGCTAGGTCTGCTCACCGGCCGCGTTCGCAACGTGCAGGTGTGCTCAGGGCGATGGGCCCAGACCCCTGCGCGCATAGGTTTAGACCGGCGTGCTGACCGCTCTGTTGTGCCTAGGTGGGGCTGCGACGTGTTGATCTTCCGAGGCCGGTCATGACCCAGGAAAGTGTGTTCGGCCAAATGGGATCAAGCGTGTTGGGCTATGTGGTGCACCCCTGCGGGGAAGTTTATCTATTCGAATAGCCGTGTCCCTCGGTAAAAGGACGACCCGGAGTTGTACCTTGACCTTATGACAACTAGAACCGGATACTTAATAAAACACACCCTTCCAAGTGCCAGATACAACCCGGTGGTCGCTCTCTAACAGGGCATCGAGGAGGGGATCGTCGGGTAGGATTATGCTATGCGATGCTACTTGGAGGACTTCAGTCTACTCTCTCGTACCTGCTGCAAGACGGAGGCGACCAGAAGCGTAGTCTTCGATAAGACTAGCTATCCCCCTCTTATTCTGGCATTCTGCGGTTCAGTCCACTGATAGGGCCCTTTACACTTATATCCATGCATATGTAGTGTAGCTCCTTGCTTGCGAGTACTTTGGATGAGTACTCACGGTTGCTTTTCTCCCCCTTTTCCCCCTTTCCTTTCTACCCGGTTGCCGCAACCAGATGATGGAGCCCAGGATCCAGACGCCACCGTCGACGACGGCTCCTACTACTCTGGAGGTGCCTACTGCTACGTGCAGCCCGCTGTCGACGACCAGGAGTAGTTAGGAGGATCCCAGGCAGGAGGCCTGCGCCTCGTTCGATCTGTATCCCAGTTTGTGCTAGCCTTCTTAAGGCAAACTTGTTTAACTTATGTCTGTACTCAGATATTGTTGCTTCCGCTGACTCGTCTATGATCAAGCACTTGTATTCGAGCCCTCGAGGCCCCTGGCTTGTATTATGATGCTTGTATGACTTATTTTATTTTTAGAGTTGTGTTGTGATATCTTCCCGTGAGTCCCTGATCTTGATCGTACACATTTGCGTGCATGATTAGTGTACGATTGAATCGGGGGCGTCACATAGGTCTAGAATCACGCCATGCAATCGTTCGATCTCAGATCCAAGGGCTCTCGGAAGCCCGTATCATGGGAGAATGGAAAGCCACTACTCTGCCGTTTGCACGCTGGCAGCTCACTCCTACTCGTCCCCGCATGTCCTTCAATACTACGGCGGTTCGCTCCTAGTCGTCCCGTCCATTCACATTACGGTAGTTCCACTAATCCTAACCCTCCTCCCAAATCCATGGCGTCCCAAATCTCCATGATCGGCGGTGAGTACAAGGTTAGAACCATCACCGGTGATGAGTTCGACGTCATCTACACCCGTTCTTCCGCGACGGTGAAAGGATGCTTTTCTCGCTTCAGACGCATGTTCGAAGACTCAGATGATGAGTGGGTCGCCGGGCTAGATGTTGAGTACACCACAGTCCTGGGACGAGAGAAGGATCTAAAGGACGAAGAGAGGAAGAAGCCCGCCGTGATCCAGGTTTGCGTGCAAGACTTATGGTTGGTCTACCACATATGCCATGCCGACGTTGAGTGCCAGGATTTTAAGGACTTCCTCGAGAGCAACCTAGTCAAATTCGTTACTGTAGACTTTGGTAACGACAAAGAAGTCCCGCGTCGGATAGGCCTCGTTGTAGGCAACACCTTCGACCTCCAGAAGAATCGGCTGGTGTCCTCTTATCAGCCTTCAATGCTGACCCTGGCAGGAGCCATGGTTCATCCTTCGTACGGTAAACTGGAGAAACCTCCATACATGTTTCATCGTCATGCATGGCAGTGAAATGTACTAGATATAGACCACATCCACTACGCTGCAATGGATGGCTACCTTTGCTTCAATATCTACAAGGGTTGGATGAAGAGCAACAACCAAGTGTGCGGTTCAAGCAAAGCAGTATCGGCCAAGAGGAAGAGGGACAAGGACGAAGTCGAGGACGTGGACGAGGACTCCAAGTAAGGTGGCAGTGCCGTTGCTCATGGTGGTTCTAATGCATTGTCTACCGGAATAGTTGCAAAGTTTAATTTCAGGTGTGCTTAATTTAATTTGAGGGGTGTGTTGTGATGAGCCCCCAGCAGAACTATCTTATGTTTCTTCTCGTTACTTTAACTCTTCAGTACGTACATACTAGTTTTTCTTACATTTCATCTTTTAGTTGGTATAGTACTACCACTTGTTTCTTCACATTATATACGTACAATATATATGGCCAACATCATATAGCCAGCAGTTTAGTTGTCAAAGAATTTCAGGGTGCTTAGTTTTGTCAAAGAATTCCAGGATGCTTAGAGGGTGCTTGGATCCAAGGGACTTATTTTAGTCTGACTAAAAATAGTCTCTTTAAGAGGCTAAAGGTCCAAGCACCCCCGACTAAAGAGGGGCTAAAACTAGTCTTGAGACTAAAAATTTTTAGTCAGGGGTACCCCTACTAAAATGTGGATTAGTCCTCTCTCTACTCATTTAACTCCTCTCCTTTAACACAGGCGAGTTCTGGATTGGAGGGTTTGGAGGATAATAAATGCTCATTAACTTGATTTTAGCGTTTTTAGTATTTGGATCCAAGCATGGGTGAGGCTAGCATGTTTTAGTCTCACTACTTTTAGTCATGGGACTAAAACGTATCCAAGCACCCTCTTAGTTTTATTTGAGGGGTGGGTTGTGTTGGACACCATTATTGTGACTAGCCTTTTTAATAGTACTATATGCATAATTTGGCGATGAGCGCTCTTTATATGTACCACCTTATTTTTTAATTTCAAGTTTTGCTCCATGGCGCAATCCATCGATACTAGTGTTGTACAAAAGTATACATTTTTTAAAAGGCTAGAGGGCGGGGCAGTCTAGCTTGGTCGGTTTCACGAGAGGCGAGGGCCTTTGTGATTTGACGTCTCATTACTGCTGGAAGGCGGGGCCTTGTGATTTGACTGCTCGTATAAATGCGCCAACGACCTGATCGAGGAGGAGCAAAGAACCGTGCGGTATACTCAAGTTTTCCACTGGAGTAGTACTGCGACGGAGGAGCACGAAACATGGCAGCCCAGTGCCATATGGCGATAAAAAACGATCTAATTTGCTAGTCATATCATTGTTAGCATTGTTCTATTCATTCCCTAAAAAAACCAATGTTCTATTCATGCCTCGCAGAGAACGTGACACGTGCGGCGAAACACCCGAAGCAAAAGATGAAACACAGGAGCAAAAGAAGAAGGAAGATTATCACCCCAAATGATCTAATTCGCCGCGGAGTCGTAACTGCTTCTTCATCGCCTCCACGACCTCCATCTCCTTGCGCGTCTCCTCCGCCATCTTCTTCATTCTTTCCATGACGTGGGATTTCTCGACGCGAGCCTTCATCATCTGTTCCACGGCCGCATTACGTACCTTGACAGCAGCCGGGTGCTCGATGCGGAGCTTCGCCAACTCCTCCTTCTGTTCCATGACGAGGGCCTGCAGCATCTTCATCAAGGAACTACTATTCTCATGCATCTTCTTCCAGCCGGTGTTCTTCTCCTTCAGCAGGTCGATCTCGTGGCAGAGCTTCGCCTTGTCCTCCTGAAGTCGCAGGATTTCGCCGGTCGCCTTCTTCTCTGAGGCAATGCTCTTCTTCAACAACATCACCAAGCCGGAGGTCAACCCCCCTGCTGATTGAGCTCAGCGGGCATGTCGTCGAGGCTCTCCTTCAGCAACTCCATCAAGCCTTGGATGAACTCCTTCTGCTTATTAAGGTGCTTATTGAGCTGATCGGGCATGCTGTCGAGGGATAACGACTCCAGTTCCGCCGGCTCGGCATGTTCGCCTCCGCGGCTAGGGCGCTCCTGGGAGCCATCGCCTGCCTGTGGGAGATCTTTCGAGGTCTTTGCATGGCGGCGAGCCCTCTCTTTTTTTGCGCAACCTTGGTTGCCGCTCCCTTGTTACGAGTAGTTCTCGACCTAGAGCTCTGCTCACCGGCCATGGCAACGACGGACGAAGAAGAAGTACTTATGAGGAGGAAAGGTAGAGTAATTTTCGGTTAGGTAGTTCCCCTTTTTATAACCTAAGTACTAGCACTAGTACTAATACCTGCATAGTGGGAACATGTTCAGGTTTGGTACGTACTAGTAGGTGGGAGCAGGCTTTCGAATGTGATGGGAACAAGGTAAAGATTAATTGATGGTTCTGGTTTCGAGGCCCGAAACGGCTCCCGATGAGTTTAGCGGAACATAAATTTCAAGTACTACACTGCTCAAATGCGTAAATATTATGTTACTGTCAAAAATTGGCACAAAATATGAAGGAGACCAATGGAAGTACTACTAGCAACCCACAATTTAACTACTCGCATGCGCGTAGTGGAGTAATAATGTCTTTCTTCCGTCCTCACGTCCACTCAATTTGCATGCGCTGTATTAATTGACCATCAATGAAGTGAACGACTTTACACGTGTCAAATTATCACATGGAGTGGATCTTGGTACAAAATTGCGTCCGCCCGTGTACCCGCGTGTGCGTGCGAGGGAATGAGTGCGTGCGTGGCGTGCATGCACATCTTCGTTTCGTGCATGTACCGCCAGTATGGCTCAGGGAGGACCAGTACATTTTTCTGGAACCAACAACACGTCACTATGATCAATCCACGCAAGGAGGTCGCGACAACGCCTCCACATGTGCCACGTGGCTTCATGAACTGTAAGAGAGACACTGTGTAGCGTGCCATTGGTATTCTAATTTACGTGTTTTGCACATACTCGAAGTACTAGTAAGGTACACGTGCATTGCACGCATCAGATTTTGCAACCAAATTATGAGTAAATACCACACTATAGCATGTAAGCTCTGAGTTATATATGCCTGATGTAGCCCTTTGTTTAATTCTTATAGTTCATCTCATTTAAAATCAATTAGTTTTTATAAAAAAGCTAAGAACGCGGGAATAGGAAAACATGGGATTATAGTGGAATGTCGTCTTGAATCTTACAGGATTGTACGAGTGTTTGATTGTGCATAGAAAAAACGCAGAATTCTTTCAAAGAGGTTTGAGTGGATGGGATGTTTCCTATGAAATCTAGTGCAAATGAATCATATGAAAAAAGTCCTGTGGTTTACAATCCTACGAATCAAACAACCAAGATAGAAAAAATTCCTAATGATTAGAATCCTCCAAAATACATTTGAGAATCCTTTGAATCAAAGAAGCCCTTAGTCTATTTTATGATTCATGGAATTGTGCGTTGTAAAGCATAAAGTAAAAACAAATAATGGCAATTCAACTAGAAAAAAAGTTTGGGCAGTTATGATACGGAAGATTCTAGAACAAAAGAGAACCACTGTAGTTTTGAGGTTTGTGCATTATGCTTAAGTTCAACCATGGAGTCTGCTAGATTGTACATGTGGCAAAATCCGGTGGGGGCTAGAAGATGGTGCGAGGGGCCGAGTGGAGGGAGACTATGAAGGAATGCATAAGTGCGAGGTCGATATTTAGAGAGAGGGGGCGAACACGTACGCTGTTGCGCGCAGTGGCGGAGCCATGAAAAATAAATGAGCTAGGGGGCCAAGCATTGCTAATCCTTTACGAGGAGGGTCAATTCATGAACTTAAACCATTTTTAGCAGCAATTGTCTAATGATAACATTCATATTAGCCTTGATATAAAGTGATGTTAGGGGGGCAGGGCCCTTACTGCCCCCTGTCTTCGCCATTGTGCACGCGTCTGAGAGATGAAGCGGAAGGCATGGATGATGAGAGGGGGCGTTGGATATATAATTAATGTGGGTGTATTAGCTATATATGTTAATCCTATATAGAGAGGTATAGATTGATCGATGTGGACGTGGGAAACAGGGTGAGACCTCACTTGATATACCGATTGATCGGTTTGTGTGGAAAACTATGAAAGACCTAGCTATATACACACATACATAGAGGAACATCGATCGTTGCGCATGCACGCGTGAGAGATAAAGAATGCCCGATATGATGGAGAGGGAGATGTGTGTGGGTGTGTGCCTTCATGGGAGATAGACCTGAAGAAAAAGATTGCATGCGTGCGATGGATAATGCCGACTGGTAGTGTGTGTGCATGCATGCACGAGTGAAAGTTAGTGGTACAATTATAAAGAGAAGACTATTGTGTGGGTGTAAAAGAATAGGTGAGGTCATAATCAATGTAAAGTTGAATTCAAATATTTGAATAAGAGATCCTGATGTTTGAAACCCATGCATGCATGAATATAACAGAGATCTGCATGGTGTGGTTTGGAAACGAGCATGTTGTAATGTATACACATTGAACAAGGTTAGACTGATTTGAATTTGAGATACCGATGGCAGACATCATTTGGCCACGTCGCATCCGTGCATGGACACACTATTCTAATTGGAGATGATGGGCGGCTTTCGCATCACATATCTATATCTATACCCCTATATATTATATTATATATTTTTTATATTGTGTGCGGGTAACTTTAACTTGGAAAGATAGTTGTTAGATGAGGCGAATCCGATGGTCCAAAGATGGCAAATTTGAGCACTACTACCGTTGGATATCATCTAGATTCCACCAGATTTTGCCACATGTATAATCTAGAAGACTCCATGGTTGAACTTAAGCATAATGCACAAACATCAAAACACAAGCACTTCTTATTTGTTCTAGAATCTTCCGTATCAGAATTGCCCAAATGTTTTTCTACATGATTTGCCATTATTTGTTTTTACTTTATGTCTTACGACGCACAATTCCATGAATCTTAAAATAGATTAGCTTTCTTATAAAAACTAGATGATTTTGAATGAAATGAACTATAAGAAGTAAACGAACATCTACATCATGCATATATGACTCAAAGCTTGCATGCTATAATGTGGTATTTGTTCATAATTTGGTTGCCAAATCTCATGCGTGCAATGCACGTGTACCTTACTCTAGTCTAAATGGTGTTTGTGTGTGTGTTGTGCGTGTTGAGGTGCAAATTGTCTTTTTTTGGTACACGTTAAGCTTGTTCTTCCGAAACTTCAAGCCGCGCCTTGTTATGCCAAAAATTCAAGCTAGCATCTCTGTCTATCGTTCTGCGAAACTCCCGCCTCTTCAACCCGCGCCTTGTTAGCCCGAAATATTTAAGATATATATTTGTCTCGTTGTGCTCCGACAACTCCCTCCATCTCAACCCACGCCTTGCTATTCCGAAATTATAATGCGCGCGAAAACTCCCACCTCCTGTGAAATCCCGACACGCGAAATGCCCATGGTACCCCTGAACCGAAAGAACCGCCTCAAATCGGGGGGGGGGGGGTACTTTCGTAACTTAACCCACATTTCGTACAAGCGCGTCTCTAAGCCATGGTTCCTCACTGCCATCCCATCTGCCCACCCATTCATACACCGAGGCAGCGAAAACCCGCGACAAAACCCCACACCCTGCTCCGTCCGCCACCCAGCCGGAGCCTCTTCCCGGACGACGTCGTCCACAGCAACACCTCGACGTCCCTCATCCACCGTACCGGGTGAGTATCTGTCGTCGATCTCATCGTCCCGCCGGTTCAGCCACCCCGTCCTCCACCTACAAGGAGCTGCCCCGATGTTCCCCTCGTCTTTCGTGCCACCTCCATTCCCACACCACCGTCTTCACCTGCACCATCGGAAGAGCATCATCATCACCATTTCCTCGGATGAAGCTGCGGCCTAATCGGCGCCACCAAAGAGGTTGTACACTAATCGCCACATTTTCTTCTTGATTCGATCTCACGGTGCTGTCGGCGCTCGGTCCCGAGCCAACACGGCGCGACTCCATCCACGACGGCGTCGCCGGCCACTTCCTCCACGGTGTCGCTCCCTCGGCGACGACGTCCACATTAGTAGGAGCTGCTGCTACTTTAGCTCTCGCTCGCGCTACTACTCTTCTCTTGCTCTCGGTCCCTGCCTGGTCTGCTCTTGCGATTGCTCTTGCTCGCGTTGCTGCTCTCGCTCTTGCTCTTGCTTGCGATGCTGCTCCGGTTTAGCTACACTTCAGTCGACTGAATCAACTTTTGGGTCAGTCGATTTTCAGGGGGTGGGGGGGCTCACCGGGGTAAAGGAAGAACCAGTCGCAGTGGGGAGGAAGGGCTCGCCGGAGAGGTACCCCACTATCTATCTTAGGGTTCAGGATGGGGGCGGTGGTTGCTGGCGGTGGCGGGGCGATGGCGTGGGGATCGCTGGAGAAAAAGCTCGGCACGGGGGGGGCCTAGAGGGATGGCCGGGGCGGCGGCAGACCGGCAGTGGGGAGTGTTTTCGGGGCGGGCGGGGCGGCGCACCGCCGGCCGCGGGCGGCGGGGGGATGCTGTTTGGCCGGTGGTGGCTGGCGGCTCAGGGGGGTGGAGGTTGAAGATGAACCGCAGGCCCTTGATTTCGTATCCAACAGCTGCAAAATCGACTGACCAGAGATTAAAAAGTCATTTGACCGACGTGTAGCCTCACCTTGCTAGTGCGTTCAGTTTCGACAGCAAAATTCAGTTTCGACAGTTAAGTTTAGTTTCGACACTTAAGTTCAGTTTCGACAGTTAAATTTAGTTTCGACAGTTAAGTTCAGAGATGAGCGGCTGATGTATTTTACATCTGGCACTTTGTGGTTATGTATTTTACGTCATGTATTGGAGATGCTATTAGAATTCCACTCATGTTAACGTTGTTCGTTGTCTCTCTTGTCCTGCTTCAGCCTCAGCATCGTACAACTCACCGGAGCTGCTCCAACGACGAAACCCTCCATCACAGCGGAGCAGTACCTCGGGCTCCATCTCCAGACGCCTAAGATCTTCTTCCCCTCCTCCGATAGCCAAGTCAGCCAGAGCATCCTCACCGGCCAACCCAATCACGCTGAGATCAACATGGCTTCGCCAAAGAGGTTGTACACTTGTTGCATCTCTTTTTTACTCTACATGTTATATATATTGTCCACTGAGCACTCGTAGTAACGGGAAATACAATTATTTTATCCTACTATATGACAAGCAGTGAGGTACCAGGCAACTTAGCTATCCATGATGGACTCTCTTGAATGCCATCATTATTTATCTCTGCGCGTTTGAGCTGTGCATTTGTCGATGGGCCTCGGAGTTGAGCTAGTATGGCAGTGGCCTGGGTCCAAAGTAATAGAAGTAGCACAAAAACATTTTTTTAGTGTAGGATTTTCCTTGCTCAAGCCTGCCTACTAGAATCGCCAGTGCTTGAAAGGAAAAGTGAATGAAAAACATCGGAATTGGAAAGTTTCCTATGGTACTACTTTTCATGAATTTGGTGCAAAGGAATGGAGCAAAGGAAAACTGTATGATTTGTTCCTTTAGTGTCTCCTTGAAAGAAAACCATAGGAATTCTAATTTCCACTTCTCCTCCTTTTCATATTCCTATTCATCAAGCACAAGACTAAGATATAGTAGCATAATAGCATTATAACCGTACATTTTCTTGTGGTTTGACTTAATCTCACCATGCTTTTTTGCATCCTGTGATCTTCCAATTGTTGTGAATCAAACACCCAGATTGGCAGAAATCCTATGTTTCTAAATTCTCTATTTTGCACGTGCATTCCTATCCTATTCCTGTCTATTTCCTATCCCTGCATTGTTAGAATCCTCAAATTCAAACAAGCCCTTACTCAATTACTTCTGTTACAGATATGTGTCAAAGAAAACCTTGTGTGGTTTGTCCTGCTCCTGCGGCGCTGTGTTCCGCCCCAGCTCAGCTGCTCCAACGACGGAAGGGTTCACCACAACAGGGATCCGCTCTCCAGACTGTCTTTCGCCGCCTCAGATCTTCTTCCCCGCCGCCGGCAGCCACGGCAACTGCATTACCATCATCAACTAAGCAGATGACCTTGAGGACTACACGGGTCCACAAGAGAGGTCGCACTCTTCCGTGTCTGCTTACGTTATGCGTTGCTTAATATGATGACATGCTACATTATCATCGTGTTCACCTATTAGACTCCAAGTCAGGTCGAAACTAATGCTGAAACTTGAGTTTTTTAATGGTTGTGGGGTACATATTGGGGCAGCAATCAGTACTATCTGTCTACTATCTGGTTAATCTCAGGTGTCTACTATGAGTTTCATGTTAGGTGCAAACAAACATTAAAGGAGCCATTATCTGTATTTTTTAACTAAAGCTATTATCTGCCTGCTATCATTGGTTTTGGGTCTATCCACAGTTTGCTACCATCACTCTGGATTTGTGCATGCACTCCTTACATAATCTCACTATGTTTTATTCCTATGCATGCCAGTTACTGTACACAATGGAACTGATCATGTAGAGCAAAAGAGATGAGCCTTGCGTGGCAATAAAATTTCATGCAGACGTCATTCCATGGTGGGAGCAAAGGCAGCCCCCCTCCACCCATTTCGGATCGTAATCAAGAGGAAGATAATTGTTCTGAGGGGGATTCAGAAGGAGAAGACCACTCCTATTTACCCATGAGGTCTTCGCTCTAACTTGGCATGCTGATGTTGGTAATATCATGCATATGGTGCCTTGCATTGCTTACTGTATACATTAAAGATGTCATCTGCTTAGTTTAGACATGCTTTGTGTCAATGCAATTTGTTTAGTTTCTTTATTCTATATGTGAATCATGCAATGCCATCTTGTCTAGCCAGGCATCATATATGTGAATTTTGCAATGCCACCTGGTTCGCCAGTCATCTTATATGTGAATTATATGATGCCATCATTTTTTTATTACATGTTAAATTTGTCAACAATTTTAGTAGATTAAATTACTCTTCTTGTGCATCAGCCATTCGGCACGGTCATGGAAAAATCTGGAGTGGAAACAAGGTTTCCAGAGCAGACAATGATATCAGACGAAGCGCATGTCTTGCTGGTTACCGATAGCTCCTCAGAGGAGGATTCAGAGACAGATGACCAGTCATATCCCCCCCCCCCCCCCGAGGTGCATGCCCTAACTTGGCAGGGTTATGTTGCTCATATCGTGCGTATGGTATCTTGCATTGCTATGTCATTTGCTTAGTTTAGACATGCTTTGTGTGAATGCCACCTGTTTAGTATCTAATTACCATATATGTGAATTAGGCAATGCCATCTTGTTGCAAGACATTATATATGTGAATTATGCAATGTTATCTTGTTGCAACGCATTATGTATGTGAATTATGCAATGCCATGCTGTTTAGGCAAGCGTCATATATGTGAATTATATCATGTTATCCTTTTTTGTATTTCTCATTGCTTTTGTCGACAATGTTTGTATATTCAACTGCTCTTCCTGTGCATCAGCCATTTGAATTGGTGATGGAGAAATCTGGAGTGAAAACAAGGTCTTCAGAGCAGACAATGCTACCTGCTAAAGCAGATATCTTGCTGGTTACAGATAGCTCTTTAGAGGAGGATTCAGAGGCAGATGACCAGTCCTATTATCCCCTTGAGGTGTATGCTCAAACTTGGCAGGGTTATATTACTCATATAATGCATATGTTGTATTGCAATGCTTAGTTTTTACATCATATACACAATATTGAATGCCATCTCCTTAGTTGACACATCATATATGCGATTGCCCTCTGCTCACTTCCTTAGTATATAAATCATATATTTGAATTATGTCATGCCATGATGTTTACATAGACAGCATGTATCGGAATTATGGCATGCCAACCCATTTTCTAAAGACATAATATAGTTATATTATCTCATCATGTTTACATAGTCATCATATTTTAAATTATGTCATTCTATCCGTGAATTATATCATGCCATCATGTTTCCATCGACGACACGTTTGTGATTTATGGCATGCCAACCACTTTAGTAGAAACATCGTATAGTTATATCATGTTATCTTGTTTACATAGTCATCATATTTTGAAGTATGTCATTCTATCATGTTTAGTTAGCCATCATACATGTGAAATTATGTCATGCTATCCTGTTTAATTAGCCATCATATATGTGAAATTATGTCCTGCAATTCTGTTTGCTTAGACAACATAAATGTGAATTATTTCATGCCCTGTTTTCTTCCCTACTATCCATTGTACCTGTCTGTCTTACAATGTCTGTACATTCAATTACTTTTCTTCTTTATCAGCCATTTCAATTGGAGGGAGTGATGGCAGTATCTGTGGGAGTAAAAACACGGTCTTCAGATAAGATCGTGCTACCTGTCGATGCAGATAGAACCATGGTTGTACTTGCCCAAGAACCAGCCCCACCACACATAACCCACACTCATGCAGATTGTACCCCTACCCAGTTGAACAGAGAACCAGCTACACCCCTTCTAACCCCAACCCTAGAAGATAGACACCCAGTTCCCGTTGACACAACACCGTCTCCACCACAGAGCACCCAAACACGAGCAGTTAGTAAGGCAACTGCAGTGCCCAAATCACGAGAACCACCACTCCGAACCCGAAGTCAACGCTTAAAGCAGAAGAAGAATTGTTCTCAGGTCAGGTTCTGTAGCTATGGTTCATACTAGTTTGCTCTTGCATCACTGTATTTACTGATACCAACTAATTTCAAATTTGAAGGATGCAATTGAAACTCCAATGGCGCAACACGTATGTTTTAAACCTGTTTCTTCAACGTGTTTGGCTGTTTGCTGTTGTAACTTGCTCTATGTTGATTTTAGTTTCAATAGAATAAACAGTTATGTTCTCATGCCATGCACATTACAAGTTTTGTTATTGCTGTGTAGTTTCCCACACTTATATTCTGTCTATGCTGCTTTGTCTTAAATAGATATGATTCGAACTGTATCTATCTTGATTTGGTAACATAAACTAGAATGATATAGACCGTACAGTGACCATACTACATAGATATATGTTTGTTTCATGTTGTTATCCTGTCCACCTTACTACTGAACTGGTTTACCAAAATGAGTTTCCTATACTACATTGTAAACCTGAGATGTGTTTGTTTGTTTCTCTTTTAGAATGCGGATAAAATATTGGAGTAGAGTACCCTGTTATGTAATGGTAAAGGAAGTAATGCAGATAAGGTTCAAGATAGTGAGACATCCCTGTTGGTCTCCAAGAAAGATGATAAAAACTATATTGAAGACACTGTGACAACCCCAAAGTCCTGTCTTGCTGTAGTGTTCGAGTTACTGGCTACCACTGCTGGCACCAGCTCTTCGAACTCGTTGCCTGAATCAGTTCAGTTTCTTGTGTCTCAACTTCAAGTTGAAAGACATCGATCAGATGTTATGCGACAGGAAGCCGAAGGACTGAGGAAGTCCCTGCAGAATTCAGATGCATACTTTATGGTGCAACAGCAAGCGCTGGAGGACTTAAGCGCCAAACAAGAGAAAGTTAATAACCTTGCTAAGCATCTTGCCAGCGTTATGGGTACCCAGGATATTGTTTCTTGAGCTCTTCTGAAGTGGTTTCAGTTCTGGACTTGTTTTGCTGCGGCGTTTATGTGCTGTTGTGTTCCCTATATTTGCATTGGTGGCGAACTTTGATGCCCAGTGGATGTAATATGTGTAATAGCCGTGATAGGCTGGTGTAAGTTGCTTGCTTATTTATTTCCTTGTTGTCTTGTTTATTTGTTTGCTTGTAGTCAGTGCAGTTCTTTTTCTGCGGTTTGCTAGTGGCTGCAATAACCTATTTTTTAAAAACTAGGCCACAATAACCATGGGCTAATATTTACTGTAGTGACACTGGGCCTCCTACGGGCCATAGAAACAGTGGGCCTTCTACGGGCCGTATAAACAGTGGGCCTTCTACGGGCCGTAGAAACAATGGGCCTTCTACGGGCCATAGAAACAATGGGCCTTCTACGGGCCGTATCATCAATGGGCCTTATACGGGCCGTATGATCGATTGGCCAAACATGGGCCAAACAGACCACATTCTGGCCGTAAACGGGCTAGAATTGGAATTGTCCGTTCATGGGCCGACCATAACGGGCCATCGTTAATAGGTCGTATTTGATGACGCTATGAAAATGTCCCAACGTATTAACGGACCACAAACGGGCCGACTGTAACCACGGGCTGAATTTGGCCCACATGCAGAAAATGACAGTAACGGGCCGTAAGTAAACGAATGCTGGGAAATAGCCCAAGAATAAATGGGCTCTGAGAAGGTCGAAAGATAACATGGGCTGGAAACGGCCCAATGGAATAACGGGTCGTTAATGGGTATAAAGTGATACACTGTTCTTTACGGGCCAGTTTCACCACGGGCCGTTAATGGGTGTAAAGTGATACATTGTTCATTACGGGCCAGTTTCACCACGGGCCATTAATACGCCAAGAGTTACATAGGGCCTCATATGGGCTGAAAGACGTCATGGGCCATACATGGGCCAGAAGTGAAAACGGGCTGGAATCATATTGGGTGGCCCAGATGATGCTACTGGGCCTAATTCGAATAGGGCGTAACGGGTCTTGGGTTAGCGGGCTGTAAATGGGCTATATGCGAACAGGCCGTTAACAGGCTTTCCATGGGCCGGCCCGCCACCTTTTTACCAAGTCAAACGGGCCGGCCTTTTCACAGGAATGGGCCTCTGTTGGGCCATGCCACGTGTCGACGTATCATAGGCGCCTTCTGTCCAATGAGTGGATGACATCTGTCCCAGCGATGAGTCGACACGTGTTTCCTCCACCCAATGATGATTTTACACGTGGAAAATCCCCATTGGTCGGGGCTGTTAACGGGTTATCGGATCCAAAACCCGACCCGATAGCTTAATGGCGTTCCATTGCGGTGGATGCCACGTGTCGGTCACCCTTGACGAAAGCACTTCTGTGACGCGTGATTTATCGTCATGGAAGTGGACACTTCCGTGATGATAATTTTGGTAATGTCATGGAACACTTCTACGACAGCACATGTATGACTATCTTGATTCTGTCATAAAATCGTCATGGATGTACATGCATGACAGAAAACGCGACCTACTGTGACAAACACGTATCATCACGGAAGTGCATTTTTTTTGTAGTGATGCCTAGGAAATGCACATAATCCCCTAAATATGGCAAATGAACCCGGAAAAGTGCCAAATTTGAACACGGTGATTTGCAGGTTGTATGCTCATCATAAAAAAACTCATGGACAAAGGACAAAGGAAATTTGGATCCCCCTTCAATCTTGGTGATTTCCCCCTTGAAACCACGAAACTTCCTCGGATGATGATTCGTTTTTATGAAAGGCGCGCATCACGACATAAGGAAAACATTCTCCAATTTTTACCAAGGCATGGTGAGGCCATACCATGCATGGCACCACACAAGGCGTCATGTTTTCCAACCATGTGTTTCATTTTTTGTATGGCACGAGCATGATTTTCCAGACCGTTCTTGTGCACCTTTTCATGCATCGATTGTTTGAATTTGAATTATGTGCATAATTAATGCCTAGAAAATGCACACAATCCCCTAAATATGGTAAATGAGTTTGGAAAAATGTCAAATTTGAACACGTTTCATTTGATGCGGTATGTTGATCGTTGGAAAAAACTGAATGACAAACTAGGACGGAAATTTGGATTCCCCTTCAATCTTGGTGATTTCCCTCTTGAAAGCATTGAACTTCCTCGGTGATGGTTCGATTTATGAAGGGCGTGCATGACGACATAAATCAAACCTTCTCAGCTTTTAACCAGGGCATGGTGAGGCCATACCATGGCACCATGCCAGCCGTCATGTTTTTCAAGCACATATTTCATTGTTCTATAGTTGATAACCCAGTAAATGATGAGTTTGTGGTTGACTATTGCCACACATTTCATTGAAATCTCTGTCTGTTCCTTGTAAAAGGCTTGAGAAATTACTAAATACCACGAGTATGGTTTTTCCAGACCGTTCTTGTGCACCCTTTCATGCACAAATTGTTTGAACTTGAATTACGTGCATTAATGCCTACAAAATGCACATAATCCCCTAAATATTGTAAATGAACCTGAAAAAGTGTCAAATTTGAACACGGTGATTAGCAGGGTTTATGTTCATCATATAAAAAAACTCATGGATGAAGGACAAAGGAAATTTGGATTCCCATTCAATCTCGGTGATCTACTATCGCACATGATTCATCTCCGTCGCCTCTGCGAACCGTGTGTGTTCACTCACACATGCAAAAGAAAAAGAAAACCCTCCCCCACTTTGTCCCCACTCACGCGCCATGGACTCCTTCGCAACTCTGCACCCTAAGCTCGACGACTGTTGGCGGCGGGCGTAGGTCACACTCCAAACGGCACCGGATTTCGCCTCCACCACTTTCCGCCGCCTATCTGCATCGACATTCTAGACTCTGGTCGACTGGGGTTTTCTGCGAGATTGGGCCGGGGATTTTTCTCATGGAGAAGGTAATTATCTTAATTAGCGAAATATTCACTCATCTCTTATCGCAGTCCGTTCTTCGCTGTTAATCAACCGGCGGAAATCGTCGTGGAATCGTTTTTGTTCTAGCTGATTCGTGGGTGTTCATTCATCTGTGCACAATGCGAGCACAAATCGGGCAACTGTGGTCGTGGCCAGTCGGAAACGAAGTTCTATCTCACCATTTCGGATGACTTCAGGGAGCGCTCGGTATGTTCAATCTCAACCTACCATGGTCGGCATGGCCTAAATGTTTGAACATATACCGTCTGTTGCTACATTATCTATATATTTGCATCAAATCTTTGTTACATTATCTATTTTTAATTCTAGATTTTTGTACTTTGCTTGCATCTGTATATGGATATGTTCTATCAGTTACTCCCATATTTGCATCTTGCTCGGTGATTTCAATATATCTAATTTATGATCTTAATTTTCATTTCAAGCAGTATATCCCTTGCTTTGCAAGAACAGGAGTAGAAGGAAATCTTGGGCTTTACTTTGTTGATGACTCCCAGGATGTCATATTGACAACGCAACATGGATTTACAATTACGGTTAGCGTAAAACTTGATAAAGATGGTCACTCCTATTTTAATGCGGACCTTTGGAGAAAAATGTCTAAGTGTTATGAACTGAAAGCTGGCAATAAAATTCTAGTGCGTGCACCATAGCCTGGTCTAATTAACATGGATGTTTACTTTCCCAACGTCATCAGCCGATCAAAGTCCGATCGAGGTTAGTGTCCTTTCAACTTTCTCCATGATGTCATATTACTATTTAAGCAACCAATTGTTCACTATTTAAGCAACCAATTGTGATATCATATTCTGAATCTGTTCCTAGGCAGTAACAAATTCTGTTTACCAATTTATGTGCACTATATATTCTTCTGCCATGTTCTGAATAAATAATACCTTTCCACCTTTTAAGCAGGATATGTTAGATGCATAGTAAAGGATCTGTATGTTACTAAGCGTACCAAATTTCACTGGAAGGACTTGAAGCATGTCATAAACTTTGTTGATAATCTGACAGAGATAGCACAGTGTATGAACGCTGGATTTTGGATGGGATTAATTAGACCTATGGTGCACACACTGAACAAGACCAATTGTGTGCACAAAGCGCTGGTAAAAAGTCTTATTTTAATGTTGATGCTCATAAACTATATATATCTTCAACGATATGTTACAATTTTTTTTATTCTACATGTCAACAGAAATTGCCCCCTGTAGCCGTTCCTGGATCGATTTCCCGGCGTGGTCGAATTACACTTGTGTCTGCTAATAACGCCAAAGTGATTGCAAGGTACTACATTTCCCGCAAAAATGGAACCATTCAAATTAACAAGTTCTCGCTTCTCGTGGCAATGCATCCATATTGGAAAATTGGAGACACTGTTCTACTCCTGCTCTACCAAGGCACATGAGGGCTCTTCCTTTTCATTGACGAGATGTCGAGTCGTCGTGATCAAGCTGCTTCCAGTGGATAGTTGTGGTTGTTGGCCCTCAACCTCTTAGAATGTGCTAGTTGTTACTATATATGTTAAGTATGTAGATATGGACCATATGGTTGTTGGCCCTTAGCCTCTTAAAATGTGATAGTTGTTACTATGTTAAGTATGCAGATATGGACCATATGGTTGTCAAAACCGTGTTATGAAGATCCTCCTTTTGTCGAATAGTGTAACCACTATATATATGTTACTCAAATGCTGTTACCCAAGTTCATAAATTTTCATGGAAAGTATTAGTATCGTACACAGTTCATTGAGTTTGAGCGTGTGCCCGATGTCCAGAAGGCATTTGCATATTAACTGTCCATATTGCAAATTCACACACATGTTCACATAACGAAACGTATGTGTAACATACTAATCATCGCACACGAGTACTCGCAGACGCATCGTGTGCGATACTCCTAGCCACCGCAAGCAACTAGTTTGCATTTTTCAAAGTTTTTTGTACACACAGAATCACACACGAAGTAACTATATTGACCGTCTGTGTTGTAGTTTCTCACCGCAAACAGTTCATACGAGTCGGTTGTTTGCCACGTATCACACACATCTTGTTTACATGACTCGTTTGTGTTCTTTTGGCTCATCGCAAATAGTTCATCCATGTGAACTGTATGCTGCATATCACACACATCTTGTTAAGTTGAACCGTTTCTGTTGTGTTCCCTAATCGAAAACAGTTTGTCCGAGTTAACTGTATGTTGTATATTGCACACACATCAATATGGTTGCCCGTTTCTGTTGTTCTACCTCATCGCAAACAGTTCGAATGAATTAACCGTGTGTCCTGCATCACACACACATTGTTATAGCTGCCCGTTTATGTTGTTCTGCCTCATCGCAGATAGTTTGAATGGATTAACCGTATGCCCTGCATCGCACATGCAACTAAAATCTTAACCGTGTTTGATGCAGCCATCATCGCAAACGTTTTGCACCTTTTTGACGGGTTTTTTACACCACCGTTTGCGATTATTGCATCGCACACAGTTTCGGCAAAGGGTCTCTGATCGTAGTGCCGCGTTAGCAGTCTCCTGCAATAGTGCGGGCCTACAATCCCAATTGTCTAGTCCCGATCAAAGTGTCATTGTCACCACGTAGACAGCCTCCGGGTCCACCTCTGCATCCGCCCCTGCCTCGTCCTCATCGTCTGCCGCTATTAACAGATCTTTCTGCAACTGCAACATCTGGTAGCAAACAATTGCACGATCCTTATTGCGTCCGCATCCAAATAGTCCATATTCAAGGTTAATATCTTAGGGTCCTCATATGGATGGTGATCTTCAACTTCTTTTCCTCGAGCGTGGCCTTCCTCTCTTCGATCATGGTCCACCTATCTTCGAGCTTGAGCTTCTTATTCGTTGCCTCTATCAACAATTTGAACTTCTCGGCCTTTTTCTCCTCCTTGAGGTCCGAGCGCTTCACGCATGCCTCCTCCTTCTTCAACAATATGTCCTCAAACCTCTCTGCCGGTTTGGCCGCCGCACCTTCTCGCTTCGCCCTCTTCTCCTCCCATTTCTTTCCCCGTAAAAAATATCTAACCTTCTTCTTCGGTTCTTGGGTTGAGTCGGTAGGGTCACCGGCTTCTTCCCCAGTGACTTGGGCGGCTGTCTTGGCTATGAAAAGGTTCCATTTTGGTTGACTATTCAACTTCAACCAACAATGCATGACAGTGAAGTCTTTCTTCTCCAACTTCTTGTACACCAAACAAGCATGAGAAGGCTACAAAGTGAAAGAATGTCAACAATGCATATCCGGCTAGTGAGCAACAAAACTAAGCATATCTGGCTAGTGAGCAACAAAATTAAGGATCCCCGGCTAGTGAGCAACAAAGTAAGCATGTGCACTTATTAATCAACTTACTTGTTTGGTGATTTTTGCACCGCTAGGCCACCGTGTGATGAGATAATTCAAGTGCCCGCAATACTTCGACATGGCCTCTTGGATGGTGTACCATCGATGGTCGAGGGACTTGGATTCACGGTTATGGATGACCGCTACGAAGTAGGGGGCGAAATGCTTGTGTTCGTGGAACCAAATGTGAATGTTCTCCCAAAATGTTGTGTCCGTTTTGCTCCGTGCCATGGAGCAGATAGAGGCTAGTGGCAAACCATGCATCACAAAACAGCTCATCCTCCCCGCATGTTGAAGCTTTCTCCTCTACCCTTTTTCTTCGAATCGTCGACTGTATAATCTGGATTATCATCCTCGTCGTCCTCCTCCTCTCGTGGTTTTTTGCCCGGCGGCCCAATGTTGTTGATGTTGTTTGCTAACGCCGGTCTGGGTGTAGGACTACTGCGTGCCTGTCTGGGTGTAGGCCCGTGATACGTCTCCAACATATCAATAATTTTTGATTGTTCAATGCTATTATATTATCTGTTTTGGATGTTTCATATGCATTAGTATGCTATTTTATATGATTTTTGGGACTAACCTATTAACCTAGAGCCCCGTGGCAGTTCCCGTTTTTTCCTTGTTTTAGAGTTTCACAAAAAAAGAATACTGAACGGAGTCCAAACGGAATGAAACTTCCGCGATGATTTTTCTTGGACCAGAAGACATCCAGAGGGCTTGGAGTGCACGTCAGTGAAGCCATGAGGTGGCCACAAGGTCGGAGGGCGCGCCTAGGGGGGTAGGGCGCCCCCCACCCTTGTGGGCCCCTTGTGACTCCACCAACCTATTTCTTGCGCCTGTATATTCTCAAATATCCCAAAACCTTCCAGGGGAGCCACGAAACCACTTTTCCACCGCCGCAACCTTCTGTACCCGTGAGATCCCATCTAGGGGCCTTTTTCGTCATCCTACCGGAGGGGGGTTCGATCATGGAGGGCTTCTACATCAACACCATTGCCTCTTCCATGAAGCATGAGTAGTTTACCACAGACCTACAGGTCCATAGCTAGTAGCTAGATGGCTTCTTCTCTCTCTTTGATTCTCAATACAAAGTTCTCCTCGATGTTCTTGGAGATCTATTTGATGTAATACTCTTTTGCGGTGTGCTTGCCGAGCAATGTACTAGTACAGCCTTCTGTCCTCTCTCTCGCCTTATATATACCTCCCCCAAACTTTATACTAGCAAGCAAACCATGTGAAAATCACCTTCCATTGGGCCTTCTCCGTCGCCTGGTAGGGCATCTTCAACGGTGACCCCGCAAATTTTCTCCTGCATCTATTTGCACAATCGAAAGCTATTACGTATATATCCGCAAGTAAAGGGAATTTAGAATTCAAATTTAGTCAAATCAACACAACGTGCCGGATCACATCAGCACCGGATTGCATGTCCTATCGCAACCAAAAGGAGGCAAGTATGCTTAGTTTTTGCATGCCTGAATCCAAAAACAACATCAGTCGGCAGTCCGTGCAATTTTCTGCCCTACCGGACCTGCAATCCCAGCCATCTACTCCCGATCAAAGTGTCGTCGCCGCCACGTAGACAGCCTCCGGGTCCACCTCTGCATCCGCCCCCGCCTCGTCCTCATCGTCTGCCACTATCAACTGATCTTTCTGCAACTGCAACATCTGATAGCAAACAATTGCACGATCCTTCTTGCGTCGGCATCCAAAGAGTCCATATTCAAGGTCAATATCTTAGCGTCCTCATATTAACGGTGATCTTCAACTTTTTTTTCTCGAGCGTTGCCTTCCTCTCTTCGATCATGGTCGTCCTCTCTTCGAGCTTGAGCTTCTTGTCTGTCGCCTCTATCAACAATTTGAACCTCTCAGCCTTTTTCTCCTCGAGGTCCGAGCGCTTCACGCATGCCTCCTCCTTCTTCAACAAGATGTCCTCGAACCTCTCAGCCGGTTTGGCCGCCGCACCTTCTCGCTTCGCCCTCTTCTCCTCCCATTTCTTTCCCCGTAAAAAATTTCTAACCTTCTTCGACGGTTCTTGGGTTGAGTCGGTAGGGTCACCGGTTTCTTTGCCAGTGATTTGGACGGCTGTCTTGGCTATGAAAAGGTTCCATTTTGGTTGACTATTCAACTGCAACCAACAATGCATGACAGTGAAGTCTTTCTTCTCCATCTTCTTGTACACTAAACAACCACGAGAAGGCTACAAAGTGAAATAATGTCAACAATGCATATCCGGCTAGTGAGCAACAAAACTAAGCATATCCGGCTAGTGAGCAACAAAATTAAGGATGTCCGGCTAGTGAGCAACAAAGTAAGCATGTACAGTTATTAATCAACTTACTTGCATGGTGATTTGTGCACCGCTAGGCCACTGTGTGATGAGATGATTCAAGTGCCCGCAACACTTCGACATGGCCTCTTGGATGGTGTACCATCGATGGTCGAGGGACTTGGATTCACGGTTGTGGATGACCGCTTCGAAGTAGGGGGCGAAATGCTTGTATTCGTGGAACCAAATGTGAATGTTCTTCCAAATTGTTGTGGCATTTTGCTCTGTGCCATGGAGCAGATCAAGGCTAGTGGCAAACCATGCATCTTAAAACAGCTCATCCTCCCCACATGTTGAAGGTTTATCCTCTACCCTTCTTCTTCGAATCGTCGACTGTATAATCTGGTTCATCGTCCTCGTCGTCCTCCTCCTCTTGTGGTTTTTGTCCGGCAGCCCAATGTTGTTGATGTTGTTTGCTAACGCCGGTCTGGGTGTAGGACTGCTGCGTGCCTGTCTGGGTGTAGGCCCCTGCGTGCCCGTCTGGGTGTAGGACTGCTGCTGCGGGTAGTTGCTGGACAGGATGGGATCCGAGTCATCTATCGCCATGTTCACATAGCCACATTCTGCCCCTTCGCCTCCGCCATGGATGAGGTCGACATCTCCCTGTTCGGGTCATCGTACGTCGGGTCCCCTGCTCCAGGCATTGTAGCGAAGAGTGTGCAGGCACCCATCTGTTCCCTACCCGTCGTCCACGTCTGTACAAGCTGCAGCGAAGAACACTCGGAGAAGAGTGGCGCCGCGTTAACGTCGATGATGTAAGGCACCTTCCTGGCGGCTGTTCTGAGCTGCTTGTCGGCATAGAAGTACGAAGGCTTTGTAATGCTCCAGCCACAACGTCGTTTGTACTATGGGCGCGCCCGTCTGGGCACCGCGGCCTCGCCCCACGTCCGCCACGACCATCACGCGCCACCGATGACCATCCCCTTCTTGTGTTTCTCCTCCTTTGCGGCTTTCGTTTTGACATGGCGATTTTGTGCATAGCCAGGCTGATATTTCGGATCCTTCTGCACCTCCGTCACCTCCATATTCGACAGGTTATCCGACGGTTCCATGCATCGGTGTCCAAAGGAAGGAGAGGGTGGGAGAAAAGGGAAGGAATAGGGTGGAGAGCGGCGGGGGATTGAAGAAGATAGTGGTGGATTTTGGCGCTGAAACAGTGCGGGTTGCTACAAAAGCACGAGATCTGCCTTCCTTTTGGGTGGGCCAGTGGCATTGGAGTCTGTCGCTTCTCGTGTCCGGACCCCCTAAAACTCCCCACGTTTGGTTCCACTTTACGGGAAAATCATAGTCCGGATCGCCCTGCAGGTCGATACATGAACGCGTTGGATTGCTTCCGTGGTCCGGACCTATGCGAGAAATTATCACGTGCATCAACGTGTACGCCCAACCTCTTAATCTGCTACTGGTAGACCCATTCGCCTTCATTGCAACAATATATGTACTACTCTGTCACTACATGCATGCTCTTTACAAGTTACTACAACTAAGACTGGTCATAGTGGGAGTAACTTCAACAGTAATATCGGATCCAACTCAGCAAATTTACCTATGCGATAATGAGTTAATGAGCAGAGAGGTAAATTGAGTAACTTAGCTAGTTACCGTAACATCACATATCCCAATATAATATGAGTCTATAACCTAATAAATGAATCTTTGCATGACACCACACATATGTTACTACCCACTATGAAGATAGTAACACATCCTAGGGTAGCGTGTATGTTACTAGTGTAAGTTACTCTCCACTATGGCCAGTCTAAGCATAGGAGGTACACTGTTGGCGACCGAGGACACCAACTGCACCCCAGTAAGAGCATCTACAACCACATATGACAAATATGACCCCTTACACTGTTGTCGTGTATCTCATATTCGATCCCGTATATCCATACTGAACCACGCAACGTCCATCAAACTACGTAGATTAGCAAACGGACATAAAAACGGACATAGAAAGCACAATACTTTCATCAAAAGATCACGATCGGATGCTCAAAGGACCACCAAAGTTCACATAAACGACGGAAAACTTGAAACTACATCTAAAACTTGAAATTAAACTGAAGAAAAACGAATATTCACCACTTCCGGGGGCATCCCCTTCCCCTTCCGATCGTCGGCGCAGCTGTAGCCGTCTGCGGCTGGTGGAGGATCGCCCGAGTCGTTGGACGAGGAGCCGCTGCCGTCGGAGGAGGAGGAGGAGGAGGAGGAGGAGGAGGAGACAACGATGAGGCCCTTGAGGCACCGGAGGGCCCGGTCCTGCTGGCGCTTGAGCTTCACCAACCGAGCCACCTCCATTGCCTTATCCTTGGCCTCGCGCTCGGACTACTCGCTAACTAGCCGGAGAGCCTTGGCGTTCTTCCGGGGGAGCCGCCGAGCGTCCGTCTCCGCCATCGTAAGCGACCGGCGCTAGACCCACATGAGGACCCGCTTATCCTCATCGGGCTCCGTCGATAACCCGCTGCGGTGGCAGACAGAGCTCTCCACCGCGTCCCTCTCCCTTGCCCGTTGCCTCTCGCGGCGGGCGGCGCGCGCTTTCAACTCCGGCGTGCGCGTCCGGGCCGGCGGGGCGAGCACAAGCACCCACCGCTGCCCGCGTGGGGGAGCAGCAGCCGACTGCGTGGGGGGCGGCACGGACTGCGCAACCCGCGCGGAGCCGAGCGCGGGCTGGGAGGAGCCAGCGCCGGCTTCCTCGTTGCGCCGACGGGGGAGAGGCGAGGCTGCCGATCCGGAATTGCTACCCGTGTCCAGCTTGGACCTCTCAAGTGCAATGCGGAGGGCCAGCTTGTCGTCGGAGTCGAAGGTGGAGCGGCTGGCGGCACTCGACATGTTCGTCGCAGTCACCGAAGTCGTCGGAGTGGATCGAATTGGTGAAATCGGAGGGAAGAAGAAAAGACGGATCGAGAGTGAGTGACTTAAGGTTTCCAGATTGGGGATATTTATGGGGACGGTGCGGGGTCAGGATGGGCCGGGCTGATGTGTCGGACGGTCCGGGCATGTTCGGACAACCCCATATCCGTTTAGTTTTGGGCTAAATATGAAGGATGCTGGACAGCCTGGGTGTTTGAGGCGCCCGGCTGGGTTAGTTTTTTGTGACCGGTCAATGACCAGGTGAGCCATCGGGCGTTTGAGACCGGTTTGAGGGCCCGGTTGTAGTAGATGCCCTAGTGTGCTTTCATTGCGGCTGTACGTTCCGGGTGATGGAAATGGATCAGCTAGCTAGCAAGGACTTCATTGCGAACCGCCAGACGCTACTCCTCCTACTTGGCTTCGCTCTGCCGCTACAGCTGCAGCTAGCTAGCTGCAGAAGCGCGCATCCACCTACAGTCTTCTTCCACTACTACAGTACTACTCTACCTGGGCATCCACGCAGCCGGCCGTGCATCTCCGGAGATGGACGGCGCGGGGACGGGACGGGGTGTCGGGGGTAGCGGTTGGCTGCGTGGAGACTTCAAGGCGTGATCGATGTAGGTGGACAGAGAGACGGAGCACGGGTACGGCCGCTGGCGCGCGGCGTGCGTGCGTGCGTGACAGCGCCTATCCTCGAGCTGCTTTCATTTGCTCTGCTGCCGCCTGCCCGGATTGAATGCGTAGGCGCGGGTGATTTGGGGTACCGGAACGGGGAGTTAATGGCGCGGGGCGTATTTAGTGCGGCATTCACGTCGCCTTTGACGTTTTTTCCCTGGGCCGGCGATTGATTACCGTACCGCCGTGCACAGGACAGACAGTACTTGGTTTTGTACCGGGAAACGCCCTCGGTTTTCTACCGGAACCGCCGTGGCATGATTCGTTGCCGAAACTGATGAACAAACCAGCAACGCTGGCTGGCTAGAGGGACCGCCGTGGCACGATTCGTTGATCAACAAGCCAGCAACGGAATCAACCTGTGCTTGGATGTTTGGAGGGACAATGGTACTCCTAACCTACCAGAGTTCAAATCCTGTTGCTCGCATTATTTTTAAACTTATTTTAAGATTTTTATCGATGCGCTTTCAGTGAGAGGAGATGTTTTCGTCAACAACGAGACGCCTACGATGACTTCGTAAATATCATGATAATATGTCGGCTAAATCTTTCGGAGGTACTCATAAATGTAGAGTCTGCATCTATACATTCATAGAGGTGAGTACATGCGCGTATACATGAACGCTTGTGTCCGTACTGATGTTAAAAAAAAAATAGCAACGGACGCTACGGGAGCGGCTCTCCTGAATATTTTTTTCTTTTCCTTTTTAGGGTAGGCTCTCCCGGAGACAGGCGAGATTGTGGGTGTTAGCACGCGATTGTGCGCGAGGCCCAGCCCAAGTCGCGGAGCAACACAAGTGTTCTGTGTTGCTTTTCCTATTTGACACGTTCTGCGTCAAGTAGTCGATCCTTCGCACAGACCAAGTAAAAGCTAGCGATCGAACTGGGCCGGCCCATCGGAAAAGCTAATGAGTACACGCATCCTGCTTTGGGAACATTCTGGAAGGTTCCAACTTGCTTTTTTTGGTTTTGTGAAGATTCTATAATGGTCCTAAACCGTTTTTTCTTGCTGGTTTTTGCTTTCTTATGTTTTTTACTAATTTTTTTCTGTTTTTGTTTCTTTTCTTTTCTTTTTGTTCAGTTTCTTTTCTTTAAGTTTCTATTTAAAATTTCCAAAACGTCTTTAGAAAAATTTGGGGATTTCATATAATAATTCCGTTTCAAAACTTGTTCGTTAATACAAGAATATTCATGTTTCCAAATTTTGTTCGGAAGATTAAAAAATGTTCTTATTTTGAAAAATTGTTCACAAATTTTTTAAAAAAATCACAAATTTAGAAATTTGTTCATGTCCTAAATCGTGTTCTGGAGTTTAAAAAATGTTCCGTTTCATATATTATGTGCATTTTCCAAAAAAATGTTCATGTTTTGAAATTGTGTTCTAAAGTTTAAAAAAACTCTGGTTTTTTAAAAAATGTTCGTTTTCCAAATTTTGTTCTGGAATTTAAAAAAAACTGTTCTGTTATGAAAAAATGTTTGTGTTTTCAAATTTTGTTCTAGAGTTTCATAAAATGTTCTTGTTTTCCAAAAAAATAAGAATTTCAGAAAATGTTCCAGTTTTGAAAAATTGTTGACATATTCTTTTTATCCGAGAGTTTCAAAAAAATGTTCACAATTTTCAAAAAAATGTTCCCTTTTTTGAAAATGTTTGAGTTTCTTTAAATTTTGTTCACAATTTTCAAAAGTATTCGTGTTTGATAAACATTTCCTTTTAAAAAAATGTTTTGGGTTTGAAATTTCAGAAATACTCGGATCTACGATGGTTTTGGTTCTTAATTCATTGCACAGCCCAATAATCAGATATGGTCGTCAGGTGAAGTGATAATATCATGTCTGGGCGAACTGGAGCTCCTGAGTTCGATACTTACAGAACGCTACTTTTTTTAAGACCTCCAGACTCGCTCTACAGTATGTCACACCTGCATCGCCAGGAGGTGATGCGGTGGACGCGTGATGGTGGGACCCCTCGTCCAGTTGGCATGAACCCACCGGTCAGGCAAGGCGGACAAGTGGAGCACAGCTATTTAGCCAGCTGTAGGCCAGTAGGCAGGGCATGTGATGTGTGTGTTGTATCTCTGAACCTCTCTCACCTATCCTGTACCTCCTCCCTTGGAAGGAACCTTCTCTCCCAAGTCTCGATCTCATCCCCTTCCCCTCTTCGATCCAATTCTGCGATGATGAGTTCGTGACAGTTGGTAATTAGAGCTCAGGTTTTGCCCACCCAAAAATTTTTCCCCGTTGCCGCTCATCCCTCTCGATCGAGCAGTAACATCCACCTCTGCGGCTGCGGCCTCGGTCCGGCGAGATCTGCTCGAAATCCCCAGCGGGTTTGGCCTGATTTGGAGCGTGTGCGGCGGCGCCGCCCAGCAAACCCTCAGTTAAACTCGCCACATCATCACCGCCATTACAGAATCCACGGGAGAGCTCAAGACGATGCTGCAGGCGCTCCTGAAGCGCTTCGACGAGACCACGCTTGCGGGCGACCAGCAGCGCGAGGCCCAGATCGCGTTCAACACGCAACTCTCCGCGGATCTGGCGCACATCCGCAAGCAGCTGGACCTTGCCCAAGCCGTCATCGACGAGGTGCGGCAGCAGCGCGAGCTACCACCTTCATCGTCCGCCGCCAAGCGCCACCGACCGATCGACGCCGACCACCACGACGGCAACACCTAGGCCTTCGCGGCGACGTCCTTGGAGCACGCACGCGGGCCTCGTCCTCAGGGCCCCGCCATTCGCCTCGCCAACAACGGGCCGCCCCTGCTTCCTACGCGGCATCCTCTCCAGTTCGTGGGCGTCGGGCAGCCTGCCGCGTTCATGGCGGGCCGTGATGCTCACCATGGACCGCGCGAGGAGTACACGGTCAAGCCGCCCAAGCACGATTTCCCTTACTTCGACGGCGACGTGCCCAGCCTCTGGATCGACCGCTGCATCACCTACTTCGACCTGTACCGAGTTCCGCCGCACAGTTGGGTGACCACGGCCTCGCTCTACATCAATGGCCACGCCGTGCACTGGTACCAGGCGTACCGGTAGACACACCGCTCGCCGGCCTGGGACGAGTTCACCGCGGCCATCATCAGCGAATTCGCACTAGATGAATTCGAAATGGAGATGCATAAATTGCTTCAGCTTCGCCAAACCGGCACCGTCGCCGAGTACAGGACGGCGTTCGAGGCTCACATGTACCACCTGCTCGCCCTCGACGTGTCGATCAACCCCAAGCTGTTCATCACGTAGTTCCTGCTGGGCTTGCGCGATGATCTGCGGGCGGTAGTCCATCTTTAGGAGTCGTCCAGCATCACACGCGCGGCGGTGTTGGCCCGGATCATCGAAGAGGAAGCGGGCACACAACATGCTCGGCCGTGCATCATTCTTGCGGGACGACCACCTGCGCCACCGCCAATACCGCTTCCGCCTCGGGCTGTTGGGGCGCCACGGCCCGGCGGTGCTACCGTGCCCAACGACGACCTGGCACGCGAGCGGCAACTTCGAGAGCACCGGCGCGCCAACGGGCTCTGCTTCAAGTGCAGCGATCGTTACTCCCGCGACCATCGATGCAAGCCAGCCACTCAACTGCTCACAATTCAAGTCGGCAATTATGGAGAAGTTCTCAGCGACGATGCGGTTCATGCCCTGGACCTGCTCGACGCACCAGTAGAGCAAGATCCTGCGCCCGAATGCTGCGTGCTCTCCACGCATGCAGTTGCCGGTACCGAGTCGCCGCGCACCATCCGTCTGCGCGCGCTCGTCGGCAATCAAGTCACGTTGCTCTTAGTTGACTCAGGGAGCACGCACAGCTTCGTCTCCAAGGCGTTCGCCGAGCGTGTGCACGCAGCATCTGTTCCCGTGCCCGCGGTGGAGGTCCGGGTGGCCAACGGCGAGCGCATGACCTGCAATAGCATGGTGTAGGGGCTGAACTGGTGGATTCAAGGGTACACGTTCACCACCAATATGAGGCAACTGGACTTGGGCGCTTACGACGGAGTGCTCGGCATGGACTGGCTGGAGCAGTTCAGCCCAATGAGTTGTCACTGGCTCGAGAAGACGCTGACCTTCGAGCACCACGACACCATGATCACCCTGCAAGGTGTTCGACCCAAGTAGAACGACAAGATGGAAGAAATCGAGCCCGAGCAATTGCGCAAATGGCAAGTAGGCAACGACATTTGGTACATGGCAGTCCTCGATTTGCCCCGTACACTGGAGCCGCAAGCTACAAAGGTGTCACCCGGTGTGCAGGGCGTCCTGACAGACTTCGCCGACGTGTTCGCCGATCCCAAGGGCTTGCCTCCTCATCACCGCTATGATCACGCCATCACCTTGGTCGACGACGTGTGCCCCGCCAACTCGCGCCCCTATCGCTACTCGCCACTGCAGAAAGACGAGATCGAGCGTCAGGTACAGGAGATGCTCCAGTCAGGCATCATCGAGCACAACATGAGTCCCTTCACCGCGCCGGTGCTGCTCGTCAAGAAAGAGAACGACACATGGCGCTTTTGTGTCGATTATCGCAGGCTCAATGACGCCACGGTCAAGAACAAGTTTCCCCTGCCCATTGTGGATGAACTGCTTGACGAGTTGGCTGGCGCGGCCTTCTTTTCCAAGCTGGACCTCCGCGGTGGTTATCACCAGATACGCATGCGCGAGGGTGATGAGGAGAAGACGGCGTTCAAGACCCACCATGGCCACTTCCACTTCAAAGTCATGCCGTTCGGGCTGACGAATGCCCCGGCAACCTTCCAGTGCCTCATGAATGCAATCTTCGCCAAGTACGTTCGTAAGTTTGTAATCATATTCCTTGATGACATCTTGATCTTCAGCGAAACCTTGGAAGAGCACCTGGAGCACCTTCGCCTCGTCCTCGCCCTACTCCGGGAGCACCAGCTGTACGCCAAGGAGTCCAAGTGTTCGTTCGCCCAGGACAGCATCTCCTACCTCGGCCACATCATATCCAAGGATGGCGCCGCCACGGACCCCGAGAAGACGCAAGCTATGGTGGCATGGCCTACCCCAACCAACGCGACCGAGCTTCGCGGCTTCCTCGGCCTCACCGGCTACTATTGCAAGTTCATCACGCACTACGGCATCATCGCCAAGCCGCTCACGAGCTTGCTGACCAAGAAGGGCTTCGAGTGGACGGAGAAAGCGCAGGTGGCGTTCGATCTCCTCAAGCACGCAATGTTGACCGCGCCCGTGCTCGCGCTCCCAGGTTTCGCACGCTCGTTCGCGATCGAGACGGACGCCTGCAACACCGGCATCAGCGCAGTGATGGCACAGGAAGGGCACCCAGTGGTGTTTCTCATCAAGGCCTTGGGCGTGCGCAATCAGAGGTTGTCGGCGTATGAGAAGGAGTTCATCGCTGTCATGATGGCCATCGAGAAGTGGTGCACGTACTTGCAACAGGGCCCGTTCATCATCATCATGGATCACAAAAGCCTTTGCAACCTGCAAGATCAGCAGCTCGCCACTGACCTGCAACGCAAGGCCATGGCCAAGCTGGTGGGACTCCAATTCAAGTTTCACTACCGTCGCGGCAGCGAAAACGGAGTTGCGGATGCTCTCTCTCACGTGGGTGCGTGTCTGAACCTTGACGCGCCCTCCATTTGCCAGCCAGCATGGGTTCAAGAGGTGGCAAACTCCTACGCCACGGACGGCGATGCGCGGGATCGCCTGGCGCGGCTCACGATCCACAGCCCCGACGACGACGGGTACGAGCTCTACAAGGGGCTCATTCACAAGCAGGAGCGCTTGTGGATCGGCAAGAACACGGCCTTGCGCACCAAGATCATCAGCGCTCTGCACTAAAATGCGGTTGATGGTCACTCCGGCGCTACGGCCACCTACCAGCGCATGAAGAAACTTTTTGTATGGGACGGATTGAAGACCGACGTCACCGACTACATGCGGCAGTGCCCAGTGTGTCAGCACGCCAAACACGAGCAATCCAAGCCTGCGGGCACGCTCGCACCCTTGCCCGTGCCGACCACTCCCTGGCGCGACCTCACCATGGATTTCATGGAAGGCTTGCCGCCGTTGGAGGGCTTCAACTCTATCATGGTGGTAGTGGACTAGCTCACCAAATCAGCTCACTTCATTCCGCTTCGTCATCCCTTCAATGCTCCTCAGGTGGCCAAGGTCTTTTGGGATCACGTCGTTAAGCTGCACGACATTCCGAGCTCCATCGTCTCCGACCGCGATCGCGTATTCACCGGTGCTCTCTGGCGCCAGCTCTTCGCTAGTGCGGGCACCAAGCTGCTCTTCTCCACAGCATACCATCCCCAGACGGATGGCCAGAGCGAATGCGTCAACCAGTGCATGGAAATTTACTTGCGTTGCGCTGTGCACGACGCGCCCCGGCAATGGCGTCGCTGGCTGCCGGCCGCAGAATTCTGGTACAACTCGTAGTTTCATTCCTCGATCAAATGCTCCCCCTTCAAAGCCCTGTACGGCGTCGAGCCCAACCTAGGCGCCATGGCACTCTGGGACGCCAAGACGGTGCCCATGATCGACGGCGAGCCTTGGGACTGGGGCGTGCACTCGGCACGGCTACGCGGTCACATTCTTCATGCCCAGCACAGATTCAAGAAGCAGGCCGATCAGCACCGCATGGAGCGCTCCTTCGAGGTGGGCGACAGTGTTCTCCTCAAGCTCCAGCCCTATGCACAATCGTCGGTGGCGAACCGGCCCTGTGCTAAACTGGCGTACAAGTACTTCGGGCCCTTCTCGGTGCTCGACAGGATCGGCAAGATGGCGTACAAGCTGGAGTTGCCTGCGGACAGCAGGATACACCCAATCTTTCACGTGTCCCAGCTCAAGCCATTCACCCCCAACTACACTCCGGTCTTCTCCGAGCTGCCATGACCCCCAGACCTCGTCGGCCACGACGACGAACCGGTGGAGATCCTGGAGAGGCGCATGGTCAAGCGCGGCAACAACGCTCTAGTGCAGATCAAGGTGTGCCGGCGCAACGACGAGACGACGACGACGTGGGAAGACTACGACATCCTACGCCGCCGTTTTCCGCAAGCACCGGTATCGGACGCACCAGTCACCGGCGACGCAGAGCAGCACTCTGAACCTGAAGACGGCGCCCGTTCTGAAGGAGTGGGGAATGTCACACCTGCATTGCCAGGATGCGGTGGACGCGTGATGGTGGGACCCCTCGGCCAGTTGGCATGGACCCACCGGTCAGGCAAGGCGGACAAGTGGAGCACAGGTATTTAGCCAGTTGTAGGCCAGTATGGTGGGCATGCGATGTGTGTGTTGTATCTCTGAACCTCTCTCACCTAATCTGTACCTCCTCCCTTGGAAGGAACCTTCTCTCCCAAGTCTCGATCTCATCGCCCTAAAAAAAAGTCTCGATCTCATCCCCTTCCCCTCTTCGATCCAATCCCGCGATGATGAGTTCGTGACACAGTACTGGTTCGCTGCTGCTCGCTAGCTTGGGCCGGCCCAGTCGGATATCTGCCTGTGCGTTCGGCCGGCAACTTGCCGCAAAGAGCGGCAGACAGGAGCTCCCGTTCTTTGTTGTTGACCCGATATATTCTCGTACCGGCCCGACTAATGAATACGGCCTAATCGACTCGGTAACGCAGGCCAGCACGAAACAAGTGTGTTTCTTGCCCCCCCCCCCTCCCAAAAGTGCGTTTCTTGTACCCGATTACTTATTATACATTTTTCTTATAAAATATTTCGTGCCATTAATGATGTACATTTTTGCAAATACATGTTTTTGAACTTTTTTGTTACATGTTAAACATTTTCCAAATGTACAATGAATTTGTATAATGGCACGAAACATTTTCATAAAACTGCACGATTATTATTTTTGCATTGTATAAACAATTTTAAAAATATCAATAACATATTTTTTTGAAATGTCATTTTATAAAATGTCATGTACTTTTTTTGAATGGTAAAAAAATATTGTTTCAATTGCAGAACATTTTTAACATTGTATGCACAATTTTTTAAAAGTCGCGGCCATCTTTTTTAAACATGTGAACATTTTATGATGCATGTTTTTTAATGCCATTATTTTTTGTTAAAGGTGGCATGGACATATTATTTAATACATAAACATTTTCTAAACACTACAGAAACATCTTAAATATAAATAATTAAATTCTATGATATTATTCTTTTTAGTGGGAAGAACCTTCTAATCATTTTCATCAATATTCATGCTAGTACAAAGAACACCGGAAGTAACAAAAAATACATAGAGATCTATAGACCACCTTACAATAACTACAAGCATTTGAGGGACCGAAGGCACGCCGCCGTAATCGCCTCTCCCTTACCAGAGCGAGATAAAATCTTGTTGTAGCCAACAGTCAGGAAGTCATCGTGCTAAGGTCCCATAAAGCCACCGCACCAGAACAACAACCGCTGTGCAATGAAGAGAAGAGTAGATTGGAAGTATCCAACATGTAAAAACATGAATGCGGATTAATGAAGAGCGAAGCCATGTAGGTCCACCGAAGACAAATTCTAACCAAATCTTATGAGATCCGTTGGAGAAACACCTCCACACGCCTCCAATGGTGCTTGACGCACCGCTGGGGGCTTAAGCGTGGAGAACCATATTGCTTTTTCATGGGGCCGACGTCGCCTCACGTTTCTAGGTAGAACACAACCCTTGAACAAAACATAAAAAGATATATAAAAAATGGGCAGGGCCCTCATTTTCACAAGGGCCAACATCCACCAGGCCTCCATGGCGTAAACCCACAGAAGATGAGGTAGACCTGCGATGCCGGCGACAAGAGGCGAGGAAACGCCAATCCCCATGAGTTGCGAGCGCACAAACGAAGGGGGTACCTGGTAAGATCATGTAAAACAAAATTATTTTAGGATAGTTTTGCAATATAATTAAAGTATAAATGATATTTTTGGGAAAAATCGAAACAAACAAGCGACCGAAGGCAAGCAAATGAAGCAGTATGCCACTCAGCTATGTTTCATGGGCCGACCCATTTAGGTTGCGTTGCAACCGACGCTGCACTCAAGATCGCAATAAGCGATACATACATAGTCGGCATTTCCTAAACGGCGCCCGCTGCGCCGTTTTCTTCGATTTCCTCGAACGGGCGCACACCCCCCACGCTACGCTGGCCGTCCCGTTATTTTTTTTTCAGTTGAAACTACAGGAAAAAATAATGTGCGCAAGCGAGGGATCAATCAATTCACAGAGCAGCGCACTGACCACTAGGATAACAACGCACTTGTGATTCTAAACTTCCTTTTTTTCTTTTATTCTTTTTCTAGGTCGTTCCGTGATCAGCTTCCGGGCGTTTTTTTTCTTGTTCCTTTTTCACTTTTCTTTTCTCATTTCCCTTTCATTTTTTTCTTTCCTTAAATGCGCGAACATTTGATGAACCTTTTTTAAATTCAATGAACTTTTTTTGAAAACTGATGAATTTTTTTCAAAATCGATGAACTTTTTTCAAATTCAATGAACTTTTTCAAAATCAATAAACTTTTTTCAAATTCAATGAAAATTCAATGAACATTTTTCAAATTTGATGAACTTTTTTCAAACTCAATGAACTTTTTTTGAAAACTAATGAACTTTTTTCAAAATGGATGAACTTTCTTCAAATTCAATGAACTTTTTTCAAACTTGATTAACTTTTCTCATTTTCAATGAACTAATTTTTTGCAAAGTTGATGAACATTTTTCAAATCCGATGAATGCTTTTTTCAAAATTGATAATGTTTTTGTAAATTTGATGAACTTTTTTCAAAATCATATGAACTTTTTTTTGAATATCTATGATTTTTTTTTCAAACTTTATGATCTTTTTTCAAATCCGCTGAACTTGTTTTCAATATCGATGAACTTTTTGAAGTTTGTGAACTTTTTATCAAAATCCGTGAACATTTTTGAATTCATGAACTTATTTTTCAAAAGTCAATGGTTGACTGGTCAATTGGTCAAACAGTAAACCAGTTAACTAGAGTTATTTCTACTGATAGACAACAAAATGCGATTGGTTGCCGTGGTTGTCCCGTTAGCCTGCATGACCTGAAATATTGAGATCGAATCCCATCTCCCCACTTTATTTCTGTTCGTTTCTCTTTTTTGCATGTAATGGGCCGGCCCGCTAGGAAACGCTTGCAAGCGCCCGTCGAGTCAACCGGCGCTCAAAGCGCCCGTTAGGAGCTCCGTGCCTCGGAAGAGGAGCGCAGACGGAGCTATATATCATACTAGATCGGGTTCGCGCCGTTGCGCGAGGGTGCCGGTCAGAACGTTTAAACAAAACATGTAACAATTCGTCGGTAAGAGCCCAGGAATAGCATGTGTAGACAACCAATTGTGTTAGAAGTAAAACATAATGGGACTGAAGTTATAAGACAGAATCAAGCTCGGCGCTTTCATACGACCAGAGATAAAACACAGGGCCATACATTACTTTTTACGACAGAGAGATAGGAATTAAAATCTGAAATCTATACATGCCTTGTTGAGAACAAAGTGAAAATAGCAACATACCACCAGGTGGTACCTTTCACTACAAAGACAACAACGGGAATCTAAAGGCATATATCGATGTTGGAACAAGCAAACCATCAAACAATTGTAACGACGAATTAAAAGTAACCGTCACAAAAGACTTGCTGCCCAAGCATGTCTTGTGATGGTAAATTGCAGGGGCAGGTGAGGGCAAAAAATGCGGGAATAGGATATCACCATTAGACAGTCATCATCCTATAGAGGAAAGTCAAGTAAATTAATTGTTTTACGAAAGGATATGCAGGCAAGAGTACTGTTCTGTAAAACAACTGAAAGTACTACATAGAATTTACAGAATTAAGATGTTCTCCTGGAGTAGTTCAAGATACTGAATCTTGGTGCAGCACTAAGCATGAGATACAATACTCCAAAAAATTAACACAATCAAGAAAGTATAAAAGCAAGTTAACAATCTGACAAGGCAAGTTTCAGTACTGCACCAAGTCAAAATCTACTGCAATCTTTAAGCTCCTGAATATTACAAAATAGTGAAGTGAAGTTCCATTTTAAGCTACTGCAATCTTTCTCTTAAATCTACTCATGCATCTGTGGAACTTAGCAGTATTCATTTAAGAATGGAGTAAATTAACTTGGCAGTATGCAAACTTTGAGTAAGTTGACTTGGCATTATATTCAAATTCCACTACAGTCTTTAAACTATTGTAACCAGTCGGAAATCTATTGGAAACCCCCCAAAAAAGTTCATCTTTTGTACTGAGTACCTTGCGGATGGCGTCGCAGCCGGCGAGGACCTCGTCGATGTGCATGCACTTCATCGCCGGCTTATTCTTGTCATCCTCGATGTCTTCCTCGAGCTTGGTCTTGGGCTTGCTGGCGGCACCGGGCTTGGACTTGGGCTCCCACTTCCACTTGTGATCAAAGCTGACGTCGTCGGGGGGAGGCGAGCTCCGCCTCCCACTTGAGAGCCCAGCCCCACCGTGCGGCTTCTTTTCGGCCGTCCACTTCACCTTGCAGCCCCCCGGGGAGGCGGCGGCATAGGTGTACTTGCGGCGAGCCGGCCGTGCGCCTTGGTGCGAAGGTGCTAGTCCAAACATTAAGCAGGTAATGGTCAAGTTAGTAGGAAGGTTTGAGAAACTGTTTTCATCTAAAAAATCAAAGTAACCATCCATGATAGATGAGTTTACTATATCACAAACAGCAAAAAAAAACCCAATGCAAGGTAAGCAAGGCATAGCCAATCCACAGGATAATTGATTTGCATGGTCACGACAAAAACAGTAAGAGAATTGGCAGTGAACTGGACACTAAAACTAAACATTTTTGTGATATTCTAAAAACTTTCATACACATAAACGATTCATTTCACAAGGGAATGAAATATAGCAGCACATGACTGTTACATGACTAAACTGAAAAACCAGGGGCAACCATCCCCCCCCCCCCACACACAAACAGCCGCTCGGCCATGGCCAGCACTCAGCAGTAGCAGCGACGGGCAGCGGCGGCAGCAGGCGGGCCAGTAGTGCATGGAGCAACAGCAGGAGGAGGAGCAACAGCTAGCGGCAGCAGGAAACAGCAGTAGCAGCGCCTATGATTCAATCTTTCTTCTTTTTCCAACAAAAATGTTAATATTCAGAAGGTAGTTGGAGACAGGGCTACACCTTATGAAGGTTTTTATCTTACGGTTCAATGAATTGCACATGCAGAGCACACAGTTGATGGATTCAAACTATTTTTAAGAGATGATGTGGCAAGGCTAAGAAGATGAAAATAATTAAGAAGAAAAGTTCATGCTCAACAACTTACGAAGATTTAACTGGGTAGTGCCTCATGGCAGTCATCAACCTTTGAGCCGTAGAACTGTAAGATCAAACTGAGACTCAAGCCTGCATAACCATAGGAAGAAAAGGATCATCAACAAAGAGGACAAAGTGAATCAGGAACCAGTTCCTGGTTCCTCTAAAAAATCATTCTAAATGACAAACTATGAGAAGAAAAAATAATTGGTCTAATGACATAGATGTGTTAACCGGCAAACACTACCAAGTCAGATCAAATACTCAGCTTATTTATGTCCCTTTTTAATATTAAGAACGATTATTAAGTAAGTACATAACAAAAAAATAATGCCTACATAGTAGCTCATCTTTCTTAATACATCTACACTGATTTCGATGTACAATTTAGGACCAATGGAAAACCAGAAAAACACAACAAAACTCACACAATAAAGCTAAAACTAATTATTGCACGCCGTCGAGACCTATCCGGCGTGCAATATCTGTCACTACAGAAGGACATCGGCGTCAATCACAGCGGTAGGGCCATCGGCATAGCCAACAGGAATTGCAGGCTGAACCACGGTCGCATCTACTGACTTCAACATATTTTTGAATGTAGATATGATACATGATTGAGAATACCTAATCAGTAAAGCACCACTACCCAACCATAAACATAGAGGAAGTAATATGAGCCAAAATCTCTAATGGCATGAAAAAATTAGAGCATGTTTGACATATCATTTTGAAACTACAAATATGAAATAAACTACAGCCAAGAAAGAAAACATTAAGTAGCTAGAGAGCATACACTGCTTTCTAATAGGAAAGAAGGTAATTTAACTGGCAAGGTACTGCCACTGACTCCAACATGAAAGAATGAAGAAAACTTTTGTAATCAACCTCTGCCATGCTCATGTTTCTTTTGTAATCAGTAGAGTAGTTGCAACCATGCGCATATCATTAAGAAAAAAAGAGAAGGTCACGACTTACTTAATGTTTGACGACGGCAAGAGCCACGATGGCATCGGCGGCGGTGGTGGCGTCCGATCACCAACAACCATGCATATATCAAGTGGCATGATATATTTTTTTGAGCCGTGATGTGGCATGATATGTGAAGCAGGACATAGGAATACAAGAGGGAAACAAAACGGAGGCACACATGATGCATACTTTACCATACAAACTTAAGGCAGCAAGAGAGGCCCCTATAACTTGCTGGGAGCATGTCTTTCTAGTATAACAAAGTGCAGCTTACTCTTAACCAGATTAAATCAAGGACCAACAACAAACAATAAAAGATCAAGAACAACTCATATGCAATAAAGGTATGAGAGAGAAGAAATCTTTACATAAGACGACTATAAACACCGGAGCATAAATAAGCAACACCTTTAAATACAAATAAAAAAGATCCAGGGTTCATTGCATAGTGGGCTCATATCTGACTTTCCTCGATCATATAACCTACCCCCGTCTCTTATCACCAGATCAATCTGTTTATACAGTGGAGCTACCCTGGTAATCACTCAACAAGAATGACCATCCAAGGACAGAGCAACAAGTATCACAGGATCAAAAATGATTCTAGAAACAAGAGGGAGGATTCAACTTGATACCCACAGGTGCCTCGATTGCTCAAAGGCACACTTATTTCAGACACGGCTAATCATCATGGCCCCAGCACGAAAGCCATCGGAGCATAAATAAGTAACACATTTAAATAAAAATAAAAATAGTTCAGGGTTCATTGCATAGTGGGCTCAGATTCGGCTTTCCTCGATCATATAACCTACCCCCGTCATCTCTTATCACAGATCAATCTGTTTATACAATGGAGCTGCCCTGGTTATCACTCAACAAGAATGACCATCCTAGGACAGAACAATAAGTATCACAAGATCAAAAAGGATTCTAGAGACAAGAGGGAGGATCCAACTTGATACCCACAAGTGTCTGGATTGCTCAAAGGCACACTTATTTCAGCCACGGTTAATGATCATCGCCCTAGCACAAACGCCACTGATCAATTTAGCAAATCCAGGAGCATAGCTATTGAACCAGGGCATCCACATGTAAACCAGAGCATCACATGAGCTCCTATGATAGCAACTAAACATGAACAACAGCCTGCAAACCCTAAAATAGCATGGATCCACAACTACAGAACTCAAGTAGGAACCGATGCATGAGTAGGGCATAGATCATCAACCAGACGAGCACCACAGCCACAGCCATGTGCCACACAGTAGGCGAAGCAGAGGAGCAGGAGGAAGATGGAGCTCACCAAGGGAGGCTATAGCCGAGGAGAGAGGCGGCTAGGTCATCTCCACGGGAGCGGCCGCCTTTTATACGCATAAGCGTGAAATGGCGAAAATGCCCTCGGCTGGGCAGGCTATTCGCGTGCGGTGGCACGAACGCGACAGTAACTATTCATTCCAGCAGTAACTTTTTTTGATCCAACGAACGAGATCGACCGGGAGCGATATCCAACGGTCCAGAACGCATCAAAAAAATCGATCCGACGGCCGAGAGTCGCTGAGCTCTGAGGAGCCTTGTAGGAGCCTTCTTCTCTTATTTCTGGATGGATGGATACAGTGGAGCTGCCCTGGTTATCACTCAACAAGAATGACCATCCAAGGGCAGAACAACAAGTATCACAGGATCAAAAAGGACTCTAGAGACAAGAGGGAGGATCCAGCTTGATACCCACGGGTGCCTCGATTGCTCAAATGCACGCTTATTTCAGTCAAGGTTAATCATCATCGCCCTAGCACGAACACTACTGATCAATTTAGCAAATCCAGAGCATCCACATGTAAACCAGATCATCGTAGGAACTCCTATGATAGAAACCAAACATGAACTCAGCCTGCAAACCCTAGAATAGCATGCATCTACAACTAAAGAGCTCAAGTAGGAACCAATGCATGAGCAGGGAATAGAGCATCAACCAGACGAGCACCACATCAATATAGCCACGGCCATGTCCAATGCAGTAGCCGAAGCAGATGAGCAGGAGGAAGATGGAGCTCACCAAGGGAGGTTGTAGCCGAGGCAGTACTCAGTGGGCACCAGGTTGCGCCTGAACACCGTCCAACCGGCAAGGAACCACGTCGGAGTTGCGCCTTGCACCGTCCCGCCGACGAGCACAAACGCATCAAACAACCTATGTAAGAAAGGCATCGTTGTTTATCAGAAACAATTATTTAGTTACTATTTAGCAGAATAACTAATAGGTCACTACTAAAACAGCGCATGCACCCCATAATCCAACCATCATATAGCAACAATGAATATGTTAAAACTGAAAACCAAGGCTGAATATAATGGACAGATTTAACAATACCGCGTTCTGATGTGTTCGTCTCACGTGAAAATGAATCCATCAGCAGCAGCGTCGCAACAAACATACATGAGCAACAATAACAAAAGCCAGTGCATTAGCAACTACATAAGGTAAAGAAATTATCAACAATCTGCAAGTAGTAGCAGCCTTATCTATATAAGCAGCAATAATCTCTCTACAGGAACAACACAATACTACCACTAATATCTAAGTATAAGTGTTGTCCCCTTATTATACAAATCAGATCAGAGCAACAACAACATACAAATCACATCAACAGCTAAGTAGTAGTAATCCCCTCCCAGCCGTAGCCTCTCGCATCTCTCATATTCTGACATGGCAGTGGCGCATAAATAAAACATGCAGTGGTGGGAGGGGAGGACGGGGGAGCTCACCATGGTCAGGATCTCACAAGGAGGAGGCGTCGGTGGTGGGGTAGAAGGGCCTGGTGCTCAACAAGAACACGGACCGAGGAGCACCAGAGGGGGTGGAGAAGAGGAGGCCCAGCCTGATGCGCCCTGCTGCACCCGGTGGCCAGCGGGAAGCAGCTCATGTGTCATGCAAAATGGTGAGTTGGGTACCCGTGCTCGTCACCGTTGTAGTCGTAGTACAACCTCTCCCCCTTGGAGATGTCCCTGTTGGTCACCAGGAGACAATGGATTCACTGTCGATTGAGAACCGCACGCACTTGAGGTTCTGCTTCTTCCTTCCTTCCCTGCAATGGTCATCATCACGCAAAATTTTCAGGCATGGTTCCGATCAATGCATAAAATGCATGGTGATCAGAGGAAGAGAATGCTTACGGCGTGTGGTTGTTTATCCCGTTGATGAACTGTGCAATGTTGCTCCGCTTGTCGGGGCAGATGACGAGGCCCTTGGATGGCGGCTCGGCGGAGAGCAGAGTCATCATGCTGTCGCTGCCGTCGAGCTCACAGTTTCGAAGGTAGTCAACCTCGCCGACGTACTCGGTGATGATGGTCAGATCCTTGATGTGCCTGTCTGCCTCGACCATGAATCTGTCCAAGAAATTCCACACAATAATCAGTGCCTGAATGATTCTTAAGAACAAGATCAGAAATGAGCAGCGAATTGTGCAGACAGTACTAACCCTTCCACCGAATTGAAGACAAAGAGGAGAGGCCCCTTGCTCCATCATCCTCTTGCATAGGCTCAATGTCTCTGCATCCTCCCTCGGCAGCACCTGAAATGAGATGTCACCCAAGCTTCAGCAAAACTGAAATGGCGTCGTGACACTGAATTTAATGGAGATCGACTGGTGGAATTGGAGGAAGCGTCTGACCTGCATCCCTCCTGCCACGAGGGCGGATTGGTTGGCGGACCGAGGCGCCATGCCGGGCACGTAGGTGAGGTCGTTGCTGAAGACGGCGCTGGTGGCCGTGAGCGCCGTGGTGAGCGAGGCCATCTGCGTGAGGCGCTGGACGGGGTCCTTGCTGGGGGTGAAGGGCAGCTTCCTGCTCTTCTTCTCGGACACCACCAGCGCGCCGGCGGCCTTCCGCCGGCCTCGCCGCGCGCGGCCCCCATCTCTCTAGATGGGCGGCGTGAGGCAAGACAGAATGAAAGATACAAAAAAGATCTATTAACAAAACAGTAGATGCATAGGACGAAGCACAAGTTCTTTCGGTCAAGATCTTTGTTCAGTCAAGTTGATGTTGAGAACCTGTCAATTTCCGTCAGGTTTTGATCTGTCAAGTTGATGTTCAGTCAAGATCAAATTTCTATGACCAAATGATCTTAGACTTACTCTTAACTATTGGATCATGAAATTGCAGTGATAAACATTATAAACAATACAAGGACCCTAAAAACCTGTATTCAGTGATCTTATTAAATAAACTACAGAACATACACTGTATTCAAAACTTGCTGCCATTTCAGCTAGTTTTTCATAGAAAACTCATTAGGACCCCCAAGAAACCAATTAATCTGATGACATATTGACATTATAATGTGCATCTCATTCAGACCTGAGATGCAAAAATATCCACTCCCTCCTTGCTGCCTTTTTTCCTTTTTTATGCATTCATTCAGTGATTTGAATGTTCTGTGCATTATATTGTGCACTTCAATCATACTTGAGATGCAAAACTAAAGCTTCAAAAAAATTCAGGGAACTTGCTACTCAAAAGGTAGACTAAATTAAGGGAACTGAAGCTTCAAGATAGATAAAAGAAGCATTTTGGAGTAGAACATGGGAGGCAAAAGAGGGGGAGCCGCACCTTGGCAAATGGGGGCGAGAGCACCCACGACGACGAGGAGGCACACGCGGCCGCGGGGACTGGGTTGGGCCGTAGGCGGACAGGGACGGGGGGCTGGCGTCTTGGACCAGTACGGCGGCGCGCGCTTAGGGAAGACCGGCTCCGTGGTCGACGGCGTCCAGCCAGCGAGGAGGCAATCGACGACGCGCGGGGGCAAACCCTAGCCCGAAACCCTAGCCATGGCCGAGGGCCGCGAGCGAGCGCGGGAGGCCTTGCAGCGCGGATCTGGCCGGATGGGAGGAAGATGCGGAGCACCTCCCGTGTGGGCGCGAGGACGACGACGGGGATCCGGCGGCCTGGGCGAAGAAGATGGGGCTGGCTCAGGGAGCGGTGTGGGCGCGAGGACGATGGCGGGGATCCGGCGGCCTGGGCGAAGGAGACGGCGCTGGCTCGGGGAGCGGGGTGGGCGCGATGGCAGGAGTGGGAGGAGGAGGAGGACGGCGGCGGCGAAGGAGGCAGCAGTGGCGGCGCTAGGGGCGAGAGGAAGAGGAAGGGAGGCGGGTGCGAGGGAGGGAGCGAGGCGGCTGCGGGAGGGAGGAGGAGTCGGCTAGGTTTCTCCACGGGGGTGGCCCCATTTTATACCCCCATAAAGTGAAATGACGAAAATGCCCTCGGCGGGTCACTCAAATAAAGCGCGGTGGCACGAACGACGGTAACTATTCATTCCAGCAGTAATTCTTTTTGATCCGACGGACGAGGTCGATCGGGAGCGATATCCAACGGTCCAAAACGTATCAAAAATTCGATCCGACGGTCGAGAGTCACTGAGCTCTGAGGAGGCTTATGCATCCATCCTTCTCTTATTTCTGGATGTACCGAGACTTAACTCGGTCTTCCATCTGGCATCTGCGCATGTGGGTCGGCCCAGCAATCAGGTTTCTAGTTAGCGTGTTCTCTCGCTGTAGCGCACGACCATTCGAGCATCATACAACACTTTTCTCCTTCTGTGTTGCCTACTGGATTCGAAAAGGAGAGTTTCCAGGCATATGGAAGGTTTAGGGTTTGGCGACTCGGGGGCGTCCGCGCCGCCGCCGCCACCAGCCGTCGGCTCCGCCGACGATGTCTCCATGTGCGCTCCCCGGAGGCACTATGGACCTGTTGCGGCCACGTCCGCCCGCCTGTCGCTGGACTCCAGAGTCCTGGGCGACCACGTTCTGAATTGTTCGATGGAAAGGATCCACGGGATCGCACGCCGACGGGAATCCGGCTCCGGTTACAAACCTAACGCCTACTCCACGACCATGGCCCTTACAGCAGAGGCTAGGGTCACGGAAGGAACTCACAGCGGCAAACTCTTACCACCAGAGCGAGTCAAACCACCAGATCGGATCTGCAAACTAGCGACCAAATACGCGAAGTCGGCGCAAGGGACCACGACTGAGACCATGCCGGACGGGCTTAAGGTGAACCCAGAAACTGGTGGGGGCGATTATGGGGCTCCCCTTGCGGATGCTACCCGCCCGAAGCCGGTAGATGGGGAAACTGCGAGCACCGGGGGCACGACTCTAGGTGAACTTGCGATCGTTGCCGCGGGCCAGGAAAAGCAGTTGCAAGCTGACGAGGATTCACTTGTGATCGTGCAGCAAAGTGGTACCATGCGTGCAAAAGGAAATCCACTAGTTGACAAGGGTCTGGAGGACTTTGAGTCTGAGGGCAGCTCACGTAACTCTCGTAGCAAAAATATCAGTGACAGTCAGTCTAGTGCAAAGCCTCAGAATAGTACACATGAGATGGAATCAAGAGAGCGAGGGTATCCGGCGGTGGCAGAATACAGTGCGGCCAAGGTCGCGAGCATGGTAGCCTCAGGTGCTGCGCTTCCCTATGCAACAAAATATAGCCCAAGCAAACCGAAGAGCTGTGATATGATTCAGGTGTTGCAGGACCCCCCGACTGCTGCTAGAGCTGAGGACGCGGTCATGTCTGATGGAAGTTTCATCCGTGGAAAACGAGATGCAGCCGTACAGCAGGCTGCAAGCTCATCGAAAGATTCGAAGGGCGAAGCATTAGTCCTCTACTCTAATCCCACTGGCCGGGTGGATCAGATTTCTGCAGGAACACCTGAGAAGCATGAAACTGGAGAACCTGAGGGGATGGATAATATGGCCGAGACAGGCACGGCCGCAGCGGCGGTAGGAACGAATGGTGGAAAATCTATGGAGGCAACCGGCCCAGGGGCCGCCGGTGAACTGACGGGGCCAGGTGTGGCGCCCCGTCAGAAGCAATGAATCTACTAAGTTGGAACTGCCGAGGGGCGGGGAACTCTCGGACAGTTCGCGACCTTGTGAGCTTGGTGCAGGCTCAGTCCCCATGTATCGTCTTTTTATGTGAAAGTAGGCAATCTAAAGTTAAGATGAAAAGACTTCGATCCAGGCTAGGTTTAAGTGGTTTTGATGCTTCAGATAGTGTTGGTCTTAGTGGAGGTTTAGCTCTTTACTGGCACGAGTCTGTCCATCTCGATGTAAAAGAAATAAATGAACGCTATATTGATGCTTATGTGAGCGGTATGATGGGTGATCCTCCTTGGAGGCTCACCTGCGTCTACGGCGAGCCAAGGACGGAGGACCGTCAACGGATGTGGTCCCTCCTTCGTGATCTCCACCAACGTGCAGACATGCCGTGGGTGGTGATAGGAGACTTCAACGAGGCCATGTGGGGCTTCGAACATTTCTCGGAGACTCCACGATCAGCAGGTCAGATGATCGACTTTCGTGATGTTTTGGAATTATGTGGCCTCGGTGATCTTGGTTTTTCAGGTGTGCCTTACGCTTATGATAACCGGCGGTCCGGCCGTGCGAACGTCAAAGTGCGCCTTGACCGCGCAGTTGCAAACAACCAGTGGCGCGACTTGTTCATGGAGGCGGGTGTCAAGCACCTTGTTGCACCATCTTCAGACCACGCACCAATCCTGCTCAGGTGCTTGGCGGAGCCGCCTAGGGAGTACACAGGCAAGCGCTGCCGCCACTATGAAGTGGCTTGGGAGCGCGATCCGGCGCTACCGGAAGTTATCATGCAAGCCTGGACTGCGGCCGGCACCATGGGTAACCTTGGTGATGTTGCGGCGGCACTAGGTGATCTCATGCACGCACTTCATGGATGGAGTAAAAAGAAATTCGGTAATGTGGTGCAAGAAATTAATAAATCTCGTACGCGTCTTGAGGAACTAATGGCTATGAATGCAGATCAACAGACTATTAGGGAAGCTACTGACCGTATGAATGAGCTGCTATACAAAGAGGAGATGTTATGGATGCAGCGTTCTAGAATTGACTGGCTGCGGGAGGGCGACAAAAATACCAAATTCTTTCATCGCAAGGCAGTTTGGCGTGCACGCAAAAAAAAACAGAATTAATTCTCTTGTTGATGACAATGGAGTGGTGCAGCAAAACAGCGCCACTTTGGCGGGCATGGTGATGGATTATTTCACTAATTTGTTTACTGCAGACCCAACTCTGTGTGCAGACCAAGTCATAGACTTGATTAATTCCCGTGTCACGGATAATATGAATGATAGTCTGTGTGCGGAGTTTTCGGATAAGGAAATTGCGGATGCGCTCTTCCAGATTGGCCCTCCCAAAGCCCCCGGACCAGATGGTTTTCCGGCGCGCATGTTTCAGAGGAATTGGATAGTTATGAAGTTTTTCCGGACAGGTATTATGCCAGAAGGTGTGAACAATACTGCAATTGTACTCATACCAAAAATTGATAATCCGGTAAAACTGACTGACTTTCGGCCTATCAGTTTGTGCAATGTTATTTATAAGGTGGTGTCCAAGTGCTTAGTTAACAGGTTGAGGCCCATTCTCGATGAGATCATATCGCCCGAGCAGAGTGCCTTTGTACCTGGCAGAATGATAACAGATAACGTTCTGATTGCATTTGAGTGTATACACCATATTCAGCAGGAGAAGGATCCATCGAGGAGTTTTTGTGCATATAAATTGGATCTCTCGAAGGCGTATGACCGGGTGGACTGGGTTTTCTTGAAGCGGACGATGCAAAAGTTGGGTTTCGCTGACCGATGGGTGAACTGGATTATGGCTTGTGTCACCTCGGTTAGATATACTGTTAAATTTAATGGCACCCTCTTGGATTCGTTCGCACCGTCGCGTGGGCTACGGCAAGGTGACCCTTTGTCCCCATTTTTGTTCCTATTTATTGCTGATGGTCTGTATGCCCTATTAAAAGATGGTGAGGAAAAGGGAAAATTCACATCTTTGAAGGTATGTCGGCGTGCTCCCGGAATCTCCCATCTTTTGTTCGCCGACGATACACTTCTTTTCTTTAAAGCAGAGGCACAACAAGCACAAGAGGTGAGGTCCATTATAAAGATGTATGAAGGGGCGACGGGACAACTTATCAATCCGGCCAAGTGTAGTATGTTGTTTGGGAAGGCATGTCTGGATGCAAGCCAGGAGGCGGTGCGCACCACACTTCAAGTTCAACTCTCTACCTTTGAAGAAAAATATTTAGGCCTGCCTACGCCCGAAGGTAGAATGTCAAAAGGGAAGTGTCAAAATCTGCAAGCAAGGCTCACTAAAAGAATTATTGCATGGGGTGATACACTTTCTTTGGCTGGGAAAGAGGCGATGATCAAGTCAGTCGTGCAAATCATCCCCACTTATATGATGGGGGTGTTTAAACTTCCAATGTCCGTGTGTGATGATCTTAATAGGATGGTAAGAAACTTTTGGTGGGGAGCTTCCGAGGGAAAGCGCAAAACTCATTGGCAGGCATGGCCCAAAATTCAGAGGCACAAACTCAGTGGTGGACTTGGGTTTCGTGATTTCAGGGTGTTTAACCAGGCTTTGCTGGCGCGGCAAGCTTGGAGGCTTTTGACTAAACCTGAGAGTCTTTGTTCGCAGGTATTAAAAGCTCGATATTACCCCGAGGGGCGTTTGGAGGACACGGTTTTCTCAGGAAATGCTTCGACTACATGGCAAGCGATCCAATATGGCTTGGAGCTCCTGAAGAAGGGGTTAATATGGCGGGTGGGCAGCGGCACCCACATCCGTATCTGGAGGGACCGGTGGCTGCCTCGGGAGCCGTCAGGCCAGCTCATCACTCCCCAGGGGACGTGCAGGCTCCGTCGCGTTGCGGACCTGTTGGATGCTAATGGAGCATGGCGGCTGGAACTTCTGCACCAACACTTCCTTCCTGTTGATGTCGACGCCATCACTCGTATCCGGACCTCCCCACGGGTCATGGAGGACATTCTTGCCTGGGCCCCAGAGAAATCCGGTGTTTTCACAGTTCGATCTGCATATCGCTTCGCCATGGATGAGCGCGAGCGTCCAGTGGCGAGCGCATCGAGCAGGGCACCGGATGGTCGTCGCGCCATCTGGAAGATCATATGGGGGTGCCCTGCTCCCCCTAAGGTACGAGTGTTTGCATGGAGGCTGGTTACTAATTCCCTTGCCACTTGGGCGAACAAATTTTCTCGCACTCTAGAACTTAATGATTTGTGCCTTTTGTGTGGTGTGGAACGGGAGGACGGTTTCCACGCAATGTGCAGGTGTCCACTGGCAAAAAATCTATGGCGTGCGATGGCTCTAGACTGGCCGGTCCCAGACGTCGACAATATCTGTAATACTGGTCCAGAATGGCTTTTTAGTCTGCTGGAGCCACTCTCTGATACAGTCCGCATGATCGTCTTAATGACCATGTGGCGGACTTGGTACATCCGGAATGAGCTCACGCATGGGAAACAAGCACCACCAACACAAGCCTCACGTCATTTCCTCCATGGCTACATAAGCTCCTTGTTGTGTATTCAGCAGCACCCGTTGGGGAACATGGACAAAGGGAAAATGGTGTTGCATTTACCGGCCACCAAATTTGAGGCTGTTACAGTTAGAGACAAGCAGGACCGTGAGGAGCTGCGTTGGTCTCGGCCGCCTGAAGGCTGGGCCAAGCTGAATACGGACGGAAGTTTCGTACAGGAGACGGGTGCAGCTGGGGGCGGCATGGTCTTGCGGGATGATACCAGCACCATCATCTACACAGCCTGCAGGCAAATACATACATGTGATAACGCCCTGGAGGCGGAACTATTGGCATGCAGAGAGTGCGTCGAGCTCGCGATGCACAGGACCCTTCTTCCCCTTGTTGTCGAGATGGACTGCGCGGAGGCGGTAATGATGATTAAGAGTCCCACGCGGGATCGATCAATGTTCACGGCACTGGTGCAAGAGATTCAGGTGTTGATTGCTGATAGTACGAGGGAGATAGTTTTTACTCATATTAGCCGATCGCAAAACAAGGTCGCTCATTGCCTTGCTGTGTATGGTAGATGCACACCTCTCACCGCGGTGTGGTTTGGGTCGGGGACCAGTGAAGTTGTTGACATTTGTATGTTAGACTCTCCACCTTAAGTAATAAAGTCCCCTTTTCCCTCGCAAAAAAAAAGTGTTGCCTACTGACTGGATAGGACTGGTTTTCACAGTTTTTTTTCTTTTCATGTGCTTTTCCTTTATAATTTACATTGGTTTTCTTTGGATTTATTGGGCTTTTCATTATTTATTTTTCTGTGTGTTTTCTTTATAATTTTTATTGGTTTTGATTTTTCATTTCATTTCTTTTTCTTATTATTATGCAGGTTTTTATTTTGGCTTTACGTCCCTGTTTTTCAATGTTTTTTTTGTCGGTTTTTCAATGGTTTTTCATGTTGGTTTGCAATGGTTTTCTACTCTGTTTCGGTTTTTCATCATTCATCACCTTTTTTTCCTTTTTCTTTACCGTGTATTTTAACACATGTGCATCATACACATTGTATAATTTTCATATACATCACAAACATTTTATATATCTCATTTTTCAAATGCATGATAGCATTTTTTGAACTATAAGTTTTGCTGGCTACTTATTTTCATACACATGGTACATTTTCTGTATACTTCTTAAATATTATTTTATAGACGTTTGACATCTTTTAAAAACATGATTAATAATTTTTTGATTTTTTTGAATACACGATAATTGTTTTTCACATACGCATGTAAACATTTTCTGCAAACTATCCAAACATTTTTGTATGCTTTATAGACCTTTTGGAAAATATCGCAAATGTATTTGATAAATCAATGACCATTTTATAAATGCACCATACCTTTTTTGAATTGTATGAAACAGTATTTTTTGAGTTACACAATTTTCTATGCATTTTATTAACAAATTTTGAAAATCTGAAGTTATTTTTTTAAATGCATGAATACTTTTTAAATGTCAAACATATTTTTCTGAACGCTCATGGTATTATTTTTAAATATCGGTAACAATTTTATGCACCATGATAACATTTTCTCAAATTCATGTTTTAATTTTCTATTATGTAAATTTAAGTGTTATAGTAAATGCACTTACAAAATTTCGAAAATATGAACAGAAGAAAAAATAAAACAAATAAAATAAAATAAAATGAGAAAATTAAGAAGGAAAGGGAATGAACCTGATTGAAGCTACTTGGACCGGCCTGGAAGTATAATTAAAAATGTTCTTCATATATATAAAATATTCAATGTATATTAAAAAATATCTTCAGTTTGTAGCAAAACAAATTTATCATATATTAGAGTATTGTGCACCGTGCATTAATTTTTCTTACCATGCATTAAAAACGTAGAATAAAAATTGAAAATAACAAAAGAAATAAAATCCTAAAAATAAACAAACCAAAACAAAGAAACGATAAGAGAAAAGCTACAGCAGAAGTAGCAAAGCCGAAAAACACGAGAAATCCAAGGACTAGGCCAGTCTAACTTGGTTTGCCAGCGGAACATTGTGATTGGATTTCTCGGCAGCGGCATGGCATGGTTGTGCTTTCGTGAGAGGCACGTTGTGATTTAGCGAGAGGCATGGGCATGCCTCTTTCGGAAAGGGAAAAAACACGTGCGCCCGGTTCAGTTTTTCGTCCGGTTTTTTCATGAAAAAAAGTTCGTCAAAACATAACAACATGGATCTAGTTTTGAAGATCTCGACGTGAGGAATCCAACGATGAAAACGGTTCGAGATTTGGACGCACGATTTAAGAGATAAAACGTTTTCAATAAACGGATCTACGACAAAAAGGGAAAACTCCCATGTTGCGACAAATGACACACATGCAGCGCGCCTCTTGTCACAACCTGGGAAGGTGGGAGTTATCTTTGCAATGAGTACTCCTCAATTAGTGATTTCGATGAAAGAGATTATTCCTGGATGCAACATAGGCTGGCCCATTCCGGTTCCGGTGGGTTTTTTTTCTCTATTTCTTCTCATCTGGGTTATAGTTTTCGTAATATTTTTTCTTTGTTTTCTGGTCCGTTTTTTATGGAACTACAAAAAAAAGAGATAAGTGTATGAACATAAATCTAGTCATGTACAAGGACACAAATGTTATTTTAATCATGAATACTTATAATTCCTAAATACATGTTTCAAACACATGAACATTTTTACAAATGAAATATACTTTTTTGTAAGAGATAATTATTCCACGTGGCCTGGTCTGATGCAGATAGGACCTGTGACGAATTATTTACTCATGATTAAGACCCATATGTTCATTTTTGAATTAGAGGACGCAGTTGGCACACCTCGGGTACTTTTGAAGACATATATGCTGATTTTATTCATTCGGATACGAGGTATGCTTTGCATGTTACACTTTCGAACGATATAGGGGGGTCTCTTCTAAATTCCATGTGCCGTGCATTTTGCATTCCAAAGCAAAATTCAACATAATGCATAAACTTAGGGGAAATCCTTCTTATAACTATATAAAGAAACCCATTGAGATATTCTTTTCACATATCCTTTTTTAATGAACTAATCATGTTGTCGTCAACCACCCAAAAGGAAGACCGAAAAGACATCTAAGCTCCTGGTTGGGTTTCAGAACTGATGATGTATGATTAGTGGGACCGATAATTTAATCGAGTATTCTACGTATGTTTAATCCCAAGTTGTAAAATGAATGGTGTTTAGAGACACCCCACCCCAACAAATATAAAATAATGAGGGGACGCCTAACGCCCATAATAGGGATGACCGTACCGTCATGGCGGGTGGTCGAAGAAGTTGTATGATGGCCATCTTGTGCATGTCAGTGATTGTACTATGCTAAGTATATGGGGTTCTAGAAACGCTCGTAGTCTTGCCCTGATGAAGTAGGTGTCTGCGCTGAATCTCGCAAATACATGTCGGTGTCCTTGTTGTAATTGCTTGTCCATGCATGATCGACCGCGTCTCGGATTCTTAACATCATGGGGACTCGTCGGCGATTCATCTTCTAAACTAATGTAGTGCAATTTCTGTTTCAAACTTAGGATTTCATATGTGTGAAAGTCGGTCGATCGCTTAACAGCAAAGGTACGAAGCGAAGCCCAGTACACGAACCTCTCCCTTTGCTCCTAGACCGGTTGTAACTTGTGAGCATTGGTCCAAGTTTTCCGCATTTGCATAAAGTTGAAACAATCAATTGATCACATGAATCTACCTCCATTTGCAGGCAGCTTTGCTCTGCCTTGTGGTAAGTTATAAGGAAGCTGCCGAGTAATTGCCGTGCCTGGCTCCAGAGTCTAAATTTGATGTTATTTTTTTTCCAGAACGAGATATATATAGCTCCCACACTTAGTACGTACTCTCTCCGTCCGAAATTACTTGTCGCATAAATGGATAAAAATGAATGTATCTATAACTAAAATACGTCTAGATACATTCATTTCTCCAGCAAGTATTTCTGGATGGAGGGAATATGTCCTAGTCCTACACAACTACACCTACATGCGTGCAGACGTGGTTAATTGAGTTGTAGTAGTGGTTGAAGTAAAATGTGAACAGGTGGTTGGGGCGTCGGTGTCACAAGATATATATGCTCTTTGTGATCAATTAGTTGGAGAGATTGTTTCTGTATTCATTGAATCAATAGAGTTACAATGTACATACATATACCCTGTAGGGAGAGAGCAAGCGCTTCTGGAAAAGAGGCACGCAGGCCATGAGCGTTGCTAGATCCTAATATCTAGGAGAAGACTCGGTTTACAGACTCAACGTTACACATACACAACTGATCGTTTAACACCCCCCCTTAGCCGGAACTCCGTTGGGTAGGACGTCCAGGCTGGCACGGAACTCGTGAAACACTTGAGAAGGCAACCCTTTGGTGAACAGGTCAGCGAACTGTGAACTTGATGGAACATGAAGGACACGAGCCTCACCAAGAGCAACACGATCCTGGACGAAGTGGAGATCAATCTCAATGCGCTTCGTCCGTTGATGTTGAACTGGGTTGGAGGCGAGATAGGTGGCGCTGCCATTATCACAATAGACCACGGTTGCTCTTGTTGGGGACACTTGAGATCATGCAAGAGTTGTTGTAGCCAGCAGGACTCGGCAACACAATTTGCGACGCCCCTGTACTCAGCTTTGGCACTGGATCTGGAGACAGTGGGTTGGCGCTTCGAAGACCAAGAAATGATGTTGTTGCCAAGAAAAACGCAGAAGCCAGACGTGGACTTGCGAGTGTCGGGACACCCGGCCCAATCAGCATCGGTATAGGCAATGAGATCATGAGCTGGTGACTTGTAGAGCTGAATACCGTAATGAGAGGTGCCTTGGAGATACCTCAGGATGCGTTTCACTAACTGCATATGAGTGTCGCGTGGCTCATGCATGAACATGCAAACATGTTGAACGGCATAGGAGATATTGGGGCGAGTGAGGGTGAGATATTGCAGTGCACTGGCCAAGCTGCGGTAGTATGTGGGGTTGGAAAGCGGTTTACCATCGTGGATGGATAATTTGGAGGAGGTGTCGACATGAGTGGACACAGGTTTGCAATGTAGCATGTTGGCACGGTCAAGGATTTCAAGTCTATACTGTTGTTGGCAGAGAAACAAACCGGAGGAATTGGGAGTAACATTTATGCCAAGGAAATGATGTAACTCACCAAGGTCTGACATGGAGAATTCCTTCTTGAGAGAGGCGATGATGGAGTGAAGGGTGGCAGCAGTGTTGGCGGCGAGTATGATATCATCCACATAAACAAGAAGATATGCAATGGTGTGTCCATGGTGGCGGATGAATAAAGACGAGTCACTCTTGGAAGCACAAAACCCAATAGACAACAAGAATGGCTTGAACCGAAGAAACCACGTCCGAGGGGCTTGTTTCAAACCATAGAGAGACTTGTTGAGAAGGCACACATGATCCGGGTGAGAAGAATCAACAAAACCAGCCGGTTGGGAACAGTAGACAGTCTCCTTGAGATCACCATGAAGAAATGCATTTTTGACGTCCAGTTGGTGAATTGGCCACGAGTGAGAGGTGGCAAGACTGAGCACCACACGGATAGTGGCCGGTTTGACGACGGGACTGAATGTCTCGTCATAGTCCACGCCCTCTTGCTGAGTGAACCCCCGAACAACCCACCGAGCTTTGTAACGAGCCAAAGATCCATCCGTGTTAAACTTGTGGCGAAAGATCCACTTCCCTATAACAATGTTGACACCTGCAGGCTTAGGCACCAAAGACCAAGTGAAGTTATTAATTAAAGCATGATACTCTTCTTGCAACGCTCGTGGCCTGCGTGCCTCTTTTCCAGGCGCGCTTGCTCTCTCCCTGCGGGGTATATGTATGTACATTGTAACTCTATTGATTCAGTAAATACAAAAACAATCTCTTCAACTTGGTATCAGTTACCAGGCGCCCCATGGCTGCGACCTCCTCCTCCACCGCCGCTGCCACGAGCAAGGAAAACGCAGAAGCCAGACGTGGACTTGCGAGTGTCGGGACACCTGGCCCAATAAGCGTCGGTATAGGCAATGAGATCATGAGCTGGTGACTTGTAGAGCTGAATACCGTAATGAGAGGTGCCTTGGAGATATCGCAGGATGCGTTTCACTAACTGCATATGAGTGTCGCGTGGCTCATGCATGAACAGGCAAACCTATTGAACGGCATAGGAGATATCGGGGCGAGTGAGGGTGAGATATTGCAGTGCACCGGCCAAGCTGCGGTACTATGTGGGGTTAGAAAGCGGTTTACCATCGTGGATGGATAATTTGGAGGAGGTGTCGACAGGAGTGGACACAGGTTTGCAATGTAGCATGTTGGCAGTGAGTATGATATCATCCACATAAACAAGAAGATATGCAATGGCGTGTCCATGGTGGCGGATGATGGTGGGGTGTGGGGCTAGTACGAGGTTGTCGGGGGCGGCGGATCCGAGAGATCTGCTGGGGATCGAGTGCAGGCGAGCGGATCGGGTACAGACGGAGACTCTGGAGCCGGTGCTGTGGGCGGGGTATAAGGAAATGAATGTTCATAAAAAATGACGTGCCTGGACACAATGACGCGCCGGGTGGATAATTCGTAGCACCTGTACCCTTTGTGTTCGAGGGGATACCCTAAGAAAATGCACTGAGTCGAGCGAGGGGAAAGTTTGTGAGCCATTGTAGCAGAAGTGTTGGGAAAACATAAACACCCAAAGACGCGTAGATGATCATAGGATGGATGAGCACCGTGGAGAAGAAAATATGGCATATGATCGTTAATGGCGCGAGAGGGGCGATGATTGAGAAGGTATGTGGCAGTGTGTAGGGCTTCAACCCAAAAGGGGGGAGTGAGTTTGGACTGGATGAGAAGAGAGCGAACGACGTTGTTTGTAGTGCGAATGAGACGTTCCGCCTTGCCGTTTTGGGGAGAGGTATGTGGGCAAGAAAAACGATACACAATGCCATTGGCAGAGAAGAAGGAACGAAGGGAGGAGTTGATGAACTCCCCTCCATTGTCACATTGAATGGCCTTGATAATAACATTGTATTGGGTGTGGATGAAGGTGAAAAAGCATTGTAGCATGGCGGATGTGTCCGATTTGTTGCGCAAGGGAAATGTCCAAGAGTAATGTGTGAAATCGTCGAGCACAACAAGATAATATTGGAAACCAGAGAAGCTTGCAACGGGAGAGGTCCACAAATCACAATGTATTAAATCGTGAGAACCCTCCGAGTTCGAAGATCCTTCACAAGAAGACCGCAAGGGTAAAATTCAACTGAGCACGAATTGTCTTTAGTAAAACGACTAACATAAATTAAGCTAGTGACAACATGAGGAGAAACGAGAACGTCGGTAAGGAGAAAATCATTGGGAGGAAGAGAGGTGGAGCCAGTAGCCGTGACGGGTAAGTGGCGCCCATTGCCAACGAGTATGCTAGAAGGAACGTGCTTTAAGGAATAACTAGACCGGGTGAGGTTACCTTGGTTGCCGGTGACATGAGAGGACGCGCCGCTGTTGAAGTACCACTCGAGTGCGGGAGCGGAGGGGAAGCCACCAGTGTTGTAGGCAGCATTGAGCATGGCCGCGTGTTCCCATGACGAGGGAGGGTGCTGGTGGAACGGAGCGGCGGGCGCCGACGGGGCGAGAAGGACCAGATATGCCTGCGCATGAGATCCAGGACGCGGACCAAGAACGCCGTCCGCATTCGGCGGGATCCAGCCGGAGCGCGGGTAGTGGATCGCCATCCCGTAGGGCGCAAAGTAGCTGGTGAAGGGCGACGCCAGGGGAGGAGCGGCGTGGCCGCGTCCAGTGTTGTCGCCGCGACCACGACCACGTCCACGTCCACGACGGTCACCACCATCGCGGTCACCGCGGCCACGGCCAGGGTGCGGGAGCGGCTGTGGAGGAGCGATCGGAGCACCAGTGGAGGAGCGATCCGTACGATCCGTCGGGGCACGGCCGCCCGTGCTGGAGCCGGCACCAGAGGCACCGCCACCCGTCAGCGCGAACGCGGAGGCGCTCTCTTCGGCCGCGCGATGCTCCTAAGATTCCTCGGCCAGGACGACCCGAGAAAGGACGGTGTCGAAGGGCAGGTCCTGGTCACCAAGGATGACCCGGATCGTGTCGAGCCGCTTGTCGAGGCCGTGGAGGAATTGGGTGGTGAGATCCACCTCGGTGACGACACGGTCGATGTCGGCAAGGGTGTCGATGAGGAGTTTCATCCGGCGAGCATACTCGGAGACGGACAGATCGCCCTGCTTGAGGTTGCGGTACTTGCGGTGGAGGATCATGAAGCGAGCGACGCGATTGGCAAGGAATTAGTCGTGGATCTTGTTCCAGAGGGCGAAGGTGGTCGTGGCACCGACGACGTGATCACACATGGTGTCCGAAAGTGTGGCGTAGATCCAGAGAACGGCGTGAGCATCGAGCTCAAGGTAGGTGGCGGAAGCATTTGGTGGCGGCGGATGTCCGATGAGGTAGGAGACGCCGTAGCGGACAAGAACCATGAGAAAGAAGGTCTTCCATTTGTGATAGTTGTGATCTGCCGGGTTGAGGAGGAACTTAATGTGGTTGGTGATATGGTCCTGGAAGATGGGAAGGCGGGGAGCGGGCGCCGGAGGAGCAGGAGGAACGCCGGGCGTTGAACAAGGGGGCAAACTGGGTGCCGGAGGCGGGGGAGGTGCCGTTGAGGAGAGAGGGGGAGGTGCTGAAGACGAACGGCGGGGAGGAAGCAGTGGAGGAGGCCGCGGTAGGCACCATCGAAGAGGACGAGAGATCGTCGGGGGAGGTGGCAGAGCTCGTGGCGGCCGCGGTGGAGGAGGAGGTCGCGGCCATGGGGCGCCTGGTAACTGATACCAAGCTGGAGAGATTGTTTCTGTATTCACTAAATCAATAGAGTTACAATGTACATATATATACCCCGCAGGGAGAGAGCAAGCGCTCCTGGAAAAGAGGCACGCAGGCCACGAGCGTTGCTAGATCCTAATATCTAGGAGAAGACTCAGTTTACAGACTCAACATTAACACATACACAAGTGATCGTTTAACACAATTGGCCACGCATATATGCTATACACATAAGGTATGCAGGGGTAGTTGTGTCAAAGTCCCCAGAGCCAAGCAAGTAAAGAACTCAGCGTGGAGCAAGGATGCGATATGATCATGTGAGCACGCGGTGGCATGTGATGTGACGATGGCAGCGACACGTCCTCCTCATCTTGCATATGCCCTTTTTGGCATGAGATAGTGGCACACCGCGTTATCTGCTCCGCACCGCGTTATCTGCTCCCTCCCGTCCGGGGCATCGTATTCAACAAGCTTTCAATCCTGTCAGAGTCCGCGTTGCATCCAAATGTTTTCGACATCTCAATTCGTTACAGGTTAATGCAGCCCATGTGCGCCTCCAAGAGAGAGGGAGGGTTTGGTTTCCGTGATTATGAAGGTTTCAACCAAGCACTGTTGGCTAAACAAGCGTGGCGGATCCTTACTACCCCCTCTTCTTTGTGTGCGAGGGTGCTAAAAGCCAGGTATTTCAAAGATGAATCAATTATGTCGGCTACAAGTACATCAAACTCGTCATTCACATATCGAAGCATTTTGCATGGCCGGGATCTTCTGAGAGAAGGCCTTGTGTGGAGAGTGGGGGATGGGTCAAGAGTTAACATCCACCATGACAATTGGATTCCGAGACATGGGTACTTAAGACCACTGGGTCAGCAGTACATTCATGGCATTACGAGGGTCTCGGACTTGCTGAACCAGGAAGGAACAAGCTGGGATGCAAATACCCTTGCTGCTATGTTCACAGAATCAGATTGCAATGATATCAACCAGATAGCGGTTGGCGACACGGGAACAGATGATTACCTTGCATGGAATTACACTAAAAATGGTATCTTCAGCGTCAAATCAGCATACCATCTCTGGGAGTCGAGGAGGAGAGCTAGGAGGGGCCAGCAGGAGAGCTCGAGTTCTGTGTTGAAACACAACGGATACATGGCCTTATGGGAAACGAATGCACCACCGAAGGCAAAGATTCATATGTGGCGATTGGTCAAGAACGGTCTGGCTGTCGGAGCCGAGCTTCATCGTAGAAGGATCAAACCAGGAATTTTTTGTGTGGCGTGTGGCAGAGAGGAAACCATATACCACCGCTTTTGGACATGTCAACACTCAGCCCACTTCTGGAAGTTGCTGCATGAAGAGAAGGGCGTTTCGGTGATCCAACCACCGGCTCCGATGGTCAACCATGGCGAGTTGTCTCGCTGGCTCCTTCAGTGGTTTGCGACGGCTAGCGGTGATGAGAGGGAGGCTATGATACAAGCGACCTACGGTCTTTGGCTGGCTAGGAACGCAGGAAGAGATGGTAAGCGGATTGCTCACCCACATGAAATAACAGAGTCCGTATGCTCTCATATGACGGAATGGAGCAGTCTGCACCAACCAAACCGAGGCAAGAAGCGATGAATCAGCCACAAAAATGGAAGTACCTGAAGAGGGATGGGTGAACATCAATTCTGACGGTGCGGTTCACAAGGGAGGGGGTAAGGCGGGTGGTGGAGCAGTAATTCGGGACCACAATGGGGCTTTCCTGGCAGGAGTAAGCCATTTTTTTCCACACATTGTGGAACCAGAAGCAGCAGAGATCTTGGCGTGCAAAAGAGCTTTACAGGTAGCAGAGGAGATCAATGTTCAGAATGTCCATCTGGAGCTGGACTGTTTGCCGGTAGTGTAAATGATCAACCAGATGGGCATCGATTATTCGGGAGCTGGGCCTTGGATTTAGGAAATAAAATAGATGCTGGCTTTGAAGAACGACTTCAAAGTGATGTGGGTGAGACGCACTGCTAATGTTGTCGCGCATAAATTAGCTAAAGTAGGGATAGGAGACAAACTGTGTAAGGTTTGATTTGGCGCTCCCCCAGTTTGCATTTTGAATGTAATTTTGGATGATATTCCCAGCTACACTTAGTTAAATAAAAGCGGCGACATTTCCCTAAAAAAATGCAGCCCATGCACGCACTATTAGTGCTCCTAAGTAGACGCAGGAGAGAAGTAGACTTTCCGAGTGGATGGCATGCGGAAAAGAAAAACACGTACCTGCTGGCTGCCGGTGAAATATTTGATTTTAAAAATGTGACACTAAAATGTTATGACCGTACCTGTCGTGGTCGAAGACGTTGTATGCTGGCCTTATCGTGCATGTCGGTGCTTGCATTTTGCTGATTTAGTACTCCCTCCGTCCAAGAATATTTGTCATCAAAATAGATAAAAAGTATGTCTAAAACTAATATACATCTAGATACATCCCCTTTCATTCGTTTTGATGATAAATATTTTCGGACGGAGAGAGTATATAGGTTTTTAGAAATGTTCGTAGTCTTGCACGTCAACAAATGTTTGTGTCCTTCTTGTAATCGCTTGTCCATGCATCGGATTCAAAACATTATGTTGTGTCATTGGATTCAACTTCTAAATTAACTAGATGATACCCCTCGCGTTGCTACGGGAATCAGTTGCAATACATTTCATTTTATTGTGTGGAATTTAAATATTAAGATTAATATGCACCAATATTAAAAATACATACGACTTACTCCCTCTGTAAAGAAATGTTCCTAGAATATTTTTCTTTACAGAGAGAGCATTATATTTGATTATCTATATTACAAAATATTAGTAGAATAATAGAATGAAACATATTTTTTCATGCATGGTTCCATGTAGTGATGAGTCTTTTTCCATGCATGATTACGTGTTGAGGTGTTATCTCATCAATAATTATATGATGATGTGACATGTTTGTATATTGAGATACATAAGTTAATAGGATTTAGTGTAATTTCGGTTCCAAACATAGAATTCCGTATATGTGTGAAAGTCGGGCGATCGCTGTTACATGAACGTCTCCCTTTGCCCCTAGATGACTAGATCGATTGTAACTTGTGACCGGCAATCCATGTCTTCCTTATTTGCATAAAGTTGAAACAAGTGAGCACATGAATCTACCTCCATATGCATGGAGCCTTGCTTTGCTTTGTAAGTTGTAAGGAAGTGGCGGTGTAATTGCCGTGCCTGGTTCCATAGTCTAAATTTGATCTTCTTTTTCCCAGAACAAGATATAGCTCCCACGCTTAGTATGTGATGTCCTACTCCTACGCAGCTACACCTACATGTGTGCGGGCGCACGGACGGTTTATAGACGTGGATTTATTGAGTCGTAGTAGTGGTTGAAGTAAAAATGTGAACAAGTGGTTGGAGCGTCTGCTTCACAAGCTATATATGCTCTTGTAATGATTGGCCACGTAAATTTGCTACACATAAGGCATGCAAGGGATTGTTGCGTTAGAGACCCCAGAGCCAAGCAAGGAAAGAACTCAGCCAGGACGTAACGTGACCATGTAAGGAGCACGCGGTGGCATGTGATATGATCATGGCAGCAGCGAAACGCCGTCCTCATCTTGCATACGGCCTTTTTGGCATGAGATAGTGGCGCACCGCGTTACCTGCTCCGTGTTACCTCCCGGCCGGGACATCGCATTCAACAAGCTTCCACTCCTGTGAGAGTCCGCGTTGCATCCAAATGTTTTCGTTCGCCTTCGATCGATCGGTTGTTGCTGCCATGGATGGGGTTCTCCATGCGCCGCAGTCACGTCTCATTCTGTTACAGGTTAATGCAGCCCATGCATGCACTGTTACTGCTCGTACGTTGTAGACGCAGGAGAGAAGTAGACTTTCCGAGTGGATGACATGCGAAAATAAAAAACACGCGCCTGCCCGTGCCGGTGATGCAGTGTGCAGTGGCGGAGCTACGGCTGGGCCAACCTGTGCCCTGGCCCCCTCATGCCATGCAAATTTCTGTAATATAGACCTGCTATTGGGCCATGAAATAACAACCGAGTAGTAATTTCCTTCAGCTATGCCCCACTGGCCTGCCCAACAATTTGGGTGAAGCTCGGCCACTGGTAGTGTGCACTATTGTGGCCATGCATGAATGCATTGCAATGTGCTAGATGATCGATCTTATTAGCAAGGAATAGCGTGGACAAACCTGTGCCAAAACTAGATGGCATTGTCAATTCACGTTCATTAAACCCTAAACCCTGGACTGGAGTACCCTCATATCAGGACACACCGACAAAAGTTGGTGTGCTGACTTCACTCACTCCTAGTGGCGACGGCTGGACGGCATGAAGTTACAAGGTAGAGCTTTTCCGTGCTCGCTTCCATATCATGTAACCTATGGGCGACCGACACGTATAGCATGCACTCCCTTCCGCACCCATGCTCGGTTACCCTGATGGCCTCCGTCAGACCGTCACCGTGTATAAATAATCCACACCCTCGCGGTCACAACCCCTACACTGCTACACTGCACCATACTGCTGCCAGCCTACCGTAGCCACTCAGCAACTCCGTGCATCTCACGCCCTCTTAGCTAGCTCGTGCCAGCGCGCGATGGCCGCGCCGTTTCTGCTCGTTCTTCTGCTCTTCGTCTCTGGGGGCGCTGCAGCGGGCGGCGACGACGAGGCGTGGCTTCCCGGCTCGAGCTCCGAGCCATCGACGACCCGGGCCGTGGGCACGCGTCCGTCAGGCCGGAGGAGCCGGTGGTCATGGACGTTATTATCGCCACTGAGAGTATTTAACAAAAAACTACCATAACTCATGAAACCATGCCTAAAAACTACCACTTTATAAATATGTGCGGAAAACTACCATTTTTGTTTTAATCTTTGCCTAAAAACTACCAAGTCAGAGAAGTGGCTGACGAGGATACGTATCTAGGGTAGGGTAACTTATCATACCTGAGGTACCCAATCAAGGACATGACTCCTACAATGAAAGACATTCTAAGAAGTATCAATATTTCAGTCGACCTGGTCAGCCCAGTCGACGGACACGAGCGTACTCGACCAGAAGCACAAGCAGTCGACCATGAAGACAGCCACTCGACTATAAGAAGACCTAAAGGCACTGCCTACAAACGGTCATCTCATAAGTAGCTTTTATGGCCTTCATGGTCCTTTATTACAGGCGTTACCAGTAACCCCCTCTCTTTATGTACATTAAACTCCTTGTAACGTGGGCTGGCTGGGGTCCTGGCGAACTCTATATAAGCCACCCCCCTCCATTAGGACAGGGGTTCGCAACTTTGTAACACACACACACATAATCCAGTCGACTGCCTCCGGGCTCCGAGACGTAGGGCTGTTACTTCCTCAGAGATCCCGAACTCGTAAAAATCCTTGCGCATACAACTACTCCATAGCTAGGATCTTGCCTCTCCATACTTACCCCCCATTCTTACTGTCAGACTTAGAACCACGACAGTTGGCGCCCACCGTGGGGCAGGTGTTCTAGCGATTTGTTGGAGGAGTTGGGATTCTTTCACCCCACATCATGTTTTCGAGCGGAGTCATGGTCGAGAGCCGCGAGATCCATCTCGGCGCTCTCTCCTTCATCGTTGACAACTCTGCTTGGCTGCAGGAGGCTCCACTCGACGTGGACGCGCTTCCCGCCCGCGGAGCCACGCATTTTCGCGCATGCGTCCGCGGCGTCCTCCTGCGGCAACCGTCGACCCAGTACGGGTCGGCATTCGTTTCGCCATCGTCGTCATCAGTTTCCCACCGGCGCAAGCGCACCGGTCGGTCGAGACTCCAGCGTGGGTGAAGCACGCACTGGCCCGCCAGTCGGCCATCCCCCAAGTCGCGGCAATCGAGCCCGTCGAGTCACTCTACGGCCTGTTCGACCTGTCGACTGGCTCCGTAGAGACTGCGTCCGAGTGCGACAGCAGTGATCCAGCGGCGGAAGTACTAATGGTCGACGGACCACGTAGTCCCCCCGGATTTCCCCACACCGAAGAGGTTGCCACAGGGGGGGTTCCGGTGCGGGGCCACGAAGAGTATAGGCCCGAGCCCCTTACCTCAGTGCAGAGGGAGGAACTCCGTCGCCGGAACATGGACGCCCTTCACACTCCTATCGTTGGAGAAACCCCTGAGGCACGAGCCCTGGAGGAGGTGCGCTTGGCCAACTTGGCTGAACGTACTCGACTGGAGAATCTCCAGAGAGCACTCGACGAGCGCGCACGACCGCCCGTTCCCGAGTCCAATCGTCGTCGCCTCTTCCAGCCGCCGACCCAGGTATACCGTACCCCGATTCAGAATTTGGCAGCTGCGGCTCGCATAGCGGAGTCGATCCAGCCTTCACAGTCAGAGGCAGGGAGAGGTCTGTTGCAGATCAGAGATTTGCTCCGTGCAGCGGGTGACCAGAATTCAGCCGTATCTCAGTCGCGCAACAGGATTCACAGTCGATCCGTCACTGCGAATTCCGTTCAGTCGGCTCATAGTCCAAGGTCGCTCCCGAGGCGTGAAGGACACAGAGGCCGGCACGAGGATCAATACCAAGGGCACGAGCGATATGAGCACCGATTCGATCGCAACGATCAACGTCGAGTGCCTTCTCCTGCCCCAAGAGCGGGGTCGTATGTTCCTCGACGGCAAGAGGACAGACGCCAGTTCAGTACTGGGCGAAGGGTCCCAGTCGACCCCAGGGAACCAGGCTTTGATGCGAGATCCATCATCGTTCAAGGTCTGGTCGACCGAAATAGAGCTCACCGAGAAGACCGTGACAGAGGCGCGCCGTCCAGCAGCAGAGTTCACGTCTCAGGTCCCGAGTGTTTCAGCAGAGCAATCAGAGCTGCAGTGATTCCTCCCAACTTCAGGTTGGCGACTGGAGTCAGCAAGTTCATCGGAGAGTCCAAGCCGGACACATGGCTCGAGGATTACCGAGTGGCTGTTCAGATCGGAGGCGGCAATGACGAGGTGGCCATGAAGCATTTGCCCCTCATGTTGGAAGGATCAGCCAGAGCGTGGTTGAATCAGTTGGCTCCCAGCAGTATTTATACTTGGGAAGATCTAGCCCAGGTGTTTGTCAGGACATTCGAAGGGACTTGCAAGCGACCGGCAGGGTTGACAGAATTGCAGTCATGTGTTCAGAAGTCGAGTGAAACCCTGAGGGATTATATCCAAAGGTGGATCACTCTGAATTACACGGTCGAGAATGTGTCCGATCATCAGGCAGTTTGCGCCTTCAAGGAAGGCGTCAGAAACAGGGAGTTAAGTTTGAAGTTCGGTCGAACCGGGGATATGACCCTGAGTCGAATGATGGAAATCGCCACCAAGTACGCGAACGGAGAAGAGGAAGATAGACTCCGGAGTGGCAAGTATAAGGCAGCCGCTAATGAGGCCGGCGGAGGACACTCCAGTCGGAAGCAGAAGCGCAAGGCCGAGCCAGTCGCCCCCGGGGAAGCCTTAGCTGTGACCCCAGGGAAGTTTAAGGGGAAACCCAAGGGTCCTTGGAACCCCAAGAAAGTGAAAGACCAGGACGGGAACGATGTGATGGACTTACCATGCCACATTCACACGAAGAAAGATGAAGAGGGAAATCTCATTTACCCTAAGCATACCACTCGATAATGTCGACTCCTGATGCAACAGTTCCAAGGGAAGCAGGCCAAGGACAAAGAGAAAGAGTCAGACAAAGTTGAAGACAGGGAAGACAGCGGTGAAGAATACCCCCAAGTCAATTCCACTCTGATGATTTTCGCTGATGTCGAAAGTAAGAGTCGACTGAAGGTCATCAATCGCGAAGTAAACATGGTCGCTCCGGTGACACCCCATTACCTGAAGTGGTCCCAGACCGCCATCACCTTCGACCAGTCCGATCATCCGACTCATATTGCCACCCCAGGGAGGCAAGCGTTGGTGGTCGACCCAATTATTGAAGGCACTCGACTGACCAAGGTTCTGATGGACGGCGGCAGTGGGCTAAACTTGTTGTATGCAGAGACATTGAAGGGGATGGGCATTCCGATGTCCCGACTCAGCCCCAGCAACATGAGCTTCCACGGAGTCATTCCTGGGAAGAAAGCTGAGTCACTCGGTCAAATCACTCTCGACGTCGTCTTTGGTGACTCGAAGAATTTCCGGAAAGAAAAGTTAACCTTTGAGGTCGTGGATTTTCAGAGTGCGTACCACGCCATTCTTGGGAGGCCAGCCTATGCTCGTTTCATGGCTCGACCATGCTACGTATACCTCAAGCTGAAGATGCCTGGCCCCAAAGGTGTAATCACCATCGTTGGCAATCGGAAGAAGGCAGAGGAGTGCTTCCAGAAAGGCGCCAAAATTGCTGATGCTCAGATGGCCAAGATAGAGATACAAGAGTACCAGAAGACTGCGGATCCGAGTGAGTTGTTACGAGCCAAGAAGCCCGCCACGGAGTCAGCATTTCAGTCGACTGGTGAGACCAAACAAGTCCACATCCACCCGACCGATCCAAATGCGGCTCCAACCAACATCTCCACTACACTCGACTCCAAATAGGAAGAAGCGCTCGTCCAGTTCCTCCGTGAGAACTGGGACATCTTTGCATGGAAGCCTGCTGACATGCCAGGTGTGCCCAGGGGACTGGCCGAGCACCGCCTTCGAGTCGACCCAAAGGTCAAACCAGTCAAGGAGCATCTCCGACGGTCCGCCGTTCAGAAGAGAAAGGCCATTGGCGAAGAAGTGGCCCGACTCCTAGCAGCAGAATTCATTCGCGAGATCTACCACTCCGAGTGGCTCGCCAATGTTGTAATGGTCCCTAAGAAGGACAAATCGTTGCGCATGTGCATCGATTTTAAGCATATCAATCGGGCCTGCCCGAAAGATCATTTTCCTCTTCCTCGCATCGACCAAATAGTCGACTCGACTGCAGGATGCGAGAGGTTATCTTTTTTAGATGCTTACTCTGGATACCATCAGATCCATCTGTATGGACCCGATGAAATAAAAACAGCCTTCATCACCCCATTTGGGTGTTTCTGCTATGTTACCATGCCTTTCGGTCTCAAGAACGCCGGAGCTACATTCATGAGAATGATTCAGAAGTGCCTAATCACTCAAATCAGTCGGAATGTAGAAGCATATATGGATGACATAGTGGTCAAGTCACGAAAAGGTTCCGACCTGCTGACTGACCTAGCTGAAACTTTTTCCAATCTCAGGAATTATGATATCAAGCTCAATCCGTCGAAGTGCACATTTGGAGTCCCTGGAGGAAAGTTACTCGGTTTTCTTGTTTCCGAACGAGGAATCGACGCTAACCCCAAAAAAGTTGGCACCATACTCCGGATGAAACGCCCCGTGCGTGTGCACGATGTCCAGAAACTTGCTGGATGCTTGGCCGCTTTAAGTCGATTCATCTCCAGGCTCGGTGAAAAGGCGCTGCCTCTTTACCGACTGATGAAGAAGTCAGACACGTTCGAATGGACTCCAGAAGCTGATGCAGCATTTGCAGAGCTAAAAGCTTTGCTCTCCACCCAGCCGGTGCTTGCTGCTCCTGTCAGCAAAGAGCCATTGTTGCTTTACATAGCAGCCACGGGACAAGTCGTTAGTACCGTTCTTACGGTCGAGCGGGAAGAGGAAGGAAAGACCTTCAAAGTTCAACGCCCAGTTTATTATCTCTCTGAAGTTCTGACCCCGTCGAAGCAAAGATATCCCCACTATCAGAAGCTTGTTTACGGGATTTACGTGACCACGAAGAAGGTTGCTCATTATTTCTCTGATCACTCTATCACAGTCGTTAGCGACGCTCCATTATCAGAGATTCTTCATAACAGAGATGCAACCGGTCGAGTGGCGAAATGGGCAATTGAACTTCTTCCTCTTGATATCAAGTTCGAGGCAAAGAAAGCTATTAAGTCCCAGGCAATAGCTGATTTCCTCGCCGAGTGGACCGAGCAGGAGCTTCCGACTCAAGTTCACTCGGAGCACTGGACTATGTTTTTCGATGGCTCCAAGATGCTGAACGGATCCGGTGCGGGGGTTGTACTGGTTTCCCCCCGAGGAGATAAGCTCAAGTATGTCCTCCAGATTCACTTTGATTCCTCCAACAATGAGGCAGAGTATGAAGCGCTTCTATACGGATTACGTATGGCCATTTCACTCGGTGTCCATCGCCTCATGGTCTACGGCGACTCAGATCTGGTTGTTAATCAAGTGATGAAGGAGTGGGACGTCCGAAGCCCATCCATGACGGGATATTGCAGCGCAGTGAGGAAGCTGGAGAAACGATTCGAGGGGTTGGAGCTCCATCATATACCCCGACTGAAAAATCAAGCTGCAGATGATCTGGCGAAGATAGGGTCCAAAAGGGAGGCCATCCCTAAGGATGTGTGTTTGGAGCACATTCACACACCATCAGTGCAAGAAGATCCTTTCACAGAAGAGCCTCCACAACCAAAAAGCGCCTCTGACTCGACCGAAGTGGAGGTTCCAGCTGTGGTCGACCTGATTATGGAAGTTATGATCACCACTCCCGATTGGACAGTGTCGTACATTGCGTATATCATGAGAAAAGAGCTCCCAGAAGATGAAGAAGAGGCTCGACAGGTCGTCCGTCGGTCCAAAGCCTTTAAAGTAATCAAATGGCAGCTATACAGAGAAAGCGCGACTGGAGTTGGTCAGAAGTGCATCACACCTGAAGAAGGACAGATAATTCTCGAGGACATCCACTCGGGGACCTGTGGCCATCATGCGTCCTCTCGGACCATCGTGGCCAAAGCATACCGAGCGGGTTTTTACTGGCCAAAGGCGAACGAAATGGCAAAGGATATAGTCGACAAGTGCGAGGGGTGCCAGTTTTATTCCAACATGTCTCACAAGCCCGCCTCCGCCTTGAAGACCATTCCACTCGTCTGGCCTTTCGCTGTCTGGGGTCTAGACATGATCGGACCACTGAGAACTGGTAGGAGTGGCTTCACCCACTTGTTGGTTGCAGTCGACAAGTTCACGAAGTGGATAGAAGCCAAACCCATAAAGGACCTCGACGCAAGCACTGCCATCAGTTTTATCAGGGGATTGATATTCAGATATGGAGTTCCGCACAGCATCATCACGGATAACGGATCAAACTTTGATAATGACAGATTCAAAGCCTTCTGCGCCTCTCAGGGCACTCGAGTCGACTACGCTTCAGTTGCTCATCCTCAGTCGAATGGACAGGCCGAACGCGCGAATGGCCTCATCCTCAAAGGACTAAAACCCCGACTGATGCGTGATCTCAAACACGCAGCAGGCGCCTGGGTCGACGAACTTCCGTCAGTTCTATGGGGGTTGAGGACCACCCTTAACCGGTCGACTGGAAGAACACCATTCTTTCTGGTCTATGGAGCCGAAGCGGTTTTGCCGAGCGACCTGCTCCACAACGCGCCTCGAGTCGAGTTATATTCCGAAGCAGAAACAGAACAGGCCCGGCAAGATGCAGTCGACCTCTTAGAGGAGGAAAGAGAGATGGCTCTAATCCGCTCGACCATCTACCAGCAAGAGTTGCGTCGGTTCTACGCCAGAAATGTGAAGGGTCGAGCCTTTCAGGAAGGAGATTTGGTCCTCCGCGTGGATCAGCAAAAACCTCACAAACTTGCCCCGACCTGGGAAGGCTCCTTCATCATCACCAAAGTCCTGCACAACGGAGCGTATCACCTCTACAACATCGATCGACGGATCGACGAGCCTCGAGCATGGAACGCGGACCTGCTCCGTCCTTTTTACACTTAAAAACTCACTCGACTGAGATGTAATAAAAGTACCTCTGTAGTTCTTTTGTTTCAAGCAAAAGACTGCTATTTCTTTTTCTGTTTGTTTAAATTTCCCCTAGTGGGTGACTTAGCTGCGAATCCGCTTCGCCTAAGTTTTCAGGAAATCCTACCGAGTGGAGAGCAAGTCTCCCACTCGGGGGCTTAGCTGCGAATCCGTTTCGCCTAAGAAATTAAAATCCTACCGAGTGGAGAGCCAGCCTCCCACTCGGGGGCTTAGCTGCAGTCCAAGCACTCGCCTAAGTTTGAAAAAATCCTACCGAGTGGAGAGCAAACCTCCCACTCGGGGGCTTAGCTGCAGTCCAAGGACTCGCCTAAGTAATTGAAATCCTACCGAGTGGAGAGCAAACCTCCCACTCGGGGGCTTAGCTGTAGTCCAAGTACTCGCCTAAGTTTGAAAAAATCCTACCGAGTGGAGAGCAAACCTCCCACTCGGGGGCTTAGCTGCAGTCCAAGTACTCGCCTAAGTAATTGAAATCCTACCGATTGGAGAGCAAACCTCCCACTCGGGGGCTTAGCTGCAGTCCAAGCACTCGCCTAAGTTTGAAAAAATCCTACCGAGTGGAGAGCAAACCTCCCACTTGGGGGCTTAGCTGCAGTCCAAGGACTCGCCTAAGTAATTGAAATCCTACCGAGTGGAGAGCCAGCCTCCCACTCGGGGGCTTAGCTGCAGTCCAAGGACTCGCCTAAGTAATTGAAATCCTACCGAGTGGAGAGCAAACCTCCCACTCGGGGGCTTAGCTGCAGTCCAAGCACTCGCCTAAGTTTGAAAAAATCCTACCGAGTGGAGAGCAAACCTCCCACTCGGGGGCTTAGCCGCAGTCCAAGCACTCGCCTAAGTAATTGAAATCCTACCGAGTGGAGAGCAAACCTCCCACTCGGGGGCTTAGCTGCAGTCCAAGCGCTCGCCTAAGTAATTGAAATCCTACCGAGTGGAGAGCAAACCTCCCACTCGGGGGCTTAGCTGCAGTCCAAGCACTCGCCTAAGTAATTGAAATCCTACCGAGTGGAGAGCAAACCTCCCACTCGGGGGCTTAGCTGCAGTCCAAGCGCTCGCCTAAGTAATTGAAATCCTACCGAGTGAAGAGCAAACCTCCCACTCGGGGGCTTAGCTGCAGTCCAAGCACTCGCCTAAGTAATTGAAATCCTACCGAGTGGAGAGCAAACCTCTCACTCGGGGGCTTAGCTGCAGTCCAAGCGCTCGCCTAAGTAATTGAAATCCTACCGAGTGGAGAGCAAACCTCCCACTCGGGGGCTTAGCTGCAGTCCAAGCACTCGCCTAAGTAATTGAAATCCTACCGAGTGGAGAGCAAACCTCCCACTCGGGGGCTTAGCTGCAGTCCAAGCACTCGCCTAAGTAATTGGAATCCTACCGAGTGGAGAGCAAACCTCCCACTCGGGGACTTAGCTGCAGCCCAGTGCTCGCCTAAGCCATTTTGACAGACACCATCGCGGCGATGAGCATCGTGCAAACCAGGCAGCCTCTGAGGGAACAACGAATAGCAGCCTATGAGGGAACAACGGATAGTAGATCGGCGGATCAAGTCACGAAGACATTCAACGTCGAGCCATGTTCGGATAAAATCAAAAGATCCTAGATCGCAAATAAAAGTACTCGAGCTGAGAGCCCGACGGAGTTTATCAAATACATAAACCACTCGGCATCCCGAGGCAAATTTAAGGTAAAGCACAGCAGTTTTTTACTCTTCTGGCGGAGGGCTTGATGGCGCAACGAATTCGTCCAAGTCGATCCCGTCTGAGATTCGAGTGGCAGCAGCGATGAAGGTCTCCATGAAATCCTGAAAATTATGCTTCCTGGTATTGGCAACCTGGAGAGCGGCCAGCTTTTCCTCTCGCGCCTCCTTGCAGTGGACACGAACCAGTGACAGAGCCACATCAGCACCGCACCTAGCAGAAGACTTTTTCCATTCTCGCACTCGACCTGGAACATCACTTAGTCGAGTGACCAAGGATTCAAGGTCGTTCTGAAGGGTCTCTTTGGGCCAGAGTGCGGAGTCGATCCACGACACAGCAGCTTTCAGTCGAGCCAGGTAGTCCACCACACCAGCGATACGGGATTCCAACCGGAGGACATTCATGGCCACTTCATCCTTCACAGGAGAATTGATAGGGTCCAGACGGGTCTCCACTCGACTGGTCTCTTCCTCAAAATTCCAGCAGAATTCTGAAAGAAGTTTCGACAGAGCAAAACTGTAACCAAATGGTGAGTCGACAACAACAAGATTAATCGCACAAAGGGGGTTACCTTCAAGCATGAGGTATAGCTTCTTGGCAAGACCCCCAAGATAATCCTCCAAGTTCTTGTGCTTCCCCGCCAGCTGGCCGATCTTGTCGTTCAGAGTACTCTTGTCAGTCTTCAGTCGACTCGCTTCCCTATTGGCCGCGTCAAGAGCAGACTTCAGCCTAGCGTTCTCGTTCTCAAGATGGCTGACTGAAGCAAGTTTCTCTTCAGCGAGCTTTAACTTCTCCGCAGCTGCCTTTTGCGCCTCCGCAAGGTCAAGATCTTTCTTCTTCAGGGCCTTCTCTAGTTCGTCTGCAAAGCAACAACAGACACAGAGTTTAGAACGGGCAGAGGAACAGAGATAGACGTCGAGTCCTCACCAGCCATACCTTTTGCTTCATCCTTCGCCTTCTGCACGTTTTCCTGAGCAAACTGTAAATCAAGATTAAGCTGGATCTGCTTATCCTTCAGATCAGCGAGCTGAGCAACAAGCTCACAAGACTTCTGCAAAGAGTCAATCGACAAAGGGTATCAAAGACAAGTTACTCCCGAGTGACTGAAAGAAAGAGCACAACACTTCTAAGACTACAGCCGAATCAAAACATTCGACAGTAGCCTCGGGGACTACACCCAGTGGGTGCACTCAGCGTGCCCCCACCGGTTTTCCTTGATTTCCACTCGACCCAATCCGATCAGTCGAGTGAGGAAGTTTGAAAGCATAAAGACCGCAGTCGACTGCCAGCAGTCGACCGTGGCCTTGGGGACTACACCCAGTGGGTGCACTCAGTGTGCCCCCACCGGTTTTCCTTGATTTCCACTCGACCCAATCCGATCAGTCGAGTGAGGAAGTTTGAAAGCATAAAGACCGCAGTCGACTGCCAGCAGTCGACCGTGGCCTTGGGGACTACACCCAGTGGGTGCACTCAGCGTGCCCCCACCAATGAAAAATTTCAGATCAACAGCACCCACTGGGTGTACAACGCAAGTGAAGACCAACTAACCTGGACGTTCTGCTGCAACGCCGAGCTGATGTCATAGGCCGCTTGACTGGCATCCCGAGCCGCTTTGGTCTGCTCCATCACGAGCCCCGCCTGACGTATAGCCTCCTTAGCAGCACTCACTTGATCCTCCGAGGTCTGGTAGGCGGCGAAGAACGAGGGCGGGTCGACCAGTGGGGGAGCAGTCGACGACGAAGGCCGGGCAGTCGTCAGTGGTTCAGCAAAAGTCACAGTAGTCCGGGCGGTGTTGTCACCCCCTTGGACCACCGCCTCAGCAGTCGACGCGGTCTGAGGAGCCTTGTCGACCGGGGCCCTCCGGCCTCTCCTCCTAAAAGGCCTGAGCGGCACTTCCGCCTCCTCCTCATCATCCGGAAGGTCAATAATGTTGGTCGGAGCTACAAAAGTTCAGAAATGAATATCCAATCGACTCAGCAGTTAAACAGTCGGATCGTGTCAAAGATTATACCTAAGTTGGAAGTGACGGCGTCCTCCATCATCTCATCGACATTCTGGATGGAAGTCTCGGAAGTAGCGGCGCTGCACGATTCCAAGCAAATAATTTGAAAGTGAATCGACTAAGAATCCGTTCTAGTCGACTCAAGAAAGATAAAAACAGTCACTTACCCAGAGATGACAGGGATGGCGACCCTGATCTTGGGCAAGGCCTTGGGTGGCTTGGTCGGGATGGCTCTGGGCTGCTTGGGTGCCTTCTCAGTTGGGGCCGGCGACGCGGTCCGAGGGCGCTTGGATGACTGGCCCACCGGAGCACTCGACTGACTGCGCTCCACGGCGGGATCCTGAGCGTTCTTGGAGCGTCTCTCGCGTCGAGGAAGGTCGACCTCCACCTCTTCATCTTCATCACCCGAGTCGTCGCTGGCCTCCTCCTCTACGTCACCATCAGATTCCCACTCCTCGACTTCACCTCCACCCTCACTTCCTTCGCCTCCACTCCCTCCTCCTTCAGATACTTGCTCCTGGTTCCCATTCGGCATTGAATACATGTCGTTGATCTCCTGCAAGACAACGGGCAGAGCAAGGATCAGTCGACTTATCGCAAGCCAGTTACTAGACGGAGTGAAAATTTCAGTCGGAAGAAGTAAAACGTACCTTGTCTGTCTCCATCATCCCATCAAGCGGAGCAATCCTCCTAGAACCCCTGGGGTTGTCCTTATTCCCGGTCATGCTGGTCAGCCAGCTCTCCAGTACAGAAGCCTCGACCGCCTCCGGGTGGATCCGAGTGGAGTCGTCGGACCCGGAATACAACCACATCGAGTGATCCCGAGCCTGGAGAGGTTGGATTCGTCGCTGAAGGAAGACTTCGAGCAAGTCCATGCCGGTCACGCCTTCCCGAACCAACTTAACCACTCGACTGACTAATACCTTCACCTGAGCCTTCTCCTCTGGAACCACTTTCAAAGAAGCGGGTTTGTGCACTCGGTCCAAGGTAAAAGGAGGAAGGCCGGTCGAGTGGCCAGGGGTCAGCTGGTCCTTGCAGTAGAACCAAGTCGACTGCCACCCGCGCACGGAATCGGGAAGCGTCATGGGAGGAAAACAACTCTTACCCCTCGTCTGGATCCCGAGGCCCCCGCACATCTGGATCACCTGCGTCCTTTCCCCGTCCGGGTTGAGCCTTTTAACCGACTGGGATCGGCAAGTGAAGATATGCTTGAAGAGGCCCCAGTGAGGTCGACAGCCTAAGAAACACTCACACAGAGACACGAACGCAGCAAGATAGACTATGGAGTTGGGCGTGAAATGGTGGAGCTGCGCTCCGAAGAAGTTCAGAAAGGCCCTAAAAAAAGGACTCGGGGGCAGGGAAAACCCCCGGTCGACATGGGTGGCTATCAGGACGCGCTCACCCTCGCGAGGTTTCGGCTCCGTCTCCTCCCCAGGGAGGCGAGCAGCCTTGTAGGGAATGAGTCCCCCCTCCACCATGTCGTCGATATCCGCTTGAGTAAGGATGGAGGGCATCCAATCCCCCTGTAACCAGCCGGACGGCAGAGCGGCCCGCGAGGACGACCCGCCTCGGCCAGATTTCTTCCCCTTACCCTTTGCCGCGGCCTTCTTCGCGCGTTCCGCCGCTGCCGTCTTGTCCTTCCCCATTGTCTCGAACGAGGTCTTGGCCGAGCGGCGGTGTCGAGATTGCAGCGAAGAGCGAGGCGGAGGCTTACGGAGGAAGGGAGAAGAAAAACAAGGGCGCACAGTAAAAAAAATCGGAATCATTACCTTATATAAGGCCACACCCGAGTGGCTGATCAGTGGGCCTGCGCCCCCCAGTCAAATCCCGCAGCAGGCGCGCGCGCAGTACGTGGCGAAAAAGGTGGCGCGGAGATCAAGGCGCCCTTGCCTTATCCAGCCGATTCGCGCGATTTTCTCCGTCCGGTGCGCTTCCCAATTTTCAAATCCCGCAAGATCCGCGATCGACAGGACGGTTTGTCAGACGAAAAGATCCGTTTCCTTAAGTCTCCCAAGAGACTCGTCACGTAAACACACTCGACGGTAATATGAAACCACTCGACGGACATCTGAATGGATCAAGGCAACTGAAGAATGGGTTCCCACCGTAACTTCCATTTATCCAAAGACAGATGCAACCGAAGCATGGAGGTTGAGTCGGAAGCATAGGCTCGGCCCCATTCTCACTTAACCCCTGACCCATTCGGGGGCTAATGACGAGGATACGTACCTAGAGTAGGGTAACTTATCATACCTGAGGTACCCAATCAAGGACATGACTCCTACAATGAAAGACATTCTAAGAAGTATCAACATTTCAGTCGACCTGGTCAGCCCAGTCGACGGACACGAGCGTACTCGACCAGAAGCACAAGCAGTCGACCATGAAGACAGCCACTCGACTATAAGAAGACCTAAAGGCACTGCCTACAAACGGTCATCTCATAAGTAGCTTTTATGGCCTTCATGGTCCTTTATTACAGGCGTTACCAGTAACTCCCTCTCTTTATGTACATTAAACTCCTTGTAACGTGGGCTGGCTGGGGTCCTGGCGAACTCTATATAAGCCACCCCCCTCCACTAGGACAGGGGTTCGCAACTTTGTAACACACACACACATAATCCAGTCGACTGCCTCCGGGCTCCGAGACGTAGGGCTGTTACTTTCTCAGAGAAGGGCCCGAACTCGTAAAAACTCCTTGCGCATACAACTACTCCATAGCTAGGATCTTGCCTCTCCATACTTACCCCCATTCTTACTGTCAGATTTAGAACCACGACAGTGGCCGATTCGACTCGTTTAAGCGTGATTATAACATGCTGGGCCCACCCGTTGGGCTGAAAAAGTCAACCCCGTTACTTTGGCCGTTAACATGTGAGGCCCACACGGCAGTTCTTTCTTCTTCCTCTAAATTTCCCCATGGAGATATTCGGTGGCTTTCAATGGCAGACGAATTGAGCTAGCTAGCTCTAATAGCCAGGCTCCAATCGACTTTTGCTTCGGACGAATCCAGCTAGCTAGCTCCAATTTACTCGAGGTAAAATCGTGGCTGAATATGCAGCCCGGCGGGAAGGGCGGAAGGACCAGCCGCAGAACTCCCGGCCTTGGCCATGGCGCGGTCGTCGCAGATGACCACGGACCCGTCCGCCGCCATGACCCAGGACAGCTCGGCCGGAGGCGCGAATGCCAGCTTCAAGCGCGGCGGCAGCCATGGCTAGGTTGCGGAGGCCAGCGCGTAGCCATGGCCAGCTCGCCCGGAATGGAAGCTCGCGCGGAGGCCAGCTTTGAGCGCAGCGCTCGCCCGCGAGCTCGCCCGGCGACGCGGCAGCTAGCTTGCTCGGCGGTGCGGCGGCAGCTCGCCCACAGCCGGCCCGGTGACAGTACGCATACAAAGTGTTTGTAGAAATGTCCCAGTGAACACGTGGGTACCATCTGTCATAACGGTCAACATAACGGTCAATCTAGCGGGATTGACTATTATTATCCTGTCAATGTGCTTACGTGTGGGCCAACCCTGTCATAATCAGGCTTAAACGAGTCGAATTGGCCATTTTTCTGATTTGGTAGTTTTTAGGCAAAGATTAGAACGAAAGTGGTAGTTTTCCGCACAAATTTGTAAAGTGGTAGTTTTTAAGCACGGTTCCATGAATTATGGTAGTTTTTTGTTAAATACTCCGCCACTAACGACGACGAGGCGGGCGAAACGCCCCGACTCGAGTTCCGTGGCATCGACGACTCGGGCCGTGGGCACGCGTCCGTCGCGGCGGAGGAGCCGGTGTCCATGGCCCATCCGTAAAATCCCGTTGCTTCAGTCCGTGTATTTAGCATTTTTTATGGCCGGCTTTGCTACATCAACGGAGCTTTACGGGGCTTTACGGGCTTTGGCGCCCACCCCCACCAGTTAAAATCAGGGAGGGCCCGATTTATTAGGAGGAGATGGTTACTTAGTCCAATTGAAAAGGAGCAAGTCAGCAGGTCCGTAAAATCCCGTTGCTTCAGTCCGTGTATCTAGCATTTTTTATGGCCCGTGTCTCCACGGACGACGACGAGGCGCCTCGGCTCGAGTTCCGAGGCATCGACGGCTCGGGCCGTGGGCACGCGTCCGACGCGCCGAAGCAGCAGGCGTTCGTGGACGTTTTGTCCGCCAACGGATGCGCGAGGTTCGCGGGCCTCCTCGCCGCGACGGCGAACGCGGGCGAGATCTTCCAGCAGCGCCTCCTCGCCGAACGCGGCCGCGGGCTCACCGTCTTCTGCCCCGACGACCACGCGGTGGCGACGTTCATGCCCAAGTTCGACAGCCTGAGCGCCGACGACCAGCTCGCCGTCCTGCTTCACCACGGCGCGGGGGCGCGCTACCGGAGGGAGCAGTTCCAGGCGTTCGACTGGGTGTGGGTGGGCTCGCTGGCCACCGACGCGTCCACCAACAAGAGCCACGCCATCACCATTCGCGACGACGGGGACACGGTGCGGCTGTGGCCGTCGTGCGGGAGCGGCGCTGGGGTCAGGGTGACCAAGACGGTGTCCGAAGAAGCCCCCCTCGTCGTGTACGTCGTCGACGCCGTGCTGCTGCCGAGCCACCTGCGACAGAAGCTGGATGGCGGCGACGAGCCGGCTGCTGCGTGCAAGCCGTGCGGCGGCTATCTCTGTTGGCTGCACTGCTGCATCCCGGCCTGGGTAACGATACTGGTGGCCGTCGGGAGCATGGTTGGCACTGTGATCGGGTTTCTCATACCCCAGGATTGCTGCCGCGGGATTCACTGAACAACAACAAGAAGAAGAAGAGGGGGGCTTCTCATACCCCACGAGTCCGTGCGGCGGCTATCTCGGCTGGCTCCACTGCTGCATCCCGGCCTGGGTAACGATACTCGTGGCCGTGGGCAGCATGGTTGGCACCGTGGCGGGGTTTCTTAGGCTGGCCCCAATGGGGAGTAACATAAAGTAGTAACATACATGTCACATAAGCATGTTACTACTCTATGTTACTACTTTCATAGTGGGTGGTAGCTTAGAGGGTTTATTTATTGTTTTTGTGGGATCTATAGTAGTACTTCAATTTTGTGATCTATACGTGGCATGTACCAACAAAACTTGTATTTTCCGATACTTATGGATAAATAAAAGAACACAAATTTAGATCGTAACAAATAATAAAATATTATATTATATTATTGAAATATATAGAACATATTTAGCAATACATCGATCAAGACTTGGATATAATCTATTCGCGTCCAAACTTTCTCCATATATGCTCAATCAAATCATTTTTAAGAGCCTTATGCGTTGGACGATCACGAACTCTAGCATCTCTTTCAAGTACCTCGGCAAATTCTGGTATGTCACCATGAGTAAATACCGAAGGAAGGGCAATCGATGAGCCTGCTTCATAATTCAAATCAAGAATATTTCCCGCCTCTTCTTGTTCATCATCGACTATCATGTTGTGTAGAATGATGCATGCCAACATAATATTATTGAGATCACCCCGTTCATATAAACGTGCCGGAAGCCGTAAAATAGACCATCGCGCCTGCAACACATCAAATGCACGTTCCACGTCCTTTCTTGCTCCCTCTTGATGTTTCGCAAACAACTTGTGCTTTTCTGTTAAAGCCATCGGTATTGACTTCATGAATGCTGCCCACTCGGGGTATATTCCATCTACAAGGTAATAACCAAGTTGATATTCCTTCTCGTTGACAGTATAGTTCACTCGAGGAGCTTGCCCTTTCAGTTGCTCAGTGAACAACGTTGATTGGTTAAGCACGTTGATGTCATTGTTGGATCCGGCAACACCAAAAAAGGCATGCCATATCCAAAGATCTTGAGATGCAACCGCCTCTAGAATAACAGTAGGGGCTCCTTTATACCCGCTAGTGAATTGCCCCCTCCACTCTAATGGACATTTCTCCCAATGCCAATGCATACAATTGAGGCTTCCTAACATACCAGGAAACCCACGTGTCTCTCCAATATCAAGTAAGCGTTGCACATCGTCGACATTGGGTCTGCTAAAAGCATTTTGGAGTAAACATCCAACATTTTTGTCTTGCTGTTGATCTTTGCGGTTTCAAGTTGTCGATTTGATAAAAGAACATGGCTGTCTATCACCTTTTGGCGCTCCTCCTTCGATTGATTGTTAACCTCGATGAACTTGTCTAGCCTTTCTCCAAGCTCTTGTGAGATCCCTCCCGACTTTCCTTTACCAGCACATTCAGCCTTAGCCTTATCACGACCAGCTTTTGGGCGCTCTTCGGCCTCCAAGTTGATCATATTTCATGCGAGATCGGTCTCTGTCATGTTTCCCTTTTTTGCCATCATGTTTTTATAGGAGGCTAGCCATTTTGAATCATCCTTGATTTTCCCCCCACATAGTTAAATGTTGGAAAGGCTAGTGATAGTTCCGTTCATACTTCTCCAACGCCATTTTTGCCGGTCATGACTATTGTGACCACTATGATACACTCCCATAACGGCAATCCACTCACCGTGGAAAGCGGCGAGCCTTTTCTTGGTCCTTTGCCATTCCGTCTTGAGCTGATTCCGATCTCTTTTGCGGTTACTTGGTGTGGCAGCATTGTATAGAGCAGCAATGTCATCCCAAAACTGCTCAGACTTCTTTCCGTTCCCATCAATGGGATTGAGTGAACACTCCAGCCAAGCACCTGCCTACATTGTTCACAATTAATTCAGTTGAGGCCAACAACAAACAAGAAATTATATGCACACTAAACGGATTTGAGCAACGAATATCCTTACCAGTCTCTCATGTTCCTCGGGTGTATAGGGCAGACGATATGCGGTCCTTGCTCCCGATTCGTCGGCATCTACACTCTTGACCTTCCTTTTCTTTTTCTTTGAATCAACTTTGGTGGGAGCAGACTGAGATGAAACATTAGAGTGCGGTGGTGGCGGTGGTGTTGAAAAGGGATCATGTGGGGAAGCACCAACAAAGTGCAAATTCTCCATATTTTGGTATCCTTGTTCATGATGGTGCATTGGCTGAGGTTGAAAATTGTAAGGATTCATGGACGGTAATTGTCCAAAACTTAGCAGGCCTTCAGGTGCAGAGGTATACATCGGCCTCCTGTTATATTGTAAATATCAAAATTAAGAAGCATTGTCCAAAGCTTGCTATTAGAAACTTTTGTCTGTTCTAATCATTGCAAGAAAAAAGTACAAACAAACAAGCGAAGCACATCCAAGTTCAAGTGTCTGATATAGCAGTAAACCGTTTGCACAATAAGCACACAGACACACATCACGGGGGACTTGCATATCCTGCTACGTCCACAGCGAAATCCGATTCAGCAAGCAAAAACCTGAAGAATTGCAATGGTCTAATGCTACAGAAATTAAGGCTAAGACTTCAGAGTCTCTCTGCTTCAACATGCACACATGCTCAATCAGGTACTCGAGCTATAGAAATTACAATTACCTAATGCTGCTCTATAACCCAAATAGAATTACATAATGGTGCATACTCGAGCTAGAGAAATTGTAATTGCCAAAGATTGAATTAAAGCAGAAATTTTATACCATGTAGGGTTGGCTGAGGAGGATTCCATGAGAGGCGGGTACAGGTGTGGCGGTGTCGAGGGGCTGGCCGAAGATCTTGTCGGGGCGCCGGGGTAGAAGAGAAGCTGTGGAGAGCGGCTGGCGTACGAGCTTGCTGTGGCGCCGGGGAAGTGCTGCGGCGGCGGCGAGGTGGCCGATGGCCGGACTTGCGCGGCGTCCTTACGGGCACCGGACTTGGCCGTGAATCTGGTGGCTTTGCGCCGCCTGCCAGAGCCGCTGCCGGCCGGCAAGACGGAGTGCGGGGCGCCGGAGCTCCAAGGCGGCAGGGAGGGAGAAGGATGAGGCCCAGCCGTGGAGGAAGAGAAAGTCACACAGGTGGGGATTTTCTTGGTTGCTTCGCGATGTGTCCGGCCGCCCGCACATAGGATCGATTAGCATTAATTTTTTCTCGTATGCAGCGCTATGTTATCGGAACTAGCTAAGTTCCTCCAAAGCTCTCTCTCTTCATTTAATCAATGCCACGTAGGAATTTTTGCTGAGTTGAACCCGAAGTTCTTGCTGAAGTTGTCTGCATTGGGGCCAGCCATATCCCGCAGGACTGCTGCCGCAGGATTCACTGAACAACAACAAGAAAGCCGCTATGTTAGCGGTTAATTTATCTGGTTATAAGTATGACTGCACTAGTTAATAATCCTCTTACATCTACGTATATGGCACTCTATCATTATGGTTGTGCGTGTGCGCACTGTTTAGCTCAGCACATATGTTGCTGCAGCATGCGCTTGTCGGTCCATGTCACTGTTCTGCGTGAGTTCGTGGTCTGCTGTGTTGGCTCCTGTGCCACAGCTTAATTTGCATACACCACTTATACATATTTTTCCTGTTGCAAAATGTCAGATTCAACATCAGCCTAGAAGTGAGAAAAAGTAGTCAAATCATGCTATGAATAGTAATCCCTTAAATCCATAATAAGTATCGTGATTTTACTTTCAATTCAGAGGGAGTATTTTGTATCTCGAGACTTTGTGGCATAAGGGCATCTCCAGCCGTTGGCCCCCCAGGGGGCGTCTAAAAGCGCCGCCTGGGGGTGAGCCGGCGCAAAAGATGGCCCTGGGGTGAGTCGGTCCCCAGCCGTCGGCCCCCAGGGCCGCCCCCAGGCGCGTATTAAAAAAAACCGTTCGGCGAAGTTATGATAAAAACTAGTTAAATTTCGGCCAAACATGACAAATTTCGGCGAAATTCGTCCAAACATTACATTAACCTAATCTAAAAAAAAGGGGCTGAAGACGTCGCCGCCGTCGCCGCCATCGTCGTCATCGGCCTTCTCCTCCTTGACGCGGGTGCCCCTGCTGGACCCCTGCCCGACGTCGCCTTGGCGAACAGGAGGCGGCGCGTCGTCGTCGTCGTCGCTGTCGCATAAGACGACGACCCCGCCTTCCTCGCGGCCGCGTCGCCGCTCCTCGAAGTGGCGTAGGGCGGCGCGCTGGCGCTCCTTCTCCTTCTCCCGGCGCGCCTTCTCCATCGCAATGGAGTCCTGGCGCGCCCATTCAAGGGTCGCGTCGTCGTCGTCGAACTCCGCCTTCACCGGCGCCAGCCCCGGCTCCGTCTTTGGCTTGACGAAGCGCGGAGGAGCCGACGAGGACGAGGCGCGCCGGCCGCCCTCGTTGATGACGATACCGGCACTGCGAGTGCGCCAGCCGAGCGGCGTCTCCGCAGCGGGCTCGGCCTTGAAGCCAAGCAGTGCCGGAGAGCCGGAGGAGTGTGAAGAAGAGTGTGATGAGGAGGAAGAAGAGGAAGCGCCGAACCTCCTTGGCGCCCATGGCCCGACGCGTCGGTGCTGCACCGGGGCGGCCACCCTCGCCGGGGGGTACGCCAAAGGCGGGTCGTTGCCGCCCTCGAGGTACGTGAGCACACCCTCGAGTGTGCGGCCGGGAACGCCCCCACCAGAGGTGGCGCCCCTCGCTGTTCTGCCAGCCGCCGACCACCGGCGCGCCGTTGGTGGACGCCAAGCGCTGCCCAGACCGCGTGGTTGTCGGCGACGTACTGGGGGAGGGAGAGTTGGGCGTCGGTGAGGGACGCGCGCACGATCTCGACCTCCTCGGCGAAGTACTTCGGCTTCGCCACGGCGTCGGGCAACGGGGGAATGGGCACTCCCCCGGCGCTGAGTCTCCACCCCGTTGGTCCGGCGCGCATGTCCGGCGGTGCCGGGATGTTCGCCTGGAACAGGAGCCAGGACTCCTGTTCGCGGAGCGAACGGCGGCCAAAGCCGTTGGCCGCCGCCTCGTCTCCGGGGAAGCGTTCTGCCATGGCGACGGCGGGGCTGGGCGGGCTCGAGAGAGGTAGAGGGAGGGGCTGGGCGGCGGCGCTCGGGAGAGGCAGGGAGAGGGCGGGGCTGGACGGCGGCGAGGGGCGGGGCTGGACGGCGGCGAGGGGCGGGGCTGGTGTGGGCACAGGTGAGTGGAGGCCGCCGGCTTTTATAGCCGTGCCGCGCCCGTGTGTACGAGTGCGAGGGAGGGGAGGCGTCGGCGCGCCGTCCCGTGACGCGCCGCCCGTGAGGAATCAATGGCAAGGCTGACCGGCGGCAGCCTTGCCATTGATTCCCCGCGGGAACCGAGGCCGTGGGGGAAGACGAGGCGCCGAGTCGCTGACGCGGCTGGCCCGTGTCTTTTTCACGCCAAAACAGCTCGCCCCGGCGCCCCAGGGCGCCCCCCAGCGCGTCGGGTTCGGCCTGGGTCCGCCGGCGCTGTTTTCGGCCCAAGCCGGCGAAAATCGGACTCCTGGAGGCGCGACTGGGCCGTTTTTTCGTCGCCGGCGCGAAAAAATCGTCTGGGAAGGCCTTCCTGGTAGCGCGGCTGGAGATGCCTAAGTAGGTGGAAGCGCACGGAAGGACGAGGTGTAGCATTTCTGCGCGCGGCTAAGGTGGGTGTCAGTGCGAGGAGGCAGAGAGATCGATTGTCCAGATGGTTTGTAAGTTGTGCACTCTTTGGCTTTACTGGCATAGAGGTGCATATTCAAGTCGTGTCCACGTTATCTCAATCTTGCCATTGTTGCATGCCAAACATTTCTCCCTACCCGGGTCAGTGTTCGTGGGACTTTATAGCTGAGAGCTTGAGTTGTTCGATGATACGTCTGAGAGAGGAGATTCACTTGTTTTCTTCCCAATAAAATCTTCCTAAACGAATTTGAAATATATGAAATCTTTCGGTTAACACTTGCCTTTAAATTTCAAGGAATATTCATTACAATTTGAAATGAATGTGTATTGTGTGTGAAATTACGAAATACTCCTCCGTCCCACAATGTAAAACGTTTTGCAAGCTAAACATAGCTTGCAAGACTGCAAAAATGTCTTATATTGTGGGACGGACAGATTATTTCAAGCAACCGCAAAATCACTATAAATGCAACTGAAATGTTTGATTTTGAAAAATGTGACACTAAAATGTGTCTCAAGCATTTCTGGGATGCAACCGATGAATTTATGTAAATGCATTCTGAAATCGTATGAAACAAAACATGTGGATATATGAAATCCAACCAAAAACATTTACGTAAAATGCAATTCAAAAATGTATGCAACTAAAATGTATTTAAAACATGTCCAGAAGTGCATGAAAATATGTTGCATGTTTGGGTGATCAATTGAATGTTATTGAATCATGACTGGAATTCGTATGTTTTATACTATATTGTATATTTTTTAAATATCAAATACTTTTTTATTTTCGTGAACTTTATTTAAATGTCAATTTTTTTTCTAAATGCTTTCAGCATTTTTAAAAACTTGCACTAACAGTGATTATACAGTGTTATTTTTTCAGATTCACAATTTTTATTTTCTAATGTAAGGTTCAGAATACATGTATTTAGAATATTTCAGAAAATATGAACAAAAGAAAAAGAAAAACACACAAATAAGAAAACATACAAGAAAAACGAATTAACCTGCATGGTGCTACGGGAGAATATCTGGTACTCCCATCCCGAGGATGCTCCCCGTGCTCCAAACTCGGTAGCACATATTTAAATGTTTGAAAAATTCTGAAAAAAATCTAGCACATTGACACAACATCAATGTATGTTGTCAAAAAATTCAATTCATAATGCAAAACAATGCTCGAGATACAAAAATGACAAAATCGACATCAATGTGATACTGGGCCAAATCTAAAGCCCAACTTATGTTGTGTACTATTTACTGTCGAATTTGTCATTTATATCTCTCAAGCTATGTTTCGAATTTTGATTTAAAATTTTGTGACAACATACATTGATGCTGTGTCTATGTGCTGGATTTTTTTTCGGATTTCTTTTGAACATTTACAAATGTGCTACCGAGTTTGGAGCACCGGGAGCACCCTAGGTGGGAGTACCAGATATTCTCCCATGGTGCTACTTGGGCTGGCTCATTAGTAGCGACACTGGCCACTCTGTCATGATCATTTTTTCTTCTCTTTGGGTATTTGTTTTTTTTTTCAAAATAAACTATTTGTTATTTTTTACGGAGCTAGATATTTAAAAGCCTACTGAAAATAAAAATAAATTTTAGGAAATTGTTCAATATATGCTTTAAAAGAAGTTCAGTGTATATTAAGAAAGTTAACAATATATTAAAAATAACCGTTGATTAAAAAAGTATTCATTGTATATTAAATAAAATGTTTATCGTGTAATTAAGAAGAGTTAAATACATGGAAGGTGCCCCAACTTGTTTTGCACGGTCAGTGTGGTGTCTAAAGTTACAAAGTACACAAAACTGATGCTAGAACTTGTCCGTCCGTGCAAATACGGTGCCTCCTTCTATATTTGAAGGTACGTCAGCCCACATGGCGATGACCCACCTGTTAGTGGCTGAGAGCGGGACAATGTTGGGTGATTTTTTTTACAGAAACCCACCCGTATTTTATTGAATCACATAGGAAAGATCTGAATACAATGTATGCTAGCGAGCGAGAAATAAAATGGAAAACAAATCATATTGGAGGGGGTTCAAACCTGGCAGCTCCTGATAAAATTCGGCTCGATCTGTCCACTCAGCTGAAATATGGCATGCGTTCACCTATTCGCTACAAAGCTATGTAGACACTTTCCACGTATTGTTCTGCAATTTTCCTAATGCATTATCTGTCGGTTTTATTCTTATTTTTTTCCAAGTTCCTGTTTAGTTTCATGGCACATAAATTTCCCATATAAATATACAATATGAAATTACTTATGATTTAAATATTTTTTCTATTTCATTATTGCGTACTTTGAAGAGGTAGACATGAACTTTTTCACAATTTTATGGGGATTGAAATAGTTCACCCTATATTACAAATTATTGTGTCAATTTATGTATATTCTTCTAGAAATCACACACCATTATTGTTTATCTTCATTCTATTTCTAAAATACCCAATTATTGACAAATTGACAGAGTTGTATTTGGTAAAATATTCAACATGCATTAAAAAATATTGTGTTGAACCTCTTAATACTATTTTTCAAGATGCCACAGAATAAAAAAAATTAATACACGTTGATTTTAAAAAAAAATACACATTGCCAAATATTTTAATGCAAGATGAACCTTTTCAAAAACATGTTATAATTTTTTTAAACATTTGACACATTTTCCAAAAACATGGTGAACATTTTTCAAATGCACTAACACTTCCTTTAAGCTTATGGCAATTGTAATTTTTTTTCTTACATTTCTTTTTTAATGGTAAAATAATATGAAAAATAAAAATAAAGAACTTGAAAAACTAAAATAAAGCTTGTGAGGGTCCATAGAAGTGCTATATATAAATAAAAGTCACTTGAAGAGGTACATAGCAACCAAAGCGGATTTTTGGAGCAAAGTGGCTCTGAGCATGCTTTTTCTAAAAGGCTAAAAACTGCCACTTAAAAATTTGAAAAAGAGTTGTTGGTTTTCACACAAAAAGGTATGCATGTGCTCTAAGTGACTTTCAAATTTTGTTCAAAATTATGTTATATTATACCCTGCAAAACAAAGATAAAAATCGGCCAAAAAAAACAAGCTGGTTTTTGCATGTATTTGTCTTTATTATCTCTCACATACAAACATAGATTTTGATGAAAATTCACACTGATATATTGCACTTCTATGTGTGCATGTACAAAAAGAGTTAGAGTTTTTTTTACCTCTAAACATTCTTTTCTTTGAACTTTGAAAAAAGGACACAATGTTTCCATGCTCCAAAAAGTTAGTACAAAGTTGAGTCACTAATTTTGGGACGGAGGGAGTACATAGCAACGCAATATATGGAGTTTGACCTCGTCAATATCTAGTGAGTAGAGTATGGCATGGTGGACAACTCGTGCGTGCAATGCAATCCGTGATCACGAGTAACACAATTGTTTTTTCCTAATTTGTGGGTTTCCCTATGTGATTAAATAAAATATGAGGGGGTTTTCTATAAAAAATCATCACGCGCGGGCCACTCAGCGCCTTTCCAACTGTGCCACTGCCAGGCTGGCACGCCGCGCGGGCTGGAGATACGTGCAGGTATAGATGGAGGCATCGTATTTGCATGCCCGGACAAGTTCTAGCACCAGTTTCATGTATTTTGCAACTTTAGGCACTAAACTGACTGTGCATGACAGGTTGAGTCATCTCCAATGTATTTAACTCAGATCATCATAAACTATAAAAATGTGCAATGAACATTTCAAAAAATGTTTAGTGTGTATTAAAAATGTTGATTGTATATTAAAGAATCGTTCAACATGCAGTAAAAAAATCTTCACTGTGTACTAAAAACAGAAAAAGAACAAAAGAAAATGAAAGAAAAAAAAGTACGACAGTAAAATAGCCAAAAAGTAAACGCAAGAAAAGCACCGAGTAGGATCCACCCACGAAATAGATAATTCGTCTATGCAACATAGATTGGCCCATTTCAGGTTTTGATGGATTTTTTCTTCACGGTTTCTTCTCATCTGGTTTTATAGTATTCGTCATATTTTTTTTTCTGGTTTTGTTCTGGAACTATGAAAAAATAATAAGAAAAGTGCTTGAAAATAAATCTAGTCATTTACATAGACATAAACATTTTTTAAAATATGATTTTTTCCTAAATACATGTTTCAAACACAGGAACAATTTTTACAAATGAAACAAACATTTCTGTAAAGACATAATTATTCTACGATATCAGATCAAACGCGGATAAGACCTGCTATGAATTACACGTGCACAATTAAGACCCATATATTCATTTTTGAATTTATAGGACGCAGTTAACACACCTTAGGTAATTTGTTAGACACATGCTGCATTTTATTCATTCCGATATCAGGTATGCTTTGCATGTCGCGGTTTCTAAAGATATAGGGCATCTCTACTAAACTCCAAGTGTCGTGCATTTTGCATTCCACAACAAAATTTAAAATAATGCACAAACTTAGGAAAAGCCTTTCTTATATCTATTTAAAGAAACCCATTGAGATATTCTTATCATATATCCTTTTTGTAATGAACTAATCATGTATTCATGTTGACTTCAACCACTAAAAAGGGGAGACTAAAAAGACAACTAAGCCAATGGTTGGGTTTCGGATGATGTGTGATTAGTGTGACTGAGAGTTTAATCGAGTATTCCACACTTGTTTATTCCCAAATTGTACAAAGAATCTAGGTTAGAGACACCTCACCCCAACACGTAAGAAATAACGAGGGGACGTAAGACGCCCGTAGCAAGGATGGTCGTACCCGTTGTGGAGGGTGGTCGAAGATGGTGTATGATGGCCTTGTCACGCATATCTCTGCGTGTACTTCTTTATACTAACTAGATGATGCCCACGCGTTATTGCGGCACTCGTTTGCAATATAATTTCATGATATTTGATTATTTTGAATATTAATATTTGGATGAATAATATGAGAACTAAAACTAAAAACTTATACTCCCTCTGTTCCAAAATATTTGTCTTTGTAGACATTTTAAATGGACTACAACATACGGATGTATGTGGACATATTTGATAGTACAGATTCACTCATTTTGCTCTGTATGTAGTCACTTGATGAAATCTCTAGAAAGACAAATATTTAGGAACGGAGGGAGTATGATTTATTTTTCATTATTGATGAGGTGGGACTTTTCACATGCATGTTCGCATGATGAAGTGGGTCTGTTGCATGCATGTTCACATGCTGAAGTGGGTCTTTTGCATGCATGTTAACATGTTGAGGTGGCATGTGTGCGTGTTAAGAAAAATATGTTAATGGGACTAGTTATTTAGATATAGAAGATATAAAATGTTTTTATAGCTCAATTTGAACTCAAAAACATTTTACATTAGTTTGCAGAGGGATAATATGGTTAGAAACGCTCGCAGTCTTGCCCTGGAGATGTGTATGTGTTTGTGCTGAATCTCGTCAGCAAATGTTGATGTCCTTGTTGTCCATGCATTATTGAATGCGTCTTGGATTCATAACATCATGTCCTCTCGTTGGATTCAGCTTCTAAACTATTTTAGTGCAATTTCTGTTCCAAACTTAGGATTTCCAGTTTTCCTAATTGCCATGTACCTGAATTTTTATGTTGCGTCAGGTACCTCTTCCTTCCTTCTTCCTTGTACCTCGATGGAGAAGAACTAGCCCCACCATGAATCTTAGGGGCAAGCCACAAACCCCAGTATCTATCTTAGGGGTGGGTGGGTGCACGAGATCGCCTGAGTTGCTCATCTGTGGTGCGGAGGCTAGAGGGATGGTAACAACGGTGGGGGGAGGGCGGGGTGGCAAGGCGGTGCGCGACAGTGTGAGGCGGGCGGATGGGGCAGGGTAGGCCGGCGGCTGCAGAAAAGAGGTGGATCAAATAGTCAGAGGAAGAAGGTGAAAGACGACGTGTGAGCCGTTGGATGAATATCTAACAAACATAAAATAAGTAACCGACACTGGATGTATTTTTAGGTACCTGGCGTTTAGTCGGTACCTAGGATTTCATATATGTGTGAAAGTCGATTGATCACTAGCTTAACAATGCGAAACCCAGTACATGAACGTCTCCCTCGTTTGTAACTTGTGACCAGCGATCCAAGTCTGCCTTATTATTTGCCTAAAGTTGAAACAATTGAGCACATGGATCTACCTCCATATGCAGGGAGCTTTGCTCTGCCTTGTGGTAAGTTGCCAGGAAGCTGCCGAGCAATGTCCGTGTGCCTGGTTGTAGAGTCCAAATTGGATATGTCCCGGTAAGATCGTTAACGACTGATATACTGCTTGAGACAGAGCATGCTCTCCCCTCCGTGTATCAAGAGAAAGAAACAACTTCCTGATTCTAGTTTCTTTCATTTATACCTACGATATCCACGCTAAAGATGAAAACTTTTGCAGTTCATATCAGTCTTAATGAGGAAAGTAGAGTTAGTTTCGTCCATAAACTGGGCCGAAGATCTGACAGAGGTTGACTTGCTGGCTTGTGAGTTGCCAGCTCCGTAGTTGATTGCTAACCAGAGGATAGTGACAACCAATATTCCTATTCCTGCTTGTGTGCTTGTTTGCTATTCTTCCTGTTCCTGTTACGAGACGACCTCGACTCAAGCTGACCCCACACCGAGAGTCGTCAAGCAGTCTTGGGTTCCATCAATCAGTGAGGAGGAAACTAAAACCTATTGGAGTTCCCCGTCATCACCTTGCCTAGATTCGAGGGTTCATACCCTCATGTAGTAGATATGTAAGTCGCAAAGGCTACTTGCCTGCCAAGGGGGGAGGAGAACTACCTAGTATCAATTTCACAAAACAGCACATTTAGTAGTTGACATCTTTCTTTCTCGTTTTCATCGGAAAGGAGAGTTTTCACGTTAAGCAAGAAGAGCTATGAGTTGGAGGGCTATTTCACCGACCGCCACTTCTCCTTTGTATCTGCCGAAGACGCAAGTAGCCCAACGACATGCTTGTGTGGAGTTGAATGACAACACGCAGAGGTCTTTTGGCGAAACTGGGGGCTCTTTGTCTAATGGAAGGGCAAAGTCAATAGGCCAATCCCAGTTTCAGAATTGGAAGAAGCAGTAGGAGGTTCGCCATCAGAAAGGCATGGGACACCAAACTCTCTTAAAGCTTTCTTCGAATAAGTCTTTCGCTTGACTTGGCTCAACGACTTTAGTTCAGTAAATGCTTTCGTACGAAGCTTGAGTCAAGTCTAGTCTCATGCAGTGAAGATCGTCAAGCAATCATTGCTCGTCTCTCCGAAACCTATTGATAAGGAACGCGTTCAAGTGTATGGAATAATCAAACCTTTCACGTATTTGTTAACATAGCGTTGGACGATTGATTCCTCTCTTTCTCCATGGCCTGCTTCCCATAACTAGCCTTACTAAAACTTACGAACTGCTAATTTGGCCTAAATTTCCGGTTAACTACTGACTTTCTTTGCTAGCTCACCCGAAACTCTGTCTTCAGGAGGAAAGCTTGCTTGAGTACCTTACTTGAAAACAAAGCGCTTGAGCTGTAACAGAACACTAGTGCAAAACCGGGCTTTAGCGCCGGTTCGTAAGGGCCTTTAGTGCCGGTTCCACAACCGGCACTAAAGAGTGGGGACTAAAGGTCCCCCCCTTTAGTACCGGTTCATCACGAACCGGCGCTAAAGTGCCACCACGTGGCATGAGCCAGGCCCGGGTTCGTGTAGGACATTAGTACCGGTTGGTAACACCAACCGGTACTAAATGTTTGGGGGTGTTTTGATTTTATTTTTATTTTCCCTTTAATTTTGTGTTTTCAATTTAATTTAGTGATTATTTTAGTTGTTAAATCATTAGGTGAAAGTACTGCAGATTAGTTTCGACTAGATGCATGTGGATCCTAGCTAGCTAAGTGATCAAGTATATGCCATATCCATATACTTGATCACCTATAATTAAGTGATCCAGTATAATATGGATATGGCATATACTTGATCACTTAGCTAGGATCCATCCAGCTGAAAGTAATTCGCGGTTTCTTTCATAAATGATATAATAACTCATCATCATCATATTAATATAAAAACTCTTACATCATATCATCAACAACAGTATACTAGCTAGCTAAAAATCATCATAGTCTTCATTACCACTGTTTAATCATCATAGTCATTACTGCTATCTAGTCACCACCAACACTAGCTTAAACAAGAAACATTCACTTGTACCAGAAGCAAAGATATCATCGAGTTCAACATGGTCATGATATTATAAGCGTTCGTAACACCACGAAAGAAAATCACTCTTTGAGATTAAGTTCAGGACGAAGAACACGGACATGAGAGGACAAGTACTAAGAGCATGAACTAGCTAAATCACTCCTGCTGCCCTCTCTCAGGTAAAATAGCATAGAACATGTATAGCTCTCCTGATTCATCATACTAGAGCAAGCAGATGAACTTGTCTCCTAATTGTGGGCTGCGCTTCTCATTGCTGCCCCTAGTACTTCTCTGGGATTGTTAACAATTTTGCTCCAATCTTTCACTATTAAGCATTCATCGCTTTCAGAAATCCTGAATGCACTCATGTGCAATGTAGGATATCTTGGCCGTAAGCTAACCATTGGCATGTGACCTTTAGTCTCGATCCACTGAGGCACAACTGTCATCGGGAGTCCCTGTTGAAGAACATCTTATAGTAATTAATATACTTAGTAAGGAAAGTTTAGCAAAAAAAGTATGCAAAAGATGCACTGAGGACAAATAGTAAAAATCTTACCATCTTTCCTAAATAGATGTGACCGTAGTTCAATACGATCACTATTGGTCGCACGTTTTGAGTACTAACATTTCTAAGTGCAGGAAGAAATTTTTTCTTGATAGTATGAAGATCCTCAAGTCATGAAGCATAATGACTTTTCTACTCGCAGTTTAGTTCAGCTCCGGGACAATAGTAGGTCCTGTCTACCAAGCGCTGCACATGTTTGCTTGAATGGAAATAAGTTGTCAATAGAAATTAGTTGTCAACTATTTTTGAATAAATAATATCAAAGACATAAATATGGTTGAGAAACTCAGATAATGGTAGAACTGGAGGCGTCTGCACATCGACCCAGATGTCTCTATTACCTTCAATATCATCTTCCGGACGAATATCAAACGTGATAACCATATCAAGCTCAAATGCATAAGCCTTGCATAGTGCTTGCCAAGTTTTGTATTCAAAATAGGTGTACGTGTCTGCATTGTATAATTTTACGTTGAAAGTATAACCATGCTCGGTCTTCAGGTAAACTCTCTTACCTCCATAGTTTCCATAGCACTGAAACCTATCTTATCCAAGACAAAAATTCTTGCATGGCAGGGGATGCGCTAGTAGAATAGTGAAAATGTAAAATTATAAGTTGAAGCAAATGAAGCATATATAAGTCATGCTTAATTACGAAAAAGACTTGTTGTTGTGATTTATTGTATCCACTTCGAAGGTCTCATCCAGCTTGATGCTGAAGCGCCTATCATCAACAAAGAAATTTCTGTCGCACAGGCCGTGCTGGTCTTCACAGTATTCGCACATAATGAAATCTTTTTCGTCGTCAGACGACATTTCCTATGTTCATATAGGTGAAACATTAAACACTTAATCGTTCTATTAATTCACCTAATTCTACTACTTCTATTAATTCAACTAGTACTATTAATTCAACTAATTCAACTAAGCATTTACTAAAAATAAACTTGTTCTAATAATTTTCTTACTAAAATAAAGTAGCTGGTTCTATATAGTAATATTTTAATTAGATAATCAAATCCCAGATATCTAAATTTTCTTACTAAAAATAAACTAGTTCTATTAATTTAACTAATTCAACTAAAATTTACTAAAAATAAACTAGTTCTATTAATTTTCTTACTAAAGTATACAAAGTAGCTATATATAGTAATATTTTAATTAGATCATCAAATCTCATATACCTAAATTTTCTTACTAAAAATAAACTAGTTTTACTAATTCAACTAGTTAAACTAAGCATTTACTAAAAATAAACTAGTTGTATTAATTCAACTAGTTTGAATAATAATCTCATATACCTAAATTTTCTTACTAAAAATAAACTTCTTCTATTAATTTTTAGACTAAAAATAAACTAATTATATTAATTGAACTAGTTCAAATCTCATATATATACCTAATTAATATCTAGCTAATTCATCTAACAATTGACATTAATATTTAACAACTTTTCCATATAATTCATCTAACATTAACATTCTAACATTCGTATCTACGTAATTCATCTAACATTAATCTAAACAACAGAAAACAGAAAAAAAAATGTGTGTGTGTGTGTGTGTGTACGAGCGGGGGGCGGCGGCGTACGGGCGGCGGCGCGAGACGGCGACGCGATGGGGACGGCGCGACGACGGGTGGCGGGCCGGGGGCGTTGGCGCGATCGAGACGGCGACGTAGTACGGGGCGGCAAGGGCGGCGGGGGCAACGGCTAGCGGCGGGGCCGGCGAGGGCGGCGCGCGATGGGCGACGGCGGCGGCGATGTCGCACGAAGAAGTTGGAGAACAAGTGGTGGTCGATGAAACTGAATTTTTCGTAAGTGCCATATATAGGAGGAGCCTTTAGTACCGACTGGAGCCACCAACCGATATTAAAGGCCAATTTTCGCCAGGCCAAGCGGCGGGAAACGACCCCTTTAGTACCGGTTCGTGGCATGAACCGGTACTAAAGGCCCACGCATTAGTATCGGTTGGAGCCACCAACTGGTAATAATGGTTGTGCGCTGCCACCCACGATGCACAATGTTTAGTCCCACCTCGCCGAGCGAAGGGCAGCCGCACTGGTTTATAAACCCAGCCGCGGCTGCTCCTTTGAATTTCGCAATATAGCAGACTTCTGGGCCTATCTATGGCGCGCTGCCCTACGAGCCTGCTGTCCCTTCTTAACCTAAATTTGCACACCCTAGGTCTGGCAGGCCCACTGGACATCGCCCCAATAATTTTTTATGTAGTTTTTTCTTTTCTGCATTATTTATTTTCTTCTATTTATTTTTGAGTAACTTTTTTATATAGTTTTTTCTTTTCTGTTCTATTTATTTTCTTCTATTTATTTTTGAGTAGTTTTTTTTCTGTATTTAGTTTCTTTGTTATTTTTTTTCTTTAGCTCTCTAAATAAATCGGTAAATGACTGAAAAACAACAAATGATGTTAGAACGTGTTGGAAATTGACGACGTAGCTTTGAATGTTGCATACTAAACGCAAAAATAGGCTGGAGTTCAAATAAGTTTAAAAGACATTGAAGTGCCCGTGTAACAGGTGAGTTCTCACCCGAAACCCTGATACTCCGAAAAAGATTGTCCAGTTTGTACACGAAGTGCGTCTAGTTTTCGCCGTGACCCTTTTTACTCTTTTACACATGCTATGTGGGTGAAATGATGATTCCATGCCAAGTTCCAACATTTTCAGAGTTCATTTTGTAGTGATTTTCAATTTCACGGTCATTTAGCTCTCTAAACAAATCGGTAAATGATTGAAAAACAGCAAATGATGTCAGAACATGTTGGAAATTGATGACATCACTTTGAATGCTGCATATTGAACGCAAAAATAGGTTGGAGTTCAAATAAGTTTTAAAAACATTGAAGTACCCGTGTAACAGATGAGTTCTCGTCCGAAACCCTGATACTCCGAAAGAGATTGTCCAGTTTGTACATGAAGTGCGTCCAGTTTTCGCCGTGACCCTATCTACTCTTTTGCACATGCTATGCGGCTGAAATGATGATATCATGCCAAGTTCCAACATTTTCAGAGTTCATTTTGTAGTGATTTTCAATTGCACGATCATTTAGCTCTCTAAACAAATCGGTAAATGACTGAAAAACAGCAAATGATGGCAGAACGTGTTGGAAATTGATGACGTCACTTTGAATGCTGCATACTGAACGCAAAAATAGGCTGGAGTTCAAATAAGTTTAAAAAACATTGAAGTGCCCGTGTAATAGATGCGTTATCGTCCGAAGCCTTGATACTCCGAAAGAGATTGTCCAGTTTGTACACGAAGTGCGTCTAGTTTTCGCCGTGACCCTCTCTACTATTTTGCACATGCTATGTGGGTGAAATGATGATACCATGCCAAGTTCCAACATTTCGAGAGTTCATTTTGTAGTGATTTTCAATTTCACGGTTATTTAGCTCTCTAAACAAATTGGTAAATGATTGAAAAACAGCAAATGATGTCAGAACATGTTGGAAATTGATGACGTCGCTTTGAATGCTGCATACTGAACGCAAAAATAGGCTGGAGTTCAAATAAGTTTAAAAAACATTGAAGTGCCCGTGTAATAGATGCGTTCTCGTCCGAAACCCTGATACTCCGAAAGAGATTGTCCAGTTTGTACACGAAGTGCGTCCAGTTTTCGCCGTGACCCTCTCTACTCTTTTGCACATGCTATGCAGGTGAAATGATGATACCATGCCAAGTTCCAACATTTTCAGAGTTCATTTTGTAGTGATTTTCAATTTCACGGTCATTTAGCTCTCTAAACAAATCGGTAAATGACTGAAAAACAGCAAATGATGTCAGAACGTGTTGGACATTGATGACGTCGCTTTGAATGCTGCATACTAAACGCAAAAGTAGGCTGGAGTTCAAATAAGTTTAAAAAACATTGAAGTGCCCGTGTAACAGATGAGTTCTCGTCCGAAGCCTTGATACAGTGAAATAGATTGTCCAGTTTGTAAACATAGTGCGTCCAGTTTTCGCCGTGACCCTCTCTACTCTTTCGCACATGCTATGCGGCTGAAATGATGATACCATGCCAAGTTCAAACATTTCGAGAGTTCATTTTGTAGTGATTTTCAATTTCACGATCATTTAGCTCTCTAAACAAATTGGTAAATGACTGAAAAACAGCAAATGGTGTCATAACATGTTGGAAATTGATGACGTTGCTTTGAATGCTGCATACTGAACGCAAAAATAGGCTGGAGTTCAAACAAGTTTAAAAAACATTGAAGTGCCCGTGTAACAGATGAGTTCTCGTCCGAAACCCTGATACTCCGAAAGAGATTGTCCAGTTTGTACACGAAGTGCGTCCAGTTTTCCCCGTGACCCTCTCTACTCTTTTGCACATGCTATACGGGTGAAATGATGACACCATGCCATGTTCCAACATTTTTAGAGTTCATTTTGTAGTGATTTTCAATTTCACGGTCATTTAGCTCTCTAAACAAATCGGTAAATGACTGAAAAACAGCAAATGATTTCAGAACGTGTTGGAAATTGATGACGTCACTTTGAATGCTGCATACTTGAACGCAAAAATAGGCTGGAGTTCAAATAAGTTTAAAAAACATTGAAGTGCCCGTGTAACAGATGAGTTCTCCTCCGAAACCCTGATACTCCGAAAGAGATTGTCCAGTTTGTACATGAAGTGCGTCCAGTTTTTTCCGTGACCCTCTCTACTCTTTTGCACATGCTATGCGGGTCAAATGATGATACCATGCCAAGTTCCAACATTTTCAGAGTTCATTTTGTCGTGATTTCAATTTCACGTTTATTTAGCTCTCTAAACAAATCGGTAAATGACTGAAAAACAACAAATGATGTCAGAACGTGTTGGAAATTGATGATGTCGCTTTGAATGCTGCATACTGAACGCAAAAATAGGCTGGAGTTCAAATAAGTTTAAAAAACATTGAAGTGCCCGTGTAACAGATGAGTTCTCATCCGAAACCCTGATACTCCGAAAGAGATTGTCCAGTTTGTACATGAAGTGCGTTCAGTTTTCGCCGTGACCCTCTCTACTCTTTTGCACATGCTATGCGGGTGAAATGATGATACCATGCCAAGTTCCAACATTTTCAGAGTTCATTTTGTAGTGATTTTCAATTTCACGGTCATTTAGCTCTCTAAACAAATCGGTAAATGACTGAAAAACAGCAAATGATTTCAGAACGTGTTGGAAATGGATGACGTCGCTTTGAAATTCTGCATACTGAACGCAAAAATAGGCTGGAGTTCAAATAAGTTTAAAAAACATTGAAGTGCCCGTGTAACAGATGAGTTCTCATCCGAAACCCTGATACTCCGAAAGAGATTGTCCAGTTTGTACATGAAGTGCGTTCAGTTTTCGCCGTGACCCTCTCTACTCTTTTGCACATGCTATGCGGGTGAAATGATGATACCATGCCAAGTTCCAACATTTTCAGAGTTCATTTTGTAGTGATTTTCAATTTCACGGTCATTTAGCTCTCTAAACAAATCGGTAAATGACTGAAAACAACAAATGATTTCAGAACGTGTTGGAAATGGATGACGTCGCTTTGAAATTCTGCATACTGAACGCAAAAATAGGCTGGAGTTCAAATAAGTTTAAAAAACATTGATTATCATAAAAAATACATTGATTATCAATGATCTTTTTGTGTACAATCTGAATTATCAATATGAGTCCTCAACGGTTCCGAAATCGGTGAAGACACATATTGCGACACAAATTCTACACATAGAGTTCGCCAAGCACTACGGAGGAGGAGGAGGTGTTGGGGAGGGAGAGGGCTGCGCCAGGGGAAGGGTTGTGGCTCCCATGCGCCTCCCCACTATATATAGGGGTGGAGGGGGCTGGTTTCTTGCCCTCCAAGTCCATTGGGGCGTTGGTAAAGGTGGGGGAAAGAAATCACATCATTTCCCCTTCGCCACCGATTGTTATCCCCCCTTTTTAGGGATCTTGATCTTATCCCTTCGGGATATGATCTTATTCCTTCTAAGGGGGGATCTTGGTGCGCCTTGACCAGGGGTGTGGGGCCTTGCCACCACTACCCACGTTCATGTGGGTCCCCCCATGCAGGTGGGCCCCACTCCAGAACCTTCTAGAACCTTCCCGGTACAATACCGAAAAATCCTGAACATTTTCCGGTGGCCAAAATATGACTTCCCATATATAAATCTTTACCTCCGGACCATTCCGGAACTCCTCGTGACGTCCGGGATCTCATCCGGGACTCCGAACAACATTTGGTAACTGCACACTAATTCCCATAACAACTCTAGCGTCACCGAACCTTAAGTGTGTAGACCCTACGGGTTCGGGAATCATGCACACATGACCGAGACAGCTCTCTGGCCAATAACCAACAGCGGGATCTGGATACCATGTTGGCTCCCATATGTTCCACGATAATCTCATCGGATGAATCATGATGTCGGGGATTCAATCAACCCCGTATACAATTCCCTTTGTCTATCGGTATGCTGCTTGCCCGAGAATCGATCGTCGGTACCCCTATACCTTGTTCAATCTCGTTACCGACAAGTCTCTTTACTCATTCCGTAACGCATGATCCCGTGGCTAACTCATTAGTCACATTGAGCTCATTGTGATGATGCATTACCGAGTGGGCCCAGAGATACCTCTCCATCATACGGAGTGACAAATCCCAGTCTCGATTCGTGCCAACCCAATAGACACTTTCGGAGATACCTGTAGTACACCTTTATAGCCACCCAGTTACGTTGTGACGTTTGATACACCCAAAGCATTCCTACGGTATCCGGGAGTTACACAATCTCATGGTCTAAGGAAATGATACTTGACATTAGAAAAGCTCTTAGCAAACGAACTACACGATCTTGTGCTATGCTTAGGATTGGGTCTTGTCCATCACATCATTCTCCTAATGATGTGATCCCATTATCAATGACATCCAATGTCCATGGTCAGGAAACATAACCATCTATTGATCAATGAGCTAGTCAATTGGAGGCTTGCTAGGGACATGTTGTGGTCTATGTATTCACACATGTATTACGGTTTTCAGTTAATACAATTATAGCATGAACAATAGACAATTATCATGAACAAGGAAATACAATAATAACCATTTTATTATTGCCTCTAGGGCATATTTCCAACAGTCTCCCACTTGCAGTAGAGTCAATAATCTAGTTCACATCACTATGTGATTGTAATGAATCCAACTCCCATGGGGTTTGTTCATATCTCGCTTGTGAGAGAGGTTATTAGTCAACGGGTCTGAACCTTTCAGATCCGTGTGTGCTTTACAAATCTTTATGTCATCTTGTAGATGTAGCTACCACGCGCTACTTGGAGCTATTCCAAATAACTGCTCTACTATACGAATCCGGTTTACTACTCAGAGTCATCCGGATTAGTGTCAAAGTTTGCATCGACGTAACCCTTTACGACGAACTCTTTTTCCACCTCCATAATTGAGAAAATTCCTTAGTCCACTAGTTACTAAGGATAAGTTCGAACGCTGTCATGTGATCCATTCTTGGATCACTCTTGTACTCCTTGACTGACTCATGGCAAGGCACACTTCAGGTGCGGTACACAGCATAGCATACTGTAGAGCCTATGTCTAAAGCATAGGGGACGACCTTCGTCCTTTCTCTCTCTTCTGTCGTGGTCAGGTCTTGAGTCTTACTCAATACTCACACCTTGTGACACAGCCAAGAACTCCTTCTTTGCTGATCTATTTTGAACTCCTTCAAAATCATGTCACGGTATGTATTCATTTGAAAGTACTATTAAGCATTTTTGATCTATCCTTATAGATCTTGATGCTCAATGTTCAAGTAGCTAATCCAGGTTCTCCATTGAAAAACACTTTCCAAATAACCCTGCACGCTTTTTAGAAATTCTACATCATTTCTGATCAGCAATATGTCAACAACATATACTCATCAGAAATTCTATAGTGCTCCCACTCACTTCTTTGGAAATACAAGTTTCTCATAAACTTTGTATATACCCAAAATCTTTGATCATCTCATCAATGTGTAGATTCCAATTCCGAGATGCTTACTCCAGTCCTTAGAAGGATTGCTGGAGCTTTGCATACTTGTTAGCATCTTTCAGGATTGACAAAACCTTCTGGTTGTATCACATACAACCTTTCTTCAAGAAAATCATCGAGGAAATAATGTTTTTGACATCCTATCTGCAAGATTTCATAAATAATGCAGTAACTGCTAACAAAATTTCAACAGACTCTTAACATCGCCATGAGTGAGAAAGTCTCATCGTAGTCAACTCCTTGAACTTGTCGGGAAACATCTTAACAACAAGTCGATCTTTCTTAATGGTGACACTTACCATCATTGTCCGTCTTCCTTTTAAAATCCATCTGCACCCAACAGCCTTACGACCATCAAGTAGTTCTTTCAAGGTCTATACTTTGTTTTATACATGGATCTTCTCTCGGATTTTATGGCCTCGAGCCATTCGTCGGAATCTAGGCCCACCATCGCTTCTCCATAGCTCGTAGGTTCATTGTTGTCTAGCAACATGACTTCCAAGACAGGATTACGTACCACTCCGAAGTAGTACACATCCTTGTCGACCTATGAGGTTTGGTAGTGACTTGATCCGAAGTTTTATGATCACTATCATAAGCTTCCACTTCAATTGGTGTAGGTGCCACAGGAACAACTTCCTGTGCCCTGCTACACACTAGTTGAAGTGACGGTTTAATAACCTCATCAAGTCTCCACCATCCTCCCACTCAATTCTTTCGAGAGAAACTTTTCCTCGAGAAAGGACCCGTTTCTAGAAACAATCACTTTTGCTTCCGGATCTGAGATAGGAGGTATACCCAACTATTTTTGGGTATTCTATGAAGATGCATTCATCCGCTTTGGGTTCGAGCTTATCAGCCTGAAACCTTTTCACATAAGCGTCGTAGCCCCAAACTTTTAAGAAACGACAGCTTAGGTTTCTCTAAACCATAGTTCATACGGCGTCGTCTCAACGGAATTGCGTGGTGCCCAATTAAAACTGAATGCGGTTGTCTCTAATGCTTAACCCGTAAACGATAGTGGTAATTCGATAAGAGACATCATGGTATGCACCACATCCAATAGGGTGCAGCTATGATGTTCGGACACACCATCATACTATGGTGTTCCAGTCGGTATTAGTTGTGAAACAATTTCCACAATGTCTTAATTGTGTGCCAAACTCGTAACTCAAATATTCATCTCTATGATCATATCATAGACATTTTATCATCTTGTCACGACGATCTTCAACTTCACTCTAAAATTACTTGAACCTTTCAATAATTTAGACTTGTGTTTCATCAAGTAAATATACTCAGCATCTACTCAAATCATCTGTGAAGTAAGAACATAACGATATCCACTGCGTGCCCAGCACTCATTGGACTGCACACATCAAAATGTATTACTTCCAACAAGTTGCTTTCTTGTTCCATCTTACTAAAAACGAGGCCTTTCAGTCATCTTGCCCATGTGGTATGATATGCATGTCTCAAGTGATTCAAAATCTAGTGAGTCCAAACGATCCATCTGTATGGAGTTTCTTCATGCATATCTACCAATAGACATGGTTCGCATGTCACAATCTTTTCAAAAACGAGTGAGTCCAAAGATCCATCAACATGGAGCTTCTTCATGCGTTTTATACCAACATGACTCAAATGGAAGTGCCACAAGTATGTGGTACTATCATCACTATCTTATATCTTTTGGCATGAACATGTGTATCACTACGATCGAGATTCAATAAACCATTCATTTTAGGTGCAATACCATTGATGGTATTATTCAAATAAACAGAGTAACCATTATTCTCCTTAAATGAATAACCGTATTGCGATAAACATAATCCAATCATGTCTATGCAAACACCAAATAACAATTATTTAGGTTTAACACCAATATCGATGGTAGAGGGAGCATGCGATGCTTGATCACATCAACCTTGGAAACACTTCCAACACATATCGTCATCTCACCTTCAGCTAGTCTCCGTTTATTCTGTAGCCTTTTATTTCGAGTTACTAACACTTAGCAACTGAACCGGTATTTTAATACCCTGGTGCTACTAGGAGTACTAGTGAAGTACACATTATAATGTATATCCAATATACTTCTGTCGACCTTGCCAGCCTTCTCATCTACCGAGTATCTAGGGTAGTTTTGATTCAGTGCTCGTTCCCCTCATTATAGAAGCACTTAGTCTCGGGTTTGGGTTCAATCTTGGGTTTCTTCACTAGAGCAACAACTGATTTGCCGTTTCATGAAGTGTCCCTTCTTTCCCTTGCCCTTCTTGAAACTAGTGGTTCAACCATCAACAATTGATGCTCCTTCTTGATTTCTACTTTCGCGGTGTCAAATATCTTGAGTTGCTCAAGGATCATCATGTCTATCCCTGATATGTTATAGTTCATCACGAAGCTCCAATAGCTTGGTGGCAGTGACTATGGAGAACCATCACTATCTCATCTGGAAGATTAACTTCCACTCAATTCAAGCGATTGTAGTCCTTAGACAATCTGAGCACATGCTCAACGATTGAGCTTTTCTCCCTTAGTTTGCAGGCTTAAAAAACTTGTCAGAGGTCTCATACCTCTTGACGGTGGCATTAGTCTGAAATTCCAATTTCAGTTTTTGGAACATCTCATATGTTCTGCGACATTTAAAAAAACGTCTTTGGTGCGACAATTCTAAACTGTTAGTATTACGCACTGAACTATCACGTAGTCATCAAAATGTGTATGTCAGATGTTTCCCAACATCTACAGACGACGCTCGAGGTTCAACACACTGAGCGGTGCATTAAGGACATAGCCCTTCTGTGCAGCAATGAGGGCAATCCTCAGTTCATGGACCCAGTCCGCATAATTGCTACTATCAACTCTCAACTAAATTTTCCCTAGGAACATATCTAAAACAGTAGAACCAAAGTGTGAGCTACGACATAATTTGCAAAGACATTTTGACTATGTTCGTGATAATTAAGTTCATCTAATCAAATTATTCAATGAACTCCCACTTAGATAGACATCCCTCTAGTCATCTAAGTGATACATGATCCGAGTCAACTAGGCCGTGTCCGATCATCACGTGAGACGGACTAGTCATCATCGGTGAACATCTTCATGTTGATTGTATCTTCTATACGACTCATGTTCGACCTTTCGGTCTTTTGTGTTCCGAGGCCATGTCTATACATGCTAGGCTCGTCAAGTCAACCTAAGTGTATCGCGTGTGTAAATCTGGCTTACACCCTTTGTATTCGAACGTTAGAATCTATCACACCCGATCATCACGTGGTGCTTCGAAACCACGAACCTTCGCAACGGTACACAGTTAGGGGGAACACTTTCTTGAAATTTTAGAGAGGGATCATCTTATTTATGCTACCGTCGTTCTAAGCAAATAAGATGTAAAACATGATAAACATCACATGCAATCAAATAGTTACATGATATGGCCAATATCATTTTTCTCCTTTTGATCTCCATCTTCGGGGCGCCATGATCATCATCATCACCGGCATGACACCATGATCTCCATCATCGTATCTTCATGTAGTTGTCTCGTCAACTATTACTTCTACTACTATGGCTAACGGTTTAGCAATAAAGTAAAGTAATTACATGACGTTTATGTTGACACGCATGTCATAAATAAATTAAGACAACTCCTATGGCTCCTGCCGGTTGTCATACTCATCGACATGCAAGTCGTGATTCCTATTACAAGAACATGATCAATCTCATACATCACATATATCATTCATCACATCCTTTTGGCCATATCACCTCACACGACATATGCTGCAAAAACAAGTTAGACGTCCTCTAATTATTGTTGCAAATTTTTAGGTGGTTGCTATAGCTTTCCTAGCAAGAATGTTTCTTACCTACGCCAAAACCACAACGTGATATGTCAATTTCTATTTACCCTTCATAAGGACCCTTTTCATCGAATCCGATCCGACTAAAGTGGGAGAGACAGACACCCGCTAGCCACCTTATGCAACTAGTGCATGTCAGTCAGTGGAACCTGTCTCACGTAAGTGTACGTGTAAGGTCGGTCCGGGCCGCTTCATCCTACGATGCCGCCGAATCAAGATAAGACTAGTAACGGCAAGTAAATTGACAAAATCGACGCCCACAACAACTTGTGTTCTACTCGTGCATAGAAACTACGCATAGACCTAGCTCATGATGCCACTGTTGGGGATCGTAGCAGAAATTTAAAATTTTCTACGCATCACCAAGATCAATCTATGGAGAGACTAGCAATGAGAGAGAGAGAGAAGTGCATCTTCATACCCTTGAAGATCGCGATGCGGAAGCGTTACAAGAACGCGGATGAACGAGTCATACTCGTAGCGATTCAGATCACGGTTGATTCCGATCTAAGCGCCGAACAACGGCGCCTTCACGTTCAACACACGTACAACCCGGGGACGTCTCGTCCTTCTTGATCCAGCAAGGGAAGAGGGGAAGTTGAGGGAGAGCTCCGACAGCACGACGGCGTGGTGGTGGAGCTTGCAGTTCTCCGGCAGGGCTTCGCCAAGCACTACGGAGGAGGAGGAGGTGTTGGGGAGGGAGAGGGCTGCGCCAGGGGAAGGGTTGTGGCTCCCATGCGCCTCCCCACTATATATAGGGGTGGAGGGGGCTGGTTTCTTGCCCTCCAAGTCCATTGGGGCGTTGGCAAAGGTGGGGGAAAGAAATCCCATCATTTCCCTTCCCCATCGATTGTTATCTTATCCCCCTTTTTAGGGATCTTAATCTTATCCCTTCGGGATATGATCTTATTCCTTCTAAGGGGGATCTTGGTGCGCCTTGACCAGGAGTGTGGGGCCTTGCCCCCACTACCCATGTTCATGTGGGTCCCCCCATGCAGGTGGGCCTCACTCCAGAACCTTCTAGAACCTTCCCGGTACAGTACTGAAAAATCCTGAACATTTTTCGGTGACCATAATAGGACTTCCCATATATAAATCTTTACCTCCGGACCATTCCGGAACTCCTCGTGACGTCCGGGATCTCATCCGGGACTCCGAACAACATTCGGTAACTGCACACTAATTCCCATAACAACTCTAGCGTCACCGAACCTTAAGTGTGTAGACCCTACGGGTTCGGGAATCATGCACACATGACCGAGACAGCTCTCTGGCCAATAACCAACAGCGGGATCTGGATACCATGTTGGCTCCCATATGTTCCACGATAATCTCATCGGATGAATCACGATGTCGGGGATTCAATCAACCCCGTATACAATTCCCTTTGTCTATCGGTATGCTGCTTGCCCGAGATTCGATCGTCGGTATTCCTATACCTTGTTCAATCTCGTTACCGGCAAGTCTCTTTACTCATTCCGTAATGCATGATCCCGCGGCTAACTCATTAGTCACATTGAGCTCATTATGATGATGCATTACCGAGTGGGCCCAGAGATACCTCTCCGTCATATGGAGTGACAAATCCCAGTCTCGATTCGTGCCAACCCAACAGACACTTTCGGAGATACCTGTAGTACACCTTTATAGCCACCCAGTTACGTTGTGACGTTTGGTACACCCAAAGCATTCCTACGGTATCCGGGAGTTACACAATCTCATGGTTTAAGGAAATGATACTTGACATTAGAAAAGCTCTTAGCAAACGAACTACACGATCTTGTGCTATGCTTAGGATTGGGTCTTGTCCACCACATCATTCTCCTAATGATGTGATCCCGTTATCAATGACAATCAATGTCCATGGTCAGGAAACCATAACCATCTATTGATCAATGAGCTAGTCAACTAGAGGCTTACTAGGGACATGTTGTGGTCTATGTATTCACACATGTATTACGGTTTCCAGTTAATACAATTATAGCATGAACAATAGACAATTATCATGAACAAGGAAATACAATAATAACCATTTTATTATTGCCTCTAGGGCATATTTCCAACAAAATCTTGCTAGGGGAGCGAGGTGGGACTAAAAACAGCCTGCCACAACCTCTTTACTACCGGTTCATGCCATGAACCGGTACTAAAGAGGCTGGCCGGGCCCCAGCCTCTTCAGTACCTGTTCGTGGCATGAACCAATACTAAAGGTTCGCACTGAACCGGTACTAAAGATCTCCTCCCACCTAGCTGTTTGAACCGGCACTAATGGACACATTAGTGCCGGCTCAAATGCAAACCGGCACTAATGTGTCTCACATTTGACCTTTTTTCTACTAGTGGAAACAGAATGGTTTGATGAGCCGCTGCTTGCTCTCTAACTACTCTTACCGCTTCTTCTTCTTGACCTCTGCTCACTGCTGCCAATGCTGTGACTGTCGCCCCTATCTCTAAAGCTGCGGATTACAGCCTGATTCAAGCATTTTTTTTCTGAAGTATGAGTCTTGTTTGTGACATTCAATTCTAGAATGAACATTCAAAGTAAAAGTAGTATGGGACGCTGCTTGCTATTACTGACTGCGGCTGCCGACCGAAGAACTGAAGATCTTCAATCTATGTTTGAGTGCTCTTGCGAAAGAAAATAATTTCGAATGCAAAAATGACTTCAAAATTAGGATAGGATCGCGGATTCCATATATTTTTATAGAAAGAAAGATACTATACTCCGCATCTTTACACCGCGCTCAGATCGTGGGGGGAAGAATGTGGAAGACGACGTGTGAGCCGTTGGATGAATATCTGACGGACAGAAAAGAGGTAACCGACACTGGATGTATTGTAGGTACCTGGCATTTAGTCGGTCCCTAGGATTTCATATATGTGTGGAAGTCGATTGATGACTTAACAATGAAGGTACGAAGCGAAACCCAGTACATGAACGTCTCCCTCGTTTGTAACTTGTGACCAGCGATCCAAGTCTTCCTTATTTGCCTAAAGTTGAAACAATTGAGCACATGGATCTACCTCCATATGCAGGGAGCTTTGCTCTGCGTTGTGGTAAGTTGCCAGGAAGCTGCCGAGCAATGGCCGTGTGTGCCTGGTTGTAGAGTCCAAATTCGATGCTCTTTTTTTCCAGAACGAGATATTGCTACCACGCTTAGTATGTTTTACATAGCTACACCTACATACGTGCGGCGCACAGACTGTTTATAGACGTGGATTAATTGTAGCTGTAGTGGACTAGTGGTCGAAGTAAAAGGTGAACAAGTGGTTGGGGGGCATCGGTGTCACAGGCTATATATGCTCCTGTAATGAATCGGCCCCAGAGACAAGCAAGGAAAGAACTCACCGCGGAGCAAGCATGCGATATGATCATGTGAGCATGCGGTGGCATGTGATGCGACCTTGGCAGCAGCGAAATGCCCTCCTCATCTTGCATAGCCCGTTTTGGCATGAGATAATGACGCACCGTCCACCAGGTACCTGCTTTCCGTGTTATCTCCCGGCCAGGACGTCGCATTCAACATAGCTTTTCTGCTTTGGGTTACGCCTGTGAGAGGCCGCGTTGCATCCAAATGTTGAGTTTTCACTCGCCTTTGGTTGTTGCTACCGTGCATGGATATGGGGTTCTACATGCGCCACTGGCACGCATTGTTAGTGCTCCTACGTAGACGCAGAAGTAACATTATGATGTCGTGCACTATATTGTGGCGATCGATGCATCACAATGTGCTGATCGATCTTAATCAGGAAGGAATAGCGTTAGCCATTTCACGTTCCCTAAACCCTAAATCCTAACCCTAGAGTAACCTTAATTATATCAAGACACACCGACAAAGTTGTTGTGACGACGGCTGGACGGCATCAAGTTACGAGGAAGATAAAACGCGCTTGGGTAGGGTTCGCTTCCATACCCCCTACCCTATGGGCGATCGACACGTACAGCCTCCTTCACGGTGTATAAATACTCCACCCTCGCGGCCACACCAGCCATAGCCACTAGTCACTCAGCAACTCCCCTCCCTCGCGCTCTCTTGGTGCAGTCGTCCAGGCGCGATGGCCGCACCTTTTCTGCTCGTTCTGCTCGTCGTTTCTGGAGGCGCTTTAGCGGGCGGCGACGGCGAGGCAAGGCTGACCCGGCTCGAGCTCCGAGGCATCGACGACACGGGCCGTGGGCACCGGCCCTTCGCGCCGGAGGAGCCGGTGTTCATGCACGACGACGAGCCGGGCGAAGTGCCAGGCATAGACGAGGAGCCTGTGCTCATGGACGACGACGAGTCGCTCGGGCTCGAGTTCCGAGGCATCGACGACTCCGGCCATGGGCGCGCATCCGACGCGCCGGAGGAGCGGTCGTTCACGGACGCTATCTCCACGGGCGGCGCCTGCGGCCACTTCGCCCGCCTCGTCGCCGAGACGGGGAACGCGAGCCAGCTCCTCTGGGAGCGCGCCGCGGGCGCCGGCGGTCTCACAGTGTTCTGCCCCGAAGACAAGGCCCTCGCCGAGTTCGAGCCCAAGTTCCGAGGCCTCGGCGCCGACGACCGTCTCGCCGTCCTGCTGTACCACGGCGCGGCGACCGCCTACGGCAGGAAGCTGTTCCAGGCGTTCGACTGGGTGTCGGTGAGCTCGCTGGCCACCGACGCGGCCACCAACAAGAGCCACGCCATCACCGTCCGCGACGACGGGGACACGGTGTGGCTGTGGCCGTCGTGCAGGAGTGGCGCAGCTGGGGCCAGGGTGACCAAGACGGTGTCCGAAGAAGCACCCCTGGCCGTGTACGTCGTCGACGCCGTGCTGCTGCCGAACCACCTGCGACAGAAGCTGGATGGCTGCGACGAGCCGTCTGCTGCGTGCGAGCCGTCCGGTGGCTATTTCGGCTGGCTGCACTGCTGCATCCCGGTCTGGGAAGTGATAGTCATGGCCGTGGCGGGCATCGCGGGCTTCCTGATCGGGTTTCTTCTTCACGATGCAGTGGACAAGATGAGCAACAAGGCCAATTTATCTGGTTAAGTTTATCTGCACTAGTAGTGAATAATGCTCTAGAATTATGGTTGTGGTGTTTAGCTCAGCATATATATGTAGGATCGGACTATTATGTAGTGTTTATCTGCACTAGGATGGCCATTTGGGACACCTAGATGCCCAGGCACCTTGCCTAGAAATCGTCGGATTACATTAATATGTGTGTAATTGTATTAGTACTAGAACAAATTGGTTAAACTTTGACTCTTTAATTAGGAAAGAATTATTGCTTGATCTGTACACTTAATACCCTCATTAAACAAGAAAGAGAAAATCAGCAATTAATGGTCCATGCATGCTACGCATATTTAATTGATGGTTATACTTTTTTTGTACATACCTTGTCATGTACTAATTCATATACCTATAAAAATTTACGTACTAATTCATATACTTATAAAAACTCATATACTTCATCACGTACTAATTTATATATCTATAAAAATCATATACCTAGTCACGTACTAATTTATATACCTATAAAAATCATATACCTAGTCACGTACTAATTCATATACCTACTCATGTACTAATTTATATACCTATAAAAATCATATACCTAGTCACGTACTAACTTTTTCATATACCTAATTAATATCTGCCGTATATGTAAATTGTATTATTTCTGGGTATATCTCTAATATCATTAACGAGTATGTCTCAAAATATTTTATGTGTATTAAAAAATGATGTATCATTTTGTGGGTTATGTACCGTTCAAAGTATATTAGTTTTGCGTGTATCTTCAAAGCATGCATGTATTGAAAAAGGGTATGCGGGTATGATATGTTAGGTCCATGTACGTACTAAAAATCACGTGTGGGTATTAGCATGCATCATTTGTAAAAGTAAAAAATAATTAGGATTACATTTAATATTATTTGGTGACTTTATTTTTGAGAAAAATATTAGTCGCCAAAAAGTGTGACCCGGCCCTAAATTTTTTAATACTAGATACCTTGAAAATTAAAACACCAGAAGAATGCATAATATACGTCGTAATTATACATACAAACATTTGCGACGATATTTCGTATTATTTTGTCATATTTGATAACTTAAAAAATCAGAGTGTATATACATACCCTTTTATTTTGGAAAGGAATCATTGCTAGGAAAGTACTAGAATATTATTTTTGGAAAGCAATAATTGCCTATTAGAACTGATAGTGCATGCAAACAAAATTTGAAAAGTCATATGTCGTGGATTGTACATCATGCACCATGAATATCACTTACTATAACGGGCATCTAGGTGCCCAGGCACCTAGGTGTCTCATATAATTTACATGATTTAGTGTGGCATTTACGTCGTCTTTGACGTTTTCTCCCTAGGAATGGAAGGGCTCCACCGAACTATGACAATACACTCGGTGACGGATCCAAATTTGAATGTACAAATGCAAGTCCGCTCAATCAGAATTCATAAAATTCAAATGCAAAGCTACTAGATGCACTCAAAAGTCTTTTTTCCCCGAAAAAAGATGCCCTCAAAAGTTAATCTAAGTAATGGTTAAAAGTAGTTTAAGATTCTTGAGACCTATGTGATGTAATCTCCAAAACACATGAAATACTACAAACAGGGCCATGGAATGGCTAGGTTACTTAGACGCTCGATTGGCCTCTAGGTTGTTTTTCGCTCAAGTGCTAGCCCATTTGAATGAATGGTTTTCCAGGACCTTCACGTTGTTGGTCTCCTCTCGCCCCTGATACAAGGACCTATCGCCGTCTCCTCGTCCAAAATGACTCGGGGTTCGGGTAGGGGCTCAATGACATCACACAACTACCTTGGGCGGCCACCCATACCTACCCCTATGTCATGAGTAATGATACACCTACGTAAACAACTTTACGCAGTAACTTACGTAATGACTTGTGTGGCATTTATCTGTTGGATGAAATTAGGAGAGGGGGGCCCACCCACTTGAATTAGGGGATGGGAGGTTTGTTAGGAAGGTTACATAAATGGAGCACGAAGGATTTACCTAGGTCTAGCATTTTCCGTAGGGCCACCCCTGAATAGACTGTAAAAGTTTTCAAAAGAAATTAGCATGTAGATATATTTGCCCTGTCGCAAAAATGTCATATTAGATTCAAATCCAACCAACAACTCGAGCAAAAAAAGGTCAAATCATGTTATGAATAATAGTTATTTGAAGTTGGGCTATGAATTTGGCCCATAGACATGATCAATCCTAATTACTGATTTTGTTTCTCAAATTATGTTTCATATTTGGACTTGTGTTCATCATTTTTTTCCGGCCATCTTAATCGGTCGTCAATGCACCGGTTGCAGCACAACTACACGTACACCAGATGCATTCTCCCCCAATCTATTCATTTATCCTCAAGTAAGGATTTTCTACGGTGTACATTATCTTTCAATAAAGATTCATCGCTACTCACCTCATCTAGAGCGTCATATTTAGATTTTGGTGTGTCCTAGAAATCATGTAAGGAAAGAGCAAATATGAGACGTCGTGGACCCCATTTCCTACCCACCCTATACAAAATTTTGGCCTTCTTCCACCTACCTATGATATTCTCTCTACCCTACCTCGCCCCACAATTTCTAGATCTGACGACAGCTGAAGAGGCAGGTGCTCGTCGTTGCCATCTGGGTGCAAGCGAGGTCCGGCTTCGTGGCATGAGAAGGTGGCCACACAAGGGAAGACGGGGCCGCATGTGTGGCTAAGGTAGGTGTCAGTGTAAGGAGGCGGCGAGGTCCGCACCGGAACGGAGATTGGTGACGCGGCGGCCTCGCGTGTATGACCTTGTCGATGACATGCGAGAGACTTCGTCCAGGTGCCCCTTAGAACAAAGTCGGGGAACCGCAGCGGTCACCGTTGAACCCTTGAATCGATTGAAGCCAATAGAAATTTACACCGGCGAGAAACCATAACCTTGTCACCCTTAGAAGCCGATAGAAATTTACACCGGAGCTTCATGTAATCCATCCCGATGAACGAAACTCGAGGAGGATCATAGCCCGAAAGACCAACCTCGAAGATTAAGCATCGCCATCCGTCTGAGTGTCGCTCCTGTGAGGACTAAAATCCTAACCTATCTACTAGCCGGAGCCGAGGCATAGAGAAGCCACCGGCCGCCAGAGCGACATGCAGTGAGGAGGCAAATGCATGGACTCTCTGCGGAGATCAGGGGGAAGACTTTGCTCTAGTTTCCATTGTGTATTATACATTCGATTCTCTCTTCTAACGCCGAAACATCTGGTCACCATTTTATCACAGATCGAGCTAACAGAAGTTCATTCGCTGCCTTAGATTCTTGGTGTCCATGCCTAGTGGTGGACCGCTTCGCCTAGGAAATCTGAAAAATGTCACTTGATCATTGTGCAAAATTTTGAGAGAAAAACGAATTCAAACTTTTCTGAAAAAATCTTGTTGCTCGCATGGGACGCTGGTTGCACAAAGGTGAAAATGGATGAATCGACCTCCACGGCTTTGCACAAAGGTAAAAGCTAGATTTGTTCTACCGGTAGTCCAGCCCATTAAACATTATGTACGTTGTCATCTATACCGGATCAAGATGAGCAGAGGGGCATGGCATGAGAACACCCAGGAGCCAAGAAAGGAAACACTTCAGCACCGGGAGCTTCAAGAGGGCTCGACACAGCCAAGTGATCCATGTGTTTGCCGACAACTTGTAACCAAGACAGGGTGGAAGTGTCGCGCGTTCGCCGTCTCACACTCGCTTCCAGGTCCAGCTAGGTTGGTTCGTTCATATGGCTGCTGCAGGGTGGCTCATCGTCGTGTGCAGCGGCGGCAGCCTCGCCCTCGACGTCGCGGCGCTTGTCTTCGCCGTCCTCGTGGAGGACTGCGTCCCAGGGGTGATCCAGTTCACGCTCGAGGACCCACACCAGTTAAGCACATTTCCATCGTATGATTTTTCCAGTATGTAGTTTCGCTGATGGATCAACGGCTGGCTCTCGTCATACCATACGCATGACGAATTATTCGAATTTTTCAGAAGGTTATGGATGTTGCTGCTGCTGAAGGCCGTCCCAGTTGGTGCGCTGCTGCTGCTGGCCGAGTCGTGCTGGCTGAAGTATGAGTGCCATTACCAGCAGCAGCAGCCGCCGACCCCGCCGGCCGATGTCGAGCTCCTGGTCGTCCTGATCGTGTTCGAGTTGCTGCTCGCGTTTGTCGCCGTCGGAGCGGCGTCGTCCGCGCTCATCGTGGACCTCGTCGGCACGCCCGCCGTGTGCGCGTCGTACCAGCTCCCCGCCGACGGGACGGCATGTGCCGGCGGGACTCTCGCTGCGGTGTCGGCTGTCGAGCTGCTCTGGGTCCTCTGGTCCCGGCTGCACCATGCCCAGGCGCCTCCGCAGGCTCAAGCCTATCTCCTTCTTTGGTCGCCGACGGTCTCTGCTTTCTTCATGTCCGCCCTCTTCTGAACCTTTTTCTCTCTTTTTCTTTCTGAAATATCTAAACCTTTCTTTGGTTTGACGGTAATGTGAGCGGTTTGATCATTGCATGAAGCAGAAGTAAATCGTGACAATTTGAATTAGTAGCTGATCAATGCATGTCTCTGATGCGTATTCGATGCAACTTTGATTTTGAAAGGGAAAAAAATTGCCTCTTATTTCTCTATGTTATTCAGAACGAAAAGATAAAATTGACCGGAGTGGGATTTGAACCCACGCCCTTTCGGACCAGAGCCTTAATCTGGCGCCTTAGACCAACTCGGCCATCCGATCATTTTTTGTTTACTTTTCACGTGTGCCGAAGACAATATTGTACATGATCCCAGGTACCTTTCATCAGGCCACAAACCTCTATGCCTGACAAGACAATGAAACTACCATCAACGTCTAAGGGAAAACCATAGTCGTAAACTAGAGATTAAAACTATGATCTACTATACTGAAGAGTTGTTCTGTATGCTGTGTGGGAAGAGAAATTTGCATGTACTATCTGAAAAGTTCTTCATGTTAAACAGGGCCAGTAGAGTGGCCAAGCTTCTGGGATGCGTAGACAAGGGTTTGCAATTGCTAGTAGAACAGCCAGGGAGGAAATCAGCCAGGAATGACCAGTAGCAAGTACCGTGTTCAGTTCATAAAAAAATAGAGAAAACCAAGCAGCAAGTTTGTGGAGTGGTGTCTATGCTCGAGGGAAACATTACTGGAGAGATGCTGACAGTGGCTTTTCAAAAGCAATTTCCTTGGGGTGGCCAGTGTAAGAAAACAGGTCTCTTCTCCACAAGTCCATGGCATTGGAGTAACTGGAGATATGTGACCATCCTTTTGGGCTGAAGGGCATTGCAGTTGTAATGTGTTAGGTTGGAATGTTCGCGGTCTGAATGATCCTGCTCGTCGAGCTACTGGGACGGTTCAACGTGCTCGTCCCCCCCCCCCCCCCCCCGCCCGCGGAGAGGGGCGACGCAGGCATGCTCGTTCCCCCGGGAGTTGGCTGAGAGTGCTTGTGACCGGCTGATCGGTATCCGCCCCGAACTGACAACCATCTCCCACCTACGACGCGGGCTGTGGGCAGCGCGGACCAGTGCCCTCTGTCGTGGCGGCGATGATGTCGGCGTCGTGGAGGCAGTGATGTGGTGGCTTTGCTGTTTGTTGGAACCATGGGACATGTCGGCATCTCGATTTCCATGGCGTAGACAACAGTGGAGAAAGTCGTGATGACTAAGATCGGAGGATCAGTAAAGGGGAGGGGGCCTTGGAGGCGATGGAGTAAGCCAGGTGTTTGATATTTTCAGAAGCAACAGTGATGAGTGGCGGCGGCAACACTGGAGGATTTTATTATCGGTGGTGCTCCTCGGGTGCCGCGTCGGGACTTTTAGGGTGAAAACCTAAAGTCTGGCATTCATTGGTTGTGCCTGGCAATTGCCTTATTAAAGGTATTGTTTTGAGAGTTCAAACTTTCTCTAGGGTGAAAACCTAAGATTTTGGATCGGGCGACGACGGCGCTAGTGCACTGTTTTCTTCTTGAAGGCGTCGCTTTTGGAGATCTTCTATGTTTCCCGGGTGTTGCCTTCGGTGGTGGTTTGTGTGCTGCTAATGAGAGGAGTCGATCACTGTGGCGAGGCCTTTGGATTTTCTTTTACTTTCTTTTTGTATTGTTTACGGGTCGTGTGCATCATGGATGTCCTTGTGACTTTTTGTTGGTGCAGAAGCTCGGTGTAATTAGTATCTTCTTGATATTAATATATTCCTCTTTTCGAAAAAAATGACTGGCCACTTTGTCATGACTGTTTTTTTCTTCTCTTCAGGTATTAGTTTTTTTAATAATTGTTTGTTGTTTTTTACAGAGCTACATATTTAAAAGCCTATTGAAAATAAAAATAAATATTAGGAAGTTGCTCAGTATGTGTTCTAAAAAAAGTCCAGTATATATTAAGAAAAGTTCACCATATATTAAAAAGACCCGGTCTATTACAAAAACATTCAGTGTATATTAGAAAAATATTCATCTTGTAATTAATAAAATTTCATCATAAATTAAAAAAAAATGTGCAATGTACTTTCCAGAAAACTATGGAAACAATAAGAAACATGTATGAAATTAAATCTTGTCATTTACAAAGACATAACATTTAAACAAGTATATTTTTCCCTAAATACATGTTTCAAACACATGAACATTTTTTATAAATGAAAGGAATATTTCTGTAAGGAGATAATTATACCACACGGCCAGATCGAACACTGATAGCTGCTGCGATGAATTACATACTCACAATTAAGACCCATGTGTTCATTTTTTTAATTTATAGGAGGCAGTTGACACACCTTAGGTAATTTGTTGGACATATGTTGCATTTTATTTATTCCGATATTAGGTATGCTTTGCACGTCATGGGTTTCTAAAGATATAGGGGATCTCTACTAAACTCCAAATGTCATTTCGCATTCCCCAACAAAATTCAAAATAAATCACAAACTTAGGGAAAAGCCGTTCTTATATCTATTTAAAGAAGCACATGAAGATATCTTTTATCATTTGTCCTTTTTGTAATGAGCTAATCATGTTGTCGTCAACCACTAAAAACGGAAGACAAAAAATACATCTAAACCCCTGGTTGTGTTTCAGAAGTGATGATTTATGATTAGTGGGAGTGACAGTTTAATACAGTATTCTACACATGTTTAGTTCCAAGTTGTAAAAAGAATGTAGGTTAGAGCGACATATGAAATAAAGAGGGGATGTAAGACGCACATGGTAGGGATGACCGTACTCGTTGTGGCGGGTGGTCGAAGACGGTGTAGGATGGCCTTGTCGCGCATGCCGGTGCGTGTACCATGTTAATTTGGTACTGGCTTTGTAAACTAATATAAGATGTTTTTGGAACTCAATTTAAACTTAAAAAATGTCTTAGAGCAACTCTAGCAGACCCCGTATAATCACGAATCGCATAAGACGTTTACACTTCGACGAAGAACTGTTTTGTGGGTCGAAATCGTGCGCGACAGAGTAGACCCCGTATATGAAACTATATAATTTGAAAAAAAAAACTTTCACGGGAGAAATTGCAACCACACTAGTTCATCACATACTACAAGATCATACATACTATATTCTTCTACTACTACTAGAGGGGGGTGGGGGATCTCGCGGCGGCGAGGCCGAGGTCGATACACCAAAATGGACGAGCTCGCGGCCGAGGACGACGCGGTGGAGGAGCTTAGTCCTCCTCGTCGGAGATGACGAGAACGATGAACTTCTGCCTCAGCTCATTGCGGATGTGCCACCACTCGTCGTCCTTGTCCTTCGCGGCAAGGTTGGCCGCGACCGCCTACTGGAGCATGAAGTCTTCGAGCTCCTCGTCATACCGCCGGCGCTCCGCCTCCTCGCGCAAGCTCCATTCGGCAATGGCGGCGGCGACCGCGTCGACATCGGCCACAAAATCTTCGGGCCCGACGACGCCTTGGCGCTCGATCTCCTTCGGCTCCTGCTTGATGGCGGCAAGCTCGCGGTCCTCCGGCTCCTCCGATCACTCCCTCTTCATGGGGACAAGCGCCGCGCCGAAAGAGCGCCTCACGGCGGAGGAAGATCCCGCGGCCGAGGAGGGCGACTGCCCGTGCCGGCGGTCGTACCCCTCCGCCGCGCCTTGACGGTGGCTTGAGGCCCTGGTTCGTCCACTTTCTCGCCGCGCGCTTCCTCACGCCGTCCGCGCGGACACACCGCTCGCGCTCGGGGTCGCCGCTGCCGCCGGAGTTCCACATACGGCCCCACATGGTGTTTGGAGGCGGAAGAGGGCCCACCGACGGCGAGAAATGCGGGGGGAGAGTGGGGAATCGCGGGAAAATGCGGCGGCGGGGGGGATAGGGTTTCGACCCGTATCTGTCGCGCAAACCCGTAGATATACTGCTTCGGGGGGGAGGGGGGCGTTTGCGGGCCGCGGTAAAAAAATTTACGAGACGGACGAGTATCCGGGCTCTGTTTTGACCGGAAAATTGGGCCAAGCCCGTATTCTCGCCGGAATTATGCGGGTTGGCGAGATATACGGGGTCTGCTAGAGTTGCTCTTACATTAGTTTGCATAGGAAGTATATGGGTAGAAACGCTCGCAGTCTTGCCGTGAAGATGTGTAGGTGTTTGCGCTGAATCTCGTCAGCAAATGTCGTTGTCCTTGTTGTCCATTCATAACATCATGTCGTCTCATCGAATTGAGCTTCTAAACTAATTTAATGCAACTTCTATTCCAAAATTATGATTTCATACATGTGTGAAAGTCGAACGATCGCTTAACCGCGAAGGTTATGAAGTGAAACCCAGTACATGAACGTCTCCCTTTGCTCCTAGATGGGTTGTGACTTGTGACCAGCGATCCAAGTCTTCCATATTTGCATTTAGTTTAAACAATTGAGCACATGGGTCTACCTCCATATACAGGGAGCTTTGCTCTGCCTTGTGGTAAGTTGTCAGGAAGCTGCCGAGCAATTGCCGTGTGCGTGGTTGTAGAGTCTAAATTCGATGCTCTTATTTCCAGAACGAGATATTGCTTCCACGCTTAGTATGTTTTACACAGCTACACCTACATGCGTGTGGCGCATAGACGGTTTATAGATGTGGATTAATTGTAGCTGTAGTGGACTAGTGGTTGAGGTAAAAGGTGAATAAGTGGTTGGGGGCATCGGTGTCACAGACTATATATGCTCTTGTAATGAATCAACCCCAGAGCCAAACAAGGAAAGAACTCACCGCGGAGCAAGGATGCGATGTGATCATGTGAGCACACGGTGGCATGTGATGTGACCTTGGCAGCAGCGAAACGCCCTCCTCATCTTGCATAGCCCGTTTTGGCATGAGATAATGGCGCACCGTCCACCATATACCTGCTCCCGTGTTCCCGGTACATCGCATTCAACAAACTTTTCTGCTTTGGATTACGCCTGTGAGAGCCCGCGTTACATGTTTTTACTCACCTTTAGTTGTTGCCACCGTGCATGGATGGGGTTCTCCATGCGCCGCTAGTACTCCACATCTGATTTCATTTACATGTACAAGTTAATGCAGTCCATGCATGCATTGTTAGTGCTCCAGGAGAAGTAATATTGTGATGTCGTGTGCACTATTTGTTGGGACTGGACAGCACCAATGAGCTGCACAAATTCACCGACATGGCAAATATGCACACTACACAACCCCCTTCACTTGTGATGAACTTTAAAGACAATTTCAACCAACAAGTAAGCAGCGGAATAACACAAACAACATGCACATGTGACATAGGATTTAACGTGGAAAAACCTCATCAACTTGAGGAGTAAAAAACCACGGCTGTAGACCGACCGGTCCACACAACTTCACTATGAGAATGATGAGTACAAAGTCTTCTCTAGAACCTATAGAGATATTTACAACACACACTGCACATTTCCAACCGGCAACAGCAACAACAACCATAAGAGGCAAGATTTCAGTAAAACAGAGTTAACACAGTTTCTGTACCCTTCAGTGTTTTGCAAACTGCTCTTAAATTGTTGAACTAAACAACACCAAATTTGGCATACAATTAGACACATTAGTTCTTGACATACCCTCCAAATTTTAGCTCAATCGGACATCGTTTGCCTACCCAAACTGTTTGTCTCCAAAAACTACTCTGTTCTGAAACTGCAACAGTCAGAGCTGACAAAACCACTCTCAAATCTGATGCTCCACTGACCCAATCCTCAAACCAGCTAACCGGATCGAAGTAATCAAAGTAAGGAACAAGCTCACCAAGTTTGGAGTCGAGCCAAGCACGTTTGAGCCTCCAACCACCAGCTTGAACACTGTCTATTTAGATGGAGCAAATCTGGACAGAACCTCTTCTTCTTCCTCTCTCTCAAGTTGTGGTTTCTCTCACACTCACGAATGACAGCCACCACCAGCAGAAGTAGAGTGGCTAGGGTTTTCTCCTTGCTTCACTTCTCTTGGAAGCACTCTCAACCCTAGTGTTAGGCATTTCACGTTCCCTAAACCCTAAACCCTAGAGTAACCTTAAGTATATCAAGACACACCGACAAAATTGTTGTGGCAACGGCTGGACGGCATTATGTTACGAAGAAGATAACTTGATATCCCCTACCCTATGGGTGATCGACATGTATCGCCTTCGCCTTTATTCCTTTCTTCCTCGCTCCCTTCCGTACCATGGAGCTCCTACCTCGCCATTCCTATGCCTGACAGCCACCTTCACCGTGTACAAATACTCGACCCTCGCGGCCACACCCCCTGCACTGCACTGCAACTACCAGCCTAGCTAGCCATAGCCAGCAACCACTCAGCAACTCCCTTTTCTCACGCGCTCTGAGTGCAGTCGTGTCAACGCAATGGCCGCGCCGTTTCTGCTCGTTGTTCTGCTCGTCGTTTCTAGAGGCGCTGCAGCAGGTGGCGACGGCGAGGCAGGGCTGACCTGGCTCGAGCTCCGAGGCATCGACGACACAAGGCGTAGGTACGGACCCTTCACGCTGGAGGAGCCGGACTTCATGCCAGATATCTCCACGCACGATGACGAGGCGGGCGGAGCTCCCAGGCTTGAGTTCTGAGGCATCGGTGACTCAGGCCGTGGGCACGAGTCTGACACGCCGGAGGAGCCGGTGTTCATAGCCCATCTCGACGACGAGCTGGGCGAAGCACCCCGGCTCGAGTTCCGGGGCATCAACAGCTCGTGCCATGGGCACGCGTTCGACGCGTCGGAGTAGCGGGCATTCTCGGACGTTATCTCCGCTTCTCCCACCTCGTCGCCGAGACGGGGAACGCGAGCCAGCACTTCTGGGAGCACGCCGCGGGCGCCGGCGGTCTCACCGTGTTTGCCCACCTCGTCGCCGAGACGGGGAACATCTTAATCGGTCGTCAATGCACCGATTGCACTGCAACTATGCGTGCACCAAATGCATTCTCCCCAATCTATTCATTTATCCTCAAGTAAGGATTTTCTACACACAGTGATGTGGTGTCAGTGTAAGAAGGCGGTGAGATCGACACTGTAACAGAGATGTGGTGACGCAGCGGCCTCGCCGGTATGACCTTGTCGAGTCTCTCGAGAAGTCTGTGTGCACGTGCCCCTTAGACCAATGTCTAGGAACCGTAGCGGTCACTGTTGAACATTGAATGGATCGAAGAATTTGAACAAAATTTGTCCGTCTCATACACACAGTGAGAAACCATAACCTCGTCGCCCATAGGAGCCGATGTAAATTTACACTAGAGCTCCGTCTAATCCATCCCGATAAACGAACTCGAGGAGGATCAGAGCCTGAAAGACCAACCTCGAAAATTAAGCGTCGCCATCCGCCCGAGCGCCGCTCTTGTGAGGAACTGAGGACTAAAATCCTAACCTATCTACTAGCCAGACCCGAGGCACAAAGTCGCCACTGGCCTCATAACGACATACAGTGAGGAGGCAAATCCACGGACTCGTCGGTGGAGACTGGGGGGGGGGGGGAGACTTTGCTCTTGTCCCTCCTGTTTATTATATGTTCGATGCTCTCTTCTAACTCTGAAACATCTGGTCACCATTTTATCATAGACCAAGCTAACAGGAGTTCATTAGCTGCTGTAGATTCTTGGTGTCCATGCCTAGTGGTAAATCGCTTCAACGAGGAAATCTGAAAAGTGTCACTTGATAATTGTGCGAAATTTTAAGAAAAAAAATGAATTCAAACTTTCTTGAAAAATAAATCTTGTTGCCCGCATGGAATGCTGGTTGCACAAAGGTAAAAATGGATGAATCGACCTCCACGACTTTGTTTCGGGGTAAAGTGCACTGCAGAGCCGTTGTCGTGCTTCAGAAATGCTCCCTCCGTCTCATAATATAAGAGCGTTTTTTACTGAACAAGGTAATTCACATTGACTGTCATGTGTTCACACAATTACACCGTGTGCAGCTCACAGATATTCAATATAGATGTATAGTGTGCAAGGGAAAGAAAAGAGCGAAAGGTGAGAACAAGTGTGGCAGTGGTCATAGCTAGATTTGTTCTACCGGCTAGTCCAGCCCGCTAACCATCATGTACGTTGTCATGTATACCGGATCAAGGTGAGCAGAGGTGCATGGCTTGAAAACACCCATGGGCCAAGAAAGGAAACACCTCAGCACCCGGGGCGTCAAGAGGGCTCGACACACCCAAGCGATCCATTTTGTTTGCCAACAACTTGTAACCAAGACTGCAAGCAAGGGTGGAAAGTGTAGGGCTCGCCGTCTCACACTCGCTTCCAGATAGGTTGGCTCGTTCATATGGCTGCTGCAGGGTGGCTCATCGTCGTGTGCGGCGGCGGCAGCCTCGCCCTCGACATCACGGCGTTTGTCTTGGCCGTCCTCGCGGCGGACTGCGTCCCAGGCGTCATCCACTTCACTCTCGAGGACCCACACCAGTTAAGCACATTTCCATCGTAGTATAATTTTTCCAGTATGTATTTTGGCTGATGGATCAACGGCTGGCTCTCGTCGTACCAAACGCATGACAAAGAAATTATTCGAAATTTTCAGGAGGTTATGCATGATGCTGCTGCTGGTGGGCGTCCCAGTTGGTGCGTTCCTGCTGCTGGCCGAGTCGTGCTGGCTCAAGTATGAGCAGCAGCAGCCGCCGCCCCCGCCGGCCGACGTCAGGCTCCTGGTCGTCCTGGCCGCGTCCCAGTGGCTGCTCGCGTTGGCCGCCGTCGGAGCGGCGTCCTCCGCGCTAATCGCGGACCTCGTCGCCGCGCCCGTGTGCGCGTCGTACCAGCTCGCCGCCGACGGGACGGCATGCGCCGGCGGGGCTCTCGCTGCGGCGTCGGCGGTCGGGCTGCTCTGCGTCGTCTGCTCCCGGTTGCGCCAAGCTCCGGCGCCTCTGCAGCCTCAGGCCTAGTAGGAATTACTCTCTGTAGTAGTGTGTGGGTGAGTGGTCTGGTCCTTGTATGAAGCAGTAGCTAACCAATGCTTGCGTTGCCTCTTCTTCGTCTGCTGAACTTTCTTCATTGAATGCATAAAATCATTGTACTGATGCTTCCCAAGGATATATGTATTATTTTAAAACCGACTTTTTCTAATTGCTGCACCATGAAAAGGCACATCGAGTTTTCTTCAGGAATTTGGGTCTTCGGGTCCCGGTTGCGCCATGCTCAGGCGCCTCCGCAGGTTCATTCCCCCCCTCATGTGTTTGGTTATGCATCTTTGTTCAAGAATCAAGACTGAGAATTGCTTTTATGCCGACTTGATTTAGTAGCTGGTCAATGCATGTCTCTGATCATTGGAAAAAAAAATTGCATGTCTCTGATGCATCGATCGACGCACGGTTGATTTCGATAGGAAAAAAAATCTCTTATTTCTCCATTATGTTTTAGAACAAAAAATCTAATTTGACCAGAGTGGGATTTGAACCCACGCCCTTTCGGACCAGAGCCTTAATCTGGCGCCTTAGACCAACTCGGCCATCTGATCATTTTTATTAAAACGTACGTTTTCCGGTTAAAATGCAGTACGTGATCCCAGCTAAGTTCCATCAAGCCACAAAGCGCTACGCCTGACAATGAAACTAACATCAACGGCTAAGGGAGAACCATGATCCTAAAACTAGAGTACCATCTGCTGTACTGAAGAGTTGTTACGTGTACAGTGTGTGGCAGTGGCCATACCACCATAGCTCAGATTTGTCCTAGTGTCATGCCGTGTACATGGGATCAAGGCGAGCAAAGGGACATGGCATGAAAACACCCAGGAGCCAAGAAAAAAAATACTTCACGGGGCGTCAAGAGGGCTAACCACTGCATCTTACTACCATGTATGATCCCGTCACAAAGACGTTGCTACTCCTTGTCTTTACCGCTTTCTTCCCCAATCACTTCGGAACCATCCATGAGCTCCTGATAAGCTCCGTCAGGGTCACCGTGTATAAATAGTCCACCCTCACTGAACTGCTGCTACCAGCTTGCCAGTAGCCACTCAACAACTCCTCTCTCCCTCGTCGATGACCCCTCCATTTCTGCTCGCCGTATATGCTGTCAGCCGACCCCCGACCTCGTTGCATCTTTGAATTCATCTTATAAAGTAATTTAGTTCAAAACATTTTTCCAAGCTTGGGATTTCACATATTTGCGAAAGTCGAACGATCGCTTGACAACGAAGGCACGAAGTGAAAGCTAATACAGGAGCGTCTCCATTTCCTAAGTATCGGTCGTGAGTTATCACCAGCGATCTAAGTTTGCCATATTTGCACAAAGCTGGAATGGACGGAGAGCATGAGTCTACCTCTCCGTATCCGTATACGCAGGGAGCTTTGCTTCGCGTTGCCGGTGGTAAGGAAATTGCTGCGGAATTGCCGTGCCTCCTTTCACGCGGTGCCATGCATGTGACCATGGCAGGCAGCAGGGGAAAACCCTACTCGTCTCGCGTATGCAGTACCATCTACACATGCTCCCGTGTTATTTTGCGCGTCATTGCATACAACAAGCCTTTTGCTTTGTGTTGTATAATTTCTTTCCATTTCTGATCCCCTGCCAAAGGTTGGAGCCAACCAGTGTACCTACTGCAATCTACTTCTACGGCAATGTGACAGTTACTCCCGTGAGAGGCCGGCCGCGTTACATCAAATGTTATCACACACCTTAGGTCTGTTACTACCAGGCATGGACACGCCGGTGTATGGCCAGTTAAACACAGGGTTTAGGGTTTTGCGTGGGTGGTTGACGTCCAGCCTCACATCTCAATATATAGATGATCACAATTATAATTACATACGTATACGAATACGTGTACAAGGACAATACACTAGACCCTACTTTACATGCCCCCTCAATCTGAACTACATACAAGATTCAGATTGGTTCTAAAACGGTCTAGCATATGACTAGTAGCGGGTTTAGTAAATACATCCGCTAACTGATCATCTGTAGAAATAAACCTGACTTCCAGTTCGCAAGCAGCTATTCGTTCCCTCACAAAATGGAAATCAATCTCAATGTGTTTGTTCCGAGCATGAAACACTGGATTCGCCGTCAGGTAAGTTGCCCCTAAGTTATCACACCACAATATAGGAGTGCGCTGCCGTGGGACTCCAAGTTCTATGAGAACTGAGTCTATCCAAATGGCTTCAGCTGCGCCATTAATGCCTTATACTCTGCCTCGGTGCTTGATCTCGAGACTGTGAGTTGCTTCTTCGAGCTCCAAGATACAAGGTTAGGTCCAACAAATATAGCAAAACCACCAGTGGAGCGCCTATCATCAACACAGCCTGCCCAGTCTGCATCGGTGAATATACTCACTCCAGTAAATCTGGACTTACGAATCCGTAGTCCCATGTCTAGCATACCTTTGACATATCTCAGAATACGCTTGACTGCTTCCCAATGATCCTCCGTTGGCTGAGACAGGAACTGACACACTTTGTTCACTGCGAAGGAGATATCAGGACGAGTGAGGGTCAAATACTGAAGTGCTCCAACCACACTGCGATACCGAAAGGAGTCATCTCTACCCAGTAGTGCACCACTATGACGTGAGAGACTCTCGGAAGTAGCAAGCGGAGTGGAAGTGGCCTTGCAGTTCTCCATGTTCACGCGATGAAGAAGACCCAAAGCATACTTTTTCTGCGTCAAGGTCATGCCCCCTGAATGAAAGGACGCTTCCAAACCAAGAAAATACTCGAGGCGACCCAAATCTTTGATGGGAAAGCTAGCAGACAACGATTGCACAAGACGATCCACCACGGCGGGGGTAGAGCCAACAATCACAATATCATCAACGTACACCAGCATGTATATCTGTATTTTACCCTGGGAGAAGATAAACAGAGATGCATTTGATCTGGAGGCAACAAAACCGAGCTGCGAAAGGCGCTGACTCAAACGAGCATACCAGGCACGAGGCGACTGCTTTAGACCATAAATAGACCGCTGAAGTTTGCAGACATGAGAGGGATAAGTGGCATCCTCGAACCCAGGTGGCTGCCGCATGTACACATCTTCGGCCAAGAACCCATGTAAAAAGGCATTGCTCACATCAATCTGTCGGAGGCTCCAACCATGAGACACAGCAAGAGACAGAACCAAGCGAACCATGGCAGGCTTCACCACCGGGCTAAAAGTATCTCCGTAGTCAATCCCATGCTGTTGAGTGAAACCGCGAGCAACAAGACGAGCTTTGTGCTTATCAACAGACCCATCCGGACGATGCTTGATTTTGAAAATCCACTTGCAGCTCACAATATTAACACTAGGTGGCCGAGGCACCAACACCCAGGTGTTAGTGTGACGGAGAGCAGCAAACTCCTCGGACATGGCGACACGCCAGGCAGGTTCACCCAGAGCATCACGATGGGAAACCGGCGCGGCGAAGAAGGCACGGCGGCGAGAGTCATACCGAACCGTGCCATCAGTGTAAGACTTCTCCTTGCGCGTATGATCACGATGGCGTGTAACCATAGCATGCGCCGGAGCTGCATCGCCGGTAGGAGAAGACGACAGTGACGAGGGCTCGGCCGAGGGTGTCGCGGCTGAGGGGACCTCAGCAAGGGGCAACACGGGCCGAGAGACGATGGTGTGCTGGACCGACCCTGGTGAGGGTGGCGGCCCGGGCGACGGACCGGGCGAGGGTGGCGACCCAAATGTGCTCGGTGAGGGTGGCGACCCAGCCGCGTCCGCGGTCGCGCCATCGGGCGCCGTGCCTGCCTCGGGCGGCGGGACATGCACGTCGGGCGCATCAGGAGGCGTCGGAGCAGCAACATGTACCTGGGGGGGACTCAAAGCAATATCACCTGCAAAAGACTAGTTAGGTGACAAATAGGACAGGTCATATATACGCACATGGACATCCGGAACCGGTTCATCGGAGGGAAAAGTGAGTGCATGTTCAAGAGAAGCAGGATCAACCAAAACGCCGGGTTGAGAGTAAGGGAACACAATCTCGTCGAAAACAACATCACGAGAGATGTATATCCGACCAGAGGTACGGTCAAGACACTTATAGCCCTTATGCAAAGGACTATAGCCAAGGAAAACACATATCTTGGACCGAAACTCAAGCTTGTGAGCATTGTACTTGCGGAGACTAGGCCAACAAGCACACCCAAAAATCCGAAGGGAGGAGTAGTTGGCTGAACATGAAACAGACGGAACAGAGGTGTGTCCTTGTTGAGAACCGGAGTGGGCATATAGTTGATGAGGTAACATGCCGTATGAAAAGCCTCATCCCAAAACCGAAGTGGAAGAGAGGAGTGCGCTAGCAAGGCAAGACCGGTCTCGACCAAATGTCGGTGTTTGCGCTCGGCAATACCGTTCTGCTGAGAGGTATGTGGACATGACACTCGGTGAGAGATGCCCGTGCGTTGAAAGTAGCGATGGAGTTTGTGGTATTCACCACCCCAGTCGGACTGAACGGCCTTGATTTTATAATCCAGAAGGCGTTTGACATGAGCCTGAAAGTTGTAGAAAACTTGCTCAATATCAGACTTGTGTTTAAGCAAATAAATCCAGGTGAAGCGCGTGTAGTCATCAATAAAACTAACATAATACTTGTACCCTCCCGACGAAGCAAGAGCGGGACCCCAAACATCTGAATGTATTAATTCAAGAGGTACAGTAGTGATATGAAACGAAGTAGAATAAGGGAGTTGATGACTCTTAGCACGCTGACACGCATCACAAACTAACGATGAATTATTAGAACTAGAACACGGAAGGCATGACTCCGAACAATGGAAGTGATCACCTTATTTGTAGGATGACCAAGATGTTGATGCCATTGCGACGACGGAACTCGAACACCGGAGGAGGCACGGCGAGACGATGAAGATGACGCACGAGCGAAGGGGACCGGATAGACCCCCCCTAACTTCTACTGTGAAGGATGACGCGCCTGGTTGCTTTGTCATTAACAAGGAAAAAACGACGGTGAAATTCAACAAAGACGTCATTATCACAAAGAAGACGATAAACAGAGAGAAGATGCTGGCTGATGTGTGGAACATGAAGGATGTTACGCAGTTGAAGAGATGAACCGGGTAAACGCGAATGACCAATGTGTGAAATAGACAAACCTGCACCATTGGCCACCTGAACCTGATCCTTGCCGTCATAACGCTCGCGAACCTGGAGGCGCTCAAGATCATTGGTCAAGTGATCCGTAGCCCCGGTATCCAGCACCCAAGGGAAGTCGACGGTGTTGGTGGAGGCCGAGTTTGCGGTGCGGGAGTTATGATCCTGATCATAGCGCTTGCGGCAGTCGTCGGCTTCATGGCCCCAGTTCTTGCAAATTTGGCACCGGGGACGCCAATGGTTGCGACACCCACCTCCTCCGCCGTTGTTGTTGCCAGCGTTGCCCCCTCCACCTTGCCGGCCATTGCCGGCATAACCAGCGTTGCGGTCACGGCCGCCGGTGTTGCTGCCATTACAGCCCTGGCGGTGCTGCCCTGGCTGGCCATATCCATTAGCCGGGCGCCCCTCACCATTGGAGGGATAGGGATCGGAGTAGGGCGCGCGTACGCCCGCGCCGTACGAACCCGAACGGGTCACGGCGTTCGCGGAGGGAGACCACCCCTCCACCGCACTCTGTTGTGCCTGCAGCGCCTCGAAAGACAGAACCAATGAGTAAAAACTGGAGTAGGGCATGGGTGCGTTACTCACGCCCAAGGAGGCGGCGATGGAGTTGTAGGCGGAGCCGAGGCCGGTGAGGATGTGATCGATAAGCTCATCATCGCGGATCGGAGAGCCAGCGGCGGCCATAGTGTCGGCCAGGGCCTTCATCTTGTGCATGTATTCCGCGGCAGAAGTTGCCGCCGGATGTGGCGGACATTGGCGCGGCTCTGGGCGCCGAACGTGGCGGCGACGGCCGTCCATACCGCATGCGCCGACTCGCAGCCAATGAGTTGGCATGCAATATCCTCATCTATGGAGGTGAGAAGAAGCCCCTTGACGCGCTGATCTTGAACCCAACATTGGTGGTACTCCGAGTTGGTGACGGTGATAGCAGCGTCGCCGGTGCCGACAACGAGTGTTTTGGCCGGTGTGGTGCCATCGAGGTGTCCGTGGAGGTTGGCACCGGCAAGAACGGTGCTAGTGATGCCCCCACAGCATGAAGTTGTGACGATCGAGGCGGACGGAGATCGTCGGGACGGCGAGCGCGGCGGGGATCGAGGCGACGGGGGAAGAGACGATGGCGTCGGCGGTTTGGGCATCGGACATAGCGGCGACGCGGATGGGACGGCGCGCGGCGGCAGCGGAGCAAGATGGGGCAGCGGCGCGGAAGATGGCTCGCGCGGCGGCAGCAAAAGGAAGCAGTGGCAGCGATCGGAAGCGGCGACCGCGTACGGGCAAAGCTAGCTAGCTAGCTAGCTAGCAGCGGCGGCGACGCGGAAGATGGGATCGGGCGGCGGCGGCCCGACTTGGTATCACCTGGCTGATACCAAGTTAAACACAAGGTCTAAGGTTTTGCGTGGGTGGTTGACATCTAGCCTCGCGTCTTACTATATAGATGATCATAATTACAATTACATACGTATACAAATACGTGTATAAGGACAATGCACTAGACTCTACTTTACATGGCCGATGTTTCCACGGACGACGATGAGGCCGGCTAAGTGCTCCGGCTCAAACTCGAGTGGTTCCAGGAAAACACGTACCTGCTGGTGATGTCGTGTGGGAAATTATTATGGTCGCAGTGTGCTGATCGACCTTACAAGGGAATAGCATTAGTAATTTCATATTCTCTAAACCCTAAATCTTAAACCCTGGAGTAACCTTAATTACAGGCCCGGGCCCACAGTGCTGCCAAAGGTGCGTCCTGCACAGGGCCGAAAATTCTAGGGGGTCCATATTTTTTATATAGATGTAGTAACAGTTAAGCGCAACTTGGCCGAGCGACGAGCGACTAGGCCCATCGAGCGAGAGCGAGGCTATCGAGTGGACGGAGCGCTGGGACTCCTCCCGATCGCTACGAGAGGGTCAGGCGACGAGCCAGCACTCAAAGAAAAAAAAAGGCGACGAGGGCATTGCTAATTCGCTACGTTATCTAAAAGATACTGCCAATTGTTATGTAAGACATTATATTATATACATTTTAAATTTTTTTTGCTTGATATATGTAACATTATAATTGCTCGTTAGGTCATTTTTTAATGAGATAGGGCCCAATTTTTTAGTTTGGCACATGGCTCTGGATTTTGTCTGCCCGGCCCTGCTAGATTATACCAAGACTACAAGACACACCGACAAAGTTGTTGTGCTGACTTTATTCACTCATAGTGGCGACGGCATGAAGTTATTAGGAAATAAAATGCGCTTGGAGTAGAGCTTCTCTACCCTGTGGGCGGCCGACACGTATAGCCTTGCCTTTATTCCTTTCTTCCTCGCTCCCTTCTCTTCCATACCATGGAGCTCCTACCTCGCAATTCCTATGCCTCACAGGCGAGGCTCCTCCACCGTGTATAAATACTCCACCCACGCGGCCACACCCCCTACACTGCACTAGTCTGCAACTACCAGCCTAGCTAGCCACAGCCAGTAGGCACTCAGCAACTCCCCTCTCTCGCGCTCTTTTGGTGCAGTCGTGCATCGCGGTGTCGATCTTAGGAAGGAACAACATTAGTCATTTCACGTTCCCTAAACCCTAAACACAGGAGTAACCTTAATTATACCAAGACACATCGACACAATTGTGTATCTGATGCACCGGGGCAATTGGTGCTACCACCTACCGGTGCACCGGTCCCCGTTGCATATTAAAAAATATTTGAAAAATCCAAACAAAATTTAGAGCATCGACACAACAATAATGTAGTAAAAAGAATTCAAAACAAAATTTGAAACATTATATTATGTGAGATACAAAATAAAAAAAAAATTCAAAACAAAAATAACTAGATACTCCTTCCGTTTCTTTTTACTCCGCATATAAGATTTGGTCAAAGTCAAACTACACAAAGTTTGACCAAATTTAAATAAAAATATATATGCATCTACAATACTAAAACTATATAGTATGAAAATACATTTCATGGTGCATCTGATAATATTGATTTCATATTGTAAATATTTATATTTTTTAATATAAAATTAGTCAAACTTTACAAAGCTTAATTTTGAACAAACCTTTTATTCGAACTAAAAAGAAACGGAGGGAGTACGTTCCCAAAACGCGCTTGGGGGTAGAGCTTCTCTACCCTATGGGCGACCGACACGTAACCTTTGCCTTTATTCTTTTGTTGCTCACTCCCCAATAATGCTACACCTACGAAAGCTTTACGTAAGGTTACGTGATGATTAGGAAGCGATCCGCCGTGGCCGCGAAAGCCCGCGCACGCGCTGAGAGAAGGCTAATTAAAGAAAAAAAAGATAAAAGATAAAGCAATACGTGCCGCTATTCACGCAAGAAAAAACAGAAACAGAAAGGCAGTCCCCGTTTTCCCTGATTTACCAGATCGCCGCCGCCTGCTTTCGATCGCCGCCGCCTGCTGTCGATCATCTAAATTCCTGGAGGACTGGGAGGAGCCAAGGTTCAGTGTCTGCATCGTTCTTCCAGCTTTTCTTGATCAAGTCAATGCATAGCTTGTGTGCTTCCGCAGTTTTTTAGTTTCTGTCAAGTCATCGGTGCATGGCGGCCTCTGCTTCTTTGCCTCCGTCGGCGATGCGGCCGCCGTCTCGTCCATGATCAAGTCAATGCATAGCTTATGTGTTTCCGTTGTGCTACTCTTGCTCTTGGGTTCTTGTTCAATCTTGGCATATTTCATCTACCTTTTATCATTTTTTGATTGGATCAACGTCTTTGCATGTACATGTCGTAACATATCAGTACTGTTACTGATTTAGTCACCTCGTTAAGTTCAGCAGGAAGTTCACAAGTTCACATGGTTAACATTCCAGCATTTAGGCCACTTTGTTACAATTTTAGTTTTGCCTTCAAATGACAATAATTAAAATTTTCATGATTATAGGAATGGATGATGGAACAGTTGGTGTTCAAGAATCAAGTGACATGTGTATTTCAAGCGATGATGATGGCATTAAGCAACAAAATGAAAGCAACGCAGAACTTGAACATGAACACAGTGAAGCTCAACCAGATGTGTTAGTTGCAGAACCTGAATTGGGGATGACCTTTGACACCGAGAATGAGGTGCGAGAGTACTACATCAAATATGCTAAAGCAAAAGGCTTTGGTGTGACGAGAAGAAGCTCACACAGTGATGATAATGGGCAATTGAGGTACCTTACACTTTCCTGCTCTCGCTATGGTAAGACTCAATCAAACTCAAGAAATATGTTGAAGCCAAATCCAACAGCTGGGATAGGATGTAAAGCTAAAATTAATATTGCACGTGGTCCGGATGGGAAGCTTCATCTTTCGACGGCGATTTTGGATCATAATCACACATTGAGTCCACAAAAATCTCGGTAATTCAGATGCAATAAAAAGTTAGATTTCCATGTCAAGAGAAGGCTTGAGCTGAATGACCGCGCTGGAATACGAGTAAACAAGAATTTTAATTCATTTGTTGTGGCAGCAGATGGTCATGACAACCTGACTTTTGGTGAAAAAAGTTGTCGCAATTTTCTAGAGAAAACTAAAAGGTTAAAACTTGGTAGTGGTGATGCTGAAGCGGTTCGCGACTATTTTGTCAAAATGCAATCTGCCAATCCAAATTTTTTCAGTGTCATGGATGTTGATGATGAATCCCAACTTAGGAATGTTTTTTGGGCTGATGCCAGAAGTAGAGCAGTGTATGAGTCTTTTCATGATGTCATTACCTTTGACACGACATATTTGATGAACAAATATGATATGCCTTTTGCTTGTTTTGTTGGTGTGAATCATCATGGCCATTCAGTGCTACTTGGGTGTGCTTTGTTATCAAATGAAGATACTGCAACATTTGTCTGGTTATTTCAAGCATGGCTTACATGTATGTCAAACCGTCGACCAAAAGCAATTATAACTGATTAAGCAAAAGCAATTCAGAATGGCGTGGAAGAAGTTTTCCCAGAATCTCGATACAGATGGTGCTTATGGCACATAATGAAGAAGATACCCGAGAAGTTGGGTGGGTATGATGAATATGATCACATAAAGGTTGCCATTGGCAACGCAGTTTATGATTCATTGACAATTACAGAGTTTGAAGCTGCTTGGATGCATATGCTTGAGAAGTATTGTCTTGGTGATAATGAATGGCTTAAAGGGCTTTATGAACAGAGACACCGCTAGGTTCCAGCATTTGTGAAAGATGCCTTCTGGGCAGGTATGTCTACTACACAACGCAGTGAGAGTATGAATGCCTTCTTTGATGGATATGTTAATGCAAAAACTACATTGAAGCATTTTGTTACCCAATATGAGAATGCTCTTCGTGATAAAGTTGAGAAGGAGAATATTGCTGATTTTAATTCCTTCTATTCAACTATACCTTGTATCACACGCTTTGACATAGAGAAGCAATTTCAGTCAGCCTATACAAATTTGAAGTTCAAAGAATTTCAAGAAGAGCTAACAGACATTATGTACTGTGATCGAATGTTAATACAAAAGCAAGGGGCAATAGCAACATATGAAATAACCGAGGATGTGTTAATTGACAAGGAAAAAGGATGGAGAAAAGATATTGTGTACCATGTATATTTCAATGAGGAAGAGTTTGAAGTTAAGTGTTCATGTCGCCGCTTTGAGTTCAGAGGTATTCTCTGTAGGCATATCTTATGTGTGCTCACTCACATGAAAATAAAGGAGGTTCCTCCACAATACATCCATGATCGGTGGAAAAAGAATGTGAAAAGAAAGCATAACTTTATCAGATGCACATATGGCGGCATGGAAGACACACCTGTTGCAAAACGCTTTGATAGATTGTGTGAATCTTTCTACCCAATTGCGGAGATAGGCGCCATGTCAGATGCTTCATGCAATTCTTTGACTGAAAAGCTTCACGCCCTCAAAATTGAGTACTCTAGCAACTCAATTTCTGAAAATGAAAAGAATCAGGTTGGCACACAGGAAGATGCGCCTTCGAATGGGAAGACAACAAGTAAAACTATTCTAAGCCCAATACCTGTTAGATGTGCTGGACGTCCTCCTTCATTGAGAAAGGAATCGAAGGTTGATAAGCTTATTCGTCAAGCAAACGAGAAGAAGAAGAAAGCTGAACAAAGGGACAAGAAAAAAGCAGAACAGGAGAAAAAGAAAGCTGAACAAAGGGACAAGAAAAAGGCAGAACAGGAGAAGAAGAAAGCTGAACAGAAGGTATTGTTGCATATGTTACATTTGTTCATAAGCTACTTTTTTCTTCTTCTAAAAACTCACAAATTTTGCATTTATTTCAGGCTCACTCCACAAATTTAAACAAGAAAAGGTGCAATAGTAAAAGAAAACAACCAGAGGATGATATTGTACAACAAGATGTTACGGATTATGCGGTATCTAATTCTTGTTCTCCGTTGTTCAACAAAATTATTTTCATCTGTTCTTTGTAGTTAACAAATTTGCAATTTGAAACAGAGTCAGGAAGGTGTTTATTTGCAAGGTGGAGCTTCTAGTAGCATACCTGAGGTATCTTTGGATCTCATCTTTTTATTTATAGTACACTTGAGAATCCATGTCGTTATATGAATTTTTTTGGAGCAGGGATCATTTGAGGTGGGCACTACCACTGGCAACATAAATGCAACACCAACAGCTGCAATACCATATGGAGGTTCATCGACAATGGTTATGCCTCCAATTCTAGGAGAATATACAAGCATGTTGTTTCAAGTTCAGCAAGGATCGACTCCAATGTCCGGTCCTGCAGAATTACACTTTGATGGAACTGGAGGGCTCAACAATACGACAGACCAGAGTTAAACAAAACATGATTTATGTAATTTGAAGATGTCGGATACAAAAAATTCTGATGCACTTGGCAATGTAATAGTTGAAAGGCACTCGTGCATTAGCGAGTAAACAAATCTATGTTTTATCATTTGATTTTCCCCTAAAGTACTATAACAGATACATAATTATTATACATTTGCAATTTTCATTGATATCTGTGTGGGTAACTCCCATGATTGATAGCTTCCAGTTTCTCACACATGACTGAGAGCTTTCTATTCAAACTGTTTGTTTCAAGCATATGCGCGCACATTACAAGCATGCTGGAGATTGTATGTCCTTCTTTTCATGTGCTTCAGGAATATGTAGTGTAAGGAGGCTTCCATGTCAACCTTGTCTAAATTGACAACAACCTGATACTTTTTATTTGTCATTTTGAACAATCAATGGCAAAACAGTGGTACCTAAGGATGTATATTTCCTTTAATCTTTCCATAACTGAAACCTTGTATATTGATTTCATTGACACAAGGTCAAATCTTACAACAGCACCAATTCATATAACTTGAAGTACATTCTACAATCAACAAAAACTACATAAGCAATATCTAGTTGGAACTTGCACATTCCAGTTTCTTCTCTTCCAGTAACACTCGCATAATCTGCAACCTTCTCTCTTTTGATTTGGTTAAACCACACTTCATGTTTCTTGTCGAATTGCAGAGAGTAGTAGCCTGGAGTGTCTAGCTGTCTATACTCCTCTCCCTGCAAAACTGAACAAAATTCAGACTTTCACAAAATTGAGAACAAGAGACGGCAGAACTGCTACGCTACCATGTTCAATCTTGTACCTCGTCGATCTGGTCCAGCTGGGCGGGGTTGAGAACATCCAGCTCGCCCCACTGCACGTTCAGGAGATCAGATGGGAGGGGATGAGATCATCCAGGCCTCTACACCAAGAGAGAGTACGCCGCTAGGGTCGAAATCAGCGCCGCCTCGCCGCCTCGGAGGAGCTGGCCTTGACGCTGCTGACGATGAGTACATCGCCTCCCCGCATCGCACGAGCCAGCAATGGCGCATCCAACGAGGAGGAGGCCGCTGCAGGGGATCTCGCCGCGTCGGGCCGCCGCAGGGGATCTCGCCGCGTCGGGCCGGCGCAGGGGATCTCGCCGCGTCGGGCCGGCGCTGCAGGGTTGCCGCTCGCCCGGCCGATCTGTGCGAGTCCGTCGTCGCCTGGGCGTCGGGCCGCCGCTTGCCCGGCCGATCTGTGCGAGTCGGCCGTCACCGGGTGGTTGGGACAGAAAGGGATGGGATTACTTTTTTTTCCACTGCAAGTTTTCTCGTTCTCGCGCGGCCTCGTTTCTTTTTTCGTTTCCTTTTTCCTCGCGCGGGCTTTTACGGCCACATCGGATCGCTTCCTAGTCGTCACGTAACCTTACGTAAAGCTTTCGTAGGTGTAACATTATTGCTCACTCCCTTCCGGACCATGGAGCTCCTTCCTCGCAATTCCTATGCCTCACAGCCTCCTTCACCGTGTATAAATACTCCATCCTCGCGGCCACGCTCCCTACACTGCACTGCAAGTCTGCAACTACCAGCCTCGCGGCCAGTCTGCCAGTAGCCACTCAGCAACTCCCCTCCCTCACGCTCTCTTGGTGCAGTCGTGCCGGTGCCGGCGCGATGGCCGCATCTTTTCTGCTCGTTCTTCTGCTCGTCATCTCTGGGGGTGCTGCAGCGGGCGGCGAGGACGAGGCGGGGTTGCCCCCGCCCGAGCTCCGAGCCATCGACGACCCGGGCCGTGGGCGCGCGTCCGTCCCGGCGGAGGAGCCGGTGCTCATCGCCGATATCTCCACGCACGACGACGAGCCGGGCCAAGTGCCCCGGGCTGAGTTCCGAGGCATCGACGACTCGGGCCGTGGGCACGCGTCCGGCGCGCCGGAGGAGCCGGTGTTCATGGCCGCCGATGTCACCGCGGACGACGACGAGGCCAACGAAGAGCCCCAGCTCGAGTTCCGCGGCATCGACGACTCGGGCCGTGGGCACGCGTCCGACGCGCCGGAGGAGCCGGTGTATATGGCCGCTGTCTCCAGGGATGAGGACGAGGCGCTTTTCGGAGACATCGACGACTCGGGCCGTGCGCGCGCGTCCGACGCGCCGGAGGAGCAGGCGTTCACGGACGTTATCTCCACGGGCGGCGCCTGCGGCCGCTTCGCCCGCCTCGTCGCCGACACGGGGAACGCGAGCCAGCTCTTCTGGGAGCACGCCGCGGGCGCCGGCGGCCTCACGGTGTTCTGCCCCGAAGACAAGGCCCTCGCCGAGTTCGAGCCCAAGTTCCGAGGCCTCGGCGCCGACGACCGGCTCGCCGTCCTGCTGTACCACGGCGCGGCAACCACCTACAGCAGGAAGCTGTTCCAGGCATTCGACTGGGTGTCGGTGAGCACTCTGGCCACCGACGCGGCCACCAACAAGAGCCACGCCATCACGCTCCGCGACGACGGGGACACGGTGTGGCTGTGGCCGTCGTGCGGGAGCCGCGCTTGGGTCAGGGTGACCAAGACGGTGTCCGAAGAAGCCCCCCTCGCCGTGTACGTCGTCGACGCCGTGCTGCTGCCGACCCACCTGCGGCAGAAGCTGGACGGCGGCGACGAGCCGGCTGCTTCGTGCAAGCCGTCCGGCGGCTATCTGGGCTGGCTGCACTCTTGCATCCCGGCCTGGGCAATGATACCCATTGCCGTGGTGAGCATCGTGGGGTTCCATATCGCGTTTGTTCTTCAGGACGCACTGAACAGGAAGAACGACAAGGCCAATTTATCCGGTTAAGTTTATCTGCACTAGTAGTGAATAATGCTCTAGAATTATGGTTGTGGTGTGCGCATGATCAAGTAGTATGTGTTTAGCTTTAGCATGTGACAGGCGCCTCCGACGGTCTCTGCTTGCTTCATTTCCCCGGCGCCTCTTCTGTTTCGTTATGCATCTTTTGTTCAAGAATGAGAACGGCATGGCCACCTTGTCTGAAGATAGGAATTGGTCTGTGCTCTAGTGTGTGGGTGTGCTATCTGAACCTTTCTTGGTTTGACAGCAATGTGAGCGGTTTGATCCTTGTATGAAGCAGAAGTAAATCGTGGCAATTTGATTTTAGTAGCGGGTCAATGCATGTCTCTGATTTCCATGGCGAAAAAGTACTGTATGTCTCTTATTTCCATGGAAAAAAAATACTACTACATGTCTCTATGCTTTTTTTTAAATACAAAAATATTTTGACCAGAGTGGGATTTGAACCCACGCCCTTTCGGACCAGAGCCTTAATCTGGCGCCTTAGACCAACTCGGCCATCTGATCATTTTTGTTTAATTTTCAAGTGTTCCTTTTGCAGTACAGTATATGATCCCAGGTAACTTTAAACCTGGCTTGTAGGACAGTCAGGGAGGAAATCAGCAGGGCATGGTCAGCAGCTAGCTAGTCGAGTGGTGTTTGTGTTCGAGGGAAACATCACTACAGAGATGTTGACAGTGGATTATCAAAAGCAATTTCCTTCGGGTGATCGGTGGAAAGCAAATGATTTTGGAAAACCGGGTCTTTTCACATCAAGCTCATGGCATTGGTGGAACTGGAGATGTGTGACTATCCTTTTGGGCTGAAGGGCACTGCAGTTGTAGGTTGTAACTAGAATTGGTGAAATGACATCAACATCCGGAGCAGCTGCTTACAAGCTTTTTACAGTGTGGGTGAGAGCTTATGGGGTGCCAAAATCATTGCACCAGAGAGACGATTTTACTGCTATGGCCTCTGCAGTAGGTGCTTTCATAATGGACGGTGATATGCAGCCATGCGCAGGGCTTTAGGGCTAGCGAGGTTGTAAGAACCAGTGTGGGGTGAGAGTGAAAGGGGAACAAGTGAGTGGCACTACCATTGCTACATTTGTCCTACCGTGTCGTGTATCAAGATTAGCAAAGGCGCAGTGGACGCCAATAGGCCTCGGCAGCCTAGAAATTTCGACGAAGGCCCAGAGCAAGAGCTCTGAACGCGGGATGCCATGTGCACTTTTGAGCACGCGGTGCCCACGAATAAATGTGGCCGCCGCGAAGCACCATCCTCATCTCGCGTATGCCCGTTTTGGCATGAGACGTTGCACTCAATAAGTTTTTTTTTTGCTCTGTGTTGTATAGTAGGAGTAGTTCACTTTCATGCGAAGCATCTGAGCACGGGCTCAGCTGCACCCGCACAGAAAATAAAATAAAAAAAAATGCTAGAAAAATTCAAAAAATTCCTTTTTTTGTGTGTGGTAGATCATTTGATGCGTGAGGTCCGCTCCAAATTTCAACTCGTTTGGACATCTGAGCAGTTCTGGGCAAAAAAGACAAATCGGGACAAAACAGTTCCTGAACAGTAAACTATTTTACAGGCCCCGATTTTGTCTTTTTTGCCCAGAACTCCTCAAATGTCCAAATGAGTTGAAATTTGGAGCGGACCTCACGCATCAAATGATCTACCACACACATTTTGTTTGTAATTTTTTGAATTTTTCTAGTTATTTTTTTTTCCGTGAGCGCGGGTGCAGCTGAGCCCGGGTGCAGATTCGCCGCACTCACTTCCATTGTTTTTGAGATAGCTCACCATCCATGCTGAATGGTCGCCGCACTCACTTCCATGCATGATCACCTGACAAAGATTAGAACTAGCCACTGCATCTTATGTACTACTACTACTACTATGTATGATCCCCTGACAAAATATTTTCACGCGCCTTGGGTTGTTGCTAGTGAACTCCTTGCCTTTCTTTCTTCCTCAATCACTTCCGGATCATCTCATCACTCCTCCACCCATGGAGCTCCTACCTCGCAGTTCCTTTGCCACCTCACCTCCCTCAGAATTAGCAACCCCTCTCTCTCTCTCTCTCTCTCTCTCTCTCTCTCTCTCTCTCTCTCTCTCTCTCTCTCTCTCTCTCTCTCTCTCCTAGCTAGATCGTGTTGCGTGCGATGGCCCCTCCGTTTCTGCTCCTTCTTCCGCCCAGTGGCGGAGACAGGCTTGGGGCAGCTAGGGCTATAGCCCCAGGCCTAGAAAAAACTTCCTTTATAATTTCTTCATGCAAAGTATAAAAAATCATAGAAGTTTATCACTCAATATAACACAGCCCCAGGCGTAATCTGCATCTACCTCCGCCACTGCTTCCACCCACAATTACACTGTGTTCAGCTCACAAACGTTTACATGTACAGTGGGCATTGAGAAAACGGAGCGAAATTAAAGGGTCATAGCCTGATTTGTTCCACTGGCTAGTCCAGCCGATTGTGTATATTGTCATGTACAGTGCAGTAGTACACCGGATTAAGGTGAGCAAAGGGACGTGGCATGAAAACACCCAGGAGCCAAGAAAGGAAATACTCCGGCAGCCACGAAATTTCAACGAAGACCCCAGAGCAAGACAAGACCTCAACACGGGATGCAATGTGATCATGTGAGCATGCGGTGCCCACGAATAAAGGTGACCAGGGCAACCGCGAAACACTCTCCTCATCCCGGGACATTGCATTCAATGAGCTTTTTTGCTGCTTGTTGTACTGTAAATATTTTCGATGCATGATCCCCTGTCGAAGATTAGAACTAACCACTACTTCTAAGAAGTTCTTACTACCATGTATGATCCCCTTGTTGGAATAAACCCAACGTCCTGTCCGTGTCCGTGTCTGCTACATATACATGTGTGTATTGTGTACGTGTAGAATTGATGTTGGATATCGAATAGGATTAGTACTAGTATAGAGCTAGCTATGAATATGATTAGTATATATACAAGTACCTACCCCTTGTAATCCTTGTACCGTGGTTTGTGAATCACCAAACAGGGACGATCCTGTGGCGATCAGCCACTACCGGACTCGCGGGCTATGCCTACGGCCACGGGCCGTCGGCATAGGCCCCATTGCTGTCGGCATAGATCTATGTCGACGGCTGCCGTCGGCATAGTCCCGTCGGCGTAGATGTCGTCAGCGTACTCTTGTCAGACCGTCGGCATAGGGGCCTATGCCGACGGCCTGACGTCAGCCGTCGGCATAGTATAGCCGTCGGCAGTGTTTTCCGTCTGACGGCAACGGACGGCGCCGTCAAAAGCGGTGACGAATCACACAATGCCACGTAGCAGCGCTATGCCGACGGCTTTACCGTCGGCATACCTCTGCCATGTGGCGGCCCGTGGGGCTCCTGGTGGCAAGGCTATGCCTACAGCAAAGCCGTAGGCATAGATGTATATATGCCATCGGCATAGCTCTGCCACGTGGCTGCCCCTGGTTTCTCCTGGCAACAGGGCTATGCCTACGGCAAAGCCGTCGGCATAGATGAATCTATGCCGACGGCTTTGCCGTAGGCATAGCTGCCACGTGGCAAGCCCTGGTAACTCCTGGGCGTATGTATGCCGACGGCTTTGCCGTAGGCATAGTTTTTTCTTCCTTGTTTTCTCTTTTCCAATTCATTTGACAACATTTCAAAACAGAACAATATGAAATTATGCAGAAATATGACAATTCATCATCTAAACATACTCAAGTTCACCATCATCATCTAAACATACTCAAGTTCACCATCATCATCTAAACATACTCAAGTTCATCACCGACGGAAGTTCATGAACATGAAAGTAGTGCAAGGCATGAAACATGATAAAAGTACGAATATGAAAGGCATGGCACGATGGCCACATGCACGGAATCATCAAGCAAGACCACCTCCGCCATAACCACCACCACCTCCGCCAAAACCACCACCTCCTCCGCCAAAACCACGACCACCTCCGCCAAAACCGCCATCGCGACCATCACCACTCTGCCAGATCGGAGTGACTGGGGTCGACGAAGCAAGAGTCGAGCTACCGGTCCCCTACATGTTTCAGAAAAGATTCTAACGGTAAATATGATATGATAGTGTTTCATGAACGAGAACTAGTTTACTAGTAGTTAGGCAAATGTACTAACCGGACCATCACTGCCTAGTGCCACCCATTCATCGAACGTGGGCACGTGTGGGGGTTCTCCCGCAGGTGGTGGTGGGGGTCCCATTTGTGGTGGATCCGTGCGGTTAGTCCAAGACGCCAACATAGCCTGAATGTTAGTTAAACAAGCAAACTAGAAGATCAGAAGGAATGAAAGTGCAAAAATTTAGCTTGGTTTTAAGAGGGCAAAACTAACCGTCATCATCTGACGGTTGTAATCATCGTTTGCCTTCACTCGTTTCAAGTACTCCCGCACCTCGAGATTCCTATGCTCGACAAACTCCTTATATGCCTACATAATTTAGGTTGTTTCTAAGTGAGCAATGCTGAAAATAAACTGAGAATGCTAGATAGAAAAAGATAAAGAGGAAGTACTTACAGCATGCTGGCGGGCTAAGGGAGTCTGTGAACGCCCCGTACTCTCTAACAGGCTCGGGTTGGTAGCCCGAAGCTGTGTGTACGAGATCGAAGGAGTGACCAAGCCATCGAAACACGGATACCGGCCATTCTTCTTCCCCTGGATGGCCACCACCGCCGTGTCGTCGATCTGAGACTGGGCGACCTCAGCAACAGGAACATCCGGATGCAACTCTTGATAGTGATGAATGTAAGACCCCAGGTGCTCCTCGGTCTTGCCGTAGTACTGGCTCTCACCCTCCTCGCGATGACTCCGCTCGCGGGCCAGCATCCACGACTCCATGTCTGAGAGCGGCCTCTTCAACTTGTCCTCCTACAACGTCAAATAGAAGTCAGCCATACATAAGAACATGACGGTAAAGAAGAACAAAAATGCATTATGCACATAGATATACCTTCATGGCCTTGAAGCCCTAGTGGTTCCTGTTTCCTTGGACGTGTGTCCCGTCCTCTCCACGGTTAGCCCGGGCCTTGATGCTCTTAGCAGCAAACTCTGCATCGGCGCCGAGCCACCTATCCACCAAACTCGCCCATCCGTCATGCCTTCCATAGCACCAACGAGGAACAACCTATGCAAATTTTGGAAGCACATGACATGTGAGCAAGAAACATATAGTTGACTGCTTGAAACAATGAAAAGTTAGTAATAGTTACCTTCAGGAACTGCTCCCTGTTCAAGGTAAGTCGTTGCTTCTGCGCTTGTGTTTTGGTCATCTTTTGGTGCAGGTAGTAGTGGTAGTACTGCGAGACGGCAACCCGACGCACCTCGTACTGCAACTGACGAGCTTTCTTCTTCGCAGCCGCAAGCAAGACCATGTCGGCTCTGGCCTTGTGCTCGTCAAGAACTCTATAGAGTTGCTGCAATCATGCATAAACCAGAAGCAAACAAGGCATGAGTTGAGTGATTCAATGATAAACTATGAACGAAACTGAAGACAAGTGATTCAGAAGAGAACTTACCCAAAATTTGGTGATCACGGCCTTAGCGGTCGTCCCGTACTCCGCGTTGCTGCAAGCCTCGTAGTGGGCCCAGCTCGTGGCCAAAACCCGCTGTTGCGGGTCCCTGTCTGGACGCGGGCAGAATAGGCCAGGCCAAAACTCCTTCAACAGGACAGTGATAAGGCCGTTCGGTTTACGGCCCTTTCCATGAAGGATCCAGTTTCTGCAAAAGAATCAAATGATTGCCATGTATACAATAAGAAAATGTTGTCATCTGGTGAAAATATGATTGAGAGGCACTTACTTTGTCCCCGCAGGTTCAATGAGCCACTTGTGCTCCTCGATAGAAGGTGGTGTAGGTAGTCCGGCATTACCACGCAGCCACCCCTGCGGAGCACCTGGTGGCAAGTCACCCCACAACGCGGGATCAACCTCCCCTCCACCCTCCTCACCCTCCTCCTCGGCCTCCTCCTCCTCACTCTCCTCCTCGGCCTCCTCCTCCTCACCCTCCTCCTCGGCCTCCTCCTCCTCGCCATCAGGAACATACTCCTCCTCCTCAGACTCAGAAGGTGCCTATGTATAGGAGGGCATCGAAGAAGACCCTCCTATTTCGGACACGGCCCGGAGTTTTTTGTCCCGGTTGCCTCTCCCCCCACCTCCTCCTCCTCTAGGGGCTCTCCCCCCACCGCCTCCTCCTCTAGGGTCTCCTCCCCCGACCCCTCCACCTCCCTGTGAGGTGTCATCCTCGCGTAGTCGGGAGGGAACCTTGTGGGCTCGTCCACTCCGAGTAAGTCCTTTAAATTTACTGAGGAAACTAGCGCCGCTGGACTTGCCCATGATTAGCAAACCTGCATTGAGAAGAGAATAAACAATTAGTAAGGATATCAATTAAACAAGCATACAGGAAAAACATTAATACCAGAAAAGCACATTAAGCATACTATTGTAATGATCATTAAAAGAACTTACATTTTCTAGAACCCATATGAATCATCACTATTGTAATCTATTTGTAGACCGGTCTCAACATCACTATCACGCATATCTTCTTCGTTGTCTGACGGAGGTGGAGGCTCTTCCTCATCGTCAGCGTCTTCATTTAACTTTTCAAGCATAATTATGTCTCTTTGATTCACAACTGCCTCACCATCAATCCGTGCGTCGTCGTCGTTTGGGTCCAGGTCAACATAACCCAAGTCATCATCCTCGTTGTTTCGGACCACGTCATCATGTTCCTCTTGATAGAACACTCCCTCGTATGTCATGGGGTTTATGTTGTAGTAATCATCATCGTTCGGGTCCGGTAGCTTACCATGCGGCGACACCTTGAACACAACTTCCCAACCCTTTAGGTACTCTTTCTGGCATGGGTAAGGCAGATAATATACTTGTGTGGCCTGGGTAGCGGCGATAAAGAGATCAGCTCCGGCATAGACGGTTGATGGTTTAACTTCAACTAAACCAACAGAAGGCGTATGTCTCAGACCCTTTTTGGGGTCGAACCATCGGCATTTGAACACAGTGAGACTTAGGTGTTCGCGGCCACGTTTGAATGTAAGCTCGTATATTTTTCCTACCCTTCTGTAGTAATCTACTTTATTATCTCCTTCAGTGAAGACTCCGGTATTTATGGTTTTGGGATCAGGCCGACTGTTCTAGTCATCTCACTCTTATCTCTGCGGATACGCATCTTACATCTGGCACACGGGCATTCTGGCACCATCCTCATTGGACTACGGAATATCTCTTTCAAAAACACATCAGTTTTCTCGACCCACTCTGTTGTTACTTGATTCTGACGGATAAACCCACTATACATCCACTGATTATCTGCCATCTCTGCTTTATTGGAAGCCACACAACAAAATTAAGGATTCATTTAAATTACTCACATCAATATTTTATTTTTTACAAGGTTGACGAGAAACGACATTTAATCCACCTACATCTCTAATAGGTAAAGATGGGTCCTAATCCCACCCGAGAATGTGTAGACTGAGTACGTGTCCATGCTCTACCCCCATTCCAAGACAAAATTTCGGCAGCACCTCCCCGCTGTTCTCCAAATACACGTCTCGGCAAAATGCCGAGAGAATGTGCATCCGGAGAACAACAGGGAGGCGCCGCCGAAATCCTGTCTCGGAACGGGGTAGAGCATGAACAACGTACTCAATCTACACATCCTCGGGCTGTCCGTGGAAAGCGCTGGACAATCCGAAAGAGCTGCGGTGATAAATATGCAATTGAATGCATATTTATCGATGCAACCCTTTCAGACGGGAGACCTAGGTTACGCGACTTGATGTGAAAATTTAATCTAGTTAAAAGAGGCTAGGAGGTGAAGGTGGATTCGTAGCTCACCCTCCGCTGTAGAGGAAGTAGTCGAGCAGCGGCAGGATCATGGACCAATCCCAGACGACGAAGGCTCCAGGGAGATGAAATACCACAAAGCATGTAAATTTTACCGAGTCAAAAAATTTGACGGCATCACATCACATAAAGCATTGGCACTTCAAACTATACAAAAAATCATATTGCTAATGACATCTAGTCAAGGTTTTAGATCATCATGATACTTCAAATCCTAATTTTCATCAAGTGTCAAATTTTGTTCTTCAATTTTTTTAGCAAGATCATCATGATAAAATAACTACTCATCAGATACCAATTTTGTCAACATCACAAAATGAAACTATAGCTATTTGACAACATCTCAAATATACCAATTTTGTTCTTCAAATTTGACAACATCACTAACTTGACCAAAGCTATAACTAACCAATATACATCAATCCATCCATTCATCCAGACAACATGCATCTATGTACATAACAAGCAGTAAAAAAATGAAAAAAAAGCTCACCGGGACGGCCGGGGACGATGAGGCAAGGGCGGCCGGTGCAGCGGGCGAGCAGGGGGTGGCGGTGGAGGGCCTGCTGAGGGAGGGGCGGCCGGGGACGGGAGAGGGCCGGGCGCGCGGGCCGGCGCGCGGTCGGGGGGAGGCCGGGGCGGCGCAGCGCGGTCGGGGGGAGGCCTGGGCGGCGGTGGGGTCGGGGGAGGCCGGGGCGGCGCAGCGCGGTCGGGGGAGGCCGGGGCGAGGGGATGGAGAGGAGGGTGGTCGCGGCGGCGCGGAGACGAGCTGGCGACGGCGTGGTGGCGGCGGCGGCGCGAGAAGGGGGCGGGGATGTAGGCGGGGAGGGGGGAGGGGCGAGGGAAGGGGGTGGCGTGGGTGGAGCGGCGGCGGGCGGCCGGCGGGGAGCGACGCGGGCGACGGGGAGCGGCGGCGCCGGCGCGGGTCGAGCTCTGGCGGCGGCGCGGGTCGAGCAGCTAGCTATCGGGGCGAATGAGTGGTGGAGGTCGACCGGCTGAGGATAAGAGCGAACTATGCCGACGGCTAAGCCGTCGACATAGGAAGGGATGCCACGTGGCACCTATGCCGACGGCTTAGCCGTAGGCATATCTATATTTTTTACTTTTTTAATGCTTTTAATAGCTTATATTTTTTCTTCTTTCTGTTTTTTTTATTTCATATAAATTTTTATGTTTTTATAGTCATAAGTTATATTTTTTATATTTTTTATGTATTATTATTTCATATGCATTTTTAATGTTTTCTTAATGCATTTTTAATATATATTTTTTGCAACAACTTTTATACATGTTTAACATTTTTATAAAAATATTATTAACTGTATTCAAATATATTTTTAGTGTATATTATTTTCATACGCATTGAAAAGTTTCGTTTACATATAAAATGAGGGACCGACGCGTCCGTTTCCCCCCTCCAGGTGCCGGCGGCGGCGCCGTCCATGACGGGGGCCACACCCCGGAGACGCGTGCCGCCTATTCGGACATGCCACCACACCACCCCGCTTGTATGAGGGCCCGGTGCGGCGCTCCGGTGGCATTGCTACCCCCAGGGCCCCCGTCCCGCCTAACCCTGTAGCGTTTGACCACGGGATCTAGCCCTTTGACTTTGCACGGACGGGCTTCGACCAGCGGACCTCCCCACCCAGTTGTGTTAGGTCAGCCCATAGGAACACTTTGGAGCAAAACCCGGGCCAGACCCACAGCTAAATCCACTCCGTGTAGACCCGATGCGGTAGTTTCCCCCCTCCAGGTGCCGGCGGCGGCGCCGTCCGTGAGGCGGGCCACGCACCGGAGACGCGTGCGGCCTCTTCGGACATGCCACAACACCACCCCACATGTATGAGGCGCGGTACGACGCTCCGGTGGCATTGCTACCCCCCAGGGCCCCCGTCCCGCCTAACCCTGGAGCGGTTGACCACGAGATCTAGCCCTTTGACTTCCCACGGACGGGCTTTGACCAGTGGACCTCTCCACCCGGTTGTGTCAGGTCGGCCCAAAGGGACACCGGGGAGCAACATCCGGGCCAGACCCACAGCAAGATCCTCTCCGTGTAGACCCGACGCGTCCGTTTCCCCCTCCAGGTGCCGGCGTCGGCGCCGTCCGTGATGGGGGTCACACCCCGGAGACGCGTGCCGCCTCTTCGTGTTGGGGAACGTTGCAGAAAATTAAAATTTTTCCTACGGTTTCACCAAGATCCATCTATGAGTTCATCTAGCAACGAGTATTCAGATTGGATAGCATCTACATACCACTTTGTAGATCGCAACGGAAGCGTTCGAGTGAACGTGGATGAGGTAGTCGTACTTGCCGTGATCCAATTCACCGATGATCTAGTACCGAACGGACGGCACCTCCGCGTTCAACACACGTACGGGACGGGAGACGTCTCCTCCTTCTTGATCCAGCAAGGCAAAGGAGAGGTTGGGGAAGAAGCCCCCAGCAGCAGCACGACGGCGTGGTGATGGTGGAACTGCAGTACTCCGGCAGGGCTTCGCCGTGCACTTACGGAGGAGGAGGATGTGTTGGAGAGGGAGAGGGAGGCGCCAATGACCAGGGGTGCGGCTGCCCCCTCCCCTCTCCCCTTTATATAAGAGTGCCAAGGGGGGGCGCCGGCCCTAGGAGATCCAATCTCCTTGGGGCGGCGGCCAAGGGGAGGTTTCCCTCCCCCCCCAAGGCACCTAGGAGGTGCCTTCCCCTTGTGGGACTCCTTCCCATTTAAACCCTAGGCGCATGGGCCCCTTGGGGCTGGTTCCCCTTGGCCCAAGTGGGCCAAGGCGCACCCCCTAAGGCCCATGTGGCCCCCCGAGGCAGGTGGCCCCACCTGGTGGACCCCCGGGACCCCTCCGGTGGTCCCGGTACAATACCGATAACACCGAAACTTGTCCCGATGGCCGAAATAGCACTTCCTATATATAATTCTTTACCTCCGGATCATTCAGGAACTCCTCGTGACGTCCGGGATCTCATCCGGGACTCCGAACAACATTCGGGTTACTGCACATACATATCCCTACAACCCTAGCGTCACCGAACCTTAAGTGTGTAGACCCTACGGGTTCGGGAGACATGCAGACATGACCGAGACGGCTCTCGGGCAATAACCAACAGCGGGATCTGGATACCCATGTTGGCTCCCACATGCTCCACGATGACCTCATCGGATGAACCACGATGTCAAGGATTCAATTAATCCCGTATACGATTCCCTTTGTCAATCGGTATTTTACTTGCTTGAGATTCGATCGTCGGTATCCCAATACCTCGTTCAATCTCGTTATCGGCAAGTCACTTTTCTCGTTCCCGTAATGCATGATCCTGTGATCAAACACTTTGATCACCTTGAGCTCATTGTGATGATGCATTACCGAGAGGGCCCGGTGATACCTCTCCGTCAAGCGGAGTGACAAATCCCAGTCTCGATCCATGTCAACCCAACAGACACTTTCAGAGATACCCGTAGTATACCTTTATAGTCACCCAGTTACGTTGTGACGTTTGGCACACCCAAAGCACTCCTACGGTATCCGGGAGTTACACGATCTCATGGTCTAAGGAAAGGATACTTGACATTGGATAACTCTAGCAAACGAACTATGCGATCTTATGCTATGTTTAGGATTGGGTCTTGTCCATCACATCATTCTCCTAATGATGTGATCCCGTTATCGATGACATCCAATGTCCATAGTCAGGAAACCATGACTATCTGTCGATCAACAAGCTAGTCAACTAGAGGCTCACTAGGGACATGTTGTTGTCTGTTATTCACACATGTATTACGATTTCCGGATAACACAATTATAGCACGAATAAAGACAATTATCATGAATAAGGAAATATAATAATAATGCTTTTATTATTGCCTCTAGGGCATATTTCCAACAGTCTCCCACTTGCACTAGAGTCAATAATCTAGTTACATTGTGATGAATCGAACACCCATAGAGTTCTGGTGCTGATCATGTTTTGCCTTAGGGAGAGGTTTAGTCAACGGATCTGCGACATTCAGATCCGTGTGTACTTTACAAATTTCTATGTCTCCATCTTGAACATTTTCACGAATGGAGTTGAAGCGACGCTTGATGTGCCTGGTCTTCTTGTGAAACCTGGGCTCCTTTGCAAGTGCAATAGCTCCAGTGTTGTCACAGAAGAGCTTGATTGGCCCCGACGCATTGGGTATGACTCCGAGGTCGGTGATGAACTCCTTCACCCAAATTGCTTCATGTGCCGCCTCCGAGGCTGCCATGTACTCCGCTTCACATGTAGATCCCGCCACGACGCTTTGCTTGCAACTGCACCAGCTTACTGCCCCACCATTCAAAATATACACGTATCCGGTTTGTGACTTAGAGTCATCCAGATCTGTGTCGAAGCTAGCGTCGACGTAACCTTTTACGACGAGCTCTTCGTCACCTCCATAAACGAGAAACATTTCCTTGGTCCTTTTCAGGTACTTCAGGACATTCTTGACCGCTGTCCAGTGTTCCTTGCCGGGATTACTTTGGTACCTTCCTACCAAACTTACGGCAAGGTTTACATCAGGTCTGGTACACAGCATGGCATACATAATAGAACCTATGGCTGAGGCATAGGGGATGACGCTCATCTCTTCTATTTCTTCTGTCGTGGTCGGGCATTGAGCTGAGCTCAATTTCACACCTTGTAACACAGGTAAGAACCCCTTCTTAGATTGATCCATATTGAACTTCTTCAATATCTTATCAAGGTATGTGCTTTGTGAAAGACCTATGAGGCGTCTCGATCTATCTCTATAGATCTTGATGCCTAATATATAAGCAGCTTCTCCAAGGTCCTTCATTGAAAAACTTTTATTCAAATAGGCCTTAATGCTGTCCAAGAGTTCTATATCATTTCCCATCAAAAGTATGTCGTCTACATATAATATGAGAAATGCTACAGAGCTCCCACTCACTTTCTTGTAAACACAGGCTTCTCCATAAGTCTGTGTAAACCCAAACGCTTTGATCATCTCATCAAAGCGAATGTTCCAACTCCGAGATGCTTGCACCAGCCCATAAATCGAGCGTTGGAGCTTGCATACCTTGTCAGCATTCTTAGGATCGACAAAACCTTCCGGCTGCATCATATACAATTCTTCCTTAAGGAAACCATTAAGGAATGCCGTTTTGACGTCCATTTGCCATATCTCATAATCATAGTATGCGGCAATTGCTAACATGATTCAGACGGACTTCAGCTTCGCTACCGGTGAGAAAGTCTCATCGTAGTCAATTCCTTGAACTTGTCGATAACCCTTAGCGACAAGCCGAGCTTTATAGATGGTCACATTACCATCCGCGTCTGTCTTCTTCTTAAAGATCCATTTATTTTCTATGGCTCGCCGTTCAATGGGCAAGTCAGTCAAAGTCCATACTTTGTTTTCATACATGGATCCTATCTCAGATTTCATGGCTTCCAGCCATTTGTCGGAATCCGGGCCCGCCATTGCTTCCTCATTGTTCGAAGGTTCACCGTTGTCTAACAACATGATTTCCAAGACAGGGTTACCGTACCACTCTGGTGCGGAACGTGTCCTTGTGGACCTTCGAATTTCAGTAGGAGCTTGATCAGAAGTATCTTGATCATAATCATTAATTTCCTCTCTAGTCGGTGCAGGCACCTCAGGAACGATTTCTTGAGTTTCGCCATTTTCCGGTTCAAGAGGCAATACTTCATCAAGTTCTACTTTCCTCCCACTTACTTCTTTCGAGAGAAACTCTTTCTCTAGAAAGGATCCATTCTTGGCAACAAAGATCTTGCCTTCGGATCTGAGGTAGAAGGTATACCCAACAGTTTCTTTAGGGTATCCTATGAAGACGCATTTTTCCGATTTGGGTTCGAGCTTTTCAGGTTGAAGTTTCTTGACATAAGCATCGCATCCCCAAACTTTTAGAAACGACAGCTTGGGTTTCTTCCCAAACCATAATTCATACGGTGTCGTCTCAACGGATTTCGACGGAGCCCTATTTAAAGTGAATGCGGCAATCTCTAAAGCATAGCCCCAAAAAGATAGCGGTAAATCGGTAAGAGACATCATAGATCGCACCATATCTAATAGAGTGCGATTACGACGTTCGGACACACCATTACGCTGAGGTGTTCCAGGCGGCGTGAGTTGTGAAACTATTCCACATTTTCTTAAGTGTGTGCCAAATTCGTGACTCAAGTATTCTCCTCCACGATCTGATCGTAGAAACTTGATCTTTCTATCACGTTGATTTTCAACCTCACTCTGAAATTCCTTGAACTTTTTAAAGGTCTCAGACTTGTGTTTCATTAAGTAGATATACCCATATCTACTCAAGTCATCAGTGAGGGTGAGAACATAACGATAGCCACCGCGAGCCTCAACACTCATTGGACCGCACACATCGGTATGTATGATTTCCAATAAGTTGGTTGCTCGCTCCATTGTTCCTGAGAATGGAGTCTTGTTCATTTTACCCATGAGGCATGGTTCGCACGTGTCAAATGATTCATAATCAAGAGACTCTAAAAGTCCATCTGCATGGAGCTTCTTCATGCGTTTGACACCTATGTGACCAAGGCGGCAGTGCCACAAATATGTGGGACTATTGTTATCAACTTTAACTCTTTTGGTACTCACACTATGAATATGTGTATCATCACGTACGAGATTCATCAAGAATAAGCCATTAACCATCGGAGCATGACCATAAAACATATCTCTCATATAAATAGAACAACCATTATTCTCGGATTTAAATGAGTAGCCATCTCGAATTAAGCGAGATCCAGATACAATGTTCATGCTCAAACTTGGCACTAAATAACAATTATTGAGGTTTAAAACTAATCCCGTAGGTAAATGTAGAGGTAGCGTGCCGACGGCGATCACATCGACCTTGGAACCATTCCCGACGCGCATCGTCACCTCGTCCTTCGCCAGTCTCCGTTTATTCCGCAGCTCCTGCTTTGAGTTACAAATATGAGAAACTGCACCGGTATCAAATACCCAAGAGCTACTACGAGTACTGGTAAGGTACACATCAATTACATGTATATCACATATACCTTTGGTTTTGCCGGCCTTCTTGTCCGCTAAGTATTTGGGGCAGTTCCGCTTCCAGTGACCACTTCCCATGCAATAAAAACACTCAGTCTCGGGCTTGGGTCCATTCTTTGGCTTCTTCCCGGCAACTTGCTTACCGGGCGCGGCAACTTCCTTGCCGTCCTTCTTGAAGTTCTTTTTACCCTTGCCCTTCTTGAACTTAGTGGTTTTATTCACCATCAACACTTGATGCTCCTTCTTGATTTCTACCTCTGCTGATCTCAGCATAGCATATACCTCAGGAATGGTCTTTACCATCCCCTGCATATTGTAGTTCATCACAAAGCTCTTGTAGCTAGGTGGAAGCGACCGGAGGATTCTGTCAATGACCGCTTCATCCGGGAGATTAACTTCCAGTTGAGTCAAGCGGTTGTGCAACCCAGACATTTTGAGTATGTGTTCACTGACAGAACTATTTTCCTCCATCTTACAGCTAAAGAATTTATCGGATACTTCATATCTCTCGACCCGGGCATGAGCTTGGAAAACCATTTTCAGCTCTTCGAACATCTCATATGCTCCATGTCTCTCAAAACGCTTTTGGAGCCCCGGCTCTAAGCTGTAAAGCATGCCGCACTGAACGAGGGAGTAATCATCGCAGCGTGACTGCCAAGCGTTCATAACGTCTTGTTCTGCAGGGAGAATAGGTGCGTCACCCAGCGGTGCTCTTAGGACATAATCTTTCTTGGCAGCTATGAGGATAATCCTCAGGTTCCGGACCCAGTCCGTATAGTTGCTACCATCGTCTTTCAGCTTGGTTTTCTCTAGGAACGCGTTGAAGTTGAGGACTACGTTGGCCATTTGATCTACAAGACATATTGTAAATATTTAGACTAAGTTCATGATAATAAAGTTCATTTAATCAAATTATTTAATGAACTCCCACTTAGATAGACATCCCTCTATTAGTCATCTAAGTATTACATGATCCGAGTCAACTAGGCCGTGTCCGATCATCACGTGAGACGGACTAGTCAACATCGGTGAACATCTTCATGTTGATCGTATCTTCTATACGATTCATGCTCGACCTTTCGGTCTTCTGTGTTCCGAGGCCATGTCTGTACATGCTAGGCTCGTCAAGTCAACCTAAGTGTTTTGCGTGTGTAAATCTGTCTTACACCCGTTGTATGCGAACGTAAGGACCTATCACACCCGATCATCACGTGGTGCTTCGGAACGACGAACCTTAGCAACGGTGCACAGTTAGGGAGAACACTTTCTTGAAATTATTATGAGGGATCATCTTATTTACTACCGTCGTTCTAAGTAAACAAGATGCAAAACATGATAAACATCACATGCAATCAAATAATAAACGTGACATGATATGGCCAATATCACATAGCTCCTTCGATCTCCATCTTGGGGCTCCATGATCATCTTGTCACCGGCTTGACACCATGATCTTCATCATCATGATCTTCATCATCGTGTCTCCATGAAGTTGCTCGCCAACTATTACTTCTACTACTATGGCTAACGCGTTTAGCAATAAAGTAAAGTAACTTACATGGCGATTCTCAATGACACGCAGGTCATACAAAAAATAAAGACAACTCCTATGGCTCCTGCCGGTTGTCATACTCATCGACATGCAAGTCGTGATTCCTATTACAATAGCATGAACATCTCATACATCACATATAGATCATTCATCATACATCATAACTTTGGCCATATCATATCACAAAGCACTTGCTGCAAAAACAAGTTAGACGTCCTCTAATTGTTGTTGCAAGTTTTACGTGGCTGAATTAGGGTTCTAGCAAGAACGTTTTCTTACCTACGTTCAAACCACAATGTGATTTGTCAATCTCTATTTACCCTTCATAAGGACCCTGTTCATCGAATCCTGATCCAACTAAAGTAGGAGAGACAGACACCCGCCAGCCACCTTATGCAACTAGTGCATGTTAGTCGGTGGAACCGGTCTCACGTAAGCGTACGTGTAAGGTTGGTCCGGGCCGCTTCATCCCACAATACCGTTGAATCAAGATTGACTAGTAACGGCAAGAAGAATTGACAACATCTACGCCCACAACAAATTGTGTTTTACTCGCACAAGAAGAACTATGCATAGACCTAGCTCATGATGCCACTGTTGGGGAACGTTGCAGAAAATTAAAATTTTTTCTACGGTTTCACCAAGATCCATCTATGAGTTCATCTAGCAACGAGTATTCAGATTGGATAGCATCTACATACCACTTTGTAGATCGCAACGGAAGCGTTCGAGTGAACGTGGATGAGGTAGTCGTACTTGCCGTGATCCAATTCACCGATGATCTAGTACCGAACGGACGGCACCTCCGCGTTCAACACACGTACGGGACGGGAGACGTCTCCTCCTTCTTGATCCAGCAAGGCAAAGGAGAGGTTGGGGAAGAAGCCCCCAGCAGCAGCACGACGGCGTGGTGATGGTGGAACTGCAGTACTCCGGCAGGGCTTCGCCGTGCACTTACGGAGGAGGAGGATGTGTTGGAGAGGGAGAGGGAGGCGCCAATGACCAGGGGTGCGGCTGCCCCCTCCCCTCTCCCCTTTATATAAGAGTGCCAAGGGGGGGCGCCGGCCCTAGGAGATCCAATCTCCTTGGGGCGGCGGCCAAGGGGAGGTTTCCCTCCCCCCCAAGGCACCTAGGAGGTGCCTTCCCCTTATGGGACTCCTTCCCATTTAAACCCTAGGCGCATGGGCCCCTTGGGGCTGGTTCCCCTTGGCCCAAGTGGGCCAAGGCGCACCCCCTAAGGCCCATGTGGCCCCCCGAGGCAGGTGGCCCCACCTGGTGGACCCCCGGGACCCCTCCGGTGGTCCCGGTACAATACCGATAACACCGAAACTTGTCCCGATGGCCGAAATAGCACTTCCTATATATAATTCTTTACCTCCGGATCATTCCGGAACTCCTCGTGACGTCCGGGATCTCATCCGGGACTCCGAACAACATTCGGGTTACTGCACATACATATCCCTACAACCCTAGCGTCACCGAACCTTAAGTGTGTAGACCCTACGGGTTCGGGAGACATGCAGACATGACCGAGACGGCTCTCGGGCAATAACCAACAGCGGGATCTGGATACCCATGTTGGCTACCACATGCTCCACGATGATCTCATCGGATGAACCACGATGTCAAGGATTCAATTAATCCCGTATACGATTCCCTTTGTCAATCGGTATTTTACTTGCCCGAGATTCGATCGTCGGTATCCCAATACCTCGTTCAATCTCGTTATCGGCAAGTCACTTTTCTCGTTCCCGTAATGCATGATCCTGTGATCAAACACTTTGATCACCTTGAGCTCATTGTGATGATGCATTACCGAGAGGGCCCGGTGATACCTCTCCGTCAAGCGGAGTGACAAATCCCAGTCTCGATCCATGTCAACCCAACAGACACTTTCAGAGATACCCGTAGTATACCTTTATAGTCACCCAGTTACGTTGTGACGTTTGGCACACCCAAAGCACTCCTACGGTATCCGGGAGTTACACGATCTCATGGTCTAAGGAAAGGATACTTGACATTGGATAACTCTAGCAAACGAACTATGCGATCTTATGCTATGTTTAGGATTGGGTCTTGTCCATCACATCATTCTCCTAATGATGTGATCCCGTTATCGATGACATCCAATGTCCATAGTCAGGAAACCATGACTATCTGTCGATCAACAAGCTAGTCAACTAGAGGCTCACTAGGGACATGTTGTTGTCTGTTATTCACACATGTATTACGATTTCCGGATAACACAATTATAGCACGAATAAAGACAATTATCATGAATAAGGAAATATAATAATAATGCTTTTATTATTGCCTCTAGGGCATATTTCCAACACTTCGGACATGCCACAACACCACCCCGCATGTATGAGGGCCCGGTACGACGCTCCGGTGGCATTGCTACCCCCCAGGGCCCCCATCCTGGCTAACCTTGTATCGTTTGACCACGGGATCTAGCCCTTTGACTTTGCACAGACGGGCTTTGACCAGTGGACCTCTCCACCCGGTTGTGTCAGGTCCGCCCATAGGGACACCCGGGAGCAACATCCGGGCCAAACCCACATATACATCCACTCCATGTAGACCCGACGCGTCCGTTCCCCCCTCCAGGTGCCGGCGGCGGCGCCGTCCGTGACGGGGCCACACCCCGGAGACGCGTGCCGCCTCTTCGGACATGGCATAACACCATCTGGTTGTGGTAGGTCATCCGATATATATGAACACTTGGAGCAAAGCCCCCTTCGTATAGACCCGATGCGGCTGTTCCCCATTCCAGTTGCCGGCTGGCGGCGGCACCGTTCGTGTGGGGGGTCACACCGCTCTGTACAGAACCGAAAAATAATGTATGTATGCTTATTAACACATACTGTATGTAAGTTAGTTAAATAATAATAATAAAGAAAACAGTGAAGAAAAAGAAAAAAAAACTATATGTATGCTTATTAACACATACTATATGCTTATTAACATACTATATGCTTATTAACACAATCTATATGTATGCTTATTAACACATACTGTATGCTTGATAATAATAATAATAATAATAATATTAATAATAATAATAATAATAATAATATATGGAAAAAAAGAAAAAAAGGAAAAAAAACTATGCCGACGGCAAAGCCGTCGGCATAGCTGCGGCCAGGGCAGATGGACAGCGCCGCGGATCGATGACGTGTAACCTATGCCGACGGCTGCCGTCGGCATAGGCCCTGGTCGGTGCGCTCTGGATCGGTGACGTGTCACCCGTACCTATGCCGACGGCTAAGCCGTAGGCATAGGTATATTTTTTTTCCAATACACGTTCTTCAATTTTTTTGAATGATACATGGTATATAATTATATTAAAAATGATTCATGGTCAGCAACATTTCTTTATGATATAACTATTTGCTAAATTGTACTAACAAAAAATGTACATTGTGTTAAAATATTTCATATGCATTTTTAATGTTTTCTTAATGCATTTTTAATATATTTTTTGCAACAACTTTTATACATGTTTAACATTTTTATAAAAATATTATTAACTGTATTCAAATATATTTTTAGTGTATATTATTTTCATACGCATTGAAAAGTTTCGTTTACATATAAAATGAGGGACCGACGCGTTCGTTTCCCCCTTCCAAGTGCCGGCGGCGGCGCCGTCCGTGAGGGGGGCCACGCACCGGAGACGCGTGCGGCCTCTTCGGACATGCCACAACACCACCCCACATGTATGAGGCGCGGTACGACGCTCCGGTGGCATTGCTACCCCCCAGGGCCCCCGTCCCGCCTAACCCTGTAGCTTTTGACCACGGGATCTAGCCCTTTGACTTTGCACGGACGGGCTTCGACCAACAGACCTCCCTACCCGGTTGTGTTAGGTCAGACCATAGGAAGATAATGGAGCAACAACCGGGCCAGACCCACAGCAAGATCCCCTCCGTGTAGACCCGGCGCGTCCGTTTCCCCCCTCCAGGTGCCGGCGGCGGCACCGTCCGTGAGGGGGGGCACAGCCCGGAGACGTGTGCCGCCTCTTCGGACATGCCACCACCCCACCCCGCATGTATGAGGGCCCGGTGCGACGCTCCGGTGGCATTGCTACCCCCAGGGTCCCCGTCCCGCCTAACCCTGTAGCGTTTGACCACGGGATCTAGCCCTTTGACTTTGCACGGACGGGCTTTGACCAGTGGACCTCCCCACCTGGTTGTGTTAGGTCAGCCCATAGGAACACTTTGGAGCAACATCCGGGCCAGACCCACAGCAAGATCCCCTCCGTGTAGACCCGGCGCGTCCGTTTCCCCCCTCCAGGTGCCGGCGGCGGCGCCGTCCATGAGGGGGGGGGGGGCACACCCCGGACACGCATGCCGCGCGTTTGCAACCGGCACAACACTTCTAGACTTGTGAGAGGCCGCCTACGCAAGATTTGGCGGCATGCTAGCCCGCGGAGGCCGTAGACGCGCGAAAGGCAATCCACGTAGAGGGAATTTTTCGGATACTTCTCCATCACCAAAAATTATGAAAAAATACCATCGTTTCTATAGCACATGTGCCCACGTCGTGCAAAAAAACTCATGATTTTATCGCGCACCGAGTATTTAATAATATTTACGCCGCATCGTTACCGCAGAACGTCTACTGCCGTGTCATCGCCGTCCGTGAGGGGGGGCCACGCCCCGGAGACGCGTGCCGCCTCTTCGGACATGCCACCACACCACCCCGCATGTATGAGGGCCCGGTGCGACGCTCCGGTGGCATTGCTACCCCCCCAGGGCCCCCGTCCCGCCTAACCCTGTAGCGTTTGACCACGGGATCTAGCCCTTTGACTTTGCACGGACGGGCTTTGACCAGCGGACCTCCCCACCCAGTTGTGTTAGGTCAGCCCATAGGAACACTTTGGAGCAACAACCGGGCCAGACCCACAGCAAGATCCCCTCCGTGTAGACCCGACGCGCCCGTTTCCCCCCTCCAGGTGCCGGCGGCGACGCCGTCCGTGAGGGGGGGCACACTCCGGACACGCGTGCCGCCTCTTCGAACATGCCACAACACCCCGCATGTATGAGGGCCGGTGCGACGCTCCGGTGGCATTTCTACCCCAGGGCCCCAGTTCCGCCTAACCCTGGAGCGGTTGACCACGAGATCTAGCCCTTTAACTTTCCACGGACCGGCTTTAAGCAGTGGACCTCTCCACCCGGTTGTGTCAGGTCAGCCCAGAGGGACACCTGGGAGCAACATCCGGGGCCAAAACCGACAGCTACATCCCCTCCGTGTAGACCCGATGCATCCGTTTCCCCCCCTCCAGGTGCCGGCGGCGGTGCCGTCCGTTAGGGGGGCCACGCCCTGGAGATGCGTACCGCCTCTTCGAACATGCCACAACACCACCCGGTTGTGGTAGGTCATCCCATAGAAACACTTCGGAGCAACGTCCCCTCCGTATAGACCCGATGCGGCTGTTTCCGCCCTCCAGATGCTGGCGGCGGCGCCGGCCTTGAGGGGGGCACACCGCGGACGTGAGGGGGTCACACTCCGGAGACGGGTGCCGGGCGTTTGCAACCGCCACTCAACTTATGTCGCATAGCTGTTTTTGATTTTAATAAAATTTAAGGACCTATATTCAAAAGAACATGACATCATATTATTAATGTGCTTGAAAAAATACAAACTATATATATATATTCATAATCTATGGAAAAAATTACAAACTA